>LS997565.1:10516254-11850004 GCA_000469685.2 Haemonchus contortus
GAGAAAACCCCTGGGAGCGTGCCTCGCCGGTACTTTTCATTTTCTGTATTTACCTGTCGTCCCGTTCATCATCGATTTCCTCGAGCGAGAGCCAGTAAGGCGTCCACTCGCCCCGTTGCGAGCCAGTGTAGTCCAGTGGGACCTAATCGCTCGAGGGACACGAGGCATAACAGTCTTTGCGTTCAGAATTTTCGTGGAGTGGTGTGACCATTGCACTAGCGGCCGATCTGGTGTTCGTTTGACGTCCCTAGGGATCCAACCAGTTACTGCCCTGGTCCATCGGAAATCATAAGATTTCATAAGGTGCCCGGCCCACCTGGTTTTCGATTTCGTGACGTCCTCGATCTTAGTTCGTTGAGGGAGTTCCAAACTTAAGATTCTCCCTCTGTACTTGTGGGTAGAGGAGGACTCCGAGCATCTTACTTTCCACAGCGTGTTTAACGACGCTCTCTGCATGCTGCCTTTTTGCCTTCTTAGAGTTGATGTTTGTATACTACCCATATACTATAAAATGTAAATCTAGGAAACATTCTATCTGCTGAAGCTGTAAATGTACGTAAATAAATAATTAGTTGTGGGTAAAGCATGGGGCGATGGTGGTCACCAATCTTAGGCAATTACAACTCAAAATGTTCATCTATAGTTTTGAGACGTCTACATCATCAAGACTAGGTTCGTTTTGGGTACCTTGCAGGTGTTGTAACACATCCCTTTTATGTACCTATGACCGACATCGCCGCTGGAAAACTGATCTCTTGCTCTCAGTCAGAATTTATTTGGCTAGTCCGATTTCAGGTTTTGAAGAAGGAGACCTGGGCATATTCTGAATCATCTTAACTGTAGTTTATAGTAGCAAAGACCTGTTTACAGTTAGAGTTAAATTTGAAATTGTACGAGAAGAACGGGAAAAACAGGCTATTTCGATATGTGCTAACTTGTTGACATCACATTACGTCTAACTATTTTACCTGTTTGTCCATATTGCCACCTGTTTACTCACGTTTGCGTGGATTGCAGTTCTCCACTTACTTTTTTTAAATCATTTTTCGAGAGTGGACTCCGAACTGAGGGGTGAAATGTGCATCAGTCCTGTCTGCCACGCCCCTTTTCGAGCACCTTTCGCTACTAAACTGCATTCGTTGACTTTTTTCACAGGTTTGAACCCTTTCACAGGGCATAGCTGATGTGGGCATTGTTTATTGTGCTTACTGCATTCAAGTTCTTTAGCTGGATCGAATCACCGCTCTATTTCACATCTACACACACCTCGTAATTTCGCCTCTGCTTTTTTGAACCGAATTCTTGACTTTCATTCGTCCTCTTTGTAGCTCACATTGCGGTTACGGTTAAGCGTGATCGCTTACTCCTTCTTTTTACTTTACTTTACTCTTTGCTCCATAATTGGTCCCTGGCCCCATTGTCATTATTAGGTGCTGGTTTCGGGGCGTTTTGTTGTTACCATCACACATCTCACTTCCAAAACATATTTATCGTTATAGCCATACACAGCCGTCTTGTGTACATGCAGAGATGGGCAAACTTTGGGTTGCTCCATTACTTTCTTCCTATCTGACTAAAAAATCTCGTTTCTTCACGCATATGATGTAGATGTTCATTTCAGTGAAAGAGATCAGGGAGGGATGGAAGATTTCCTGGAAAAAGGACTCTTGTGGAGTGTTCCTTCAGCCTGTTCTCTTTCGAAAGCTGGAACTTTCTATGTATGATATGGGAGGCTATATTATAAATAATGATTCAGAGAAAACAGGTACTACCTAAGCCAAGCTTGGTCTCCTGGCTTGGAACCTCACTACGCTGTCGTCTGTACTTTCGATTAATTCTACTTGCCCATGTTTGTCTTTTGGGTAGCTTAGTAAATAAACAAGTGAATAGATGAAGATATAGAGAATTTAATGAAGTCTAGTTGCGCAGGAACTTACTCAAAATGATATTCATTGCAGAGCGTGGAGCTAATGTCTTTCTCGTTCGAGGAATGAATAATTTTTCTTGGGATTTGACGGATTTTTCGTATTTTGCTCGCATATTTCTTGTAAACTTCACATGGGTACAGCTCAATTTACAATTACAGAACTGGAAAGCTGCAAAATCGACGTGAACGTTGACCAGTCGGGTTTAAACCATGCCAACCGAAATGATGGTGAGTAGTGACCTTGACGGAGAGCGTCTGGTCGAAACTTATTCCATTCGCTTTCCATCTACACGTTCTTTGTGCTGTAAAGTCTCAATGTCAATTACCAGGTAGTTGGGAAAGTAATGAACTGAAATACGACTTTCTTCAAAAGGGAATTCAGCCATTGACAGGAAGCTTTTGTTTTATATATTTTCTGAAATCTTCAAAGAATGGAAGGGATCATAAGAGGTGTACGGATTGATTTAAGAGGAGGTATTGTAAAATAACTTGAAGGTACAGTTCACGATGAAAGTACTCTCGGAGATTTCTCCACAGGATGAACTTGTGATCCTCTAGGATAGTACAAGGAAGCTTTCAGGTAGAAAAAACCCTGAATATACGTAATAACGGCTCCAGAACCGGCTTAGCTCACACGCAGAGGCGGCGGAGTTCTTGTGGCATCCTAGAGACTGTGGAGGTTACACCTTCGCACCGAGAGTTTAAGGCAGGCGGCCTACTGTAACTAGTTGTACGCAAAGGCGCAAACTCGTCCGAATACCTCTTTCGTGCAGCTTCTGTCGTCGCATTCGCGTCCAACTTCTAATTCTACTACTTCATAAACGCTTTCTCTCTGAATTTCGCGCCAACTTTCTTTTCCTTTTTTGCAATATTCTTGATTACCACTTCCTTTTTTCCTCTACGGCGGCGTCCTCGAAAGAATTCTGGAATCATGACAGATCATGAGCGAAGTTACTAAAAAGTACCTAGGATTCATAAATGAATCGATTAGAAGAAATCGTAGAATCTATAGATTTAGTTGGAGAACCACAGAGATGTAATGAAAAGGAATCAGATACGAATCGACCAATCCCCATCGGGAATCCTGGAAGCCTTCCAATCTTTGCTCAGTGAAACTACGAGGACGATTTCATGACTCACTGGTTGGCCAATAGGGTGCAGAACAACGGTTTTCTACGGTTTCGGTCACTGGCCATTCATCATACTTAAACGATGTTTGAACAGTACCTATTGGGAAAATAGATACAGAAAAACAGGGTAGTCCTGCAGATACATTGCCGGAAGTCTGCAAGAAATAGAATGATCAGGAACAGAAAGGGCAAAATGGAACAGAGGGCAGCACTGCGTGCGGGGGCATCTTAGTTGATCACTGGTCACGCTTAAAGCTTATTTCATAACGATTTCAAGGGCTGATTGAGAAGCAGAAGTGCTGTTGGAGAAAGATGCGTCAGTGGCGAAGGAAGCGAAAAATAAACAGAGTCTTCGAAATATGGAACATACAAAAGCAGTGAGAAAAGGGGTTGTAGGCTGGAAATTAGAAAATTATATGGAAGGAGAATTTGGTCGGTGAGCCGAGAATCTCCGCACAGCCTTCTCCCGTTGCCACGGGTCACGACTAGACATTCATTTTTTCAACACGTATGCTCCAATGCGAATGGTGCAACTCCGTAGGATCCACTGAAACTCGTCCACTTTTGCGTATGGGTGGCAACGAAACAGTCTCTGAGCCTTTGTTACTGGGTCGTTTTTCGGTCCGCCAGCATAGCATATTCGGGAGCTGCGCAGGTTCCACAGATTCGTTCAAGTTAGGTTATCGAGGACGTTTTTATCGGAACAATATATCATAAATCATCATTGCAACTGCCACAGTCTACGAAATTTCCTTTATTACAGACCTACTTCAAATCTCACAATGAACTGGATCTCCGCAGTAAAATCCTATCACTATGCGGTGACGTTCTCGGAGGAAAATGGGTCGATCTTCATCCAGACAACGTTTCCATCAGTAGTATCCCGTAAGATCTTTTCTAGAGAAAAATTTAATTGTTTTTATGGAACAGCTGTTTACATCAAAAAGGTCCAACTTTTCATTTGCAGTGGTGGCTTGACGAATCTCGTCTACTTGGTGAGTCGCCCGAAATTCTCATCATCAGACGACCAGCCTTCTACCGTACTTCTGCGAATCCAGTCGCAAACTGATCACGAGAAACTGCTCAATGAACTCGTCGTCTTCACTTCACTAGCCGGTAGGACATAAAAACTACCGAATTCTTTGTTTCTGGAATTCTTTGATTGGATTTGTCATCATTTCAAGCGTAGAAGGTCCTTTAGGTGTGAAACCAGTTTCGTGCTATTTTGGATTTTGACGTTCAGTCAATTCCAGTTCAGTATTTCCGTTCCAGAGGCATCCGATAGGGGTGGGGTAAGGCTGGGTAAAGAGCCATGGATCGCCCGGGGTGGTTTTTTCAAGCTGAAAGGAGTGAATTGGGAAATGGGCTAGGGAGGGTTCAGGATTCCAAACGGTCAATGTATGCAGTGGATAGGGTCCACCCTGCTGATTCTCCTTTGGTGACACTCTTTGAAGGATTCCTGTTCACTCTTTTTTAGAATTTCACCAAAATTAACAATTTCTTCCTTAGAGAGCGGTCTCGGCCCAAAGCTGTTGGGAATTTTCCCTGGCGGACGCTTCGAGGAGTATATTCCCAGTAGACCTGTCGACCATCACGAAGTGACGGATTCCAGGCGAGTCCGTTGTCTTTTATTTTGAAACGGAAGCGCCCTACTCGAGGAATTGATTAGCACTTAGGGCAACCCTTCATCTTTGTAGTCCTATATAAGTAAATAAATAAATTATATATGATTTACAGGATATGCACCCTGTTGGCACGGCTCCTGCCACGATTTCACTCCACTGCTGTGCCAATATCCAAACGTCCAGGAGTGGTAAACATGATGCGAGAATGGCTGGCACTTTTCGAAGACCAAGGCAACACGCATGTAAAGATGCGAACGACATCCTTTCAGCTACCTCCCAATACGGTATCTTTCGAGAGGGCTTTGCAGTTTAAAAACATCCAGTAAATGTGGAAATTAATCGAATTTACTGGTAGCCCTCTTTTTCTTACGACTGTTTGATTCCAATTCGATTTGTTTCAGTTCCCACCCGTGGTTTCTACAAGTGACTTGGCCAGAGAAATTGGACACCGTGGAGGAGTTCCTCAGCACATCCTCTTCGCCTGTCGTCTTTTGCCATAATGATCTCACTGTAAGTGTTTCTCTTTTGAAAATTTATATCAAGAGTCTCAAAAAAGTAAAATAAAGTGATTGGCAACCCTCAAGCAAGTCCTCTGTTTTTATTTAAACGGTTTTTTTTCTGGGGGTTTTTGGAAAAGGAATGGAAATTAAGGCAATAGAGAAGCTCTTTCCGCCGTTGAGATCGTCGGAACGTATATGTTTAAAACAACGTCTCCTGCAAGAGAGTAGCAACCGTATGAGTGTGAAGGGAAGGGTTGTTTGGGAGGGGTGGTATTTTTGTCTGCGGTCATGAAAGGGTTCGACAACCTGGCTGTTTTGGGGTTAGTGAATGCAGTGATGTTCCCATCGGGGCTAGGCGGCTATATGAAATTCGGAAGCCTCGGCTGATAATGTCAGAGAGAAATAAATACTTTTTTCGGTTTTACAAAATTACCTTTTACCATGTATCCGTCTTAGTCGGGAAATCTGCTGATCAGCAAGAGCAAGCCCGTCACTCCTTCTGTGAATGGAGAGATTGCATTGAATGGAAACGACAAGGAGAGCCTCTCTCTGAATCTGGTTGATTTTGAGTTCAGCGCCTATAATTATCGGTGAGTCAACCTTTACTCCTGGTAGTGAATAAATAATTTAACCAATCTATATTTAGGGGCTTCGACTTAGCCAATTATTTCTGTGCCTCTGCCATTGAACACAATCTTCGTGACTATCCCCGTTATCGAATCGATTTGCTCGAACTACAGAATCGATCGAAGAAGATAGAATTCTGTAAGGAATACGTAAGAGAAGCTAGAAAGGTAATATTCTTTGACAAGGTACACTATTTTTTTTCTATTCGAGCACTAAGGTGAGGTTTCTTATGATCTTGATCGAAATGTCGCGGACGCGCCATGCGTTTTACTTCGAATCGGAATCCAGGGCGGCGATCTTGAGTTAGTCCTACAACTGACTCGAAAAGGCAAGCTTAAGTTAACGAGTTGGGCATACATATGGGAGGAGACGTATCCGTAATATCATCTTCTCGGAATGAAGGTGTATTTTTCAATAAAGGATATCCATTTCAATAAAGCATAATATTATATTCATATGGGGGCAGAGGTGGTGTAAAAGCAACCCGGCTCAACATCGCCCAGGTCAACCAAGCTTTCGATCCCTTCTTGGCCTCTTAATCGTTGCCAGAGCCGTCTGGGAGGATGGAATTAGCGACTTGATCTGGTTGGGTACCGCGAGCTTTGCGTAGCCAAATTCGCATTCAAATCGCCACTACGATTCTAAATGGATGTCGAATGTGTAGCCCATCCTAAGAACGAGATTGATTATCATTAGGACCTTATTCTTTCATTATGCTCAGTCGTCGTGTCAGTTCAGTCATGAAGTTGCTGATTTCAGTTGAAACATCCACATCAAATCGGAGCTTAGTCTTCTACGGGAAATCAATCAATTCCAACCGGTTGTACATCTGTTTTGGGCTATTTTCAACCTTTATTGTGAAAAGGTAACCGGTTGCCTCAGTTTCTTTTTAGGTAATCACTCTTATAGCTAAGATTTATTTGTTTTCAGGATACTTTAGCAATAATGGATTGCGGGGCATACGCTCGTGACCGACTGGCTCTTTACTATCACACACGAGGCATCCTCTGTGATCAATAGGTGTAGAAATTCGTTTAAAAAGTTGTGAATATTATGTACATAGTTGTAATAAATATATAAAAATGTCTGAGCTACTTCTTGAGAGTGTGCCGTGCATATGCCTTCTGCCAGGCGTTGTCCTGGCAGTTGAGTGGTCATAAAAGTGATAAAAAATACTGTTCTGATGGAGCGAGGTTGTTCGTTAAATAATTTATGGTGTAAAAGTCAGAAAGTCGGGATTGTCAACAATTTCATCCACAACCTTTACATCATACATCAAGTTCGCCGTCTAGGGAGGCAGGCAATTCATGTGGGCAGTGTTGTGAACTCCTTCAGTAGAATAGGGGCCTGAGTTATGGGATGCTTGGACTATTAGAGTCTGCCTGATTCTATCGAGCAATAGGATCACTTTCAGAGAGATCCTGATGATTCTAAGCTTTAATAGCAGAATGTCGAGCGATCGGTAAAGTTTGAGTAGAGTTTCCAGCCAGCTCCTTGGTGACAAGCTGTATGCTCGATTTCTGGGGAAGTTAATGATCCCTGGAGACCACTCTGTTCAATTTTCTGGTCCCCATGGTTCTCGACGTAGAAAATCACCTCGGTACTTAGTGTCACTCAAAGTGCTGATCGGCCGATGACTGACCCTGGCATCGTCGAACAAATATGACTGGCACGGAGTTTATTTACTGTGCCAGCCTAGGTCTCTTGCTCCACTGAGCCCAGCGTCTTTTTGCTCGCACCTCTCCTTGTCCACTCATTTCACCCAAAAATCAATCGAAGATCAGTACCGCTCTTTTATCACTCTTCACTTTTACTTCATACCGGTCAGCTATAGAAAAGTAATGACTCGTAAATGGTTTATTTCCTATCTTTCTCAAAAGACACTATTTTTAGGAGGCTCCTAAAAAGAAGATCCTTGAAAAATCATCTATTAGAAGGGTAAATTGAATTGATACTCCAGTAACTTTCATAATTGGGAGCAACGAGGTCTAGGAAACCTTACTTGTTCTCGGAAGTATTCAGGGTAACTCGTAACATTTCCCTTAATTCCATATGATATTATTTTCATTATAAGTGGAAATTCCATAAAATTATTTCAATCATCCCTGTAGGACCTAGAGTCTTGTCAATTCTAGACCGTTTCGAAGCTTGACATGCTCCGGTGACAGGTTTGTGCTCCAGAACATCCTCGGGAAGCCAAAACCTTATAGGATGATGGGACTCGAGAAAGCTAGTGTCAAGTAGCAAACCCTATCTAACTATTCGATAGAAGTACTTCAGATCGAAGAAAGATATTACAAAGTGTTGGAGTGTTTTTCTACGAAAGAGACGTCCTTGTAAAGAAAAATTTCAGAAAAGTTCTATTAATTTAATAGCTATTTTTGGAAACAACCCATTTCTACTATGAAGCTTTTGCTGTTCGCTGATTATTTTCATACGTGTTCCTCACGCAGTGGGTCACTTTTACAGGTTCCAAATCTAAACAGTAATTTTTACAGCCCCGGCGGTATGCGGTATCTTGCCTTCTTATGGTTCCTTCCACAATGTTTTTCATTGAATATTCTGCTCTTCCTACTGGGCACGAATCAGTATGAAAGAAACATTTTCGAGTTTCTCGCCCAACAGCTTGCTCTCCGACATCATCAAGTGACGACGGTTAAGCCGATTTTGATTCCTGAAGAGCCTCGACTTGTCAAGCCCAAACTCCACCTGGTAAAAGAGAAAACATTGAAGAATTTGCTACCGAGGTGAGATATGTTGTTGTGGTAGTTAGAGTTTTCCTCATTCCGAGGAACCAACTCCAACAATCCTGAATTCTTGAGAAAACGCTGCAAGAGGTACTTTAATCACACATGGGGTCTATGCCTGGGAAGGCCACTTTGACGAACCCCAAAGGGCGTAACCGAGGTCTCTTTCCTTGCATGACAGAAAACTTGGCTTTTTGTGTTCTCTGAACCTACTCCCAACTCAGCCTCAAACCTTTCTTTGAAGAATCAGAGCTAACAGGTAAGGGACCACTACGATTATTTGATGCAGCTGATCAGAAAATAAACGCTATGGTTAAGCCGTTTGAGTGCTACGGTCCTTGAGAGTTCGCTTTATCGTAAGGTCGTAAGAAACGTTTTAGAGGTTAAGTGGTGTGTGATGAAGAATAATTTATGATAATTTATGATTTCTAGACACAGTTGTGTCCACAATCTATAATATAGAGGTTTATAAATCAAGAAAGTGGCCTTGACTTATAACTGTCAGCCGCCTAGTGAGACCCCACTGCATAGAACAAGTAAAGTACAGGCAGTAGTGTAGAGAACATTCGAAGTTCGACCGCCACACTGAGCGCATATTAATACTTGATCTTGCGTTATCGTATTACTTTCCTCATTTTGTTGTAGGTGGTGTAGTGGTAGTGGTGCACTATAACACACGTATAGTGGTTCAAGGTTCGACTTCCGGATCGAACTCGCCTAGTCCAACCAAGCCTTCCAGCCTCTCGAGGCCGGTTAATTGGCACTGTACTCGACTACGGCATTACCCTTTTTTCTTATTTATATCCTGTAAGTCACTTTCTTTGCCAATTAGACAGCATAGGGTCTTCTTACTTTTCTTATTATTGGAAAATTCGGCAAACAATTCCTATAGAAACACAGTATTTGCTGCTCTACCTGCGCTCAAACCATTATAGCACCCTTGAATAAAAGAATCAATTTATAGATAAGGACAGCCGTAGTCTTTGACGACCTCTCGAATAGTGTTTAATGATTTAGAGAACTGTCAGATGCTTTACAAAAAGCCTATGACGTTACTCCATGGAAGAATGAGTATGAGGAAGAAGATTACGACGAAGTATACTGGAAAGCTCACAATGCGAGTTGTTACAAGGTAAGTACTTGCGGATTACCATCACCTGATCTACCGTTAGTTGTGACGGTTCAATGTAAGCAAGCTCTTCTCTCTTCGATAGTGATAACCTGAAGCTCCTCCCTACAAGGTAGGCGACCACAGTAGAAAACTGACAACACCGAGCCCTTTCCTGGACCTGAAAAGCCTGTAGCACCACATTGTTGCTCCTGACTGGGTCCAGTCTGAGATTCGGGTGCCACAATAAGGGGGCAGGTGGACTTCTATGAATCGTAACCCTGAATGCCATGCACCAGAATCTGTATATTATGACTAAGATGACCAGAACGACCAGTGAGGTACCGCAAAGTACTATGACCATATCATGGTAAGGATTCATTAGATGTTTCTAGGGGATGGTACCCATACTCACCCAATCAATACCTATCCAAATCACTAAGACGTTCGAAATAAAAAATTGACCGATATCTTGCTTCCTAGTCTCGTTCGTATTCTTAAACAGTGAGGCTCCGAGTCATTGCTGTTTACTGATCACAATGCCGCTATTCTGCTTTTTTTTTTTTATTTGTTTACATTTTCGAGATGTTGAATTCCAATCTGATGGACACTATACGAAAGGAGACTATTGACGTTGCAATAGTTTATGCTGGTAACCCATGTCAACTTGCAATCACCCACGTATTGGCCATTCCGGTCATCTATTTCGATTTGGAAGGTGAGTTCTCAGAAGAAAGGTTCATCCAGTAAAGAAGAATTACTGAATCGTCTTGAATATCCTTTCTCAAGGTCTGTCCGATGAAACATTGGTGGCATCCAATTCGCCGCTCAATCTGAACATCCCTCCGTCAAGATGCTTTCTGCCTGAGGCAAGTTTTTCACGGCAATTAATTGAACCTAATGGCACAGTTTGACTTTCACACACAAAAAATTTAAGAGTTTCTGAAAATCTTTGAGATAAGGTCCTAAATCTTAGCATTTCCTGACAATGCTTTTCCTTCATTTTTTTGAAGGAATTATTCAAACACTGAGTGCAGAGGTGATTAGGAAATGTAAAGGAGGCAATAAAGAAGAAATAAAAAATGCCAGAATGACTTTCATGAAATAAGTCAAATACCAAGAGACTTAAAGATTTTCAGAGCTTTTTTTATAGCTACCTCATCCCGCTCTCAGTCGATTTCGCAATGGCCTCTGTTACATGAGAGAGTATTTGGTTCAAAGTGGAATTACTCCTATGGCTAAGCTTCTTTCAAAGAAATTCCGGCAACTGGATGATCCCATTACGTCAATGTTTGCTGATGACTACTACCTGAAAAAGAAGTTTGTTTTCCATGGAGTTTCGGTGAGCTTTATTCAATTAAAGATTTTCACCAAACGTCCATTTTAGGTTTCCAAACTTCCCCAGTTCGACTGAACTTCTACGCTCAAGCTCACTATTTTTCGTTAACACTGATCCTCTGTTGGAATTTCCACGAGCGCTTTCTCCGAAAATTATTCCTGTTGGTGGACTTCATGTGGATCAGCCCAAGCCTCTATTTGCGGTTGGTTTTATTTCGAGGGTTATATTTATACAACCACTCAGTTGCACCGTGATATCCATGTATATGGCTTCGAGAATAGTGTTCGCCAGTCAGTTCTGATTTATAAAAGGAAAAGTATGTTCTGTATCGTATAGACACTACACTAACCTTAGCTCTTCTCCGGTTTTCCGGTGTAATCAAGAATAGCCCTTGTCCTTCACTTTATGGCCTTCATATCTCTTCTTACTCATTTTTTTTATGAAAACAAGTTCAATTTAGCCGTGGAATACATCGATTGAATCGGCACAGGATGGTCTGATTGTAGTCAGCCTTGGGACACAGGCTAACCACGCTCACATGACAGAATCGCAGGTGAGACTCATTCATAAATACGTCCTTATGAGCTCTTCAATTATAAGTAAGTATTGCTACATTTCTGTTCCAATTTTTCAACTGTTCAATTTTGGGGAATACCTTTTTTCCGACAGCGGCATTTTAGTAGGTACCTTAACAACATGAATACTCTACAAATGCTAAGAGCATGTTGAAATCAAAGAAATAAATTATTTTACCAAGATTGATTAAATCAAGATCTTCGTTTTTTCAAGTTTGCCCTACGATTTTTGGATAGCCAACCTTCAATTATCAGCGAATTTCGGTATTCCCCAGAATATCTCTGAACGATTTGACATCCTACTGGTTCTCATGGTGTTCCTAATGTTGTACAATATTGCAAAAATTTGTATGTTCAGGCAAAAGCTATTTTGGGAGCACTGTCGAAACTCACCACCTACCGTATTTATTGGCGAATTGGACACAAAGTCGAACTGAAAAATGTGACGGAGGACAATATACCGTCTCACATCAATTTGACAGCTTTCATTCCTCAAAATGATCTGCTAGGTGGGGTAACACACTTCACTCTGTGACCACACCCCTTTCACCAGACAGCGTTTCCTACTTTCAGCTCACAAATCCTGTAAACTGTTGGTGACAAACGGTGGAATGTCATCAGTTATGGAAGCTGTAGCACATGGAGTACCGATCGTTGGAATACCGCTTTATGGAAGTAACAGACATAACTTGAAGAAAGTTGTAAACAAAGTACGTTTTCATCTCAAAGATCCTACGCATTTCTATGTGACTAGTCAGCTTCGTGGTCCCTTTGTTGAACTTGTTTTCACGCTCCCTTTCTTTCAGGGACTTGGACTGATGGTCAGTAAAAAGGAGTTGAGAGAAGATAAACTGCTGAGCACAATGAAATCCGTACTTCAAGGAAGCAGGTAAGCGATTCAGGAACAGGTTGGGTGAATGGTTGAGATACTGCTTCCTAGAGAGTGGTAGAGGCGTGGTAATCACACATGGCTCACTATCACGGTCCGGGTATGGTATCAAATCCCTTCTCAATTTTATGTAGGAGGTATTTCATAAAATGGGTTCCTGATCAGTTTTTTGACTATGTGGGGTCGAGTTCATAAAGTATAGGAGTCCAAATTCTTTGATGGTCAGGGAACTCACGGCGCATCCTGGTACCATGCGAGAGGACTTCAACACGTGTGTGCTCTGGAGGTGTTTAACTTCTATTTTTTGTAATTTTTAGATTCACAAAAGTGGCAAAGGAGATGTCCAAAGATTTCCGGTCACGACCGTCGACACCATTCGAAATAGCTCTACACTATATTGAAGTGGTTGGACGACACCGTAGTTCAGGCTTTTATGGTGCGACACCTGTCAATCCTCTGCTCACACTGAATCTCGACTTCTTAGCTATGATCCTTCTAGTCACATACATTGTTACTTATTTATTTATTCAATCTTTACTTTCAATTTGCCAACGATCATCTGTACCGTCCATTGTCATTACTGCTGATGAAAACAGTAAAAAATTACGGTCAAAGAAGGAAAATTAGCCATAATCTGATTTGTTCAGTAGATGGGGTACAATTGTTGTTGTATTTTTGTTGCTATACGTGTTCCTTCACTCAGTAAAGCTTTATCATAAACATCCCTCTGCTATAAATTTATATTAGGGCTTATTTGCAACTTGCACACAAATTTGGAGTCCAATCAGCTTTTTGACCGAGTCTATTTCTGCTCTAGGGAATCAAATTGCTTTTTTATATCAATTTGTAAAATAAATAACAGGGAACTCGGGCTAACTTACATGATGAGAGATTGTTGCCCTTCCCTCTCTCTCTATCCCTCCCCTACCCGGGAGACTGGCAGTAGGATCGGTTTAGGAAATCGACTCGCCGCGCGCGCGGCTGTCGCGGACCACTCGCCCATACCCCTGAAAGTGCCCATTTTCCCAAGGATCTCCATTCACTGGTTGGCAGTCGTTCCCTAGATGATTCAGCTGCTATAGTGAGAAGACCGGCAGCGAGAAAAAAAGCGTGATCCAGTTCTCATAACAACCTCACATTGCTTAAGTACATTCCGCCACATTCGACTTCATTTGAACGAGTACGTCCTAGGTGGCCCAGGTGAACGAGATCCAAGCCAGACCACTTGTACTAGAGGAATTCGTATCACTGAGACAGCTCTGGTACTTACCGGTACTCTAATTTTCATTTTTTTATCCGTAGACTTAAGGGCTCATGGGATGCTCACAGAGGTTCTCTCTCTTTCCTATGAGGGTGAATTATTGATTCTTTTCTTTTGCAACTCATTCAAGAAGTTTTTTACCATTTTGTCTTTGGCTTTTTGGTACACCACTGGCCAGTTCGTTCAGTATCTGCCCTCAGTTGTGCCTGATACAGTAACCAGTATGGCAATCAAGAGAAGATGATAGAATTTTTTTATAAAACCATTACATATAATATCAACATTCAAGCAATGATTGAAACCGGTTCATATGGTTGACCTGTGACCAGAATAAAAACCCAGTGAGATTTGCGACAATACAATCACAATGTTAAGCAGTAAAATTGAGAAAACGCGGTAGGAGATCAACAGTTAGCGTAGATTCATAGCAGAAACAAAGTATAAACGTCTAATTCATGGGATCAGAGATTCGCCGTGAATTCGATTATCGAACAAAAATTTGTGCGTGAAGAAACATAAAAAAACATTCAACAGGCATAGAAAAGCCATTATGGAGGAGACCAATATGGTCCCCTTTGAGTAGTAGTGCAAATCCCTGAGTAGTGGTTTATAACAGCCCTGAAAAATCAGTGTAAATAAAGTTTTGCTTTTCTCGTACTGCTTTTTCTACGGAAAGAGTTAATGCATATCAAGAGACGCATGCTATGTGTCAATTTGAACATAGATGAGCGTACGTTAAAGGCACATTTCACGATAAAAATGGTTTCTGAGTTCTCGTCCTAGGTTTACCCAGTGGCCCCCAAGGGTAACAGGAAGGACGTTGTCGAGTCCCAAAATTCAACACCTAGGGCATCGTGGGAGCCCCGTTACCAGATCGCACGGACTCCCCGCCCCTCGATCGATATCACGTCAAACGAGTGTCGAGGCGATACAGATTGCAATATTCGTTCTAGGACCCACACACTATCACTACCAGGTGATCGTCGAGTGATGTGGCGATGTTTTTCTCCCATTCTTTTTTCCTCTGTTATTCTTTTTGCTGCTGCGATCCTGATTTTAATTTTCTACCTCAAGGAGCTGAAAAAGGTGGCTATTTCAGCTGTGACTTGGGTTTTTTGTTAACGTGTGCCTATGATGAATGAATTTTACAAAAATAGTCGCCCTACGACCAGCATTCGTTTAGTGCAAGTCGATTGTAATGCGTAAATATTGAGTGTTCTAAGTAACCTAAAAAAATGGAGTATATAGGAGATTTAAAAGACACCATATACCCAACTTCATCAAATTCCAGGGTCAATCAGTTGAGCTCGCGAGATTGGGGAGTGATGGCTGCTTTCGGGGGTCGTAGGAAGGTGCAAAAGCCATGCTGGTGGTGAGACAACTACCTAGTAGTCGTAGCGCGACACGAGTTCATAGAGACTCTTTCTATGTTCCCCGGGCTCCCAAGGCATTGGAAAGTTTGAATAGACATGCACGACTTGATGGCAATCAAAATTACTCACTTTCGTTTCACATGTCGAACAACAGCTTGGTGGAACACGTGGTCTCGGCCATCTGGAAATTAATATCTGCGTTCAGGCCCTCTCGCGACTATCAGGATACTCACCTGTCGTAGGTCATGAACCAGTAAGAGTTCAGCCAGGCTGTGGGGCTCCTTTGGTCGGTGATCCCACAACAAGCATACTGTAATAATTCTTATGAGCGTCAAGAAGTTCTAGGCTTCTTATGAACCGGTAACGTACATAAGTTCGACCTACCTTTTCATGTAGCTGATCCCACGAAAAAGTCAGATCATCAGCGAAAGGATTACCGTATTCAGTCTGCAAACTGTAATTCATCCATTCTAGAATTACTCCGGAGTCGATCTGGAAACAATGAAATCCCAACAGACTTGAAAGGTTTTCATTCTATCGCACGTACCTCGTTACGCAAGCGGAAACCGAAGCAGCAGCCAACGATGCTTAGCAGGCATATAAAGAACATCAGAATCGCGTACTGAAGTATAAACGTTGCTAACTGAATATGAGAAATTTGCAGTGAAATTTCTACCGTCAGAGTAATCGGCGAATATGTGGCCATGGCCGAAAGTAGACCCAGAGGAGCCGTTACCAATGCAAATGCTCCAACTGCTAACATCACTGAGGCAGCCGTAAGAAGTTCTCGGCTACCGATGATGGTGGTGGCAAATTCCAGTTCTGCTAATGCTCGTATTGAAAAACCGACCACTCCAACAGAAAATATCTGGAAATTGTTCATTAAAAGAGGGGAAATAAAAATTTTACCCCCAAATTGCTACTGTGTGATTCGCTGAAGAAGTAGTCATACTCGAATGCAGTCGACGCGCGGCGAGACAACTATCAAGGACTTGCCGCGCACCTAGTATAACGCTTTATACTCATCTCTGTTCATTTTCTTCAGATTCGCAAGCATTGGACCAGATTTTCTGCTCTTTTTGAGCCAGGATCAGGATAATATAGTACCCATAAGAAAGCTTTCAGATAGGTCAGCATGTGAGCTTCCTCTGGATGCGAGGTCCTGCACTGCTCGAGTAAAACAGACTGGTAATTCTAGTGTTTACTTTATTTCGAGGGCAGTCCACTAGGTAGTAAATAATTCAGTCTCAAGAAAAAAGATGTTATGACGCACCGCTGTAGTGGAAACTAGAAGCAGAATGACTAATCGAACCATTTGGATTACTTTGTTCCTTGTACAAAAATCATGCACTCCCTGAATCAAGATGATCAGCTGTAAGACGGTCTTACTCAGAAAACTGTAACTGAACATTGACACAGGCTTCTATAGAGTAACGAATGAATAGGCGTGGGTATGGGTACCCATTCATTCGTTACTCGATAGTTAGGTTAGGGTCGCTACATTACAAAAAGACATGCTGACTAAGCGAATGACTAAAATCTCGATCAGATACTCAATAGACTTACATTACTCCGACCAACGGTATGAAGCACAAAGAGGTTGAATCAATATTTCGGTGCCAGGTTTGATGAGAGTGTGTAAACATCGTCGAGTATTGTACAAATACAGATTGACCGAGGGATCGCCACGCCAATCCAATGTTCCCAAAATGAAAATCATCCAAGGCGATTAGGAAGGAACTCAGACCCACTTTGCTTGCCACTGGCAACTTCTAACTGGCAGGCAGTAGGCTATGAACGGCTGTCGGCAAGATCCGTATGTATTCCGTGATAGCACTGAATTCGGGACTGAAGAGCGTGTTACCGCAGGTGTGAATAAAGGGTGAGCTAAAACCCCACAAGGATGGCGATTTGTGAGCAAATCTTCGTAATCGGACGGGGCTCGAACACGTGCTTGTGCGGGCACCGTGCTTTTTATCCCTTACACCACGGAGATCTCGCTTGTCCTCGCCTCCTTAAGCTGAAGCCGTTTGGTTCTGATCAATCGTTTGAATGCCTACTTGGCCTAGTCAGCCTAGTCACTAACTCAAAGGACCCGGCCATTGTACAAAGTAATTGTCCAATTAGTAATTCTGAAACCAAATGCCCAAGTATGTTGAGAGGAAGGCTTGATTGCTTCGAATGGACATCCATTCCTGATTCGATCCTCAGACTATGCGGGTGGTGGCCACGCCAAGTGCCTTTATCCCCTGCCCTATCATAACATATGCTCTTCTTACTATGATTCACTGGCAATTCGGGGAGTCAAGGCTATGAATGTCAGTAGTACGCGGTTAGAAGACCTTAAACACATTTTTTGATGAGTCGGTCTTTTGCAATGTCTCCATTGGAGATGAAGGCTGGACCTTCTGTGGAAATAGGACTTGCAAAGAAGGCCACCTTGAAGCTGCTTAGGTGCTGATCAAATGACATGTGAGTAGCAATGCACAACCTTTATAGGTGCTCACGTTTGTTTATTTATTTTCACAATAACTTTATTATTACTGTATTTATTCACAATAAGGCACATCTTAACAGAACAACGAATAACCTGATTCAAACGAGCAAAGAAACATGAATAAGTGAAAATAAAGCCGAATTCAAACATGTAGGTAAGGTTGTCGTCCTTCGCAGTTTATGACCAACGTAGGATAATCCGGTAGTCCTTCTGGCCTTTCCTGGACGTTCTCGTTAGCGACGTCTACCTCATTTACTATTTCATCGTAGCTTGGTGGCAGGGACGGTTTCTGGAGGAGTAGAATACCGAATAGTAAAAAATATTGCGTAAATTATATTGTTAGAATAAATTGTATCTGAAAAGTTTCCAAGAGCCACTTACGTCACAATCCTCCTCCGCATGAGGCCTAGAAGTTTTAGAGAATTCATCTGAAAAAGGAGGCATTACTATCCGTGACAGATACATTCCGCAAGATTACCGTCTATTCAATCACATGAATTGACAAAAAATGAGGAACACCATCTGACTGTATCTTACCGATTATCACCCAACGTAAGGCTTGATACATCACTTTATCACCTATTAACTCAAATGCAAGTTCACGATGAAAATGGTTCCTGAAATATCCCTCTCGAACAAATTTTGGGCCCCTCGAATATCATATGTGGTGCTGTCAGGTCGGAAAATGGTCTAGCCATGGAATTATAAAGCCTCAATGATAGCACCGTGTGAGTCTTTGGACGAGTGTCACCGGCGTTGTAGAGGCTGCATCCCAAGAGAACCACGATGGAAGTTCAAACAACCTGTCATGACCAATAGCTGCAGCAGTTCTGTACAGTTCTGGCTTGATTTAGTCATCTCTTTGCGCAATTGCAACAACCAAATCTCGTCCAAATACCCCTTCCACGTTATTTCCGTCATGACAATCTCGTCCAAACTCTATTTTCACTAGTTTTGAGAAGCCTTCTTTCTAACACAATCGGCGAGTTTTCCCTTTCCCTTCACCAAAGATGAACTGTTCCCACCCTACACTTCCGCTTATCGTCTAGAAAGGGGGTACCTCGAGGTTATCGTGGACTGTGCCTTTACGTAAGACTCAGTACAATTGTTACGATGCTATGCTTCACACATGCCCAGAGGGGAAAGAAAACGAGCCTGAACAGCTTCTCCGCTCGTCTTTAGCATACATGCCAAGTGCACTTGTCGGCAACAATTAGATCTTTTCTTTTGGATCTGAACAGTCCCATTGCGTGATCCTACAAACCGGTCTTTTGAATCAAATGAGAACTGGTTTAGATTGGAGCGGTGCCCTTCATTAGCGTGTTAGCAATGGAAAAAGTTCGAGAAAAAGGTGATTCTTCCACTGCAATGTTGGCGTATATCAGATGCTCGTCAGAGACCGTTGACAAATTTCTTCCTACGGCGTTCTTGGAATGATTTCAATTACAAAAACGAAATCCATTGCAGCAATACACAACCGAAACCTGAATTCTATTCACTTATTCGATTCTTGTATCTTCACTGAGCGGAAGAGGAGAGATTTCATCGGTCGTCCACTCACCCACCGCCACCGGGAGACGGGCGTTAGGAACGATTCTGGGTGATCGATTCGCCGCACGCGGCTGTCGCGGACCACTCATTCGCCGTCATTACAGCTCTAGCGTTCTTCATACAGCTCAATCGATATGAGATCATTATTTTATGCATAATTCTACTATTAGTACTTTTGTTCTTGTATTTCGTATCTACTGCTGCATCCTGCTACATTCCTTCGCGCGCGACGCCCCTCTCACCGCGACGCGACCATTTCGTTCCTAACGCACCACACCCCACCGCCATCTACACCCCCCCCCCTCCCATTCACCCATTCAAGGTAATCATAACCGTCTCCGAAAGTATGAAAATAGCAACAACCCAATAAAGATTCGATTCGGAATTTTGAAATGCTTACAAGGCATTTCACAAGGAGGAGTTTATCGGACTCTTCCTGAAGGTGCGAAAAATGATCGGGAACCGCCATTCGTCTTGATTTTTTGCCACGTACTAATCTAATCATAGCGAGTTTTGCCGACAGAACCTCTCGATTGAAATGAAGGACAGCTTTCTGGAGGTTGATTTTTTACATTGAAAAACCTACTGATGACGTAATAGTTCGTCTTCTTCCGGCGCAAATAGCACACTACTGTAACAGCCACAGCCGTCAGAGCTATTACCACCAGCACGAAATGCAACTGAAAAGCATAAAAATCATCAGAAAAATAATTATGTTTCCACCATCGAGTGATCGCATCACACTTAAGGATGGGCTTACCTTTCTCTTTGAAGCGGGATGCGTTGAATGTGCGATGGGTTACAAGGAAATCATTTGGGTATTATTTGATTTCAGGGCTAGCCCAAGGAGCTCGCCAGGTAACCTGTACTTGGAACTTCGGTTTGGGAATTCCCAACGTGCTAGCGGAGCTAGAAGTACAAGCCTTTTCATCTTGTAATGTTCATCAATGTATTTTTGCTTGCTCTCGTTTGTACTTACTAAGTAACTTAGTGTTTAAGAACACTGAAAATGACTCCCGAATGACCTAAGATAAGTTTGAATGTGAGCTATACACATAGGGTGGAGTTGTTAGGGCCAGTAAAACTTGGGCTTTTTCTCCTCTCCCGTCTCCCTTAAAAAATTCCACATAGGCCAAATAGGCATTCAAAAAATGAAGGGCGCTCCAAACTAACGGATCGGAGGACTCGTTAATTTTCGCACTCGCGCTTCATTCACTATTATTTAGTTGTACAAGAATGTTTTTTTTGTAATTCGCATAGTTACCAGGGTGGAACTTCTGATATGTTCAACGTGGTTTAGGCGATCTATTGCGACACTCAATTGAGGAATCGCGAGGATATCGTAGGACTACTTGTAACTTCAAGAAATACCATACGGATGGCAATTCAATGAATTAGAAAAGCAGAAACAATCAGGGACAAATTCGTAAAAGATAGAAAGGGCAAGGTTTTTGATAATAATAGATCTATTAAAATAGCCCGTTTGTAAGTCGAACGCAGTCCTATGTTATCCTCCGGGAGGAGGGGAATGAAGCAGGAAGTCAAAGTGAGGAGGGTCGCTTCAGTGGAGATTGCATAACTCTACCTTCTTTCCTGACGAGATTTCCATGATAGAGTCAACCCTCAGCAAACAAAATGATCGTATTCTTGCCGAGAACATCGATCCGATTTCTTTTTTAGGAGTAGCCCCCCCCCCCCCCCCTCTTGACTTCACAGTTTGGTTTTAGGGGAGATTTCCTCGTACAAAGGATATTGAGAGACACTTGAAGACACGGCTTTGAAAATCTTACGAACCCCGCAAGAAAGTTCGTGGCCTGAAAGATTCCGAGGACATCGAATGCTCTATTTCCCCTTCTGCATCAAATACATGCGGCTGGCTAGCTAAGATCTCTATATTCGAGTGTTCTAGCCACTGAACTGTCAAGGGAAAATACCGGACTGAACCTTCCCCAAAGGTAATCACTTGATCAATGTATGAACTGGGGGCATTTAATCCGTGATCCGTGTTCAAAGCTTAACAGTTCGATTTTTCCCTGGGAAGCGCGAGGCTAAAAAATGCTGTCGTATTGGCCCTGCCCTTGATAATGACCCTAATGACCCTGATCCAGGTCTGCACCCTCTCTCAGGCCGGAGATAGACAGTACCCCGTCTGCCTATCGCAGTTCACGGGTAAATTATGCTCTCTTGGGACGAGAATCGAAAAATCAGGTAAAAATACATGAAACAATAGTAACGACTCACCAATATGAAAACAATCCAATGGCTGTTATCTGGGGTCCAGAAACTATAATCGTCATCATGGTAGGCTTCTTCCTCGGAATCTTCCCCACTGTACGGCAGAAACTCCATGACGGGTTCTGTGCGTCGTGGCGGGAGTCTGAGACTGGAAACGAAACACATGATATAGTCGTAAAGAGGTCCAATACCGATGAAAAAGTTGCCCGATTTGCAATAGTGTAAGATCTGGGTGAACGAACAATGCCTTTTTTGGGATTAGACGATTTCCCAATAGTAGCTCATTGGTTATCCATTTGTCTGAGACGCAAATAGAAAAAATACGAAGTTTCAGAGACTTCCAAGAGTTTTAGAGACAATAGCGCTTACCCGAGCTGGTCTTGTCTGATGCAGGTATTGCCTTGAAGGCAAGATTGGGCGAAATAGCTAGGAGCGCCAAGTCCCGCTTACGTGTCCCACGTAATCGAATCGCGACTATACCAAGCAGAAGAATAAAAAAAGCACCCTGGCAAGTTTCATATCAGAAACTTTTCGCGAAATTGATTGAAAAAGTGCGATTGACCACGACTGACGGATGACATCCGTTTGCGGTGAATTCAGTCGTGGTTGAGATCAGCACAGAACAATATTAAGGATACACCACAGGACCGATAGAAAGTTCAGCGTGATTAGAAGTGCGCTCATACTTCCGCGGACCCGTAGGCCGTATTTCCAGTGTACTGTTGCGACTCAAACGTCATTTACTTTCAAAGCATCCAGATCGGGTTGATGGGAGGAATTAGATCCACCACAGTTTTATGACGCCGAGGGCCAAGGGCGCCGAGATTTCAGCTGTTGCAATCTTACTACATCAGGCCAGACCTCTACAGAACTGCCTTCCACTGCCGCAGTGGGTCATGAAAAGTTGCTTGAACTTCCTACATGGGTTCCCTTGTGATCGGTGCAGGCTCTACAGTGCCAGTGTAACTCGTCCTAGGATACACACGGTGCAATCTTCATAACGCCCTTTATAGGCCGTTTTCCGACCTGACAGCGTCATGTATGGTATATGAGGGGGCACAAATTTATCCTAGGGGGATATATCATAAGCCACCTTTATCGTGAACTGTGCCTTAACTTCAAAATAAAATAATGAATAACAATAAATAAATAAATAAATAAATAAATAAACTTGATCTCGAAGATTTGGTGAAGTGGGAAGATTTTTGGTCGGATAACTTCACAAACTTGATTCCATCCATTCAGGCTCCGAAGAAGGTGGATTTGCCGAAACGTAAGCCGTAGTGGTAACGTATTGTCAACCTAGTGTGGAGTTAATCACTAAAGTTATCTTCTCAGTATATGGCCCTAAAGAACATATCTTAGGGGACCTTAGAGTGAGTGAGAATTGTGAGATTTTTCGAGCAAACACGATAGCAAAAATGTGCATAGCGGGAACACATGAAAATATACACAGTATGAAACAGGAAATTAGGCGGTAAGAAAGAAGATGCCGGCCGTCAGTGTGGCAAAATGGCAAAAGCCTCTTTAGAAGTAATTAGGCTACAAAAAAAGAATAATCACCCTCCCAATTGGCGGCACTCCAAATATCTGGGTGAGTGCTTGGCCGAGCTACTATGCTCTCATTTCGAACGCCCTCGTTGACTGTTTGTCCCGAAACAGAGGGATGCAAGCAGCGGACTACTTTCGATATACATCTAACACTCAAAATCAGCGACCTATTTCAACTTTCTATTCCTTCTGAATTCACTGCCATCGGGTATGGGCTCATGGGTAAAAACTTCGATCCGTTCACAGACTGCTCGGAACTTCCGACAGAACAGTCCATGGTATGAAGCCTTGAAAAAACTAGGACACTCAGATGCATCGGAGCATTCTGGAAACTCTTAAGGTGAGGCAATAACGATGCTGATGATTCATTTTATCGAACTGTGTTGTGAAGGAATAAACTCTCCACAGCTCATTCAACTGCTACTCCCTCCTCGAGAAAGGGGCATGGGGAAGCAAATCACCTTCTCATGTTGTCCGAAGCTCAAGAAGCGGTCAGTGAGGCACGAGCGGTATATTCCTAAAGCATCTTCACTATTCCAACTATACCCCTACATTCTACAAGATTGGTCATGCCTATTCAACGAAATTTACGCTCTTCTTGCTTATCTCGTTACTCCTTCGAACGCCAGCAACATTCAGAGTGACCAATCCGATGAGAAGCCTTTGCACGATAAGAACAGTTCCACAGGTATCATCTAGAGCCAGAACGGAGTAAGCTGACTGGCTGTTCTACGAGAGCCTGTTTGACGGCTCAAAAAACATGGTGAATAAGTGTCCAAGTCCAGTTATTGGTCATATCACATCTCATAACTGGCCTAGTCCATCAAAACCTAAAAACTAGGCAATCGCAGCGACATAGCTGATCTCCGACCACAACTGGAAGACTTCTGGTTTCCTCAACCACCTAATAGGGACTGGAAACATGCCACACCGACGGGCCGTTGGATGATGAGTCCAATGCTGTTTTGGAATGGCAGGATGGCATGTTTCCAATTCCCCATTATGTAGTCCCCACAGTTGTTCTTTGGCCATAATAGGACATTGCGGAATGGTTCTTGAAGAGTTAAGGATCATCTGCCATCAAGCTTAGCACGAACCAAAAAGGTACTAGACAACCTCACATTAAATGAATCTTGGCCTCAGCCCAAGGTCCTCAACACAAGGGTTTTTCACTTTTCCTCAGAGGGCACGCTCACAACGTGATTCCCATATAGCACTTTCGCTGCGTACTTGATAAGGAAATTGGAAAAAAATTTTAGTCCACGGCACGCCCCTCCCTGCGACGCGATATGGACTGTATTTCGTTCTTATTGTAAACAAATGATCCAGTACCTCAATGGTTTTTGCTGGATTTGTTGTTCACACAAAGGACCACAATAACCATCAAAACACTCGCAAATCTGAAAACCAAAAATTTTTGGATCTTGAAATCTTGCAATTCTCCAATCTAAGAAAGAGCATGAAAACAAGTCAAGTTTTTCAATCAGAAGGTCGGGTGATTTATCAAAAGATAACTCTTATGTGGTAACCTACACTTCGAAGAAGTTTTAACGACAGTGAGACAGCACCTCAATCATTTCGTCAGTCCCAGGCAAACATCGGGCTTTAACTGCTGCCATGTGCTCGATTTCAGGATAGGAACAGCTGAAAAAATGATTTCTTTAACGTTCTTCTTAGAAACGCTCTTGGTTCGAACCCTTCGTCAAAATCTCATCCCCCCCCCATCATCACTTCTTGAACTTCATTTATAAAAGCTGAATCAGAGATGTAAATGACCATTCGGGATCGTGGAAAGGGCGAAGCTCGTGAGATCATCACTGCTTAAACAGAATCCCTTCCCAAGCTTAGCACTTCCACACCTCCTCTCGACTGGCTGTGCTTTAGAGCACGGAGTAACTCGAATGGGGCAGTAACTGGGAGACGATCAAACCTTTCGCCTGAGGTCTTCTTTTGTCTACTCGCCTGGAGTTCCGGATCAAATTTGTTCGTATCGAGCTCACTTGTCGGCAGTTCCTTGTGCTGTTGCCTCTCTATGCATATTGGACCAGGGCCAGTATCACATGAAGAAGCCTTTTTTCATAAGGAAAACAGCTTCTCAGAAGATATGAGAAGGTCCAAGCAGTTGCTCCTTTATGCGAACATCTTGTTTCGCTCTCTCTTTCTCTCACAGTTGCCTTCATTACTCTAGTTAAGCATACATCATGTAAAACTCCCTGTCCTTGGACTTTGTCCTCAATTTTTCTTACATTCACCTTTCCCCTTTCTTAGTTGTTTTTAGAGGACCATGGCCTTGCAGCCTCTGCTTTTGAGTTGTTTGGCATAGCCTTGGATGTATTAAATGAAAGGGATAAAGTTTTAGCGTTAATCAGTCCTGTCTCAGGGATGCGCCCTCGCACTCGACTCCATTCAGAATCGTGGTGGCGTAATGAGGGCGTACTTGGCCTATACAATGACATGAGGTGGCCAGCCGATGTACAAGTCAGTGCTTTCATCCTCTCACACGAGTCTGGTACCAATTAACCGACCCTGGAGGCATGGAAGGCTTGGCTGGCCTAGGCGGGCATCGATCCGGGGTTTGAACCCCGTGACTGTGCGTGTGAGATAGTGCGCCACCTGCCACTACACCAACTTCGCCCCTATTATATCAATTAACAAATAAATAAACTATTATTTGTCAACTCTTCTGTGCCATACAGGTTTTTAATGGTGGAATCTTTATTTGCCTGACGTTTCGACTATCTCGTCGTTATCGAGGGCCTAAAAGCGTATCGCAACTTTATAGTGTTACCTATCACGCTTGACGTAGACCAGCTCTTAACTAGTTGCAACTCAGGCTGATGAACTTACAACTAATAAGAAACTCCGACAAGTCACTCACGTCAATTCCACCAATACCGAACAGTCGCTCAATTTTAGTGACGATAGAGCAATTGAGACAGCCCGGTCAACCACGACCTATTTATAGAATCGTGACGTGACGCGTATCAGTCTCACTATCAAAGCTCACACAGAGGGATGTAAGGCAAGAGGTCACCAGTTATATTGATGCACTCATTCCATCTAGCCAATGACGTTTTCTTGGTGAACACACCGAGAGAAAACATCAAACACCAGTTGGTTAGAAATCGTCTCTATGACCGGAATTGCATCATGGATAACTGCGTGATCTGCCCATATGGAAAAGTAGGAGACTGTGCACAAAGAGCTGTGGTTTGCCAACTTCAGTGTTTAGCTTGTGATGCTTGCTATATTGGAGAAACTGGGAGACAGCTATGCGTTCGTGTGAAAGAACATCTAGCCAGCAAACGAAGGTCTTGCTCGATTGCACCGCTTGGGAAGCACAGAAGGGAAGGTCATGCTGGTTGTGAATTTGACGTTAAGTGCACGATTCTGGCCCACGAGGACAGTATTGGCGCCAGAAAAACTCTTTCTCGGCTTTCTGGATAATACACAGAAATCCGAGCATGAATAACAAGAATGAGTGCATCAATATAACTGGTGACCTCTTGCCTTACATCCCTCTGTGTGAGCTTTGATAGTGAGACTGATACGCGTCACGTCACGATTCTATAAATAGGTCGTGGTTGACCGGGCTGTCTCAATTGCTCTATCGTCACTAAAATTGAGCAACTGTTCGGTATTGGTGGAATTGACGTGAGTGACTTGTCGGAGTTTCTTATTAGTTGTAAGTTCATCAGCCTGAGTTGCAACTAGTTAAGAGCTGGTCTACGTCAAGCGTGATAGGTAACACTATAAAGTTGCAATACGCTTTTAGGCCTTCGATAACGACGAGATAGTCGAAACGTCAGGCAAATAAAGATTCCACCATTAAAAACCTGTATGGCACAGAAGAGTTGACAAATAATAGTACAGATGCCAAGGTTTAAAGAAAGGCGAACATGGAGATTGCTTCACATAAATAAACTGTTGTAAGGGAACACTGTCGATATAGAGTCTTCTAGATGCAGACTAATTTTTACGCAGAAAATGCTTAAAAACGCAGATATCTGCATAAATCGGCTTCTCTCTGGGTAAAAATGCACTAGACTGCTCAAAAACGCTATAAATGCGTCCTCTGTCTATCCTTTCTATGCCGTTAATGTTAAGGGGATCTCTCATGAGTCATTTTTAATTGTGAATTGTGCCTTCAAGTTCTGATGGCCTAGTGCATAATTGTTATGTGACAAATTAAATTTCCAGTAGCTTTTTTCCAACTTCAAAAGCCGATGACAGGTGACCATCTGTAGCCCGTTATCGGAAAGTCGAATCAGAGGTCCTTATCAGAACTTTTTGTTAGAACTTCTCTTCTGTCGGTCTAATCTAATCCCTCCCCCACTATTATGCCACTTCACTAACCTCACGTTTCGAGGTCTTCCACTGACACATCGATGAATACGTTCACATCTGAGGCCATAGAAATGTGGACGACAAATGCATCGATGACGGTGACGTAGCCAGGTCCCGACTGGGTCGCAATTCAAAATCGATGCAATAATCACTGGATCTAAAATTATGGAGCAATCAAGTACCTTATGGATGAGAAAGTTCGTGGCCAATTAAGGTATCGTTTTGCCCCGAGACACAGGAGGTCACAACAATCGCTCCAGATGGAGGTTTATCGGAGTGGTAAGCTGGCTGCACTCCTACCCACTGCCGACGGTTTTTTTCTGGGATTGCAAGCTGTTAACCAAAATTTTTGAGGGCAGCCAAGAAGATTCACACTAGTGGAGCCAATTTGCGATGCATTAAGTCAAAGTTATGGTTCAGCATGGTTAGCTCCGCTGTGACTGCACGAAGGAAGCTCATCTAAGACAGTTCACTATCATCATGTTAACTTGCCTTATCCGAACGTCTATCGGGAAATTTGAAGTAGATATGAACGAACCGTCACGTATCGTAGCCACTTCAAAAGTAGGTTTTTCGTACCCGCTCATGTGATACCCGAATCGACGTCTTTCCTGTCCTCTCCACGACCTTCGGTTGGGACCTGACAAGATCCAGCACTTCAATGAAAGCACCTTCCTACTCGCTAGAGATTTTTGTCGATTGATTTTTGGATTTTTCGGGGGATTTCGGTCTGATAGTTACAATTAACAACTTTTTCGAGATATTCTCTCTACCTTTTCAAAGTTTCTCCCGCACTTATAGGCGCAGTCACGATCAGATTGGTAGTACATGCGCTTTGGGAAGAAATTCTTGCCTGCAGAAGTTTATGTATGACATTGGGATAGAATTCTGCGCTCCAGATTTGATGCAGGAAATTCACGGTTTAGCCTTCATACCGCCCAATGTGGAGTGGGTGAGGTTGATGGGCATAGACACTCATGGCCCCCTCTCCAGACAGAATGTCGCCGTGACAACCCATATGTCCACTTCTGAGGAGCCGAAACTATGCACCTAAAAAGACGATTTACGACCAGGACCCAATCCTATCGTTAGTAGCGTCTTTAAAGATCGAGAAAGATGGTGAATCATCGGTTTTTGCTGTGGTTTACACATCGTTTCACCATTTGCTATGCTCTCTTCTTCACTAACCTGATCGCACGCTACCGTCGGTGATGGTCAAGAGTTCAAGGACGGAAAGAAAAATGAGTGCCAATTTTAGCATCATCAAATCTGAAATTGCTAATATGAACTGTTATCAACTCATTACTCAAGAAGGTCGGTATCACTGTGAGCAAGGACAGCGCTGCTGCGCAGTGATCTATGGATTATCTGAGAAGTCCTGATTGTACACTTTCGAAAACTTGTCTGTAGAGAAATGTGACGAGGATTGGCGTCAAAAAAACTTTCTATTCGGAAAGAGGCACATTGAAGTTCGATGTTCCTAGGATTTCACTATACCAAATCCACGTTTCTGTCAGAAGTGACAACAATAAGGTAAGGAGGAAGTAAAGTAATGAAACTTGGCGAAAAAGCGTTTCTTCAAAGTAATCCAAACAGTAAAAATTTCTGAAGATCTTCAGCAACAAAGGTGTCGATAGCAATTGTGAAAATGGAAGACGTCAAAAAATGCCGTCGTTTATGCACCATCAACTAATATGAATTCGCGGTGAGACCCTCTTCCTTTGTACGTCAACCTACTTCTTCAAGTGGGTAGTGGAAGATCAGGCTGGAAGTGAAAAAATGAGCTCATGGTTATCTTTCCCCTTACAGACCCCTTGACTCCAATGCGAGTGGTAGATGAAAATGTGATTCACCTCAGAGGGTCTAGAAGCCGTTATTTACTTTACCTTTCCATCCTTTTGTTAGGTGGCTATTTTCGTCATATCCTGAATGAGTCAGTAGCATGTAGTAACGCCTATTTAGCTCTATCCAATGATAGTTATCACCCAATGATGGGATATCAGAAAGCCTCTATTAAGCAAACATCACTGATACCCCGCATCCCGATTATCCTTTGATCTCTAAAACCAGTTCAGCAATGCTATAAATATGCGATGGAACGGCTCTACACTGGATGTCATCATCATTCGCCAAATGTCATCATGATCATCATTATCCTAAACATTACATCATGCTTATCATTACTACTTGCACGACAAATCAGGGTATTGCGGAGGCTGTTTACAAAAATCGGAACAAAACAACCAATTTCACGGTGGGAACCCATGAGGTAAGGTGAAAGATGAGGAAAAATCATAAAAATGGATTGAGAGTATTGCAAACGCAGGAAGATCCTACTGATACAAGATTTTATGAGTATTCACTACACTTTTATACAAGCTTCCGGTATAGGAACTGCTGAAAACTGCTTCAGACGCGAGTGTAGCATCTATCGGGTTCGATGAGCCACAAACCAAAAATTGTTTTTTTTTTGTAAGTTTCTGAACCCCGAGATGTGAGTGAGCTATGCTTCGAAGGAATGTGTAGATCGATGAAGTTGATCAGAAATCTTGAGAATTCTTTTTTGCCTTCAAATTTACCAAAACCATTGTGATAGATGATATTTGCTTTTGGTGGATGTTTTTCAAAAAGCAAAGGTAGCTCGGCAAGTTTTTGTCTACCCTCGAGTATCTGATTTATAGCGGTTCTTCCTACACTGGATTCTCTAGCCGGCCATTCGTTATAAGCTTTCAAAGATTAGACTAGACTCTATCAAAGGATTTGAAGAGTTCGAGAAATATTTTTGAGTTTTCCAAAAAATCGCTGCAAAATTTAGCAGGTTTTCGAAAGATTGATTCAGCCTGGCTCAAGATATCTTGCAAAATCCTCTGAAACTAGCTTTTAGATTTGGACAAAGGCAGAATTTCGGAGAAAATTTACGAGTTCATTAGGAATCGAGCTCTACAATCTCGTTCCTTTCATGCTAAAATTCGGAAATAAAGTCGTAAAGGTTTCTTATGAAAAGTAGCGAAGAGAATCGATACAGCACGTAGATTGGTGACTCGTCCATTATCAATTCATCTTGGTCTTCTGACAGGTGATAACAGTATTTATTCTGTGATTTAAGAATTGATTTCCTTCCGAATTCAAGGCCCTTTTTGCAAAATTCCTACAGAACCCTAAGGTCCGAAACGTAGAGATCGGTCTGTTTCGATCAAAATAGTAAAGAACACATGGAACTTTGCATACCGACATGATAGTGCCAAAGGTGATTGATAAGCAGCCATCAGGCAGGTGATTCCCCAGAAACAGCTGGCTAACGGCAACATATTTTTAAAAAAAAGCATCGAAAACACCTAAAATGATCGGGTTCTTCAACAGGTCCTACAGGCGTAGATCAATCCCATCTGAAAGATACACCCTGCATTCGACTTCCATTCAGAATCGTAGTGACGTATGAGTGGGCCTATCTGTATAATGAGTTGGTGTGGCCGGCTGTTGTGCGATTCAGTGCTTTTATCCTCACAGACGAGTCTGTTACCGATTAACCGACCCAGAGGGATCTATGGCTTGGTTGGTCTAGGCGGATATCGATCCGGGATTCGAGCCCCTGACCGTGCGTGTGAGATAGCGCGCCACTTGCCATTACACCACGTGACCACCGAACATGATGTAAAGGACATTTTTTATTATGTAGGTGGGGATTGCGTTGCGCGCGCCGCGTGTTTTGATGGATGTGTCGCATGCGCGCTTTTTGCTCAAGTGGTACAGATGTGGAAGTGGAAGCCTAGAGGATTCATCACAAGAAAATAGGCTGCTAAGAGATCGGAAAACACTGGATGATGAATTCTTTCCACTCTTGCCAATCCTGCGCAACAACTGCTGTCCCGGCCCTGGAGAGCTTCATGACTTCGATGTTCTTCTCCACGTGATCGGGCTCTTCCTCATTTGGCTCCATGAATGAATGTTCAATACTTGGCTGTTTCTAGAGTCCCTGCTGCGGCATACATAAGACATGACTGGCAATGAAAGTTGCCGTGCCACAATCATGCAGAGGCTATTCATACCCGAGCAGCGCAGATTAGGACGAAATTATTGGACGTGCAACGTATCTATAGCACCTCTGATGGGAAGCATCCATCTTTTTGATTAAACTAGCCATACTTTTTCATGTTTCGCTTGCGTAGAGTGCCGTGGGAATAGAATTACGTCTTGATGCTTCTGTACATAGACGACATTGACCATACTGGTTAGAGTCTTTTGAAGTAGCTGAAGCTGTTGCAATCAGACTACGAACATCCGTTTCGATATCACCATTATGAGTGATCACACTTTCGAAGTAGCTGAATTTGTCGAAATTTCTAATATTGTATTCTCCACAATGATGTTCACCTGCACACGAGCCTGACCGGTTCTTAAAGCTGTCGACTTACTGGCGCTGTTGCATAGCCTGATCGTGCTCATTTCTTTGTTGAGAGTGTCAGTGAGCTCTAGTCATTCTCCTATTCCACCAGTAATAAGTACATTGACATCCGCAAAATTTGCTTCTGTAAGCCTTCCATTATAAAATGAGCGTACATCCACTGTTGTCTGTTGCATTGTTTTCCTCATGACAAAATCTACGCGGGTAGAGACTTTTTCGAACAGGGTCGGCGATAGAATGCATCCCTGCCGCACCCCGTAATAATTTAGAAGAATGATGTATCACTTCATCCGTTCTCACACAGTGAGATCAGCTGAGACACGGATTCCTAAATAAGCGAGCAGGTCTTGGTATGTCGTACGTTCTGAGGATTTCTCATAGTGATTTACGGTGTACCTTTCTTAACTAAACGCCTTTCTGAAAACCAGGAGGTTGATGAGGAATGGATGCTTAAACTCGTACTGACACTACCATACTGTCGCTTGCCCTTAATGATTCTGCTGGAACTCAATCCAGAGGCTCTCCTGCTTTAAAGGTACTGAACTGCTGCAGACTTTTCCTCTGTCAGTATACTACCAACGCAGACGTCGAAGCTCATTATTCGACTCCATCACATCTAAACGGTAAGTCATTTTCAATCATTTTCACGAGACGACCCACTTGAGCATTACTTTGATTTGCTCCCGTGAGCTCGTTTGCTCCGTTCGAAGCTTCTAAGCTTCTTCTCATATATTTTATGCCAGGTGCTTTTTTTTTGTTTTCCGCCTCCGACCAATTACTGACTTTCTGAGCACAATCCTGGATCTCTCTTTCGACGAATGCCCATTTTTCTCCTAGACTACTCACCTCTAGTTCAGTGCGACTCCACCATACAGAACAATATTCGCGGTCTCACAAGGTTGGCAATTTGTGGGCAAAACTCCAGTCTCGGACGGCTACCCACAAATCGCCAACCTTGTGAGACTTTCGCTTCGCGTTCTGCGGCGTTAAAACAGCAGTTAACAAAACATCAAGTCAAAACAAATATTCGCGGTGATAAGCGGATCTTTCAGCTCTTGCAGGCGAATGGTCGGGTGATATTTTGACTCCTTCACGTTTTAAATATTATATTTAAGTAGTGTCCATGTGCGACTCTCGATGAATCTCGGCATTCTTCCTCTAGTTTTGAAGTAAATTTTCAAGCTGTAGAACCGAGATATTAACAAGCTTTATTAGGCTGACGTTTCGGTGCTTTCACCTTCCTCGGAGCCTGGAAAGACAAAAGGCATTTGAAAAACCATCCGATCAAGCACTATTTCAATCTACAAAGAAAGTTCAAAGGGCGTGGGCTACTAGGAAGTCGAAAGTTGGTGACTAACCTCTGGGATAGTCGACCTTTGGGGGTCCACCAATCACCCTAAGCTGGTGTGGTTGCGGTTTAAATAGAGGTGAGCCTCAGGTCAACTTGCGTCAGGGGCCTCCAAGAGGCTGATCACGTAGATCAAACTCCCTCAAAATGCCACACAAGGCTGAGCGCGCCGCTGACCCCATCCCAATCAACTCCTATCGATTACTGTATAAGCCCCCGACCCCGCCCCGCCAAGAGGACCCCGCGGGGGATCGACAGCGTAGGTCAAAACCCACATAGTGCTGCAAAGGGCGCCAGCTCTGTGGTAACCGCCACGCACTCCTCCCTCCGGTTAATTTTAGGGGCCTTAGCCATGATCCAAAAGGCCTCTAAGGTTCGCCGCGCCGCAATATCGGGTTCACGTGATAATATCGTGACCGCCACCTCGAACCTCATGTTCCCATGACATCGTACCCTATGTTCTCCCAAAGGAGTCGCTGTTCTCGACTTTTGCATGCCATCCAGGTGCTCCTTTAATCTGATGCAAAGAGGTCTGCCTGTTTCCCCAATATATTCCTCTTTACACTGAAGATACGATATTAAGTATACAACACCGGATGTCATGCAGTCTCCTTCCTTACCATATGGGCATATGACACACGAAGGCGTTGTGCACAGGCGGTCATACAGGCGATTTCGGACCAATCGTTGTTTGAGATTCGAGGGGGGGATGTCCACGACTCTCACTATCTCCTGAAGACCTGCCTTTTTCACACATGATCGTATAGCCGCACTCAAATCGTCTGATATGAACGGGACACAAAATGGAACTTTCGTTTCCTCTCCCTCGTGACGATTGAGAGCGACCGCCCTTCGCCTGTGTCGAAATGGGAATCCTGAGGAATTATATTTAAGCTACGTGTGATTGCCGTCCCCACCATGTCATGATATGAATTTATTTGCTCCTAGGAACGCATCGGTTTGTAGAGAACTCCACTTATTACTTATGCAGATGTAGAGGGCGTACGGGCACCTATCCATCGCAGGGCTGCAGAGCTTCTAAGCCGAAATGGAAATGGAATGTCCATGCTTGTTTGCATACATTATGTGCAATAAGAAGCACAATCATTATTCATAATATCCTCCATTAGCACGGATAGAAACAAAGCCTTCTCTTTAGCGCAACATTGTCAGTCTTCTTTTCAACAATGTATTGCACGCAGGTATTCCATTACCTTCCCGGCAAGAAATTTTCAAATTTCTCGAATCTTGCTTTCAAGGAATCCAAAGTGGTATTGCAAGGCCGAAACGCTTTCTTTTGATCAGGGATCATACGGTAGAGTCAAGTGGGTTAAGATTTGAAAAACTGGATGGCCACTCCTCTACGCTAATGTACTCGGACAGCTGACAATGGCGAACTCTCGGACGGGCTTGACTCCGCTGGTTCGAGTGCCCTTCTGCTCAAAAGACTATGAATTGTCTCAGGAAGCAAAGTTGAATTAACGCTTAGCACGTCAATCAGTATACTTCTTGAGGCACGTACCTGGCAATTTTTACGCCACCACCGGCACCAGCGGTGTTTTAGCAACGTCCGTTACTCCTCTCTAAACCAGAATTTTGCTCTTCTTACAGCAAATTTATTGTGAGAGATTGTACTTTCGATGTTTTTGCCTAGAACGCGTTACTTGCTATGGATTGACCTTATTGTGAAAATTCTTTCGTTGAAAAGATACTTCCATGCAGTGACTGTCAGGTTCTCAAAGTAGTTGTGCAAGGTTTCGAGACTGATACAGTGTGCGCACATTCCATGTTCCAATGATTGCTCTGTTTTTCAGTGGAAAACCGACCTCCGCATTGGAATGTTATCGGTCACAAGGCTCAAGTTAGCTTCTTCAATGCCACAGGTTTGAATCCATTCATCTTTTTCACATTAGGAATTTTCTTGCACAGGAAGAGTTGCTCGCTTCAACACTCCTCCTTTCTCCTCGGGCTTAAGATGGGCAATGGCGAACTTGGGCATTTTGAAGGAGGCTAGAGATCTGCAACGAATAGATGCAGCTGGTTTAAAGTTTCAACACTACGAAATTCACATATCTCACCCGTAATCTCCAGCATTTAGTGATGTTGTATGACAAAACTACTTTTTAAGCATCCCCTGTTCCAGAATTCACTGTTCTACAATCTCCATGAAACTCCTCCGTGTTGCCCAGCTTCAGAAGCGATCGTACACATCAAGCAAAGGAGCTATACAACTGTGTATGACTCGAGATCATGACGAAGTACGATGTCCTGTTTATGCCTGCTCTTTCTTATCGAGACAGTGTCCTACCTGATAAATGCTCTTTCACTGTGCACGATGTCAGCATCTCTCTCATCTCCACGCTCCTTGAATCTTCTCACTAAGGTTCATATCTGCGGAGACAGTTTTGCGATCCCATGCCCTTTCTCACCAGTAGGCTCCCCTGCGGCATTGTTTGAATTAACGGACATCTTAGACAATCCATTACCATCATTTTAACTTGCCTTATCCGAATGTTTATGGGAAAAGATGAGTATGAGCGAACCGTCGCGTATCGTAGCCACTTCAGAAGTAGGCTTTTTGTACCCGCCCATGTAATACCCGAATCGACGCCTTTCCTGCCCTCTCCACGACCTTCTATTGGGACCTGACAGGGTCCAGCACTTCAACAAAAGCACCTTCCTAACCGATCGCCAAAGATCGTCGCCATAGCAAGGGGAACTTTGTTTTGGTAATTATCCAGCTTTTGAAATTGATAATTCTTTGAGACATTTGTCAAGGAAAAGTACTTCTCAACCTTCTCAAAGGTTATCTCGTACCAGAGACACAGTCACGATCAGATTGGTATTACACGGGCTTTGGGAAGAAATTATGGTCTTGAAAAGTTTGTGTGACATTGTGATAGAATTATCTCCAGATCTGATGCAGCAAATTCACGGTTCAGCCTTTATACCGCCCACTGTGGAGTGGGTGAGGTTGATGGGCAGCGACACTTATGGCCCTTCTCCAGACAGAATGTCGCCGTGGCAACGCTATATGTCTACTTCTGACGAGCCAAAGCTCCCTAAAAAACGATTTATGGCCAAGAACCAATCTGCTCGTGAGTAGTCTTTAAAGATCGAGAAAGATGGCGAATCGTCTGTTTTTTCCGTGGTTTACACATCATCTCACCACTTGCTATGCTCTCTTCTTCACTAACCTGATCGCATGCTACTGTCGGTGATGGTCAAGAGTTCAAGGACGGTAAGGAAAATGAGCGTCAATTCAGCATCATCGAATGCGGAATCGCTAATATGAACTATTATCACTTCAGTACTTATAGACAAGGTCAGGGCTGCAACGTAGAGATCAATGGACTATCTGAAAATTGTTTTGATTGTACTCCTTCAGAAAGGTTTTTGGAGAGAAATGCGTTCAAAAAGCTTTCTAACCGCAAAGAGGTACATTGAACTTGGATGTTCTTAAAATTTTGACGATTTTTTCTCGTTATGTGGTTGTTTACGGGTGAAATTTATCAACACAAAAATCTTCCTGACTTCGTAATAACCAAATTTGAACTTCTGCCTGAAGTGACAGCGGTCTTCAATGACAAAGGTGTCGATAGCAATCGTGAAACTGCGAGACTTCAAAAAAATGTGTTTCTTAGCATTAAATAAAATGAGTTCGTGGTGGAACCGTCCGACCTGGTACGTCAAGCCACTGTTCAGAAGGGGTAGTGGTGATTTCATGGCCATCACCTTACCTCCAGAGACTCCTTTCAGGTCGAATCCTCAGTTAATTCTCCTACTGCTGAAAGATGAAGACGTGATTCACCTGAGAGGACCTAAGGGACGATATTCACTTTACCTTTCCATCCTTTTGTCAGTGTGGGTATTTTCGCCATATCCTGTATGAGTCAGTATCATATAGTAACGTTTATTCAGCTCTATTCGATAGTAATTATACCCCAATGACGGATATCAGAAAGCCCCTATTGAGCAAACATCACTGACACCCCACGTCCCGATAATCCTTTGGTCTCATAAACCAGTTCAGCGATGCTATAAATATGCGATGGAACGGTTCTACACTGTATGTCATCATCATTCGCCAAATGTCATCATGATCATCATTATCCTGAACATTACATCATGCTTATCATTACTAGTGACTGCACGACAAATCAGGGTATTGTGGAGGCTGTTTACAAAAATCGGAACAAAACAACCAATTTCACGGTGGGAACTCATGAGGTAAGGTGAAAGATGAGGAAAAATCATAAAAATGGGTTGAGAGTATTGCAAACGCAAGAAGATCCTACTGATACAAGATTTTATGAGTATTCACTACTCTTTTATACAAGCTTCCGGTATAGGAACTGCTGAAAACTGCTTCAGACGCGATTGGAACTTCTTATCGGGTTCGGTGAACCACATACCAAAAATTGTTTTTTCGTAAGTTTCTGAACCTCGAGATGCGAGTGAGTTATGCTTCGAAGGAATGTGTAGGTCGATGAAGTTGATCAGTTTACTGCTGAATACCGCCGACTAAACTGCTTTTTTCCGGAAATTCCGGTGAAGCTCGAAAAGCGAGTAAACTATGACATCGAAGGAATGTGTGGGTTTTTGAAGTTGCAGATTCCTTACGACTACAGTCTGCCCTCGAGTTTTTAGAAACGTCTGTAACAGATGACATTTGCTTTTGATGAAGGTCTTCAAAAAAAGCCAGAGGTTGCCTGACAAGTTTTCGTCGTACCTATGAGTCACCTGATTCCCACAGTGTACTCCCCAGACGGTCATTCGTTATAGGCTTTCATAGACTGTTCCCAGACGGTCATTCGTTATATGTTTCTGAAGAAAAGACTGGACTTTATCAGAGGGTTTGAAGGGTTCGAGAAATATTTTTGAGTTTTCCAGTAGAACGCGGAAAAGTAGATACCCAATTTAGCAAGTCTTCGAAAGATTAATTCAGCCAGGCCCAAGATATCCTGCAAAAATCCATCTGAAACTAGCTTTGAGGTTTGATTAAAGAGAGATTTTCGAGGAAAATTTACAAGTTCATTAGGAATCGAGCTGTACAATCTCGTTCCTTTCATGCTAAACTTCGAAAATAAAGTCGTAAAAATTTCTCATGGAAAGTAGCGAAGAGAATCGATGCATGCAGATTGTTGACTCGTCCATTATCAATTCATCTTGGTCTTCTTACAGGTGATAACAGTATTTATTCTGTGATTCAAGAATTGATTTCCTTCCGAATATAAGACCCTTTCTGCAAAATTCGTACAAAGCCTTAGGCTCCAAAACGAGGAAATTGGTCTGCTCTGATCAAAATAGTAAAGTACACATGGAACTTTGCATACCGACATGATAGTGCCAAAGGTGATTGATGAACTGCCATCAGGCAGGCGATTCCCCAGAAACAGCTGGCTGACGGCAACATATTTTTGAAAAAATGTCATTGAAAACACCTAGAATGATCGGGTTCTTCAACACGTCTTACAGGCGTAGATCAATCCCATCTGAAAGATACGCTATGCATTCTACTTCCATTCAGAATCGCAGTGACGTATTGAATGGGCCTATTTGTACAATGAGTTGGTGTAGCCGGTTGTTGTGCGATTCAGTGCTTTTATCTTCACAGACGAGTCTGGTACCAATTAACCGACCCCGGAGAGATTGGATGGCTTGGTTGGCCTAGGCAGATATCGATCCGAGATTCGAGCCCCTGACCCTGCGTGTGAGATAGCGCGCCACTTGCCATTCCACCACATCCACCCCTAACTGATTGATACCACCCATAAACTTTTAAAGATCATTCACTATAATCTTTCCTCAACTTTTCGAGCTTTCGAGCACGGTCGATCCCTTTTGTCTTGATTGTGATTGAAAATGATTGAGGCTTTCGAAAATTAGTGAGGCTATTGGTCCTCTGATGATTTGCAAGTGAGGGGACGATGAAAGCTACAAATCTCACAATAAATTATTTACTAATGATAAGTGACCAACGAACATGATGTAAAGGACATTTTTTATTATGTAGATGGGGATTGCGTCGCGCGCGTGCCGCATGTTTTGATGGATGTGTCGAGTGCGCGCTTTTTGCTCAAGGTGGTACAGATGCGGAACTGGAAGCCCAGAGGATTATTAACAACTATCGGCTGCCATGAGATCGGAAAACACTGTGCGATGAATTCGTTCCACTCTTGCCAATCCTGCTCAACAACTGCTTTTCTGGCCCTGAAGATCTTCATGACTTCGATGTTCTTTTCCACGTGTTTTCGGATTGGGCTCTTCCTCACTTGGCTCCAAGAATGTCCAATACATGACCACTTCTGAAGTCCCTGCTGCGGCATACATAAGACGTGACTGGCAATTGAAGTTTACCGTGCCGTGCCACAATTATGCAGAGGCTATTCATACCAGAGCAGCGCAGATTAGGACGAAATTATTGGACGTGCATCGTATCTATAGCACCTCTGATAGGAGGCATCCATCTTTTTGACTAAACTAACCATGCTTTTCCATGTTTCGCTAGCATAGAGTGCCATAGGAATACAAGCACGTCTTGGCACTTCAGTACATAGACGAGAGGGTTGTAGGAATGCAGGATGGATGCCTCCTATCAGTTCTTGATGCTTCGGTACATAGACGACATTGACTATATTGGTTAGAGAATCTTGAAGAAGCTGTAGCTGTCAATCGGGCTACGAACCTCTGTTTCGATATTACCATTATGAGTGATCACACTTCCGAAGTAGCTAGCTGATTTTCTAACATTGTATTCTCCACAATAATATTCACCTCCACATAAGTTTGACCGGTTCCTGAAGCTATCGGCTTACTGGCGCTAATGTATAACCTGATCGTGCTCACTTCTTTGTTGTGAGTATCAGTGAGTTTTTGTAATTCGTCTTTGTCATCAGTAACAAGTGCATTGTCATCCGCAAAATCTGCTTCAGTGAGACTTCCATTATCAAATCAGCTGACGCTCACCGTTGTCTGCTGTATTCTTTTCCTCATGACAAAATCTACTCGGGCAGAGATTCTTTCAAGCAGGGTCGGCGATAGAATGCATCCCTGCCGCATCCCCGTAATGGCTGCTTTCATAGTCCACGATTCGGCCCGCGAGCGAGCGAGCGAGCGGGCGAGCGACCGACCGACCGACCGACAGATGGGCCGAGCGAACGACCGGGGGCGGCACTTGCCCCATGTTTACAACTGAATCTTGGTCGATACCGCGGTACGAGTAGTCCTCCGGTCGCTTGCTCGCTCGCGAGCCAAATCGTGGAAAGCAGCCAATGATTTCGAAGAACGATGTATAACTTCATCCGTCTTCACATAGTGAGGTCAGTTGAGATACAGATTCATAAATAAGCGAACAGAGGGTTTTGGTATGCTCTACGTTCTGAGGATTTCTCATAATCATTCACGGTGTACCTTTCCGTATCGAACGCCTTTCTGAATACCACGAGTTTGATTAGGAGTGGATGCCTGAACTCGAGTCAACAGTATTACACGATATGTTTTTTCTGGAACCAATACAAGCGTGATAGTTCTCCAATCCTCGCAATCCGACAAATATCCTTTTTTCACCTTCAAGATCACTTATCCTCCTTTAGACCTCTGACATCTCCTACTCCCAGCTAAGAATGTACAACTCGATGAACCTCTTCACTACCGTACTGTCACTTGCCCTTAATAATGAATTCCATCTGTACCAAGGGCTCTCCTGCTTTGAAGAAACTGAATTGCTTCATTCGTCTCCTCTGGTAGTATACTACCAACGTTGACGTCAAAGCTCACTATTCGACTCCATCACATCTGAATGGTAAGTCATTTCGATACATTTTCGCGAGGCGACCTATTTGAGTATATCCTTTGGTTGCTCCCGTGAACTGGTTTTCATTTTTTGCTTGCTCTTCGCTTCTAAGCCTCTTGTCACATGTCATATGCCAGGTGCTTTACTGGTCCGTTTTTTTTTCGTTTCACTCTCCTCTGACCAATTATTTACTTTCTGAGCACGATCCTGGGTAGCTCTTTCGACGAATGTTCATTTTTTCCAGACTATTCACCTCCCCTAATTGCTCATGGTGATTGCAGAACAATATTTTCGGACGGATGACGAACGGACTCCACAGCTTCTCCAGGATGGTGGTCGGGTGATATTTTGACTTCTTTCACTTATTATCTAGGCTAGGTGATTGAGGTGATCTAGGCCGGGTGGTTGCCGTCCCAACCAAGTCATGATCTGAATCTGCGTTTGCTAATAGGAACGCAGCAACGGCTTGGAGAGTCCTCTACTTCTTACTTATGCAGATGTAGAGGCGTGCCAAAATTATGGGCACCTATTCACTGCAATGATTCGAAGCTTCTATGCCCCAAAGTCAACGAAATTTCCATGCTTGTTTGCTTACAATATGTGCAATAACAAGCACAATCATATTTCATAATATCCCCCATTAACACGAATAGAGACCAGAGTCTTCCTTTGACAACTCATTGTTAGTCTTGTCTTCAACAACATGTTGCACGCACGCATGCCGCTAGCCCGATCGAACACATCAAGCAAAAGAGCTATGACTCGAGGATTATGAGGGAGCACGGATGTCCAGTTTATGCCCGCTCTTCCTTATCGAGACAGTGCCCTACTTGATAAATGCTCTTTCACTCTGCACGATGTCATCATCTATCTCATCTCCATGCTACTTAAAGATATTTGAAGATTCTATAAGATACTATATTCTGTTGACGAGTGCTGGTGCTCTTACCTCTCTCTTCTTTATTGTTAATTGCGAACTGTCAATTTACCGCTAATGCCTCACGCATTCATTAGTTTGACTGTCCTTCTCTTGCCGGTAAAATCCGTGAGACAGTAGAAACAAAGTGGTCCGTCCAAGTGGGTGGCGAAGAGAACCACCTGCACAGTTCTTAGAGATTACTGTTAGTAATTCTCAGAATATATATTAGGCAAAAACTTTACTCCTTAGACCATGATCAATTTTGAGCTCCGCTACTCGTATCGCCGGCGCCCCATCTTTCTGTAGACTGAGCCACCAGCGGCTTATCCCCTTAGGCCAGAAACGCAGCTCCCAATTAAAGTTCCACATTTAAAACATGAAATCATTTTAGAAGCGTCATTGACTCTCATGATGTTTCGATAGAAGAGAAATGACCGTTTCGGACTGTTGGAGAAGTGTCACCTCAATCAATGGGGTTGATGAGCCTGTTGGCTCGAGCTCTTAAACACCCTTTATTCTTATCCTTAGCTTTTTCTTATTTCAAACTCAAATTGGCAAGAATATTATGGCTCACCTCGTACAATCAGGAAAGTCTTATAGGTTTGTCGACGTCCACATCTTTTAGTCAAAACAATTTTTACCTCTCCGTAATCACAGGCCGCTCCGTAATCCGGGAGTTCACCAGACGTAGGATCCATTGGCGACTCGCTCAGATAGGGTGCTGCCTCCCTGCGACATCCTCACTCCTCGTATCTTCACTTCCTCCGACGCCAACCTAAACAGTTAGATTAATAAGATTGCACTTGCGACTTTTCACCAATAATTTCACCACCTCTTCCGTCACCGGCCACATATCCGTTGAGTAGGAACGCGTCAGAGCATCATTGAGGAGAAAGCTCGTTCGACGAGCCGTGAGTACTCCCCCTCCCTGGCTAAAGTCAATTATTCGTTCAGAGCTCATAGATTCATAAGTCAAGTTCTTACTTCCGCCAGTCTGTTCAGTGCCAACAATAAGCCTTGTGGGATGCCGCCAGCTATCGCGTAGGCTGTAGGTTCGCGCGCGGCTGGATCTTCCAAATGGCGAACTGAGTTTCCCACCATCGCCATTTCAGCAAGGAGAAATGAGGTTGTTTATTTTTATGTTTTAATTTTATGTTTGTATTTGTGTACATATTTTCTTCCTGAACAACGCGCCGTCGACAAACATTCCGGCGCGGACGTGAGCAGACTGCGCGCGCCGCACCATCATGTGAACTGCTAACGCCAATGACATCAACAAGATCACATTGTGGTGAAGCGCCGGGATGTTCGTTTCGCGGTAGCAACACCAATATTTTTCCCACACACAGCACAGTGGACCATGATAATCGCTGCATAAATTCGATTCAATTAAATTCGATCAGTAATATTACTCAATAAAATCATAAAGAACAAATGTTAGAGGCTTGAAAGGAAAAGATAGTTGATAGAAAATAATGAGTATTATGAAACATTATTGATTGAGACATAACTTAGTCTTGTTTCGCGCCAAATCATTCAAATAAAATTCACCATGTACGCTACTACTAGAGAACTGCGAAGCACACAAAATAATGCGCAGTTCAAGGAGAATACATCTCTTCAAACGGAATTAAAGAGTGATCTTGACATTATACAAGAGCACATCGACAACACCGTAGTGAAGATAATGTATAAAACAGCTGAACTCACACTGAAAGAGAGGGACATTCAGGACAGGTTCAAATATTCCATATTCTTCAAAAGTAGTGTCATAGAGTGATCTCGACATTATACAAGAACACAGCAATGACAACGTAATGAGGAACAAGTAGAAGAGGGAAGCAGCAATAAAAGATATCTATATAAACTTTCCACTGAAGATGGTCCGCGAGAAGTTTGCGGTATGCTGGGAGAGATCGAGTCCAAACAGAGCGCACTTCTTCGAAGTTGCGTCACAGAGTGATTTTGACAGTACACAAGAACACATCAACGACACCGCAATGAAGAAAATGTAAGAAATAGAAGGTAACAAATTGTTTAACACAACGCTCACCAATCACGTAGTACGAGGAGTCACGCCGGCTACGCATGCAACACATCAATTAAAACGAATAAGCCTTCCCAATACAAGGCTAAACAGAATTTCTAACATTCAATAAGAGCACATAAATGACATTGTAAGCGGGTTTATATAAAAGAAAAGAGTGACGTAAAAAATTCTGTTCGAAACTCATCAGGCACTAAGAATTTCAACGTGGCCATGGACTGCACAGTTCAAAAAAATATAATTTTCAATATAGGATCAAAGAGTGTTCTGAGCAGCTAACAAGAACACATCAACGATACCATATTGATAAGAATATAAATCAGGGAGAGTCACACCTAAAAATTTCAAATGTGACTCACCAAGAAAAGAATCTCACGCCTGGGCCGAAGAATGCATGCAAAAATTATTTAAAATTGCTCAGCATACTTCAACACAATGTCTAAGAGTGTTTTTGGCATATAACAAGAACAATACAAAGACAACAAAGAAATTACTATCAATAAAAAAAACAAAACAATCACAACGAAATATTCAAAAACACAGCAATTACAGCACAGAAGAAAGAATAACAGCCAAAACCATCAAAACAACTCACCTTTCCAATCCTCGTATGGCAGGAGGTCAGAAGAATGACAGTAATAGAAAAAAGATTGATAAAGAGGCCTCATCACTGGGCCATCAGCTGATTTCGTGCTGAAGGGTGGATGCGGACGAGAATACATGCAATCTGTACTGACTCCTACATCTCGTCTGACGTGATATCGATCGAAGGGCAGGAAAGCCGCGCAAGTCGGCAAAAGAACTTCCAAAATGCCCTAACCGGAGAGGGTCCCTTCTACCACCTTGGGGTGCCACTGAGTATTCCTAAGGAAAAAATCATTTTTATCGTGAACCGTGCCTTTAACCTTAAGGGAGCACAAGAGTGCAAGATGACCAGGGTCCGATATCTTCTCCTTGAACAGCACGTCGCGCTTGCCGCGTCTCATCTCAGAAATGCGGGGGTTGAAGCGCGCAATATATGAGTTAAGGAACTCTCTAACTATTTACATTTGCTGGCCACTTTCTTCAGCCCAATAGGGTCTCGATCGTCGGCCATAGAGAAGGACTCATTCCGATCAATCAGGTCTAATGAACATACGAACAAAACAGAAGCAGAAAGGTAAATTAAAAACCAATCAAAAAAGAAAGGCAGCCAAAGCAAATATGGTTACCTATCGATTGATCGAGGGCGGGCATAGTACCGCAACTGTTGTTGGAGCCGCGAGACAACGAAAAAAGATTCGCCGCATGCCGCAAAGCGAACGTGGGAAATCGGATCGAAGTTCCGCCACATGGATGAGAACTGCTGACTGGCGCTGCATGCTGACGAGCTTGTGCAATTGCACGAGTGAGGGCCTACAGTATCCTCCCCATAAAATTATTTTGTCTTGAAATGTTGTTAGGTATCGTACCATGTGTCATGGGAGTTATACATTAATGATCGCATTGGCCTAAACAGTTCATTCTGCTTGGATTTCGTTTATTCTGAGGGGATTTCAGGGATGTAACAACAACCCAGAAAGGCATAAGTTGGTCCTTCGAAGAACTTTGGAAGTTCTGGCGATAATCAGCGAGCGCAAGGAATTTTGTCTGCTTCTGCGCCTACTCCTTTCTGACGCTTAAGCCAATATGGAATACCAATATCAATGAAATGTACGGAACGAACACCGCAAGGTTGCTAGTTGAGATAGGGAGAACCACTATCTGGGATTGGACTCGAGCTCGTGCTTTTCCATCACCAAGCCATAAAATGACAATCGAGTTCAGGAGCTTCCCGCAACCAATTAAGATAAGCTTACTCCCACTTCTCTCCAATCTGTTGTTTTTTGTTTTGATGACTACTGTGCTATGATCACCTACCGTCCCGACCATCACTTTCTCGAACTAATAAAGGAACAAGATAAACTGGAGGGCTGGAACTGCTGCCGGTTCTTAGAAAAGTATGTCACAACAAAATTCCCTTAGGAGCAGTCCAAGAAATTCAAGTCATTCAATTTTTTATTATATAATATTGAAGGGTCACTGCAAGCAGATACGTTCCATGGAAAATCCAACGTCACCTAGTAAGCGTGGACTTTCATGGGCTGTGACTACGAGTCACTTAGGGTTCGAAGTTTTCTCCAGGAGATGGGTATCCCCATGAACTATACAAAAGTGCAGTAAACAAAGTGCTAACAGGCTACTGCTAAAGGTCGAATTCAGCGGGAGTACGGAGAAAAATAAAAATGATACATGAAGAAGAACAATTTCTGATGACAGTAGATTGAATTGAGCCTTTATCCATTGATGGAGGAATAAAAGTGTCGTAAAAAGCTTAATGAGGTTCTCGAGAGGTTACCTTTTTTCGAATAGTCAGTGTCTGGAGAAAGGACCTTTACATTTTTCAGGCAATGTAACTCAGCCACCTTGATATGAAATCAGACCGACGAGAACCGCCTGAGTGAACGTAACACTTCAGTGACGCTACAGAAGCATTTGAATTCCAGACCTAGCGTTGGTAATTGCTAGTTGTGAACGATTTTGGGCAGCACTATAAAGCTTTGTTCTTTTTTCATTGGAAAAAAAAAACAAAAAAAAACAAAAAAAAATATCAAATCATACACAAAAGGGATAAAAGATGAGGTTTTGGAGCGTTTAGTAGTTCCTTTTGAGGGATACGCCCCCACATTCGACTTCCATTCAGAATCTTAGTGGCGCATTGAATGCGTATGCGGACTATACATGGCTTGCAATTACCAGCCGATGCACAAGCCAGTGCTTTTATCCTCTCAGACGAGTCCGGTACCGATTAGCCAGCCTCGGAGGGCTGAAGCTTTGGCGAGCTTAGGCCAATATCTATCAAGTGCTATATATAACAAAACTAAAATCAGTTATAGGTTTATCTATTCGAATGAAGCCACTAATAATCAAATATGGAATAAATTGGGAACACATTTTTGCCAACTCTTCTGTGCCATACAGGTTTTCATTGGTGGAATCTTTATTTGCCTGACGTTTCGACTATCTCGTCGTTTTCGAAGGCCTGAAAGCGTATCGCAACTTTATAGTGTTACCTATCACGCTTGACGTAGACCAGCTCTTAACTAGTTGCAACTCAGGCTGATGAACTTACAACTAATAAGAAACTCCGACAAGTCACTCACGTCAATTCCACCAATACCGAACAGTTGCTCAATTTTAGTGACGATAGAGCAATTGAGACAGCCCGGTCAACCACGACCTATTTATAGAATCGTGACGTGACGCGTATCAGTCTCACTATCAAAGCTCACACAGAGGGATGTAAGGCAAGAGGTCACCAGTTATATTTATGCACTCATTCTTGTTATTCATGCTCGGATTTCTGTGTATTATCCAGAAAGCCTCGAGAGTTTTACTGGCGCCAATACTGTCCTCGTGGGCCAGAATCGTGCACTTAACGTCAAAGTCACAACCAGCATGACCTTCCCTTCTGTGCTTCCCAAGCGGTGCAATCGAGCAAGACCTTCGTTTGCTGGCTAGATGTTCTTTCACACGAACGCATAGCTGTCTCCCAGTTTCTCCAATATAGCAAGCATCACAAGCTAAACACTGAAGTTGGTAAACCACAGCTCTTTGTGCACAGTCTCCTACTTTTCCATATGGGCAGATCACGCAGTTATCCATGATGTTGAATCTTGTCGCCGCCTTCTGTCGGAAGAATTATGGAGAAGGATTGAAGGTAAATCGAAACGCCTGTGTGATCTTATCCGTTCTGACGCCAAGGCCACGCTCTGCGCCAAGTACGATTTCCTGAGGGACGCACAACGGGTAAGAAATTCTGGTAACGATCACTCCTCGTCCAATTTTAACCGATCCGAACAACAAAGCTCGCAACAGCCAAACATCTTACCTGAAAAAGCAAGAGTCACCGTCGTAGGCGATGCACGAATTTCGTCAAAAGCTGTGGATTTTCTGAGTTTGGGGCCATCGTTCTCATTAACGCAAACGATCAACCCGCTTACCGTTCGTAAAATTGTTTGCGGTTTGCAAAAGTTCAGGGACCAACTAAGAACGAAAGCACGACGCGACTTCCAGGGACAGGTGGTTGAAAGGCTAGAGCGTACTACTCCAACACCTATTCCTTTCCCGCAGTCATTTTATAAAGAATCTGATCCCTTCCCGGAAGCAGATATTAAGTTCCGAGTCTTGTCAGCAGGAGTTTTGAACGCGCTTGATAAATTCAAGCGCGAAAAGCGCTCCAACCTGACACGCGAGCAGTGGGAAGGGTTCAACGAAATCCGGGAAAGAATAAAACGGAATGAAGTACGCCTTTCTGTCAGCGACAAAGGTGGAGAATTTGTGATATTACCCCAGTCTTTAGACAGGGAAATCACAGAACTCCATCTAGCAGGCACAACAGTCTACCGCAAAACGACAGAAAAAGCCTTTCTTATGCAAACACACAAGTTAAACACCTTGTGGGTCAAAGTAGGAAAGATGGCAAAATTGGATGAAAGATTCATTAGAAGGCTGAAGCTGGAGAACCCCACGTGCCCAGTGTTTTATAGCCTTATTAAGACTCATAAATTGTCTGCTGAAAACATGCAGTCACTGCTGCCGCAGGCTTACAAAATCAGGCCTATAATCAGTTGTGTTGATGGACCGACCGATCGCATTTCATGGTTCCTAAATAAAATCATCGGTCAACTCTTGGTCCATATACCATCACATTTGTCGAATACGGGACAGTTCTTGGATCGCTTACGTGCTTGCAGACTTCAACGCGACTGTGTTGTTGAGTCATTTGACGTGTCTGCGCTCTACACCAACGTTAGCAACGACGAGGCTTTACAAGCAGTTTCAGAAATGCTTGACCAGCACGAAAGAAGTGTGTTGACGTTTGGATTGAGCAAGGCACAAATAGTGGCTCTCATCAAGGAGTGCTTGAACTGCAATATATTCAAGTGGTCCGGTAGATATTTCTCGCAGATAAGAGGGCTTGCAATGGGACAGCGGCTAGCACCGGTTCTCGCTGTCTGCTTTATGAGTAGAATCGAACAACCAGTGCTGGCACGCTTACCCATAATGTACTGCCGCTACATTGACGACTGTTTCGTCATAACATCAACTCAGTCAGAAATGGATGAGTTGTTCAACATTCTAAACAGTCAGTCGCAGTACATCAAGCTCACTCGAGAAGTCCCGCATGAAGGCTGGTTACCCTATCTGAATACTCAGGTAAGGGTTACCAGTGGAACATACAGTGTGAAATGGTATAGAAAAGAAAGCTCCAAGAATATCCTAGTCCATGCAATGTCTGCACACCCCAAAGCTGTTAAACGCGCAGTATTACGGAACATGTACAGAACGGCTGTGGAGGTGTGCACCGGTAACGAGGAGCGGGAAGAATCCAGAAGGTTAGCACACCAAATAGCTAATCTGAATGGATACACAACTCGGCAGCATGGCTCACGAAGCAGATCAAGGCCTTTTCCAAATGGAACTGAAGATAAGATGTATCTTCAATTACCATTCATATCAGATCGATTCAGCGCAGTTATTCAGCAATGCCTGGAAAGAGCAGATCTAGCCAATAACGTTTTCTTGGTGAACACACCGAGAGAAAACATCAAACACCAGTTGGTTAGAAATCGTCTCTATGACCGGATTTGCATCATGGATAACTGCGTGATCTGCCCATATGGAAAAGTAGGAGACTGTGCACAAAGAGCTGTGGTTTACCAACTTCAGTGTTTAGCTTGTGATGCTTGCTATATTGGAGAAACTGGGAGACAGCTATGCGTTCGTGTGAAAGAACATCTAGCCAGCAAACGAAGGTCTTGCTCGATTGCACCGCTTGGGAAGCACAGAAGGGAAGGTCATGCTGGTTGTGACTTTGACGTTAAGTGCACGATTCTGGCCCACGAGGACAGTATTGGCGCCAGAAAAACTCTCGAGGCTTTCTGGATAATACACAGAAATCCGAGCATGAATAACAAGAATGAGTGCATAAATATAACTGGTGACCTCTTGCCTTACATCCCTCTGTGTGAGCTTTGATAGTGAGACTGATACGCGTCACGTCACGATTCTATAAATAGGTCGTGGTTGACCGGGCTGTCTCAATTGCTCTATCGTCACTAAAATTGAGCAACTGTTCGGTATTGGTGGAATTGACGTGAGTGACTTGTCGGAGTTTCTTATTAGTTGTAAGTTCATCAGCCTGAGTTGCAACTAGTTAAGAGCTTATCTACGTCAAGCGTGATAGGTAACACTATAAAGTTGCGATACGCTTTCAGGCCTTCGAAAACGACGAGATAGTCGAAACGTCAGGCAAATAAAGATTCCACCATTAAAAACCTGTATGGCACAGAAGAGTTGACAAATAATAGTACAGATGCCAAGGTTTAAAGAAAGGCGAACATGGAGATTACACATTTTTTTTTTTGCTTATCCTTGAGAATTTGATCATTTTGTGCGGACAAACGCTGTTCAAATGCTCGAAAAAGCTACAGCCTGTTCGAGTAACTGGCTTCGAAGCCTTTCACTCCATTATTTGATCTTCATATCCAACTTCCATCATACAGCGGAATCCGTCCTGCAGTATGGAAGATGGAGAAAGAGGCAATTACGGTAAAGGTTACGGTATTCATTGATTATGTCAACTAACTGGTCCTAGTTGTTTCTTTATTTTTTCCTAAAAGTTAGTTCTATAATAATTCAATGTCTAGCAGATTCTTCCGCTATCGGCCCATTCTTCAGCACCGGTCTGAACTTTGATGTCTAGAAAATGAAGCCTTTACAAATAAGCATTCCTCTGAGACACTCGGAAAATATGGTAGTCGGAGACGTCGAAATCATTTCTGTGACATTCCGCATCATGGTCTCATCGCGATGCGCTCGGGTTGTTGTCAGGCTGTTTGTCACCGTCAAAAGGACTACAAAGTGATGTCAACGAAATCATCACGTTAAAGTTCATCGGTTTTTGTGTACAAAATTTGCAATTGGCGAAGAGAGCGCGGTCTGCACTTTCCCAAGGAATCAGTCTCCCAAGAACCGCTCCCCTAGATTAGCCAGAGATCTCATGCTAGGAGGCGCAGCTTACTTCCGTGAGATTCACAAGTGCTTGATCCCTGGTCAAATGCTTGACACCAGACTCGCTGGGAGGAGAAATCACTGGCCTGTACAATACATTAGCTGGTTCCGTATCATACTATGTAAGTCGAAGAGGGCCATTTATGTCCTACTATCCTTAATGGAAGTGATGAGCACGCTTCTACATGGGAATGATCGGTGTTAGGAGTGTACCCTCCAGTTTTCAGCTTCGCTCAACTTTTTCATAGGCAGTAGAACCCAATTTGGTCTTTTCAGTTATCAGTCGTCGCTCTCAGTGAAGACGAATAGTTCTCGATTTCTCTACGACCAAATGATTCTTCGTCTGACAATATGTTTTTGACGAATAGTTTTATTTTTAGAATTCCAGCAAACAAGCCTTTGATATGGTACGTCATTTAGAGTCAACAAGCATCAACACAACAACTACATAGTTGACTCAAACTTGAGTGAATCTTCTCAGAAATAACTTTTAACTTGAAACTTGAGAGCTGCAGTATTTCAAGTTTTTTCCGATTTCGTCTGATTTCCATTTAACACCTGGGACAGTGGAAAAGCAGATTGAGAAAGTCTGGCCACCAAAAAGCATTGCATGGGTCGGCAAGAGAGATTCAATCGCAGTCGAGACCCTTATTTTTTGGAAGAGTTCCATTCCTTGCAGTTTTGTAAACTAGTTCACTACACGTTACTTTTTTCTGTGGACCTCTGCGAGTACTGGAAACTCTAGAATGAATTTTCGTCTGACAGTTCACCATTCAGACCTATTATATTGCCATTTGAGTAATTTCGCGCGGAGGAGAATCGCTGGACAGGGCACTTAAGAGTCTGGAAAACGCCGATCATTTCGTTGCTACTGCAATCATAGAGAATGATAAGGCAGATGATAGAGGCGACGCTTGTTCCCGCGTGTCCACTGGACTGCCTAGGTACTCAGGTCATGCAAACTACCACCTGAGATCGCTAGTTAGGGTGGGGATGCAAACCGGATGCTCAGAACACTGACTCCCTCTGTGCCACAGTAGCAGAACTGATGCGAAAAGGCCGAAGAACACCTACATTCTTCCCGTTGTGATGACATATGAGTGTAACTTCCGGAGACCTTCAAAAGAGAGGTGCAATTTCACTGGTTAGAGGGCATGCTTACAGACTGTTAAATTAATTGTCACGTCTTTGAAACATCAAGAACCATAGTCATCATTGGCCTGAATTGCTCAGCCTCAATGATGGGCTATTTTAAGTCTGTAAAGAACGACATGTTCAAAATGCAACTTGACTCCTTTCAGAACAGGAGACCTTAAGAACAACGGCTCTTTAAACTGCAGTTGGCAGTACAGGGATACGACCAAACTAGAGAAAATGACCTGGACATATTCATCTCGGGTACGCCATGCATTCAGTTTCCTCTCGAAAACGTAGCAGCACTTGATGCATTGAGCTTATGCCAAGGCCCCAAAAGGCCAGCCAAATTAGTGCTTCTGCCTCATTCTGCTGACCCATGAAAGAAGAATAGCCTAGCGATCAGCATAGGACTAAAATGTGATGACAAAATGATGACAAAACTATGATAGATGATAAAATCTGTGCAAAAATATTTCAAAACAACAAACTGAAAAGAATATTTCACACATATGCGTTCTCATTTCCCAAGCATGAAGTTAATATTGTCGTTAGTCCTTCGGCTTTCTGAAGTGGTGCTCGGCAAAGTATCAGACCTTTCAGTAGACGGCAAGCTGCACTTTAGTTGACTGTAGACTGTATTTTGCATATCATCATGACAACAATGATCAGGCTTGGGTGTTCCCACCACAGAAACCAGCTCATTAACGACTGCACCAGTCGCTTTGCAGTTGGGTATTTACTTCCCATGAGCCAGTAGGTGTTATTCAACCCAGTTATACAGCTATAATTGTAAAGCCCTGAAACACCTGGCTTTAAATACCATTTACCAAGTTTGGGTCCAAATGACCTACCTCGAAAAGGTGCACCGCTCGCATTCTCTGGGTGAAATTCGACCTACGATCCATCCGTAGCTGTGTATTCTCCCAGAGACCACCTGTGCTCTGACGTTGCTGGGCCAATTCTTTACCACTGCCTTAATTAAAGCCGGTTTTTTTCGTTCTGTTGACGTTCTTTGGCCTATTCTCCTTGTCGTTGGAATGAACCGTATCATAACGTTCGTATCACGCGAAATTCTCGAACGCCCTCCCAACGTGACCTCTGCTATTGATGAGTCATTTGGTGGGCGTGCTTGTGTGGGGAATGTCATGGTCCTCCCTATGGAGTTCCATCATACAGTTTCCCTCGAATTAGTGATTGGCCAGCAAGAGTCTGTAGCTGACAGTCTCGAACCATTCATGTGCTAAATACTCCCCCATAAAAAACCGGTATACGGTGACGTGTTCGCCATTTCGTCGCCAGGAACCCCACGTGGTCTGCTGGCGTTGAAACGTAACATGGTGGGCGGGGCTAGAGTGTGTATGGCCATAAAGCGCAAACGGGCGCACCATTCTCAGATCATCGCTCACAAAACGAACTACTCTTGCTCTGTTTAGCACTTGTGGTGTCTATTCCTAGCAATTTGCCGCCCATACAGCCGCAATTATCTGCATTACTTACTTGTTGCTAGGTAATTTTACCTAAATACTGGTATGTTTCAGAGTGACAATGTATCCCGATGCAACTGACAATGTTCCCACACTGCCCACTCAACTTACTAAAGCTAAAATCATCTCGAAACTTCATCAACACGAACAGATCCTTCGCGATCAGGTAAGGGTCCTTAGCCTTCAGTGTTTTCCCTTCTCAAGGTGTCCTTCTTTCTTCTAGAAGAGAAGTCGCCGTGGTAAAATGGAATGGGTACCGTTACCTCAGTCCGTTCATGCTGCGAACACGATCAACCCGATTAGAAGAATCGCTGATGCAGTATCGGTAGCACCGAACCCAGATAAGACGCCCATAAAGATGCATCTTGGCGATCCAAGCCTAACTGGAAGGCTTCCTCCATGCCCGATCGCTGTCGAGGCCGTTCAAGAGTCTCTACTTTCTGAAAAGTTCGTTATTTTCCGCTACCTATGACTGCGGTTCAAAACACCGTAACCGGACCTATCAGTCAGAGGGTCTTATTTCAGGCATAACGGGTACGGTCCTGCTGTTGGAGAACTGGCTGCCCGAATGGCTGTTGCTCAACGGTATACAACAAGTGCAGCACCTATAACAGCTGATGACGTGATTCTTGCTAGCGGATGCTCCCATGCCATACAGATGGCCATCGAAGGTCTAGCTAACCCTGGGGACAATATTCTGATCCCTCATCCTGGCTTCCCACTGTATTCCACTCTCTGCAGACCTCATGGAGTTGAGGTTGGTTTGGAAAGAGCTGATGAAATTTCTTACAGTAAGGCTTATCGTGTTTCGTTTCAGGACCGTGCCTATAAACTGGACATGAAGAATGGGGGACTGATCGATTTGGAGCATCTGGAATCGATGATTGATGAACGAACACGTGCCCTAGTCATCAATAATCCTGGCAATCCCACAGGTGTCGTATTCCCAAAAGAGCATTTGGAGGATATCTTGGCGGTAAGTTTCCGATACATGGTGATTACTATCGGATTAAATGATTAGAATAATCGCCTACCGGTTTCAGTTGGCTTATCGTTACCACCTCGTGATCATCGCCGATGAAATCTACGGAGATCTCACCTACGATGGTGCGATGTTTCACCCAATTGCATCGCTCTCTCCTAAGGTCGGTCGGTCGGTACACTTATCACAAAGCGCACGTTCGTAGTCAGCCTACGTTGTTATCAGACCCACTAAGCGTCAGCATGATGTTACCGACTTCCTGTCATTGAAAACATTGATAAGTACTGTGGGGGGAACTCGTGAACTCCCAAATGTGACCGTTATAGATACCCATAACAACATGAATTCTTTTCAGGTACCAATCATAACATGTGATGGCATCGCAAAGCGTTGGATGGTACCCGGATGGCGTCTGGGATGGCTAATCGTTCACGACCGCTACAGGGTATTGAGTGAAGTTCGAAAAGGATTGGTCGCCCTCTCGCAGAAGATCGTCGGCCCGTGTGCTCTCGTCCAAGGGGCACTACCTAAGGTTTTGGCAGAAACTCCTGAAGAGTTCTTTGAGTACAATCGTCAAGTGATCTCTAAAAACGCCAATATTGTAAGTAAACTACTGAAAGGACTCGACGGGGTTCACTGCCTGCAGCCTCATGGAGCCATGTACATGATGATCAGCATCGACAAGTCCATGTACGGAGACGACATCAAGTTCGCGTCGGATCTGATTCAGGTAAGAGCATAATTTCTCTCGGGAAGTTTAGAAGACCCTCCCCAATGTATCGTTCGGGTTGCGTGACAAATGTTGCGTGGCGTCCACCCGAAAGAGAAAAATGTTCAATAGCTCCTATTTGGGGATTCATTAATGCTTCTATAGGGGCATATCCTTGTGTTTTTCGGTAAAATAGATGAAAGAGCAGCTAGCCGATATCTAGGGGTTCTTTCCGTCCGAGGGTCTTCAATTCTCCTCAAATCCCTAACCAACTAGAGCACCTGGGAACAAACCAAGCCTTTGATGGGGACTGAATCTGGGAACTATGTGGGATCGGTGTGGGGCATCTTGCTGTTACTCCGGCTCACCTCTGAACAATAGGTCTCCCAGGTGAAGCCGCCCTCCCTGATGGTTGACTATTTTCAGGAAGAATCCGTGTACTGCCTTCCCGGATCAGCTTTCTCATCACCCGGATGGATTCGATTAGTCATCATTCATACAGAAGACGTGACCGAAGAAGCCATGAATCGCATTCGACAGTTTTGCGAACGACGGCGACTGGGCAGATTCCCAGAAAGCGAAGAGTTGTCGTCTGATGAAGGCTGTGAAATTTTAAGTGAATCAAATTAAATAGAGCTTATAGAAAATCGATTTTCTACCTCAATTATCGATCCTTTATTGATAATCTCAAATTAATCTATGCCAATGATTACTGTAATTATTTATTTCTCTTGGTTGCAATACTTTGTCACTTTTGAACTGGGCAATCAGAAACTTTGGCCATTCCACGTTGTACATATGATGTAAAATATATCCGGTTATTTTATGATTTCTGATTTCTAACAGAGAATTTGCATTGTGACAACAATTCACTTGCTCAAGTGCAATTATGGGTCGTGAATCACTATTGAAAATTATGATTATGTATAAAATAATTATAAAGAATAAACATTTTTGATCAACTTGTCCAGGACGCGCCATGCATTCAACATTCATCGGGAAATCGTAGAGACGTTCGAATAGTACTATTCATAGTGGGTGAATCAATAGTCGGATGGTAGCGAAACCGGTACTTTGGTCTTCTAGATTTCGCGTACCACTATTTGGTCTCCTACTGGATTCCGTCTTTTGATCTTCGGATTCTGGGTGACAGAAAGCGTTCTTCGCATTCTAGGATGTTTGATCTTCGGAATTCGGAAGCGCTTCCGTTAAGAGCTTCCATTTTGCTTTACACCATTCCTCCTGTCCGTTGCTCTCCCTTTTCTTTTCTGATAACCACATAAAGAAGGTATAAAGAAGGCCCACTTAGCTACATCACCTTTTGAAACCTCTTAAGCCCCCAGCCCATTAGCTTTATAAAACTGCTCTTATCCCCAATAGCTTAAGGGCGGATGTGGTGTAGCTGCAAGAGGCCCACTATCTTAAACCGGGGATCCAATCCACGGTCGATACACGCCCAAGCCAATTGAACCTTTAATCCTTCCGAGGTACCAAACTCGTCAGGAAGGAGGAAGGCTCTGGCTTGTTATGGGCTAGGCATAACAAGTCATCATTGTGCAGGCGACATACGCATTCAATAGGCCAGAAAAATTGAATGGGAGTCGAATGCAAGGCGAATCCTAGAAACTGGTTTCATTGACCTCTTGGAATTTTTCTTTTTGCCCTTTATTCAATTAAGTCGGATCTACTGCTGTGGTTGAAGCGTCTGCAGATACGAGGCTTTCGTCTAAAGAAGAGAGAACATGTGACCGATTCCTGCAGATCATCGACGAAAACGGATGAATGCATGAAATAAGAGCTGATCAATCACTATCTGACACTTCTCCGATACAAACCATGCATGGTTCGCAAAGCAAATTGCGCTAACGACGGTCTCATCACGGTATAATACACTGTGACGGATGCTCCGGTCTTATCACGTGCCTGTCGGCGCCCTACATCAGCCCAGACTTGGCCCAATCTGACCCATACACGCGGTCAGAATGATGCAATCTGCCGATCGCTAGCGCCAACCCAGGAGCGAATGGCACAGACAAGCTGGTTTCTGACGGATGTGTGCAATCGACGCCAAAACAGAAATTTCGTGGACGATTTTACAGTTGATGAACCGCCCACAAGTCCATGGTCGAATTGGGTCCCGAAAAGGAAAAAATTACAAACCGGGCGAAGTGCACTGTACCATTGGTCGGGAGCTCGGCGTCGCTGGTATGTGAACGCGCCGCAAACGACTCAGGCGAAGGTGTCGCTCGTGTCGCGTGCGAACGACGCTGCCGCAGGCGGCAGAGTTGTTGTTTGGACTAACACAACGAAAACAAATCATGTTATTGTAAATAGCTTACAAAATCGATGTTGAGGAATTAGGTGCATGTCGAGTTCATTTAGAACTTCTTGGGCGATTAGGATTCTGCCGATCATTTTAACGCCCGTGTGGGAAAGTGCTCGATCATCCTGTCAACGAAAAAAGGGCAATTACAAATGTTCTGCACGACCTCTACTTCATTGCCTATGTGCCCTGTACTCGACCAAATTACCGGAATGTAAGTAAGTAATGTCGATTTACAGTTTACAGACAAATCCTGATTTCGAACTAGTCAATATTCAAAACAAATCTCGTTTCAGTGGGATAATAAAGAAGCTGAGCCCGGAGGCTAGCTCGGTCTGTGTGCGGCCTCTATCTGTGGGGTGCTCTGCATGCAATAGGCCTACTGGCATGGGAATGTGTGAAACGGGAGAACGACAACTACAACAACTGATTACAGTTTGTGATTGGGAGGCAGAAGAACAGTAAGACGAGAAAAACTCATTTTATGTGAATATAGCATTATTTTGTTGTGTTGTTTGCATTTGGGCTCCATTTAAGCATGGCCCTGTATAATAGGCTCCATTGAATTAGCCGCTGCCTTCAAACACCTGAACGCGGCCGATCCTTGAGCAATTTTTTCAACACTCGCTTGTCCACATTTCTTCGTCTTGGGGTTTATCATGGAAACCCGATGGGCTTTTTAAGGAAGGAATGGGTTAAGCATCAATACTATCCTTATTCGGGAAGCAGAAACAGGGAGTACAACCTCCATCCTCTTCCCCCACCCCCCCTCCCCCCAAAGCTGTTGTTCCGCTCTCTTGTTGTATCACAAGGTTGGCATCCCATTTAGGAACGGTCCTATTAAATCGGCCCACCTGACCAACGAATCGTCCCGTCCAACGACCTGAACGTGACAGAGTTTTCCACAAGTTCTTCTCCAATGTCCGGTAGTAAAGTTTGCAGGAAATATCGGATGCCTTTCAGAGCTCCCATGAACTCGGCGGGCTGAGCATGCTCGATGGTCAGGGGTGCCTGTTGATGAAAAGGAAAAGCCTACGCAGTATGCAGCATGGCATGCCTACAGAATACAAAAGGTGTTGATTTTTTGCTCCTTACATAGCTCTTAAATGCCTCCCTTTTTACCTTGAGTTCATCCGAGTCGTCAGAAAGGTGCTACAGTTCCGACTTCCGCTCAAAACGTATGGTTGCATGTTTAAGCAGGCCGAGGTGTCGCTGACATAGATTGGATAAGTCGTGTAATGGAATTTCTTATCGAACAAGTTATGCTGCTATCAGTTACTGAACGGCCGGCAACGAAACCCTAACACATGTGCTGCAACGAAAATTCCACTATCAACTTGGCCATGCTGGCTGCAGGAAAGAATCGCCAGAAATGGCTACACAATTTCTTCGCTTACAGTAGACCAAAGAACTAAATAAAGTGAAGCTATGCAGATGCTCTCGAATTCTTCTGTTTGTCTCAAAAGAAAGTCCCTATATGATTTGTCCCTCCCCTTCTCCGGCGGGCGAAAGAGAGGTAAAGTGGACGATTTCTGACTTGCACCTCTTCAGACCTGTCTTCAAACCCAGGGGAGACGGGTGTTAGGAACGATTTTGGGTAATCGATTCGCCTCACGCTGCTGTCGCGGACCACTCATTCGCCGTTATTACAGCTCTAGTGTTTTTCATACAGCCCAGTCGATATGCGATCATTATTTTATGCATAATTCTACTATTAGTACTTTTGTTCTTGTAGTTCTTACCTAGTGCTGCATCCTGCTACATTCCTTCGCGCGCGACGCCCCTCTCACCGCGACGCGACCATTTCGTTCCTAACGCACCACACCCTCAAAGCCAGCCAATCCCGATCTGTCCACCACGATTTCTGACCACATCCGAGTATCACAAAACAGGAGAATATCGAATTCTTCCCTCTAAAAATCGAAAAAGACAAGCAAAACAAACATGAGACAGCAGCCCATGGAGAACATGGCCAGCACAGCAGCCAGAATTGCCGCTTCGGCACGAGTAGGCCATAGAAGTCACTTTAGGAACCGAAAGGAACGGTCTGAACTATCTCATGGTAGTTTCATGGAAGATTCTTCGAGGATATTGAAGCAGAATGATTGAAAGGGGATACCATAGGCACTTGAGTTGTACTGACTTCAATCTGAGTGACTATCTGTGACATAGATTGTCCAAAGCTGGTAATAAAATAAGATGAGGGGTTGGGGTAAGGTACATACTGGATATCGGTACGCCATTATTGGTATCAAGTGCGCAGTTTTTCTAAATTGTTTTAAACAATCGGTAGACTAGAAAATTGATTGCTCGTTCTCTGAACAACAAAAGAAAAAAGGAGGAAATCTTCGGGTGATGATGAATCCCGCCTGAGGTATGTGCCCCGCTTTCGTCTTCCATTCAGAATCGCAGTGATGGATTAAATGCGTATCTGACCTACACAATGAATTGCGGTGGCCAGCGGATGTATAAGTCAGTTTTTATCTTTTCAGACGAGTCTAGTACCGATTAAGCGACCTCGAAGGGATGGAAGGCTTGGCTGTCCCAGGTAGGTATCAAACCAGGATGTCTGAATGATAACGAGAAATTCCACAAAAACTACCAGGACGTTTCAATCGTGGCATTCCCAGTTCCGATCTACATGTTGCACCCACAATTCCCGAAGTTTCAATAGCACCCAGACAAGTTGATTATGCGACTAATTAATGGAAATGTTAGTTGGTGGTGATCTGTGTTTATGTTTGTGGGTGACCTGCCCACTTCGATATTGTTTTTGGGTGTGTCGCAATGATAGTCACATGTTTTTGTTTGTTTATTTGTTCCGAAGTGTCCTCACAGTCACAACTAGTGTTTCACTGGTTTTTGCCTACGATTTGCTTTGAACTCACCCTCCAATACATAGTTTTTCTTTCTTTTTCGGCGATTTGGCTTTCATCCAGTTTGTTGGGCTCCTCAAAAATCCTTAATGGCTGTGCTATGTCATTATCGGCGTACGATCCAGGACCGACAGGCGTATTCTACAGGGTGGGCCAAAATTATGATTACAGCGAGCGCTGACGTTCATTGCAAATTTTTTCTGAGTTCATAACAATTCATTGAATTTTTTTCATTTCACGGAGTAGCTTACGTTATTACCTTTCTAATGATACCAAACTTTTGGTAGATCTTTAACATAATATAAGCGTAACTAGTCCGTGAATTAAACGTCGCTTTGCATTTACAAGCACTTTTGGCACGGTGCATCTACAGACGAACTAGCGAAACAAGGCAGGTGGTACATTCAACCATAAGACGCTCTCGAGAGTTGGGAACAATTGCAGATAGGAGTGGTAAACCAAGAAGATCTGTGGTTCTATTTAGGGGAATTTTTAAGGAAGCAGGGCAAAGGTCTACGTAGCAGCAAAATTCATTCTGAGTCCAAAAAGGCTGAACGAATGGATACCTCACGAGATTTTCTGCGTGAAATCGTGAAGCATCACCTGCACAACGAGACCCTTATACGATCAGAAAGTAATCTCCCCAGTGAGCATGTTAAAGAGAAGAGAAAGGTTGGCTAACAAAAGCTGCCTGTCGCATCCGAAAAAATTGTCGTATGGAATTCCTGTTCACCGACGAAAAGATATTCCCAGTGAAATAGGCGCTCAATAAGTAGAGCGATAAGATTTATATGAAGCTTAAATGATTGAAAGTGATACAGCGCCCGACTCACTAACTTTCTGTGATGGCCTGTGCTAGCATCACCTCCGAGGCAAAGACACCGATTATTTTTGTAAATTATAGAGTGGAAGTGGGTTTGGAGGCCAGTTTGATCTCTTCGTGCGCGATAGGACACTTTGATGAATCGAACCAGTCATATTGTCAAGATGAAGCTCCTGACCGCAGAACAGAAATTGTCTAGAAATTTCGTGGAAGGGGTTCTTTGACTTCATAACCTTCAATCAGTGATCACTCTGGAGCCCTGACCTAAATCCCATGAATGTCTCAATGTGGTCAGCCTCTGAGATGAAAGCATCCTTTAACCCAAACAAGAGAAGAAATAATCTTGAAAATGCTTAGCAAAAAGCCGGGACCATTTCGATGACCCTAGCTGCGTGCCACCGTCAATGCCCTCTATCGTCATCTCTGGGGTTGGGTGAAAGCAGAAAGCAACAGATCCCAGTCTCAATGTACTATTTTGATGAGAGATTAGTGACAAACACTTTTATGAAATTGGTTTGCTCTATTAGCTTTCTGTTCATTTTCTGCGATGTGATTTCTGTGTAATCATAATTTTGGCCCACCCTGTATAGTGTTGTTATATTTTCTCCCAGAGGTGTTTACTTTCTACCCATTTATTGGTCATCTGCAGGAAGGACGATGAGCTCAATTTTTGCAGAAGTTTGAGTCAGATTGTGTTGTGATGAACCTATTTGGTAGAGCAAGTGTGTAGCATTGGACAAACTGGTTCTATTTATATTGATTGTAGGTGTTTGATGTGTTGTTGTGATGTCTGCCGTAAGTATCTCCAACATAAGTTCACACTACTGCTGCTGAAAAAGTGGGTCCAGATTCAGGAATATTCAAAGGCCAGAATTCCCGAGGGGTAAAAAACATGCATAATCTCTTTTATTTCGACAAATTTCTTGGACATTTCTCCGCTTTCCGTTCACAAAAAAGTTTTGGCTCAAAGTAGGCCGTCCATTTCATCCTTTAATGTCTGCCAAGAGCGTAGCATACAAAGAAGGAAGACTCTTTTTGATCTCAGATTGAGAATTTCTGTTTCTTGGAAGTCTCCTGTAAACAAGCTACTAGGCATCTAAAGACCAACCACTGGCCCTTTTGAAAAGCTCAACTTTTATGTATCAGTAAAACCCATGAACTTGTTGTGAGTGTTCTTTTTAGTGACTGAGCGTTTCCAACCGGTTTATGCCTTTGTATTGTGTGTTCCCTTCCCCTTCACATTTATGACGTTAAGTAGTTCTAAATTCGGTAACGTTCTGCTTACTTGAATGTCATTTATAGCAAAATAAAAGGAATTTGTTAAATTAAGCAATCCATTCCTTTTGCACCAATAATATTTACTACAACTCGGGACCGAAATGTTTGTAGTACAGCTGCACTCCCCTCCCCCACTTATTGACTCGCACTCCTAGATAAGTACCCGGAATGAACCAGGCAACGTGCTTCCGTGGCGCAATCGGCAGCGCGTTCGGCTGTTAACCGAAAGGTTGGTGGTTCGAGCCCACCCGGGAGCGAAACTTTTGTTTGCTTTAAAGCTCCCAAATTTTTTGCTGCAAAAATTTTTGAAAACACTACGCAGGCCGATAGCAGCGCATTTTCCATGATATCTTCCCTGAACTCTTTTCTCGCTCTTTTTTTCTAAACTTTTTCAATCCTATGGGATGATTGATAACTGCTGGTTGCAACTGGTTCCATGAAAAATCTGATCGAAAAATTTGGAGGTAATTTCGAAGAATAGAGCTACCAGAGGAGAATAAAGGAATTTTTGAAAGTTTTTGGTGCTAACTGTTTTGAAAGAGCGTCAGCGTCAGCGCCACTCCTCCAACAAAAAAAACTGATGAGTAGAACCGCTGGTTTTGTAAATGAAAAATTTATAACTTTTTTGGTTTTCGACAACAACTATGGTCAGATGCTAGTAGTCACTCTTGATATTAAAAAACTTTGAAAAAAAGGAGGAAAAATCAAATTCAGCCTGGTTATTGATTCTCTTGAACATACTCATCAAAAATCGACCTTGAAATTCGAATTTAAGACCGATCCTTGGTTTCCCGAACCCTCAACGAGATCAAAATATTTGAAAGGACGCCGGAAAAGATTCTCGGAATATTTATAACACTTGATAATTAGGGGTAGTCCAGTAAAGAAAAACAGGAGAGCTCCAGTACTTCACATATACCGAATATCAAACCTTCCTAATCACAGGCCTCCCATATAATGAACTTGATCATCGAACGAAACTCACAAATCGGTCGTTTCTATATTTTCTCTGTTTGCAGGAGTTCTTACGGCGATGGCGATCTGTGGGTGGGCGACATCGTTACTAATTCCGTCTTAATCCGATACAAAATCGATGTGATCTTGAGACTTAAACCGTTCGGCTATCTGAACTTTCCAGGCCAGTTTCATTTTTCCAAAGCCATTTTTTAAAATTTTATGTAATTTATCGGAATTTGTAATTTAATTTCTGGAAGCTGAACCAAGGAACTGTTCACTGGATGAATTTTCTGGAGGCCATTGGAAATTATACAAGTTTCTTCGAGAGTGTTGGTATGCTTCAGTTTTATCCAACATTCAGTCGAATGACATTATTCAAACTGGTAGAATTACTGTCATTTTTCTTCTGGCTGCAGAGCGGGCCCAGTTTTTCAATTGATAATCTGAAAAAACGTTAGACCAAAGATTGCCGATGGATTTTTTTCAACAATTTCAAAAATGCTAGTTCAGCAGCTCATGATGGCTGATTCAAAAAGAAGTCCTCTAGAACACCCAGATATCGTAAATTACTTCACAGGAAAGATTTTTGAATGTTTTAGCCATTATTTTTATTTTATTTTTGGGATGCGCCCTGCATTCGATTCCCATTTGGAATCATACTGGCGCTTTGAATGGGTGCATAGCCTAAACCAAGCCTTCTGTGATCAGCCGATGAACAAATCAGTGCATTTATACTTTCAGACGTTCTCGCGCCAACTAACCGATTCCAAACGATGGAAAGCTCGATTGTCTGACCAGGGATACGGGCTCTGAACCATGCGTGTATCATAGTGTCCAGTTCCCACTCCACCACATCCGCCCATGTTGCTTACAAAACAAATGAACCTAACACCGACAAATCAATTGAGCGCTTTGCTGGTACACCCAGTGGATCCAGCTTCCGATCACAGTAGGGGGCTTTTGAAGGGTCAGAAGTATCGTTTTCACTGACCTGATGATTTAATTTTTGCACCCAAAGGTGCAGTAAGTCTACGCACCCAGAAGGGTAAGAAGAGGATGTCGTGTTGGGGAGTGTGTAGATAAGCCATGAAACTTCATTAGTGGGAAGTCGCAGCTCTTTGGTATATTAGGTCAGATGCAAATAATAAAACTACGCTGCAGCCCTCCAGCAATCATGGGGTGGGGGGGGGGGGGGGGGTGTCGAATGTGTGGCTCATCCCAGAAGGAAATTAGCTGGCTTTAGAAAATTTGTTATCTTTTAGTTTTTTAATTTATTTAATTGACTTTAATTTATTTATTTAATTATTTTTGACTTCGAACCAAGCACAATGAGCAACTATGGCCTGTTTTTCATTCATAGACGGAATTTTCAGCCTCAAAACGGTAAAATTATTTTTGCTGCTCTCGATTACTCTTTCAAAAAGGTTTTGAAGGAAGCTTCTCAACGTAAACTTCAAGTCGGCCCTTCATTGAAACTCGAAATTCCACCTCTGCCCCTTTTTTTCTGCTGGGCCGAGTTAAAGGAATTCACTCAGTTCTCCTTAAATCTCCCAGTCTGATTAAGGATGGTAATTTCCTCAAAGGGGGGTGAGCGTATTTAGTTCCACGTCTAATTACTTCGCACCTTCCTCGCCCATCCACTCATTCGCCTGTGGGGTGGCCTCGCTTAATTGGTTGGCTGCTGACCTCTCTGCCACAAGCCATACTCAAGAGTAACAATATCGATTATATGATTAAGAAACTTCTAAAGAATGAAAAATAAGGCAAAACAAAAAAAATATGCATCATTTTATTAATGACAGAAAGCTGTGGAGGCTAAAGTAATGATTGGAAAAATCATAGGATGGGGAAAAGGCTTTATCACATCGTGAAAGCAGTCATTCTCACAAGGCGCCTGCAGGCAAACTAGTGGACAGAGTGACCTTTCAAGCTTTTTAACACCCTCTATCGCTTTCTTTGGACACCGCCAGTAGGTCACTTGAAGGTATTCAAACATGTGGATGAAAGCATCATAAATCACCTCTGTAGTGTGCTTGTCATCGCATGAGCACGATGTCTCACTTGTAGTACTCTGAATTCGACTACAGCGCCTTCTCCGGCTTCAACTCAGGATTAGCTGCTCCTGTTGCTCCTTCTTATTCCTACGAGTCCCTGTATTTAGCTAACCCACCGCAATACACTGTACCACCTCTATTTCATGTATCTGCACCCCTTCCACCCCTTGCAACATCCCTTTCTGTTCCCTCGAGTGCAGTAGCTCCGAATTCCTTTTATATTTATCCTCAGCATCTGAAAGCACTGTGAGCTCTGCCAACCAAAACCCTTCGTTTTTAGAAACCCTAGGGGCTAGCTACCTCAAACCCAGAGCACACCTAAATGGCGAAAGGCAGGTAAGCAAGGGAAAAAAGCATCACGTTCTAATCTATCGGGACCAAGTGGATGGAGAATGGACCAAGTGAGCAGGAAACAGAGCAATTCTGCAGGAAAATGTCTAGATACGTCACCGATAATCTTCCTAGTTTCCTTATAACATAATAATTTTGAATTTTTACATTGTGTTGCCCCAACAACATATTTTAATATGTGTAATAATAACAAGTAATAATATAATAATATCAGTGATGACAATAACAAAGTTTCCAATAGGATCAATATCAGTTCACTCAGACTGCCAGAGAGGTCACAGCCAACTAATCAAGCGAGGTCACCCCACAGCCGAGTGAGTGGATGCGCGAGAAAGGTGCGAAGTAATTGGTAGTGTGGAGCCGTGGAACTAGATGCCGACTCCCCTCAAAGGGCATGAATAGGCGGAGCAAGTGAATGGAATATTGTCCTTTTATTTGCCTCCATTAGTCTAGCGTTGTTTATGGAGAAGATTGAAAAATTACTTTTTCCTTCCCAATAGAACCTTGTGTTTGGAGAAATCCCAAAGGGACGATTTCACTCGCAAACAGGTTTCTTTGATGGTTTGCTTTCGAGAATCTTAAGAGTGAAACTTATGATTACCTAAAGTCCCAATTGGATTCTCTTGATTGGGAACTTTTGAGTTTACCTCGGGATTTTTATGTGATTTTTGTTAGATTAAGGAAGATATTGGTTTCTGGCTGGAATGGACACCACTGTCCCTGAAATTCCGGTTTTAGCCCGATCAGTGTGGGAAATTATGGGCATAATAGAAATGGTTAATGGTTGGCCATATTTTCTTACTAGCGCAATTATGCCCTCCATCATCCCTGGTAATAAATAATATAGGCTATGCCTCGATCAACGGAGCCAAACTATTTCAAAATCACCTTTTCTTTTTTTTTTCGATCACACTGATTTGCTCAAACACAGCTCACCACAAAGGTGGTTTCTAAGATTCCTTCCTGGGATAAACTTGTGACCCCCATTGACAAGGGACGCTTGGGGTCGAAAAATGGACTAGAAAGGACGTGGTAAGGACTTCAAGATCCGCTTAGCCGACGTAGACACCCAAGGCGTACAAGTTGTAAGCTTTGTAAAAGCCGAATAGGTTGCACCGTTCGCACCGGGACCTCTACCTTGCACGCAGGCAGCATATTGTGGCCAGCTGTATGCAATGGCGCGCGCAATCGAACAGCTCGTCCAAATACCCTTTCCATGCAGCTTTTCCGTAACTTTCTCGTCCAACTCCTGAATTTACTTCTTTTGACGCCTTTTAATTCTCTTAATACGCTGGTTTTTGCGTTCTCTTCGCCACTTTTGCACTATTCTGTACTATCGCTTTCATTACTCCTCTAAAACTGGATGACCCAGATTTATTGTGAATTGTGTCATTAAGTATTTTGTTCTAATGGGTCATACTTCAATTATGGCTCTAACGGGTACTGTACACTCGTCTCACACGACACCTTGAGCTGGTTTAATTAAGTGATAGGATCGAAAATTGCTGTTCCTTTTAGGCCTAGATCCTTAACATTAAGACTACTGGCAAACGGATAAGCTAGTGCCACGGGTGAATTTCGTCTATAACAATGACGAAAACTCAGAGACATCGGGCCTTAAATCAGAAGGCTCCATACTATGTACACTCGTTTAGTTGCAGATTCCTATATGAGGCTGTGTTTAACTGCTTTGTGGAGGTTCGGTTGGTCGCCCTGTCATGAAGTAAGAGAGCTAAGGGAATATGATATTCTCGCATATGTTTCTATTACATGAATCAACAGAGTATGCTTTTGCGCTAATGTCCATCGCTTGAAAAAAAGTGTAATGTAATCTATTATGCCGTTATTGGATATGACATGAGCAGAATAACAATCATACTAAAAGGATAGGAGGGGAGGAGCTTAGCTGGGAAATTCTAACGGTAGGCTGGAAATCTCACGAAAAATAGTAGCTTCGTGGTAATTCACAGAACGAGTGAAAGATACTTGCTTTATCAGACACTTCTGCTCATGATTCTGGTGACTTTTCACTCATTACTAGTGATGATATGTTGAAGCAAGGCAAAAGCCCGTCCTGCTCTGCAAAACCAAAGGGTTCAAGATATCGGATGGCAGAATTTCGAATCATATCGGCTGAAGAGTTATCAGAAAGCTTTAAAATAATCGGTGACATCGAGTGGTTTTCAGAATTTGCCGAGCTTTTAGGTGATGCAGAAAATTATTTGAATTTTCGGATGTTGACGAGTATCATGTTGTTCCGAAAGGGTGTCAATGCTACGTAGAAGAAAAAGAGAGTGGTACTATTTACGGTAATGCCTTCAACTAAAGGAAAGGCATAGTTCACGATGATTTTGAGGTGCCTGTTTTTATTTGTAAAGCGAAGGTATAGATTGAGAGTAGTTCATTGGCAGTGAAAACAGCGAGGGGCTTCGCGAATTTAGAAAAAAATATGGCTCCTCAAAAGTAGGGAAAATAGAGGTTGGCCAAGATTGCCAAAACGGAAACAACATGGAAGGGGTATTCGGACGAGATTTCAATTATTGCAATTGCACAAACAGCTGACAGCATACAGTCAGAACTGTACAGAACTGCCTTTCAGTGTCACTATGTATCATTACAAGTTAATCGAACTTCCCACCTGAGTTCCCTTTTGATCGGTGCAGCTTCTACAATGCCGGTGAAACTCCACCGAAGATACACACGGGCCAATCTTTGAGCCTTTATAACACTCTAACTAGGTCATTTTCCGACCTGATAGTGCCAGATATTGTATAGAGGGGGCCACAAATTCATCCTGTGGGGGAATCTCAGAAAACATTTCTATCGTGAACTGTGCCTTTAATTTAATCCGAATCATTCAAAAAGTCTCTTGAAAATGAATGCAATCTCACCAATATTTATTACTCTCTTAGGCTCAAGACCTTCAAAATGTCATCGACACGATGAAGTGTTTGGGTGTTCGAGCCGTTTGTACATATCGTCAATACCAAGGTAGGAGTTCCCCGAAGCATCTTGAAGAGAGAATCACCGTTTTACTGATCCAGTTATAAAGAAGTGAGATTGACCGATTCTGAGAGCATCATTGGCTTTGTCTTCTCAGGCATGGCTGAGCTCACCTCTAGGCTTTCACCTCGGTTACTGGTTAAGGCTTGCTGCTAGAATTTCGGGAAATGAATATAACCTGGTATGTGGCAATAAAAGGCGTCATTGGAGACTGGTGTAGGCAATTTCCTTTCCCTTTTTCCTTTTCTTGTGCTGTGTCTCGACAAGACTTGGGACTTCCTTTTCCCTTGAGAGGCTTCTGATTCTACCTCCTCAACACAAGCTTTTTGATCTCACTGATGCAGAGTTTTGAGTTTTAATTTTCTATTTGTTTTGCTTTTCTAAACTGCCGTTCTCTTCGAACAACAATGTTTTTCGCTCTTATAGAATTCTGTGGATTTATTTGGTTGAGCGCATGATAGAATCAGCCCATCGGGAAGTCGCCTGCATACAAACTTGATTGAAATGGTTTTCATCAATGACGGAACAACTTTTTTCTCCTAGAGACCCATCAGAATGGACATTTTCGAGTGTTACTGCTAGCTAGCTAGCTCGAAAACACTCTTGGGAATCAACTTATTCGACTTCCTGCCCATCTTTTTATCTATCCGCACTTCCTGTCTTCTCATATAACTCGCAATCAGGGGTCTGCTCTCTGTGTAGACAAAATGAATGAAGCCGACGTATTCCGACGTGTTATCAGAAAACTAAGCTTCCGGCCCTGTCCACGGAAAGAATTCGAAGGCACGAACCAAGGGAGGAGTAGCACTGGGTTTACTAAGAAAAAGGGCGTAAGGTAAACTTGGCTGAAAGATGCCTCCGAGAATTGAGCCCAACTTCAAAGCAGCTGTCTGCTTCGTGGTCCAAACTACTCATTAAGACATAGGAGGGTTGGGGATGAGATACTTCGATAATTGAGGGGAGTCTACCACTCACTCTCGGGACAAATAAGGGTCTTAATGGGGTGAGCTTGACCAAATTCTTGAGGGAAAGCAGTCACTTTGTAAATATTGAGAGCGCAGGTGCCATTTCCAGAATAGCAGGTTATTTGGGTTTTAAAAGGTATTCCCTCTCTGATGCTGACTGCGATGAATTTCAATAATTGTTTTTTTTTCTACTAGTTTCTCGGCAGGACACTATGTCTTCTCAAGCAAAAAGTTCTGGGCCCCCATTCTGCCGGTTTTCTCCAGAGTAGCCTTCTTTTATGATTGCCTATGCGTATCCTCAGACCTATCTCTCTTCAACATTACATATACGGTGAATAACCTCTCATCCTGGTTTCTTGGAATGATAGTGATGTCCTGAGTGTTCTTCTCTGAAGCCTCGGCCAAGATATTACAATTTTTACACGGCTAGAGACTGACGGTCTTCTTTTGGACATCTAAGGCTCTGACGAAGGCGATTTGCCGAAAGGTTAGCCGAAAAAAGTGTAATATCTCGGCCGAGGCTTCAGAGAAGAACACTCAAGACATCACTGCCCTTATTCCATGTACGGCTTTCTATGAACCTCGGCATGATTATATTGCTGAGTTTGTTGTTGTCTTGAACTCTTCACGAAGTTTCTAAATAACCTTTATTAGGCTGAGATTCGGCGGAATCGCCTACTTCAAAGCCTGAAATGATCATAACAATCTGTGACTATCCCATCAAAGGTCTTCACCAACCCACTGAGTTTGAGATCCCCAGGGCACGCAGGTGGTCGAAAGGAGAACCACTCACCGTAACTTTGTGGATTCTTCGAAACCACCCAACAAGTAGTGGTACCAACCGACCAGTGTCAGCTGGGGTATGTCCTCATTGAAGTTTGTAAGGGAAGGCCAATCTTATATAAGGCCGTAGCCCCGAGTGATTGCCTTTATTGTATTTCATTGTTTTATCGTTATTTCAAATTTTTATGTGTCGACCAATAATCGACTTGTTCGGTAGCGTTCTTCGGGGCTCGTCGACGCCATTCAGCTCTTATCTTTCCTCACGTCTCAACACCCCCCATCTATCACGATTGCGGTCCCGGCTACTAATCTGTACAATTGATGCTTCGACAGCTTTCCATTTTCATTTCTTTTACTTCATTCAAATGATCTTTCGTTATTCTTTTCTTCTGACTTGATTTCTACAGTTTTGACATCCCAAACGGGAGGGATTTGACAATCTTTCTTCAATAAAAAGTGAAGTGGGAGTAGTCATTCCTCTCGGTAGTAACCTTAGCTCTGTGGAATACCCTGTATTCTCGAACTTAACTTTCCTACCGACTGCAATCATCCTATGTCTTACCTTGGTTTCGAATAATCGATTTGCTCGAACACGCAAAAGTAACGTCCCTAGTCATTTCCGTTGCGAGCCAATATTGTTGGTCCCTCCTTTTGGTCAGGGCTTCGGTCAAGAAACCTGACATTGGGCTGGCGGTTGTCGTCGTGACTCTCGAGGTATTCGCCTTGGTTCAGAGGCGACCCCACGATCGCATGACTGTTCGGCCTATCTGATCTTTGATTCCTCCGCAGGTGTGACGGCTTCCCTAGTCTCCGTACCTAAGAGGGAACTCAGAACTCTGGTTTTCCTTTCGCATGTGCATGTATATGGAAACACCATGCGTTGCCCTCCTCAGACGACACTGAATGACGTTGACGCCACTTGCTCATCCTGCAAGCGCAGAGCTCAATCCACTGAGGCATAAACCGAGACAGGAAGGACAGCAGAATCGAAGAGACGGAACAGAGGCGGTTCCTTTGTCCTCTTTCCTACTTCCTGGATGTTTCTAAATGCTCCCTATGTCACTTGCTTCCTTTTACTTAGGCCCTGCTAAGTGGTGCATCGTGATGTAGATTTCTCGACGATGTAGTCTTTTTCAAGTATAAAATTGAGCATGAGACGTAATCCTGCATGCTTAGACATTTGTCCTTCTCACCCAGCGTTTGGTCAGTCCTCTGGAGAGCTCGCGGGATATGTTTGTAAGCCATAGACAGCAGACCAGTAGAACAATAATCGCCGATATCTTCTATTATTGGGGTGGAAGTAGTGTCGTAGCAAGTTCCCTCCGCATACGCACGATCCGAGGGTGAAATCCTGGGTCTATGAACTCCTGGGCAGATCGAACTTGCTACCTTCCAGGGTCAGTAAGCCGATAACAGATTTGACTGGGAGGATGAAAGTATGGTTGTCCATCGCACGTCATTGACATACGCATTCAATAACCAACTACAAGTACGATTCCAAATCCGAGTAGAATACAAGCGCAGATTCGAGGAGAGAGGTTGAACGATTTCGAATACTATATCGTTATCTTTATCTCCTATGTCTCTTTTTTACAAAATGACCAGTTTGGAACAAAGTTGGCATCTTCTTCCACGGCACCGCCTAAAGGGTTGCATTATGGTTGTGTCCATAATGTGCTATTACTAATCGGATGTACCACCATTGAAACAGCCCAACGAGTTCTACGGGACCAATACGAAGGAACGACACGATCTCAGACGCCAGTTAACCAGAGGGATAAGGATATCGAGTGGACCAGAGTAGAAGGCTACGGGATGCAAGATGTCGAAGTTGTCTGATTCTGATTTGCCAATTGGCAAAGTTCCAGAGAGCGATGGGCGGGTATCGCGGATGCATCCTCGATTTTGCCATCCTCGGTTCACCAGAACAGCCATTCTTTTCTCGGTCAGATCATTCTTTATTGCTTTTCTGTCCAATTTTCAGAAATTAAATGCGTGTGTGTTGGATGTTGGTTTGCCTGTAGTGCAATTGTGGGATAGCATACCAACTCGGACGCTTTTTAGAGGAACTTCCGTGGTATTACGGGTCCCGATCTGGCATTGAAATAGTTGGTGTTGGCCCTGAAGAAAGTATGACCTTACCTCTTAGGGTTCAACAAATCTACATGAAACACCCGAGCTTTTAACATAGTGTGGTTTGAGTATGGAGCCTACGGCTGGGGGTTGAACCCCATCCCGAAATGGCAGTTGATTGATTCGTGTTGTCGAGCTTTTGTGTTGATGCTCATGGCGAAGTTGCGGCGAGCACCGCCAATGTCTCCGATACCGCTAGTTCTAGGAGAGAATTCTTCTCCAGTCGCTAGAGTGGCCTGTAGCCGATGCGTTCTGTTTCCGGTCAGCCCCGTCACCTCATGCTCTATCTTCCTGGCTGGAGTTTCACTGCACCAGGGAAAAGCCAGCAACCAGGGAAAAGCCAGCACAAAGAGAATGTGCTCGTCTTGTCGTTACCGAAAGGCTATTGAACGATTTTACAAGACATAGTGACTATCCTGGGCTCTCACACACCCTCAATGAGCCCTGGAAATGGTGTTTGGAAGAGGTCCATGCTACGTTTTTGATCCCCGGACGGATCTGCTTCGATCATAATTACCGGAAGGATCTGCTTCTATCAGTAAAATGGAATTACCTCGAGACATAATGGATTCACTAAGTGTTGCATGCTTTTTGCATTGTTTCGATGGGGTGTTCATGTAGTGTCGCACTAATCGAATTCCTTCAAAAAATGCGATTGCATAAAGTGAGGCAAACACACGTCGGGTGGGGAGGGCACTACTGACCTCTTTTTCGGGGGGAGTATAGGAGAGCAACACTCGCATACTCTTGGATACCACTAGTAACGGTATCCACAAATTCCTTCTTTGGTCAAGGCGAAGAACAGCGGTCTGTCTCGAAGAAGATATGCTTCCGTACAATTTGGGTGAGTCGAATAGCAGTTTTCGATAAAATGGGATTTACATAATCATTACTCAACTCTAATTCATTGATGGTAATTCCGCTTGTCTTTCTTCCCAAGGGAAATACGCCCATCTGTTTTTCGAGCGAAAAGATGCCCATTACATGCACTGCGAATTTCGTCAATTAACGATACCAGTTCTGAAATTATCTGAAAAAAGAGTTTGTTAACTCACAGTACTGTTTCCCACCTGTTCCGTATGGGAATCGTAAATAATGAGTGTGTTAGGCCTTTTTTGGCGCGTTATTCATACCTTGAGGTTTTCTACTTAAAGGCACAGTTCACGATAAAAATGGTCTCTGAGATTACCGCACAGGATGACTTTAAGGCCATGGCGTGTATCATATCCGGCACTATTAGGTCCAAAAACGGCCTACTTAGGGAGTTATAAAGGATCAAAGATTGGCCCGTGTGTATCCTCGGACGAGTTTCATCGGTATCGTAGAGGCTGCACCGATCACAAGGGAACCTACGTAGGAAGTTCAAACAACTTGTCATGACACATGGTGACGGTGAAAGACAGTTCTACACAGTTCTGTCTTGATGTAGTCAGCTCTTTGTGCAATTGCAATAACTGAAATCTCGTCCGAATGCCACTTCCATGTTATTTCCGTCATGCTAATCTCGTCCAAACTCTATTTTCTCTACTCTGAAAAGCCATATCTATACTTCGTCTTTTCCAATAAAAACGGGTACCTCAAAATTATCGTGAACTGTGCCTTTAATCTCTTTTGCTATCCCTCAAACTGTTTTTCAATCAGAATGATGACTATTCTAGGATAAAGTCGTCAGTACAGTAGTAAAGGCGTAATTCTGTGCCGTACTCGATAAGAACGAGACTACACAGTTGTTATTTCCTTCTTTGGGAAAAGTCGCCCACATTTTTTTTTTGAAACGTCACCTACTTACATACACTGCGAATTTCGTTTATCCCGAATATAGGCCTTGAGATTTTGAAAACAGAAAGATCAGAGGTCCAAAAAATGAATTGTTCTGTCCATAAGTTATGCTGTTTCTCACCCTCTCTGAATAGGAACCGTCAATGATGATTGCGTTAGTCTCTTTTAGTGCCATCGTTCATACTCTAGGGATTTCTGCTCAAACTGTTATGCTCGGAATCAATTTGCCCTCAAAGTATCCTCTAAACGATTTACTGGCTATTTTAGGATAAAGGCATCAGTTCAGTAGTGCAAGCGTAATTGCGTCTCTAAAAGTTGAAAGTGAATTAGTTCAAAGAAGCAATTCGATCAGATGATTCGTTCTACTCAACTCATTCCCAAATGTTCGGCAGAGTGGGAGACTTCGTTATTCTATTCTATTCTTGGCGTATCCTCCTAGGAACAGAAGAAGTCCGTACTAGACGGGACTGCCTGCTAATTAAGTTCGAGTAAGGGCAGCTGTTATAGGAGTCGTGGAATTGTTTCACGAGCATTCAGCCTCATACATAGTGCATATGTACTATATCGTCCCCACGGGGTACTGCTACCTACATAGTAGCCATCCCCTGTTGGTTCTCCTTTATACGAACAGCCTGCTGTGGTGGGCCCGAGATTATAGCAGCCTCTCTTGAGCGGTAGATCCTGCCTAATGTTGCCAGTTTGGGGCAACGACATGGGATTCAACCCCTCTTTCTGCCTAGATTCAAATCAGGAAGTCCGTCCTGATCGCAAAGGGTTAATGTGTAAGCAAATGTGCACCAGGTTAAGGTGACGAAGAAGCATTGAGGTCTATAAGCAAAGCAAAGTTGAATTGAACCTTCCTTCTGAATCCATCTACAGATTGGCTGGAAGCCGCAACTCCTCCTGTTCTAGATTGCAGAGCAAGAACAAAGAATAGAGCTCACTAGCAAGAGTTCAGTGTGAGAACATTGTCTTCAGGGGGGAGCTACTACCTAATAGCCATCCCCTGTTAGTCTTTCTTTTTCTGAACAACCTGTTGTGGTTGTGGGTGTGAGATTTTAGCAGTCTCTCTTGAGCGGTCTTGCCTAACGTTGCCGTTGATTGGAAGCCGCAACTCCTCTGATTCCAACCTCCGAAAACGACTAGAGTTCACTGGCCTCAATCAGCCCAGTTAGGGGTTCTCTCATGCATATGACTTCTAGAATCTCAGTAAATAGAAGCGAATACTTCTCTGCTCTGGCCATTACTGTGTAGTATCCTAGATGCGCTGATGTAAATATAGTGCGGACGGTGCTTCTTTCCCTCCAGACCAGTCTGGTATCAATGATTGATGCAATTTGCTTCTCCAACGAACTTTTTCAACAAATACCACCCAATGTGACTCACCCATGAAATAGTAAGGGCTGCCTGAATACTAGATTGAGGGTCGCTTTATCAAAGTGGTAATATGGACATTAGTTGAATGAGAATGTAGGTGTCCCGGAATTTATACGCTTTTGTAGGAAAACTTGGCTGGTATTATGTAGAATGAGGATCCGCCATGCCCTAAATTCCCTGTTCCCTCTGTTTTCTGATTGGTACTCAATAAAGTGTGCGAGTGCAGCAAAAACATCTGTTATATACCAGACCAGGCCATCGGTAGACACTTCCTCCCTCTGATTCATAGCTGCCCTTTCATCTGTTCAACACAAACATAACAAAGCAAACACTAAGAGATACCAACACTGAGGTGTTCAACGAAACCACAAAATTGACACAACGACTTTTAGGCTCTCTCCTCGAGTCCTGGAAACCTATACTGTGATAGCTTTGGGAAACTTGTTGACGTTTTTCTGCTTTTATTTATCAGCTTCTACTCAATTCTCTGATATTCTTAGTTTTTTATGCTTAACGAGGTTTTCTGGTGACAAATATCTCGCCCGAGGCTATGTGCGTTTGAGCGTAAACCCTGAGTTTTGCATCATCAAACCTTTGATCCACTTTGAATCGAGGGAGAAGCCGGAGACTATATTATGATATTTATTCCTTTTCATGCTAGTTGTAATGGCGGACAATGTCGCTCGCGCAGCACTGACTATGAATCCAGCTTCAGTCAAGCTCTAATCGTTTCTCGAATAGGGCCTCAAAACCCAGAATGTTATGCTGTTCAGAATGTCCCATCAAAACAAAAATGCCTGATTTCTTCGCGCTTGTTTTATTTTTATTTTATGTGATTTATGACAAAATTGAATCAAAGAGCGATAAGAAACCCATCTTGCAATTTACGGTCAGGCAGGAACGCTGCTGCTGAGCAGGCGAATTTTCCCTTCACGCTGAATTGCTGAACAGCTTCATTCCATCAATGCCCCAAAGGTACTTGTAGTAATTGTCGGATTGCACTCAGAAACCATCAATTTTAAGCGTTTTCACAAAGTTTACCTGATCATTCAGTGCCTACATAAGAGCAGAGTATGATATTGCTTCATAATATGAAGTGGTTTTCAATGATTCAACTCTTATAGTCCTAGGCTCAGGTTATCCTCTAGCCTATACAGCTGATATCTATGCTCATTTCCTCATCTCGAACCCTATGCACCACCTGGAAGTTGAAGGCGTGGGCGATTCCCTCAGATAGGATTGACCCAGGATCCTTTATTATGCATCACCTACTTCAACAGATTCCTTTGCAATGTCCTCGACAATACCTTTAAGGCATTCATTACATATAATAATTATTATAGGCTGGATTCGGTAACGCGGCGGATGAGTTATGGACAAAAAGCGGGACAGTGTGATACCTAGCGTTCACGTAAGTCTCTCTTATCTAGCCTTCGGAAGGCGCTTCATCATTCACGCCATTACCAACTTTGAAAGGCATTTTACCACTTTGACAGCGTTAGATAAGGAATGATCTCTGATATTTTACTGGAATCGGCATCGGCGCTAATCAGAGAGAGTGAAAATAGCACTGATTATGTGGAATAAAACGTTTTTGGTCGGAACTTTTCAGAAAAAATCATGTTCAATGTGCCGAGGTAGTGGCTGTGCTTGGCAGGTGTTTAGCACCCATGAAATGCACTGTTGCCTTCCTGAATGTCGTTGAAAAGGGTATAATAATGGGAAGCGTAATGGGATCGGTCACTTTGCTCGTTCACTGATAACTACCCAAACTAAAATCAGCTACTTATTGAAAATTTTTGTTTTTTTCTATAAGGAACGGGTTTCCAGAAGCCAAGCTCCCTCATCATTTCGTTAGGGAGGTGAGGACGGAGGATTTTTTGGACTTGAGCAGTCGGTGCCTCTGGGACAGGGAGATGTACTACAATCTTGGATGTATTAGAAAAAGATTTAAAGTGCAGTTTAATACAAAAACATGGTAGGTGTATAAATACCATATAATTGAGAATAGAACTCTATTCTGAAGGTGGGAATAGGATGCAAAGAGGTAGGTTGTGAAGAATCAATCTGTGAGATACATTTCGCTGCGTTACGCTGCCATAGCCACTGTCTCTCGGGTAGAGGAATCCAGCACTTGAAAATACCGAATTGAACCCTTACGAATTGAAAAGTTTATGCAAAATAAATATTGCAATTATCCTGAAAAGGCCAGATCTTTCCGACGCAACCGCCGCTTTCTCATGAGCTCAAGGCTGCGAATTGAAATGCGACTGTAAGTGCTAACTACTAAAAATCTCTCACCGCAGAATGAGGTGCCGTCTGTTCCAGAATGAGCTCCGTTGGAGGTACAGCTTATTACCTGAGAATGCTTGCAGAAACAGCTGGATGATGTTAGGAAACGTGAGGTCGCTATCGACCTGAACATGGGCATCGATGGTGACCGGCAGGAAGGAACGCTCAAGAGAAAACGCCAAAAGAAGAAGAGAAATAGCGGTGAGCTATTAAACAGTAATTTGAACAGTTCATCAGTGGGGGTCGACTTCTCAAGAATTTATTTTTTCTCCTAAATTTGCAGCGAGTTTTGCTTATTTTGACCCTGAAACAAATTTACTGGCAAAATTGCTTCCGAGCAATTCTGTTTTTACCTTCAAGATCACCTTTCTGAGTTTTTATAAGACCTCCGTATTAGGGGAACTACCACCAATGATGACAGCGCCTAAACACGTGCATGGAGGTGACTGGAAGGACATGCTCCACCTTACCAATCAACGTCACGTCAAAGCAAATGTGAGTTGAGAAAGATATTATACTAGCAAACAGCAAAATTATAACCTTAAAAATTAGCTGATTAGAAGCGGGTTACAATTTACTGTTCAATTATAAGTTATTTCATTTCCTCGATTTTTTTTATTTTATGCTCTTTATTTCCTTCCCACATTCTTCCAGATTAGTGTGCGTACCATATTTTATTTACTGTACTCCGAAATCCTTGATTCCAGAGAATTTGTATATCATTCGAAAGGTACTCAACTGCAACACAAAGTGATGCTATAGGAAAGTATGGCTGAGGTTAAAGTCAGTCTTGAGAGGAGGGAGACCATGTCGATGAAGTCTAGTCAAACTGACAGTTAATTGAATTTCTTCTTCCACTGCAATAAATCAACTAGCAATGAAAATTTTGTGTATAAAAATTTTTCCTGGTTCAATATTGGTGTGTCTGATAGATTTCCTCAGACCTTCATCATTTTTTTTATGTTGTCACTGAGCTTTTTCTAGAGTTCTGGCCCACTTCTACAGCTAAGATAAAAAGATTTTGGTGGAACAGGTTACGGGTAGTTTTCTGAGCCTGTCCATAGTTTTTTAAATACTATTAGATTTTTGACAGTATCAATAAGATTAACTTCGATTACGTAAGCTAAACCCAGACCTAATATATTTAAGAAATTTACTTACTATATCTGTCTCAGTGTAATATGGGAAATACGCCCTCCACCAAGCATACGTAATTCCCAATTTGCTGTCCCATATACGTATAACTTTTACAACTTTCAATATTAAGGGTGCTTTCAGTTAGCAGTATTTCAGCGTGGAAATTCCGATGCCAGTCAAGCTACAAGCTATCACACTACACGATCTCTAGGAGCTTCTTCTGTGGTGAGGATCTGTGGCTACTCACAATTTGCATTTTTATTTCTTGTGATTCCTTTCTGATTTTATTTGTTATCCCTTTGTCTAACAACTACTTGAGCCTTTTGAAAGAAAAACTTTGAATTGGAAAAGAGCAAATTTCAAATTTTCTCACTGATTCGAAAGTTGCCGCCCACTGATATGTAGCTCAAGAACTTTTGAGGGACAAAGCTGCGAACACTTGTTTTTTTATGATTTTCGCACGCTTTTTACTAGATTTTTTCTCTTTTTTTGTTGGTTTCCTATAGCTGAAGGGCTTTTCTAGAGAGGAAATTCATGGATCGAACATAAACTGAAGAAGCGCGAATGTTGTCGATTTGTGCCATCGCAAAAATATTCGACGAGGTGGGTGTTTCATCATTGCAAGTTAATTTTCTTGGGCACATACCGAACCTGACCCCAGAACTAAACGTAGAGGAAGCACTACCTCACCTTGCCTCACAATTCAGATTGTTGGTTTCAAACGACCTCCTACGATCCTATCCCACCTTCGGATTCACCTCGAACACATTCAAGGGGATTCTGGAATTTTCTTGAGTTGGGAAACAGTGTAAAATGTTCCATTGACCATTCATCGTGTTGGCTCTCAATTATTCTAGTGGTTCCGATTCTGGAAGACCATTAAAACATTGTCTTCTACCTGTTCTACAGCACGAAGCCAATTATCACTGCTTCATTTCAAATTTACCTATTTTTGAGGTGTGGCTGTGGTATGGGGATCGATCAGCATCCACCCGAAGCTCAAAAACCTATCAAACCATCGAACTTTCTTCTATTACCTGGCGGAGACGATGAAACAACAAACAATGACTCGGATGGCTTTGATATGTCCAAGGTGGGTGCCACCACTTGAGAACAGTGATGACTTATGGAACAACAATTCAGTTTTTTTTATTTTGGTGGACTTTCGACTATTTGGAATTTTGAGCAGTTTGTTATACTTCAAATTCCTATAATTTCAAATTAATAACGGGGTTTCATTCATTCGCCATCGCTATCTATCAGTGATCTGATTACTTCTACAATATTTTTGTAAACATTGTGAACAAGGGACGTAGAAATGAACTCACACTCTCACTAGCAAACAGCATTGTTGCTAAGCAAACAAACAGAACGAATAAGGAAAGAGAAATGTGATTCCTTCTGTTTATTCCTCTGACAAACCAACTTTTGGTGGGAGACCTTGAAGATTTAGCGATTCATAGTGATGGGGCTATCAAAGCAATAGACTAGGTATGTAGGTCTTGTGGATCAACGACTGTAAAAACAACAACGAAACAACAACAACACCTTGTCTTGAATAATCTCCAGTTGTCTTACAATATTGGCGAGTTATGAACAAAATTGTGTCTGTAACTGTAGTCTTACTTCTAGAGACTTTCGGGTTGTTTACTGCGACGAAAAAACAACAATTAACAAAACACAAATTCAAAACAAATCTAAAATTAACTGCTTTTATAGTAACTGTAATGAATGGTTTCGAAGCGATATTGGAGCAGCGAACCAACATCGGCAAATGATTTTCACGCAAAACAAAATTCATTCACTTAATTTGACCCATAAGGAATGAAGGATAATGTTTTGGGGCGTTAAACACTACCGTCTTAGGGATGCGCCAATTCACTTGACTTCCGTTCAAGATCGTAGTGGCGTTTCAATGCGTCTGCAGTCTTCAGAATGAATCGAATCGACTGGTGGCCAGTTGATGAGAAGACAGTGTCTTCATTCCTCCAGAGGGGACTGAATGAACGACTCAGGAGGGATAGAAGGCTTGGTTATCCTGGGAGGATATTCATCCGGAACTACTCAAACCCGTGACAATGAGTGTATGACGTGTACCACTTGCCACTGCATCACCTCCAACCTTACTATTAGGTTGAGTCATAAGTCCTCGGACAAATTGGCAATGATAATACCTATCTTACAATTTTTAAACGACAATGGCGAATCATTTGAATTATGCCCCATTCGCATCGATGGTCTTCTGCCAATGCTTGGGCAGATCGTAAATGCCCTTGCTTAAGAACGCTGGGAGCTGGCCCTTGGAGAACTACTCCAGTGCCATTTTGATGTCGTCGCGGGTTTGAAAGTCCTGACCATCCAGATGACGTTGGAGATGGGGAAAAGGTGGTAATCCGAAGGATCCAAGTCTGAGGAACATGGCTGGTGTGGTAAACTTGTCCTGCCGAAATTCGTCAGTTCAGTTTTGGTCGTTCTTGCAATGTGAGGGCGAGCGTTGTCGTGCTGGAAGTGAGCTTTGTGCTGCTGTGGACGTGTAGTTTCGGGATTCGCCTTCAAATTCACCAGTTGGAAAACAGAGACGTGTGCGGTCACTGTGCATCCTTCGTCTAGCATCTCCCACTATTCAACACACTGAACGCTCCGCCAGAACCTGTGCATAACCTCCTTCGCGTGTACGTTAGGTTTGGGGGAGTCTTCTGCCTCCGCATCATTGTCAATCCATTGAGCACGCCGGTGAACGTTAGAGTAGAGGTTCGACTTAGCACCCCTGGTGACTAGGTACTCGAGCCACGTGTGGTGCCCTTGAGCGTGAGGAGAGAAAGTGCAACGTCGTCGCGGCGGTCTATGTCATACTGCTTCAAAGCATGAGGCACCGATCGGCCGAGCTTTCGCACCTTGCCGATTGACTTCAATCCACGAATAATTGTGGGCTGACTCCTCAATGGTGACTGCCACTTCACGAGTAGTTTGATGCGGATCGGCTTATACCTGGCTTCGCAGCACCTTCAAATCCAACTCTATTGAGCGTCCCGAACGGTCTTCATTTTCGATGGAAAGGTCGCCCGATGCGAACCTCTAGTGTCACTTGTAAATTGTACACGTCCTGGTTGTGAACGTCCTTCATACCTCTGCCGATTGCCGCGGGTTCATGGCCCGATAAAAAAATAAATATGATGGTGTTGCGGATGTGGAGTTGCGACGGCTTAAAATCATGAGGCACAGTTGCGGGAAAGGAAGTAGTTGGGTGCTTTTTCCAGTATGCATTTGGGAGAGCTTTCCAAACTCTATCTAACAATGCCTCGCGCGTTCATTTTCGTCACCTCTTTCCCGAGTTATGATCGCTAGAAGTCATCACTATCACATTGTCCGAGGACTTATGACTCAACCTAATAGATCTGTTCTATAAGGAACAAAAACCATAGTAATGACCTATTGCTTTCTAAAATGTTGTCCTAATGTCTGCTAAAAACCATTCTATCACGATGTCTTGAGTATTGTATTTAGTTGCGAATCATTTTTATTATGCTGCTTCTTCTGAATCACCGTTATGCCTGACTTCAGAGCGGTGGCAGAAAGGCTCAACGTTGGACGATCGGCAAAAATACTGCAACGGCACCGACGGACGCCTACGGAACAATTGTTTTTGAAGGTAAGATATGGGGTTAATGGGAGAGTTTCCTCTCACAATATTTGAGAACTACATTCGAAAAGAGTCGAGTTGGAGATCAGACCTATGAGAATACGAGGCGTTCAGTCGCATAAGGGCGCAGACGTCTAAGAGGAAAACAAGGTGAACAGGGGACGAATTAAAGGCACAGTCTATAGGGATGAAAATTGCCGCTCCACGGGGTGACGCTCAGAGAACCATAAACGGAAGCACTTGAGAGCCACTTAACTCTCTACTTGAAATAAAGACCAAATTAAAGGTGAAATGTAGGAACCTTAGTAAGACTGTCATAGAACAGGAAGCTCAACATTGACAACAGCACATTGAGTTGGACTGTTCACGCTCTCCGATCCCTCAATTTTCAGGATGTGTTCATCAATCTCGTGCTCATTACGTTCGCACCAGCTTTGACACCGACCCGGCAGCTCTGAATCATCTTTTTCAAGTGATTTGGAAACTTCCACCGCCAAAATTGGTTATAACAATTCATGGAGGGCTGACAAACTTCGAGTGAGTCACCTTCAAGGGTTATCGTTTTCGATGTTAAAGAAAGCATTCGGATTCCATTGGGTCCATGTTACTATGTACTGTTATTGTGCACATAGATGAAAGCAGTTCCCATTTCAGTCTACAACCAAAACTGGCCCGAATCTTCCGCAAAGGGATACTTAAAGCGGCTCGATCGACAGATGCATGGATAATAACATCAGGACTGAACACCGGTGTTGTACCACATGTCGCTTCGGCTCTTGAAGGTAATATTAGCATTTGCTGAAATTTTATTTCTGGACAATAAACAATGTGTTTTCGAGGGGAGCTCGATTCCGAAATACCTGAAACAGGGCTGTGTTGACCCCTTCCCTTCCAAGTACCTTCGGAAGGCGCCTGAGTATTCTAAGGGTTCGGGAGCGGCACTAACGCGATAGATGGACGTTTAGTAACGATAAGAATGGAGAAAATGGTAGTTTCTCCGACGAGACACATTTGTTGTTGCTGTTGTTGTTTACTGCTTAAGCATCCACGAAATCTTTCCTGTTCATGAATTGAGTTGTGCAGATCTTGGTTCGGCGTCACGATCTCGAACTCGAGTTATCGCTATCGGCGTGGCACCATGGGGCATGCTCAAACGGAGGAGTCGCTTTATCGGGGTGGTAAGAGGTCTATATCAAGTGAACCCTTTTTGAAGGTCCCCACTAATCTCGGAAACTTGTTTAAGGACAAATCTGTTCACTACGCCACAAATCAGTTCAACAAGTCTCGACTGGCTGAGCTGAATGATCGTCACTCGTATTTTCTGTTCGCCGACAATGGAACCGTTGGAAGGTAGGTATGGTTTTCAACTCTTCTACACTCAATCCTTTGCGATTACTTTGGAATCCATACGGGTAATGTTTGAAGTGCTCTAAGATGGCAAAGGACCCATTTTGCGATTCCCTGTGGATTTCCAGTTTATCACGCTCTGTAACACAACCTTAGCTATCGTTGTGATTACTGCCAAAGTAATCACTGCCAGTATTTGGCTGTTTATACTTTTAGGTATGGTTCCGAGATAATACTGAGAAAAAGGCTTGAAACCTATCTTGCTCAACACAAATCTTCATCAGTTCCGGTCGTCTGCGTGGTTTTGGAGGGTGGTGCATTTACAATCAAAGTGGTCCATGATTATATTACGTCGTGAGTTACTGGCAATCTTTATGAACAAGTAAAACGCTTGCTGAGCGATTTTTGTTGATCTCAGTGAAATCGCAACCAGGTTACTAGAATTCGATCTGTCTCTGCGAAATACCTCACGATCGTATTCTACTGCTTTGCAGTTCCCCACGTATTCCGGTTGTCGTTTGTGATGGAAGTGGACGAGCAGCTGATCTTTTGGCGTTTACACATCAAGCCATTGGAGATGACGGGTTAAGATTTCTTATGTTTCTTTCATGAACTGTTGAATTTGCTTAGCGATGGGACTAACACCTTGAGGGCCACAAAGCGATAGAATTGTTCAATACGTATTATAGATTCGTTATACGCCATGTATTCGGTTTTCTCAGCAATCAGAAAGGGACTGGAATATTTTTGGCTTCTAGAGTTTCTTAGGGAAATCTCTAAATAGTGCTTGGCTCGAGCCGACTTACCAATTCTAGTTTCGGAGGGTTATGTAAATTTGAAAGCTACCTTTTTGGGTTAAAGGCACCGTTCGCGATGATTTAATGGGCGGATGTGTCGATGACGTGTCCGACTCTCATTCGACGCCACGTCAGAGTGCCTGACGTGACATCGAATGAGAGGCGGACACGTCATCGACACACCCGCCCATTAAATCATCGCGAACGGTGCCTTCAACCTTTCTGGTGCTGGATTTTGTTTGGTAATCAGCTTTAATAGTAGAATAATATTTCTACTTCGTTATTGCTCAGTAACTTTGAATATCTTCTTTTCAGAAAACTTACCGATTCAGTTTATAATCAATTGATGTCGTTGGTGGAGATGGTATTCAATTATGATGAGAAGAACGCCGCTCGAATCGTTAGGCAACTCGTTGACTGTGCTCGTCAAAGGAACTTGGTACTTATTTAGGTCTTCCTCTAACTTTCGGAGGTAGTGTAGTGGCAAGTGGCGCACTTCACACACGCACGGTCAGGGTTTCGAATCGCGGATCGGTGCCCGCCCAGGCCAACCAAGCCTCCCATCCCTCCCGGGTCGGTGAATTGGTACCAGACTCGTCTGGGAGGATAAAAGCACTGGCTTGTACATCGGCCGGTCACCGCAAGTCATTGTTTAGGCCTTATACGCACTCATACGCTACTACGATTCTGAATGGGAGGCAGATGAGAGGTGCATCCCTCAGACGCGACTGATCAAGCTGAAAACTCTATCCTTCATCCTTTCATCCTCCAGCTTTCAGGAAGACTGTTTCGTGATCAGGACAACCTTAGTGAAAGGACTGTCAGTAAACTTAAGCTTGAACATAGCCCTGGGTAAAGGGATGGGTAGCTGTTCATACCATTTCCACGGTGGTTCCGTGGCGAAAAAATATGAATATGATAGCGAACGGATTTCTTTTGTTCTCTTTCTGTTGGAAACTCTTGCCTGAAGCTTTGAAAAAATACTTTCCAGGTTTATTTCAACCTCATCCGTTTCAGATGACCGTATTCCGCATGGGTGAGCAACGTCAAGAAGTCGATCATGCAATTCTAACAGCTTTGCTGAAAGGCCAGAATCTTAGCTCACCCGAACAACTGCAACTGGCGTTAGCATGGAATCGTGCTGATATCGCTCGTTCGGAGATTTTCACGTTGGGAACGGTTCGTGGTTAGGCCAGCCACTTCAGTGTTTTTTCTGGCTTCAAGACTCCTTTCTTCAGGAATGGAGCACTCAAGATCTCCACAACGCCATGATGGAGGCTCTCTGTTGTGATCGAACGGATTTTGTTCAATTGCTACTGGAAAACGGTGTTTCCATGCATCGATTTCTTAGCTACGGTCGTTTGGAACATCTTTACAATACCGTAACCATTTCGCTCTTTATATTTGATACCATAATCATTTCGCCCTTTATTATACCGTAGTCCTTTTGCGATGATGTGCTATGGGTTATGGACGTCAAAACGCTCAATCGGGGTTTCAGGACAAGGGACCACCCCACACGCTACGTTCTAAGATGGGAATCACATCAAAGAGGCACCATAGGATAAAGCTGACTGAGGTAGGCCTATTTTACTTGAATTTTTTAAAACTTTTTTGGGAGTGGATAGCTTGAAAAAACGTTGTTATTATTGACTACATAAGAATAACTCGTCCAGGCTCGACTCAGTCATAGATACACCCAGATTTTTCGTTCCCTCACTATTCCTTATTGTTTATTATTACTGTTTACCACTTACCATCCCCATTTATTTGAGGTTGGTCATACAATGGAAGATCTCATGGGTCACGCTTACAAATCGAATTACACCAAGGATGATTTCAAAGCCAAGTATTTTGTATTCTCCAATCGAAGGCAGGTACGGTATAGATCGATACAGTTTTCCGGCTGTCATTAAAAAGTCCTGTCTTCTGCACGCAATCTCGAAAGACCGGTCATCTTTGCTAGGTCCAGCCATGTTTTGGGGCCAGAATTACCATCCCACAAGATTAGTGGCCCCTCTGAACTGGCTATTCGGTTGTGCTCATTTGATGACAACTTTTTCAGCTTGGCTATCAGAAAACGGACCGCGAAGACGTGAGAATGCGCTCAGAAAACCTCAAAGAAGACAAAGACCCTGATCACTCCGTTCGGATGGACCTACTCCATACGGCGAGGAACTCCATAATATCGATTTTTGGAGGACGACATGAGAATGAGGATGGCGAAGGTGGTAAAAACATAAACTGTAAGATGTAAGTGATTGTACTGGGTACTTTAAGATGAATTCTCAAACAATGAAGACGACTCATTGGACTTCACCTTCAAGTATCCTTATTCGGAACTACTCATCTGGGCCGTCCTGACGAAACGTCACAACATGGCATTGCTTATGTGGAAACACGGAGAGGAGGCCATGGCTAAGGTAAACTCGTAACATCATCAGGGAACCTTTCCAAAGCCTAGGAAAGCTGATTGTCTAAGGGTGAGGTCTGGTCTGCCCGCTACTGGTAGCTATTCTTAACTAGTTGTCTCGCCTGTTACATGGTATAGACTGAATTACGTCGGGAAAGCTGCCTTGGATCACCTGGCCAAGGTCGATTCTTCTGTCCGGGTGTTCTCCCAGAACCTTTCAATCACTCTTCAGCAACAGAATCGGAAGGCTCCCACTTTCAGGCGCTGGTGGCATGTCGGCTTTTCGATTCACTTGCAAATGATGCCTCACAGAACTATTTGGAACTGGAAATCTGCGAGGAGCTGAGGAAGAACAGCGAGTACGTTCCTATAACATCCTCAAACCCAGTCATGATTTCCCTTCTGATTATTTTCAAGGGAGTTCCGTGAGCTGTCCATAGAAGCCTTGCAGTACTGCACCGAACAGGATAAGGATATCACACTACAGCTTCTCACCTATGAACTGACGAACTGGGGTAACGAAACCTGCCTCTCGTTGGCAGCTCTGAACAACAATCGACAGTTTTTAGCTCATCCATGGTGAGTAGCCCTTAGTTATTTTGAAAGAGTTTGTAAGGATGTTTTTAGCCATGTTTGCGCCATGAACCCGGAGAGGCTTTCGAATGTGTAAATGTAATTCGAAGGTTATCCTGTATAACTATTAATGGGTCTCCAGCCCTGTAGAAAGATCATCCTTTATCTAGAACAGCCTTCAGAACAGCCTACTGAACATTTTTCAGCTGTCAATTACTTCTATCGGATCTGTGGCAAGGTGGGCTCCATATAAGGAACAATGCTAACCTCAAGGTATGGACTTAAGCCTTCTGTGTTGAATGATCCAAGTTTTTCTTGCAAAATTTCAATATATACTAGAAATTAGAAAAAATGGAAAAGAGGGGAGCAAGAACAGCTTTTAAAATTCACAAAAACCACATGCGTTCCCTATAAAGATAGGAAAAGGAAAGAAAGAAATGGAATGAAGTTATTTTTAAAGTGAAAAGGCGAGAAGTTAAGAGTGTGATTTTCAGGAAAAATTTCTAGAAAATGTTTTCCGGTCGAAGTAATACTATAAAAACGGCTGAATTATTACCACAAATCATTCCGGCACGTTCCCACTCAGAAGATTTTTAATCGATCCCCTTCACTGTGAAAGGCTCCTTCCAGACCATCCAATTCTTCTGCACAATACTTCAGTGTACTGCCTTTTATGTTAATTGATCGTAACGAATAAATAGCTTTTTAATTCCGAGCTTTCCTTCTTTCAGGTTCTTGGTTCTTTGTTGATGCCAGCCATGATTTTCATGATGGAATACAAGACGAAGGAGGAGCTGATGCTTCAACCGCACACATTTGCAGAACATATCGAGGAGAACTCTGAGAGTGACTCATCGCTCAGTGATGATACCAGCTTCAGTGACAGTAGCTCAAGTGAGACTGAAGAGGTCAGAATTTCCCATAAGACTGGGGTTATTCTGGAAAAATGAGGAATTCTTGAAGCCGACTAGTTGACTATTAGGTTGAAAAATTAATTTCCGACAGACTTGTTTCCGTAAAGACTTAGAAACGTGCGAGGGGTACAAAGAAATTACTTGTTTACAGGATGTCCATAACGAAAAACTGACTCGACCACATGCTGGAAGTGAAAAGGATCCGATTCCATTGAGTTTTCAGCAGGTATTTTTGGCAGAATATAGATTTTTCCTATCTGTGCGTACGAGGACCTGTTGAATTGCTTTTTTCTATTGCGCTGACTGAATTAGTGTGCACTTCTTTCCACCCCAGCGATAGCACAGGCTCCAGGAGATGACCGAATCGTATAGACAAGATCCCGAAGTGCGCCATCTTCGCAGTAAAGTAGAATAAGACAGTTTATCAGAAAACACTCAGAAAGTGTAGAGATTTTATAAGATGGCATGGAAAAACCTCAATTATCAATTGGATCCCCGAAAGACCAGGTGGTGCAAGAGGTGCAGCAAGACGCTGCTCGACTGCGATAGCAACATAACTTTGGAAACGCCCATCGGACTCCACGCTCCTGCATTGAAAGTGCAAATGTTGTTCCTGTCTGGCTCTCTCCAGCGCCGAGAAATTCATGCTGAAAACTGCGATTCACTACGGAGCAACGCTAGTGCCCAGCAACTCAGCCTGCCATTACCACGAGCTCTTCGGCCTCCAGGGAAAGGCGGCGAGCAAGGGGCGTGGGGCACCCTATGCTCTCGTGTCTCTGGGAGCCGGGCCCAGTCTCCCGGTCACGTCTCAGTCCATACTGGCACCGTTGTATCGAGCCTGATGGCTCTTCTCAATTGTTCTTAATTTTTCTGAGGGATCTTCGGAGCCGCCTCATGATGGCGGAGTCACCGGAATTCGCCGCCTCCCTGCCAATTTTTGTAGAAGACTCGAAAGAGTCGACATGGGCGATCACCTGCACAGGAGAAGGAAGAAAAAAGAAGGGCAGTGGTGTAAAGGGAAAAAGTATCTTTGTATGAAAACTTGAACTACAGAGAGAGCTCCTTTCAGAGGCCAATTACCCTTTCTGTGCTCACTATAGCTCCAATATTGTTCAAACCGTTACTCTTACTGGTAAACCTTCCATTACCATCAAAGAACCCATATGCTGAGGGAGCGGGAAGAAAGCAGTGATACCCAGAGAAGATTCGATGAACTCTCTCAGCAGTGGGACGCGATGGGTGAATGTGTAAAGTGCGGCCCGCCTGCCCTTGCAGAATGTGTTAGTCATCATTCCAATGTGGGCGTGAAGAGATTTTTATTCACAACTGAAACCTCCGCGCGAAAGATTTCGATCAACAAAGAGCAGTCTTCCCTACGAGGCAAAGAATCTTCCACAGCGAACTTCTGGCCCTCCCTCAGTGGTCTCGATCCGCAGGGCAAAGGCGGGTATGCCCATTTGAAAGAAGTATGGGCCAACGGATCGAGGGCCAACGCCTTGGCCATGCGCATTCTTGTGAGGCAGGGCCCAGTCTCTCAAGTTAGGTGCTTGACCAATGGCATTGGTTACTAGGGGACGTCCCCAAACCGTGTCCTCCCTGCCAATTTTTGCGAAGACTCGAAAGAGTCGAGAAAGGGTAAGCTTATGAGTCCTAAAAGCTGAAGTTGGGGATGAGGGTGCGACCACGCATTCAGTTTCCATTCAGAATCGTGGTGGTGTTTGAATGCGTATGCGGCCTATACAATGACTTGCGGTGGCCAGCCGATGTTCAAGTCAGTGCTTTTATCCTCCCGTACGAGTCTGGTACCCACTAACCGACCCAGGAGGGATGTTAAATTTGGTTGATTAACGTGGATATCGATTCGGGATTCAAACCCGTGGCCGTGTGTGTGAGATACATAGTGCGCCACTTGCCACTAAACCACATCCGCCCACGAATAATTTCTGTATTAAGTATTTCACAAAACTAGAGGCAACTTTTCACGAGATGGAGCTTCTCACTAGCATTTTATGAGGTCAACCATAGTAATTAAGACGTAGAGATTAGCAAAAAGGAAAAACTCACCCTGTGTTGACTGTTTTGGATTACGCCATGTATTCAACTTCTCTATTGACTTAAAAATTCTCGCTGCTGTATCACTTTCAAGACTGTTTATTTCTTTATCGCCATTTAGTCAAAGATGTAGAGCTGTTTTCAGTTGATGCGTGATAAGTTACGGTTTTCGTTCCGAAATCATCATGGCTCACCGAATGGAGAATGGAACTGTCATTGCGCCACAAATACAACGTGAGTTCTCAGTTTTCCGTATTTTCGCGTTTTTTCCAACGCTCAAATTTCTTTTTTCATCAAGATTTCCTTTTTTCCTCCAGGAAGGTAATGTGGAAAGTATCATATGAAATGAGAGGGGTCATCCGCAGTACACGATTGGTCTGTTGAATGTTGTTGAATGGGACGAAGGGCGTAGAAAGGATTAGAGGAGCTTTTAAACAGATTTTCAAGAAGTTCATGAACTTTTCGAGTAACTCATATGTTTTTATAGGCTCTCGAGCAAGGACTATATCAGTGACGAACAGAAAACGGAAGTCGAGGAAGGAAGGAGACAGTGACGACAGTAGCGACAAGAATAGAGGTAGGTTGGTCTTGTCTCAAACCTACTCTCACTGTCAGACGGGATTGCTAGTGGTCAACAGACAATGTTGGCAAGTGAGCTCTGTTGGTTCTGTCGACTGACTTCATCCAAGCGTTCTTGAGGTAGTGCGAAATTCATGAATAAACTAGGAGAGGATAGGAGTGATGGTAAACAGCAAGTACTCTATGTATTTGTAGGTAAATCACGTCGTCGTTCCTCGAAAAAACATTCAAGCTTATATCTCAGCCGACCAGCCAATCTCTCGGATGACGGCGAACAAGATACACCACAGAAACCGCATTCTACTACTTTTAGAGATCGCGAAACTCTTCGAACAGGGGTAAGTTTTTACCAGACTATGCATAAACACTGTCGTTTGCCGTTGTCTTGCTTTCGCCTTTGATGAAATTGAATTTGGATCATATCTGTACATGTGTAAGTGTAAGTGTAAGTAAGTGTTTGGTATCTTTTGTACGACTCTGAGAGAGGAAAAATGGAGTCTTCCCCTTGGTTCAATTGACTTTTCCTGTTCAGCAGCGATCGATCTCATGGCGGCGTAAGCTTCGTGAATTCTATTCTGCTCCGATTACGACATTCTGGTTGTGGTCTCTGAGTTTCTACATATTTCTTATTGCTCTCTCATACACGATTCTGTTGAAGACACCTAGGTGAGGTCCTGGATAGTACCGCACTTGAAAATTATTTGCTATCACCTTTTCCGGGCCATTTAGATATCCTTCATGGGTAGAATGGTATCTGATCTCGTACGTGGTTGTATGGCTTATCGAGTTGCTGAGAAAGGTAAGCTACTTATGCAATAGGTATTTCTCGAATATTTTCAGCATTATTTCCTCACACACTTAGCTCTTTTTGCTTGAAGCGTGAAAAAGGAAATCGAACCAGCTGGGGATGTTGCGTACCGGGTAGGCCCGTACAGCCAGAGTAGGTGAGCGAAAGGACGTAAAAATCGGGTGCCCGAGCTCTGTCCAGATAAAATGCTGTCGGAATAGGTTTTACATCGATTTCCGCTTTCTTTTCCGATTACTCATCTTGAACCTGTAGGGATGAGAATGCCAAGTAAGTCGGGTTCCAGTGTAGGATGGTAGTCAGCACGTGTCGGGAATTTTGATCCATTACACTGGATCCTCAAGAAAAAGGGTGGAAAGATACCATTCGAGTTTTACAGTCAGTTCAAAACTGTCGTACCTACACGAGAGCATGTCATTGGAAACGTTATCAGTTGGTAATTCTACATACTTGTCCTTGAGCCCTGGAAGTAGCTGGAAGAAAACAACTCAACTTCCATGCTTAGGCTTAACTCGACACTGAGGTGTAGCGGGATAGGCTTATGGGAAGTGGGATAGTTGAAAGATCGAACTAAGAAAATCTCCTGGAAAGAAGTTAACGTTCTATCCCCATCAGCGTCGTTTATGTACAAAAAAATATAATCACGTGAGGAGTAGAATCGTGCTTCCCGTTGTGACTTTGAAGAATATATTTATTCGAATTCAACCATTATTAATTTCACTACACAACAGAGCAAATCACAATGGTGAAGTCGTGGGACATTTTCAGGGAGAACAACAACGTTTTATCTCTGGAACTTTACCGTCTGCCCCACATTGGGCCGGGAACTGGCCGGAAAGGCATACCCCATGGTACCATTGGTCCACGTGGGAATCCACCAGGAACTCCAAATGGTAGGGCCCAGGGCATTGGTGGAGGTGCAAATGGTGCTCCTGGAATGAATGGTACAGGCCGAGGGCAAGGCCAGCAAGGCCCATATGGCGGCCATTTGGGTCTTGTAGTTGTTGGAGGAATCGTCGGTGTTCCAGCTGGCGGAGTAGTCTGCGTTCCAACTTGCGCCGTCGCCGTCACCGAAGCTGACGTCGTTTTAGGTGCAGTTGTCGGTGCTACCGTTGCTATTGTAGCTTTAGCAGTTGCTGCTGTCGAAGGGGCCTGAACGATTTTAGAAGCAATTTTTTCCATGAACGATCACATAGCTCTGATACCACACACTCGGAACCGAAATGAGTCTTTTTAAGTGGTTGGTATCGAAAGTGTAGGCTTTAGTAGGTAGGAAATGGAGGCCCCGTAAGACTTACCTGAGCAGGTAACGCAGTAACCGGCACAGCAATCAGCAGGAGCACGAACCAGTTCATCTGTAATGATTACATATAGACATATAATAATGGTTAGGATTCGAATTGCTGTAAAGCGGATCAGTTGATGATTGGCAGCCAATTTTCCCCGCTGACAATATAATCCCTATTTTCCTCTTTTTGAAAAAAGGGCTGTTAAATCAAGATGAGAATTGCAAATTTTATTAGTAAGATGTCTTTGGGAGGTGGTCACTAAGTTCTTCCCGGCAAAAGAAAAAGAGAGAGGGCTTGAATAGTGGATGAGCCCATTTTCATCTCACTTGGGGAACAGTTGTGTCATTGGAAAATGCTTTGTCATGGGTAAGTTAGCTCGTGAAAAAGGGAGGATTGGCATTCACAAACGACGATCGCGTTTTCTACCCTCTGTCGACTTCCCTATGCCGGTCTGAGTATAACCTACTATTTCAGCCCATAACCCCTGAAATAACTTACGTTTTAATGTAGGAAATTATTCTATGGACAGGCCATGCTGCTTTTCTCGCTGCCAAGGGGAGGTAACTGTCCCCAGGGCAGCGAGAAAGGCGACAGAGTCTATTGTTGGAAAAATCTCATGACTCTTTTTTTTTTCCCAGAGCACAACTCTCATTTTTCAAGGCGAAATGGTCTTATAGGGCAGCGCGTAATGAGTTTCTAATTGAGAATGGGCCTAACGCTATTGACGGCCATGCTATATTATTGCTTCCGATGCCATTTCGGAACGCAGCTCTGGAGAGCCCATGGCTTCTCTGGAAGATAAAGGTAAGGGTGAAGTGGAAGCGCGGTAAATTCATAGCTGGTAAAAAGCTATCGGGTCTACTATGTTGTACTAAGTCCCTGGAATACTTGGAAGAAAAGGAAGAGTCCGAGAAAAGGATGCAAATCTATTGTCAATCTGGCAAACTTGTGGGAGAAGGCTGTGAGACTTGTGGGAGCTGAAAGGCGATGAGAAAGCTTCTGAAAAGCCACCGTTTTAGGAAGCGAACAGAATGAGATGTAATTTATGGCGTCGGCGTGGCTCTTATACCCTTAGTAGACAGGGCATGGTTTCTGGGGCCTGCCTACTCTACAACGAGCACTTCTCAAACATCTCTACAAATTGTATTTAATCAGTCCAAATGACTAATAATGTGTAGGAACATCGGGAGACTGACTGTAGACTGTAAATAAGGGTGATTCATTAATGGAACCTTGCGAAATTCATACTGTTCTTATTGCTATGGTTATTTATTATTATTATGATTATTGTTATTATTACTATCAAAAGAAAGAAGGCAATCACTTCTCTACTGCGACCAAACTCCATAGGTTCAATTGACTAAGGCCCACTTCTCAGGATTCGCAGTTGGCTGGAAATACGGGCATCTTTAGCTTAATTCACCCTACCAACTCTAGAAAACCTTTCCTAAGAAGCCTACAATCCTAAAAAGTGGGTGGAGAGTGGGATGTGCACCTGCTTCTCCACATGGGTAGAGTCTTAAGTGAGAACGTTCTTTGATTATCAAACAAACCATCCCAAAAAGTCGACTGGTTGTTCTCAGACTCGTCTGGGTAGAATAAAGCCGCAATTCAGCATCTAAAATCATTCAAGTCGAATATGCATTTAAACGCCACTGCTGCACGGGAAGTCGGGGCTTGGGACTTTACTTTTTCTCACAGTGATGGCGATGTATAGACAAAACTTCAATCTTTGACGGGACTCGAACCCGTACTTGTACTTTCTTTCTTGCCGTTTCTATAAGCTTTTGAAAGCAGACGGGCGGATAAGGCTCGTTGGCTTCGAAGGTAGGGTTCTTAAGCTGTAACTGACAGAATCCTAATCTTTAGCATAAGCAGTGTATTGCTGAGTGCCAATTTCCTTCATCCGTATGATAAAAATAGCATATTTGCTCTGAGTCAGCTTCGATTCGATAGGAATCCGACATTATTTTCGTCCACTTTTTTTTTTCGAAAAAGCACAACATTTGCGAAAAAATGTAAGCGCCTGATCGAAAATAGCAAAGGCAATCTGTACCAATATAATACTGTTTGGGATTTCATGCAAACGCTCTCGTCTAGGGAAGGCGGAGCCAAAGTTCAAATTGCACGTCCGCGAAGCTTTTTGGCGGGATATCCAATAACTTTGCGCCAGCTGCAGATATCACTAGACGAGCAGATGCCCACAGTTTTATTCTTTATGTCATCTCTTAAAGAAGTCACGATTTCGGCCGACTATGGATTTGCCTGTGTTACAACCTGAACAATTCGGTACTTTCAATGTCGTATATCTATCCCAAACAGTAGGAAAAATGATAGTCAGAAACGTTGAAATCGTCAGCACAACCTCCGTTTCGTCTCCTGGGACCCCTCAGGAGAAAGTGACGACTTTGTTCACTCACTAAGCTACCATTATTAAGCTGCCTCTCCCACTCTGAGCCCTTATTTTTTCCTCCACATAAGCAGTTTATCCGAAATGATTAATAGATTAGAGAATGGCTCTAGGAACATTTCGAAAGTCGGACTCAAACTTTCTTGCTAAATTTTAAACTGGCCGAGGTCGAGATCGAGTTGGAGAATCACGATCGAAATTTTGTGAAAGAGTTACGAAAAAACTAGGTCCTGGTCGAAATATCGATATCTCCTGACCATTGCATATCGTCACGGAACTCTATTTCAAAAAGGCGTTGACTATTATGAACTTAAAATAGTCAACCGCTTTTGATGAGGCATCAGTGGCAGGGAAAGCCAAATTTAATTAAACTAAAAATTACGTGGGATGGAAGCCGGGAGCAAATTCTAATTTAATTTAATTAAAAGTTAACAATCGATGTAGGCTCAATTGATGAGGGAAAGGCCTTGCTGTAGGAATTTTTGTGGCAATACAGGCTTTCTTGAATGACCATCCAAACCCTGGGATTCCTGATGAGAGTTGGATACGTGGCTCACGCTGAGAAACTAATTCACGACTACATCCTATCGCTAATATTTCAGCTGGTAATGATAGTGATGATCGATCGAAAACAGCAGATGTGGCGGAAAGTTTTGCTTTACTTTGGTAACTACCGGAACGGTGTGCTACTTTTTGCTACCGTAACCTATGTGATCGCATTTTGCATACGCTGCAATCCTTCTTCCAGGTATTTTTAAGTTCAATCGAATGTTTAATATGCCTGAGATTTGTCCTTTGCAGAATGGTGGGGCGAGTGTTGTTGGTTTGTAATTCGGTGCTGTGGTCGTTGAAACTACTTGATTACTTGAGAGTATTCCGTCAACTGGGACCATACATAACAATGGCGGCGGAAATGGTTTGTTATACATTTGATTTTACGGGGATTTTTTACAAAAAACTTTTGTGCTTGGTCGGCAAGTGACTAGAAATCAACTTGATTGAGTAAGTGATGCGCACTGTCGGGCTCACGGTCAGAGGACCGGATCACGAGTCAGAGGCTTCACAGTCCATCCCAGGGCAAGTGAGATATGCCTACCCTTTTGGGAAATGATCGACGGGAATCAGCCCCGTCTGTAAAAATGGCAACGGGCTCATGTACATATGCTGATTCCAAATGTACCAACCAAAAACGCCCCAGAGTGCAGCTGGGAGTTATAATTATATTTAGGCTGAAGGGGAAGGGGAACAAACAGGTAAATAAAGCAGCATGCTCTATGTTTGTCTCCCTCGGGAGATAGGAAATGTAAAAAGTGCCGAAGGCATGAATACGGACGTGGAGCAGTAAATCAGTTATTTTCCATCAACCCTTCTCAGACTTTCCAAGTGAGCGTACATTCTACAGTTTCCACCATGGCCCTACCTCAACGTCTGTTGCTGTTGACCTTGACTTGAAGATAGCTGAGCTCAAGTTTTGGCCTCATGGCTTTAACTTCTTGGCCAAAGTGAAATGTCCATAGTCGGAGGCATGATGAAAGCCCATATTTCACACTTTTTACAAAATAATGCATGTGAGATAACGTAAATTGTTTTGAAATTCTTTGGGAATCATCGGAAACCTAACAAATACTACATTCTTGCGCGGAGAAATACTTTGTTAATTCAAATTGACAGGATCGAACCTTTGCATCTGTGCCTATAAAAAGAGTATCCAGAAGGAGTGGAAAGCCTGATAGTGAAACTTGTTCAGCAAGGTAAGCAGCATGCCGAGCTCATGACAAAAGAGAGACTAGGGATTCTCTGCCTAGATCCACTGAATCATATGACTCGTGACTGGTTTCCGCTTCTTTCGTCGAAACCGATAATCTCGAGAAATGTTCATAGGTTGGTACCGATCAAACCCATTGAGCCGGTTTTTCCTTCCATACCTTATTAGTTCGGGAGCTTTGCAACCGAGGAGAAAAAAAGCAGAGCGTAAAACGGTTCACGATGACAGAGAGATGCATAGAAATTGACAGAAATACCAGGATGACCAAATGTAGGAGGGTAGGCTGGCCCAGAACATAATTTTTAAGGAAATTCCATCCTGTCATGCTATCTTCTCAGATTCCTCGAATGCTACCGATTCTTGCGATGCTGTTCGTTTCGTTGTTGGCGTTTGGTCTGGTTCGTGAAGCAATAACCTATCCCTATGAGAATTGGCATTGGCTTCTTCTTCGAAATATCTTCTACAAACCATATTTCATGCTGTATGGTGAAGTTTATGCACCAGAAATTGATGTCTGTGGAGATGAAAGTGAGTCGTTTTCTGCCCTCTCTCGACCCATTCGCTCAACGTGCCCTTCTTTTTGGGGATTTCAATATTTCTGTGGCCCAATTATCAAAGTAATAGCTGGTTTCAGTGTGGGATGCTCATATCGACCAGGGCGTGCCTATTGGATCTGAACTGCTCAACATAACTGGTTAGTTCTATGTGTGAGAGCGTTTCAACTGCAATAAAAATTTGTTTGAATTCAAACATTCAACCATGTTTAGTTATACTCAGTTGTACTATATTATACTCCGTGATACTATACCGTACTACAATGTGACAAATTATATTATTGTGTTTTCTTCGGCTTGATGTTTTGTTAACTACTGTTATATCGCTGCAGGACACGATGCGAAAGTCTCACAAGGATGGAGATTATGAACAAAACTTCAGTCTCGAACGGGACACGAACCCGCATTTGTGCTTTTCGGGCCCCGTGCTCTATCCCTTTCTCTACCGAGACCAAAGAAGAGGGCAGGCGGGGCCTCGTTAGTGTAAGGGATAGAGCACGGTGCCCGGAAAGCACAATTACGGGTCCGAGTCCCGTCCAAGACTGAAGTTTTGTCCATAAATCGCCATCCTTGTGTTTTCCTTATTTTCATTTGCTTTCTATTGGTTCTCATTTCGGTTAGAATTTATTCAACGTGTTTCTAAACCATATGGGCGGAGGTGGTGTAGTGGCGAGTGGCGCACTTCCCACACGCATGGTCATGGGTTTGAATCCTTGATCGATATCCGCTTGGGTCAACCATACCTTCCATCCCTCCGCGTCAGTTAGTTGGTACCAGACTCATCTAAGAGAAAGAAAGCACTAAATAGTACATCGGCAGACCACCGCAAATCATTGTATAGGCCAAATACTCATTCAATACGCCACTGCGATTCTGAATGCATGTCGAATGCTGGGGCGCATCCCTCTGACGGGATTGATTGACGCCTCGAGACTTAGTCCTGTATCCTTTATTTCTAGACTACATATATTGTTTTCTTGTTATGTTGTACTTATTTTTTATTATACTAATTGGTATACAATATTTTGATAAATACCAAGTTACCTAATCGAATCGCCAATTTTTTTTCAAATCTGAAACCTCGAACCCATAGGTCATTTACTGCATCTGCAGTAGTTCACTGCAAGGTCTGTTGGTGAGTCACAGTACAAATCACAATGAGGGTGATACCGTAAAACACTTCGAAAAAAGTGATGAAATGCTTAATAAAAATAAAATGTTTCCGGTATCTCGTCCATCCGCACGAACAATACCATAAGTCATAATCTAGTTCTTGAAGTGGTGTTTTCTAGTGCAAATTTTTTTGCAGGAGAAGGATGTGTACCGGGTTATTTTGTTGCACCGTTGTTTATGACCGTCTTCATGTTGATTGCTAATGTTCTGTTGATGAACACCATGGTCGCCTGCTGTACGTATGTGTTCGAACACAATGTTGAGAATACCCAGGAGATTTGGCTTTTTGAACGATACAGTCAGGTATGCCCCGTTTATGAGCTATGTTATTCAGGGGATTACAGTGGGAACGGATTGAATAACTATCAAAATTAATCAAACTCACTGAACACACAACACAAGAACCACCATCTATTTTTAGCCTTAATAAGAAATGGGCGGAGTAGTGTAGCAGCAGGTGGCATCCTTCTCAAACGCATGGTCACGGATTCGAATCCTGGATCGATATTCGCCTAGGCTGACCCAGCATTCCATCCCTCCAGGGTCGCTTTCTTGGTATGACATCCGTCTGGGAGGGTGGAAGCACTGACTTGCCCTCGGCTAGCCACTGCAAGTCATTGTATAAGTCACATACGCATTCATTACACCACTTCGATTCTGCATGGAAGTCGAATGCATGGGCGCATCCCTCAGACGGGATTGATTAGCGCTCCAAGACTTTTTTAAAATTAGCTAAACTCAAATGATCATACTGAAGATGAAGTGAGGATCTGTAGGTGATGGAATACGACAGCACGCCGTTCATCCCTCCTCCGCTTACGATTTTCTACCATCTTTACTGGCTTTTGCGATGGGTTCGAGTACGGAATTTCTCCAGAAAGAATCTTCTAGACGCCTCGCTGAGTGGGTCTGCCTTTTTCGCCTAGTTTTTCAGAGGCATTATGTAACGTGGAAGCGATTTGTCTAAAATCATTCTCTGTATTTGACTTCTATTCAGAACTCTTCTTGTCCGATGAGCAGATTGAAAGGATTCATTCATTTGAAGAGGAATGTATAGAAGATATGGAGCGAGAAAAAGATATCCGAAAACAAAGTTCGAATGATGAACGAATTCATCGTACTGCCGAACGATCAGATCAAATTTTGAATAGGTAAGGGAGGTTTCTTTTTCTGGAGAGACATCACCTTCTCTTCGAACTTCCTGTATGGCAGAATAATGAATCTTCTTAGGAACTTTTTAATGCCCTTGTATCCTCGGCCTGCTTCATATCAGCCCAGAGACATGTTACAAAAGCTGTAACTTCTCTGACCAGCATCACTACTTTATAGCGGAGGTGGTTCAGTGGCTAGTTGCACACTATCACACACGCATTGTCACGGGTTCGAATCTCGGACCGATATCCGCCTAAGCCAATCAAGCCTTCCATCCCTTCGGGGTCGGTGAATTGGTACCAGACTCGTCTGGGTGGATAAAAACACTGACTTGTATGGCGGCTGATTACCGCACGTCATTGTATAGGCTACATACGCATTCAATACGCCACTGCGATTCTGAATGGGAGTCGAATGCGGGGCGCATCCCTCAGACGGCATTGATTAACGCCTCAAGACATTATCCTTTATGCTTTATGATTAAAAAAATTTCTTTGTCAGGATGAACATCGTGGAAAACATTGTGAGGACCGATGTTCGAAATCTCGATATGGTCTTGAAAACGATGGAAAACCGGCATGTAAGTGAATTTCGATATTTTCTTTACTGCCTTTCCCCTCCGGTACGAAACCAGTAGCGCGTTTGGTACTAGAACAGATGAGGATGTCATAAATCTTCCCACCCTCTGTGAACAAACAGTTTTTGGCGAATTCGGAAGAGCAACTTGAAGTCAGTGACAGTTGAAATAGTATCGGTCACCTCACAACATCACCAGAGCGCTTCTATCTAAGCGCACCTGAAATGGCAGCGATGTGAAGACTGACAGAAGAAGCTGATATAGCTGCAATCCGAAGTCTATGCTCTATGGTTCTAAATGGTGTTGTAGATTTTGTGCATTTCAGAAAGAAGAGATGGACGCCTTGAAGACGATGAACGCTCGGTTGGAACAATTACTGAGAACCCAGTTGAAGGGCACCGTGTCAGCTGATTCCCCTCCAGGTTCTCCAGGATTCCCTCCTCCTAAGGAAATGAGTTTTGCTCAATCCAAAGAGGAGCCTAAGCCAGAGAAATACGAAAAGAAACGACGGCGTACCCCACCGGAGGTCACCTTCGCTGACATGGTAGGTGGTTCCTTCCGCATTGAATTCAGTGGAACAGGTGCTATAAAGCGCTGCTTGCATCAGTTACCCAGAAAATCAAATCTGTAAAAAAAGATTTTAGAGTGGGAGCTACTGGAAGCAAATTCTTTTTTTCGGAGTGTTTCATATATTTTTCCAGTCGCTTGCTGCAGTTCCCTCCAAGGCATCACCTTCTCGTCAACGATCGACCCCACGAGTAACAATCGCTGAAGAACCGAACGTCGTTGCACCGTCTATAGTTTTCGATCTTGTCGATCAAAATGGAGGGGCTGCAAAGAAAAATGGTATGCCTCTTCTTTTTTGTGCTTTTACACCTTCTTCCACGTTCAAGTAGTCTCGGGTAGTTTGGCCCTTTTTCGGCCTCTCAATATAGGTGATGGATCGGTACCTTCCCTGACTAGATAGGGATCCTTCTGGGTGAGCAAACTAACATCAGACTAGCCAGGGGAGATAATAGTTCTGACATAGTTGCAACACGAACTGATTGATTCACCAGTAGACAAGCTTTGAAATGGATCTCTGGCTCTGAAAAGGCGAAGTAACCGAAATGCAGATCGGCGGAGTCATTTTTCACCCTTGTCTTCAACGACCTTTTCAACCAAGAGAGACATATGGAAGTAATTTCAGAAAAATGTGGTGCTGAAACATATAAATTCAACATTTCCCATTTACACTCCATCAGTAAGACTCAAGTTAAGAATTCTTAGGTAGAGGATATGTTGTTCTCCAAGTATTACCAGTGTCGAAGCTTTGCTAGAACATTCTGAATTATTTCCAGAAGAGCCAGCGCAGCGTTCAAGGCATTTGCCTACCGGAGACGTAGACGAGAAGGACTCCCATTCAGCACTTCCGAGAGAATCTTTGTGGGTATTTCATGATTATAAGGAAAATCTCAAGTTTCGTTCCAAGCTACAGAGCTGCGAAGAACAGTTCATAAAAAGCTGATTCAAGCTATTCCTATTTTCAGTTCACATGGACAGCTTCATGATGAATATACTTCTATAGCCGACACTATTCGGATTGATCGGAATTTTTATAATGTAAGCAGAAGTTTTATACCGGATGTGCTTCGTTCCACGTGTCCGTCGAAACTAGGTCACGCCGCAGCCGTCGCACGCGGCCCGTCAGCCCGCGAATTTGACGGGCGTCGCAGTTGTCGTTGGGGCACATTACTTGCTCCTGTTCCACGGCAGTCAGCTCAAAGAGAAAAAACACGGACTAGTGCAAATGATTCGTTCCACTGATACTTTGTGGTACTGTAATGTCATCTCGAGATCGCAGCGGGCTGCGCCGCGTGCGAGGTGGGCAGGGTGACCTAGTTTAGACGAACGCGTGCAACGAAGGTTCCCTCACTTCTCATGAACCATTTATTTTTTAAGGACCTTCCTTATTTCCATTACGAACCTGAACCGATGTGTACAGAGGTGGAGGATGAAAGTGTGAGTTTAGCTAGTCTGTGGGTTTCTTTATTCTGTATTAAACCTCTGTAAATAGTTACTGGTTAAATATGATGATCACGTCTACCAGGAACTAAAGCAAAACCAACAGCACCGAACCAAAAATTCCCGAAAATTTGTAAGTACCCTTCATTTCCGAAAAAAGCGGCTGGAAAAGGGGTGGAGTATAAGTTCGTCAACGGGAGAAGGCGTTTCGAAGGGGTACCACTGTGATTGCTGCTTACCCGACTACCCTCTTTTCCGGCCATCTGGATCTATGCCATCAGAGCTTTGTTTACGTTTTAGGTCTTATGTTTGTGTTTCTGATGAATAAATAAACAAATAAACAATTTTTTCAGGAAATGAGCGGTCAAACGAAAGGAGACACAGTGGAGAGTACTTGATGCTGTAGTGGATAAGCCATGTAACCAGAAAGTTACAAGTAATTGTCCATCTGCAATCAACCTATCGACGACCAGTCTGAAAGAAGTGAGAGTACGCAAGTCAGAGAGTATACAAGTAACTCTCCCGTGGCTCAATCTGTTCAAACAGTTCTGTGATGAACATGTAGATGGGGAATGGCTCCAATAGTGCTCATTTTCTCTGTATAGGTACCAATAGCAGCTTAGTCAACGTTAGAGAGATATTTTTGTGCAATTTGTTCAACACTTATTCTTCACTCATAAGTCTTCAAAGCAATCGATGAAAAATGAGCCCTCTCTTTATATTCGGGTACTGTATTTTTTAGAAAGTTCATTTGATCTAGTCGAATTGACCTTAATAGGAAGCCTTCTACAAGTTTAAAAGTGTTTTTGTTGTGTTGGTAATACAGATTGTGATTTTCTATTTTTCAAATTTTTTCGATTTTCTATTTTTACAATTTTTCCTTTTTTTATGACCCTTTCCTGTTGAGGTATTTTCACGTTTATTATTTACTTTGTTGCGGTGTATGTAAGGCTACAGGTGGTGTGTGTTGTTTATCAACTTTTATTTATTTATTGTTAATTACTCAGTCATGAGAAGGCAGTCTATAAAGAGCAAGTTTGAAATTCAAAATGGACCTTTTCAGAAGTCAAAACAGTTTTTGTCTTATCATGGTCAATAAATCAAAATATTGATCAAAATAATAGCTCAAAAACTTAGTGGGTAGCACGAGGCTGTAATCAAGCAGAAAATCATTGAGAACGAATGTGTGCATTCGTAAAATTGATAAATGAATCAAGTTGAAACTGTGGCTGTTACTCCAACGTGTGGACCTTTTCTTAGCAGACTTCTTCAGAAAATTTAGTCCTCATATTAGCGTAGCGTTACTGGCTGTGCTGACCCACGAGAATAAAGTGAAAGAGGCCTATCAGTGGGGAAGATCAGGAAAAGGAGCTGGGAACAGAACAGACATCGTGCCCTCGATCGACTACACTGGAGAATAACGCAGAGGTACAGGATTTAGGTGCATTTGTGGTCGTTGATATTGCGTAGTATGCAGGAATACCACCGATTTTTGCTCCTCAGAATGTGTACATCTAGTGATGCGATCGGTTGTTGTCATTTCTATAGAGTGCTCATTTTTCTGCTTCATAGCACTTTGTTCTTTGTTGTTGTTTACTCTTTTGTTTACGAGTTTTTGTTTTCTCAACTATATATTGAATTTATTGACGGCTAGGTAGCTTATCACAATCAGTGAAGTAGCAGTTCTCTAAGAACTGAGTCTAAACGAGAAGTCAGCTTTTTGGGTCACAAGCTCTTCAGTTTGTGGCTCCTTCTCCCAAAAAATTGAGGGAAATGAGCTAATACATACAAGCCCAAATATGTCCTATAATTGCCCTTGTTTCCTTACCTCCTCTGATTCCCACCAGGCTTCCCAGGGCCAATGAAACAGCCTTGTGCTGGCTTGATATACGGTCACTAATGAATGAGCCAGTTTACTTCTACTGCTTCCTTTGGTATATCACAAGTTAGACTTTTAGTTGTGATGAAAAATGTAATCAAATGATTATTTCGATTTTTGTAACGAGCCTACAGGTGCTAGAATCGGTGTGCATGCCCTATTGTATACACCGTACCCACTGTTTGTAGACCACTCACAAGGGTGAGTTCGATCTCAAATGACTGGATCCTCTAGGAACACGTCGCTCCACTTTTCGTCACCCTGTTGTTTAGCTTTGGGAGCGAGGGTCCCTCGACAGGACGTTAATTCTCCAAGTTAATAGTTGTCGCGAAGTGAAACGGAAGTTGCCCTTGCATATCGGGAGGCCAGTCAGCGTTAGCTCGGAGATTCCCTTCGCTGCTGCCCTCTCGTCGCATAGGAATTCCTGATTCATAGTCGCGCTGTGTACGGCGGTGGTGGCTGTGTCGACGTCGCACTGAGAAAGCAACTCAGCACGCCTTTGAATGTTCCCAGGGAGAGGTAAGGAACTTCGGAGGCGCTGCTTATGTGCGCCGAGTCAGCGATATGCCGTTGACGCTGCGCATATCCTCCCTGCCAATTTTTGTAGAGACTCGAAAGGGTCAAAAGCTGCAAACATTATATTTGGTGGGTAGGCAGCATTAACCCATTGGCGACCGCACCTTTTACATTGTCCTTACATTAACTTTTAATTTCTCGTATAACTGTAGTGGGAAATGAATGATTCCAGGACCACAATGCCTCAAGATTCTCTAGAAGGCTGTGAGCTCAGCTGATACTTGAAAACATGAAAAAATTATAAGAACACTTGGTAAATAATACAAATACTACAGGAGCACGATATAGTGTGGCCTGCCGGCGGGCCACTCGGTCGTCAATGGATAAGGTCGAGTGATGACGGAGTGGTCTCCTTTGCACTTGCATGAATCTTTGGATTATTCCCTATCAGGATCGACAGAGCCTTCCGCTCCATCCCTTCAGATATTCAAGTGAAGCTTTTCTCTTGTGTTCTGTGTAGATATCTGGATGGAGTTAGATTTTTTCCTGCATACCAGGCTAAAATTGTCGCTTTGGCTTAACAGGACCGAAGCTACACTTCGATAAACATTACTCTCCGGTAGTTCGAAGTATTCTAGCCTACACACCATGGAGATTGAAATTTTATGAGGAAATTCCAACATCACAGCAGCAAAACGAAGACAAGGAAGTAAGTAAACGTCAGATCGTAAATCTAAAATGAAGCATTCGCTGCATGCAAATTAGGAACCTCAATGAAGAAAGTTTTGATGGACGAAAACTTTTCCTAAAAGAGGATTTTCACGCTTTTTCTATTCTGAAATAAGAATTCATTGACGACTGGATGGCTCCGTAAAGTCGAAGATTTCCAAGCAAACAAGTCTAAATGTGGAGCGAGCTCTCCAGATTACTGCTCGTTCCTCTGAAAAAAATTGAGGCAAAGGTCTTATACATACGAGCCTAAATATGCCCTACAATTGCCCTCGACTCCTTAACTTCAGAGACCAGTCAGCGCTGGCTCGGTAATTCCTTTCACTGGTGCTCTCTCCTCGCTTAGATACCCCCGATTCATAGTCGCGCTGTGTACGGCGACGGTAGCCGTGTCGATGTCAAACTGGCACACCTCTTCTGCAGTCGTCTAAGGCTCCCAGGGAGCGGCAAGGAGCTTTGAAGACTGGTCGCAGCGTCAGCGATATTTCGTTGACCCATTCTGCGCAACGTCCTCCCTGCCAATTTTTGTAGAGACTCGAAAGGGTCAATCCGTATACGCTTAACGTTGTTGGGCAAGGAGCGTTTTAGGGATGGAGTGATTTCTGAATGTTCTCCTTTGTACTTACATGAACCGTAGGATCCGAGTTCCATTTAAAACTCGTTCTCAGTGAGTATGGGAATCTTAGACTCTTAGAGATTGACGGACTCTTTTTTTGTGGGGTCAAAGTCGTCGCCTTAGTCTGTCAGGTCTCTTGAGTAAGTATTACTCAATGGTAGTTGAGAAAATTCTAGTCTAAAAACCATGAGAATAAATTTTCACGAAGTAATCCCAACGGAACAGCAACAACACGGGGGCGAAGAAACATGGGATCGGCAGACGGTAAATTCAAAATGTAACAAGTGCTGAATGCAACTTAGGAACCCCGATCAGGGAGGTGTTACAGACAAAACGTCTCTTCGAAGGGGTACTTTTCATTTTATTTTTTTGTTCCGGAAAAGAAGACATTCATGGGAACGCTGGGCGTTTCCAGGGAATATTCATGCGACTGTGAGAGTTTCTATGATCAGAGAGCATTTCTGTCAAATCTTGGCATAATAATAGCTCTTTTCACAATTGTTCACCCTTGAGAGTGTGTCACTGGAAGTAGTAGTTCCAGCTGTATTTGAGTCTCCCAGAAATGTCTGAGAGGTGACAGTCTCGGGGGTGGTGAGAGCTATACGAGATCTATGGGAAGTGGGACACAAAGACGAGTTCAGAAAAGTTTTTCACGCGAATTTCCTGGACATTTCGCCCATAACAGCCTCTTTCATGTAGATGCAATGGAGCTAGTGCCATCACGTTCAGTGATTCTATATGAATTTGTTTTGTAAATTCATTTGATTATGAAATTTTCATTATTCATTTCGCAATACATCAGGGATATCACCACGATGACGTCGTGAGGTTCTTGTTGGTGGAAAACCTTTATTCATCAGTCAGCGCCATCCATCGTCCTCCTCGCCTTCCCATAGGCCCACGCCGTCCACCTGGCGGTCCCATCGGTCTTGGTCCTATTGGTCCACCCCCTGGCCCCATCGGTCCACCTCCTGGTCCCATCGGTCCAAACCCTGGTCCCATCGGTCCAAACCCTGGTCCCATCGGTCCAAGCCCTGGTCCCATCGGTCCAAACCCTGGTCCCATCGGTCCAAATCCTGGTCCCATCGGTCCACCCCATGGTCCCATGGGTCCATAAGGACCCCACTGACCGGGCATTGGTGGTGGTGGTGGCGGCGGCGGCGGAAAAGGTGCCCCGGGAGGCATTGGAAAAGGCAATGGCCATGGCATATTAGGCCAGTAAGGTGGCCATGGTCCCATGGGTCCAGGTCCTGCCGGTGTTGTTGTAGGTATGCTTGCCGGTGTTGTTGTTTCATTCGTTGTAATCGGGATGATTTCTGCACCACTTCCACGTTTCTGAAATATATTAAAATACTGTTACAAATTTATTAAAAATATACAGAGTAAAGCAGGGAAGAAATCAACGCTCACCTGTCTGGGAAACCCGGCAACTGACGCTGCAAACAGTAAGACGATAGACAAGTTCATCTGGAAAATTACATAATTATTAAACAACATTGGAGGTTGGAGTTGTGCTTGAGATGATTGAGATTAATATTAAGTGTTGGCCACCACTAACTTCTCCATGGAACAACTAAAAACGTGGTCCTTGGAGTAGCGGAAGATTCAAGTCCATCCCGTTGACATTTCCAGGGAACATACAGTAGCGCTCAAAAGTCTTCGGTGAAATGTTTTGACGCTTTTTTGCTCATAACTTTTTTCTTTGTAGACCAAATCGCGCTAAATTTGGATATGTTTAACTAGAGCATATTTCACCCTACACAACACTATTTAACTGCAAAGCTGCAATATCCACAGGCTGCAAGGTGTTTGTTTCGGTAGCAAATCTTGCTAAAACTAAAGTTGTTGACGTCTGCAGTTATTCGCACCTCATGTGTGTTTTTCTCATCTATTGTGCTCGGCATTGCCGCTCGTACACTTCAGACATGACAAAAAGGAAGGAGATTCTAGAAGGGTCATCATCTGTATTTTCAGTTAATCTTGAGTTCATGCTCTTTGGAATATCTGGAACACGGTCAGATTGCAGGTCAATAGTGGCAAATATTCACAATACATCCACGCTCCAAATATAGAAATTTCGCTTGATTAGATCCAGTAGGAAAGGAGTTATGACTTGGAAGTACGGCTGAAGAATCATTTCACCGTAGACTTTCGAGCGCTACTGTATATTAGGAAGGACTCAGGAGAGAAACGAAAAAAAGATTTTCCAAATAGGAAGCGAGGCAATTGCTGATCTAGCAGAGAGATAGGGAGGGCTACGAAGCTTCTGGAAAGCCGCCGTTTCCGGTCGCCCTTATATCACATCAGACAGCACTTGTTTTCTGGGGCTCTCCTACTGTTCAAAGACGACGTCGCCCACATTTAGACCAGTCAAATGTTTAATCAGTCGATTGGATAATATTGTATAGAAACATCACTAAACAGTACGGAACATCAATAATGGTGATTCACTCATGACATTCTGCTAAATTTATTCCTCTGCACCATATAACAATGTATAGAGTTTGTATATTTAAATTGTTTGAAATGAATAATTTTGTGTAGCAATGAAAGGAAAAACTTCACAGAATTGAATCACAAAACTGCACAGCATAAATCTCCGTTGAATTTCGAAGTGGCTGCAAAGACCGAATCTCAAAATGGATGCCTTTTCTGGTTCTATCTCATCAGATAGCGGCTGCCGGCAGCTGCTCATGCACCACATTTGAACAGAAACATTTACCTGAAGGATGAACCGAGATTTCAGGCAAGAAGATTGCGCCTGACTTAGCAATAGTCAACTTCTTTGTCTGCATCGGCATTTGCAGCACCATTTGAGGCCCTCTTGCTCATCTGCGGGGGTAAACAGTCCGTGGAACAGTCACATTCCCATGACTTCCAGATGCTGCTGTAGATAGGTTTTTGTGCAGTGCTATGCCGCTACGAAAGTCTCTGTCTCGAAAGCGAATGAGTCAGAAATTCCCTCGCTGCTGCTCTCTTCTAAAAAGAAATTCTCTATTCGAAGTAGCTTCATGTACGTCGGGGCCTGATGTATAGACACCAAGCGGAAACGGGCAACCCAACTAACTGTTCTCCGATCGGCTCCAGGGAGCGGCGAGGGGATCGAAGAACAGTTCCGTATCAATACTCGTCGGGCTGGCGATACACTGTCAGCTCAGCGCAAGAGCATGTCCTCCCTGCCAATTTTTGAAAAGACTCGAAAGAGTCAGCAATGGAGCTCCCCCCTGAATAGGAGCCGGCTTACCTGCAGGAGTCCAATTTATAACTTATAGAGGTCGACTGAATATTTCATTTTCTCGTCGGTGTGGTCGCTTTGAAATCAGATCAACCCCTTCCCCCCCCCCCCATTCCAGGTTGTTACACGAGAAGGAGAATGGATTATAAGGAAATGGGAAAGGAAAAGAACCGTATGAGTCCCTGACATCATTTTCCTAGCAGCCTTCTACATGCAGCAGTGGAGCCAGTGCCATGACATATCGCTGACATTCGTGGATTTATTTTATGCACTTATTTTAATATTGGTTTTTTATTATCTACTTCACCATAAATCAGGAAAAGCCACCCTGATCTCTTTATTTATTCATTTATAACGACGTTGTAAGGTACTAGGTGATAGAATATCCTCTTTTTATCACAAAGAAACCTACCACCGTCCGTTCCACCGTCCACCCCACCTTCTCATCGGGCCGACTGGTGGACCCCATGGTCTCATCGGTCCACCCCATGGTCCCATTGGTCCAGGTTGTCGGAAGCCACCAGGACCCCACCAGGGCATTGGTGGCGGTGGTGGTGGTGGTGGTGGAGGTGGTGGAGGCGGATAGGGTCCTCCGGGTCCTCCGGGACCGTATGGAGAAGGCATAGGAGGCCATGGCCAGGGGCCATACGGTGGCCAGTTGGGTGGTGTTGTTGTAGGTGTAGTCGTTGGTGTTGTTGTTGTAGGTGTAGTCGTTGGTGTTGTTGTTGTAGGTGTGGTTGTCGTTGTTGTTGGAGTCGGGTTGGTTGTTGCACCATTGTCACGTTTCTGAAATATACAAACAGACTATTCAATGGCCACCTACATTTCCCTTGACAATTCTCCTATTCTAGACAAACAAATAATATCATGGTGGCCAAAAATTTTTAGTTTTCGTGACAATGATCAGCTTCCCCATCCTAATTTTTAACATCCCCGAAAGGCAGTGTATCGAGGTATACTTCCTTAGTAGTGGTGAGCTCATTAGTCTCTACAGCTCCATTTCTCTGGGCGGAAAAGGGAAGTGGCAAACAGCGCCATCGAAATAGACTCTTTGAGAGTAGAATATTGACAGAACGACGGGTTAACTTTCTCCCCCGGTCGCTTAACGCCATGGGGCCGTGGATGGGCTTGGGGCGAACTAAGAAATGTGTCCCCTCGCAATTCCCTTCGCTTTGAAGTCCCCTCACAAAGGTGATATCTTTTTGAAAACCGCTAGAGTTGGCCTTGGAATGTATCAAAGCTCACCTGTCTGGGAAACGCGGCAGCCGACACCAAAAATAATAGGAGAATAAGTAAGTTCATCTGAAAATTGCACTGTCACTATCTGAGAAAGAAGGACGACATTCCCGTTGCCACGACCGAAACTAGCCAGCTTTTTGAGGTTAGCTCTACAAAATAAGCGGGTAAGATAAGCTCTGAGAACACATTCGGAGCTTCTATATATTATATATCATTATCCTATACTGTAAATGAACATCGGAGGTAAGGTTACTGTGAACATCGATAGCGTAGGTTGAGAAGGCTCCTAAAGAAACACCGAAGATGAAAGAATTTTAGAAAAAGCAAGACCGCTGTCAATTTTGCAGTACATCCGAGAGCTGCAGAAAGTTGAGACGTGTTGGGAAGGCTTCTGAAGGGCCATCGTTTCGCGTCGCTCTTATACCAACCTAGGCAGGACTTGTTGTTTAGGCTCTCCTACTGAGCAAAGACAACGTCATCAACATCTACACCAATTCTATTTAATCAGTCGATTAGATAAAAATGTTTAGGAACATATTCAGAATATACAACGTAGAATATCAATGAGGATGATGGAATATTGCGAAATTCATTATACGGGTACTCTATATAAAAATAATTTATTACTTTGTGAAAGAAAAAGCTTCATGGGTTCTATCCGCACAGGCTTAACGCACAGTTCATCGACAGGTCTGCTAGTGATTATTAACAGATGCTTTTCTGCTTTTTAAAGGTACAGCTCAAGATCGTTTCTGCGATTTCCCCATAAAATGAATTTGAAGCCCCTCGTATACCATAAGTAGCACTTTCAGGTGGGAAAACGGCCTAGATATGGCGTTATTATGACTTAAATATTGAATCGTGTGTGTTCTCGGGCGAGTTTCATCGGCATTGCAAAGACTGCACCATTCACAAGGGAACGCATGTAGGATGCTCAAACAACTTGCCAAGACATACAGCGACAGTGAAAGGCACTTCTAGACAGTTTAAGCTTGATAGGTAGTCAGCTCCTTGCGCAAATGCAACAGCTAGAATCTCGTCCAAATACCCCCTTCCATGTCATTTTCGTCATGCTAATCGCGCACAACCTCAATTTTCAATACTTTTAAGGAGCCTTAATCTCACGAAATCGGCGAATTTACTCGCTTCCTTCACCACCGATGCACTATACCCAACCAATACTTCCATTTTTCGACTTAAAAAGGGTTAATCAAAATTATCGTGAACTGTGCCTTCAACTCAGCAGTGGCGTGGTAGAACACATCGTCGGAAAATCGTCTTCAGCGATATGTACTTCAAACCAAAGTAGGCTGGAACGATAGCTTAGCACTTATGGCTTGCTTCACCCTTAATTTGAGCGACAACTCCTACATACATATGTATCTCTAATTTAACACTTATCACTGTGATGGGATCCTTTCTGCTATTTGTTTCAGACAATTTTGCTTCCGAAGATGATCAACCACGCTAAGGTTTGCGGGAAAGGTTCCATTCTATCAATTTCCACAATCATTTTCCTTAAAATTTTCCCAACACCTCTATCATTTTTCAAGGCTTCAGGAGCATTTGAGGAAAAGCCGGTCTTTGTGGAGGGTTTGATCATCCATTACAAACTGGAAGGGGCTTCTTTGTTACCACCTAGTGGTTGGTAACGGAAGGTGGCTCTCTGAAGGTAGATTTCCACTAAGCAAGGAGGAGTCAGCGTTTGGCTGTTGCGGCAGACCCATCCACACATTGGAGCCAAGCCCAGTGAGCTCAGCACCTTTTCCCAGTTTGATGAGATGTAGAGACTCATCCACTTTTAATTGCTTGTATAATGGTTGTTAATAACTGAACGTATCGGACACATGGAATACCTGCCGTTGGAAGAGCTATTTGAAATGGTTTTTCTTAACTCACTACAGGCAAAGGGATTGATCTTCCATATAGAATTGCAAAGACTTTTGAGTAAATAAAAATACCCAGATCAAATTTAACTTCTTGGACACTGATCAGAAAACGGACTCGGTTGTTCCGAAAGGAATTCGCCTTGTGTGGAGTTTTAGGTGTTCCTAATTGAATCCACAGCTAAGGTTCCTAGTCCAAAGAGGAGGTAAAGGTAACTGTAAGATTAAATACCATCACCTCGCTTTTCACGGCCCTCACGAAGATGATGATTGGAACGATACTCCGTAAGCCGTATTCCAACATCTTCAAATGTCGCCAACCCCATCGTAAACGTGTAGAGAACGGCCGCAGTTTTAGCTCTATCTATATCATTTTCGAAATTATTTCCGTTTGGCAGAGGTGGCGTAATGGCAAGTGGTCACACTTCACAAAAGCATGGTCACGAGTTCGAAGCCTGGATCGATACCCGGCTGGTTCGAAAAAGCCCTCTACCCCACGGGATCGGTACCATTAGTACCAGACTTGTCTGAGAGGATAAAAGCACTGACTTGTACATTGGCTGGCTATCGCAAGTCATTGTATAGGCCGCATACGCATTCAATGCGCCATCACGATTCTGAATCGAAGTCGAACGCATGGGCGCATCCCTCATACGGGATTGAATCGCGCCCCAAGATTCTAGAGTTTACTTTATTTCAGTTCCTCCCTGAGTTTCCGAGACAAGTTACTACAATCTGTGATGATGGTTCGGTAAGATGAAGCCGCAACTTTATAACCATTTTCTTGAGAGTATGTCATTACAATTTTCATGGACTGAAATTTTCAAATGGCTTTGAGACCTAGGTATTCTATTCATTGCTTCCTATGATGACCAGAAGTGGCCCAGCAAATATGGGAAGTTGGATGGTGAATAGAAAAATGAGTGGGAAAAATGTCTTCTGGGAAATGTCATTGACCAAATGCCTTTTTATAATAAACCATTATCATCAGCAACTCTCACTCTTTGTAGTCTTGTTAGACTCTGCATTTTTGAACTGTTTATTTACTATCCATTTTCATTTTAGCGAAAAAAAATAGTGGGTGATGTACATAATGTTTACAAAGCAAAGAAGCCCAATTTCATACCCAGAACCTAAACCCCTTCTTATAATCCAATATGGTCTACCCACGAGCCCCATCGGTCCCAACAGTCCAGGCACTACTGGGTCCATATGGTCCCATATGCTGGAAGACCACCCAGGTCCCCATAACAAGGGGCATTGGATATGGCGGCAGGAATGGTCGTGCTGCAGCAGGGTATGGACAAGGGAAGCCATGGGCAGGGGCCATAAGGGCCAGACTCCTGGCGTTGTTGTATCTGGAGCAGCAGCGGATGTTGTTGTAGGTATAGTTGTCGATGTTTCTGTAGGTGTAGCTGTCCATTTTGTTGTAGAGTCAAGTGCTGAGGTGGTTGTAGCGGTGGTGGAATCCGTGACAGCTGCCGTGGTGGCATCTTCACGTTTCTGAAATATGTTAATGAATCTTCATTAGCATTTGCAGCTCGACATCTTGGGCTGTGCAGGACTCGTCTGAGAAAGCAGAGAACATAGCCACCATCCCTCAAGTAACCTGTACCTTCTCGAATGGGATTACAACAAAGGGGTATCGTTACAACCAACTATTCTGTTTTCTACGAAGTTTCCGCTTTGAAGTGCTATGTTCTGTAAGAAATCATTGGAAAGGAATCGGAATGGGGAGCGTTGAGTTGGATGAATATAGACTTTAGAAACTCACCTGTCTGGGAAAAGCAGCAATCGGCCCTGCAACCAGTAAAAGGACTGGAAAGATCATCTGGAAAATTGATACAATGAGAAAGCCATCAGATAGCTGAGATATGCTGAGATAGCTCAATTTCTCGACTTAGGGAAAGGAGATTAAACTTTTTTGAACCACGAAAACAAGTTGGATCAAATCAACAAAATTTTGGATGTATCCAAAACCAGTCAAGTAGAATCAGTCGTCGCGATCAGTCGAGACAGATTTCGGGTTTTTCTAGGGCGAAATGGTAGGTAAAATAGTCTTCGGATAAAGGATATCAGAAAATCCCTTTTCGGGCAGCTCTCCCATCTTGCAAAGGATTAAAACCTGGATCATGTTCAAGCTAGTGAAAACCTCGACGTTCATGAGGACCTATGCCTGCCAGCATGGCTACTGACCCCTAAAATGACCTTTGTTTCACTGGGAAATATTTTAGGAATGAGAGTAGGAATGGGAGTTTTGAGAATAGCCACGACCCTTCCATGGCATTCCTTTCACTGTACATGATCTGAAGAAAGAGGGAATTCCAAAAACATATTTCATAGTAAGATTCAAGTGAACATGCTGAGAAAGGATGCATGAGAATGGGAAACTTCAGTGATCAGGAAGCATCGCATGAGGTTCTCTCGAAAGCCACCGTCTTGAAATGTGAATAGAATGCGACGTAACCTACAGCAATGTCGTCACTTTTATAGCATCCCAGTCAGCCCCTATTTTGCAGGACCTGCCTACTGTGCAAAGGTAACATCTCTTACATCTATGCCAGTTGTATTTAATCAGCTAAAATAGTCTCTAACATGCAACTCATTACCACATGGCAATCATTATTAATGACTCAATAAGGAAAACTAATGTCGTTTTGTAAAGTTTAGTTTTTTGTGTAGCGTTTTTTTTTTCACAAATAAGGCACTAAGAATTCGGTGTGACGATTTTTGGTTGCTCTGTAGTTTCTCGGTTTGTCTGTACCTTTATTCATTCGTGAAATTCCGTAGGATAAAAAGAAGTAGTTATTACGAAATCCTTTGTGTAACGGATTCACCGCATGCGGCAGTCGCGGTCTAGTTGCCTCATTCGTCTCATTTTGCCTCACTGCCCAATCGATCTGTGATTGCTATTTTTGGCACGATTCTGCTGTTACTTCTTTTGCTCCTGTATTCCTTACTCGCTAAACTGCTGTTGCTGCTTGGGAGACGGGCAGTAGGATCGGTTTAGTGTAATCGATTCGCCGCGCGCGGCAGCCGCGGACCATTCGCCTCGTTATTACAGTTCTAGATTTTTTTATACAGCTCAATCGATCTGCGATTATTACTTTTGGCATGATTCTAATGTTAGATTTTCGTTACTATTTCATTACTATTGACTACTTACTTTACGTTACTATTTATTTCTTACTTGCTGCTGCATTCTGCTACATTCCATCGCGCAAGGCGTCTCTTTCGCCGCGACGCGACAGTATGGCAATTGTTACACTTACAATGCACCAGAAGGTCTTTCATGGTGGTACATTTGAATAAAACAACAAAATTTTCGATTTCGAAAGATTGTGAACATACCTATAAGTTTTAAAAAAATGCAACCGATAAAAATATTTCGAATAGACCCTTCTGCACCGGAACGAGTGGCTCAAGTCTGCCACTGAAAAAATGACCTACCAAATTGAGTGATGGTTTTCTTCAGACCTAGTCAACTGCATAACACACTGGTCCCCTCTCAATAGCGTAGGGGCTACCAAATGTAAGGCATGTACAGGTAATATTTTTCAAAATACTCGCCTAGATGGTTGCGACGAAAACAGATGGTTGCGACAAACAGAAGTGAAATCTTTATATGAAGTAAATATTAATGTTGACTTCTTGAGCAGTAAGCATGGTTATAGTTCTTGAACGCGTTATATTTGAGCAGAGTTTGTAGTTTTTAGATCGGTTGAGCTTACGTCAGTACATATACTTTCAGCCCACCATGCCGAACTGACTATCCTTTTTTCAGCACCTTCCTTTTTTCCGAGTTCTGGCAGGTTTTTTGGAACAAGTTATGGGTTTTTTGAGCTCAGCTCGACCCATCATCAGGTTTTTCTCCTTGTACCTCCCCTCCCAATTCACTTTAAGTTTCCTGGGGTCAGTATTCTTCACTGAATTCAATGCCCTATCAAGCTCACTGGATTAAACACCTGAAACCTGAACAGTACTTATAAGGATGAACCAAAATTTCAGACATGAAGAACACGCCTGACTTAGCAATAGTCAACTTCTTTGTCTGCGTCGGTGTTTGTTGCGCCATTTAAGGCCCTCTTGCTCATCTGCGGGAGTAAACAATCCGCTGCACTGTCACATTCCCACCACTTCCAGATGTTGCTGTAGATAGGTTTTTTAGGCAGCGCAATGTCGTCGCAAAAGCGTCAGGCTGGCAAAGTAAATGACACAGAAATTCTCTCGCTGCTGCTCTCTTCTAAAGAGAGTTTCTCTATTCGGAGTAGCTTCATGTACGGCGACGCCTGATGTATAACCACCAAGCGGAAACGGGCAACCCAACTAACTGTTCTCCGATCGGCTCCAGGGAGCGGCGAGGGGATCGAAGAACAGTTTCGTATCAATACTCGTCGGGCTGGCGATACACTGTCAGCTCAGCGCAAGAGCATGTCCTCCCTGCCAATTTTTGGTAAGACTCGAAAGAGTCAGCAATAGAGCCCCAAGTGAGGAGCAGGTAGTTACTTATAAGAGGGATCGCGAATTCATAACCTATAGAGGTCAAATGAGCCTTCCATCTTCTCGTGGGCGGGTCTGGCTACGACTACCTGTTCCAGACTCGCTGCACGAGAAGTGAAGTAGATCTATAAAAGAGGGGAAAGAATAATTTGGGAGAATCTTTCTGGAGAAGTCCTTGACATTACTTTTCTAGGACCCTCCTTCATGCGGATACAATGGAACCAGTGCCATAACTCATTGCTGATCTTCGTGAATTTGTTCTATGAATTCATCTGAATATGAAATTTTCATTATTTCACCGTACATCAGGAAAAACACCCCGATTTATTTATTTATTAATGATGACGTCGTAAGGTACTTGGTGATACAACATCCCCTTTCGAACACATAGAATCTACCACCGTCCGTTCCATCGTCCACCCCGCCTTCTCATTGGGCCAAATGGTGGACCCCATGGTCTCATCGGTCCACCCCATGGTGCCATTGGTCCAGGTTGTTGGAAGCCACCAGGACCCCACCAGGGCATTGGTGGCGGTGGTGGTGGTGGTGGAGGTGGCGGTGGTGGTGGTGGTGGAGGTGGCGGTGGTGGCGGATATGGTCCTCCAGGTGCTCCAGGACCGTATGGAGGAGGCATATAAGGTGGCCATGGCCAGGGACCATAAGGTGGCCAGTTGGGTGGTGTTGTAGTAGTATCCGCTGGTGTTGTAGGTGTAGTCGTTGGTGTTGTTGTTGTAGGTGTGGTCGTCGGTGTTGTTGTTGGAGCCTGATTGATTGTTGCACCATTGTCACGTTTCTGAAATATACAAACAGGCTACTTAATGACCACCTACATTTCCCTTCACATTTCTCCTATTCCAGAAAAACAAATAATATCATGGTAGCCAAAATTTTTAGTTTTAGTGACAATGATCAGCTTTCCCATCCTAATTTTTAACATCCCGAAAGGCAGTATCGAGCTATTGTTCCCTATTGGTGGTGAGCTCATCAGCCTCTACAGTTCCAGTTCCTCTGAACAGAAATGCGACTTAGCAAAAAGCGAAAAGAGGCAGCCTTTTCGAGAGTAGAATCTTGACAGAACGGTAGGTTAACTCTCTTTCCTAGTCACTTAATGCCATCGGGCTCGTCTCCGAAAGCGACACTTCGTGTGACACAGCGATTCTGGATAGGCTAGAGCAAATTGGAGTGTAACCTCCCCCAATTTCCTTCGCCTTTAGAGAACAGCTGTCTTACTGATCGATCGAATAGCCCCCTTCACAAGGGTGTTATTTTTTCTCGAAGGATCAGAATAGGCTTTGAAGTCAGTCAAAACTCACCTGTCTGGGAACCGCGGCTGCTGACACCACAAACAGTAAGAGAACAGGTAAGTTCATCTGAAATATTGCACAGCCATGTATCAATAGTGGTTGGAGTTGAGTTTGTTGGAAGATAAATTCTGTTCATTGCCATAACGATCCCTGAGAAGAAGGAAGGAGTGATAATGGGTGGCAACCCTGCTCAACTTTCTGAAGAGTTACTCAGCCGACCTTCAACTTACCCTGACCATAATTTTTAAGAGGTCTCATGAGCCAGACATTCTTTTGATTGGGCTCATGGCCTTGCTTTTGAATTGGTCTCAAAGTATTTGAGAAGAAAGGAAGACCTTCCCATTGCCACGAAATTGACCAGCTTCTGAGCTGGTAATGGAGAATACAATCTTTGATAGACAACACAGCAAGGGTATTGGGGAATTTGGGTGCAAATTTAGGTTCGAGTGAATCAGTTGCTATTCTGGAGAGGTACAAGTTGTGGTGGTACAAATGGTAGCAAGGCAGATTCCAGATCTTTGTGGGTCCGACGTCTTCGAGAATCTTTCTGGCTTTTGCTGTTGCTACCGTCATTGCAGTACAAGTACCCTGGAGATTAGCTCTAGAAAATAAGCGGGTAAGATAAACTCTGAGAACACATTCGGGGCTTCTGTATCATTCTCCCATACCGTAAATGAACATCGGAGGTAGGGCTGTCGTGAATAACGACGGGCGATTTATCTACCAGTTCCGTAGAGATTTTAAGAGATGCAGCTGGTCGATAGCGTAAGTCGAAAAGGCTCTTTAAGAAACACCGAAGATGAAAGAATTTTAGAAAAAGCAAGACCGCTGTCAATTTTGCAGTACATCGGAGAGCTGCAGAAAGCTGAGACGTGTTGGGAAGGCTTCTGAAGAGCCATCGTTTCGGGTCGCTCTTATACCACACTAGGCAGGACTTGTTATTTAGGCTTCCCTACTGTGGCAAAGACAACGTCATCAACATCTACACCAATTGTATTCAGTCGATTAGATAAAAATGTTTAGGAACATATTCAGAACATACAACGTAGAATATCAATGAGGGTGATGGAGTATTGCGAAATTCATTATACGGGTGCTCTATATAAAAATAATTTATAATTCTGTTTTATTCAACCAATGCGTACTTTATGAGAGAAAAAGCTTCATGGGTTATATTCCTACAGGCTTGAGGCACAATTCATCGATAGGTCTGCTAGTGATTGTTAACGGATGCTTCCGGTTCAATAGACTTTTCTGCTTCTTATAGGTACAGCTCTAGATGGTTTTCTGAGATTCTCCCATAAAATGAATTCGAAGCCCCTCGTATACCATAAGTGGCACTTTCCAGTCGGAAAACGGCCTAGATATTGCGTTATTATGGCTTAAATATTGAATCGTGTGTGTTCTCGGGCGAGTTTCCTGGCATTGCAAAGGCCATTCACAAGGGAACCCATGTAGGACGCTCAAACAACTTACCATGGCATACAGCGACAGCGAAAGGCACTTCTAGACAGTTTAGGTTTGATATAGTCAGCTCTTTGCGCAAATGCAACAGCTGGAATCTCGTCCAAATACCCCTTCCATGTCATTTTCGTCATGGTAATCTCGCACAACCTCAATTTTCAATACTTCTAAGGAGCCTTAATCTAACTAAATCGGCGAATTTACTTGCTTCCTTCACCACCGATGCACTATACGCAACCAATACTTCCATTTTTCGACTTGAAAAGGGTACATCAAAATTATCGTGAACTGTGCCTCCAACTCAGCAGTGGCGTGGTAGAACACATCGTCGGAAAATCGTCGTCGCCGATATGTACTACAAACCAAAGTAGGCTGGAACGATAGCTGAGCACTTATGGTTCCACCCTTAATTTGAGGGACAACCCTTACATACTATGTATCTCTAATTTGACACTTATCACTGTGATGGGATCCTTTCTGCCATTTGTTTCAGACAATTTTGCTTCGGAAAATGATTACCCACGCTAAGCTATGTGGGAAAAGTCCCATTCTATCAATTTCCACAAATCATTTTTGGTATGGATATGCTTCCAACATCCGCTATCATTTGGAACGAAATTCAAGGCTTTAGTAGCATCCGAGGAAAAGCCGATCTTTGTGGAGAGTTTGATCATTCATTACAAACTGGAAGGAGCTTCTTTGTTACTATCTAGAGGTTGGTAGCGGAAGGTGGCTCTCTGAAGACGAGTCTTCACTAAGCAAGGAGGGAGTCAGCGTTTGGCTGTCCCACGTGGCGGAGCCATCCACCCATTGGTGCCGAGCTCAGTGAGCTTAACATCCTTTTCCAGTTTGATGAAATGTAAGGACTCATCTACTTTCAGTTGCTCGTATAATAGTTGCTAATAATAGATTATATTGAACATAAGGATTATCTGCACTTGTGAGAGCTATTTGAAGTTTCATTCAACTTACTACAGGTAAAGGGATTGTTATACCATTTACAATAGAATCGCAAAGGCGTTCGAGTAAATAAAAATGCCCAAGGTTTCGATTTTCAGCAGAATCTCATCTGGGATCGATAACTGCTCAAATTTAACTTCTTGAACAGCGGTCAGAAGACGGACTCGGTTGTTCCGAAAGGAATTCTCCGTGTATGAAGTCGTAGGTGTTCTTAATGTAATTCACAACTGAGGTTCCTTGACTAAAGAGGAGGCAACGGTTACTGTAAGGATAAATATGTACCATTATCTCGCTTTTCACGGACCTAACGGAGATGATGATTGGAATGATACTCCGTAGGTCGTATTCCAAATGTCGCCAACCCCGTCGTAAACGTGTAGAGAGTGGTCGCAGTTTTAGCTCTATCTATATCATTTTCGAAATTATTTCCGTTTGGCAGAGGTAGCGTAATGGCAAGTAGTCACACTTCACGCGAGCACGAGTTCGAAGCCCGGATCGATACCCGGCTATATCAAACAAGCCTACGGGATCGGTCAATTGGTACCAGACTCGTCTGGGAGGATGAAAAGCACTGACTTGTACATCGGCCAGCTATCGCAAGTCATTGTATAGGCCGCATACGCATTCAATGCGCCGCTAACATCCTGAATGGAAGTCGAACGCGTGGGCGCATTCCTCATACGGAATTGATTTGCGCCCCAAGACTCTAGAGTTTACTTTATTTCAGTTCCTCCTTAAGTTTCCGAGACAAGTTACTACAATCTGTGATGATGATTCATCAAGGTGAAGCCGCAACTCCATATAACCATTTTCTTGAGAGTATGCCATTACAATTTTCATAGACCGATAATTTCAAATGTCTTTGAGACCTAAGTATTCTATTCATTGCTTCCTATGATGACCAGAAGTGGCCCAGCAATATGGGAAGTTGGATGGTGAATAGAAAAATGAGTGGGAAAATGTCTTCTGGGAAATGTCATTGACCAAATGCCTTTTTATAATAAACCATTATCATCAGCAACTCTCACTCTTTGTAGTCTTGTTAGACTCTTCATTTTTTACCTGTTTATTTACTATTCAATTCATTTTACCGAAGAAAAAAATAGTGCTGATGTACAAGATGTTTCCGAAGCAAAGAAGCCCAATTTCATACCCAGAGCCTAACCCCTTCTTATGATCCAATATGGTCTACCCAAGAGTCCCACCGGTCCCAACAGTCCAGGCACTACTGATCCATATGGTCCATATGCTGGAAGGTCACCAGGTCCCCATACTAGGGGCATCGGATATGGCGGCAGGAATGGTCGTGCTGCAGCAGGGTATGGACAAGGAAGCCATGGGCAGGGGCCGTAAGGCCAAACGCCTGGCGTTGTTGTTTCTGTAACAGCAGTGGATGTTGTTGGAGCTGTTGTTGTCGATGTTTCTGTAGGTGTAGCTGTCCATGTTGTTGTAGAGTCAAGTGCCGAGGTTGTTGTAGCGGTAGTCATGGTGGAATCCGTAACAATCGTCGTGGTGGCATCTTCACGTTTCTGAAATATGTTAATGAATCTTCATTAGCATTTGCAGCTCGACATCTGGGGCTGTGCAGGACTCGTCTGAGAAAGCAGAGAACATAGCCACCATCCCTCAAGTAACCTGTACCTTCTCGAATGGGATTACAACAAAGGGGTATCGTTACAACTATCTATTCTGTTTTTTATGGAGTTTTAGCTTTGAAGGTGCTATGTTCTGTAAGAAATCATTGGAAAGGAATCGGAATGGGGAGCGTTGAGTTGGATGAATATAGACTTTAGAAACTCACCTGTCTGGGAAAAGCAGCAATCGGCCCTGCAACCAGTAAAAGGACTGGAAGGATCATCTGGAAAGTTGGTACAATGAGAAAGCCATCAGATAGCTGAGATATGCTGAAATAGCTCAATTTCTCGACTTAGGGAAAGGAGATTAAACTTTTTGAACCACAAAAATAAGTTGGATCAATTCAAGAAAAGTTTTAGATGTATTCGGAACCAGTCAAATAGAATCACTCGTCGCGATCAGTCGAGACAGATTCCGGGTTTTTCTAGGGCGAAATGGTAGGTAAAATAGTCTTTGGATAAAGGATATCAGAAAATCCCTTTTCGGGCAGCTCTCTCATCTTGCAAAGGATTAAAACCTGGATCACGTTCAAGCTAGTGAAAACCTCGACGTTCATGAGGACCTATGCCTGCCAGCATGGCTACTGACCACTAAAATGACCTTTGTTTCACTGGGATATATTTTAGGAATGGGAGTAGGAATGGGAGTTCTGAGAATAGCCACGACCCTTCCATGCCATTCCTTTCACTGTACATGATCTGAAGAAAGAGGGAATTTCAAAAACATATTTCATAGTAAGATTCAAGTGACCATGCTGAGAAAGGATGCATGAGAATAGGAAACTCCAGTGATCAGGAAGCATCGCATGAGGGTCTCTCAAAAGCCACCGTCTTGAAATGTGAATAGAATGGCACGTTATCTACAGCAATGTCGTCGCTTTTATAGCATCCCAGTCAGCCCCTATTTTGCAGGACCTGCCTACTGTGCAAAGGTAACATCTCCTACATCTATGCCAGTTGTATTTAATCAGCTAAAATAGTCTGTAACATGCAGCTCATTATCACATGACAATGACTCAATAAGGAAGAACTAAGTCATTTTGTAAAATTCAATTTTTGTAGAGCAGTTTTTTTCACAAACAAGGCACAAAAAATTTGATGTGACGATTTTTGAGTTGCTCTGTAGTTTCTCGGTTTGTCTGTACCTTTATGCGTTCGTGAAATTTCGTAGGATTATAAAAAGAAGTAGTTATGCACAAAATTCATTGTGTAACGGATTCGTCGCATGCAGCAGTCGCGGTCTAGTTGCCTCATTCGTCTCAATTTCTCTCACGACTCGATCGATCTGTGATTGTTATTTTTGGCACGATTCTGCTGTTACTTCTTTTGTTCCTGGATTTCTTACTCGCTAAACTGCTGTTGCTGCTTGGGAGACGGGCAGTAGGATCGGTTTAGTGTAATCGATTCGCCGCGCGCGGCAGCCGCGGACCATTCGCCTCGTTATTACAGTTCTAGATTTTTTATATAGCTCTCGATGTGCGATTATCACTTTTGGCATGATTCTAATGTTAGGTTTTCGTTACTATTTCATTACTATTGACTACTTACTTTACGTTACTATTTATTTCTTACTTGCTGCTGCATTCTGCCACATCCTTCGGCGTCTCGGCGTCTCTTTCGTTGCGACGCGACTGTATGGCAACTGTTACTCCTACAATGCACCAGAAAGTCTTTCATGGTGGTACACTTCAATAAAACAACAAGATTTCGGATTTTGAAAGATTGTGAGCACACACATAAGTTTCAAAAAAAATGCAACCGATGAACCTATTTTAAATAGTCCCTTCTGCACCGGAACAAGTGGCTCAAGTCTGCCACTGAAAAAATGACCTACCAAATTGAGTGATGGTTTTCTTCAGACCTAGTCAACTGCATAACACACTGGTCCCCTCTCAATAGCGTAGGGGCTACCAAATGTAAGGCGTGTACAGGTAATATTTTTCAAAATACTCGCCTAGATTAGTTAACAAGTGTTGAACGGATAAAGAACTGATTGCCTTCGATCGACGTTAATATTATACTTACAGTGGATATTTAGCAGTATATTGCCCTAGTCCATCTTCAAGAAGTTTCAAAACATCTAGGCGCCAATTTATAATTTATGTACAGACAAACGATACCCTCAATAATCGTCATTTTTTTGAAAGTCCCTCAAGGTTGGCGAGTTACGGACTAAATTTTCGCCTCGAACGGGAGTCGGAATTAATTTGTGCTATCCAAGCACCGTTCTCTTATCCCTCACACTACCGACACCCCGCTTATCCTTGTCTTCTCCATGGCTTTGTGCCATAGCTCATCAGCACTCACACGTGCAATGTGGGGAGCCGGTCAGCCAATATCAGCACTGAATCGTTGAGGGTAGAGCTCACGATGATTTTAATATGCCCCTTTCTATTCAAAAAGAGGTAGTAAAGGTTGGGAATAGTTCATCGGTAGTGAAGAAAGCGAAAAAATCTGCCAATTTGATGAAAGTGAAGCCTCTCAAAAAGCAAGGGAAACTAGAGGCCGAACGAGATTGCCACGACGGAAATGACATGGAAAGTGGTATTTTGGCGAGATTTCAACTGTTGCAATTGTGCAAAGAGCTGATTACATCAAGCCAGTACTTTACAGAACTGCGATTCACTGTCACTATGGGTCATTGCAAGTTGCTTGAGCCTCCTACATGGGTTCCCTCGTGAATGGTGCAGCCTCTATAGTGCCGGTGAAACTCGTCCAAGGATACACCCTATACTGTCTTTGAGCCTTTATAACGCCCTAACGAGGCCATTTTCCGACCTGATAGCGTCAGATATGATGTACGAGGGGCATCGATTTCACTCTATGAGGAAATCTGACAAGCCATTTTTATCGTGAACTATGCCTTTAATCTGAAAGCTTCTCTATCCATCAAGCATTGAACATTCTGCTCTGCGCCATCAGGTCATTCCGCGTGTGTTCCTTGAATTCTCATAGAGTACTTGTACAGTGCTTCCTGATGATCAATGCCTTTAAAGACTCCATGAAGAGGTCTAGAGCTGTGACTCAGTTTTGAACATTTTCATTACTATCCTTCTTGGCAATTTAGATGCTCTTCATTAGTAGATAGGTACTGGCTTTTCTACACAGTTGTATGGATTGCTGGACTGCCAACGTGCCCATTGCAGTAACTTTTTTCGACTAACTTTCTTCTTACGAATATAGAGGTATGCAGGGAAAGGGGCGCAGACAGGCTGGATTTTTTTTTCTTGTGAAGGGATTGAGAACCTAAAGAACAGGCAGCTCACGACTCATTTGAGCGGTCTGCCTTGCTTTTACAATTCAACCGCTGTCTTAGTCGCTTCTTTTCGTCGCGATCTTGCCGAAGGTGGAATTGAAACAATCAAAATTTATTTTGAGACACAACGGGAGAAAATGCAGGAATGATTCCGGGTGTCTTTTGGAGAAATTATGTCTTTCTTCCCACCCAAAATCTACCACCGTCTTCCGCCCCACTGTCCCATAGGCCCACCCCATGGTCCTCTTGATCCACCCCACGGTCCTCTTGGTCCACCGAATGGTCCTCTTGGCCCGCCCCAGGGTCCTCTCGGTCCACCCCATTGTCCTCCAGGTCCGCCCCATGGTCCTCCAGGTCCGCCCCATGGTCCTCCAGGTCCGCCCCATGGCCCCATAGGTCCACGTGGAGGGAAGCCAACAGGACCCCATGGTCCAGGACCCATTGGTGGTGGCAGTGGTGGCGGGAATGGGAATCCTGGCCCAGGAGGGAACGGAAATGGCTGAGGCCACTTGGGCGGCGTTGTTGTTTGTGGAGCAGTTGCAGGAGTTGTTGTGGGTGTGGTCGTTGCAGTTGTTGTAGGAGTAGTTGTGGGGGTTGTTGTAGGGGTGGTTGTCGGCGTTGTTGAAGGTGTAGTTGTTGGTGTGCTTGCTTGGGTAGGCGCCAAGGTTGTTGTAGTAGCCGACGTGGTAGATTCCGTGGCAGCTGTTGAAGTGGCATCTTCACGTTTCTGAAATATCGAAATGAATTTTCTGCAAGAAGCATACAGTTCCCTAGATAAACGTTTTCCTGTTCTGGGAGGGGAGAGGGGATTAGTTAAGCTAAATAGATATCTATTATGACAACTAACATTCTACAACTCATTACAATGGTCAGCTTCCCCACGTTCCTTTTGATCGTCCTTGGAACTTTGAGCTCCAACGCATAGCTGTAGGCCTAGATCCGTCCCTCTGATGGCCGAGGGATGAAGCGTGCCATTCTGACGAATGCTAAGGAGAACTGATATGATGGATAGAACCCTGTTTACCGACCGATCGACAACCTTGCTTAGCTTAGGGATACAGGACCCATCTCAATAAGCAGAAAGATAGAGTTGTACATTGTCCATTCCCGCACTCTACTGTAAGGGGTAAGCATCTAGGAGCACACCATGGGAGGCTGCCAAAGTACTCCTCGCTTTCTTCGCCCTGAGGATCTACTCCCAGTAGATTGAAGGCTGAAATAACTCCTTCGCTGAGTGGAACTTGGAGGCACCTCAAACTCACCTGTCTGGGAAGCGCCGCAACCGAAGTAACAATCAGTAAGAGAATATGTATGTTCATCTGAAATAGGTAATGTTACGTAATAATAGTAGTGGAAGTTGGCAGTGGTGCTGACAAAACTGAACTGAGTCTGCAGGCAGGGGCTCTTGGAAGCCACTGCTCTGAAAACAAAATAGAATGTGATGTAGCCTGCAGCAAAGTCGGGGCTTTTATACCCTACCGAGGAGTGCTTGGTTTTCAGGGGCGTCACTGCACAAAGAAAACACATCACATATCTATATCAATTGTATTTAATCAGCCGATTAGCATTTAATGTATAGCAACGTCACCGAATAGTTTATCCTGGTGCATTTGATGCAAGGGAAAGCTTCAAAGTAGACATGAATGACGAACGTGAACTCCATGAATCTTTGGAGATTTTGGTATTGACCATCGAGTCAAACCTTCATGATAGGTGCCGACTTTGTTTGTGGCTTAGCATAGATTGCCTGTGGACCGTAAACAATCAACCGCAATGGTCAGTACCGGGGCAGGTGGGAGATGAGGCGGTTTCTAGCATATGTATTCGAAAAAAGATTGAGCGTTCCGCTTAGGAACGCTTCAATCCATTGTGATGAGCTCATTTTCGAAGCTCAGAATCGAGTCTTTCTCAATCTCTTGAGTTCCTTCTCACATCAGAAAAACGGAAACAAAAACAAAATATTTACTGCTCACCGAACTTATTATGCTGCCCAAAGTAACATCTGTTACGTCTTTGTATTTTCAAATAAGTTTCAATATCAGTGCACATTAAAAGATTCATCAGGGAACTGGGTAAGCACCAATCGCTTTAGCTCCGTTTCCCGTAGAAAAACAGGCATCGGTTGATCGCTTCCTGACGTGACTCCGTTCTGTTGGAATCTCCAGCCCCCTGTCCACCCCCACCCCCCTCCCCCCCCCCCCCCCCCCCCCCACCCTACTTTCATTCTATCAAACTGTTTTTATCCTGAAAGTTGACTTAGTGGTTTTAGACTTACAAGAAATCAGAAATAAGGAGATATCCCATTTCACTTGAACCCCTTGAATCTAGGATTAGGTGGAAATCGTAAACTCGAGCAAATTCCCAGAGTGGACAGATGGGCGCTCAAAATTACAAACGATTTGTCGGCAGCTTTGCTTCTCGCGACTACTTTTAATAGAGAAGATACGTTTGTTAGATGCCGCAAGCAGTTAGTTGTACGTGAAAGAAGCTGGTCAGGAAAGCCTCAATGATTTCTCTCTTCTACCCTCATTTATCCACAGGAATTTGCCAGGGGAACTCGTGTCATGCACTGTAACCACAGAAAGGTGCTTAGGTGTCTTTCAACTGAAGCATCAGCTTCATAATTACAATCCATGATTAGTGTCAATTGAAGGCACAGTATACGATGATTGTAGATTTCCTTTTTGAGTCGAAAAGAGAAGTGTTGTTCAGAAATGACTTCCACTATCCTTGTGGGTCATAACAAGTTGTTTGGACTTCCTACCTGGATTCGCTTTTGAGTGGTGCAGCCTCTACAATGTACAAATTAAACTCGTTCGCGCTTACACATGGGACAATCGTCGAGTCCTTATAACGCCCTATCTAGGCCGTTTTCCGGCCTTTTAGCGCCGGCCAGATGTGGTGTAAATATTGGCCACAGGTTTACTAGCGGGATGACTCATAAACCATATTAATCATGAAGTGTGCTTTTGAAGCGTTTCTAACAGAGGCGTTCTTTCGTTATCCATATACTTAAAAACCTATAAACGACCTGTCATTCACCTACCTCGGCATGAACTGGGGCCACGTACCAGTCATAGTTCTCAAAACTCTCGACCAGATTAGCTGAGAGCTGCTGAACGGATAAAGCACCTATTGTCTCCTATTCGTGGATTTTCGAATAATGAGCAGTTGCTTTATTCGACTTTCAAAGAGCATAAAAAACATTCAAAACGCTGCTATACTACGTATAGCGTAACAATATCGTTTGTAATCACGATTATCGATTGATTTCATCGATTTCTTCTATTCAGGATCATTCTCAATCTCAAGAACGCATCACGCCATCATGACATTTCGGTTGCGATCTCTGAGTTCTTACATACTCATTGTACCGAGCTTTTGATGAAAGGGCTGATGGTGACACCGAGATGAGCTCTTGAAATATGATCTAGTCTGGAACATTTTCTAATACTATGGCCTCTTTTTGAACGTTCAGATGCTCTTATTAGTGGATTATTTCACACGATTGTATGGTTATGGATGACTATGGTGGACCGCAAACGAAGGTATCCTTTGTGGTGAATTATTCCAACGAACTTTCTACTTGCGAACATGAAGCTATGAATGGAAAGGAGTGTGGAAGTTGGGCAAGCTAGAGGATGAACACCCAGCATTTCACAGGGACTGAAAGCCTAAAGGGAACAGGCAGCTCACATCTCATTCATAGTTGTCTATCTTGTTTACACAGTCCAACTGCTGTCTTCAGTAACTTCTTTTCTTCGTGATCTTGCCGAATTCCGAATTAGAATATTCATACTTTATTTCAGCACATAGCGGAAGAGAACGCAAGAAAGATTCGGAGGGTATTGCTGAATGAATTATGTTTTTCTTTCACCCAAAAGCTACCATCTTCGTCCTCCCCATTGTCCCATAGGCCCACCCCATGGTCCTCTTGATCCACCCCATGGTCCTCTTGGTCCACCCCATTGTCCTCTTCGTCCGCCCCACGCTCCCCTTGCTCCAACCCATGGTCCCCCAGGTCCGCCCCATGGTCCCATAGGTCCGCGTGGTGGGAAGCAAACCGAACAACCAGGTCTAGGCATTGGTGGTGGCGGTGGTGGTGGTGGTGGGAAGGGGAATCCTGGAGGTGGAGGAGGGAACGGGAAAGGCCAGTTGGGCGTCGTTGTTGTTTGTGGAGCAGTTGCAGGAGTTGTTGTGGGTGTGGTCGTTGCAGTTGTTGTAGGAGTAGTTGTGGGGGTTGTTGTAGGGGTAGTTGTCGGCGTTGTTGAAGATGTAGTTGTTGGAGTGCTTGCTTGGGTAGGCGCCAAGGTTGTTGTAGTAGCCGACGTGGTAGATTCCGTGGCAGCTGTTGAAGTGGCATCTTCACGTTTCTGAAATGTCGAAATTGAAAAAAGGATGAATAGAAACAAATTTTCTCGAGTAACTATTTAGGTATGCTGATGATTGCCTGTCATGGTTAATAGCATTCTTAATTTCATTACAACAACCAGCTTCCTAGGTTGTTTCGATAGTCCTCGAAAATCAGGGTCTCAACCCTTTCCTGTCCTATTCATATCTGCCCTCAGTTCGATGGCCGGGGAGAAAACGTCCAGTGTGGGGAATGGCACGAAACACTTACATGATGGGTAGGTCCTTGCCTATCTCTTCGATCAACGGCCTTGCCTAGTTTGATTGCAGAGTTCGTCTCAAAACGAAGAATGATCGGGCTGTTCATCATCAGTTCCGAATCTGTTACAAGGGGTGAACGTCGGGGAGCGCAATAGGGCAAGCTGTTCTTGTACTTCTTATTTTTTTACGCTTCGAAGATTTGCTCCCAGTGGATTGAACAACAAAGTGACTCCTTCCCCAAGTGGGACGCTAGCTCACCTGTCTGGGAAACGCCACAACCGAAGCAGCAACCAGTAAGAGAATATGTATGTTCATCTGAAATAGGTAATATATTAACGTAATAATGATCGTTGAAGCCCGCGGAGGTATTTGCTGACAAAACTGAGCTGAACCTATCAGAGAGGATTTCCGAAAGCTACTGTTTTGCGAAAGAGAACGGAATCTGATGTAACCTGCAGCAAAGTGAGGCTTTTATACCAACCAGAAGGTGCTCTTTTTTTAGGGCACGTCTACTGTGCGAAGAAAACGCATTACATATCTGTATCAATTGTATTTAATCAGGCGACTGGCGTTCACTGTATAGAAACATTACCAAATAGTCTACTGTGGTGCAATCAATGCAAGGGAAAGCTTCATAGTAGGCTTGATTGGCGAACATGAACTCCACCATCCTTCAAAAGTTTCGGTAGTGGCCATAAAATCGAACCCTCGAAATAGGAGGCTTGTTTGTGGCTTAGCATATTTTGCCTGTGGATCGGAAACAGTCAATCGGATGCTTACAACCGAGGCAGGGTGAAGATAGTATGGTTTCAAACGTTTTTATCGAAACAAAAGGAGAGCTCTCCTCTTAGAAGCCCTCTAGTTCATAATGGCCATTGCCTAGAGCTCGAAGTTGGGCTATTCGCAGAACCGTTTGGGAAAACAGAAATATAACAAATTATTTGTTAACTAGAGAAGGGCACTGTGCAATCGAGGTAAAGTTGATATGCCCTCAGATTGCTGTGACTACTAGCACACTACAGGATCAGTATAGAGAGGGTCACCACCCATCAACTTTAATCCCTTCAGCTTTTACTCAAGTGAAGGAAGAGCTACCGTTTATCGCTCTCACCGACTAACCAACTCCTTTCATTTCGTCGGTTTTCTCCTCATTCAGTCAATCCTATTCCGTGATGGTCCACATGCTTTCACGCTCTTAGGAAAAGATAAATCCTACCTCAGTTGAGTTCAACGCCTAATTTGTTAGCCGGACTCAAAGGTAGTCACAAGTAACTTGTGCTTTTTATTGAAACTATCATAACTCTGCTTCTTCCAATTCACAAACTGCAGCTATTAACATCCGTTGCTTATTTTAGAGAAAGAGCAAGTTGCTATGCATTGTATCCCAATTAAAGCATCAACTCAATTAGCCGCACAAGCTCCTCTAAAGAGAGTCGGAAATCTTCCGAAACGATCAAAGAAAAAGGCGTAGCTAACGATTTTCCGACTTGAGCCACGCCAAGTGCATATCCTGTCGGCCGATTTTTTGTATACATTCTGAAGGCTTATTTTTAGTATTTCACTTCAAGAGGGGTAGATTTCTATGTGCTATCGCTATGTTGCTATGTGCCTTTGAGAAGTGAATTCAGGAAAACCCCCTACCCTTGCATGGATCCCATTTTCACTTCTTACATGGGTTTAGAAGGCTCCCATCTTTTGGATTTTCGATTGTTTTGCTTCTCGCCTGGTTGCATAGAGCTGTTTCATAATCAGATTTGATATGACTCGAATGTTTCTGAATGCCTCTCCTGGAAGCTACCAGGCAGATCTGAAAAGACTCCTTCAGGAGTATGTTTCTGTTGCTATGCTCTTCACTCTTGGGGAGAAATTCAGCAGTCGAGTAAAAAAGAAAGTACTGTTCACCGAACTGCTGTTCTTGTAAAAATTTCGCTTCATATGAGGGTTTAGTAAAGCCCTTTCACTGCATCGGAGAAAAACGAAGCACGACAACTACGCCCTACTACCCGAATAGTTTATCCTGGTGCATTTGATGCAAGGGAAAGCTTCATAGGTGTGGCTGACGAACATGAACTCCACGAGTCTTCAAACATTTTGGTACTGACCATCGAGTCGCACCTTCATAATAGAAGGCCTTTCTGATCTGTAGCTTAGCATGGATTGCCTGTGGACCGGAAACAATCAAGCACATTGGTCAATACATTAGGTAGGTGGCAGATAGGACGTGCAGCGGTTTCTAACATACTTACGGAAAAAATTAAAACTATTTACTGCTCACCGAATTTATATGCAGTTAAAGTAACAACTGCTGCATCTTCTAACTTTCAGAGGAGTTCCAGTATTAGTACACTGCAACAGAACCATTGGAAACTGGTAATCACCAATGACTTCAGCTATGATTCCCGTAAAGGAACAATCGACGGTCGATCGCTCCCTGACGTGACATCCGTTCTGTTGGATCTTTTCCCCCATACAAATTCGCAAGAGGAGGATGTGAAAATCGAAAACTAAAGCAACTTTCTAGAAGGAATTGATCGGCACTGAAAACTCGAACTTTTACTGGAGATACTCGGTCTGTGGTCACCCTAATGCTTATTTTGAAAAGCAACCAGTTCGATAGACAACTTCAATTATAGCAGTCATTGGTTGATGAAGCAAAAACGTTTTCTGAATGGTCCAAATACACTGTTGTACGTGGAAGAAGCCGATCAAGGGTTACTCAGTGATTTCCTACTTTTATCCCCACTTGCTCGAGAAGAATTGCGAATTTGGGTGTGCCCCTCAAGCGCTGAGGCAGGTCAGCAGGGTACCTTTCAACTGGAGCGTCAGCTTCATGGTTACTATCCATTATTACTATCAATTAGAAGAACTGTATGCGATAGTTTTGAGGTACTCTTTTTATGCTGGAAAGCGGAAGTATTTTTTTGATATCCATGTTCGGGTGAAGTAAGCGAGAAAATTCACCGTTTTCGGGAAAATAAGGCTCAAAAGTAGAGAAAATAGTGTTTGTACGAGATTACCATGACGGAAATGACATGGAAGTGGTATTTGGGCGAGATTTCAGTTGTTGCATTCGCGCAAAAAGCTGACTAAATCAAGCCAGAACTATACAGAACTGCCTTCCACTGTCGATATGGGTCATGACAAATTATTTAACTTCCTACATGGGTTCTTTCGGGAGTGGTGCAGCCTCCATAATGCCATTGAAACTCATCCGTGCATACACACGAGACAATCTTTGAGCTTTCCTAACGCCCTATCTAGAGCGTTTTCCGACGGCAAAGCGCCACATATGGTATACGAGGATGCCGTAGATTCTCCCAGTGGGATATCTCATATGCCATTTTCATCATAAACTGTGCCTTTGAAGCAGAGGTGTTCTTACTTTATCCATAAGCTTAAAAACCTATGAACGTCCTATCCTCCACGTATCTCGGCATAAACTGTGTCCACCTTCAAGTCATAGTTCACAAAACCCTCGAATAGATTAGCTGACAGTTGCCAAGTGTAGTAACTGCCTATTGCCTCCGATCCGTGAATTTGATCTTCCCAGTGGATACTGAGCTTTGTTGCTTTATTCGACCTTCAAAAAGCATTAAAAAATCAAAAGTGCTGCTATATTATGTATAGACAAACAATATTGTTTACAATCACGATTTTTGATTTATTTTATCGATTTCTTCTGCTCAGGATCATTCAGTCAATCTCAAGAACGCATCAAGCCATCATGACATTTCGGTTGTGATCTCTGAGTTTTTACATATTCCTTGTACCAAGCTTTTTGATGATCGGGCTGATAATGACACCGAGGTGAGCTCTTGAACTATGATCCAGTCTGGAATATTTTCTACTACGGCCTCTTTTCGAGCATTCAGATGCTCTTATTAGGGGATTATTTCACATGATTGTATGGTTATGGATGACTATGGTGGACCGCAAACGAAGGTATCCTTTGTGGTGAATTATTCCACCGAACTTTCTATTCGCAAACATGAAGTTAGGATTGGAAAGGAGTGTGGAAGTTGGGTAAGCTAGAGGAGTTGAACACCCAGCATTTTACAGGGATTGAAAACCTAATTTAAAGGGAACAGGCAGCTCACATCTCATTCATAGTTGTCTATCTTGTTTACACAGTCCAACTGCTGTCTTCAGTAACTTCTTTTCTTCGTGATCTTGCCGAATTCCGAACTAGAATATTCATACTTTATTTCAGTACATAGCGGAAGAGAACGCAAGAAAGGTTCAGGGAATTCTTGAAAAAGCAATGTTCTTCCTCTCACCCAAAACCTACCACCGACGACCTCTCCACATTCCCATAGGCCCACCCCATGGTCCTCTTGGTACACCCCATGGTCCCCTTCTTCCGCCCCACGGTCTCCTCGCTCCAACCCATGATCCTCCAGGTCCGCCCCATGGCCCCATAGGTCCGCCTGCTGGGAGGCAAACCGGACAACCAGGTCTAGGCATTGGTGGTGGCGGTGGTGGTGGCGGTGGGAAGGGGAATCCTGGAGGAGGGAACGGAAAAGGCGGGAAAGGCCAGTTGGGCGGCGTTGTTGTTTGTGGAGCAGTTGCAGGAGTTGTTGTGGGCGTGGTAGTTGCAGTTGTTGTAGGAGTAGTTGTCGGCGTTGTTGAAGATGTAGTTGTTGGACTGCTTGCTTGGGTAGGTGCCAAGGTTGTTGTAGTAGCCGACGTGGCAGATTCCGTGGCAGCTGTTGAAGTGGCATCTTCACGTTTCTAAAATGTCGAGATTCAAAAAAGGATAAATAAAAAGGAATTCTCTGCAAAGAACCTACGTCTAACCAAGTTCATGTTTTTATTATTTTGAGGGACTATTTAGGTGTGATAATGACTGCCTATCATTTTGAATAATATTTAAAATTCCTCTACAACAACCGACTTTCTCACGTTTATTTCGATTGTCCGCGAAAATCAGGGTCTCAACACTTGCTGTTCTACTCATATCCGTATCCAGTTCGATGGCCGGGGAGAACATTTCCCAGTGCGGGGCGCTTATTTGGTAATTAGGTCCTTGCCTATCACGTCGATCAACAACCTTGCCTAGTTCAAGGAGGCAGGACTCGTCTCATAAGGCGATAAGATTGGACTGTTCATCATCAGTTCCGAATCTCTTGTGTGGAGTAAAGGTCAGGGAGCGCATCAGGCCAAGGTGTTATTGTACTTCTTATTTTTCTTCGCTCTGAAGATCTGCCCCCAGTAGGCTGGACCACTGGGATGACTCCTTTCCTGAGTGGGACACGAAGACACTTCAAGCTCACCTGTCTGGGAAACGCCACAACTGAAGTAGCGACCAGTAATAGAATATGTATGTTCATCTGAAATAGGTAATATTGACGTAATAATAATAGTATAAGCGCGCGGAAGTGTTTGCTGACAGAACTGAGCTGAACCTATGGTGGAGGTTCCCAGAAAGCTACTGTTTCGCAAAAAGAACTAAATCTGATGTATCATGCAGCGAAGTCGGGCTTTTATACCGATTAGGAAGTGCTTGTTTTCTAGTGCACGTCTACTGTCCAAAGAAAAACGCATTACATATCTATATCAATTGTTATTTAATCAGGCGACTGGCGTTCAATGTATAGAAACATTACCAAATAGTCTACTGTGGTGCATTTGATGCAAGGGAAAGCTTTCATAGTAGCCTTGATTGGCGAACCTGAACTCCACCATCCTTCGAAAGATTCGGTAGTGGCCATAAATTGCTGCTGGCCATGCTTTGGCCATGCTTATTATAATACCAAGGTAGGGTTAAGTTAGTATGATCCAAACATATTTGTCGAAATAAAAGGGGAGCGCTCCTCTTAGAAACCCCTAATCATAGTGACCATTTCCCAGAAGTTGGGCTATTCTCAGTAAATGATTGGTTAACTATAGAAGGACACTGAACAATCGAGATAAAGTTGATATGCCTTTCAAGTTGCTGAGACTACTAGCACACTACAGGATCAGTATAGATAGGGTCACCACCTATCAACTTTAATCCCTTTAGCTTCGACTCAAGAAAAGGAAGAGCTACCGTTTATTGCTCCCACTCACTTACCAACTTCTTTCGTTCCGTGTCTTCTCCTCATACAGTCAACTTACTCCGTAATCGACTGGATGCTTTTACGTCAGTAGGAAAAGATAAATCCTACCTCACTTGAGTTCAACGCCTAATTTGTTAGCCAGACTCAAAGGTAGCTTCAAGTAACTTCTGAAGGGATATCGAACAACCACAAGGTTTGGGCTTTTTCTTGAAACTATCAATTCTATAACTAATTCAGCAATACTGCTTCTTCCAATTCGCAAACTACATCTACTAACATCCGTTGCTTATCCTAGAGAAAGAGCAAGTTGTGATACATTGTATTCCAATTAAAGCGTCAACTCAATTAGTATCTAAGAGCGTCTCTGAGGTTAGGCGGAAACCTTTCAGAACGATTTTAAGGAAAAGGCGTAGCTAATTGCTAACAATTTTCCGACTTGGTTCGCGCAAGTACATATCTTCTCTGCCAATTTTTGTATACTTCGGGTCGATATCCGCCCGGGCCAACCAAGCCTTCCATCTCTCCGGGGTCGATGAATTGGTACCATACTCGTCTGGGAGGATAAAACCACTGATTTGTACATCAGCATGCCACAGCAAGTCATTGTATAGGCCGCATACGCCTCAGTACGCAACTACGATTCTGGATGGAAAGTCGAGTGCGGGGGCGCATTCCTCAGATGAATTGATTAACGCCAAAAACTTCATCCTTCTGAACTCTGAAGGCTTAGTATTCCACCTCAAGAGGAGTGCAACTACTATGTGCCTTTGAGAAGTAAAGTTACGGGCCCTGTCCCTGCACTAGTCCCTTTTTCACTTTTTACATGGGTTAAAAAGGTTCCCTTTTTTTGATTTGCGATTGTTTTCTTCCTGTCTCCTTGTATAGAACTACTTTAGAAACTAATTTGATAAGACCAAACTTTTTCTGAATGCGTCTCCTGGGAGCTACCACGCGGAACCTGGAAGGACTAGCCAAAAATTTTGTTCTCTTTCCATGCTCTTCACTCTTATAGAGACCTTCAGCAGTCTAGGGTCCTCTTGGTAGGGCGTAGTTGTTTCTGCTTCGTTCTTCTCCGAAAGGGTTTTCTAAACGCTCGTATGAAGACAAATTTTCTACAAGAATAGCAGTTCGGTGAAAAGTACTTTCGTTTTTTTCAACAAAAACAAAACAATGTGTTTTGGCTATTTGGGATCACGTCAGTACAGAGCCGCGCACGCACACTGTAATTTTTAGGTGCGATTGTTCAGAAAGTACTTTTCCTCCATATTTACTTTGTTTGCCCGTGGTTTGCTCTTATGCAGTTCACAGATTCATATCTTTCACATGATTTTTTTTCAAGATTGAAGCTTTGTAAGGAGGTCCGAGGGGGAAAGCTTATGGCCTCTATGTATAATCCGCCCACAAGGGGCGGAGCGTGCGTGAAAATTTTCATTTAGGGCTTAGGACGATCATATTTGATAGAAGTACAGGCGCTTGAATTCCTGACATTTTAGCGCTGCCAAGGTCCTTGGTGTGTTCATAATGAAACATTCTCATCATTGACCACTGTTCTTTGTGATCATGCTGAACTACTCTCTTGACGGGACAACATTTATAATTTATTACATCACACAGTAGAGAAATTGTCAATTTACAATTCTTGAAAATGCTTAAAAATCAACCTCTCTTGATCACCTGCCTTCGGGGTCTGCCAAAAAGTTTGTGGATCAAAGGAGCCTACCCAACAGTCCCATCAGTCCGCCTCCCAATCCCACTCGCCACCCACTGGCCCCACTGGACCAATCATTGGTCCCATTCGCCTATTCCATGGTCCCACTGGTCCGGCGAACGGTCTCATCGGTCCACCTATTGGTCCGATTGGGCCACCCCGTGGTCTTAAACCTGGCAGTGGTAAGGGTAGTGGTAGTGGTAGTGGTGGTGGTGGCGGTGGCGGTGGTGGTGGTGGTGGTGGTGGTGGTGGTGGTGGTGGTGGTGGTGGCGCGGCGGCGGTGGTGGTGGTGGAGGCGGTGGAGGTGGTGGTGGTGGTGGTGGCGGCGGTGGAGGAGGTGGTGGTGGTGGCGGTGGCGGTGGCAGGAATGGGAAGGGACAAAAAGGCCATGTGGGACACCACCGACGATTAGGCCCACTGGGTGTTTTTGTTGTTTTTGGAGTGCTTGACGTTGTTGTAGTTGTAGTTGTTGGGGTAGTTGTAGTAGTTGTCGGTGTTGTTGTAGAAGTAGTTGTGGGAGTTGTTGTAGAAGTAGTCGTCGGTGTTGTTGTAGGAGTAGTTTGTGGGCGTTGTTGTGGTTGTGGTTGTTGGGGTAGTTGTAGTAGTTGTCGGTGTTGTTGTAGACGTAGTTGTGGGGGTTGTTGTAGGTGTAGTCGTCGGTGTTGTTGTAGGTGTAGTTCTCGGTGTTGTTGTAGGAGTAGTCGTCGGTGTTGTTGTAGGAGTAGTCGTCGGTGTTGTTGTAGGTGTAGTTGTCGGCGTTGTTGCAGGAGTAGTCGTCGTTGTTGTTGTAGGTGTAGTTGTCGGCGTTGTTGCAGGAGTAGTCGTCGGTGTTGTTGTAGGTGTAGTTGTCGGCGTTGTTGCAGGAGTAGTTGTCGGTGTTGTTGTAGAAGTAGTTGTGGAGTTGTTGTAGAAGTAGTCGTCGTGTTGTTGTAGGAGTAGTTGTGGGGGTTGTTGTAGGTGTAGTCGTCGGTGTTGTTGTAGGTGTAGTTCTCGGTGTTGTTGTAGGAGTAGTCGTCGGTGTTGTTGTAGGAGTAGTCGTCGGTGTTGTTGTAGGTGTAGTTGTCGGCGTTGTTGCAGGAGTAGTCGTCGTTGTTGTTGTAGGTGTAGTTGTCGGCGTTGTTGCAGGAGTAGTCGTCGGTGTTGTTGTAGGTGTAGTTGTCGGTGTTGTTGTAGGAGTAGTCCGTCGGTGTTGTTGTAGGTGTAGTTCTCGGTGTTGTTGTAGGAGTAGTCGTCGGTGTTGTTGTAGGAGTAGTCGTCGGTGTTGTTGTAGGAGTAGTCGTCGGTGTTGTTGTAGGTGTAGTTGTCGGCGTTGTTGCAGGAGTAGTCGTCGTTGTTGTTGTAGGTGTAGTTGTCGGCGTTGTTGCAGGAGTAGTCGTCGGTGTTGTTGTAGGTGTAGTTGTCGGCGTTGTTGCAGGAGTAGTCGTCGGTGTTGTTGTAGGAGTAGTCGTCGGCGTTGTTGCAGGAGTAGTCGTCGGTGTTGTTGTAGGTGTAGTTGTCGGCGTTGTTGTAGGAGTAGTCGTCGGTGTTGTTGTAGGAGTAGTTGTCGGGGTTGTTGTAGGTGTAGTTGTCGGCGTTGTTGTAGGAGTAGTCGTCGGCGTTGTAAGTGTAGTTGTGGGGGTTGTTGTAGGAGTAGTTGTCGGCGTTGTTGTAGGGGTAGTCGTCGGTGTTGTTGTAGGAGTAGTCGTCGGTGTCGTTGTAGGTGTAGTTGTGGGGGTTGTTGTAGGGGTAGTTGTCGGCGTTGTTGTAGGTGTAGTTGTGGGGGTTGTTGTAGGGGTAGTTATCGGCGTTGTTGAAGAAGTAGTCGTCGGTGTCGTTGTAGGCGTAGTTGTGGGGGTTGTTGTAATAGTAGTCGTCAAAATTGTTGTAGAATCAGCATGATCTTCACGTTTCTGGAATAAGCAAATGAAATGTCAATGGGTCCCCTTATTTCTCTGCACCACGTACGGTTAATTTTAAATTGTTTGACAAATAAGGTACCGCAGTAAAAAGTATTTAGGAAAGCAACAGCTCAACTAAACCCGACGGAAATCAGCTTCCTCGCATACGTTTAGTACTTCCTCAGAATCAGTGCTTATCTCCACTACTATTTTCTCATTACTTGTCAGTTAATTTTACCCAAGACTCGATTTCCTGGATTGGTTCAAGACAGCGGCGGAAAGCGCTACCGGTGAACCCATTTTAGATAACATCCATCATACATCTTTTCTACCACCGACCTTCTCGAGTCTGTGAATGGTGCACTACTTTTGTCAAAAAGCAAGGCCGAAAGGTGCCCGGGTTCACTTCATTGAGCTTTCATATGTATAAGTTGATCACTCATTCAAGGTAACACTACATATCTGGATGAGAGTCGAGCTTGAGGTCTGAGACATACCGCTTGTGCATTTTCTCATCTCAATCGCTCAAAAGCGCTTATTTCATTAACTGATTGAAATCTGCAATACATTTTGACGAAAATAATATTCCGTACGTTGACTTTACAAAATATAATAGTTCATGAAAAGGTTTCTACTCACCTGCCTGGGAAACGCGGCAGTCGACACTGCTAGTAGCAAAAGGATCAGTAAGTTCATCTGAACAGTTGCATCTTTATATACATACGTGGAATCAGTGGATGTGAGTGTACTAGTTGATATTATGTTGAGTCATAAGTCCACGGACAAAGGGATAGTGATGACTTCTAGAGATCATAACTCGGGAAAGAAATGACGAAAATGGACGCGCGAGGCATTATTAGATAGAGTATAAAAAGCTCTTCCAAACACATACTAAATAGAACACCTGACCATCTCCTATGCTTGAGCGTGAGGAGAGAAAGTGCCACGTCGGCGCGGGAATCCATGTCATACTGCTTCAAAGCATGAGGCACCCATCGTCCGAGTTTTCGCACCTTGCCGATTGTCTTCAATCCACGAATAATTGTGGACTGACTCCCCAAGGGTGACTGCCAGTTCACGAGTAGTTTGATACGGATCGGCTTCCCTCTGGCTCCGCAGCACCTCGAAATCCAACTCCATTGAGCGTCCCGAACGGTCTTCATTTTCGATGGAATGGTCGTCCGACATGAACTTCGCGTGCAACTTTTATATTGTGCACGTAGCAGGAGCAACCTTTTTGTAAACTCCCTTCATACGTCTATCGATCTCCACGGGTTCTTGGTCAGATAAAAAAAGAAGTAGGATGGTGTTGCAGAGGTGGAGTTGCGACGGCTTGAAATCATGGAGCATGATTGCAGGAAAGGAAACAGTTAGGTGTGTTTATTAGTATGTATTCTAAAGAGCTTTTCATACTCGATCTGAAAATGCCACGCTCGTCCATTTTCGTCTGCTCTTTCCCGAGTTGTGATCTCTAGGAGTCATCGCTATCATTTTGTCCGAGGACTTATGACTCAACCTAATAGATTAAGTCCGATTCCATTCAGAGGAAACTCTGAAAGACAAGCACAGAAACAGGAATACCTTTCTGTTGTCACTTCAGGCCATTCAGTGATAAGTCATACATCCGTCAAGCTTGTCTAGAATTTATTCGAATTCGCTTATCTGCAAGTGAGACTTGAGTCACAAAACTTTCTCCTATAAAATATAAGGTATTCAAGGATTATGAGACTTGGTTTTTCCCCTTCTATTAAATTGTGAGGGAAGTTCTCGCAGTTTTCGCGGTCACCATATATTATAAACTCAAATTTTGGCAGCTGTCAAATCAAACCCATCGACCTACTGTGCTTCTCAGGTAAACCATAATCTCTTTCCGTCAAAGTGATTTTCCTGGAATCCCGTGCGGATGAGACTGCTTTTTGATTGGTTTTACTGGACGAGTTCGAGCTCGGCCAATTCGCAAAGTGACAGCCACAAACATCAACGTTGCTTGTATAGTAGGCACTGCATATGAGCGATTGGTTTCGTCACTCACTGCTTTCAAAAGACGGAAAGTGAGTTGGTAGACCATGCTTTGTTGGTCACGATGCTTTGCTAAGAGCAGTAGAATAAGATCTACGTCCCTCTTAGGAGAGATCATGGATGTTTATCATACGGTCATGGCTGGCCACCTCAAACAGTTCGGAAAGGTGATGAAACTTAACAAGTGGGTGTTACACCAGTTCAGGGAGCAGTAGAAATTGAGGAGTCTGAAAATTTCAAGTTCCATGCTGAGAAGGAATGATAATATTGCGCCCTTCCTTCATTGTATTATAATCGATGTGATCTTATACGACAACAGAAAACGCTCTGCTCAGTGAGTAAGTGTAGAGGAGCCTCCAAACCTCTTCACAAGCCAACTTCACAGGTCAAGAAGACAAAGGCCACAGTTTGAAGGCTAGTTATGTATTAATCCATTTTCGTTTCGTTTCTTGACGGACCAAACGGTCGCCGCAGTACCACAAGACCAAGTTAACGAAATTCACATGGAACTAGAGCAAATGCAGCCAGCACTTGTGTATCGTCATGGTCCACTGCTTTTGCATGACAATGCGCGACCGTATGTGCCACAAATCGTCTTGCAGGAGTTGAATGAGCTGCAGATCGGAGTTCTCCTCCATCCGCATCACTCATCAGACCCGTCATCACATCCTATTCAAACATCTAGACAACTTCCTGAAGTTATGATTTTTTGAAGATTAGCTGTCAAAACGACAAGAACTTTCCTTACAACCTAATATATTGTTCTCCCGCAAGACCGTAAGGGGTAAATGAGAGGAACGATGCAGGATTAAGTAGTCACTTCAATGCATATGTTTGGAAGCCGCGTTTGATAAACATGCACTGAGGAGGCTTCATGAAGTTATACCGAAAAAGAGAGGAAGTGGTAAACAACTGGGGCAGAATGAGTTATAATCTATGCCGCCAGGGACGGTCTCAAAGTATTATACACCAAGCAGTGCGTGTTTCCTGCGGTCTGCCTTCCGTGTGAAGACAACTCTCTTATTTCTATCAACTCGACTGAGTATATATGTAGAATATTACCATTGTATGAATTATTAATATCATGTATTTTGTGAAATTCCTATTATTTTATCAGAATACCGTACAATACTGTGTGAGTAATGCATATATTCATTGTATAGCCCTGTGTGACTCTCGATTTCTCAAAATATACAGACAATTGTTTGGTGTCTTTGAGAGTGTCGGCTGCCAAGATAAAGAAATCAACTTATTTAAATATGAAGCCACAGTTTACGGTAATAATGTTTTCTGAGGTATTCTTCCGATGACGAATCTGTGGTACCCACTGCAACTCTTCGTATACCATATGTTATGCTACCAGATCGGAAAACGACTTAGATAGCCCAAGCATTGATCTGGCTTTATGCCACACCCGGGGGAGAAAGAGTTTCAACGGCATTGTGTAGGCTGCACTATTTGCAAGGGATATCCATGTTAGGAATTCGATCAACTAGCTGCGGCTCATTACGACAATGTAATGCGATTTTGGACATTTTCGGCATACTGCAGTCAACTCTGTGCCAGTTTATGCTCAACAGAGAACCGTTTACAACAGCCTGAGAGGAGTTTAAGGGGCCCAAAGAAGGCTTCAATACCATGTCGAGTTGATGGGATGTCATTAATTGTGTCCTTCCTGCCATTTACCGTTAAGACTTGAGTGGTGCATCTTACCAATTAGTGGTGGAGTATAGCCTAAGGAGGCTAGAGTTCACAGTTTTGTGCCCTCGTGTCTTTGAGACCTGAGGGAGTTGGGAGTGGAGTCCAATACGAAAACCTGAGAAGCTAAAGCTCATCACCTACATGCTGACGGGAAATAGGGCGGCCTCGTAGGGAGGAAGCATCGCTGTCAGAATAAACTCCCTGGTATCCCAGCATTACTAACGTCCTTCGTGTGTTCAAAATAAAACAACTTCGCCAACAACCACTGCTTTTCGTGATCTTATGAAAATTTTTTTTGATGGTTCAATATTTATTATTCATTACACAGTAGAGAAATTCTTGATGAAGACACTGTAAGATGTAAGTAAATCAATTTCCCCAGATCATCCGGAACCTGCTACCGTGATTAGTCTCAAAGTCGTGGATAATTCCACATGGGCATCCTCATTCCCATTGGCCCACCCCATGGTCCCGTTGGTCCTCCTGGTCCCATCGGTCCTACACCTGGTGCCATCGGTCCACCTGGTGCCATCGGTCCGCCCCCTGATCCCATCGGACCTACACCTGGTCCCATCGGTCTAGCCCATGGTCCCATCGGACCTACACCTGGTCCCATCGGTACCCCACCTGGCCCCATAGGTCCTCCACCTGGCCCTATCGGTCTCCAATGTCTCATTATTCCATCCAGTAGGTAAGGTAAGTTAACCCATCGTTTGCGTCTTCGTAGTGGCGATGGTGGCAGCTGAGGTAATGATCCTGTAGCAGTCGCAAACGTTTCCGAAGGTGTGGTTCTCAACGTTGTAGGCAATGATGAATGTATAGCTTCTGGTGTGATTGAGGAGTCATTTTCCAACATTGTTTCCGGTGTAGTTGCCAGTGTTGTTATGGAGTCAGATTCCAAAGTCGCTGTGGCATCCGTGGCGGGTGAAGCATTATCTTCGCGTTTCTGAAATAAGCAAATAAATTTCATAATGGGTGCTTTGAGTAAGGTTAAACAACTCGTAAGTATCAAGTAAATATTATAAATAATTAATGGATATATTTTTGTAAATAATAGATAAATGTGTATTTAAAATAATAAAGAATTAATTAGGCATATATAATAAGGCAAAGCAACAGTCAGAATTTCATGACGAAAAATATTCCTAGCGCACATTTTGAACATTCTCAGAATCAATGCCTTATCTCCAGACTCATTTCCCCATTACTGGACGGTTCATTTTCATTAACAGCACGATCTTTAGGGGCTAGATCTGAGCTGTTGGCCTCAGAAAGAGATTCGTGAAAGGATTCATACTCACCTGCCTGGGCAATGCGGCAGTCGACACAACGAGTAGCAAAAGGATTGGTAAGTTCATCTAAACATCTGCACATTCGTATAACAAATAGGATAACAATTGATTCAGTAAAAAGTAAGAACCGATATTTTAGTTCTAGCATTATACAAAAAATCCTAGCCAATGAAAATGAGATCGGGGCTATAGGAAGTGTCATACACCTGTGAAAGAAATCTTAAGCTGAACACCTGAAATTGCTGTAACTGGTAACTTTGGCCATAGATACCCTTTTGTGGACTTTGGAATCACCTATGAATGACGTTCTAGCGGTTTCTTATTGATCGCATAAGATTCAACACTGATGAGGCCTCAGAAGTTTGGGTACTCAGCTGGTAACTTTGGGTGTTTGACTTTCTGAGACATGATGAGACTGCTTAGCACAGATGTGTGCTCGATCGAGTGGGCCTCAGACCTACAGCGTTGGATCACTTTCAGGACCTCAACGTCCTAATTAAGTGGTACAACCATGACAAACCCACAAGACAGGGCAGCGTAAAGCTCTATTTCTTTATTATCCAAAACTCGGTTAACCCTGGCGAACGCTGATTCAATGAGAAAATGTGTTAGTAGTCTTAGCAATCTTTGGAACCACCTTGCTTCAAAAAATTTAGAACCCCTTTCCAGATCCATAATGTTGAACCTATGCTAAGGAAATTCTTGAAGTGATCTGAAGGTTAACAATCCACGAGAGAAAAAGTCAAGATTCATGTGGAACTGCAGCTGGCAAGGGGCGACAAAGAGGCTCGTGAGAAGCCACTTTTTAAGGGAACAGAGACGATTCCTCTGGAATCTATATTTAGTCAACTAAATAGCTTATTGTATGCTAAATGTTGAATATCACCACAATTGAAGGATTCCTTGAAAGTTTTCAATTGGAGCATGTATTTTGTGGAATTCTTCACGTTGCATAGAAATCCTGAATAACATTGCGTGAATGGTTCGTGTGTTCAATGTATATTTCTGTGTGAACGGAAGCCTAATGGGCTCGAATTCCCAAAATGCACAGAACAGCTCTTTGGTGGCATTGTTCCCGACGTGCAGGCTCTAGATATGATACATGGAAGCTAAGTATAATATTATTGGAGCAAGACGGGACTTACAAATTTTCAGAACATCGTGGCATCCCATTATCGAACGCTTGCCGGACGTGTATATAAGATTCCCTGAATGCGCTCTGTACAGGAACTCGTTCTGAGTTTGCAGTGAATTCGAACTCGACCGTTTTCTGAGACACTTTATACATAGTCTAAAGGATACGGAACTGCGTTTCCAGTCTCTGGGATATAGACAATATAGAGCACTATTGTCTTTAGAAATGAAGAGAATCTCCCAAGCCATAGCTCATTCCATTATATTGGAAAAGGGTTGTTTACAAGCATAGATCCCGATAAAAGTGGTTCCCACGATTCTCTTCTAGAATTACCCAGCGGCCCCTAAGGGTAGCACAAAGGACGCTGTCGGGACGAAAAACTCAATAGTTAGGGTATAATGCAAACCCCATTACCGGACTCGTCGACGTCCACGCCCATCGACCGATGATGTATCAGGCGAGTGTCCAGGCAATACAGGTCCCTCTATTCGCCCCAGGACCCATCATGCAATCAGCTGATTGCCATGTGGTGAGGTGTTGTCTTACTCTGATTCTATTATTCTTTGTTACTCTTTTTGCTGATGCGGTCCTTTATCTAGTTTTCTACCTCAGAAGATGAAAAAGGTGGGTTATCTTTGTTGTTAATAATGTTTTTGTTAACTTATGGTTTTATTGAATGTTTTGTAAAGGACTTTCTGGCTCACTTCAGTCAGCTATTCGCACCAGGACCCACGCGGACGCAACGACATGCAATGTGTAGCTCGTCCAACCACACGTTCTAGTGCTTTTTTCCGGTCTTATTCTCACCTGAGCCCTTTTAGACGACTTTATCGAAGCCCTTCACAATTTTGGAAACACCGATTCGCGTGCTTTCTTCGCCTCCATCAGTACTCTCCAACTTCTCTTTCATTTTTCGTTATAATCTGGATGACCCAAAATTATCGTGAACTGTGCAGTTTCGGTTTAGTGAACACCTTCGTTGTCCTCTTGATAGGCATACGTCATACCTCTATATTTCTCCCAGGATTCTCAAGAACAAGGTGACTGCAGATGATTTCGTGGAACGAAGAAGGGAGTTACCTATAATAGCGTACCCTATGACTGCGCTCTATTAGCACCAAGAAGGGAGAAAGACTGTTGATCTTATTGAAATCAGTATGTAATTCAACTATTGTAGATTAGCTACAATTTTCTGCTACATTTTATATTTCTTGGCTCAGTCGAGGCTTTTTTCTCAAACTTGATTAGAATTCCAGTGGAGGATTTATCGAATTAAGGAATTTTATGGATTTCTTGGCACTCCATAAAAGTCGCGCATAACAATGCGTGTCTTTTCTGTATGAACGAAAGGCTCATGGGATAGATACCCGAAGATGTTCAGGACAGTGCTTTGATGACTCCGAGAATCGCGGCCAAGTCGAGTTATCTAGACAAAAGTGAACTTATATTGATTCGAATTTTCTTAATGTACGAACTTCAGATGTGAAATAAGGAGGCTAACTTTGAAGCAGAATAGGTCGTACAAAGCTCTCGAAAGGTTGAGGCATCCGGATGCGCTTCGTTCCGCGCGTCCGTCGAAATTAGGTCACTCCGCAGAAGTCGCATGCGGCGGATCAGCCGCAATTCTCGACGGACGTCGCAGTTGTCGGAGGGGTACTACTACTTGCTCTTGATCCACGGCAGTCAGCTTAGGGAGAAGATAACACAGACTTGTGCAAATCATTCGCTCCACTGGCACTTAGTGGTACTGTAGAGTCATCTCGATATCGCAGTGGGCTGCGCCGTGAGAAGGACATCCCCCGGAGCATCCTTGTATTGAGTGCTTGCCGGATTTGTGTTCATACACACGTGTACATGAAGAGACCTGAAAACACGATAGGCACGCCCATTCTATGGATAGTGGAAATATGGGAACCAATGAACACCAATGATCAATTAATTACCTTGTTGCCTTGACACACATACACACCATACGCTTTTTGTTAGAGACTTCTCCGAAGATCCCCAAAGGCATGAAATATTTGTTTTTCACTACGGCCTCGAGAATTTTTGACTAGGAAACCAGAAAACCTCCCCGGCGAATAAGAACTTTCGGTGTGAACATGTTCTGTACCCTTTTTAGCAGCATAATGTTCTTCTTTTTATTGGAGCACAAAACGACAGTCCCACTTTCCACTAGCGAACGGACATAGGACTTATATGCACGAACAAGAACATTTGTATCCTTTGTGGTGAGCGCCTTAGAGATCTGGTACGTACAGTCTAGTGCAATACGCTGGATATGGCTACGATGAGACGAGAAGTCGAGTTTGCCACTGTAATGGAAGCTCAAATCCCTGATCTCCTCCTCACGAAGTACGAGGCACTACCAGTGGAGGAACCCGTGAAGCGTCTTCGCATGAGAGAGGGGGAATTTCCACTTTCCAGACCACTGAATTAGTCCACCAATCGCAGACTGTGAATCAAGAGAATTCTTGGAAGTCTTTATACTTTATATAACTTCAGATCATCAGCATATTGTCTGCAAGCGACATTAAACTGGCTACAGCATCACACCATGTCAGCCGAATGAATATTAAACATTATTGGTGACCATTCTCCACCTTATGGAAACCATTCTGACATGGAAAACATCAGAGTAAGCGGAGTTAATACGCACTTGAAAGGCTCTGTCACTAAGAAATTTCTGTATCCATCTGCAAACATTATCATGGAATCCCAACAACTGCAGCTTATGCAACAGTTTTTTGTAATTGACTTTATCAAATGCCTCTGCGAAATCAAAATAAATTATGCCCACACTTTATTTGTTATTTAAGATCATCGTCCAATCATTGAGCGATTCTAATAGATTAGTAGTTACTGACTTCCCTTTACAGAACAATCACAATACAACACAATCACTCGATAAAGCTAGGCAAAGTACGAAATGGAAACTGAGTTGTATTACGAATATTAATTACTACTTGAAAAATTACTGTAATTTCCTCGAAAATTTTATCTGATAATATTAGTAATAATGAATTCCACTTTATGCCCATTTCTCATTACAATGACCACCATTCCATTGCTTTGGTGTTAAACGCTTCAATCCTAGAACAAGGTTAGCGATCCTTAGTGTGTTTCTGTGTATATAAATGAGGCTTTATTGGTAGCACAAACCCTAGCAACATTGTGATTAAATTCAACGACAATTAACCTAAAGTCATCAGTTTTATTTTATACTTTACTACTTATTCTACCGCTTATTATGCCAGTATTCGAGCCCAAATAGTTGCCATTTCTCTCAATTGAATGTGCTTTTGAGCTCAAGGTACTTCTACATATCAAAGGGAACTGTTCACTTTCTGATTCAGCCTTACTTGGACACTTGGATACTCGGAAGCTCGTTGTCGGCTAATGTCGAGCACACGCTTCCATCCATTTGAGACGATCTTGAGCGGTTTGGGACCAGTGTTGACCAACGTTTCCCTGAAGTTTCTTCAGTGAGTCACTCCATCTCGTTGCAGGACTACCAGGTGTGCGTTTAATCTCACGTGGGTACCAGAACGTGACGTGAGTGGTCCACCTGTCGTCCGTGCGTCTGATCACGTGCCCTACCCATCGTTTCTTTGCGTTCCACGCGTACTTTTCGGCGTCACGGATGCCGGACATTGACCGCATGTCTGCGCTGCGAAGGTTGAGATTCCTCTGCTTTGCGCGGTTGATCTTCAGCAGCGTCCGCTCTGGAGCTCTTTGTGCTCGAACCAACATTAGCGTTGACTTCTTGTTCTCCGCCCATGTCTCAGAAGCATAACACAGGGCTGGCAATACCGTAGAGTCGAAAAGGTCAGCTCGTACTTTCTTGTCCGATACGAGATGAGCCGCTTCTTTTATACCTCCGATTGCCGCCCACGCGCATCTTCTGCGCCTCATAATCTCTGCACGCAAGTTGTTGTCCATGGAAATGAGACGGCCGAGGTACACATAGGAGTCGGTGAACGGTAACGTGGTTCCTTCAAGTGTGATGGGTGACGCACTTGCCCATTCGTTTCGCATGACCATTGTCTTGCTCCTGTTCATCGTGAGGCCAATGGCTTTGCTGACGTCGTCCACTCCTCCACCATCTGCTGCAGCTCCTCTCGGTTTAGGCTGATAAGGACGATATCGTCTGCGAAGCGCAGACTGGATAGTTTCTTGCCGTCGATGTTGATGCCTTTATCGTCCCAACCCAGTTGCAGCATCGCGTGTTTTGGTGCGGTGGTGTATAGTTTAGGAGATATCGTATCACCCTGCCTGACTACTTTCTCAATCGGCACGCGAAGCTCTCGTTGGAACATGCTATCTTGATTGAGAGCAGCAAGAGGCTTCGCCTCGCTTCGACGTCGGTTCAGCCTGGTAAAGAAAAATTCGTAGATTATCCATTTATCTATATGGAATGAATACTTGCTTTAATTGAACCTCTGCTTTTCTGCATATTTATATTCCATTATTGAAAGAGTGAGATCCGTCAAAAGAGGACCAATGTCTTTATTTTTGCCTCAACATCTCATCTATCGAGCTTCAAGTAGTATACTGGGAGACCTAGCTTTTCATGTCATAGAGGCCAATTCTGGTTTTTTTCTTATTATAAAGGCCGTTTCTGATTTTAGAACATCTAGGAGGAAAGTGAAATTATTGAATTCTACGACGTATGTTACCAGCTCTCTATATGTAAACTTGGTTTTTGCAACTGCACTAAATCTAAGACGGGAACTATTACTTTATGGAGTTTACAACATAGTGTCTTGTGAACTTTATCATGATATAGTTGCAAAGGTTTTTGGCCCAGTATAAATTTGGACTGAAGCTTTATAGGAGCGCCCCCGAGAGATCTGTTGGGAGTCGAACAGAGAGAAAACGAGTTAAAAGCAACTTATAGTGTGAACAGTGACATCTCACACTTGGTCATCAATTACTCTTCTTCGTAAACTTGCCAAAGGTTTTTTAAGGCACACTGTTTTTACTAACTATATTTATTTCATCACACGGCAGAGAAATACATAAAGATGACGCTCGAGAAAGCAACCTCTTCTGATTCCCTGGGAACTAACCACCGTGGTCAGAACTAAAATCCCATGGGTCCAAACGGTCCATCCCATGGTCCCATGGGTCCTTCGTGTGGTCCCATCGGTCCACCTCCTGGTCCCATCGGTCCACCCCTTGGGCCCATCGGTCCACCCCCTGGTCCCATCGGTCCACCTCCTGGTCCCATCGGTCCACCCCTTGGGCCCATCGGTCCACCGGCTGGTCCCATCGGTCCACCTCCTGGTCCCATCGGTCCACCTCCTGGTCCCATCGGTCCACCCCTTGGGCCCATCGGTCCACCTCCTGGTCCCATCGGTCCACCCCTTGGGCCCATCGGTCCACCTCCTGGGCCCATCGGTCCACCCCTTGGGCCCATCGGTCCACCCCCTGGTCCCATCGGTCCTCTTCTTGGTCCCATCGGCCCACCTCCTGGTCCCATCGGTCCACCCCTTGGGCCCATAGGGCCACGCCCTGGTCCCATCGGTCCACCCCACGGTTCCATCGGTCCGCCCCATGGTCTCATTGGTCCAAATGGTGGCAAACCACCAGGGCCAAATCCTGGCATTGGTGGTGGAGGTGGTGGTGGCGGTGATGGCGGAGTAGATGGTCCTGTTGAAGTCGCAGTTGTTGTAGTAGGCGTGGTGGTCGTTGTTGTTGTAGGCGTGGTGGTCGTTGTTGTTGTAGTTGTAGTTGCTGGGGTAGTTGTAGTAGTTGTAGGTGTTGTCGTAGGAGTGGTTGTGGGGGTCGTTGTAGGAGTGGTTGTTGGTTTTGTTGAAGAGTCAGGTGTCGAGGAGGCTGTGGTAGTTGAAGGAGTAGTAGTGGTTGCGGTATCATCTTCACGTTTCTGAAATGCGCAGATAATTTTCATAGCGGACGCCCACTATTACCTTTATAGTCTTAGTTGTCGATATTTGATGTTTTCTTGGCATTGGTATAACAATAGCAATTTATTAATAAAATCCGTAATCTCGTTGATAGTTGACTGGGGTACACCTTGCTACCCTGAAAACCAGTGTCTCAACTCTATTTTCATGACCCAGTTGCATGCCGATCCATTTCCACCTATTTTATTCGATTCTTATTTCGATTTTTATTTTAGATTTTCTCAATTTTTATGGCCCGGGTTGTGACAGTGGTAGGAAGCGCTACTAATGAACCCAGTCTCAGCCAAATTTCGTCAATCCATTTACCCCCGACCTTCGCGACTCCATGAGTGGACCAGAACTCGACTCGGGAAGCAAAAAGGCTGATTAAGAGAGGCACGTTGATTCAGCAACTTCTACATGTGCCAGTCATCTTTTCAAGCAATACTATGATCACGGATAAGAGTTGAACTTGCGGCTCTCCCTCCTGTTTCTTTTTTTCTCTGAAGTTCTACCTATCTGAGTAGTTGAACATCGGACTAACTTCCATTGCAAAAACGCGACTTGTTTCCAAAGTGTCAGCTCTACAGAGTAGCTCATGAAAGGATCTAACTGACCTGTCTGGAGAAGCTGGGGAACGCAGCAGCCGACACCGCAAGCAGTAAGAGAATTGGTAAATTCATCTGAAAACTTGCTTACTTGTTTGAGAGTGGATTCATTTGTGGATTCAATGATCAGAAGACCTTTTTTCATTGGCTAAATATTGGCTCACCATGGTGGAGTTGCTTCAATATGAAAAAAGAGATGGCGATCAATTGCAAGGGGCACTATTTCTGCTTCAACCGCCTTGAGCCCCACAAATCCTCAAGGTCAACCCCTCTCCCAGGGCTCCTCCTTGCTCTTAAAGTACAAGGAAACTTGTAAGAAATTTTTGATCGTCGGGCTTTCTTTCGTATTCGATCGGTCTTCGAGTTGAGTTGACTTTGGAAAATGAATGGCTTCAAGAGCAAAAATGGGTCTTTTTTTATCAGTCATTCATGTATCAAGCTTTTCAGAAGGTTCATCGGGAAATCCCCTCTTGGGCTGGACGTCGGTCTACAGCCACGAAGCTTATTCCTTATGAAAATATATCAGACAGATTAGTCAGCGGAGCCCATTTTTCCCTTCCTTGCCCTTCTACATTGTTCTCCTGTGTCACGAACATAAGAAACACGCACTGAAAATGCTTTTGAAGTGATATTAAAGGAGAAGAAGCGATGAACGAATTCAAGTACTCAAGCAGGATTGCAGCTGGCTAAGAGATGAGGACGAGATCTCTGGAAATCTCTGGAAAGCGAACCGATCGAGATGTAGTCTTGCCGCCGACGCCGCTCTTATACCCTACCAGACAGTGCTTGTTTACTGGGACTATCTATGGGAAGACAAAGTCTCCCACATTTGTATTTAGTCAGCTGAATAGCTTATAATATGTGAAACCATTAAATATTATCTCACAAAAAGACAATCAATAAGGGTGATTCATTTGGGGTATGTTGCGGAGTTCTATTCTTTTCATCAATCAACGTGCCTACCCAGATGAGCTCGCTGAATAAAACTGGACTTCACCTGCATCACCTGCCGTCCCGGTGATCATCGATTTCCTCAAGCGAGTGCCTCTAACGTCTCCATTCGCCCCTTTCGCCAGCCAGAGTAGTAGATCGTCCTCGCTCGAGGGACTCCAGGCGGAACATTCTTTTCGTTTAGAGCTTTCGTGAAGAAGTCTGATCACCAAAAAAAACTGAAATTACTCTGATTCAAAGTTTTCGGGGTGCGTGAGTTTCTGATGAGGTTTATCTTGGGTATCTTGGATCTACATAAGAAATAGCAAATCCCGAAAGCGCCCTAAGGCGTCGCACCGTTATCAAATAATTGCATTCCTAAGGTTCATCCTGAGTTCAGGTGATTCAAAGGTTCCGTTCGCCGTATGAGACATATAGTAATACATCGTCAAAAAAATTCGGATTCTTAAGGTTATTCCATTCCATTCCTCGGATATAGGCAATATAAAGTGAAAATTTTTTAAATCTCTTTCTGGTACTCTGGTACTGCAGCCCACTGCATCATGATTGGATTAGATTGGATTAAGTGCTCCAGTGCTGCTCTACTTGTTTATTTGAGCATGCATACCTTATGGAGCATATGGTTTTGTGCTAGCTCTACTCGTAATAAACTAGGGTGATAATACTAGTTGCTCGATAACGATGACTAGACTCCCCTTCTCAGCAAATCACAATAACTGTCATGTCTCACCCTTTTAACCCTTTGACGACAATGGCACCCACAGGTAGTTGCCACTATGACAGCCACATGGGACAATGGCACCCGATTTCGGATGCCACCACATCCTCTTGTTTCTTACCAATTGCTGAATTCAGTAAGCCAGCGAAAAAATTTTCTCCTAGGGGAGTGTCACCTACCGGTGGTTGCCAGCCACTCGTGAAAGGAGGGGAACGTGGTCCCATGGGCGCGTCACGTCGAAATTCGCATTGTCGTCAAAGGGTTAAACACCCTTTGACGACAATGCGAATTTCGACGCCGGCGTGAACTGACACGCATGAATAAATAAATAAATAAATAAATAAATAAAGTAAAAAAAAAATACCTTATAAATTTATATAATGACATCAAGAGGGGTTCTAACTAATAACGGTTAACTCGATTTTGTATTATATTGTTTTGTTTGATGATTAGGGCTTGGCTTCTTTTTTAAACTCGATCTCAGCCATCCAAGTGACAGTCTCCAGAAAACGCCACTTATGCTGGATTGCAGCTGGACAATGGAATGTACACCTGTTCTCACTCTGTAGCATAGAATATGTACGTCAGAATCCATGATACTCTGCTGTCTAAACATCTCACTTCTTCCAGATTCCTGTCGTTCCATTGTAATTGAGGTGTTTTGTCAGCATGAATGGCACGTTTATCGCATGTCAGTCAGTCCTCTCTGAATTTCGTTAGTACTTGAAGCGATGGATTCGAGGAACTTTTAGGATTCTGATCATGACAAGCTTCTCAAACGCGTAAGGTGTTTGGCAAGAAATTAACGACGCTTCATTATCATACATATGAACTAGCACAAATAGAAAACACATTCCTGTAGAATAGTGGCTGAATACTGTGGAACAGCTCGAACGAGAACCTCTATATTGGGGGGCATATAAACCTGAGAAAGGTTTGCCACATAGAATTCGATGAAGCAAACCTTAATTTTCCGAAAACCTCTTATCCTTGGTGAAGTCAGGGGCATTCCACGTGATAATTGAAAACGTGCCATTGGAATCGGTGAAAAGCCCCAGTGAAAGGTGATACAACGTAGCGAGATAAATAACCAAATTTGCCTTGTACTGTGAGCAGATGAGGATTCCTACACTTATGTCATTGGTGATGTCTGGGATCTCCTCCCAAAACGACATGCCGCGTTTGCCAGTCAGCCAGCCGCTGTTGCATCGGGTGAAATACTTCCATCCTTCCTACAGTAACAGAAGGAGCACCTGTGCTGCCATCTAAACGGGACTCCAGACTTCTGAAGAAGCACCATCTGTTGCGCAGCTAACACAACTGATAGAATTTCTTTTTTTCTCCAATATGTTTAACAATCAAAACAATAAATATAATAACTCTTTATACATATTAAATCTATTCATCATATCAAATCTGTGGTTTGTGTTCAATCAGTTCCTTCATTTCCCTCTGCTGTTGCCTGAAATGAGAAAATTGGCAGAAAAAGTTAGGCACCCGATGGTTTCTCTATCAAAAAAGCCTAGACTTCTGAAACATGCTTGACAGAAGAATTTGCCAAAAAAAGTTTTTTCAAGTTGATTAAATAGATTAGAAAGAAGAATATGCACTTTTGATTTCGTTAGACGTCCAAGGAACTACCGTGCGCGCCACTCTGATCCCAGCCTACAGTAATCCGCTTCTGATGGTGAGCTTCGCGGAAATTTTACGCTATCTTATTAATATTTATTACTTCCCATGCGATGGATATGGAATACGTTTCAATTTTTGACTCACGTTGACTTTTTGACGTCAGGGGTGAAGGATTATTTCCTTAGAAAGCCTAATTTGATATGATCCTATGACATATCTCATCAGAAAAGAAAGTAAAGCTTTTCAAGAACACTGAGCTACCCAGGGAGCAACTACGACTTTACGACTAAGGTAAGCGACTTTGACTAATAAGGGGACGCTTACCACTCATCGGAAGAATGTTATGGTGAAGCGATTTCTTCCTGTGGGATGATTTTTCGGTGTGAATCATTCAAAACGATAAGTCTATCGAAAGAAGTATAGGTGTAAACAGTATGGGAAAGTATAAACGTACCTTGTCGACCTCGGCATGACAACTTGTTTGAAGGTGGGCAGTAAATCATCGAGTGAAGCCATTTCTGACCGAGTAAATATTCTTTCCAGAATAAACATTCGTATAATGACCATGAAGACTAACTGGAAACAATCATTAAATGTCTCCTTCACTGATCATCATCGATCTGCTTCTTTCCAGTATATTCATCTGGAAATCTGGGAAATGTGTTACCCAGTGGGAAAGGTGGCGTCAACATAGGGCTCCAAACTTGGTAAGCATAAGTTAAAGTGGCCTCTAAGATTCCGCAGGCTTCATTCAAGGTGGGAATTACTGTATTTCATCTTAGTCCCAGTTGGGGATGCTTTTCTGCGAACTGTTGGTGTGACCCCTGTCTAGCCTTAGCATAGCTTCGTTTGACTCTTCAGTGCTTAACACATCTGGGCAATAGACCTGCATTAATCGTTGTATTGTTCGTTATTGTTGACATTAATTTATTTTTGCTTTGTTTTTGTTTCATTGTTTACTTAGGCAGCAATGGATTGAAATTGGTGTGAGGGTTGTTTCGGGTCCAACAAGTTCGGTTACACTTGTTGACTCCCCATGTCGCCCTTCTATTCAGCTGTCTTTGTTCCTTCATTTTGTTTGCAGGTTTCATTGTTAGAGTAATCACACGTCATTATCTTTTATTATCCGATTCCCAGCAATGGGCCTTCAAATACCCCTGCAACCCCACGGGGAAGTGAAGACATCCTCTAATTTGAAAAAAATTGAACTTTTCTATTAGTACCTTTTTTCATTTCATAAATTCTCAACTATGAAATGAACTTACCATTAGCGGAAAGATCATTGATATAGTCTTTGTGTGTTTGATCAGAAATAGTGCTCCAATCGATAACAGCTGAATGATCGTAAAGAGATGTACACGGCGCATCCTTACTGATCGTAACCATGAGTAGTCAGGCTTCAAAATTGGATCATTACATAGGGTCAAAACAGAACTATAATTAAGACCGATTAGATGAGGATTAGCTTGAGCGGAGAGGTAAAGTAGGTTCGTAGCTTGAGCTGTACGAAGGAGAAGTTGATACATTGCAGTTTATAGCTCACTTGACGAAGGTTCAGTTTGCACGGGGTAATGGCAAGCGGCGTCCACTACCACCCACATGATACGGAGATTGGATCCTAAGTTGCTATTCGCCTAAGTCAAACAAATCCCTCCGAGATCAGTTAAAGGGTTCTGGACTTATCTGGGAGGATAAATGCACTGTCTTGTTTATAGGTTAGCTCACGAAACTCATTGTACAGGTCATACAACCATTCCAAAAGGGCATCCCATAGACGGGATCGGTCAACACGCAAAGACTCTTATAGACTAGATAGAAAGATATATGTAGATAGACTCTTAAGACCCTATCAAATAGATCGGTTTTCTGGCGGTAGTACGGCCTTTGAAGTGCAGGCATACCTCGAGTGGTTATTTAGCCGATTTATCATTCGAGAGAGTAACGATAAGTAATTACCTGATGTTTAACAGAGGTCAATAACAAAGCAATTCTTTGTACAAACTGTTGATCCACGCGGACGCAACGACATGCAATGTATAGCTCGTCCAACCACACCTTCTAGTTATTTTTCTGGTCTGATTCTCGTCCAAACCCTTTTACACGACTTTTCGAAGCTCTTTACAACTTTGGGAACCCCGATTCGCGTGCTTCCTTCGTCTCCATCACTATTCTTCAACCTCTCATTTTCCTGGATAACCCAAAATTATCGTGAGCTGTGCAATTACGGTTTAGTGGACACCTTCGTTGTCCTCTTGATAGGCATACAGCATACCTTTATATTTCTCCCTAGATTCTCAAGAACAAGGTGACAGCAGATGATTTCGTAAAGCGGAGAAAGGAGGTACATGTAGTAGCGAACCTTAGGTCTGCGCTCTCTTACAATTAGCACCAAGGAAGGAAAAACACTGTTGATCTCATTGAAATCAGTAGATACTTCGACTACTGTAGATTAACGCAATTTTCTACTACATTTTATATTTCTTGGCTCAGTCAAGGCTTTTTTTCTCGAACTTGATTAGAATTCCAGTGGAGGATTTGTCGAATTAAGGAATTTTATAGATTTCTTTGCATTCCATAAAAGTCGCGCATAACAATGAATGAAACAAAACAGCAATGAATAACGCATTTGTTCAATGAACGCAGTTCTTTGTGAACGGAAGGTTCATGGGATAGATTCCCGAAGATGTACAGGACAGATCATTGGTGACTCCGAGAATCGCGGTCAAGACGAATTATCTAGACAAAAGTGAACTTATAATATTTTAGAATGCTTTGCAGTACAGGTTTGTTGTGATGGAACCGTTTATTAGGCCGACGTTCCAACTAACTCGTCGCCTTCAAGGACCCGAAAGTAGTTCGGAGCTCTTGGTCTGTGGCTTACCTGACCAAGCGCCCAAACGCACTAGGCCAGTTCCAACTACTCCCAGAAACTCAAACACCGAAACATGTCTGCCAAGAAACCAACCTTCTGCGGTTCCACCAGCGTTGTCTTCCCACTCTATTCCGTGAACAACTAGGGAATAATGAGACAACATTGACGGTTGTGAGATGAGAATTGCGCGGTGATCTCGAAGCCCACGAAAGGGAATGAATGGCAGAGGTTCACTCGTTATGGCGAAGCATTCACTCCGGTTGTTCAGCTTAGGATTTCGCTCGCGGATATACAACGCTTCCAATATCTTTCTAGCACCGATCTCGTTCTCGTAGGCTAGGATTTTGCATTTGATATCAAAATCTTCGCCTTGATGCTCTTCTAATCGATGCCTGCCAAGTGGCGTTAGTACGCTTCCTCGCCTTTTACCTGCTAGATGTTCTTTAACGTATGCATAGCATCCTTCCCGTTTCACCAATATATATTTCGTCACAGGCTGAACACTGAAGTTGGTAAACCGTCCCTCGCTGTGTGCAATCTCCACTCCTTCCGAACGGACAAATAACGCAGTTATCTGTCGCGCATGCACGATCATGGAGTCTGTTGCGGATCAAAAGGCGTTTGATATTGTCTGCTGGTACATTTATCAAGACAACATCGTTAGCCAAATCCGCTCGTGCAATGCACTGCCGTACTTCTGCGCTGACTTTGTCTGATATAAACGGAAGGCGGAGATGCACCATATCCTCATGATTTCTCAGCGGGTGCCCTTTTGAGCCTGACTTTCTCTGCTTTGTCCTGCAGCCATTCAGGGTTGCAATCCCAGATGCTAGCTGACTCCTCCCGTTCCACTTCGCCTGTGCACACTCCTGTAGCTGTTCTGTACATGTTTTGAACAACTGCACCTTTCACAGCCTCGGGGTGGGCAGACTTCGAGTAGAGTAAGATGTTCTTAGAGCTGCCTTGCCGATACCATTTCACATTGTACCTTCCACTTGAGATGTTTATCTGCGTGTTAAAATAAGGAAGCCAGCCTTCGTGCTGGACCTCTCTCGCGAACTTGATATACTGCGACTGTCAGTTAAGGATGTTAAACAGCTCATCCATCTCCTGCTGCGTTGATGTAATTACGCAGCAGTCATCGATGTAACGACAGTACATAATGGGCATGCGAGCTATAACTGGCCTTTCTACTCTGCTCATAAAACAGATAGCTGAGACCGGTGCTAGCCGCTGGCCCATAGCAAGTCCTCGGTTTTGAGAGAAGTACTGCCCGCTCCACTTAAAAATATTACAGCTAAGACACTCCTTGATTAGAGTCATAATGTGAACCTTACTCAATCCGAACGTGACAATTTCCGTCCCATGATCATCCAGCATTTCGGAAACTGCTTGGAGAGCTTCGTCGTTGTTCACGTTCGTGTAAAGCGCAGTTACATCAAATGACTCTACAACGCAGCTTTCTCGAAGCCTACATGAACGCAAGCGAACAAGAAATCCGTTAGTGTTCGGCAGATGTGATGGTACGTATCGGAGTAGTTGGCCAACAATTTCGTTAAGCAACCACGAAATACGGTCCGTTGGCCCACCTACACAGCTAATGATGGGTCTTATTTTGCAATCGCTGGCATTAAATGAGTTTTCACCTCCGTTGGACAGCTGGTGGGTTTTGATCAGGCTATAGAAAACCGGACACAAGGTTGTATCCAACTTCAATCTACTAATCAGCCTTCTTTTCAACTTTGCTGTCATTCCGATTGATACCCATAACGCACTCAGCCTGTAACATTGTGTGAGGAACGTCTTTTCGCTGGAGTGACTGTACACAGAAGTATCACTAAGGTGGAGTTCGGTGATTTCCCGATCTAGCGAACGAGGTAAAACCACGAACTCTCCTCCCTTGTCACTCACGGAAAGACGGATTTCACCTTCTGCTACGCGTTTTCGCATCTCTCGCAATCCTTCCACTGTGCGTTCGTCATGTTCGAGAACCTTTCGCGCCCATACTTTCTGAAAATTTCAAGTACTCCTGATGAAAGTACTCGAAATTCGACGTCTCGTACGGGGGAAGGTTCTAGTTCTTTGTAAAACGAACATGGGAATGGAATAGGCAACAGCATAGATTCTGTGCTAGCGCGCTGAGACCCTTTGCGCATTGCACTTCTTCTAAGCTGATCTCTCAGTTGTTGAAGCCCTGTTATCACCTGACGTTACGTGGAAGGTCCAACCCCTTGAGCAATCGAGAATGATGGCCCAAGGTTTCAAAAAAAGTTCAAAAGAACTGGTTTCAAAAAAAGTAAACTTTTATTGATTCGAATTTTCTTCATGTACGAACTTCAGATGTGAAACACGGAGGCTAACTTTGAAGCCGAATAGGTAGTACAAAGCTCCCAAAAGGTTGAGGCATCCGGATGCGCTTTGTTCCGCGCGTCCGACGAAATTAGGTCACTATGCAAAAGTCGCATCAGCCGCAATTTTCGACGGACGTCGCAGTTGTCGGAGGGGCATACTACTTGCTCTTGATCCATGGCAGTCAGCTTAGAGAGAAGATAACACGGACTTGTGCAAATCATTCGCTCCACTGGCACTTAGTGGTACAGTAATGTCATCTCGAGATCGCAATGGGCCGTAGCGTGAGCGAAATGGGCGAGACGACCTAGTTTCGACGGACGCGAGGAATGAACATTCCCCGAAACATCCTTGTATTGAGTGCTTGCCGGATTTGTGTTCATACACACGTGTACATAAAGGGACCTGAGAACACCATAAGCATCCCACTCTATGTATAGTGGAAATATGGGGCACCAATATGAGGGGATTTGATGACAATGAAGCTAAAGCCATTAATTTTATTATATAGTTTACTACTTATTCTGCCACTTATTATGCCAGTATTCGAGCCCAAATAGTTGTCATTTCTCTCAACTGATTGTGCTTTTGAGCTCAAGTTACTTCTACATATCAAAGGGAACTGTTCTATATCTAATTCAGAATGGTTAGGCAATATTCGTAGATTATCCATTTATCTATATGGAAACTTTATGGAGTTTACAACATAGTTTCTTGTCAAGTTTCTTGTCTTTCTTCTTCATCATGCGATAGTTGCAGTGGTTTTGCGCCCAGTATAAATTTGGGCTGAAGCCTAATAGGAATCCCCAGAGAGATCTCATGGGAGTCGAACAGAGAGAAAACGAGTTAAAAGCAAGTTATAGGGAAAACATTGACATCTCACACTTGGTCATCAATTACTCTTCTTCGTAACTTTGCCAAACGTTTTTTTCAGGGCACACTGTTTTTACCTATTATATTTATTTCATCACACGGCAGAGAAATTCGTAAAGATGACGATCGAGAAAGCAACCTCTTCTGATCCCCTGGGAGCTAGCCACCGTGGTCAGAACTAAAATCCCATGGGTCCGAAAGGTCCATTCCATGGTCCCATCGGTCCTTCGTGTGGTCCCATCGGTCCACCTCCAGGTCCCATCGGTCCACCCCCTGGTCCCATCGGTCCACCGCCTGGTCCCATCGGTCCACCTCCTGGTCCCATCGGTCCACCCCTTGGGCCCATCGGTCCACCTCCTGGTCCCATCGGTCCAGCTCTTGGGCCCATCGGTCCACCCCCTGGTCCCATCGGTCCACCGCCTGGTCCCATCGGTCCACCGCCTGGTCCCATCGGGCCACCGCCTGGTCCCATCGGTCCACCTCCTGGTCCCATCGGTCCACCTCTTGGGCCCATCGGTCCAGCCCTTGGGCCCATCGGTCCACCCCCTGGTCTCATCGGTTCTCCTCTCGGTCCCATCGGTCCACCCCATGGTTCCATCGGTCCGCCCCATGGTCTCATTGGTCCAAATGGTGGCAAACCACCAGGGCCAAATCCTGGCATTGGTGGTGGAGGTGGTGGTGGCGGTGGTGGCGGAGTAGATGGTCCTGTTGAAGTCGCAGTTGTTGTTGTAGGCGTGGTGGTCGTTGTTGTTGTAGGTGTAGTTGTGGGGGTTGTTGTAGTTGTAGTTGTTGGGGTAGTTGTAGTAGTTGTCGGTGTTGTTGTAGTCGTTGTAGGTGTTGTTGTTGTAGTCGTTGTGGGGGTTGTTGTAGGAGTAGTCGTCGGCGTTGTTGTAGGTGTCGTTGTAGGAGTAGTTGTGGGGGTTGTTGTAGGAGTAGTCGTCGGTGTTGTCGTAGGAGTGGTTGTGGGGGTCGTTGTAGGAGTAGTTGTTGGTTTTGTTGAAGAGTCAGGTGTCGAGGAGGCTGTGGTAGTTGAAGGAGTAGTAGAGGTTGCGGTATCATCTTCACGTTTCTGAAATGCGCAGATAATTTTCATAGCGGACACCCACTATTACCTTTATAGTCTTAGTTGTCGATATTTGATATTTTCTTGGCATTGGTATAACAATAGCAATTTATTAATAAAATCAGTAATCTGGTTGATAGTTGACTCGGGTACACCTTGCTACCCTGAAACCAGTGTCTCAACTCTATTTTCATGACCCAGTTGCATGCCTATCCATTTCCACCTATTTTATTCGATTCTTATTTCGATTTTTATTTTAGTTCGATTTTCTCAATTTTTAGGGCCCGGGTTGTGACAATGGTAGGAAGCACTACTAGTGAACCTAGTTTGGGCAAAATTTCGTCAATCCATTCACCCAACGACCTTCCCGACTCGGTGAGTGATGCGGAATTCGTCTCGGGGAGCAAAAAGGCTGGGATATACACCTACTGACTTTCACGAACTTCTACATGGGTCAATCATCCTTTCATGCAAAAATAGCTACGATTACGGATAAGAGTTGAGCTTAGGGCTCTCCCCCCTGTTTCTTTTTTCTCTGATGTTCTACCTAAGTGATTGAACACCAGACTAACTTCCACTGCGAAAACGCGGCTTATGTCCAAAGTGTCGGCTCTACAGAGTAGCTCATGAAAGGATCTAACTGACCTGTCTAGAGAAGCCGGGGAACCCGGCAACCGACACCGCTAGCAGTAAGAGAATTGGTAAATTCATCTGAAAACTTGCTTACTTGTTTGAGAGTGGATTCATTTGTGGATTCAATGATCAGAAGACCTTTTTTCATTGGCTAAATATTGGCTCACCATGGTGGAGTTGCTTCAATATGAAAAAAGAGATGGCGATCAATTGCAAGGGGCACTATTTGTGCTTCAACCGCCTTGAGCCCCACAAATCCTCAAGGTCAACCCCTCTCCCAGGGCTCCTCCTTGCTCTTAAAGTACAAGGAAACTTGTAAGAAATTTTTGATCGTCGAGCTTTCTTTCGTATTCGATCGGTCTTCGAGTTGAGTTGACTTTGGAAAATGAATGGCTTCAAGAGCAAAAATGGGTCTTTTTTTATCAGTCATTCATGTATCAAGCTTTTCAGAAGGTTCATCGGGAAATCCCCTCTTGGGCTGGACGTCGGTCTACAGCCACGAAGCTTATTCCTTATGAAAATATATCAGACAGATTAGTCAGCGGAGCCCATTTTTTCCCTTCCTTGCCCTTCTACATTGTTCTCCTGTGTCACGAACATAAGAAACACGCACTGAAAATGCTTTTGAAGTGATACTAAAGGAGAAGAAGCGATGAACGAATTCAAGAACTCAAGCAGGACTGTAGCTGGCTAAGAGATGAGGACGAGATCTCTGGAAATCTCTGGAAAGCGAACCGATCGAGATGTAGTCTTGCCGCCGACGCCGCTCTTATACCCTACCAGACAGTGCTTGTTTACTGGGACTATCTATGGAAGACAAAGTCTCCCACATTTGTATTTAGTCAGCTGAATAGCTTATAATATGTGAAACCATATAAAAATTATCTCACAGAAGGACAATCAATAAGGGTGATTCATTTAGGGTATGTTGTGGAGTTCTATTCTTTCTATCAATCAACGTGTCTACCCAGATGAGCCCGCTGAACAAAACTGGACTTCACCTGTATCATCTGCCGTCCCGGTAATCATCGATTTCCTCGAGCGAGTGCCTCCATTCGCCCCTTTCGCCAGCCAGAGTAGTGGATCGTCCTCGCTCGAGGGACTCCAGGCGGAACATCTTTTCGTTTAGAGCTTTCGTGAAGAAGTCTGATCACCAGAAAAACTGAAATTACTCTGATTCAAAGTCTTCGGGGTTTGTGAGTTTCTGATGAGGTTTATCTTGGGTATCTTGGATCTACATAAGAAATAGCAAATCCCGAAAGTGCCCTAAGGCGTCTCACCGTTATCAAATGATTGCATTCCTAAGGTTCATCCTGAGTTCAGGTGATTCAAAGGTTCCTTTCGCCGTATGAGACATATAGTAATACATCGTCAAAAAAATTCGGATTCTTAAGGTTATTCCATTCCATTCCTCGGATATAGGCAATATAAAGTGAAAATTTTTTAAATCTCTTCCGGGTACTCTGGTACCGCAGCCCACTATATCATGATTGAAATAGATTGGATTAAGGTCCAGTGTTGCTCTCCTTGTTTATTTGGGCAGCATACCTTATGGTGCATATGGTTTTGTGCTAGCTCTACTCGTAAACTAGGGTGATATTACTAGTTGCTCGATATCGATGACTAGACTTCTCTTCTCAGCAAATCACAATAACTGTCATATCTCACCCTTTTAACCCTTTGACGACAATGGCACCCACAGGTGGGTGCCACTATGACCGCCACATGGGACATTGGCACCCGATTTCGGATGCCACCACATCCTCTTCTTTCTTACCAATTGCTGAATCCAGTAAGCCAGCGAAAGAATTTTCTCCTAGGAGAGTGTCACCTACCGGTGGTTGCCAGCCACGCGTGAAAGGAGGGGAGCGTGGTCCCATGGGTGCGTCACGTCGAAATTCGCATTGTCGTCAAAGGGTTAAGGCGCGTGAACTGACACGCATGAATAAATAAATAAATAAATAAATAAATAAATAAAATACCATATAAATTTATATAATGACATCAAGAGGGGTTCTAACTAATAACGGTTAACACGATTTTGCATTATATTATTTTGTTTGATGATTAAGGCTTGGCTTCTTTTTTAAACTCGATCTCAGCCGTCCAAGTGACAGTCTGCAGGGAACGCCACTTATGCTGGACTGCAGCTGGACAATAGAATGTGCACCTGTTCTCACTCTGTAGCATAGAATATGTATGTCAGAATCCATGATACTCTGCTGTCTAGACATCTCACTTCTCCCAGATTCTTGTCGTTCCAATGTAATTGAGGTGTTTTGTCAGGATGAATGGCACGTTTATCGCATATCAGTCAGTCCTCTTTGAATTTCGTTAGTACTTGGAGCGATGGATTCGAGGAACTTTTGGGATTCTGATTATGGCAAGCTTCTCAAACGCGTAAGGTGTTTGGCAAGAAATTAACGACGCTTCATTATCATACATATGAACCAGCACAAATAGAAAACACAATTCTGTAGAATAGTAGCTGAATACTGTGGAACAGCTCGACTGAGACCCTCTATATTGCGGGCATATAAACCTGAGGAAGGTTCGCCACATAGAATTCGATGAAGCAAACCTCAATTTTTCGAAGACCTCTTATCCTTGGTAAAGGCCAGGGGCATTCCACGTGATGATTGAAAACGTGCCATTGGAATCGGTGAAAAGCCGCGGTGAAAGGTGATACAACGTAGCGAGATAAATAACCAAATTTGCCTTGTACTGTGAGCAGATGAGGATTCCTACACTTATGTCATTGGTGATGTCTGGGATCTCCTCTCAAAACGGCATGCCGCATTTGCCAGTCAGCCAGCCGCTGTCGCATCGGGTGAAATACTTCCATCCTTCCTACAGTAACAGAAGGAGCACCTGTGCTGCCATCTAAACGGGACTCCAGACTTCTGAAGAAGCACCATCTGTTGCGCAGCTAACACAACTGATAGAATTTCTTTTTTTCTCCAATAAAAAATGTTTAACAATCGAAACAATAAATATAATAACTCTTTATACATATTAAATCTATTCATCATATCAAATCTGTGGTTTGTGTTCAATCAGTTCCTTCATTTCCCTCTGTTGTTGCCTGAAATGAGAAAATTGACAGAAAAAGTTAGGCACCCGATAGTTTCTCTATCAAAAGAGCCTAAACTTCTGAAACATGCTTGACAGAAGAACTTGCCAAAAAAAGTTTTTTCAAGTTGATCAAATAGATTAGAAAGAAGAATATGCACTTTTGATTTCGTTAGACGTCCAAGGAACTACCGTACGCGCCACTCTGATCCCAGCCTACAGTAATCCGCTTCTGATGGTGAGCTTCGCGGAAATTTTACGCTATCTTATTAATATTTATTACTTCCCATGCGATGGATGTGGAATACGTTTCAATTTTTGACTGACTCGTCAGGGGTGAAGGATTATTTCCTTGGAAAGCCTAATTTGATATGATCCTATGACATATCTCATCAGAAAAGAGAGTAAAGCTTTTCAAGAACACTGAGCTACCCAGTGAGCAACTACGACTTTACGACTAAGGTAAGCGACTTTGACTAATAAGGGGACGCTTACCACTCATCGGAAGAATGTTATGGTGAAGCGATTTCTTCCTGTGGGATGATTTTTTGGTGTGAATCATTCAAAACGATAAGTCTATCGAAAGAAGTATAGGTGTAAACAGTATGGGAAAGTATAAATGTACCTCGCCTACTTCGGCATGACCACTTGCTTGAAGGTGGGCAGTAAATCATCAAGTGAAGCCATTTCTGATCGAGTAAATATTCTTTCCAGAATAAACATTCGTATCATAACCATGAAGACCAACTGAAAACAATCATTAAATGTCTCCTTCACTGATCATCATCGATCTGCTTCTGTCCAGTATATTCATCTGGAAATCTGGGAAATGTGTTACCCAGTAGGAAAGGTGGCGTCAACATGGGGCTTCAAACTTGCTAAGCACCAGTTAAAATGGCTCCTAAGATTCCCCAGCTTTCGTTTAAGGGGGAAGTATGAACTGTACGCCATCTTAGTCGCAGTTGGGGACGCTTAACTGTTGGTGTGACCCCTGTCTAGCCTTAGCATATACATCTGGGCAGTAGAGAAACACGTAGACCGGCATTAATCGTTGTATTGCTCGTTATTGTTGACATTAATTTATTTTTGCTTTGTTTTTGTTTCATTGTTTACTTAGGCAGCAATGGTTTGAAATCGGGGCGAGGGCTGTTTCGGGTCCAACAAGTTCGGCTGCACTTGTTGACTTCCCATGCCGTCCTTCTTTTCAGTTGTCTTTGTTCCTTCATTTTGTTTGCAGGTTTCATTGTTAGAGTAATCACACGTCATTAACTTTTATTATCCAATTCCCAGCAATGGGCCCTCAAATATCTCTGTGATCCCAGCGGGAAGTGGAGACAGCCCTTAAAATGAAAAAATTTGGCCTTTCTATTACTACCTATCTTGATTTCATAAATTCTCAACTTTGAAATGAACTTACCATCAGCGGAAAGATCATTGATATAGTCTTTGTGTGTTTGATCAGAAATAGTGCTCCAATCGATAACAGTTGAATGATCGTAAAGAGATGTACACGGCGCATCCTTACTGATCGTAACCATGAGTAGTCGGGCTTCAAAATCGGAACATTATATGAAGTCAAAATAGAACTATAATTCAGACCGATAAGGTAAGAATAAACTAGAGCGGAGAGGTTAAGTAGGTTCGGAGCTAGAGCTGCACGAAGGAGAAGTTGATACATTTCAGTTTATAGCTCACTTGACGAAGGTTCAGTTTGCAGGGGAATGGCAAGCGGCGCCCACTGCCACCCACATGATCCGAAGATTGGATCCTAAGCTGCTATTCGCCTAAGTCAAACAAATCCATCCGAGATCAGTTAAAGGGTTCTGGACTCATCTGGGAGGATAAATGCACTGTCTTGTTTATAGGTTAGCTCACGAAACTCATTGTACAGGTCATATAACCATTCCGAAAGGGCATCCCATAGACGGGATCGGTCAACACGCAAAGACTCTTATAGACTAGATAGAAAGATATATGTAGATAGACTCTTAAGACCCTATCAAATAGATCGGTTTTCTGGCGGTAGTACGGCCTTTGAAGTGCAGGCATACCTCAAGTGGTTATTCAGCCTATTTATCATTCGAGAGAGTCACCTGTCACCTGTCGTCCCGTTGATCATCGACTTCCTCGAGCGGGCGCCAGTAACGTCTCCATTCGTCCCTGTCACGAGCCAGAGTGGTCCAGTGGATCGTTCTCGCTTCAGGGACACGAGGTTCAACATTCCTTTCGTTCAGAGCTTTCGTGAAGAAGTCTGACCATCTCGTTGGTGGCCTTCCTGGAGTTCGTTTGATGTCCCGAGGAATCCAGTCAGTAACCGCCCTGGTCCAACGGTCATCACTATATCGCATAACGTGTCCAGCCCACCTGATTTTCGATTCCTTGGCGCAATCAACGGCATCCCTGATCTTCGTTCGGTGACGGAGCTCGGAACTCCGGATTCCCTTCTGCACTTGTGTGTATAGGGAAACTCCGAGCATCGCCCTTTCCAAAGCGCGTTGAGTAACGCTGACAGCATGCTCATCCTGCTTTCGTAGAGTCCAGGTCTCCGAGGCGTACGTCAAAGCAGGAAGGACAGCAGTGTCGAAAAGGTGAGCGCGGAGCCGGATGTTCTTTGTCTTCTTCACTACTCCCTCGATATTCTTAAATGCTCCCCACGCGGCGCGTTTCCTTCTGCACAGCTCTGGAGCTAGGCCGTTCATCATGTTGACTTCCCGACCTAGATACACATAGCTAGAGCATTCGGAGATATTCGTTCCGTTTAACGTGAAAGGAGCATCAGGTACCAGTCCGTTTTTCATGAACATCGTCTTCGTTAGGTTTAGCCTCAAGCCGATCTTTCACAAGCACTATCGAATTCGGCCAGCATTCGTTCCGCCTGCTCGATGTTCGGTGTTATAAGCACGATGTCGTCTGCAAAGCGGAGGTGATGTAGGAAGCGGCCGTCGACCTTCACTCCCAAGTCTTCCCATTCCAAATGACGCATGATATTCTCGAGGGCGGCGCTGAAAAGTTTGGGCGAAATAGTATCGCCTTGCTGGACACCTCTCTTCTAATCTATTAGAAATATATTCGAGAGAGTAACGATAAGTAATTACCTGATGTTTAACAGAGGTGAATAACAAAGCAATTCTTTGTACAAACTGTTGATCCACGGGGACGCAACGACATGCAATGTATAGCTCGTCCAACCACACCTTCTAGTTATTTTTCTGGTCTGATTCTCGTCCAAACCCTTTTACACGACTTTTCGAAGCCCTTTACAACTTTGGAAACACCGATTGGCATGCTTCCTTCGGCTCCGTCACTATTCTTCAACCTCTCATTTTCCTGGATAACCCAAAATTATCGTGAGCTGTGCAATTACGGTTTAGTGGACACCTTCGTTGTCCTCTTGATAGGCATTCATCATACCTTTGTATTTCTCTTTAGATTCTCAAGAACAAGGTGACAGCAGATGATTTCGTAAAGCGGAGAAAGGAGGTACATATAGTAGCGAACCGTAGGTCTGCGCTCTCTTACAATTAGCACCAAGGAAGGAAAAACACTGTTGATCTCATTGAAATCAGTAGGTACTTCAACTACTGTAGATTAACGCAATTTCCGTGAGCAAAATGGGCGGAGTGACCTAGTTTCGACAGACCAGAGGAACGGACATTTCCCAAAACATCCTCGTATTGAGTGCTTGCCGGAATTGTGTTCATACACACGTGTACATAAAGGGACCTGAGAACACAATAGACACACCCATTCTTTGTATAGTGGAAATATGGGGCACCAATGAACACCAATGATCAATTACCTAGTTGCCTTGTCACACATAACACCATACGCTTTTTTGTTAGAGGCTTCTCCGATAATCCCCAAAGCCAAGGTGACGGATGATGATGCCGTAGACCGAAGGAAGGAGGTACTCATGAAAAGGACTCTATGACTACGCGTTATTAGCGCGTTAGAGTTAACATATGCTGTGAACGCCGGGCAATTTCATGTCCTCTCTGCTATTTGCTATGAAGACTGAAGGAATGCTTCCCACAATCACTGCTAGAACATCGCTTAGATTGATTCTACTGCTCTCATGCAGATCAAGAATTTATGTTTCCCAAGAAGGTTTTAATTTTCGTTGTTTGGTGGCTTCTATTCTAGTTTGTTCCCTTACAATCTACCAGAGATTGACCATTCAAGATTTGTTGTTAAGGAACCATAATTCATTCATGTGCCCCTCCCTTGAAACCTAACGAAAGCTTTATCCCGATCAGTAAAGTGTATCAAATTGGAATCGGTGGAGCTCATCTAACAATATGAAAACAATAACAAAAAGACAATAATCAAAATAAATAAACTAAAATAAAGCGAAAGATGGCTCATTTAGCCTCTCCACCAGTCGAACCACAATTTTCACCTTCCCCTTAGGTTAGCCTTGGTTTGTGGTTAGAGGACAAAGTAATGGATGAAATGCATCAATCTGCATATTTATTTATTTTTATTTATAATATACGCCATATAAGACAGCGTTGAAGAGGAAGACATAAACAAGGACAGCAACACAACCCACTACAATAGAACAACAAATTGTGAGAACAGAAGGAGAAAACTATGCTTGTGAAATATCTTTACCAACTGCCCGTTTAAATGAAATCAGAAAGCCTTGGATGCTAGAGGCCTTGCTGGTTTCCTGTATGCAAGACCAGCCCTTACAGTGGAAAGTGTCTTCTTATGGTTGTTTTGGGCCTAAAATGGATAATTTGAGCTGACTATCCCTTGTTTTTGAAGGAATCAATGAGTAGATATCCGAAAATTGTCCGCGATTTGCCTGTCAGCAATTTTGTATCATGCACAAGCCAAAGAGCTTGCACCTGGACTGTAGTGAAGGAAGGCTGGAATATTTGCTTATTACTACGGCCTTGAGAATTTTTGACTACAGAAAACCTCCCCAGCGACTGGAATTTCCCGAGTGAAATTGTTCTGTACCCTTTCTAGCTACATAATGTTCTTCTTTTTGTTGGAGCACAAAACGACAGTCTCACTTTCCACTAGCGGACGGACATAGGGCTTACATGCACGAACAAGATCATTTGTCTCCTTCGTGGTGAGCGCCATAAAGATCCGGTACGTACGGTCTAGTGCAATACGCTGGATATGGCAACAATGAGGCGAGAAGTCGAGTTTGTCAGTGTAATGGGAGCGCAAATCACTGAACTCTCTCGACGCCCCTCATGAAGTACGAGGCACTGCCAGGGGAGGAACCTACACGCATATGAAACGTCTTCGTATGAGAGAAGGGGAGTTGCCACTTCTCAGACCACTGCTTGAAAATTTTCTAAAATCTCCTCGAAAAATTTATCTGATTATATTAGCAAGGATGAATTCCGCTTTATACCCATATCTCATGGCAGTGACCATCATTCCGTTGCTTTGGTGTTGAACGCTTCTTCAATCACTGAACAAGGCTGGCAATTCCCAGTGTTTGTGTGTATATAAGTGAGGCTTTATTGGTAGCAGGAACATTAGCAACACTGTGAAGAGAATTTGACGACAATGAAGCTAAAGTCATCAGTTTTGCTATATAGTTTTCAACATATTCTACCACTTATTATGCCAGTATTCAAGCCTAAAGCCTAAAGCCTAAGCCTGTTGCCACTTCTCTCAGCTGATTGTGCTTTTGAGCTCAAGTTGCTTCTATATATCGAAGGGAACTTCTCTATATCTGATTCAGCGTGGTTAAGTAATATTCGTAGATTATCCATATATCTATATAGAATAAATAGCTTATTTTTATTGAACCTCAGCTTTTTTGCATATTTATATTCCATTATTGAAAGAGTGAGATCCGTCAAAAGAGGACCAAAGTTTTTGCCTCCTCATCTCTTCGATCGAGCTTAAAGTAGTATATTGGGGACCTAGCTTTTCATGTCATAGAGGTCAAGTCTGGATTTTTTCTTGTCACAGGCCGTTTCTGATTTTAAGACATCTAGGAGGAAAATGAAATTATCCAATTCTACGACGTATGTTACCAGCTCTCTATATGTAAACTTGTTTCGCAACTTTCTTCACAGAGGAAAGCAGCTTACCTTCACACATAGGGGAGGTCCCAGTGTGATACTGATGATGCCCTTTATGCGACATTCTTGCCCTGTTTTCTTCGTTCCTCTTTTTCACAGTATGATGTTTGGCCTTCATCCTTGGGCTCTGCCTTAAGGCTATCTCTTTTTTCTTCTTTCAGGGCATTTTCTTCTGGTTTTTGTTGGCAGAAATTGCCTCAGAGTCCCGCTTGTACGGCCCATTCTTGGGTATATTCAAATAAATAAACAAATAAATAAACTGCCCCCAATCTATAACGGAAACAGTTACTTTATCGAGTTTACAACATAGGTCTTATGAGCTCCATCATGCAATAGTTGCAAATGTTTTGGGCCCAGAATAAATTTGGACTGAAGCTTTATAAGAATGCCCCGGAGGCAGGTAGTTGCTGGCAGTTGAACAGAGAGAAAACGAGTTAAAAGCAACTTATAGTATAAACATTGACATCTCACACTTGGTCATCAACTTCTCTTCTTCGTAACTTTGCCAAAGGTTTTTTTCGTGGCACACTGTTTTTATCTATTACATTTATTTCATCGCACGGCAGAGAAATTCATAAATGACGCTCGAGAAAGCAACCTCTTCTGATCCCCTGGGAACTAACCACCGTGGTCAGAACTAAAATCCCATGGGTCCGAAAGGTCCATTCCATGGTCCCATCGGTCCTTCGTGTGGTCCCATCGGTCCACCTCCAGGTCCCATCGGTCCACCTCTTGGGCCCATCGGTCCACCCCCTGGTCCCATCGGTCCACCGCCTGGTCCCATCGGTCCACCGCTTGGGCCCATCGGTCCACCGCCTGGTCCCATCGGTCCACCTCCTGGTCCCATCGGTCCACCTCCTGGTCCCATCGGTCCACCTACTGGTCCCATCGGTCCACCCCTTGGGCCCATCGGTCCACCCCCTGGTCCCATCGGTCCACCCCCTGGTCCCATCGGTCCACCCCCTGGTCCCATCGGTCCACCCCCTGGTCCCATCGGTCCTCCTCTTGGTCCCATCGGTCCACCTCCTGGTCCCATCGGTCCACCCCTTGGGCCCATCGGACCACGCCCTGGTCTCATCGGTCCGCCCCATGGTCTCATTGGTCCAAATGGTGGCAAACCACCAGGGCCAAATCCTGGCATTGGTGGTGGAGGTGGTGGTGGCGGTGGTGGCGGAGTAGATGGTCCTGTTGAAGTCGCAGTTGTTGTTGTAGGCGTGGTGGTCGTTGTTGTTGTAGGCGTGGTGGTCGTTGTTGTTGTAGTTGTAGTTGTTGGGGTAGTTGTAGTAGTTGTCGGTGTTGTTGTAGTCGTTGTGGGGGTTGTTGTAGGAGTAGTCGTCGGCGTTGTTGTAGGTGTCGTTGTAGGTGTTGTCGTAGGAGTGGTTGTGGGGGTCGTTGTAGGAGTAGTTGTTGGTTTTGTTGAAGAGTCAGGTGTCGAGGAGGCTGTGGTAGTTGAAGGAGTAGTAGAGGTTGCGGTATCATCTTCACGTTTCTGAAATGCGCAGATAATTTTCATAGCGGACACCCACTATTACCTTTATAGTCTTAGTTGTCGATATTTGATGTTTTCTTGGTATAACAATAGCAATTTCTTTATAAAATCAGCAATCTGGTTGATAGTTGACTCGGGTACATCTTAAAACCCTAAAAATCAATGTCTCCATTACTTTCATGACCCGGTTGCATGCCGGTCCATTTCCAGCAATAAATAGGTTTTTTCGGGCCTGGTTTGCGACACTATGTAGGAAGCGCTAAGAGTGAACCCAGTTTGGAAAGAATCTCGTCAATCCATTCACTCGACGATCTCCCCACTCGGTGAGTGATGCGGAATTCGTCTCGGGGAGCAAAAATGCTGGGAAGTACACCTACTCACTTTCACGAACTTCTACATGGGTCAATCATCCTTTCATGCAAAAATAGCTACGATTACGGATGAGAGTTGAGCTCTCCCACCTGTATGGATTCTTACGTTTTTTCTCTGGTATTCTACCTGCCTGAGTGATTGAACACCAGACTAACTTCCACGGGAAAACGGGGCTTATGTCCAAAGTGTCGGCTCTACAGGGTAGCTCATGAAAGAATCTAAACTGACCTGTCTGGAGAAGCTGGGGAACGCGGCAGCCGACACCGCAAGCAGTAAGAGAATTGGTAAATTCATCTAAAAACTTGCTTACTTGTTTAAGAAGTGGATTCATTTGTGGATTCAATGATCAGAAGACCTTTTTTCATTGGCTAAATATTGGCTCACCATGGTGGAGTTGCTTCAATATGAAAAAAGAGATGGCGATCAATTGCAAGGGGCACTATTTATGCTTCAATCGCCTTGAGCCCCACAAATTCTCGAGGTCAACCCCTCTCCCAGGGCTCCTCCTTGTTCTTAAAACACAAAGAAACTTGTAAGAAATTTTTGATCGTCGGGCTTTCTTTCGTATTCGATCAGTTTTCGAGCTGGCTTCGGGGAATAAAGGTTTTCAAGAGCAAAAATGGGTCTTTTCTTATCAGTCGTCCATGTATCAAACTTTTCAGAAGGTTCATCGGGAAATCCCCTCTCGGGCTGGACGTCAGTCTACAGCCACGGAGCTTATACCATTTGAAAATATAACAAACAGATTGGTCAGCAAAGCCCATCTTTCCTTGCTTGCCCTTCTACATTGTTCTCCTGTGTCACGAACGTTAGAAACAATGCCAACAAGCTGAGAATGTCTTTGAAGTGATACCAAAGGAGATGAAGTGGTGAACAAATTCAAGAACTCAAGTTGGATTGCAGCTGGCTGAGAGATGAGGACGAGATCCCTAGGAAGCCATCTCTCTAAAAAGCAAACCGAGCGAGATGTAGTCTTGTCCCCGACGACTCTCTTATACCCTATCAGACAGTGCTTGTTTACTGAGACTGCCTATAGGAAGACAAAGTCTCCCACATTTGTATTTAGTCAGCTGAATAGCTTATAATATGTGAAACCATAAAAAATTATCTCGTAGAAGGACAATCAATAAGGGTGATTCATTTGGGGGATGTTGCGGAGTTCTATTCTTTTCATCAATCAACGTGCCTACCCAGATGACTCGCTGAATAAAGCCGGACTCCACCTGTATCACCACCTATCGTCCCGCTGATCGTCGGTTTTCTCAAGCGAGTGCCTCTAACATCTCCATTCGTCCCTGTCGTTCGTCGTTCGTCTGTTCGTGTCGCAAGCCATAGTAGTGGGTCGTCCTCACTCGGGGGGACACGAGGGAAAACGTTCAGAGCTCGTTTAGAGCTTTCGTGAAGAAGTCTGATCACCAAAAAAACTGAAGTTTGATTCAAAGTCTTCGGGGTGTGTGAGTTTCTGATGAGGTTTATCTTGGGTCTACATAGGAAATACCAAATTCCGAAAGCGCCCTAAGGGGTTTGACCGTTATCAAGTGATTGCTTTTCCAAGATTCACCCTGAGTTCAGGTGATTCAAAGGTCTCGATCGCCTCAAGAAACATGTAGTTGTACACGTTCGAAAAAATACAGATTTCTGAGGTTATTCCATTCCATTCCATGGATATAGGCAACATGAAGTGAAATTTTTTTACTTTGACTAATACTAGTTAACACGATTTTATTTTTTTATTTATTTTGTTTGATGATTAGGGCTTGGCTTTGATTTTTTTAACCTCGACCTCAGCCATCCAGGTGACAAACTCCAGGAAGCACCTCTCATGCTGAGTTGCAGCTGGACAATAGAATGTGTACCTGTTCTTACTCTGTAGCACGGAATACGTATGTCAGAATTTATGGTACTCTGCTGTCTAAACATCTCATTTCTCCCAGATTCTTCTCGTTCCAATTCAATCGAGCTGTTTTGTCAGAATGAATGGCACGTTTATCGCTAAACAGTCAGTCCTCTCTGAATTTCGTTAGTACATACTTGAAGGGATGGATTCAAGGGAGTCTTGGGATTCTCGTCATGACAAGCTTCTCAGGCATGCAAGGTGCTTGGCAAGACATCAGCGACGCTTCATTATCATACATATAAGCCTGTACAAATAGAAACACATTTTGTGAGATAATGGCTGGATATTGTGAAACAGTTCGACTAGGCCTTCCCTAATTACAGAAGTACAAAACCGAAACCTTAAGGAAGTCTCTCTCTTAGAATTCGATGAAGCAAACCTTAATTCTTTCCGAAAACTCTTGGTTTTAGTGATGTATTCCATCAAGCTATTGAAAAACTGCGACGGGTAAAAAGTGAAAAAGTCCCAAATAGGAAGCCGCGCAGCGAGACAACTAACTAAAAATCGCCTCGAGCTTTGAGCGGATCGGGATTCCTACACCTATGCTGTTACTGACCCTGGAATCTTTTACGCAAAAGACATGCTGCGTTGTCGCACCCGATCGCGAGCAGTCGCTTACTATGAAGGGAAGGATTTCAATTTTAAGAGGAAGGATACGGTAGTCGCTGGCTAGTAGGCCACTGCCCCTTCGTGTAGTATCTCCATTTCTGTCACCGTGGCACAAGGACCCCATGCACTTCCGTTTAAAATCGTAGATTCGTAGATCCAAAAATTTTTGAAGAAGTAACAACTGTTGTGCAGCTTACAAAACTAATACAACTTCTTTTTTCCTCAATAAAAAATGCTCAACAATCGAATTAATAAATATTATAACTCTTTATACATATTAAATCTATCATCATATCAAATCTGTGGTTTGTGTTCAATCAGTTCCTTCATTTCCCTTTGTTGTTGCCTGAAATATGAAAATTATTGAAAACTTCGATGCAGCCGATTAGTTCCATCAGAAAAGCTTAGACATTTGAAATATGCTCGACAGAAGAAATTGTCAACAAAAGTATTTTCAAGTCGATCAAATAGATTAGAATAAGGATATGCACTTTTTATATTGTTAGACGTCCAAAGAGCTACCGTGCTCGCCACTCTGATCCCAGCCTACAGTAATCCGTTTCTGAACTTCGCGCGAATTTCGCGCTATCTTTATTAATGTTTATTACTCTCCATGCGATGGATATGGAATGCCTTTCAATTTTTGACTGACTCGTCAGGGGTCAAAGATTATTTCCTTGGGAAGCTTAATTTGATATGATTCTACATATATTATTATATATCCCATCAGGAAAGAAAAAATGAAGTTCCCCAAGGAACGCTGGTAAAGTAACCATTCCCCAAGGAGTGATTTTTTGGCGAGAATCATTCAAAAGGGTAAATCTATCGGAGGGAATGTGTGGGTAGAGGGTATAGGAAAGTTCAGACTTACCTTGCCGACTTCGGCATGACTACTTGTTTGAAGGTGGGCAGTAAGTCATCAAGTGAAGCCATTTCTGATCGAGTAAATATTCTTTCCAGAATAAACATTCGTATCATAACCATGAAGACTAACTGGAAACAATCACTAGATGTCTTCTTCACTGAACATCGTGGATCTGTTTTTGTCCAGTATTTTCACTTGGAAGTGCCGGAAAAGTATTACCCAGAGGGAAAGGTGGCGTCAACATGGGGCTTCAAACTTGCTGAGCATCAGTTAAAATGGCCCCAGAGATTCCCCAGCTTCCGTTTAGGGAGGGAACTATGTACTATACGCCATCTTACTCCCAGTTGGTGATGCTTTTCTGTGAACTGTTGGTGTGACCCCTGTCTAGCCTTAGCATAACTTCGTTTGACTATTCAGTGCTCAAACATCTGGGCAATGGAGAAACACGTAGGGCTGCATTAATCGTTGTATTGTTCGTTATTGTTGACAATGATTTATTTTTGCTTTGTTATTGTTTCATTGTTTATTTAGGCAGCAATGGATTGAAATTGGTGCGAGGGCTGTTTCGGGTCCAACAAGTTCGGTTGCACTTGTTGACTCCCCATGTCCCCCTTCTATTCAGCTGTCTTTTTTCCTTCATTTTGTTTGCAGGTTTCATTGTTAGAGTAATCACACGTCATTATCTTTTATTATCCGATTCCCAGCAATGGGCCTTCAAATACCCCTACAACCCCACGGGTAAGTGAAGACAGCCCCTAATTTGGTAAAAAATTGACCTTTTCTATTATTACCTTTTTTCATTTCATAAATTCTCAACTGTGAAATGAATTACCATTAGCGGAAAGATCATTGATATAGTCTTTGTGTGTTTGATCAGAAATAGTGCTCCAATCGATAACAGTTGAATGATCGTAAAGAGATGTACACGGCGCATCCTTACTGATCGTAACCATGAGAAATACGGAGGCTACCATTGAAGCCGAATAGGTCGCACAAAGCTCCCAAAACGTTGAGGCAACCGGATGCGTTTCGTTCCGCGCGTCCTTCAAAATTAGGTCACTCCGCAGAAGTCGCATGCGGCGGGTCAGCCGCGATTTTCGACGGACGTCGCAGTTGTCAGGGGGGGGGGGCATACTACTCGATCTCGATCCACGGCAGTCAGCTTAAAGAGAAGATAACACGGACTTGTGCGGATCATTCGCTCCAGAGGCACTTAATGGTACTGTAACGTCATCTCGAGATCGCAGTGGGCTGTGCCGTGAGCGAAATGGGCGGGGTGACCTAGTTTCGACGGACGCGAGGAACGGACATTCCCCAAAACATCCTTGTATTGAGTACTTGCCGGATTTGTGTTCATACACACGTGTACATAAAGGGACCTGAGAACACAATAGACACACCCATTCTTTGTGTGGTGGAAATATGGGGCACCAATGAACACCAATGATCAATTACCTTGTTGCCTTGTCACACATAACACCATACGCTTTTTTGTTAGAGGCTTCTCCGATAATCCCCAAAGCCAAGGTGACGGAGGATGATGCCGTAGACCGAAGGAAGGAGGTACTCATGAAAAGGACTCTATGAGTACGCGTTATTAGCGCGTTAGAGTTAACATTTGCTGTGAACGCCGGGCAAGTTCGTGTCCTCTCTGCTATTTGCTATGAAGACTGAAGGAATGCTTCCCACAATCACTGCTAGAACATCGCTTAGATTGATTCTACTGCTCTCATGCAGATCAAGAATTTATGTTTCTCAAGAAGGTTTTAATTTTCGTTGTTTGGTGGCTTCTATTCTAGTTTGTTCCCTTACAATCTACCAGAGATTGACCATTCAAGATTTGTTGTTAAGGAACCATAATTCATTCATGTGCCCCTCCCTTGAAACCTAACGAAAGCTTTATCCCGATCAGTAAAGTGTATCAAATTGGAATCGGTGGAGCTCATCTAACAATATGAAAACAATAACAAAAGACAATAATCAAAATAAATAAACTAAAATAAAGCGAAAGATGGCTCATTTAGCCTCTCCACCAGTCGAACCACAATTTTCACCTTCCCCTTAGGTTAGCCTTGGTTTGTGGTTAGAGGACAAAGTAATGGATGAAATGCATCAATCTGCATATTTATTTATTTTTATTTATAATATACGCCATATAAGACAGCGTTGAAGAAGAAGACATAAACAAGGACAGCAACACAACCCACTACAATAGAACAACAAATTGTGAGAACAGAAGGAGAAAACTATGCTTGTGAAATATCTTTACCAACTGCCCGTTTAAATGAAATCAGAAAGCCTTGGATGCTAGGGGCCTTGCTGGTTTCCAAGTATGCAAGACCAGCCCTTACAGTGAAAAGTGTCTTCTTATGGTTGTTTTGGGCCTAAAATGGATAATTTGAGCTGACTATCCCTTGTTTTTGAAGAAATCAATGAGTAGATATCCGAAAATTGACCGCGGATTTGCCTGTCAGCAATTTGTATCATGCACAAGCCAAAGAGCTTGCACCTGGACTGTAGTGAAGGAAGGCTGGAATATTTGCTTATCACTACGGCCTTGAGAATTTTTGACTACAGAAAACCTCCCCAGCGACTGGAATTTCCCGAGTGAAATTGCTCGGTGCCCTTTCTAGCTACATAATGTTCTTCTTTTTATTGGAGCACAAAACGACAGTCTCACTTTCCACTAGCGAATGGACATAGAACTTATATGCAAGATCATTTGTCTCCTTCGTGGTGAGCGCCATAAAGATCCGGTACGTACGGTCTAGTGCAATACGCTGGATATGGCAACAATGAGGCGAGAAGTCGAGTTTGTCAGTGTAATGGGAGCGCAAATCACTGAACTCTCTCGACGCCCCTCATGAAGTACGAGGCACTGCCAGGGGAGGAACCTACACGCATATGAAACGTCTTCGTATGAGAGAAGGGGAGTTGCCACTTCTCAGACCACTGCTTGAAAATTTTCTAAAATCTCCTCGAAAAATTTATCTGATTATATTAGCAAGGATGAATTCCGCTTTATACCCATATCTCATGGCAGTGACCATCATTCCGTTGCTTTGGTGTTGAACGCTTCTTCAATCACTGAACAAGGCTGTCAATTCCCAGTGTTTGTGTGTATATAAGTGAGGCTTTATTGATAGCAAAAACATTAGCAACACTGGGAGGAAATTTGACGACAATGAAATTAAAGTCATTAGTTCAATTATGTAGTTTACTACTTATTCTACCACTTATTATGACAGTATTCGAGCCTGAGTAGTTGCTATTTCTCTCAACCGTATGTGCTTTTGAGCTCAAAGTCACTTCTACATATCAAAGGGAACTCTTCTATATCTGATTCATCCTGGTTAAGTGATATTCGTAGATTATCCATATATCTAGATATAACAAATAGCTTATTTTTATTGAACCTGTGCTTTTTTGCATATTTATATTCCATTATTGAAAGAGTAAGATCTGTCAAAGGAGGGTCAATGTCTCCGTTTTTGCCTACTAATCTCTTCGATCAATCTTCAAGTGGCATACTGGGGGACCTAGCTTTTCAGAGACCAGTTCTGGATTTTTTCTTATCATAGAGGTCGTTTCTGATTTTAGAACATCTAGGAGGAAAATGAAATTATTGAACTCTACGACGTATGTTATCATCTCTCTATATGTAAACTTGGCTTTCGCACTGCCCTAAATCTACAGTCTTGTGAATTTCATCATGCGATAGTTGCAAAGGTTTTGGGCCCAGTATAAATTTGTACTGAAGCCTTTTAGGAATGCCCCAGAGACATCTGCTGGGAGTCGAACAGAGGGAAACCGAGTTAAAAACAACTTATGGGGTAAACACATTGACACAACATTGACATCTCACACTTGCTCATCAACTACTCTTCTTTGTAAACTTGCCAAAAGTTTTTTAAGGCACACTGTTTATATCTATTTATTTCATCGCACGGCAGAGAAATTCATAAAGATGACGCTCGAAAAGCAATCTCTTCTGATTCCCTGGGAACCAACCACCGCGGTCAGAACTAAAATCCCATGGGTCCGAAGGGTCCATCCCATGGTCCCATCGGTCCTTCGTGTCTTCCCATCGGTCCACCCCTTGGGCCCATTGGTCCACCGTCTGGTCCCATCGGTCCACCCCTTGGGCCCATCGGTCCACCGCCTGGTCCCATCGTTCCACCCCTTGGGCCCATCGGTCCACCCCCTGGTCCCATCGGTCCACCCCCTGGTCCCATCGGTCCTCCTCTTGGTCCCATCGGTCCACTTCCTGGTCCCATCGGTCCACCCCATGGCTCCATCGGTCCGCCCCATGGTCTCATTGGTCCAAATGGTGGCAAACCACCAGGGCCAAATCCTGGCATTGGTGGTGGTGGTGGTGGTGGTGGCGGTGGTGGCGTAGATGGTCCTGTTGAAGTCGCAGTTGTTGTTGTAGGTGTAGTTGTCGGGGTTGTCGTAGGCGTTGTTGTAGGAGAAGTTGTCGGTTTTGTTGTAGAGTCAGATGTCGAGGAGGCTATGGTAGTTGAAGGAGTAGTAGCGGTTGCGGCATCATCTTCACGTTTCTGAAATGCACAGATAAACTTATAGTGGGCATTCACTATTCCTTGAATAGACTTAGGTGTTGATATTTGATGTCTTCTCTGAATAACTAGGCTATAACAGTAGCAATTTATTTAGAAAATCAGCAATCTGGTTGATAGTTGACTCGGGTACATCTTGATACCCTAAAAATCAATGTCTCCATTATTTTCATGACCCAACTGCCTGCCGGTCCATTTCCACCTATTTTTTTCGATTCTTATTTCGATTTTTATTTCATTTCGATTTTCTCAATTTTTAGGGTCCGGGTTGTAACAGTGGTAGGAAGCGCTACTACTGAACCCAGGTTTGGGCAAAATTTCTTCAATCCATTTACCCCCGACTTTCCCGATTCTGTGTGTGAAACAGAGCTCGTCTTGGGAAGCAAAAAGGTTGAGAGGCACATCGATTCATTTCCGCAACTTCTACATGGGCCAGTCATCTTTTCATGCAATACTATGATTAGGGATAAGAGTTGAACTTGCCGGCTCTCCCTCCTGTTTCTTTTTTCTGAGGTTCTACCTACATATCTGAGTAATTGAACACCGGACTATCTTCCGCTGCGAAAACGCGACTTATATCCGAAGTGTCGGCTCTACAGAGTAGCTCATGAAAAAATCTAAACTGACCTGTCTAGAGAAGCTGGGGAACGCGGCAACCGACACCGCAAGCAGTAAGAGAATCGGTAAATTCATCTGAAAACTTGCTTATTTGTTTAACAAGTGGATTCATTTGTGTTTTCAATGTTCAGGAGGCCCTTTTTCGTTGTCTGAATAGCTCACCATGGCGGAGTCGCTATGAAAGAAGAGATAGCGATCAATTGCAAGAGGCACTATTTGTGCTTCAACCACCTTGAGCCCCACAGATCCTCAAGGTCAACCCCTTCCCAGGACTCCCCCTCGTTCCTGAAGTACAAGGGAACTTTAAAGAAATTTTCGATCGTGGGCATTTTTCGTACTCGATCAGTCTTCGAGTTTTCTTTGGTAAATGAATGTCTTCAAAAGCGAAAATAGGTCCTTCTTATCAGTCATTCATGTATCAGGCTTTCCAAAAGGTTCATAGGGAAATCCCCTCTTGGGCTGGACGTCGGTCGACAGCCACGGAGCTCATTCCATTTGAAAATATGTCAGACAGATTGGTCAGAAGAGCCCATTTTTCCCTTCCTTGCCCTTCTACATTGTTCTCCTGTGTCACGAACGTAAGAAACAATGCAAACAAGCTGAAAATGTCTTTGAAGTGATACCAAAGGAGAAGAAGTGGTGAACGAATTCAAGAACTCAAGCAGGACTGTAGCTGGCTAAGACGAGATACCTTGAAACCCACCTCTCTGAAAAGCAAACCGAGCGGGATGTAGTTTTGCCGCCGACGGCGCTCTTATACCCACCAGACAGTGCTTGTTTACTGGGACTGTCTATGGGAAGACAAAGTCTCCCACATTTGTATTTAGTCAGCTGAATAGCTTAAAATATGTGAAATCATTAAATATTATCTCACAGAAAGACAATCAATAAGAGTGATTCATTTGGGGTATGTTGCATAGTTCTATTCTTTTCATCAATCAACGTGCCTACCCAGATGAGCTCGCTGAATAAAACTGGACTTCACCTGTATCACCTGCCGTCCCGCTGATCATCGGTTTCCTCGAGCGAGTGCCTCTAACGTCTCCATTCGCCCCTTTCGCCAGCCAGAGTAGTAGATCGTCCTCGCTCGAGGGACTCAAGGCGGAACATCTTTCCGTTTAGAGCTTTCGTGGAGAAGTTTGATCACCAAAAAAAAAACTGAAATTACTCTGATTCAAAGTCTTCGGGGTGCGTGAGTTTCTGATAAGGTTTATCTTGGGTATACATAAGAAATAGCAAATCCCGAAAGCGCCCCAAGGCGTCTCACCGTTATCAAATGATTGCATTCCTAAGGTTCATCCTGAGTTCAGGTGATTCAAAGGTTCCGTTCGCCGTATGAGACATATAGTAATACTTTACTTACTACTTTGATACTTTGATGGTCCATCGGCAAGAGGTTCTTCTCAGCGGGGACCACAGCTCCTCCATACCGCCCGATCTTTCGCGACTTGCATCCAATGTAAGCCGTTGTCTCTGAAATTTTTGGAAAACGAATCGGCCCACCGAGTCGGCGGACGTCCTGGTGGTCTTGTTTTGTTTCTCGGAAGCCACTCTGTGACTCGGAGACTCCATCTGTCATCTGTTCGACGAAGTAGATGACCGGCCCAGCGGTGCTTCGAATGCGCCATGTATTGAAGCGGATCTTTCAAACGCGATCTCTCCTTCAGGTCTGAACTCCGCAAGCCTTGCTGCCACTGTTGGCGTCGACTGATTTTCAGAAAACTTCTTTCCAACGCGTGATGAGAAGTTCTTATGGTTTTGGCGATTGTTTTGCTGTTGGGCCATGTTTCAGTCGCATAACACATCGCTGGCAGTACTGAGGCGTTGAATATCGATGCCTTAAGGTCGGGATCGCTGAACTGGTTTGTCACTTCGCGGATTGAACCAAAAGCTGCCCATGCGGCCCGTCTTCTCCGGTTTAGTTCCGGAGTGATATTGTTCATCATGTTCAGCTCTCTTCCCAGATACACGTAGGATTCGACTCTTTGCAGAGCTTTTCCATCTAAACTTACTGTTCCCGTATCGCACCACTGGTTGACCATTAATTGCGTCTTAGACATATTCATCTCCAGGCCTATCCGCCGGCTTACCGCATTGAGTTCGTTGACCATCTTTTCCATCTCAGCAGTACTGCTAGATATCAAAACGATATCATCGGCGAAGCGGAGGTTATTGACGTTTTTGCCATTGACGGAATATCCCCTTTCTTCCCAGTCGAGGTTCAACATCGCGTACTGTAACGCAGCCGTGAAAAGCTTTGGAGATATCGTATCTCCTTGTCGCACTCCCTTTCCAACTGGAATCTTCAGTTTTCGCTCGAACAGCTGGATGGACGTTGATGTGTTTGAAAGACACTGTTCGAGCAGATGGACGTAGGCGGGATCAACTCCAGCTAGCGCAAGAGCGTTTAAAACGGCGTTGATCTCCACAGTGTCGAAAGCTTTTTTGTAATCCACGAACAGAAGAGCCAGTGGAAGGCGATACTCTCGGCTTCTTTCAATAAGCTGAGTGACTGCTTGGATGTTGTCCATGCATGAGAAGTTTTTCCTGAATCCGGTCTGCTCTATTGGCTGGTATTCGTCCAAGGTGCGTTCCATGCGATTGAGCAGAATTTTCGTGAACGATTTGTATACCACCGACAATAGGCTGATGGGACGGTAGTTGGAGATGTCCTCCCGCTGACCTTTCTTGAAAAGGACAATGGTCTTCGATTCTTTCCACTGCTCCGGAATCCTTTTCAGCTTGAGGTAGTGGTTAAAGTGTTCTGCAAGAAGGGTATGAAGAGCGGTACTCCCAGAACGGAGCAAATCCGCAGGGATATTGTCCAAACCTGGAGCTGTTCCTTTCTTCATGCTTCTTATCGCGTTTGCCACTTCCGACTTTAGGATAGCGGGGGGGCTCTTCGTAAGGCGGCATCGAGCATTTAGGCACAAAGGTGGAGGAACGAAAGAGTTCTGTGTAGAAATCTTGAACGATGTTCTCCATAGAACTTCGAGACGTTTTTACGCTGCCATCTTTGTCTAAGAGGGCCGAAATCATAGCTTTCTGATCGTTGAGATCTCGTTTGCAGCGCTTGATGCTCAATTTCGCCTCGGCTGCTTTGAGTAGCTTGGTTCTCCTGTACTCCCGTAGAGATTCCTTGACAGCCATACGGCAGGCTTTGTTCACGATCACCTTTTCCAGGTGGTTGGCGTTAGGATCCTGTTTGAGTGCTCTCCTTTTTTCCAAGAGTGAGACGGCAAGAGCATTCAACCTCGGAATTGGGGCTGGCTGCGAACGACGAGAAATGTCTGCACACTTGAGCAAGCCTCTTGTTAGGTACTCGTAATCTTCTGTGGGATCCTCTAAAAGACGCCAATCGTAAGCTTCAATGGCAGATTCGAGCAGCTCTGTATCAAAGGAGGGAGTCTTGAAGTATGCGGGCCTGTGCGTGTCGCGCTTGAATATTCGCTTGTTGAGTAGTATTTTTGCACGCACTAGGCGATGATCCGAGCCGGTATCAAAAGAGGGCAGCACGGATACGTCAAGTAGACTCCAGCGTCGATTAGTGAGAACATGATCTATTTCCGTATGCGTTCGGCCGTTTGGACTTTCCCAAGTCCATCGTCGCTTAGCTGGCTTTTCGAACATTGAATTTCCATGGAAAAGGCGGCACGCATATAGTAGGTTTAGAAGAAGTTCTCCGTTTTCAGTCCTGTCGCCAAAGCCATGAGGTCCGAGCCTCCAATCTCCAGTGCAGTTCGTGCCCACGACGGCGTTAAAGTCGCCTACGACATATTTATAATAGCTCTTCTCTCCTCGAATCGTCTTTTCCAAAAGTCTATAAAACTCCTCTCGCTCTTCCTGTGCTGCCGCGGCGGTAGGTGCATATACGTTGATGATAGAAATTGCAACCCGGTCTTTTCTATGCGCAGACGGAGGACAGCAAGACGCGGACTGACGATGTTGTGCGAGTCTACTAGGTGGGCGATAGTCGAATTGATCAGAAATCCAATTCCACCAACATTGCCGTCCGCCTTGGGTCCGATGATGAGCAGCTCGTTGTGGTCCGTTTTCCGAATGGTTTTCCGTTCTGCCTTTCGTCTCCTGTAGTGCGATAACATCATATTCAACCAGCCGGCTACTTAGTAAGAGCATCCGAAGGCTGGCTTCCGATGCTATAGTGCGGCAGTTATACGAGCAGACGAAAAGGCGGTCCATGTGTCGCGATTTGGGGAGATTTCCAGGGTTCCGGTTCCGATGACGTCCTGATTCCCATGCGAGATTAGATGGCCCCTCATCAGTAGAGGCTTCCCCCGACGCCGTAGGGGAGCATACCCGATGTGCGCAGGACTGGGGCGCAATTATAGCTGTTTGAGCAGTTTTGTTTGGCCTCGTTTACTCCTTTATTCCTTGCCAGGGATACAAAGAAGCCGCCCATACTACGTGCTACGCGTACTGCGTGACCATGTGTACCGTTTGCCACCATTTGTTATGGTGCCACCCTATCATATGGTTTTGTGCTAGCTGTACTCGTAAGCTAGGGTGATAATAGTTGCTCGATATTGTCGCTATCGATGACTAAACTCCTCTTCTCAGCAAATCACAACAATTGTCATGTCTCCCCCTTTTAGCCCTTTGATGACAATGGCACCCACAGGTGGGTGCCACTACGACGGGCGCATGGGACATTGGCCCCCAATTTTTTGATGTTACCATACTAACTTGTTTCTTACCAATTTCTAAATCCAGTAAGCCAGCGAAAGAATTTTCTCCTGGGAGAGTGTCATCTACCGTTGGTTGCCAACCCACGCGTGAAAGGAGGGGAGCGTGGTCCCATGGGTGCGTCATTGTCGTCAAAGTGCTAAGGCGCGTGAAATGGCACGCATGGATAAATAAATAAATAAATAAATAAAATACCATATAAATTTATACCAATGACATTAAGACGGGTTCTAACTATTACCGGTTGACATGATTTTGTATTATATTATTTTGTTAAATGATAAGGGTCTAGCTCAGGTTTTTTTCTTTGAACTCGATCTTAGTCATCCAGGTGACAGTCTCTATACCAATGACATTAAGACGGGTTCTGAAGGAACCACTCATGCTGAATTGCAGCTGGACAATAGAATGTGCACCTGTTCTTACTCTATCGCATGGAATATGTATGTCAAATTTATGGTACTCTGCTGTCTAAACATCTCATGTTTCCCAAATTCTTCTCGTTCCAATTCAATTGAGGTGTTTTGTCAGAATGAATGGCACGTTCATCGCATATCAGTCAGTTCTTTCTGAATTTCGTTAGTACTTGAAGCAATGAATTCGAGGAACTTTTGGGATTCTAGTCATGATAAGCTTCACAAACACGCAATGTGCTTGGCAAGACAACAGCGACGCTCCATTATCATACATATAATCCTGTACAAATAGAAACACAATTTGTGGACTAATAGCTGGATACTGTGAAACAATTTGGCCAAGCCTCTCCCAACTGGGGAACATCGAAACTCGAAAAAAATTCTGTTTCTTAGAATTCGTAAAATAAAAATAATACGTAAAGTAAACCTTAATTCTTTCGAAAACCTCTCGATTTTGGTGAGGCATTTCATCAGACTATCAAAAAACTGCGACGGGTAACGGTAAAAAGTCCCAAATAGGATGTCGCGGAGCGAGACAACTAACTAAAATTCGCCCCGAGCTGTGAGCGGATCGGGTCCCTACTATAGCCTACTTTGCTACTGGGTGTTCGATCTTCTTCCCAAACGGCACGCCGTGTTTGCCGTACCCGATTGCAAGCAGTCGCTAAGTGTGAAAGGGAAAGATTTGTTTTTCCGAAGGAAGGATACGGTAGATGCACCGAAGCCACTGTCGCTCCGTGTGAAATGCTTCCATCCTTCTCACCGTGACAGAAGAAGCACCTGTATTGCTATCCGAAAAGCAGATCTATACTTCTGGAGGAGCACCATCTGTTGTACAGCTAATCAAACTAATATTTTTTTCCAATAAAAGTGCTTAACAATCGAAACAATAAATATTATAACTCTTTATACATATTAAATCTATTTATTCATCATATCAAATCTGTGGTTTGTGTTCAATCAGTTCCTTCATTTCCCTCTGCTGTTGCCTGAAATGAAAAACTTGACAGAAAAAGCAACGCACCTGACTGTTTCCCTATCAAAAAAAAAAAAGCCTGGACATTTGAAATATGCCTGGCAGAAGAAACTGGCAACAAAAGTATTTACAAGTCAATCAAAAAGATTAGAAAGAAGGATATGCACTTTTTTATTTTGTTAGACGTCCAAGAAACTACCGTACTCGCCACTCTGATCCCAGCCTACAGTAATCCGTTTCTGAACTTCGCGGAAATTTCACGCTATCTTTAGTAATATTTATTACTTTCCATGCGATGGATATGGAATACGTTTCAACTTTTGACTGACTCGTCAGGTACAAAAGATTATTTCCTTGGAAAGCCTAATTTGATACGATCCTGTGATTGTTACGGTTAAGCAACTTCTTCCTGTGGGATGGTTTTTTTGGTGTGAATCATTCAAAACGTTAAATCTATTGAAAGGAGTATAGGTGTAAGCCGTATGGGGAAGTATAAACGTACCTTGCCGACTTCGGCATGACCACTTGCTTGAAGGTGGGCAGTAAATCATCAAGTGAAGCCATTTCTGATCATGTAAATATTCTTTCCAGAATAAACATTCGTATCATGACCATGAAGACTAACTGGAAAAAATCATTAAAGGCCCCCTTCACTGATCATCGTCGATCTGCTTCTGTCCAGTATATTCATCTGGAAATCTGGGAAATGTGTTACCCAGTGGGAAAGGTGGCGTCAACATGAGGCGTCAAACTTGCTAAGCATCAGGTAAAATGGCCCCTTAGATTCCCCAGCTTTCGTTTAAGGAGGGAATTATTTTATGCCATCTTAGTCCCAGTCGGGGATGCTTTTCTGTGAACTACATATTGGTGTGACCCCTGTCTAACCTTAGCATAACTTCGTTTGACTATTCAGTGCTCAATACATCTGGGCAGTGGAGAAACAGACCTGCATTAATCGTTGTATTGTTCGTTATTGTTGACATTAATTTATTTTTGCTTTGTTTTTGTTTCATTGTTTACTTAGGCAGCAATGGATTGAAATTGGTGTGAGGGTTGTTTCGGGTCCAACAAGTTCGGTTACACTTGTTGACTCCCCATGTCGCCCTTCTATTCAGCTGTCTTTTTTCCTTCATTTTGTTTGCAGGTTCCATTGTTAGAGTAATCACACGTCATTATCTTTTATTATCCGATTCCCAGCAATGGGCCTTCAAATACCCCTACAACCCCACGGGGAAGTGAAGACAGCCCCTTCGTTGGTAAAAAATTGACCTTTTCTATTATTACCTTTTTTCATTTCATAAATTCTCAACTGTGAAATGAATTACCATTAGCGGAAAGATCATTGATATAGTCTTTGTGTGTTTGATCAGAAATAGTGCTCCAATCGATAACAGTTGAATGATCGTAAAGAGATGTACACGGCGCATCCTTACTGATCGTAACCATGAGAAATACGGAGGCTACCATTGAAGCCGAATAGGTCGCACAAAGCTCCCAAAACGTTGAGGCAACCGGATGCGTTTCGTTCCGCGCGTCCTTCAAAATTAGGTCACTCCGCAGAAGTCGTGTGCGGCGGGTCAGCCGCGTAACCATGAGTAGTCAGGCTTCAAAATTGGAACATTATATAAAGTCAAAATAGAACTATAAATAAGACCGATTAGATGAGAATCAGCCAGAGCGGAGAGGTAAAGTAGTTCTGGAGCTAGAGCTGCACGAAGGAGAAGTTGATACATTTCAGTTTATAGCTCACTTGACGAAGGGGTTTGCAGGGGTAATGGCAAGCGGCGTCCACTACCACCCACATGATCCGGAGATTGGATCCTAAGTTCCTATTCGCCTAAGTCATACAAATCCCCCCGAGATCAGTTGAAGGGTTCTGGACTCATCTGGGAGGATAAATGCACTGTCTTGTTTATAGGTTAGCTCACGAAACTCATTGCACAGGTCATATAACCATCCCGAAAGGGCATCCCATAGACGGGATCGGTCAACACGCAAAGACTCTTATAGACTAGATAGAAAGATATATGTAGATAGACTCTTAAGACCCTTCAAATAGATCGGTTTTCTGGCAGTAGTACGGCCTTTGAGGTGCAAGCATACCTCGAGTGGTTATTTAGCCGATTTATCATTCGAGAGAGTAACGATAAGTAATTACCCGATGTTTAACAGAGGTCAACAACAAAGCAATTCTTTGTACAAACTGTTGATCCACGCGGACGCAAATTGCATTTACATGCAATGTATAGCTCGTCCAACCACACCTTCTAGTTATTTTTCTGGTCTGATTCTCGTGCAAACCCTTTTACACGACTTTTTCGAAGCCCTTTACAACTTTGGAAAACCGATTCGCGTGCTTCCTTCGTCTCCATCACTATTCTTCAACCTCTCATTTTTCTGGATAACCCAAAATTATTGTGAACTGTGCAATTACGGTTTAGTGAACACCTTCGTTGTCCGCTTGATAGGCATACAGCATACCTTTATATTTCTCCCAAGATCCTCAAGAACAAGGTGACAGCAGATGGTTTCGTAAAGCGGAGAAAGGAGGTACGTATAGTAGCGAACCTTATGTCTGCGCTCTCTTACAATTAGCACCAAGGAAGGAAAAACACTGTTGATCTCATTGAAATCAGTAGATACTTCAACTACTGTAGATTAACGCAATTTTCTACTACACTTTATATTTCTTGGCTCAGTCAAGGCTTTTTTTCTCAAGCTTTATTATAATTCCAGTGGAGGATCTGTCGAATTGAGGAATTTTATAGATTTCATGAATGAAACAAAACAACAATGAATAACGCATTTGTTCAATGAACGCAGTTCTATGTGAACGGAAGGTTCATGGGATAGATTCCCGAAGATGTACAGGACAGTTCTTTGATGGCTGCGGGAATCGCGGCTAAGACGAGCTATCTCGACAGATGTGAACTTATATTGATTCGAATTTTCTTGATGCGTGAACTTCAGATGGGAAATACGGAGGCTACCATTGAAGCCGAATAGGTCGTACAAAGCTCCCAAAACGTTGAGGCAACCGGATGCGTTTCGTTCCGCGCGTCCTTCAAAATTAGGTCACTCCGCAGAAGTCGTGTGCGGCGGGTAAATTTCGACGGACGTCACAGTTGTCAGCGGGGCATACTACTCGATCTTGATCCATGGCAGTCAGCTTAGAGAGAAGATAACACGGACCTGTGCGAATCATTCGCACCACTGACACTTAGTGGTACTGTAATGTCATGAGATCGCAGTGGGCTCTGCCGTAAGCCAAATGGGCGGGGTGACCTAGTTTAGGCGGCCGCGAAGAACGGACATTCCGCGAAACATCCTTGTATTGAGTGCTTGCCGGAATTGTGTTCATACACACGTGTACATAAAGGGACATGAGAACACGATAGGCACGCCCATTCTATGTATAGTAGAAATATGTGGCGCCAATGAACACCAATGATCGATTACCTTGTTGCCTTGATACACATACACACCATAGGACTCTATGACTACGCGTTATTAGCGCGTTAGAGCTAACAGATACTGTGGACGCCGAGCAAGTTCGTGCCCTCTCTGCTATTTTCTATAAAGACTGAAGGAATGCTTTTCACAATCAGTGGTGGGGTATCGCTTCGAAAGATTCTTCTGCTCCCATTGAGATCACAGATCCATGTTTTTAGACTTTTTGATTTTCAATGTTTGGTGGCTTCTATTCTAGTCTGTTCCATTACAATCTACCAAAGATTGACCTTTCAAGATTTGTTGTTAAGGAACCACAATTCACTCATGTACCCCTCCCCCTAAAACCAAACAAAAGCTTTATCCCGATAAGTAAAGTGTCGTGACTTTCACGCCTCGAGCAAAACTGCTCCAACCACACGGTGTAAGGATACCGCGTGCGCTCATAGTCAAATCTGCCAAAAGCCTCTAGAAAGCAGAGTGCAAGCCCTTTGGCGCCAAAAGCACGCCAGTTCATCATATGTCAACCCATTGATCGGCTGCGCACTCATCGTCTCTATTACGTGGAGTCACGCGAGGAGCACCGGGAGTTACCGATATGAACACACTAACCAACCAACAATGACACACGCCAGGACCACCTCAGGTACTCTCTTCTGAGATCTTTACCAGCAGTTCGCACTAGGATCCCAGTAGTTTAATATTGATGAGTAGTATTTTACTTCTTTACCCAAGTTCATTTCCACTAGTGGTGCTCTATACATTCAACCTTAGTTGTCGTTACTATAGCATCATACGTCCCTATCACACTCCCATGCTTCCGTATACTAACATTACCACTTTACACACGCATTCGGTTTTACGCTACATTTATGCTATTGCCATTTACACTGAAGATTATTTGCCTGTTTATTCACTTGTGTTATTTGGAGAATATGAAGAGTATAATATAGTCGTGTCGTGTCTACTTCGGTATATCTCGTATTCCACCGTCGTCCTCGTCTCTCTTCTTGGCAAGTAATCCGGCCCTCATCGTAGTCATTCCATCCAGACGTCCGCCAGTTGATCACTCTTATCGGACATTCGTCCCTTCCATCCAGATCGTCAATCGAGCCAACGGTTGGAGGGTTGGAAGGTCCTACCGGTTCCCCAGCAGGATAGAGCCGAAATGCCACGAGCATTCGCAGGCGCACTCCCATCAACCCTCAGGTGCAGTGGGCACCAGGAACCCCACAGCCGCGACTTTGCGGGGCTCCACCGCCGATGCAATCTTCTCCTCGGAGCCTAGCCATGGTCACGACATAAAGTGTATCAAATTGGAATCAGTGGAGCTTGAATAACAACATTAAAACAGTAACAAAAAGACAATACTTGAAATAAATAGAGTAAAATAGAGCGAAAGATGACTCATTAAGCCTCTTCACCAGTCGAACCACAATTTTCACCTTCCCGTGAGGCTCATAATTGGTTTGGGGTTAGTTGACAAAGGAATGGATAAAATGCATCAACCTATTTATTTATTTTTATTTATAATACACGCCATATAAGACAGCGTTGAAAAAGAATTCATACGTAACGACAGCAACACAATATATGATGATAGAACAACAAATTCTGAGAACACAAGATGACAACTATGCTTGTAAAATATTTTTACCAATTTGTGTATCGTGCACAAGTCAAAGAGCTCGCACCTAGACTGTAGTGAATGAGGGTTGAAATATTTGTTTTATCCTACGGCCTTAGGAATTTTTGAATACAGAATACCTTCCCGGCAAATTGAATTGGCAATTCCGAGTGAAATTGTTCTGAACCCTTTCTAGCAACATAACGTTCTTCTTTTTATTGGGGCACAAAACGACAGTCCCACTTTCCACTAGCGAACGGACATAGGGCTTATATGCACGAATAAGAACATTTGTATCCTTCGTGGTGAGCGCCTTAAAGATCTTACGGTCTAGTGCAATACGCTGAATATGGCTACAATGACACGAGAGGTCGAATTTGTCAGTGTAATGGAAGCCCAAATCCCTGACCTCTCTCGACACCTCTCATGAAGTACGAGGCACTACCAGGGGAGAAACCTACACGCATATGAAACGTCTTCGTACGGGAGAAGGGGAGTTGCCACTTCTCAGACCACTGAATTAGTACGTCAGTCGAAGCCTGTAAATCAAAAAACCCCTTGGAAGTTATTACGTATTTTTAGAACTTCAGATCATCAGCATATTATCTGCAACCGACATTGAACTGGCTACAGCAGCACCTTGGTCAGCCGAATAGATATTGAACATTTTTGGTGACAATAGTCCCCCTTGTGGGACACCACTTTGACATTTGAAATCATTAGAGTGAGCAAAGTTTATACGCACTTGGAAGCTTCTGTCACAAAGAAGCTCCTGTATCCAAACGGAATCCCAGCAACTGCTCATACAACAGCTCCTTGTAACTGACTTTACTAGATGCCTTTGCGAAATCAAGATAAATTAAGTCCACACTTTATTATTATCTAAGGCCGTCCAATCGTCGAGCGATTTTAATAGATTCGTAGTTACTGACGTTCTCTTTACAAAACGATCACAATACAATACAATCACTCGGTACCGTTAAACGAAGTACGGAAATGGAAACTGAGTAAAAAACTTATATGATTATATTAGTAATAATGAATTCCGCTCATTTCTCACGAAAATGACCATCATACCATTGCTCTGGTGTTAGACGCTTCAATCCTTAAACAAGGTTGGCAATTTTCAGAGTTTCTGTGTACATAAGTGAGGCTTTATTGGTAGCAGAAACATTAGCAACACTGTGAGGAAATTTGACGACAATGAAGCTAAAGTCATTAATTTAATAAATAGTTTACAACATTTTCTAACACTTATTATGCCAGTATTCAAGCCTAAATAGTTGCCAGTTCTCTCAACCGACGTATGTCACCAGCTCTCTATATGTATATTTGGTTTTCGCAACTGCCCTAAATCTACAACTGGAACTATCACTCTATGGAGTTAACAACTGTTTCTTGTGTTGTTTCTGTGTCTTGTGAACCTCATTATGCGATAGTTGCAAAGGTTTTGGACACAGTATAAATTTGGACTAAAGCCTTATAGGAATGCCCCAAAGAGATCTGCTGGGAGTCGAACAGAGAGAAAACGAGATAAAAGCAACTTATAGGGTGAACATTGACTTCTCACACTTGGTCATCAATTACTCTTCTTCGTAAACTTGCCAAAGGTTTTTTCAAGACACACTGTTTATTTCTATTATATTTATTTCTTCACACGGCAGAGAAATTCGTAAAGATGACGATCGAAAAAGCAACCTTTTCTGATCCCCTGGGAACTAACCATCGTGGTCAGAACTAAAATCCCATGGGTCCGAAGGGTCCATCCCATGGTCCCATCTGTCCTTCGTGTGGTCCCATCGGTCCACCTCCTGGTCCCATAGGCCCACCTCCTGGTCCCATCGGTCCACCTCTTGTTCCCATCGGTCCACCCCTTGGGCCCATCGGTCCACCCCCTGGTCCCATCGGTCCACCTATTGGTCCCATCGGTCCACCCCCTGGTCCCATCGGTCCACCCCTTGGTCCCATCGGTCCACCTCCTGGTCCCATAGGCCCACCTCCTGGTCCCATCGGTCCACCCCTTGGGCCCATCGGTCCACCACCTGGTCCCATCGGTCCACCTCTTGGTCCCATCGGTCCACCCCTTGGGCCCATCGGTCCACCCCCTGGTCCCATCGGTCCACCTATTGGTCCCATCGGTCCACCCCCTGGTCCCATCGGTCCACCTCCTGGTCCCATCGGTCCGCTCCTTGGTCCCATCGGTCCACCCCATGGTTCCTTCGGTCCGCCCCATGGACTCATTGGTCCAAATGGTGGCAAACCGCCAGGGCCAAATCCGGGCATTGGTGGTGGTGGTGGTGGTGGTGGCGGTGGTGGCGGAGTAGATGGTCCTGTTGGAGTCGCAGTCGTGGTTGTAGGCGTGGTGGTCGTTGTTGTTGTAGGTGTAGTTGTCGGGGTTGTTGTAGGAGTAGTTGTGGGGGTTGTTGTAGTTGTAGTTGTTGGGGTAGTTGTAGTAGTTGTCGGTGTTGTTGTAGGGGTAGTTGTCGGCGTTGTTGTAGGTGTCGTTGTAGGTGTTGTTTTAGGAGTGGTTGTGGGGGTTGTTGCAGGAGTGGTTGTCGGTGTTGTTGACGAGTCAGGTGTCGAAGAGGCTGTGGTAGTTGAAGGAGTAGTAGCGGTCGCTGAATCATCTTCACGTTTCTGAAATGCACAGATAAACTTCATAGTGGGCATCCACTATTCCCTGAATAGACATAGGTGTTGATATTTGATGTCTTCCCTGAATAACTAGACTATAACAGTAGCATTTTATTCAGAAAATTAGCAACCTGGTTGATAGTTGACTCGGGTACATCCTGATACTCTAGAAATCGATGTCTCCATTATTTCCATGACCCGGTTGCATGCCAGTCCATTTCCAACAATAGCTAGATTTTTAGGGCCTGGGTTGCGACACTATGTAGGAAGCGCTATGAATGAACCCAGTTTATGAAGAATCTCGTCAATCCATCCACCCAATGACCTCCCCCACTAGGTGAGTGATACAGAACTCTTCTCGGAAAGCAAAAGGGCTGAAAGGTACGCCAAACTTCTATATGGGCTAGTCATCTTTTCATGCAATACTATGATTACGGATAAGAGTTGAACTTGCGGCTCACCCTCATGTTTTTTTCTCTGAAACTCTCCCTGTCTGGGTAATTGAACACCGGACTGACATCCATTGCGAAAAGCGACTTATATCTTAAGTGTCGGCTCTACAGAGTAGCACATGAAAGAATCTGAACTGACCTGTCTGGAGAAGCTGGGGAGCGCGGCAACCGACACCGCAAGCAGTAAGAGAATTGGTAAATTCATCTGAAAACTATTGCACCTTCAATGATCGGAAGACCTTTTCCGTTGTTTAAATATTGGCTCACCATGGTGGAGTTGATTCAACATGAAAAAAGAAACGGCAATCAATTGCAAGGGGCACTATTTGTGCTTCAACTGCTTTGGGAGGGGTGGAGACAAATCCTCAAGATCAACCCCTCTCCCAGGGCCCCTCTTTGCTCTTAAAGTACAAGGAAACTTGTGAGAAATTTTTGATCGTCGGGCTTTCTTTCGTATTCGATCAGTTTTCGAGCTGGATCGGGGAATAAAGGTTTTCAAGAGCTAAAATGGGTCTTTTCTTATCGGTCATTCGTGTATCATGCTTTTCAGAAGGTTCATCGGGAAATCTCCTCATGGGCTGGACGTCGGTCTACAGCCACGAAGCTTATTCCGTTTGAAAATATGTCAGACAGATTGGTCAGCAGAGCCCATTTTCCCTTCCTTGCCCTTCTACATTGTTCTGCGGTGTCACGAACGTAAGAAACAATGCAAACAAGCTGAAAATGTCTTCGAAGTGACACCAAAGGAAAAGAAGTGGTGAACAAATTCAAGAACTCAAGCAGGACTGCAGCTGGCTAAGAGATGAGAACGATATCCCCAAAAAGCCATCTCTCTGAAAAGCAAACCGAGCGAGATGTAGTCTTGCCGCCGACGGCGCTCTTATACCCTATCAAACAGTGCTTGTTTACTGGGACTATCTATGGGAAGACAAAGTCTCCCACATTTGTATTTAATCAGCTGAATAGCTTATAATATGTGAAATCATTGAATATTATCTTACAAAAAAAAACAATCAATAAGGGTGATTCATTTGGGGTATGTTGCATAGTTCTATTCATTTCATCAATCAACATGCCTACCCAGTTGAGCTCGGTGAGTAAAACTAGACTTGACCTGTATCACCTGTCGCGAGCCAGAGTAGTGGATCGTCCTCGCTCGAGGGACACGAGGCGGAACGTTCTTTCATTCAGAGTTTACATGAAGAACTCTGATCACCGGAAAGAGAAAAACTGGAGTACTCTGGCTTAATGTCTTCGAGGTGTGTGAGTTTCTGATGAGGTTTATCTTGGATCTACACAAGAAATACCAGATTCGGAAAGCGTCCTAAGGCGTTTCACTGTTGATTGTTTTCCCAAAGTTCATCCTGAGATCAGGTGATTCAAAGGTCTCGATCGCTTCAAGAGACATGTAGTAGTACATCGTCGAAAAAATACAGATTCCTCAAGGTCAATCCATTAGATGGATATAGGCAATATGAATCAAAATGTTTTGTTTTTTGGCGTTGACGGAACCTCTCGTACTGCAGCTCGCTACATCATGATTGAAATAAATAGATTGGATTAAGGTCCAGTGCTTGCTCTCCCTGTTTACTTGAAAATGCACACCATGTAACTTTATACCAGTGACATTAAGACCGGTTCTAAGTAATTTTCTATTATATTGTTTTTTTAATGATTAAGGATTAGCTTGGATTTTTAACCTCGATCTCAGCCATCCAGGTGACAGTCTCCAGGAAACACCACTCATGCTGAATTGCAGCTGGACAATGGAATGCGCACCTGTTCTTATTCTGTAGCATAGAATATGTCAGGATCCATGATACTCTGCTGTCTGAACATTTCATTTCTCCCAGATTCTTGTCGTTCCAATTCAATTGAGATGTTTTGCCAGAATGAATGGCACGTTTATCGCATGCTACATAGTCAGCTCTTTCTGAATTTCGTTAGTACTTGAAGTGATGGATTCAAGGAACTTTTGGGATTCTAGTCATGACAAGCTTCTCGAACATGCAAGGTGATTGGCAAGATACTAGCTTTGCTTCATAATCATACATATAAGCCTGTACGAAGCAAAAACACATGTTTGTAGAATAATGGTTGAATACTGTAAAACAGTTCGACTGATGCTTTTCTTATTGGGGAACCTATAGACTGAGGAAGGTTTGCCTCTTAGAATTCGATGAAGCAAATCTTAATTCTTTCGAAAACCTCTTATCCTCGGTAAAGGTCAGATGCATTCCACGTAATGATTGAAAAACTGCCAATGGGATCGGTAAAAGTCCCGAGTGGGATGCAACGCAGCGAGACAACTAGACAAAATTCGTCTTAAACTGTGAGCAGATGGGAATTCCTACATCTATACTGTTAGTGATGTGGAGGATCTCTTCCAAAACGGCATGCCGCGTCTGTCGCACCCGATCGCGAGCCCGCAAGGAGTCGCTTACAATAAAGGGAAAGATTTCAAATTCAATAGGAAGGACACGGTAGACGCCGCGAAGTCACTGCCGCTTCGAGTACCTCCATCCCTGTCACCGTGACAGAAGGACCACATGCACTACCGTTTAAAATTGTAGCAAATCCAATTTTTTTTAAGAAACAACAACTGCTGTGCAGCTTACAAAACTAATAAAATTTCTTTTTTCAGTAAAAATGCTTAACAATTGAAACAATAAATATCACAACTCTTTATACATATTAAATCTATTCATCATATCATATCTGTGGTTTGTGTTCGATCAGTTCCTTCATTTCCCTCTGTTGTTGCCTGAAATAAGAAAAATGACAGAAAAAATCATGCGATTATTTTCTTATCAAAAAGAAGCCTAGACACTTGTAATATGCTTAACCGGAGGGTGTTAAGGGTAAACAGTTCGACTCAATCTCTCCTCGAGAGAATCTTAAATATTCGAGGGAAAGGAAACATCCATTTTTATTTTATTAGGTACGAAAAACTACCGTACTTGCCACTCTGATAACAGACCACAGGAACCCGCAATTGATTTTCGGGAAATTTTTACGCTATCTTTATAAATATTTATTACTTTCCTTGCGATGGATATGGGATACGTTTCAATTTTTGACTGACTCGTCAGGGGTGAAGGATTATTTCCTTAGAAAACCCCGTAATTTGATACGATCCCATAATATATCTCATCAGAGGAGAGAATGAAGATTTCTAAGGAACGCTGAGCAACCTAGGGGGCAGTAATTGACTGTGTCTTTCAAAAGACCGCTTAACCCCAATCGGAAGCATGCTCTTATGGTAGATCATTCAAAACGTTAAATCTATCGAAAGGAATATATCTGTAAATCGTATGGGGAAGTATAAACGTACCTTGCCGACTTCGGCATGACCACTTGCTTGAAGGTGGGCAATAAATCATCAAGTGAAGCCATTTCTGATCGAGTGAATATTCTTTCCAGAATAAACATTCGTATCATGACCATAAAGACTAACTGAAATGATTGCTTGGAATTCCCTTCACAGAACATCATCGATCCGTTATTTCCATATGAGAAATCTGGGAAAAGTCTTGTCTTCTGGGAAAAGTGGGGCCCAACATGAGTCTATCAATTAGCCATAGCTGCTCCAAATAAGCAGCAGTAAAAATGGTTCTTAAGGTTTCAGAGCTGAGTTCTCTTCCAAGAAGGACATTACTGTATGCCATCTTAGTCGCAATTGGGATGGTTTTCTGTGAGCTCCCCGTTACCAGCCCACCCTCTGACTTTGACTGACTGTTCAGTACCCAGCACATCTGGGAAATAGAAGAGCTGGCGGTTAACCGAAGCCTCTATCGGTCCTTGTTGTTGACATTATTTTGTTTTTGTTTCATTGTTTACTTAGGCAGCAACCGATGGATTGAACCTGGTATGAGGGTTGTTTCGGGCCCAGCCAGTTCGACTGCACTTTCTGACTGGCCATGTTGCTCTTCTATTTAGCTGTCTTTGTTCATCTATTGTGTTTGCAGATTTCATTGTTAGAATAATCACACGTCATTAACTTCTATTATCCAGCGCGGAAACTATGCAAAGCAACCCTCAAATATCCCTAAAATACCATGAGAAATGAAAGTCAGCCGTTATCTTGGAGAAATAGGCGTATCTTCCTTGACCTTCCTTCATTTAATGAATTTCTATTTTTCAATGAACTCACCATTAGCGGAAAGATCATTGATATAGTCTTTGTGTGTTTGATCAGAAATAGTGCTCCAATTGATAATAGTTGAATGATCGTAAAGAGATGTACACGGCGCATCCTTACTGATCGTAACCATGAGTAGTCAGGCTTCAAAATCGGAACATTATATAAAGTCAAAATAAATTTGTAATTAAGACCGATTAGATGAGAACCATTTGAGATAAGATAAGTATAGATAAAGATATAGTAAAGATAAGTAAGTACCTGATGTTTAACAGAAGTGAATAACAAAGCAATTCTTTGTACAAATTGTTGACCAAGAAGTGAAACAACACCCATATAAAGGAAGATTCCTATGAGCACCGGCAAAGGCACAAGCTGAAAAAAAAGTTCGTCAGCCCTACTAAAATGGATGTTTGAATAAAAATTTTTGAAACTAATTTTTGAAATTTTCATCTAGACAGCCTAAGCTGGAAAAGTTGATCTTCAGGTAATGTGAAAGCTGAGAAAATGAAATTTCAAGGAAAACCTCTCATATCCATCCCAGAGGAAGTATAAACTTACCTTGATCACACGAGTAAGGAACACCGATAGGCCAATGAGACTATGAGCAAATATTGCAGTAAGGCGTTGTTCACTAAAATCAAATACTTGAAGAAGTCAGGCTAAAGTAATGTTCGAATGGGAGATGACCCACTTTACACCGAGGAATCGTGGAATTTCTCCTGGAGCCGATGATTCTGAATAGACACGAAGAGAATTCACATGCATCACAGATAGTACCGTAGCGGCTACATAGAATGGCAGTCCCAGGAAAGAGCAAATAAGTACCAAAACGGCAATGCACAACAGATCCAGATGGTAGCCTTCTCCTTTCTAAAACTGACGATATTATGCTCAAATTTATTATAATCATATCTGAAAATTTACGCTCTCATGTCCGGGCGCCAGAAACCTCCACCTGGTCTTCCGGGAAATCTAAGAAAGTTCTTGGTGTTGTTTTTTTTTTGGATTGACCCGCTTACTCAGATTCTCTCAGAGCTCCCCGCGCTCTTTCCTCCTAGGAGGATCGGAACTTCTCAAAGTTTCCAGATTTCCAGAGGTACATATGTCTTTCTGTGGATGAGACTTTACTTCATAAGATTTCGATTTTCTTGGAAGTAATCCGACCATTTTTGATCTGAAGGTCATTCATATTTGTTTGATTCGATTTTTAGAAGAAAGGTCTGAGCATTGTAGAGAGCAGAAGAAATCACGGAAAACGAGTAGGTCCGCTCGCCGTTCGCGAAAAATCCGTACCCTCACCTCACGGTTCACACTCAACTGTTCAGACCAATGGTCTGGAACTGCTCACATCCTCTTTATCACCCTGTATAAGTCAGTCATCGCCCTTCGCAACCAGCATGTTTTTCTGATTGCACTCATTTGCTCAGCTGAAACCTCCTGGAACCAGTTTTAAGCAAGCAGCGGGCGCCTCACTAGTCATAATGAATTAATTTTTCTTGTAAAAAAAACCCAACTCACTCTCAACATATTATCTTTGCGATTGATCATAACAGCAGTAATTCATTGATCCATTATTATTAAAATAGTATAAAAAGCAGCTGGAAGGCACGCAATAAAAGCAACAACAAGAGGAACGCTAGAGATGTCAACAATCCAGGGGCGATCGAGTGTTGGCTGAAAAAATTCGTATTCAAGAGATCAATAACTAGTGAAGTGTTCCATATAGATGACTGATGACTCCCCCCCCCCCCCGTCCCCCCGCCCTCCCGCTTGTTTTTCAGTTATCTTCAAAACTTTACGATGGGCGGAACTTACTCGGAACTGTTGTGGAACATGAAGACTTGGAACATCCAGGCCTACTGTCAGAGAGAACATCGTCATTACAACGATTGCGATGACGACACCAAAGTCGCTCAGGGCATTTTGGAACTGAAAAAGTAGGAATCATCAAAACCATCAAGGAGGACTACGTATAGGGATGGAAGTCTTTGAGAGTGAACTGGAAGCTCCCTCCTCATGTACAAAAATCAGTTTTGGGATGAGCAATGTACATGAAAGGCGTCCTTTTCTCCGTCGGTTGCTGTTGACGTTGGCGCATAGCAGTCAATAATGCTGACTGTAGTGCGCCTGTCGATGCGTAGCCGGAGAATGGCCAGTCGCGGACTGAGTACCTCGGTTGAGTCGATCAGATGTTCGATCCGACGATGGACCAAGAATCCCACGCCTCCGACGTTTTTTCCGTCAACTTTCGCTCCTAGAACGAAGAGGTGCCCGTCATTAGTCTTCTTGATGGCCGTTTCCTTGGTTTTCGTCTGCTGAAGAGCAATGACGTCGAAGCGAAGCCTCTTGCTGGTCTCATTCAAGTTTGGTCCGCCTTCGAGGCAATGGTACGGCAGTTGTAGGTACATATTCGTAAGCAGTCTCCATGCCTCGAAGGTTTTTCGTCCTGTGCACTCCGATGGTCAACACTGGTCCCAAACCGCTCAAGATCGTCAAAAATGGATGGAAGCGTGTGCTCGCCGCTGAGGATTATCAGCCGACAACGAGCGTCCAAGTATCCAAGTAAGTAAGTAATGTACATGAAACTCACCGTGGACCCGAAAAATCTTGAATGTCTAAAGTTATCAAGGCCCCGAGCCAAGGCAAAGGTTCCAAACGTCAGCAGCACCGAGAGCATGTAAACATCTGGTTTGAAATGACATTGCAATCCGACGGCTTCATCACCTCGAGCTTCACTGGCTCTACTTATTCATTTAGGACGATCTAGGCTTCCTCTGTTGGTATGCATCGCTCATAGGGCTATACAAAGGGAATCGCTAACAGTGCAAATTCCTAGGGCAACAATTCCTACACAGCTGTTCCGACATTTGAGACTTTGATCCGTCACCAAAGTTCATGCCTGCCTGTTTAAGGCAAAGACACAGTGGATCAATCAAAGTGGAATCAGTACGGCCATCTGTCACTGGAACCTTTTAAACTCAATTCCAATGGATCCCATGCAAAAGTGGGCGCTAGGGCCGATTGAAAACAGAATATTTCGGAATACTAGAGAAAGCAAAAGGGCTGAGAAGTACATTGGTTTACTCCAGCGACCTTTTATATATATGGAATGAACATTTGCTTTTGGTAATACTAAGAGTTTAGATGAGAATCGAGCTTAGACGACTTTATCGAAGCAATTTCAAATTTAGAAACACTGTCTCGCGTGCTTCCTTAGCCTCCATCACTATTCTACGACTTCTCTTTCATTTCTCGTCATAATCTGGATAACCCAAAACTATCGTGAACTGTGCAATTACGGTTCAGTTAACACCTTCGTTGCCCTCCTGACAGACATACATCACACCTGTGTGAACGAGGTTCGAGGGTCAGATTCCGGAAGATGTGCAGGATAGTTCTTAATTGGCTCAGAGAATCGCGTCAAAGTCGAGCCATCTAGACAGAATTGAACTCATACTTATTCAAATTTTCTCGATGTGCGAACTTTTGTTATGTGGAATTCAGATAAACTTCGGAGGCTAACACTGAAGCCAAACAGGTCATACAAAGCTACCGAACGTTGATGCATCCGGATGCGTTTCGTTCCGCGCGTCCGTCGAAATTAGGTCACGCCGCACGTCAGCCCGTGATTTTTGACGGAGTCGCAGTTGTCAGTGGGGCATACTACTTGCTCTTGAAGCAGTCAGCTTAAAGAGAAGATAATGCGGACTAGGGCAAATCGTTCGCTTCACTGACACTTAGTGGTACCGTAATGCCGTCGCGAGATCGCAGTGGGCTGCGACGTGAGCGAAATGGGCGAGGTGACCTAGTTTCGACGGACTCGCGGAACGGACATTCCCCAAAACATCCTTGTATTGAGTGTTTGCCGGATTTTTGTATGTAAAGGGCCCTGAGATTTCTATAGGCATACCCAGTTTATGTATAGAGGAAATATGGAGCACCAATGAACACCAATGGTCAATTACCTCGTTGTCTTGTCACACGTACACACCATACGCTTTTATGTTAGAACCTTCTCCCAAGACCCCCAAAGCGAAGGTGACGGAGAATGAAGCCGTGAACCAATGGAAGAAGGTATCCATAAGAAGAACTCTATGACTACGTGTTATTAGCGCGTTAGAGCTAACAGATACTGTGGACGACGGGAAATTTCGTGTGCTCTCTGCTATTTTTCATAAAGGCTCAAGGATTGCTTTTCATGATCAGTGGTAGGACACCGCTTAGAATGATTCTACTGCTTCCATGCATATCAAAGTTCATATTTTTCAGAAGGGCTTTTTAATTTTCAATGTTTGGTGGCTTCTATTCTAGTCTGTTCCATAACAATTTACCAGAGATCGACCATTCAAAATTTGTTGTTAAGGAACCATAATTCCTTCATGTACCCCTCCCCTGAATCCTCACGAAAGCCTTATCCCGATAGGTAACTAGGTAAAGAGTAACAAATTGGAATCAGTGGAGCTTGATTAACACGTGAAAACAATAACAAAGAGGCAATAATCAAAATAAATAAAGTAGAATAAAGCGAAAGATGGCTCATTTAGCCTCTCCACCAGTCGTTATAAGACAGCGTTGAAAAGGAAAACGTAAACAACGACAGCAACACAACACATTACGAAAGAACAGCAAATTCTGAGAACAGAAGGTGACAACTATGCTTGTGAAATATTTTTAACAACTGCCCGTTTGAAGGAGCTCGGAGAGCCTTGGAAGCTGGGTGCCTTGCTGGTTCGCAAATATGCAAAACCAGCCCTTACGGTGAAAACGTTTCTCCCTGCGGTTGTTTTTGGCCTAGAAAAGGATAATTTGAGCTGACTATCCCTCGTTTTGGAAGAAATCAACAAGTAGATATCCGGAAAATCAACCGCGGATCTTCCTGTCAGCAATTTGTGTATCATGCACAAGTAAAAAAGGGCTTGCGCCTAGATTGTAATGAAGGAAGATTGAAAAATTTGTTTCCGTCTACGGCCTTAAGAGCTTTTGACTACAAAAAACCTCCTTGTCGAATTCGAATTTTTCGAGTGAAATTGCTCTGTACCCTTTCTAGCAACGTGAAGTTCTTCTTCTTATTGGGGCACAAAACAACAGTCCCACTTCCCACTAGCGAACGGACATAGAACTTATATGCAAGATCATTTGTCTCCTTCGTGGTGAGCGCCATAAAGATCTGGTACGTATGGTCTGGTGCAACACGCTGAATATGGCTACGATGAGACGAGAAGTCGAGTTTGTCAATGTAATTGAAGCCCGAATCCCTGATCTATTTCGATGCCCCTCATGAAGTACGAGGCACTGCGAGTGAATGAACCTACACGAGTATGAAGCGTCTTCGTATGGGAGAGAGGGAGTTGCCACTTCTCAGACCACTGACTTAGTACATCAATCGCAGCCAGTAAATCCTTGAAGGTCTTTATGACTTTATAGAATGTCAGATCATCAGCATAATATGTGAAAGCAACATTAAACTGGCTACAACAGCACCCCTGGTCAGCAGAATAAATATTAAACACTCTTGGTGACAATACTTCACCTTGTGGAACACCACTCTGACATTTGAAAACATCTGAATAAGCAGAGTTTATACGCACCTGGAAGCTTCTCTCACAAAGAAACTCCTATAGGAACTCCTGTATCCGCGAACTCCATCATCGAACCCCAGCAACTGCAGCTTAAACAACAGCTTCTTGTAACTGAATTTATCAAATGCCTTTGCGACATCAAAATAAATTACGTACCCGTTTTGTTCATTATCTAAGGCCATCGTCCAATCATTGAGCGATTCTAGCAGATTCGTAGTTACTGACTTTTCTTTTACAAAACAATCACAATACAATACAATCACTCGATTCCGTTAAACAAAGCACGAAAATGGAATTTGGGTTGTATTAGAATATTAATTAATTACTACTTAAAAAATTTCTTTAATTTCTTCGAAAAATTTATCTGATTATATCAGTAATAATGAATTCCGCTTTATACCCATTTCTCATGACATGACCATCATTCCATTGCTTTGGCGTTAAAAGAGGCAATCATAGAACTGGGCTGGCAATTCTCAGTGTTTCTGTGTATATACAGTAGCGCTCAAAAGTCTTCGGTGAAAGTCTGTGACGCTTTTTCGTTCATAACTTTTTTGTTAGTAGACCAAATCGCGCGAAATTTGGATATGTTTAACTAGAACGTATTTCACCCTACCCAACACTATTTGACTGCAAAGCTGCAGTATTCACACGTAGAGCAGGGTGTTTGTTGCGGTAAGAGGTTTTGCTGCAAGTAAAGTTGTTGAAGTCTGCACTTATTCTCACCTTATGTGCGTTTTTCTCATCTATTGTGTTCGACATTATCGCTCGTACACTTTAGACATGACAAAAAGAAAAGAGATCCTAGAAGGGCCATCATCTGTATTTTCAGTCGATTTTGAGTTCATGCTCTTTGGAATTCTGGAAAGTGATCTGACTGCAATTTAATAGTGGTAAATATTCACAATATACCCACGCTCGAACTATAGAAATTTCGCATGATTAGATCTAGCAGGAAAGAAGTTACGACTGAAAAGTACGGCTGGAGAACCATTCCACCGAAGAATTTTGAGCGCTACTGTAAGTGAGGCTTTATTGTTAGCAGAAGCATTAGCAACACTGTGAAGAAATTTGACGACAATGAAGCTAATGTCATTAGTTTTACTATTATATATATAATAGTTCACAACATATTCTACCACTACCACTAAATAGTTGCCATTTTCCTCAACTGAATGTGCTTTTGAGCTCAAGTTGCTTCTATATATCAAAGGAAACTGCTCTATATTTGATTCAGCCTGGTTAAGAAGTATTCGCAAATTATCCATATATCTATAGAGAATAAATAACTTAATTTTATTGAACCTCTGCTTTCTTGCATATTTATATTCCATTATTGAAAGACCAAGATCCGTCAAGAGAGGGCCGATGTCTTCGTTTTTGCCTCCTCATCTCTTCGATCAAGCTTCGAGAGTATACTGGGGACCCAGCTTTTCATGTCATAAAAGCCAATTCTGGATTTTTTTCTTATCATAGAGGCCGTTTCTGATTTCAGAACATCTAGGAGGAAGATGAAATTATTGAATTTTACGACGTATGTTACTTCTCTCTATATGTGAATTTGGTTTTCGCAACTGCCCTAAATTTACAGCGGGAACTATTAGTTTATGGAGCTTACACCATAGTGTCTTGTGAACTCCATCATACGACAGTTGCAAATGTTTTGGGCCCAGTATAAATCTGTACTGAAGCCTTATAGGAATGCCCCAGGGAGTCGAACAGAGAGAAATCGAAATGAAAGCAACTTATAGGAAAAACATTGACATCTCACACTTGGTCATCAACTACTCTTCTTCGTAACCTTGCCAAAGGTTTTTTTTCAAGGCACACTTTTTTATCTATTTATTTCGTCGCACGGCAGAGAAATTCATAAAGATGGCGCTCGAGAAAGCAACCTCTTCTGAGCTCCTGGGAACTAACCACCGTGGTCAGAACTAAAATCCCATGGGTCCGAAGGGTCCATCCCATGGTCCCATCGGTCCTTCGTGTGGTCCCATTGGCCCACCTCTTGGTCCCATCGGTCCACCTCCTGGTCCCATCGGTCCACCTCCTGGTCCCATCGGTCCACCCCCTGGTCCCATCGGCCCACCCCTTGGGCCCATCGGCCCACCCCTTGGGCCCATCGGTCCACCCCTTAGGCCCATCGGTCCACCGCCTGGTCCCATCGGTCCACCCCTTGGGCCCATCGGTCCACCCCCTGGTCCCATCGGTCCACCTCCGGGTCCCATCGATCCACCTCTTGGGCCCATAGGTCCACCCCAGGGTTCCATCGGTCCACCCCATGGTTTCATTGGTCCAAATGGTGGCAGACCACCAGGGCCAAATCCTGGCATTGGTGGTGGTGGTGGCGGAGTAGACGGTCCTGCTGAAGTCGCAGTTGTTGTTGTAGGCGTGGTGGTCGTTGTTGTTGTAGGTGTAGTTGTCGGTGTTGTTGTAGGGGTAGTTGTCGGTGTTGTTGAAGAAGTTGTCGGTTTTGTTGTAGAGTCAGATGTTGAGGAGGCTATGGTAGTTGAAGGAGTACTAGCGGTCGCTGAATCATCTTCACGTTTCTGAAATGTGCAGATAGATCTCATAATTTGTACCCACACTTCCCTGAATAGTCTTAGCTGTTGATGATGGAAGTTTTCTTTGAAAAATCACCATGTAACAGTAAATGTCAAAGCAGATAATCAGCAATCTGGCAGATAGTTGACTCGGGTGCATTTTAAAATCTTGAAAATCAGTGTCTCATCGCTATTTTCATGACCCAACTTCATGCCGATCCATTTCCACTTAAGCTCGATCTTTGTAGTCTGGGTTGTGACAGCGATAGGAAGCGCTATAAGTAACCCAATTTGGGTAGAATTTCATCAATACATTCACCCAACGACCTTCCCGACTCTGTGAGCGGTATTCCTTTCGGGGGGCAAAAAAGCTGGGATATACACCTACACACTTTCACGAACTTCTACAGGGAACAATCATCCTTTCATGCAAAACTAGCTACGATTACGGATAAGAGTTGAGCTTAGGGCTCTCCCACTGTATGATTTTTACGTTTTTCTTCTGGTGTTCCACCTGTCTGAGTGATTGAACACCGGACTAACTTCCATTGCGAAAATGCGACTTATATCCAAAGTGTCGGCTCTACAGTTTAGTTCATGAAAGAATCTAAACTGACCTGTCTGGAGAAGCTGGGGAGCGCGGCAGCCGACACCGCAAGCAGTAAGAGAATTGGAAAATTCATCTGAAAACTTGCTTGGTTGTTTAAGAAGTGGATTCATTTGTGCTTTCAATGATTAGAAGACCTTTTTTCCTTGTCTTAGTATTGGCTCACCATGGTGGAGTTGCTTCAATATGAAAAAAGAGATGGCGATTAATTGCAAGGGGTACTATTTCAGCTTCAACCGCCTTGAGCCCCACGATTCCTCAAGGTCAGCCCCTCTCCCAGGGCTCCTCCTTGTTCTTAGAGTTCAGGGAAACTTGTAGAAATTTCTGATCGTCAGGCTTTCTTTCGTATTCGATCAGACTTCGAGTTTGCTTCGGAAAATGAATGTCTTCAAGAGCAAAAATGGGTTTTTTCTTATCAGTCATTCATGTATCAAGCTTTTCAGAAGGTTCATCGGAAAATCCCCTCTTGGGCTGGACGTCGGTCTACAGCCACGGAGCTTATACCATTTGAAAATATAACAGACAGATTGGTCAGCAGAACCCATTTTTCCCTTCCTTGCCCTTCTACATTGTTCTCCTGTGTCACGAACGTAAGAAACAATGCAAACAAGCTGAAAATGTCTTTGAAGTGATACCAAAGGAGAAGAAGTGGTGAACAATTCCAAGAACTCAAGCAGGACTATAGCTGACCAAGCGATGAAGACGAGATCCCTAGAAAGCCACTCCATTAAGAAGGAAATCGAGCGAGATGTAGTCTTGCCGCCGACGCCGCTCTTATACCCTACCAGACAGCGTTTGTTTACTGGGACTATCTATGGGAAGACAAAGTCTCCCACATTTGTATTTAGTCAGCTGAATAGCTTATAATATGTGAAATCATTAAATATTATCTCACAAAAAGACAATCAATAGGGTGATTGGGTGATTCATTTGGGGTATGTTGTGGAGTTCTATTCTTTTCATCAATCAACGTGCCTACCCAGAAGAGCTCATAAAACTAGACCTCACCCGTGTCACCTGTCGTCCCGCTGGTCATCGATTTCCTCAAACGAATGCCTCTAACGTATCCATTCGTCCCTGTCGCGAGCCAGGGTAGTGGTTCGCCCTCGCTCGAGGGACACCAGGCGAAACATTATTTTCGTCTAGAAGTTTGATCACCGGAAAAAAGAAAAACTGGAATAACTCTGATTCAAAGTCTTCGGGTGTGTGAGTTTGTGATGAGGTTTATCTTGGATCTACATAAGAAATACCAAGCCCCGAAAGCGCCCCAAGGCGTTCACCGTTATCAAATGAATGCTTTCCCAAGGTTCATCCTGAGCTCAGGTGATTCAAAGGTCTCGATCGCCTCAAGAAACATGTAGTTATACATCGTGAAAAATACAGATTCCTAAGGTCATTCCATTTCACTCCATGGATACAGACAATATGAGTAAATTTTTTTTTGACGTTGACGGAACCTCTTCTACTGTAGCCCACTATATCATGATTGGAATAGATTGGACCAAGGTCCAGTGCCTGCTCGCCTTGTTTATTTGAGCATGCATGCCTTATGGTGCATATGGTTTTTTTTTTTGGGGGGGGGGGGGGGGAGGCGGCGGGGAAGGGAAGGGCGGGGCGGGGTTTTGTGCTAGCTCTACTCGTAAACTAGGGTGATAATAGTTGCTCGATACTCTCGCTATCGATGACTAGACTCCTCTTCTTAACAAATCACGATAACTGTCATGCCTCACCCTTTTAACCCTTTGACGACTATGGCACCCACAGCTGGGTGCCACTATGACGGGCGCATGGACATTGGCACCCAATTTTGGATGCCACCATACTTTCTGGTTTCTTACCAATTGCTAAATCCAGTAAGCCAGCGAAAGAATTTTCTCCTAGGAGAGTCTCACTTACCGGTGGTTGCCAGCCACGCGTGAAAGGAAGGGAGCGTGGTCCCATGGGGGCATCACGTCGAAATTTGCATTGCCATCAAAGGGTTAAGGCGCGTGAAATGGCACGCATGATTAAATAAATAAATGAATAAATAAAACACCAGATAACTTTATACCAATGACATTGAGACGGGTTTTAACTAATACCGCTTAACACGATTTTGCATTATATTATTTTGTTTGATGATTAAGGCTTGGCTTTGATTTTTCAATCTCGACTCAGCCATCCGGGTGACAAACTCTAGGATACACCACTCATGCTGAATTGCAGCTGGACAATAGAATGTGCACCTGTTCTTACTCTGTAGCATAGAATATGTATGTCAGAATCCATGATACTCTGCTGTCCAAACATTTCATTTCTCCCAGATTCTTCTCGTTCCAATTCAATTGAGATGTTTTGCCAGAATGAATGGCACGTTTATCGCATGCTACATAGTCAGCTCTTTCTGAATTTCGTTAGTACTTGAAGTGATGGATTCAAGGAACTGTTGGGATTCTAGTCATGACAAGCTTCTCAAACATGCAAAGTGCTTGGCAAGACATCAGCGACGCTTCATTATCATACATATAAGCCTGTACAAATAGAAACACATTTTGTGGAATAATGGCTGGATACTGTGAAAGAATTTGACTAAGCCTCTCCTAACTGGGAACATTGAAACCTGAAAAGTCTATTTCGTAGAAGTCGTAAAATAAAAATAATATGAAGGTAAACCTTAATTCTTCCAAAAACTCCTGATTTTGGTGATGCATTTCAAATGACTATTGGAAAATTGCCACGGGTAACGGTGAAAAATCCCAAATAGGATGCAGCGAAACAACTAATTGAAGTCCGCCTCGAGCTGTTAGGAGGTCGGAATTCCTATACTTACACTGTCTCTGGGATATGGGATCTTCTGAGCTATCTGCGATTCGCCCTTGCCACATCGGGGCAGTCGCTTACTATGAAAGGGAGGATTCGAATTTCTGAAGGTCGGATAAGGTAGTTTCGTGAAGCCTTTGCCGTTTCGGGTTCCTCGTTCCTGTCACCGTGACAGCATCTGCACTACCATCGAAATAGATCCACGCTCCTGGAGGAGTACCATCTGTTGCACTGTGCAATTCTGTACCGTCTGTACGTAAACGTCTTTACAAGTAATAAAACTCTTTTTCTTCAATAAAAAATGCTTAACAATCGAAACAATAATTATTTTAACTCTTTATACATATTAAATCTATTCATCATATCAAATCTGTGGTTTGTGTTCAATCAGTTCCTTCATTTCCCTCTGTTGTTGCCTGAAATGTGAAATTTATCGAAAACTTCGATACAACCGATTGTTTCCATCAGCGAAGCTTAGACATTTGAAATATGCTCGACAGAAGAAATTGCAAACAAAAGTATTTTCAAGTCGATCAAATAGATTAGAAAGAAGGATATGCACTTTTTCACTTGTTATACGTCCAAGAAACTACCGTACTCGCCACTCTGATCCCAGCCTACAGTAATCCTTTTCTGAACTACGCGGAAATTTCACGCTATCTTTATTAATATTTATTTTTTTCCTATGCCATGGATATGGAATATGTTTCAATTTTTGACTGACTCGTCAGGGGTGAAGGATTATTTCCTTGAAAAGCCTAATTCGATATATTTCATCAGAGAAGAGAGTAAAGCTTTCCAAGAAACGCTGAGCTATCCAGGGAGTAGTAAGCTACTTTGTATGGTGAAGCGACTTCTTCCTGTGGGATGGTTTGTTTGGTGCGAATCATTCAAAACGTTTAATCTATTAGGTTGAGTCATAAGTCCTCGGACAAAATGATAGTGATGACTTCTAGCGATCATAACTCTTGAAAGAGGTGATGAAAATGAACATGCGAGGCATTATTAGATAGAGTATGGAAAGCTCTTTCGAACTCATACTAGAGAAAGCACCTAACTATTTCCTTTCCAGCAACTATGCCTCATAATTTCAAACCGTCCCAACTCCACATCCGCAACACTATCATATTTATTTTTTTATCTGGCCGTGAACCCGCGGCAATCGAAAGAGGTATGAAGGACGTTCACAGGCAGGACGTGTACAATTTACAAGTGGCACCAGAATTTCACATCGGGCGACTATTCCGTCGAAAATGAAGTCCGTCCGGGACGCTCAATGGAATTGGATTTGAAGGTGCTACGGAGCCAAGTGGAAGCCGATCCGTATCAAACTACTTGTGAACTGGCAGTCGCCCTTGGGGAGTCAACCCACAGTTCTTAGTGAATTGCAGTCAATCGACAAGGTGCGAAAGCTCGGTCCATAGATGCCTCATGCTTTGAAGCAGTGTGACATAGACCTCCGCGACGACGTGGCACTTTCTCTCCTCACGCTCTTGGGCACCACACGTGGCTCGAGTACCTAGTCACCAGGCGTGCGAAGTCGAACCTCTACTCTAACGATCACCGGCGTGCTCAATGGATTGACAAAGGTGCGCATGCAGAAGACTCCCCCAAACCCAACGTAGACGCCAAGGAGGTTGTGCTCTGATTCTGGTGGAGCGCTCTCCGTGTCGAATAATGGGAGCTGCTAGATGAAGGATGCACAGTGACCGCATACGTCTACATTACGCAATCGAGGAATTTGAAGGGGAATCCCGAAGCTACTCGTCCACAGCAGCACAAAGTTCACTACCAGCACGACAACGCTCGCCCTCACATGGCAAGAACGGCCAAAACTGAGCTGACGAATTTCGGCAGGACAAGTTTACCACACCAACCATGTTCCTCAGATCTGGATCCCTCGTATTACCACCTTTTTTACCCTCTTCAACGTCATCTGGATGGTCAGGACTTTCAAACCCGCGATGACATCAGAATGGCACTGGTGCAGTTCTCCAAGGGCCAGCTCCCAGCATTCTAAAGCAGGGGCATTTACGATTTGCCCAAGCATTGGCAGAAGACCATCGATGCCGATGGGGCATATTTCAAATGATTCGCTACTGTCGTTTAAAAATTGTAAGATAAATGTTATCATTGCCAATTTGTCCGAAGACTTATGACTCAACCTAATATTAAAAGGAGTATAGGTGTAAACCGTATGGGGAAGTATAAGTGTACCTTGCCGACTTCGGCATGACCACTTGTTTGAAGGTGGGCAGTAAATCATCGAGTGAAGCCATTTCTGATCGAGTAAATATTCTTTCCAGAATAAGCATTCGTATCATGAATATGAAGACTAACTGGAAACAATCATTAAATATCTTTTTCAGTGATCATCATCAGTCTGCTTCTGTCTAGTACATCCATCTGGGAAACTTGGTAAAAGCGGTATCCGCTGGGAGAGGCGGCGTCAACACGGGGCTCCAAATTAGCTAAGCATAGTTGAAGTAGCCTCTAAGATTCGACAGACTTCGTTCAAAAAGAGAATTACTGTACGCCATCTTAGTTGCACTTGGGGATGTTTTTCTGTGAAGTGTTGTTGAGGCCCCTGTCTAGCCTTAGCATAACTTCGTTTGACTATTCAGTTCTCAATACATCTGGGCAGTGGAGAAAGACGTAGACCTGCATTAATCGATGTATAGTTCGTTATTGTTGACATTAATTTATTTGTGTTTTGTTTTTGTTTTATTGTTTACTTAGGCAGCAATGGATTGAGATTGGTGGGAGGGCTGTCTCGGGTCCAACAAATTCGGCTGCCCTTGTTGACTTCCCATGTCGCCCTTCTATTCAGCTGTCTTTGTTCCTTCATTTTGTTTGCAGGTTTCATTGTTAGAGTAATCACACGTCATTAACTTTTATTATCCAATTCCCAGCAATGGGCCTTTAAATACCTCTGCAATCCCACGGGGAAGTGAAGACAGCCCCTAATTTGAAAAAAATTGGCCTTTTCTATTATTACCTTTCTTCATTTCATAAATTGTCAACTGTGAAATGAACTTACCATTAACGGAAAGATCATTGATATAGTCTTTGTGTGTTTGAGTCGATATTTCGCTAGTGCCTTCTTGTCTTCAACTATTGCTGATGGTGAGGTGGAAAACGGCTTGAAGTATGTCCACCGTAATTTACCCGATATCTATTTTCACCCTACTGATGTTCGTTTGGTGATGAAAAGTTTGAAGCCTTTAACTAGTGAGCCCTTTGACGGCATACCTCAGATCGTTTTCAAGAAATGCTCTAGGTCATTATGCTATCCACTTTCCTTCCTGTTCGATATCTCTTTCCTTCTGGGGCAGGTCCCCTGCCTTTGCAGGAAAGCTATAATTACTGCCATCCCCAAACAACCTGGAGCGGCGAGTTTTACTGATTTCAGGCCTATCAGCATTACTCCCACACCTGCCAAAGTCATGGAGAAAATTATGTTCAGGAAGTTACTGGCGTGGTTTCAGAAATTCCACCTCGTCCCAGCTGAGCAGCACGGCTTCCTACCCGGGGCTTCTGCTTGTACTAATTTGCTTGATACCTTCTATGATGCTTGCTGGGCTATAAATCGAGGAAAGTCTGTAGACATAATTCATCTGGACCTTTCAAAAGCCTTCGACAAAGTCTGTTGTCCCAAACTCATTAAAAAACTGGAGCACTACGGAATTCGGGGTAATGCTTTGGACTGGATCAAGTCGTACCTTAGTGACAGGAGCATAACAGTGCGAGTTGGTTCTAGTTACTCTACTGAGTACATCTGTACTAGCGGGGTTCCCCAAGGTGGAGTACTATCACCTTTCAACCTCCACTATGCCAAAATTCATCCCAGACAGTACACTTTGATGTTCAACGATTTTTTCTATCGTTGCGCGAGATGGCTCGAACTGCTTCCACCTGAGGTGCTACAGTCACTCAGCAGTAAAATATTCAGAAAAAGGATTAGCAAGATCGATTTATTGCAAACATTGCGTATTTCAGAACATGTCTAATACTCTCTTGCTATTTTTCAGGTAATTACTGCATTGGTGTTCAACCTACAGGTTATCGCCATTCGTACCTGCGACGAGAATTCCTAGTACTGATGACATATGATTGAATATTCATAAATTTTGAGAACTCCACGGTTTTCTGAATTCTATGCAGTGATTCTTCTTTTCTATTCATAGTCGCCCACAGGCAATCCGCCTACACCCCTTCTCTTCTTTTCTCATTACTCGAGAATCTTCCAGCGCTACAGTGTCTATTCTGTGCTACTTTCATTGTATGTGCGGTTATCTTACGTTCATACTTGTTCGGGCGACTCCTGCTTGCTAGTTCCACTTCCTTCCCGCATTTTATCTCCTCCATACTTTTTTTCTTGGAGCAGGTGGGACGCGATGCAGGGAGCATATTTTGCTTCGTAGGGCTGTATGCCTTAGTTGTGGGTTCTAGTTGCTTCAGGATCCTTCGGTTTGATGAGCTCTTTGTTTGAGGTCCCGCTTGGTCATTCGTAACGGACTAAGTTGTCAGCAAGCCTCGCTTCATCGGTTACTTTGCGTTCTGGACCAAGGACCAGGATCATGCGGAGGGACCCCTCATCTGCTTGACAGGGGAAAGCAACCTTATCGTTCTCACAATGAAATGCCCTAGCTCCTTCTGGGCATGTCTGCTAATCTCTCTGCTTATTTCATCTCTTCTCTAATATTAACCTTTTACCTTTTTACTTTGTTTTGTTGTTATGCGTTTCTCTTTTGCCTTGCTTTAGGTCAATTTTTCATAACTTCCTAGCTTTCAGTTTCCTTTTGTCCATGTGAATGATGGGCACACCCTGGAGGTGTATTTAAATAAACTAAACTACTTAGGCTTGAATACTGGCCTAATAAAAAGTAGAATAAGTAGGAAACTATATAATAAAAACTAATGTCTTTAGCTTCATTGTCGTCAAATTTCCTCCCCGTGTTGCTAATGTCTCTGCTACCAATAAAGCCTCACTTATGTACACAGAAACACTGTAAATTGGCAGCCTTTTTTTAGGGTTGAAGCGTCGAACACCAAAGCAATGGAATGATGGTCATTGTCGTGAGAAATGGGTAAAAAGCGGAATTCTTTATCACTAATATAATCAGACAAATTTTTCAAAGAAATTACAGGAATTTTTTATCAGTTTTCATTTTCGTACTTTGTTTAACGGTACCGAGTGATTGTATTGTATTGTGATTGTTTTGCAAAGGGAAAGTCAGCAACTACCAATTTATTAGTATCGCTCAATGATTGAACGATGGCCTTCGATAATAAACGAAGTGTGGACGTAAATTATTTTGATGTCGCGAAGGCATTTGATGAAGTCAGTTACAAGAAGCTGTTGTATAAGCCGCAGTTGCTGGGATTTCATGATATAGTTTACAGATGGATACGGTAGTTTCTTTGTGACGGAAGCTTCCAAATGCGTATAAACTCTGCTTACTCAGATGTTTCCAAATGTCGAAACGGTGTTCCACAGGGCAGAGTATTGTCAGCAATATTTATTCGGCTGACCTGAGGTGCTGCTGTAGCCAGTTTAATGTCGCTTGCAGACAATGTGCTGATGATCTGAAGTTCTATAGAGTTATGAAAACTTCTAAGGATTCTCTTGATTCACAGGCTGCGATTGATGTCCTAATTCAGTGGTCTGAGGAGTGGCAACTCTCCCTCTCCCATACGAAGACGCTTCATACGCGTGTAGGTTCCTCCACTGGTAGTGCCTCATACTTCATGAGAGGCATCGAAAGAGATCAGGGACTTGGGAGGGATTTGGGCTTCCACTACAGTGACAAACTCGACTTCTCGTCTTATTGTAGCCATATCCAGCGTATTGCACCGGACCTCACGTACGAGATCTCTAAGGCGCTCACCACAAAGGATACAAATGTTCTTGTTCGTGCATATAAGTCCTATGTCAGCTCGCTAATGGGAAGCGGGACTGTCGTTTTGTGCCTCAATAAAAAGAAGAACATTATGTTGCTAGAAAGGGTTCACAACAATTTCACTCGGAAAATTCTAATTTGCTGGAAAGGTTTTCTGTATTCAAAAATTTCTAAGGCCGTAGTGAAAAGCAAATATTTTAGTCTTCCCTCATTACAGTCTAAGCGCAAGCTCTATGACTTGTGCATGAAACACGAATTGCTGACAGGCGAATTCGCGGCTAATTTTTTGGATATCTACTAAATGATTCCTTCCAACTAGGGATAGTTAGCTCACATTATCCTTTTCCAGGCCAAAAACAACCGTAAGGAGAAACGTTTCCACCGTAAGGGCTGGTCTTGCATATTTGCGAACCGGAAGGCACCCAGCATCCAAGGCTATCCGAGCTCCTTCAAACGGGCAGTTGGTAAAAATATTTTACAAGCATAGTTGTCACATTCTGTTCTCAAGATTTGTTGTTCAATCATAATGTGTTGTGTTGCTGTCGTTATTTATGTTTTCTTCTTCAACGCTGTCTTATGCGGCGTATATTATATATAAAAATGAATAAATAGATTGATGCACTTTATCCATTTCTTTGTCAACTAACCCCAAACCAATGATGAGCCTAAGGGGAAGGTGCAAATGGTGGTTCGACTGGTGGAGAGGCTGAATGAGCCATCTTTCGCTTTATTTTAGTTTATTTGTTTTGATTATTGTCTTTTTGTTATTGTTTTCATATTATTAGTCGAGCTCCACTGATTCCAATTTGTTACACATTACCTATCAGGATTAGGCTTTCGTTAGGTTTCAGGGGAGGGGTACATGAATGAATCATGGTTCCTTAACATCAAATCTTGAATGGTCAATCTCTGGTAATGGAACAGACTGAGATAGAACGCACCAAACGTTGACATTCAAAGAGCTCGTTGAAAAACATGGATATGTGTTCCGCATGGGAGCAGAAGAACCTTTTCAAGCGATACCCCACCACCCCAGCATTCCTTCCTTCCTGCAGCAGCATGAATAATAGCAGAAAGGACACGAACTTGCCCGGCGTCCACAATATCAACTGAATGTGTTTTTGAGCTCAAATGGCTTCAACATATCAAAGGAGACTGTCCTATATCTAATTCAGCCTGGTTGAGTAATATTCGCAGGTGGTGTAGTGGCAAGTGGTGCACTATATCACACGTACGGTCAGGGGGTCGAATCCCGGATCGATACCCGCCTAGGCCGACCAAGCCTTCCATCCCTCGGGGGTCGGTTAATTGGTACCACACTCGCCTGGGAGGATAAAAGCTTTGACTTGTACATCGGCTGGCCACCGCAAGTCATTGTCTAGGCCACCTACGCACTCGTTACGCCACTACGATTCTGAATGGAAGTCGAGTGCGGGGGCGCAATCCTCAAACGGGATCGGCTAACGCCAAAAACCTTATCCTTTTTATATTCCATTACTGAAAGAGTGAGATCGGTCAAAAGAGGACCAATGTCTTCGTTTTTGCCTCCTCATCTCTTCGATCGAGCTTCAAGTAGTATACTGGGGGACCTAGCTTTTCATGTCATAGAGGCTAATTCTGGATTTTTTCTTAACATAGATGCTGTGTCTGATTTTAATACATCTAGGAGGAAATTGAAATTATTGAATTCTACGACGCAAGTTACCAGCTCTCTATTGTATCTAAACTTGGTTTTTGCAACTGCCCTAAATCTATAACGGGAACTATTACTTTATGGAGTTTACAACATAGTGTCTTGTGAACTTCATCATGCGATAGTTGCAAAAGTTCTGGGCCCAGTATAAATTTGGACTGAAGCCTAATAGGAATCCCCAGAGAGATCTCATGGGAGTCGAACAGAGAGAAAACGAGTTAAAAGCAACTTATAGTGTGAACAGTGACATCTCACACTTGGTCATCAATTACTCTTCTTCGTAAACTTGCCAAAGGTTTTTTTAAGGCACACTATTTTTATCTATTATATTTATTTCATCACACGGCAGAGAAATTAGTAGAGATGACGATCGAGAAAGCAACCTTTTCTGATCCCCTGGGAACTAACCATCGTGGTCAGAACTAAAATCCCATGGGTCCGAAGGGTCCATCCCATGGGCCCATCGGTCCACCTCCTGGTCCCATCGGTCCATCCCTTGGGCCCATCGGTCCACCGGCTGGTCCCATCGGTCCACCTCCTGGTCCCATCGGTCCAGCCCTTGGGCCCATCGGTCCACCCCCTGGTCCCATCGGCCCACCCCTTGGGCCCATCGGTCGACCGCCTGGTCCCATCGGTCCACCTCCTGGTCCCATCGGTCCACCGCCTGGTCCCATGGGTCCACCTCCTGGTCCCATCGGTCCACCTCTTGGTCCCATCGGCCCAGCCTTTGGGCCCATCGGTCCACCCCCTGGTCCCATCGGTCCTCCTCTTGGTCTCATCGGTCCACCTCCAGGTCCCATCGGTCCACCTCCGGGTCCCATCGGTCCACCTCCGGGTCCCATCGGTCCACCCCTTGGGCCCATCGGTCCACCCCATGGTTCCATAGGTCCGCCCCATGGTCTCATTGGTCCAAATGGTGGCAAACCCCCAGGGCCAAATCCTGACATTGGTGCTGGTGGTGGTGGTGGCGGTGGTGGCGGAGTAGATGGTCCTGTTGAAGTCGCAGTTGTTGTTGTAGGCGTGGTGGTCGTTGTTGTTGTAGGTGTAGTTGTCGTTGTTGTTGTCGTTGTTGTTGTAGGAGTAGTTGTGGGGGTTGTTGTTGGAGTAGTTGTCGTTGATGTTGTAGGTGTAGTTGTCGTGGTTGTTGTAGGTGTTGTTGTAGGAGTAGTTGTCGGTGTTGTTGTAGAAGTTGTCGGTTTTGTTGTAGAGTCAGATGTTGAGGAGGCTATGGTAGTTGAAGGAGTAGTGGCGGTTGCGGTATCATCTTCACGTTTCTGAAATGTGCAGATAGATCTCATAATTTGTACCCACACTTCCCTGAATAGTCTTAGCTGTTGATGATGGAAGTTTTCTCTAAAAACTCACTATGTAACAGTAAATGTCAAAGCAGATAATCAGCAATCTGGCAGATAGTTGACTCGGGTGCATTTTAAAATCTTGAAAATCAGTTTCTCATCGCTAGTTTCATGACCCAACTTCATGCCGATCCATTTCCACTTAAGCTCGATTTTTGGAGTCTTGGTTGTGACAGCGATAGGAAGCGCTATAAGTAACCCAGTATGGGTAGAATTTCGTCAATACATTCACCTAACGACCTTCACTCGGTGAGTGATGCAGAATTCGTCTCAGGGAGCAAAAAGGCTGGGATTCACACCTACTGACTTTCACGAACTTCTACATGGGTCAATCATCCTTTCATGCAAAAATAGCTACGATTACGGATAAGAGTTGAGCTCTCCCACCTGTATGGATTCTTACGTTTTTTCTCTGATGTTCTACCTGTCTGAGTGATTGAACACCGGACAACTTCCACTGCGAAAACGCGGCTTATGTCCAAAGTGTTTAAAGAATCTAAACTGACCTGTCTGGAGAAGCTGGGGAACGCGGCAGCCGACACCGCAAGCAGTAAGAGAATTGGTAAATTCATCTAAAAACTTACTTATTTATTTAACAAATGGATTCGTTTGTGTTTTCAATGATCAGAAGACCTTTCTTCGTTGTCTTAAAATTGGCACCATGGTGGAATTGCTTTAATATGAAAAAAGAGATGGCGATCAATTGCAAGGGGCACTATTTGTGGTTCAACCACTTTGAGCCTCACAAATCCTCGAGGTCAACCCCTCTCCCAGGGCTCCTCCTTGTTCTTAAAGTACAAGGAAACTTGTAAGAAATTTTTGATCGTCGGGCTTTCTTTCGTATTCGATCAGTCTTCGAGTTGGCTTCGGAAAATGAATGTCTTCAAGAGCAAAAATGGGTCTTTTCTTATCAGTCATTCGTGTATCAAGCTTTTCAGAAGGTCCATCGGGAAATTCCCTCTTGGGCTGGACGTCGGTCTACAGCCACGAAGCTTATTCCTTTTGAAAATATGTCAGACAGATTGGTCAGCAGAGCCCATTTTTCCCCTCCTTGCCCTTCTACATTGTTCTCCTGGGTCACGAACGTAAGAAACAATGCAAACAAGCTGAAAATGTCTTTGAAGTGATACCAAAGGAGAAGAAGTGGTGAACGAATTCAAGAACTCAAGCAGGACTGCAGCTGGCTAAGAGATGAGGACGAGATCCCTAGAAAGCCATCTCTCTGAAAAGCAAACCGAGCGAGATGTAGTCTTGCCGCCGACGCCGCTCTTATACCCTACCAGACAGTGCTTGTTTACTGGGACTATCTATGGGAAGACAAAGTCTCCCACATTTATATTTAGTCAGCTGAATAGCTTATAATATGTGAGACCAGGAGAATCAAAAAAGGTGATTCATTTGGGGTATGTTGCGGAGTTCTATTCTTTTCATCAATCAACGTGCCTACTCAGATGAGCTCGCTGAATAAAACTGGGCTTCGCCTGTATCACCTGTCGTCCCGCTGATCATCAGTTTCCTCGAGCAAGCGCTCTAACGTCTCCATTCCTCCCTGTCGCGAGCGAGAGTAGTAGATCGTCCTCCCTCTAGGGACACCAGGCGAAACATCTTTTCGTTTAGAGCTTTCGTGAAGAAGTCTGATCACCAAAAAAAAACTGAAACTACTCTGATTCAGAGTCTCCGGGGTGTGTGAGTTCGTGATGAGGTTTATCTTGGATCCACATAAGAAATACCAAGCCCCGAAAGTCCCTAAGGCGTTTCACCGTTATCGAATGTTTGCTCATTTCAGGTTCATCCTGAGTTCAGGTGATTCAAAGGTCTCGTTCGCCTCATGGGTCATGTAAAAACACATCGTCGAAAAATACAGATTTCTATGGGGTAAGCCATTCCATGGATATAGGCAATATGAAGTGAAATTTTTTGACTTCGACGGAACCTCTTGCACTGCAACCCACTATATCATGATTGAAATAGATTGGATTAAGTTCCAGTGCTTGCTCTTCTTGTTTATATGAGTATACCTTATGGTGCACATGGTTTTGTACTAGCTCTACTCGTAAGGGGTGATAATAGTTGCTCGATATTCTCGCTATCGATGACTAGACTCCTCTTTTTAACAAATCACAATAGCTGTCATGCCTCACCCTTTTAACCCTTTGACGACAATGCCACCCACAGGTGGGTGCTACTATGACGGGCGCATGGACATTGGCACCCAATTTTGGATGCCACCATACTTTCTGGTTTCTTACCAATTGCTAAATCCAGTAAGCCAGCGAAAGAATTTTCTCCTGGGAGAGTGTCACCTACCGGTGGTTGCCAGCCACGCGTGAAAGGAGGGGAGCGTGGTCCCATGGGTGCGTCACGTCGAAATTCGCATTGTCGTCAAAGGGTTAAGGCGTGTGAAATGGCACGCATGAATGAATAAATAAATAAATAAATAAATAAAACACCAGATAACTTTATACCAATGACATTGAGACGGGTTTTAACTAATACCGGTCTGTATTATATTACTATATTACATGATGGAGGCCTGGCTCAGATTTTTTTTGTACTCGATCCTAGTCATCCATGTGACAGTCTCCAGGAAACACCACTCATGCTGAATTGGACAATAGAATGCGCACCTGTTCTCACTCTGTAGCATAGAGTATGTATGTCGGAATTTATGGTACTCTGCTGTCTAAACATCTAATTTCTCCCAGATTCTTCTCGTTCCAATTCAATTGAGGTGTTTTGTCGGAATGAATGGCACGTTTATCGCATATCAGTCAGTCCTCTCTGAATTTCGTTAGTACTTGAAGCAATGGATTCGAGGAACTTTTGGGATTCTAGTCATGACAAGCTTCTCAAACACGCAATGTGCTTGGCAAGACATCAGCGACGCTTCATTATCATACATATAAGCCTGTACAAATGGAAAACATATTCCTGTAGAATAGTGGCTGAATACTGTGAAACAGTCGGCTGAGGCTCTCCTAATTCTAGACCTGAAGGAAATCTGCCTTCTAAGATTCGATGTAACAAAGCTTAACTCTCGGTTCGCCCTGCTGCGAGCCAAATAATTAAGCTTTGCGCCATCGAAAGCTGCAAACTGCGTTTCGCCCTTGCCGCACCCGCTCGCGAGCAGTCGCTCAGTATGAGAGGGAGGATTTGAATTTCTGAAGGGCGAATAGAGTAGTTTCGTTAAGCCTCTGCTGTTTTGGGTATATCATTCTTGTTACCGTGACAGAAGGAGCATCTGCACTGCCATCACAGCAGATCCACACTTCTGGAAGAGTACCATTTGTAGTACAACTGATAAAACCAATAGAATTTCTTTTTTTCTCCAATAAAAAATGCTTAACAATCGAAACAATAAATATTATAACTCTTTATACATATCAAATCTATTCATCATATCAAATCTGTGGTTTATGTTCAATCAGTTCCTTCATTTCCCTCTGTTGTTGACTGAAATGAGAAAATTGTCAGAAAAAGTAATGCATCCCTCTGCTTCTCATCCAAAAAATCCTAAGCATTTCAAACGTGCTTGACAGAAGGAATTGTCAACAAAATCATTTTCAGGTCGAACAAATAGATTATAAAGAAAAGCATCCACCTTCTTATTTTATTAGACGTCAAAATAACTACCGTACTTGCCACCCTGATACGAGACTTCGACCCTTTTCTAATTTTTGTGCAATTTTCACGCTATCTTTATTAATATTTATTACTTTCCATGCGATGAATATGGAATTCGTTCCAATTCTTGACTGACTTGTCAGAGATTGAAAATTATTTTCTTAGAAAGCCCCGTAAATTTATATGATCCGATACTTCATAAGTTTTTTTCAGAAACTGAGCGACCCAGGGAGCACTAATTGACTCTGGCCTATAAGAGGCTGCTTAACGCTTTTCGAAAGGTCATCTCATTCGATGATATGGTAAAGCACCCTGGGTTGAGTTTTTGGGGTGGATCATTCAAACGTCGAATCTATCAAAAGGAATATGTCTGTAAATCGTGTGGGGAAGTATAAACGCACCTCGCCGACTTCGGCATGACCACTTGTTTGAAGGTGAGCAGCAAATCATCAAGTGAAGCCATTTCTGATCGAGTAAATATTCTTTCCAGAATAAACATTCGTATCATGACCATGAAGACTAACTGAAAACGATCACTTGAAATTTCCTTCACTGAAGTCATCGATCTCTTTCTGTCCAGTATTTCCATCTAGAAAATTCGGAAAAAGTTCAACAGGGGTGTTGAATTTTTTGTCGTTTTTTTTCAAATTATTCACCAAATGAAGCGGGCGCCAGGGTTCTCGAGTTTGATTCAAGAAGGAGACTACTGTACGCCATCGTAGTTGCACTTGGGGTGGTTTCCTGTAAGCTGCTCTATACCAACTCAGTCTCTGACTTTGATTGACTATTTATAATAGTTGCTGTTCAGAACACCGGGAAATAGAGGGAGCAGGCGGTTAGCCAGAGCCCCTATCGCTCGTTGTTGTTGACATTATTTTGTTTTTGTTTCATTGTTTACTTAGGAAGCAAGGATAAAAATTGATGCGAAGGCTGTTTCGGGCCCGACGAGATCAGGTGCACTTGTTGACTGTCTGTGTCACCCTTCTATTCAGCTTCTTTGTTCTTTCATTTTGTTTGCAGATTTCATTGTTCGAGTAATCACACGTTATTAACTTTTATTGCCCCATTCCCGCAGTGAAGCTCTGCGACGAGCCCTCAAATATCTCTGCAATCCCATGGGAAATGAAGTAGAGCCCCTCTTTTTGAAGAAATTGGCCGTTTCTACCATTACCGTTCTTCATTTTATGAATTCTCAATTGTGAAGTAAACTTACCATTAGCGGAAAGATCATTGATATAGTCTTTGTGTGCTTGATCAGAAATAGTGCTCCAATTGATAAGAGTTGAATGATCGTAAAGAGATGTACACGGCGCATCCTTACCGATCGTAACCATGAGTAGTCGGGCTACAAAATTGGAAGATTATATGGAAGTAAAACAGAGTCGAACTAAAATTTATCTGGCGGGAAACATCAACTATAGTGAAAAAGTAAAGCAGGTCAAAAGGTAAAGCGGAGTTTGATACTTCCTTATCTAAAATCCATCTTCATATAGATTCGTTCCTAAAAAACCATTAAACAAAATATGGGCGTAGGAGGTGTAGTGGCAAATGGTGCGCCATAGCATAGACCTGGCCCGGAGATCGAATCTCGAATTGCTATTGGCTCAAGTCAACTGAGCCTTCAATCTCTACAATGCACCAATCAACACTTTTGCCCTCATAATTGGAAACAGACTCATCTGTGAGGATAAAAGTACTGATTGGTACATTGCCCTGCCAACGCAACTCGTTTAATAGCCCATATACACATGCAAAAACGCCACTACGATTCTGAGCGAAAGTCGAAGCGCAGGGCGCATCCTATGCAGGGACTGATCGTCTACAAAACTAGGATTTATCAAATCAATCAACCCTTCAGTAGGGTACTGACCTATTCGAGTACGAGCTAATCTTCAGTGACTATTTGCCCGATTTACCCTCAGTGGAGTATCGAAAAGTAAAATCGAATTACCTGATGTTTAACAGAGGTGAATAACAAAGCAATTCTTTGTACAAATTGTTGACCAAGAAGTGAAACAACACCCATATAAAGGAAGATTCCTATGAGCACCGGCAAAGGCACAAGCTGAAAAAACTTCATAAGAACCACCGAAAATGGATATCTGAATGTTGCTCTTAAAATTATTTGTTACTAGTCATCTCCAGATTCAGATGAGACAGCTAAAAAGGCGATCTTCAGGCCACTTGGAACCCGAAGAATTGCAAATACGTGGGAAACCCTGACATTTCCATTTTCAGAGAAGGATAATCATACCTTGATCACACGAGTGAGGAACACTGATAGGCCAATGAGACTATGAGCAAATATTGCAGTAAGGCGTTGTTCACTTAAATCATATACTTGACAAAATAGGTAAAAGTAATTTTTGAATAGGAGACGACCCACTTTACACCGAGAAATCGTGGAATTTCTCCTGGAGCCGATGATTCTGAATATACACGAAGCGAATTCACATGCATAACAGATAGTACCGTAGCGGCTACGTAGAATGGCAGTCCCAGGAAAGAGCAAATAAGTACCAAAACGGCAATGCACAGCAGATCCAAATGGTAGCCTTCTCCTTTCTAAAATGGGAATATACTGACATAATCCTGCCTAAAACTCCTGTTCTCTCATGTCCGAGCACCCGAAACCTCCCACCTGGCTTTGCGGGAAATCTAAGAAAATTCTCGATGTTATTACTTTTTCGGATTGACCAGCTTACTCAGATTCTCCCACAGCTCCCCACGCTCTTTCCTTCTAGTAGGATCGTAACTTCTCAAGGTTTCTAGGAGTACACATATCTTCTTGCGGATGGGACTTTACTTCTTAAGATTTCGATTTTCTTGGAAGTAATCCGACCATTTTGGATCTAAAGGTCATTCATATTTGTTTGATTCGATTTTCAGAAGAAAGGTCTGAGCATTGTAGAGAGCAGAAGAAATCAGAGAAAATGAGTAGGTTCGCGCGCGGAAAATTCGCGCCTCTCCTCGCGTTACACATCCAACCATTTAGACGAAGGTCTGGGACTGCTAACATCGTCTTCATCACCCTACCTAGGTGAAACATTGCTTCTCTGTCCCCGGAAATGTGTTTCAGTTTTTCACACACCTGCTCAGCTGAAATCTCCTAGGCCCAGTTTTTTAACGAGCAGTGGAAGCCTTTCAATAAGGTTATATCGAAATGTTATTTTAAAAAAAAGGCGACTCACTCTCAACATATTATCCTTGCGATTGATGATTACAGCGGTAATTTGTTGATCCGTTACTATTAAAATAGTATAAAAAGCAGCTGGAAGGCACGCAATAAAAGCAACAACAAGAGGAACACTAGAGATGTCAACAATCCATGGGCGATCGAGTGTTGGCTGAAAAAATCATTTTCAAAAAAGCAGTAACTAGTAAAGTGTTCCATCAAGATGACTGATGATTTCCCCCCTCCAAGCGTTTTTTTCATTTTTTATTCTGAAGCGTTTCAATAGTCGAAACTTACTCGGAACTGTTGTGGAACATGAAGACTTGGAACATCCAGGCCGACGGTCAGAGAGAACATCGTCATCACAACGATAGCAATGACGACACCAAAGTCGCTTAGGGCATTTCGGAACTGAAAACGGTAGGAATCACCACAGTTATCATGGAGGGCTACGTACAGTAGCGCTCAAAAGATTTGGCGAAATGCTTCTTCCGTTATAATTTTCGGTCGTAACTCCTTTCCTACTGGATCAAATCGAGCGAAATTTCAATATTGTAGCATTGGTGTAGTGTGAAAATTTACCACTATCAACCTGCAATCTGATCACGTAGCAAATATCCCAACATGCTTGAACAAAAAATCAACTGGAATTACGAGTGATGGTCCTTCTAGGAGTCCTTTCCTTTTTGCCATGTCTTAAATGTACGAGCGCGAGTGTCGAACCCAGAAGAGAAGAAAAACGTACATAAGGTCGGAATAACTGCGGACGCCACAAACTTGCTTTCAGCACAATCTACAAACGCCTATGTGGATATGGCCGTTTTACAGTTAAGTAGTGTTGGACAGTGTAAGATATGCTTCAGCTGAACATATCAGAATTTCATGTGATTCGCTCCACTGGGAAAAAAGTTACGGCAAGTCAAAGTTGGCCGAATACTTTTTGAGCGTCACTGTATATGAATTAAATACTATAGAAACCAACAACAGGTCCCATCATTTTGTATAAAAGGTAATTACGGGAAGAGCCAAGTTCATGAAACTCACCGTGGATCCGAAAAATCTTGAATGTCGAAAGTTATTAAGACCCCATGCTAGAGCAAATGTTCCAAACGTGAGCAGTACTGAGAGCATGTAAACATCCGGTTTGAAATGACATTGTAAGCCGACGGCTTCACCACCTCGAGCTTCACACTCTGAACAGTAAACAGTTTCCGAATAGGCGCAGATTCCGTTCATTCATTACAAGAGATCTAGACTTTTGACGTTAGGATGCGATAACTAGAAGGCTTACGAAGGTATTCCTCGACAGTACGTCGCGACTCATACGTGGTTTCCCTCCAACGCGTCATGCCATTCGGGACTCTCAACCCTCACCTACATATACTCGTACCCATGCACTTCAGTGGATGTGATCAGCGTTCATCTGTTGAACCTACTTCCAAGAGATCCTATTGATGGGTGGCAGCAGGGAGACATTTAGGCTGTGTTCATCGAGGCCACCATTTTTTAGCTTCATGCTCTGTATACCGGCACTTCGATGTATTGGAGGTGAACAGTTGGTTGTTATCAAAGGAGAAGCAACCAAGCTAATGTCCGTACACGCAAAATAGGATACCAACTGTATATGATTGATCTCAGTGGGATCGTCAGTTGTGGGAGCAGAGATGCGAAGTGCTGGGGATGGAAAGGAATAGGGAAGGGGCATTCGCGAAGAGGACTGATTGAGATGCCATACACAGACTACTGTGGAGTAGTTTGAACCCGCAAGCGCAGAGCGAGCTATTTCACATCCTCTCCGCGACCCATTTACCAATCCATCCAGGCTGTATCTGCAGACCACGCCATACGTCGTTTCCTTCTAGACGATATTCTTTCATTACACAGTTAGCTTTATGCCCATAACTTGATTGTTTTGCCTACTACCTTTGAGTATTGCATGATAATTGTTTTTGTTTTAATCAGGGCGAACAATAACACAGTTTTCGAGCTTCGAAAGGGAGTTTTTAAAATGAACAAAGAAGGGAAGTATATCTCCTCTCTCTCACCTTCAGCAGCCATATCCTTCAGTCGCAAGCTGACGGTAACGTTGTGCAAAGGGTTTGTTTCGTTTAAGTGACAAAAACATGGTGATTCGTAGACCTCCTAAAGTTGATAGTTTTTTGAAAGTAAGTCAAACTGGATTATGAGCGAATATCATCACAATGAAATAATCGCAGTCACAATGATGACCCATTACCAAATCAGCTCATACTTTTCTCAAAGAGCAAAAGCAAAAAGAGGGGGTTTTCTTAAGAAAAGCAATGATTTTGTGAATATAACCTCAATGATCGTAGCCACATTCTTTAGCTCTTTTGAGGTATTCGAGCCATTGAAGCTTTTTCGAAATTTTCAGAATCACGATTTTTTTCGATTTCAACTTTTTCATGGTTCGCCTTAATGGACTCGCCAAGTTGCCGTTATGTGATTTCAAAGCAATTCAACTACCCTTGGATCGGCCACAATTGGTGCATCATGTGAAATCTCGAGTAGTTTTTGGAATGCTTGAATGATAAACACGATGGATATTAATGTTGCAAAGGCTTCTTCAGTAAACCTGAAAAGAGCTCGAGTAAATACTTAGGCATAACTGCAGAAACAAATCCAAAATTCATTGTGATCTTTGAAAGATTGTTTAAATGGACCAGTTTAGGAATAACAGCTGCCTGATTGTGAAGGTCTACATAGCGAGGGTCTCATATCGGCAGAACGCTAGAACATCCCCTTTCGTTGCGACCTGGCCTCCCCAAACAAGGCTGGCTGACATTGTCTAGGATATCTGGTGGAAATTCTGTCCCCCAACTAAGTTTTTTCACCCCAGACTTTTCGTGAGAACCAGAAGTTACTCAAATTATTAGTGTGACCCCATTAAGGCTGTATTTTTCCTACACGGCTAGTATTCACTGACGTTCGACTATGTACATACTAGTAGAACTGTGAAGTATCAGTAGGATTATGGTAGAAACTGGATCTTGTTGAAGGCGGCAGAGCTGGGAGAAACATGGCCAGAGGGTGTACCAAGCTCACCGAACAAAATCAGCTCGAATCAGTTGGTCAAGGAGGATTACTGTCATCTCAAAGGCCCCGACAACTTGCCAAAAAGCGCACCTCACACTTCTATTTCTGAAAATGATTGAAGCATTTACCTGGATATAAGTCCAACTAGTGCTGACATATCAGTGGCTGTCAAAACAATCAAGAAAAAGGCTATCCATATTCCGACCCAACACCGAAACGGCAGAAACTCCCATCCATTGCCTCTGAAACAGTACTTAGAGAACGGGTAGACAATAACCAAAGATTCGGGTGACAAAGTAAGTGAAGCTGGGTAAAAAGTTTTCATACTTTCGTTTGTTGTCTGGCGAGAAACAAACGGAGCCATCCTCGTAATGATCTCAGCATATATCGGAAGTTATAGAAAGATATAGAAAGATGAGTCATGATCACACTGACAGTAAAACTTTTGTGCTCAACAAACCAAATGGAAGATTTTTCAAGAACGCAAGAAAGGCACAGACCTCGATAATCTTGAGGAACCCTTCCTGAGTCGAAAAACAGACAAATTGAATGGGAATAGTGCATCAATGGCAAAGGAAGGGAGAAATTTCGTTGATTTTGCGGAAAATAAGGCTTCTTAAAGGTGGTTGAGATAGAGGTTGTACAAGTTTATCATGACGGAAATGACAACGGAAGTGGTATTCAGACGAGATCTCAATTGTTACCACTGCGCAAAGAGCTGACTAAATCAGGCCAGACTGAACAGAATTGTCTCTCACTGTCGCTATGGGTCATCACAAGTTGTTTGAATTTTCTACATGGGTTCCCTTGTGAATGGTGCACCCTTCACAATAACTTAAAGTTCCAGATATAAGCAAAATCTATTAAATTAAAAGAAGGATAGACATAGAAAAGGAAAGGAATAATGGAGAAATAGAGAGAGAGAATTTGTTAGCAGAAAATACTATAACATGATTCGTTTCACCTTCAAACCCAGACGAATCATGTTAATACGCTGGTCCTCAAGGCTCTTCAATGGGTTAGGACCAGCGTATTAGGGCAAAATTAACAACTATAATAAATAAAATTATGAAGTTAACAACAGAAAAAAAGGATAAAAAAACTATTCAGAACAATTAAAAAAGGCGCAATGGTTAGTAGAAAATGTGTTATGAGATTACCTAAAAACCTAAAAGTTATAAATTACAGGATCCAAGAGCCATATGTATATCAATGTACTGTTGAATAGAGCACAATTATGTATACTAAGAGTTTAAGGTGTTAAAGGGGATTTTTTAGTGAAAAGGGGTAATTATAGTAACAAGAATCAAACTTAAAGATTAAAACTACTAACTAAGTCTTCAACAAATTTATGTAAGTGCCTTAAATCACTATTAATAGCGTATTTAGAACATATAAACTTATTTCTGTACAAAGTTCTCAATATATTAGAGATAATGAAGTTTTTTCTATAGCTGTTCATCATTAGTACATTAATCATTTTATTCAAGCTTTCTATAAATGCTTGGTATTGATTACAAACTCGAGCTATTCTCAAAACTTCTGTATATATAACCGAACCTTTAGTTTTTTCTGATATATTAGTATCAAAATGCGGAAATCTAGTAACCTTAAAATTGAAGTCTTCCGTTTTGTTATAAAGTTTAGTAATTATCCTATCATTATGTATATCAATGGATATATCCAAGTAATTGCAATTGTATTCAGTATTATGGGTTTTCTTTAATTCTAACATTTCTTTATAAACTTCTTTTAGCAGTTTGTCTATGTCATTCTCACTTTGATTATGTATAATTAATAAATCATCCATATACCTATACGGGTAAAAGATTTTCTTTCTACATGCTTTGAAGCGCTTGGCATAATTGAATTCAACATTACACAAAGTAAGGTCGGCTAGTAGAGGACTACAGTTCCCACCTTGTGGTACTCCCTTGCATTGCTTGAATATATGGTTAGCAAAAACACAGTAACTATTTTCCAGTAGATATTCAACTAGGTATAATAAGTCTTGTATTTTATAACATCTATAATTAGATTTGTTCAAGAATTTATCAGTGTAAAATACATGATAGCCATTAGTGGCTATATAAGCTTTACTAACGTTATTAAAACAGACTTGTAAAATAGAACGTATATTGCTCATAATATCATTATGTTTTAAATTAGTGAGCATATCTGTAAAGTCAGCACTGTAAACCTTCAGGTCTGCACATCTGATGTTATTCAATTCAAGACTAATATCAGTATTATTAATTGCCCAATAAATTTTTATAGTACCACTTCTTTCTTGAACTACTTTAGTATAATCAATGAAATATTTCTTAATAAAGCAAAAAACTGTATTCAGTTCTACTGCTAATGGTTTTAGACTACTATTATGGGCACCAGTTATAAAACTAAATTTTAAGGGATTTTTATGCATTTTCGGAAGGGCATATATAACTGGTAAGTCTGCGCTATCATTTAAGTTCAAGTGGTTACTATTACAGATCGCATTATGCCTAGAGATTAACTGAAGCTTAGTATCTGTTTTAACAAGCTGGTATGTATTATTATTATTATTATTAGTGTAACCAAAACGGTGTGTATTTATATTATAAGGTTATTCCCATTTCTTGCATTAAGATTGTTAAATAATACTTTTTCGTGTACATTTGACTTGTACTCTTCCGATGTACAAGTCAAAGCTTTTATTCTCCCAGGCGAGTCTGGTACCAATTAACCGACCCCGGAGGGATGGAAGGCTTGGTCGGCCTAGGCGGGTATCGATCCGCGATTCGACCCCCTGACCGTACGTGTGATATAGTGCGCCACTTGCCACTACACCACCTCCGAATATTACTCAACCAGGCTGAATCAGATATATAGAACAGTTCCCTTTGATATGATGAAGCAATTTGAGCTCAAAAACACATTCAGTTGAGAGAAATGGCAACTCAATCCATCCTCGAGTGCCTTCATAGAGTTCTTTCAAGAAATGGGCTATGGGCGGGAGAAACGGGATCGACTAACGCCAAAAACCTTATACTTTTTATATTCCATTACTGAAGGAGTGAGATCGGTCAAAAGAGGACCAGTGTACTCGTTTTTGCCTCCTCATCTCTTCGAGTGAGCTTCAAGTAGTATACTGGGGGACCTAGCTTTTCATGTCATAGAGGCAAATTCTGCATTTTTTCTTAACATAGATGCTGTTTCTGATTTTAATACATCTAAGAGGAAAATGAAATTATTGAATTCTACGACGCAAGTTACCAGCTCTCTATTGTATCTAAACTTGGTTTTCGCAACTGCCCTAAATCTACAGCGGGAACTATTACTTTATGGAGTTTACAACATAGTGTCTTGTGAATTTCATCATGCGATAGTTGCAAAAGTTCTGGGCCCAGTATAAATTTGGACTGAAGCCTTATAGGAATGCCCCAGAGAGATATGCTGGGAGTCGAACAGAAAGAAAACGAGTAAAAGCAACTTATAGGGTAAACATTGACATCTTACACTTGGCCATCAACACCTCTTCTTTGTAAACTTGCCAAAGGTTTTTTTAAGACACACTGTTTTTATCTATTATATTTATTTCATCACACGGCAGAGAAATTCGTAAAGATGACGATCGAGAAAGCAACCTTTTCTGATCCCCTGGGAACTAACCATCGTGGTCAGAACTAAAATCCCATGGGTCCGAAGGGTCCATCCCATGAGCCCATCGGCCCACCTCCTGGTCCCATCGGCCCACCTCCTGGTCCCATCGGCCCACCCCTTGGGCCCATCGGTCCACCTCCTGGTCCCATCAGTCCACCCCTTGGGCCCATCGGTCCACCACCTGGTTCCATCGGTCCACCTCCTGGTCCCATCGGTCCACCCCCTGGTCCCATCGGTCCACCCCTTGGGCCCATCGGTCCACCGCCTGGTCCCATCGGTCCACCTCCTGGTCCCATCGGTCCACCTCCTGGTCCCATCGGTCCACCCCCTGGTCCCATCGGTCCACCCCCTGGTCCCATCGGTCCACCCCCTGGTCCCATCGGTCCACCGCCTGGTCCCATCGGTCCACCTCCTGGTCTCATCGGTCCAGCCCTTGGGCCCATCGGTCCACCCCCTGGTATCATTGGTCCAAATGGTGGCAAACCACCAGGGCCAAATCCTGGCATTGGTGCTGGTGGTGGTGGTGGCGGTGGCGGCGGAGTATATGGTCCTGTTGAAGTCGCAGTTGTTGTTGTAGGCGTGGTGGTCGTTGTTGTTGTAGGTGTAGTTGTCGGGGTTGTTGTAGGAGTAGTTGTGGGGGTTGTTGTGGGAGTAGTTGTCGTTGTTGTTGTAGGAGTAGTTGTGGAGGTTGTTGTAGGGGTAGTTGTCGGTGTTGTTGAAGAAGTTGTCGGTTTTGTTGTAGAGTCAGATGTTGAGGAGGCTATGGTAGTTGAAGGAGTAGTGGCGGTTGCGGTATCATCTTCACGTTTCTGAAATGTGCACATAGATCTCATAATTTGTACCCACCTTTCCCTGAATAGTCTTAGCTGTTGATGATGGAAGTTTTCCCTGAAAACTCACTATGTAAGAGTAAATGTCAAAGTAGATAATCAGCAATCTGGCAGATAGTTGACTCGGGTGCATTTTAAAATCTTGAAAATCAGTGTCTCATCGCTAGTTTCATGACCCAACTTCATGCCGATCCATTTCCACTTAAGCTCGATTTTTGGAGTCTGGGTTGTGACAGCGATAGGGATATAAGTAACCCAGTTTGGGTAGAATTTCGTCAATACATTCACCTAACGACCTTCCCGACTCGGTGAGTGATGCAGAATTCGTCTCAGGGAGCAAAAAGGCTAGGATTTACACCTACTCACTTTTACGAACTTCTACATGGGTCAATCTTCCTTTCATGCAAAACTAGCTACGATTACGGATAAGAGTTGAGCTTAGGGCTCTCCCACTGTATGGATTCTTATGTTTTTCACCTGGTGTTATACCTGTCTGAGTGATTGAACACCGGACTAACTTCCACTGCGAAAACGCGACTTATATCCAAAGTGTCGGCTCTACAGTTTAGTTCATGAAAGAATCTAAACTGACCTGTCTGGAGAAGCTGGGGAGCGCGGCAACCGACACCGCAAGCAGTAAGAGAATTGGTAAATTCATCTGAAAACTTGCTCAGTTGTTTAATAAGTGAATTCTTTTGTACTTTCAATGATCAAAAGACCTTTTTTCTTTGTCTTAATATTGGCTCACCATGGTGGAGTTGCTTCAATATGAAAAAAGAGAAGGCGATAAGTTGCAAGAGGCACTATTTGTGCTTCCACCACCTTGAGCTCCACGAATCCTCAAGGTCAATCCCTCTCCCAGGGCCCCTCCTTGTTCTTAAAGTACAAAGAAACTTGTAAGAAATTTTTGATCGTCGGTCTTTCTTTCGTATTCGATCAGTTTTCGAGCTGGCTTCGGGGAATAAAGGTTTTCAAGAGCAAAAATGGGTCTTTTCTTATCAGTCGTTCATGTATCAAGCTTTTCAGAAGGTTCATCGGGAAATCCCCTCTCGGGCTGGACGTCGGTCTACAGCCACGGAGCTTATACCATTTGAAAATATAACAGACAGATTGGTCAGCAGAGCCCATTTTTCCCTTCCTTGCCCTTCTACATTGTTCTCCTGTGTCAAGAACGTAAGAAACAATGCAAACAAACTGAAAATGCCTTTGAAGTGATACCAAAAGAGAAAAAGTGGTGAACAAATTCAAGAACTCAAGCAGGACTACAGCTGGCTAAGAGATGAAGACGAGATCCCTAGAAAGCCATCTCTCTGAAAAGCAAACCGAGCGAGATGTAGTCTTGCCGCCGACGCCGCTCTTATACCCTACCAGACAGCGTTTGTTTGCTGGGACTATCTATGGGAAGACAAAGTCTCCCACATTTGTATTTATTCAGCTGAATAGCTTATAATATGTGAAACCATTAAATAGTATCTCACAGAAAGATAATCAATAATCAATCACAGATCATTCATTTGGGGTATGTTGCGGAATTCTATTCTTTCCATCAATCGACGTGCCTACCCAGACGAGCTCGCTGAAAAAAACTAGACTTCACCTGTATCACCATCATCGTCCCGCTGATCATCGGTTTCCTCGAGCGAGTGCCTCTAACGTCTCCATTCGTCCCTGTCGCGAGACAGAGTAGTGGATCGTCCTCGCTCGAGGGACACGAGGCGGGACATTCTTTCCATTTAGAGCTTCGTGAAGAAGTCTGATCACCGAAAAAGTCTGATCACTGGAATGACTCTGATTCAGAGTCTTCGGGGTGTGTTAGTTTCTGATGAGGGTTATCTTGGATCTACAGAAGAAATACCAAGCTCCGAAAGCGCCCTAAGGCATTTCACCGTTATCAAATATTTGCTTTTCCAAGGTTTATCCAGAATTCAGGTGATTCAAAGGTCTCGTTTGCCTTATGAGACATTAAGTAGTACATCGTCGAAAAAATATAGATTCCTACAGGTTATTCCTTTCCATTCCATGGATATAGGCAATATGAAGTAAAGTTTTTTTCGACGTTGACGTAACCTCTTTTACATCAGCCCACTATATCATGATTGAAATAGATTGGATTAAGGTCCAGTGCTTGCTCTCCTTGTTTATTTGAGCAGCATACCTTATGGTGCATATGGTTTTGTGCTAGCTCTACTCGTAAACTAGGGTGATAATAGTTGCTCGATATTCTCGCTATCGATGACTAGACTCCTCTTCTCAGCAAATCACAATAACTGTCATGCCCCACCCTTTTGACGCTTTGACGACACCCACAGGTGGGTGCCACTATGACGGGGGCATGGGACATTGGCACCTAATTTTGGATGCCATCATACTTTCTTGTTTTTTGCCAATTGCTGAATCCAGTAAGCTAGCAAAAGAATTTTCTCCTGGGAGAGTGTCACCTACCGGTGGTTGCCAGCCACGCGTGAAAGGAGGGGAGCGTGGTCCCATGGGTGCGTCACGTCGAAATTCGCATTGCCATCAAAGGGTCAAGGCGCGTGAAATGGCACGCATGAATAAATGAATAAATAAATAAATAAATAAATAAAATACCATATAAATTTATACCAATGACATTAAGACAGGATTCTAACTAATACCGGTTGACATGATTTTGTATTATATTATTTTGTTACATGATAAAGGCTTAGCTCAGTTTTTTTTTCGAACTCGTTCTTAGTCATCCAAGTGACCGTCTCCAGGAAACACTGCTCATGCTGAATTGCAGCTGGACAATGGAATGCGCACCTGTTCTTACTCTGTAGCATAGAATATGTATATATGTCGGAATCCATGATATTCTGCTGTATAAACATCTCATTTCTCCCAGATTCTTCTCGTTCCAATTCAATTGAGGTGTTTTCTCAGAATGAATGGCACGTTCATCGCACATCAGTCAGTTCTCTCTGAATTTCGTTAATACTTGAAGCTATGGATTCAAGGGAGTCTTGAAATTCTAGTCATGATAAGCTTCTCAGACATGCAAGGTGCTTGGCAAGACATCAGCGACGCTTCATTATCATGCATATAAGCCTGTACGAAGCAAAAACACATGTTTGTAGAATAATGGTTGAATACTGTGAAACAGTTCGACTGGTGCCCTCCTTACTGGGGAACATATAAGTCCGAATAGGATGCCACGCAGCGAGACTGAGCAGTTGGGAATTCCTACATTTTTATGTTAGTGATGAGAGGGCCCGATCGTGAGCAGTCGCTTACTATAAAGGGAAAGATTTCGATTTCCAGAGGAAGGATACGGTAGTCGCCGAGAAGCCACTGCCGCTTAGGGTATGTACCTCCATTCCTGCCACCGTGACAGAAGGACCACCTGCACTTCCGTTTAAAATCGTAGCAAATCCAAAGACTTTTGAAGAAACAACAACTGTTGTGCAGCTTACAAAACTAATAAAATTTCTTTTTTTCTCAGTAAAAACGCTTAACAATTGAAACAATAAATATCACAACTCTTTATACATATTAAATCTATTCATCATATCATATCTGTGGTTTGTGTTCGATCAGTTCCTTCATTTCCCTCTGTTGTTGCCTGAAATAAGAAAAATGACAGAAAAAATCATGCGATTATTTTCTTATCAAAAAGAAGCCTAGACACTTGTAATATGCTTAACCGGAGGGTGTTAAGGGTAAACAGTTCGACTCAATCTCTCCTCGAGAGAATCTTAAATATTCGAGGGAAAGGAAACATCCATTTTTATTTTATTAGGTACGAAAAACTACCGTACTTGCCACTCTGATCCCAGACCACAGGAACCCGCAATTGATTTTCGCGGAATTTTTACGCTATCTTTATAAATATTTATTACTTTCCTTGCGATGGATATGGAATACGTTTCAATTTTTGACTGACTCGTCAGGGGTGGAGAATTATTTCCTTGGAAAACCCCGTAATTTGATATGATCCCATAATATATCTCATCAGAGGATAGAATGAAGATTTCTAAGGAACGCTGAGCAACCTAGGGGGCAGTAATTGACTATGTCCTTCAAAAGACCGCTTAACCCCAATCGGAAGCATGCTCTTATGGAAGATCATTCAAAACGTTAAATCTATTAAAAGGAGTATAGGTGTAAACCGTATGGGGAAGTATAAACGTACCTTGCCGACTTCGGCATGACCACTTGCTTGAAGGTGGGCAGTAAATCATCAAGTGAAGCCATTTCTGATCGAGTGAATATTCTTTCCAGAATAAACATTCGTATCATGACCATGAAGACTAACTGAAATGATTGCTTGAAATTTGCTTCACTGAACATCATCGATCCATAACCGTCCGTTACTTCCATATGGGAAATCTGGGAAAAGTCTTGTCTTCTGGGAAAAGTGGGGCCCAACATGAGTCTATCAATTAACCATAGTTGCTCCAAATAAGCAGCAGTAAAAACGGTTCTTAGGGTTTCAGAGCTGAGTTCTCTTCCAAGAAGGACATTACTGTATGCCATCTTAGTCGCAATTGGGATGGTTTTCTGTGAGCTCCCCGTTACCAGCCCACCCTCTGACTTTGACTGACTGTTCAGTACCCAGCACATCTGGGAAATAGAAGAGCTGGCGGTTAACCGAAGCCTCTATCGGTCCTTGTTGTTGACATTATTTTGTTTTTGTTTCATTGTTTACTTAGGCAGCAACCGATGGATTGAACCTGGTATGAGGGTTGTTTCGGGCCCAACGAGTTCGGCTGCACTTTCTGACTTGCCATGTTGCCCTTCTATTTAGCTGTCTTTGTTCATTTATTGTGTTTGCAGATTTCATTGTTAGAATAATCATACGTCATTAACTTCTATTATCCAGCGCGGAAACTATGCAAAGCAACCCTCAAATATCCCTAAAATTCCATGAGAAATGAAAGGCAGCCGTTATCTTGGAGAAATAGGCGTATCTTCTTTGACCTTCCTTCATTTAATGAATGTCTAACTGTTAAATGAACTTACCATTAGCGGAAAGATCATTGATATAGTCTTTGTGTGTTTGATCAGAAATAGTGCTCCAATTGATAATAGTTGAATGATTGTAAAGAGATGTACACGGCGCATCCTTACTGATCGTAACCATGAGTAGTCAGGCTTCAAAATCGGAACATTATATAAAGTCAAAATAAATTTGTAATTAAGACCGATTAGATGAGAACCATTTGAGATAAGATAAGTATAGATAAAGATATAGTAAAGATAAGTAAGTACCTGATGTTTAACAGAAGTGAATAACAAAGCAATTCTTTGTACAAATTGTTGACCAAGAAGTGAAACAACACCCATATAAAGGAAGATTCCTATGAGCACCGGTAAAGGCACAAGCTGAAAAAAAAGTTTGTCAGCCCTACTAAAAAGGATGTTTGAATGTAAATTTTTGAAACCAATTTTTGAAACTTTCATCTAGACAGCCTAAGCTGGAAAAGTTGATCTTCAGGTAATGTGAAAGCTGAGAGAATGAAAATTCGTGGAAAACCTCTCATATCCATCCCAGAGGAAGTATAAACTTACCTTGATCACACGAGTGAGGAACACCGATAGGCCAATGAGACTATGAGCAAATATTGCAGTAAGGCGTTGTTCACTTAATTCAAATACTTGAAGCAGTTATGTAAAAGTAATGTTCGAATGGGAGATAACCCACTTTACACCGAGGAATCGTGGAATTTCTCCTGGAGCCGATGATTCTGAATAGACACGAAGAGAATTCACATGCATCACAGATAGTACCGTAGCGGCTACGTAGAATGGCAGTCCCAGGAAAGAGCAAATAAGTACCAAAACGGCAATGCACAGCAGATCCAAATGGTAGCCTTCTCCTTTCTAAAACTGACGATATTATGCTCAAATTTATCATAATCATGGCTAAAACTTTACGCTCTCATGTCCAAGCGCCCCAAACCCCCCACCTGGCTTTCCGGGAAATCTAAGGAAATTCTCGGTGTTGTTTTTTTCGGATTGCCCCGCTTGCTCAGATTCTCCCACAGCTCCTTTGCTTCTAGGAGGATCGAAACTTCTCAAGATTTATAGAGGTGCATATGTCTTCCTGTGGATGGGACTTTACTTCATAAGATTTCGATTTTCTTGGAAGTAATCCGATCATTTTTGATCTGAAGGTCATTCATATTTGTTTGATTCGATTTTTAGAAGAAAGGTCTGAGCATCGTAGAGAGCAGAAGAAATCACGGAAAATAAGTAGGTCCGCTCGCCGCACGCGAAAAGCTGTACCCTCACCTCACGGTACACACTCAACTGTTTAGACCAAGGGTCTGGGACTGCTCACAGCGTCTTTATCACCCTGTATATCAGTCATCGCCCTTAGCAACCAGGCATGTTTTTCTGATTGCTCTCATTTGCTCAGCTGAAACCTCCTGGAACCAGTTTTAACCAAGCAGCGGGAGAATGGGAGACGGGCAGAGGTGTTGTGTAATCGATCCGCCGCACGCGGCTGTCGCGGACCATTTGCCTCTTTATAACGTTATAGCGTTCTTCATACAGCTCAATCGCTATGCGATTATTACTTTTGGCATGACTCGCCTGAGAGTTCTTTTGTTTTTGTGTTTCTTACTTGCTGCTGCATTGTGCTACATTCCTTCGCGCTCGGCTTTTCTCTCGCCTGACGCGACAATTTCGTTCTTACTGCACCGCACCCCGGGAGCCTCACTAAGTCATACTGAATTAATTTTTCTTCTAAAAAAACCAACTCACTCTCAACATATTATCTTTGCGATTGATAATAACAGCAGTAATTTGTTGATCCATTACTATTAAAATAGTATAAAAAGCAGCTGGAAGGCACGCAATGAAAGCAACAACAAGAGGAACGCTAGAGATGTCAACAATCCATGGGCGATCGAGTGTTGGCTGGAAATTCTTATTTAATTAAGCCTCAATCCTGTAGAGTCCTACATCTGGATCACTATGCGTTTTCCTTTTATTCTATTCTTCGATAATTTTTTTTCCAGAACGTTTTACTAGCAGAAACCTACTCGAAACTGTTGCGGAACATGAAGACTTGGAACATCCAGGCCTACTGTCAGAGAGAACATCGTCATTACAACGATAGCAATGACGACACCAAAGTCGCTCAGGGCATTTCGGAACTGAAAAAGTAGGAATCGTCAAAACCATCAAAGACGACTGGGTATATGGAATGGGTTCCGTGCATACCTACTGTTAGAACTCTCCTCATTTTATATAAAAGACAAAGATGGTATAAGAGAACTCACCGTGGACCCGAAAAATCTCGAATGTCGAAAGTTATTAAGACCCCAAGCCAAGGCAAAGGTTCCAAATGTGAGTAGCACTGAGAGCATGTAAACATCGGGCTTGAAATGGCATTGCAACCCGACGGCTTCACCACCTCGAGCTTCACATTCTGAACAACAAAACTTTTTCGAATAAGTTATGGCTTCACTTATTCATTAAGGACGGTGTGGTCCTCCAGTGTTAGATAGCTACGTTCAGAGGTCTATACAAAGAGAACAGCCAGCAGTGCATGGAGCTTTTCCTAAATAGTTGCCTCAACACGTCTCGTTTTCTTGACATTCGGGCTTTTAACCGCTGACAACGCTCATACCCGTCTGTTTCTCGGAACCACAGGATGAAATCAGTATAGCCATCTCTCATTGGAAGCGCTTTGAACCTATTCCCAACTGATCCCATAAAAAGACTATTGGGCTGATTGAGAACAGAATATTTTGGAATACTAGCATGCCCAAAAAACTGATGAAATAACCGATCTCACCCTCAGCAGCCATATCCTTCAACCGTAGGCTGACAGTGACGTTGTGCAGAGGGTTCGTCTCGTTCAAATGACAAAAGCATGGTGACTCGTAGACCTCCTAAAGTTTATAGTTTTTAAAGAGTAATAGTAACTTTGATTTTAAACGAAGATTCTACAGTAGCCACAATGACCGGTCATCTACTCCCAATCAGCTCCTACTTTTCTCAAAGCCAAAACAAAAAAGATGGGGTTTTAGGACGAGATACACTGATTTTTTGGATGCAACCTCAATGATCGGAGCTCAGTTCTCGAGCTCTTTGGAGGTATTCAATTTGGAGCTTTTTCAAAATTTTCAGAATCACGATTTTTTCGATTTCGACTTATTTATGTTCATCTTAATGAACTCGCTCAGTCGATGTTATATGATTTCAAAGCGATTCAACTACCCTTGGATCGGCCACAATTGGTGCATCATGTGAGATCTCGAGTAGTTTTTGGAATGCTTGAATGATAAACACGATGGATATCAATGTTGCAAAGGCTTCTTCCGTAAACCTGAAAAGAGCCCCGAATTATATGTGCATATATCAAAGGATAGGGGCGGAGGTGGTGTAGTGGCAAGTGGCGCACTGTCTCACACGCAAGGGGGACGCACGATTCGTGCGATTCTGGGTGCGCGCGGCAAATTGCGCGGCGGAATTCGTGATGATTCAAACGACTCTGACGCCTACTAATGGAGCACAAACTTGAAGTAGAGTAGATTAGTAGGATCAGCTGACCATACCCAACTATTCTACTTCAAGTTTGTGCCCCAATAATAGGCGTCAGAGTCGTTCGAATCATCACGAATTCCGCCGCGCAATTTGCCGCGCGCACCCAGAATCGCACGAATCGGTACACACCCCACACGCACGGTCAGGGGTTCGAATCCCGGATCGGTGCCCGCCTAGGCCAACCAAGCCTTCCATCCCTCCGAGGTCGGCGAATTGATACCAGACTTGTCTGGGAGGATAAAAGCACTGACTTGTACATCGGCTGGCCACCGCGAGTCATTGTATAGGCCACATACGCACTCGTTACGCCACTACGATTCTGAATGGAAGTCGAGTGCGGGGGCGCATTCCTCATACGGGATTGATTAACGCCAAGAACTTTTACTTTAACTTTATATCAAAGGATATCCATTGAAACAGTTCTAAAATTCGCTGCTATGAGTTTCAAAAAATTTCACGATTGGGCCTGATTGTGAAGGTTTAGGTAGTTACAATGTGGCAAAACGTCAGAACTTTCGTCTCGTTGTGAACTCTCCAAACAAGGCTAGCCGAAATCGATCAGGATACAAGAAGAATACTCTGTTCTCTGCTCGTATTTTGCACCTCAAACCTTTTTTAAAACCAGCAGTAACTCCAACTGTTATGTAGTCCAGCTGAGGCCACAATTCCCCAACACACAGCTACTATAATATGCGCTAAGTGACAACATTCGACTACTAGTAGTAATATGAAATATTAGTGAAATTACGGTAGGAACGTGGACCTTTTTGGAAGGGGCCAAGTTGGAAAGCTATGGGTAGAGACCAGGGTATGTACCTGGTTCACCGATCAAAAGTAGCCAGACTTAGTTGGACAAGGAGTAATACTATAGGTTCGGAGCCTTGAAATCCTGACGAATTGTGGCATGCCACGTTTTCCTCTTATTTCTATGATTGATTTAAATATTTTACCTGGATATAAGTCCAACTAGTGCTGACATATCAGTGGCTGTTAGAACAATCAAGAAAAAGGCTATCCATATCCCGACCCAACATCGAAAAGGCAAAAATTCCCATCCATTGCCTCTGAAATGGTATTAAGAGAACAAATGAGCAATAAGCAAAGATTCACTCGACAAAGTAAGAAGCTAATAAATACTTGTCGATCTTTCCACTTCCTGTCTGTGAAGAAATGAACAGAGTCGACCTACGTAATGTTTCAGCATATATATAAAAGAATACAAAGATACAGAATGATAAGCCATGATCATATTCAAAGTGAAATTTCTGTTCTCAACCAAATTACAATGAAGATTTCTCAAGAATGAAATTAAAGGCACAGTTCAGGATAAATGTGGTTTCTGAGACATATCTTTTTAGGAGGAACCTGTGGCGTCCCCATATACCATATGTGGCGCTGTTAGAATTGTAAACAGCCTAGATAGGGCATTATAAAGGTTCAGAAATTATATCAGTGGAATACCACACACATAGCGGACCAGTTTCAACGGTGTTGTGGAGGTTGCATGATCTCAATGGGCTCCCATGTTGGTAATTCGAACAACTAGTCGTGACCGCATTGCGACAGTGAGAGACAATTTTGGCTTGAGGGCACGGTTCACGATAAAATAGTTTCGGAGATTTGCACATGGTATGATTCGGGGCCCCCTCTGATACCATCTGTGCCGAAATGAGGTCGAAGAACGGTCTGGATAGGGCACAATAGAGGGCCGGAGAGCCCTCCGCCCCTCGCTAGGTTGACCACGAGTTTTAATTGTCCTTCACCACTTTCGCATTGGAGCAACATTAGTGAAAAATCGATAAGCTGGTTGGCAAATTGCCCACAGACGATCAGCTGGTCGGCTGTTTTCTAGTATTCGACTACATTCTACTCTATTCTCTTCTAATTAATTTTTCTCAGCCGTCGTCAAAAGGTTGAAATTGATTGTGCACAACAAATCAGATTAATAGCTGTAGGAGAATAATTAGTTTTAACGAATAAGCCAAAATACACTGTTTTGGTGTGTTGTGTGCAATTGCAGACACTGCGTCGTGTCTGTCTGACTCGCCCGAAAATTCCCTTAACGTCCTTTTTTCGCCATGTAGCTCGCCCAACCCTTTTCCCTTGTTTTTTTTTTGAGCTTTCTATTTCTTTTTATTTCGTTTTTCGTGCTTTCCGCTGTACCATTGCACTATTGTAGGCCGTATTTAACATTTTTCGTCAAATTTCGTCAAAAACCGGGTAACCCCAAAATTATCGTGAACTGTGCCTTTGAGGTAATCAGCTCTTTTCGCGATTTCAACAATTGAAATCTCATCCAAATACATCACGGTAATCTCGTACAAGCTCTATTTCCACTGCATTTGAGGAGCCTTGTTTTTCTCAAAATGAACGCATTTTCTAGCTTCTTTCACCATCGATGCCCTATTCCGCACCAATACTTTCGGTTTTGTATCATAAAGGGTACCAAAAAATTACCGTGAACCATGCCTGCTTTATTACCTTCTTCTCCCTCTTTGCTTATCGTTTTCCCCTTGATACATTCCATCACAGTTCCCCATAATTCCCTTTGAATAATTAAAAAGCAAAAAGAATTATATTGAAAACGATTAAAATGAGAAGTTGTAGAGATTAAATTGAATCAGTCATGAATTACACGAAAACACTAAAAGTTGTGTAGGGAATGCACTTCATAGTAATAGCAGCATTATTCAATGGAAACCAATTCTATCAGATCTTATTACTAAGCATAATGAGTCGTACAGTCACAGCTGCGATATCCGCCGCGCGATTTATTCGCTATCGCGCTCTCCTTTCGAAAGACTCACCTCCACATTGGTTTACCGATGAGTTAAACAAATATGAAGAAAAGTGAGCAATCAATGATAGTAAAAAGGAAGTGAACAGATTCTGAAAGTGATTTCTAACGAAAAAAAGCTCACACGCTAAAATCGAAGAGAATCTTCTCGAAAACCAATGTGGGACCCGTTGCCGATAGAATATTTAGCGGTTGTCCAGAAAAGGCACCAAAAATCACACCCGACACTCCGCCACTCACAATCGCTTCCATTGATGCCTCAAGAAAATACACTTTTGGACCAAAAACCTCAGAAAAACATGTACCGTAGCTTTTTCCAGTAAAACTTACCATCTGATGGTGTAAAGTGCGTTCCATTACTGCACCAAAAGTGATGATGGAAGTGATATTGGCAAAGAATAGGAAGATTGTGGCGGCAACTGATTGTGACATTCGTCCAGCAAAGAAATCAGTGTAGTCTGACAAGTACCATGGAGCTTTAGCCCTAAAAAGTAGAGTACAAAGGATGGAATAGCTCCCAAAGGTGAGGTTCTTTTGTAGCAACGCCGCCTGAACCTTCCCACACAGCTGCCACTACAGAAGCAGCTATCGAACAGTTTCTTGAACCCCTTCGTGATCATATGGAGTACACTCACTTGATGTCCTGTACCAGCCCTCCAAAAAGTCGTCCCGTCCTCACGATACTACCATGTCCGTTATTCTCTGCTTGATCGCCTTGTTCTTCATCATCGTCATGGTAGGTTGCATACAGCATTCCAACTGAGCGTGTCTGCTGAAAGCACAACCGTGACTCGGGATCTGGGATAAAGTCCACATTTAGCAACTAGGGTAAAGCTTACTGGAATCCATACTGAGAGCTTATTTCAATAGCCAAAGTCAAAAAGGTTCATAAAATTGTTGAAGTTCAGATAAGGGTTTCTATGGTTGTTCGAGAACAGCTCGTAACTTTTTGTGGAAGGTTCCCCCTGCTTTCATCCACTTCATAAATGTATGGACACCCAGCAACCATTACCTGTGAGTCATTTCCAGGCACTTTCTGCTAGGAAACAATTCATGCTCTCATTACTGAGTCTCATATATCCTATGTAATCGTTCGCCTGCATTAGCAGGTGTAGTGGAAAACGTGGCTCTCAAAGTGCATTCTGAGGGGGTGTGTAGGCGGAAAACATCAGCAATGTAGTAGTTAGAAACGGTCTGAGCTCCACTAGCTTCTCTGCTCTCTTCTGAAAAAAGTATCAGGTGTACAGAATGGGATCCATCATAAAGGGAGCGGAGCTGGAAATGTTCCCGCTCCCATTGTAATCGTCATTGGGACTTTAGAGTAAATAAATAGGCTCAGCGATAGGGAAAACGCTTCAGAGTTGATTCTTACCTTACTCTCAGTCTCCCTAGGTTCCCATCGTGTATCTGCGGAGCACTTTCCTGGTGGGACAGCAACAATTTGGGAGATAAATTCGTCCGCGGCATCGGCAAGTGTGTGTTGCTCTTGGGTGTGCAAGGCCACTTTACGGAATATCTGAAGAAAATCGTTAAACACATAAGGATTACGGTAGTGATCGTTTTTTAAGTAGACAATAGATATCGACAGGCTCCACTGAAAATTAGTGGTCTTCAAAACCCTAACCTTCCATCCAACAGTTATTATTAATTAATTTATTTTTTATTTAGTTATTCATTTATTTATTTATTCATGTTCTCTATGGCACGCCACACATGCCTAGCTTGACGGTTATCTTGAAGATTTCCAATGAACTTGAGTTGTCGAAATAAAATTCCAAGACAAAAGAATGGCTTACAGAGAAAAATTAAAATGATCAGAACGAGTAGAAAGGGATTCCAAAAATCAAAAATTGAAAAACTAAAAATTCCATGGAAAAATACACCATCCAGTAAAAGAGCCTACCTCGTCGGCTATAAGTGAGCCAATAGTGCGTGCAATAGACATTCTTTCATTGTGATAGTTTTCAGATGGACTGAGCAAAAGGAAGATGAATCGTACCGGTACTGGTAAGTCTGGGAGAATGGGGTAGAGCTTCTGAAATCAACGAAGCTAAGCATGGGTGCTTTCAAAAGAAACGTGAGCTCTCTTCAGAGCCGCTGAGAGGGTTGCTAGTGAGAATCCCTAGCTTATGAAAACGGTGGGGGCAATGTCTATGAGGGGTGCAAAGACAGAGTCTGAGCAATCCTGATGATTTAGATGGTAAACGAAAATGTATCTGACAACCCCTTTCCAGAAAGTGCTTCAAGCAAGGCTCCGATGCAATCATCAGAGGATGTGGGTGAGGCGACCTCCATGGTATCTGCTAACCCATTCCTTCCAGAGTTTTGAGTGAATGATCTGCCTGATGTACCTGTGCCACTCGTAGTCGTACAAATGCCGAAATAGCTCTGTCTAAGCAGGATACGCAACCAGTGAGAATGGCTGCTCCTTCGGTATTCGCGGGTAATTTCTTCATGATTCGACGATTACCCTGAAAAAGATTACAATCTCAACTGCTCGAGCACTTTTTAGATTAACTTGTAAGTAAATGGAGTAATTTCGGACTCATCCATTCAGCTGTCTTTAATAGGGGAGATGAGACTTTTCTGGTCTTCCTTGAAAATCTATTTTATCTGATTTTTTACCTTAATGACGTCTCGAAGTGGTTGGGGATGATGTAGGAGATCCTGGTCATCGCTCTCCTCTTCGTCTTCATTCTCGGCGTACTTCGCTCCGCCATTTTCGTCAGGAACAAGTCGAACATGACCGGCAGACTTGCCTATAATTAGTTTTTACTAGACAGATACAATGTTTGTGGTCAACACTATCTGTTCGGTCTTTTACTTATTTTGTTTATTGATTTTTGTCTTGGTTTCGCCTTTGTTCCAAAACTGAGGGCTCGATGATGAGCTCTGAAACACGGATGCAAAAATGGGCGATTCTACCATAAATAGGTATGGAGTTAGAGCTGAGGGTATGAAATATCCGTAAGCCAGAAAAGAATTAGGAAAATTTTTCATTTTTCATCTCTTATAGTCTCAATGCCAAAAAAGGCAGCACATGAGATTTTAGAGGCAACATTCCTCTTATGCATCACTCCTTCCTCAGAGTGTGAAGTCGTTGCCCAAACAAATTTGAGATCACGAGAAGTCAGAAGTCGAAAATCTTCATGGGCTTCAAGTGGGTTAGCAGGTACCATGAGGGCCACCTGCTTTGCGTTCCCATGAGTTACTCACCGAAGTAGTTCTCTCCTGGAATAGTTCCAAGATGATGTTTAGGTGAGAGAATAGTTTGTAGTACTATATCAGCTACCACACTGTTCACAAGACCTCGCTGGCCCCATTCCTTGACGACAGCTCCTGAAACATATACCTTCACAGGGAACTGGAATGACTGAAAGTTGCCCTGGTTACACTTACTGGCAATGTCCTCGAATGCAATTTCTGCAACATCTAGTAGTACGACTCCTTTTTTTAGGCAATTTTTCGCTTGCATTAAACCCTACAATACTTAATTGTAGATTTTACGGCATTCATTGAAGTGTTGAAGGCAATTTCCTTGAATCATACCTAACGACTACAATTTTCTAAAATCAGTTGGAATGCCCTTTTGAATATTTATGAATCAGCCAAAGCTATCAAGAGAAAGACATAAAAATGTTACACTTCGAAATGTTCCGAAAAAACCTCCGATTATTTCATTAAGGGAGTTCTTATTTCCCGAATTTTAGAGTTTTTATAGTCATCCTAAAACTGAGGGAATCGTTCCGACAGCAGTGAATCTCCCTACGATTCTCGGAGCTCCGTGACAAATCACAGAGTATTCTGTTACAGTACGACCACCAGAAAATACTGATCCTGGATGGAATTACAGGATGGAAATTGCCTTCGTAGTAGAACAGGTAAGGAAAGGTTCGATACCTGCATATGGAGCATTGTAACAAATGGTTTGCTGAATCGAGTAAAGGCTCCCTCGACATCCTGTTCATATTTAATCCATCTGAAAAAATAATAGCTTAAGAAAGCTCGCTATAATTTATCTCAGATCTGGGAGGGGCAACACCTGGGCATTGGACAAAAGCACTGGGCAAGAGTCACAAAATAAGAGGCCATATCAAGGGTCTGTAATGAGCGGGAGAGACCTATTCGCGTAGCCTATGTCACGACGTCGTTGGCAAAGTGTGAAAAATTCGCGTATTAATCTAACGGTGCACGCCTGCGGTAATGTCCAAGTGACCATAAATGGCACTGTCCAGATAGTTTCTGTTGCCATACTTCCGACCCTCCCCCTACCACGCTCCCCCCCCCCTACCCACTTCCCCCATACATTCAGTCAGCGTTTTCTTATAGACGCAGAGCTCCTGCTTCCAGACGTCAAAGATGCGGACTTTGGCTAATGATAAGAATGACGTCAAAAATGGGGAGGAAGACAGATTGTAGCAAAAATCCCAACTGAACTTCCCCTTCAATAGGCCATCCGACCCTAAGCGAATTTAAAATTGTATTCTGCCCAATTTCATTCATGGATCGGGATCTAAAAAGTTTGTAAGGAAGTTACAAAGGGCTCAAAAACTGGAAAATGAGTGATAAAGAGGGGTGATCGAATTATGACTGCTGAAAATTCCTAATTGGATTACCTTCCTTTCTCACCTGCAATACCGTACCCAAGAATCTCTGGTTGCAGGTCTCAAGACCTAGAGGGCTAACCCTTCTCCCTTCCAACTGATTGCTTTATGTCGTGATCCTGCGAGCACTCAGAAATACTGAAGCTCTGCACCCGAGGGATCAGAACGAGAAGCCCTCTTCTTTTAATCGATATCATATACGTATGGGAAAAGTTACCTTCTGGGCACTTGTACTAATATTCTTTAACTTTTGAAGACGAAATGGATAGGCGCAGTAGATTAATTAGTTATTATTCCACAAACATCATGATATGTTTGAAAAAAACCTGTTCTCGGGTGAGATGACATCCAAGGAAGGGCTTGTTTTCCGTCAATGACGTTTGATAGTAAATTTTATCAAGCGTACTTTAGTCAGATAGAATTTGATCCAACGCATCGCGTTATAGATTATTCTATTTTTTACTATTTCCCAAAATCAAATGAATGAGTTTCTATGGATAGCAGCTAATGCCGAGCTAAAATTATTAGATAGGTGAGAAACTGAACAAACCGTCCACTTTGTTTCCACATAGGTTTGTCACCACCATTATGATCCAATGTCATCATCTCTGTGAATATGAGAGGATCATCTTCTGGATGTAGAAGTACCAATCGGCGGACGTTCTCGACGGGACCTATTAGAACAAATGTTAATTCACAAAATCAATATTCTTTTTGAAAAAGATGACATGATTTTCAAAAAAAATAGTCTTTTGAAATGCCACAAATTTGGAATAAGACGTTTGTTCGAGGGTCATGTATGAAGCAAGGCGACTCACTGTACTCTAGACTTTCCCGGAGAAACGTTCATTCAATCCTATATCGCCATTCCCCCACCAAGCATGGTCACGGGTACGAATCCCGGATCGATATCCGCCTAGGCCACCAAGTTCCTCCGGGGTCGCTTAATTGATACCAGGCTCGTCTGGGAGGATAAAAGCACTGATTTGTACATCGGCGGCCACCGCTAGTCATTTTATAGGCCATACATGCATTCAATACGCCACTAGGTTCTGAATGGAAGTTGTTAAGGAGCGCAACTCGCAGAAGGAATTGGTCAACGCCCATGGACCTTCTTGGTTTAATTGTTTTCTTCCTTGCCCTCTTTATATTATTCACTCCGGGGCTGAGTCACAAGAAGACGTCAAGCCTTCGATAACAAAAGCTGATAGGATGGTCATGGTGTCCGGAAAGTACAGCTATCCGGTTCAAGGCCAAAATTTGGGCCCATAACTTATCTGCCCCCGTGATAGGTATGTCAAACAGGTTAGATACTAGGTGGCCATCTGCAAGCCTACCAAGCCACCTTCAATCAAGTGGCCATTCGTAAGCCTACCCAGTTATGTACCTTCAGTGGAAGTCGAAGATGGTATTTGGGCGGTTTCTACCCATGCTAGAGAGAACAGAGGCACTTTTTTTCAATCATTCCGCTGAAATGGAACTGTACGGTCTTTGTCTGAGACCAGTGGACTGTTGCAAGTACAGAGTAACAGATTTTTTTAAAAGCGATGAGAAATTGAAGGTCCAGTTTGCAGCGACATGATTGAAACTTCGTCAAAGTAATGAGTTTCCCAAATATGACCTCTACCATCTTAAGTAGTGAATCAAAGATGAAATTGCTGTGAAGTGCAAAGCTCACTCTCGGCATGATTTCCAAGGTTGATGACTTGATTTATAGTGACCGGGTCGAGTAGTAAATCACCTGAAAAAAATACAGAATGAAGTGTAAGAAGGGCCTGGCTCACTTTACTTACCGTAGTAACAAACGAATTTTGAAAAAGGCTTTTTATGAATTTTAATTGTATATTGAACCTCTGGAATTCAATGAGTGGTCAAGAAAAAAGCAAAGATTCAGGTCTTTCTCCCATGGCACTTCTACTACATAACAAGTACTGCATGAGGATATTGTAAAGATATGAGTCTTACCTTGAAGACTGCTATGGAGATGTCTCATTCCGGACAGGCCACTGACACCTTCGCACAGGTAAACCCAATAGAAAGAAAATTAAATGTCGAATGAAGAAGAGAGAGAAGAAAGGACAAACTGCTCGACGTCCATAAATTCTCTTTTAAGGCCTATTTCATCGTTTTGAACTTGCAAAGTTTTCGGGAATGTTTTATCGTGGTCACCAGGTGCTGGCCTAGTGGAATGAGCCACGTAGGTAGGGCAATCGAAAGAAAAAAGACGGATTCTGCAAAAGACGGATCCCAGAATGCGACGGGATAAAGTGGGGCGTCGAAGAAAATGTGAGGACGTTTAAGAGGCCGCTATGATGCTCGAGCATGCAGAAGTAACGACTACGAAAAGGTTCAAATAAGACAAGTAAAGTGATATCGTAATGGAAGGGAAAGATCTTCTTCGGACCGAAAAATATGGTTGAAATGAAAGAAAATCGACCCGTTTTTACCCTCACGAAAGTTGAGGAAGTTGAAAAAAAGCCCCACCTGAATATGCCCGGAAAACCCTCCCGACCGCACTGGTCAAGTGGTCAGACCTTCCCAATCCAAACCCTCCCCCCCCCCCCTATTCCTGCAAGTGCGTTGTGAAAAAAAGAGTCGAAAAGGAGTCAAGGAATAGAAGTTTTCTAGGGTTGTGAACCAAAAAGCCCAGACCGTACTACTGTGTATGTAAACTACATTCTATGGCAAGGGTCCAAAGATATTAGGGGTTTCTAGAGAGATCTAGAGAGGTTGATATCTCATCGGAATGTGAACTATCACGGCAGCTGTAAGAAAATTACCAGTAAGAAGGCAAAAAGGTAAGTATGCGGATATTTCAATCCTACAAATTGCAAGGATTCTTTCAATCCGGAGCGATTCCATTTTTTTAAATGCAGTAGCCGTGCTCATGGGACGGATTGGCAGAGGAGGGAGACTGCTCATTCAGTGGTAGTGACCACTTTTTGGAAGTGTTTAGCGGGGAGGAGAAGTTTCCAATCATTCAAGTTAAACTGAAAATGAAAAGTCAAAAAAGCAAACTGGTCAGAGACATTGGCTGAACTCGAAGTGGCCAAATGGATATGAATTTAGATCCGAGAAAAATGAAAATTCCAGACTGATACATCCTAGACAGGCCCTACTTGCTGACCTCTGCGATTTCCTGCTACTGTCTAAGGCATGGCGCAACTTGAAGATCAAACTACATGAATCGATCAGTACCTTACCTCTATCTATGGCATTGATTTGATTATTATTGTTGAAATGTCGCTTGGTCATGACCGTCGTGTGGTGGGGTGGGTAAGGTCAACTTCTGATTTAACGACGTCTGATTAGAGTAGTAAACGTGGTCTACTGAGCTGGGTGGTGGAGAATTTGCTAGCCAGCCGACTAGGTGTCTCACGTGACGACCAACATGTCTCTCCCACTCTCTCTATTCTGTTACCTTGGGAACCTTTTCAGGTTTTTTTGCATTAAACTAGTACCTTATTTATTACTCAATAAATATGCACTTTCTTTAAATTACAATACTAGTATCGAATTCTCATGCCTACTCATTACTCATACACCAGTCAGTGCAAAGGTACCTATCAAGATGAGTCGTATCAAAACATTGTCATCAAAGGAGGAAGACATCCATCAGTAGTTCTACACTCTGAAGAATGATAAATAGAACCAGTAACTCGAAAAATTTCGAAATTTTTCGTTTTCTTAGTGCAAACCACTATTTTCATGGACATGAAAGCAAACTCGTCCAGAAAAAGGTGGGGTTTTCTCGATAATCGTTAGAAGAAAAAAGATTAGGAAATGAGGAAAATCGGGTTAAGGAGTTGAAATTGCGTGGAAAAAAGAGCTTACCTTCAAGCTGTCCAGATGGCGAAATGTATGGGCAACGTACTGGATCGGTGATGGACGTCTTACGGTAGTGAGCCGCAGCCGCTGATCCTCTGAAGTCTGGCATACCGGCCAGACTCAGTGATCGAGACGGCATAGACTGAAACGAAAAGATTGGGTTTAGGCAGAATTTCAACGAAATCTCTTTCTAATGGGATAAAAGGACAAAGAAAAATCAACGAAGCGTATAAATGGGGATATCATTTCAGCATCTCCCATAGCCAAAATGGTCGATATTGGAATAAGCGGCTCTAAGACGGTGACAGGAAAGCCAGTTCGTGGGGTTGACACGCCGAAGACATCCAACAAAGTGAAGAGAGCTCTATCAAACTGTTGGAATTAATTCGAATTCGCCGAGAATCTTCAAAAAGGCGCTGACAAAATTGATTGTGCACCGGTTTGGTGAGTAATGCCTTGGGAGAGAAAGAAACCTGTCGCGTCGAATTATGGACATTTCTTCGTAAATATTATTCCAAATACTCTCAAAAAAGGTAGAAATCTATTAATAATATAGCAACAGTGATGTGTGACATGTTTATTGATCAAATTCAACAGATAAGTAAAACAATCGATCGATTTCTTCCGATAAATCGTGTACGGTTTTCCTTCCAGTACAAATTGTGCTTGGGCTCACAGAATTGCTCCACAGCCGTGATGAACACTCGTTAGTGCTCAAAAAGCGCTTCAAAATCGAGTACGAGAGCTCGTTAAGGACTTTTCATACCGATAACAAGTAAATGACGAAAATGGTGAAACAGTAAGCGGTGCCCTATCACAAGGGCTTGGTGCGAGGTTCGGATCCTTATTCGGTGTGAGTGGAGCGCTTGGTCGCCCAGACCAACCAAGCCCTCCATTATTCCCCAAACCTGTCTAGGAGGATAAAAGGACTGCCTCGCACATGGGTTGGACACCACAAGCCATTGTATAGAACGTATTCGCAACTAATACGCCACTAGGATTTTGGTTGGGAGTCGACTCAGGGTATCTTCTGGGAGTGGCTTGGTCAAGGCCAAAGACTTCACTCAGTGCCTCCCGAAGAGCCAACCTTTCCCTCCTTCTTGTTCACTGAGTGTAGAGTAGTCGTCAAGATATTAGCTTTTGATAACTTTTCGTCTGTTGTAGGGAACAGAATGAAGTATTAGTCAGCAATCCCAGGGATACGCCGTGCTCTCAAATTTACTATGAATCGTGGACGGATCTCTATACTTACTATGTTCCCAAAGGAATAAGGATATCGCAGGAAGCTGTTGATTAATGGAGCTTTGGCAGTGCAGCCATTCACAAAATAACCTCAGACTACCAATTCAGCCGAAAAAACTTGAAACCACTTGATTAATTATTTCATTTGTTTGCTTTTTTATCTTTTTATTTATGCGTTCAATAGAGGCGTCAACAATAAAATATGGGCAACGAAATTAAACAGAGCAAAGGGAAGCGTATTGGCTTCGGGAGAACCCCGATCTGTCACAGCTTGGAGCTGTGTAATGATTCTGACGTAATCAACCTATAAAAGCTCTAAATAGCCAGAAAAGGACAGGCAATAAACAACAATAAACAAAAAAATAACTATAGTGACTGAGGCGAGGTACCTAGAAGGGATGTATTACCCCCACTCCTTAACTTTCATGCCATGCTAAGCAATTAAGTTATGTAAGAGCTGATGATTGCATTTGCTTGTTTTGAATACCCTGAGTGAAGGGAAGGCGAGGTCGACGCAACCAATGAAGTCATTCAATCCACTGAACACCCCCCCCCCCCCCCTCAAACAATACCATGCTGTAAGGCTTCTGGAGGCATAGTTCATGATAATTTTGGGGCATCTGGGTTGAAACGAATAATGGAAGTGATAGTTCAGAGTGGTTCGAATACAACTGAGAAAACGCCAAGCTCGGAGGCTCTAAAATATGAAAATATTAATAAAAAAAATACAAATAACATTGAAATTATCGATCGGATGGAAATACGACGACGAAAGTTCCGTGAAAAAGGCTCTCGGACGAGCTGTCAAAATATGTATGTGTGCCATTGCGTACAGCTAATTACAGTAAGCTGCCAGCATGCAACGTGTGGTGCGAATGTTGCAACTTCTACAGCCTCTACGGCACCGTGAGAACTCGTCCGTCATTGGGCGTGTACGTCGGCTGAGCAGATTTTCGAATCCTTATTACGCCATATCTAGGCTGTTTTTTTCAGCTCGACAGAGTGCTCCCTTGTGTTACCTTGGAAGTCACAGACAGCTTTACCCAAGGGAGAAACCTCATGAACGATTCCTATGATGAACTGTGCCTATACTTCCTGGCACTGCTCTTATATGGCTACTTTTTAACAGCAGGGACCGGAAAGTCTTATTCCTATGAGAATGAGGGTTGCTCGTTTCTGATGTTCGTAAAAATCAGCTTATAGCGGAATCAGATTAAAACAAAAACGTTTTCATTGTGAAAAGAATTCCAAGGGACGACGACGAAGAGTATTCTACGAACAATAGTCTTTCGCGACGATTAAGCTGAATATAATAATTACTTATAACTAATTATCTCGACTTACTTAGAGCTGAAGTTTCCAGGAAGCATTTTCAAGCCGATTCTATTCTAAACAGCCATCGAACCAGCAATCGAAAGGGGTTTTTCATTGTCGTTAATGATGGAGAACGGATGCCGAGGCAATCAACTAATGTCTCGATGCCGGATTGAATCGAACCATTTACCCGAGAACACAACAAAAAAGCCCTAAGAGTGCAATAATCTGGTTTATTGCTTTTAATTAGATTTCATCGGAGCGTAAATGCTTATTTTCGTCAGCTCATGACAGTCTAACGTTCGCAGGCGTGTGGGGAAAGTCTTAGGAAGTCTGGGAATCACCTTAAGCATGTTTTAATACCACAGCCTTCCTGACTCTTTTCACGGCATGCTGTTTTGGTGACCAAGGGGGCCTAGTAAATACTAGTAAACGTGCCTGAACGCAATGAGATTGCAGGCCAGTAGTGTAAGCAATGTATTCCTCCAACGGCCTTCGTATTAGTGAGCTCAATGGCAACTATCACCTCCTTCAGAAGTGGGCTGCACCTTGCTGGACAATTTTTTTCCCAGAAAAAGCCTCCCACTATTCCGAATCCCTGGACCTTCGATCAAAATAATATTGGGTGGTCAACAAAATAAAAAAATGGGTCAAAAATATTTGATCAAAAAGTCAAAAAGAAAATTCTTTTGCGGATGTACACACGAAAATGGCTTCTGTAATTCACTGCACAATTAGTAGCTTTGATTTCAAAGTTCAATCCAAGGAATTAGCCAAGACAAGGGCAACAGAAGGAATAAAAACAGTCGGAATTCCTTCAAAAACCATTCATATTTTTGAAATTCCACGTGTTTTAAAAAAATTCACTTGAAAATTCTAAGATTACCCATGAAGATTCAAGATGGAAGTTTCTGAATCACTCAGCGGATAACTCGGACCATATCCTCTCTGGCTAGTAATCGTAAAGGATCCCAAAAGTGCATTTTGATGAAAAATATTATTTTTTCCCGGATATTGCTAAGGACAAGAACATGGGATTCTCTAGCTTCCAACTGAATAAGGATTGCTTGAAAACGCTTTCGATAATGACAGATGAAAACAGCTATGTTTATCGTGGTCGCCGTGGTTGGAAAAGCGACGAAATATCAGAAAATAGAGAGAAAATGATAAAAAAATTCCTATACTTTCTTGAATCACAGTTTTCTCTACACTGTAGAATAATTGGATTCAGAAGCCCACATAGATGGTCAGAATCCGAGCCCCTGATGGCCATAGACCTTTAAGAAAACTACCGGATTGGTAGATATCGAAAGCAACCTATAGTTGACCACAGAAGACCTATGAAAAAGGAAATCGGCAAGAGAAACCAAGGAAGGAATAAGCTGCAGGACGAAATCGAACAGGATTTTCAAGAAAAAACCGAGTCCAATCACACGAGGGGGATTGACGCTCGCTATTTTGACAAACGTCTTGAATCTGGTGTCTCGCCGAAACCAATCCCATCTTTACATCATATCGTTACGGAATCGATTATAAGAAACTAAACCTGTTTGTGAGAAGAAAATTATGAATCTTTGACGAACGAGCCGCTTTCATGAGACATCTCAGAGAACGAGAAAGCGATCTCTGTTCCAGTCGATCAGTCAAGCTGGTTTGCCCCAGAAAGGGAGGATTGAACTCGCTTAGAAGTAGTATTCTTTTGTTCTATCAAGCTTTATTCAAGGAAATCGGTCACTCAAGGGATATTGTAAGAGAACGGTTATAGAGGTACCGTAGTAGAAAGACCTAGAAAGGCGTACTCGTGGTATAACTAATGTACTGGTGTTTCAGGGGATTATCATCAATGGGCTACAGCCATCCAGTAATGTACCCTTGAATGTAGTAAAATCTGCCAAAATATGGAGTTAGATGAAGGGTAATTGCAGTGAAGGAGCAAACAAGTACTGGGTCCACAGTATTACCTGAGAACGTTCCACTACGATAACATACACAGGCATAGGAGGTGTCCCCTGGAAATGAAGGATCAGGGACGGATAAGCTCAACGATGAAGAGAAAAGCCAAAGAAAAGAACTCATAAATGAAGGGGCTTTTGGTATTTAATTTAGCGCATGTGTGCAGGAAGACAAATACATAAAAGTTTTCGGACGAGTTCTCCTTTGCAGATACTGCAATGTATCCAAAATTGCCTCCTTTGGCTTTTATAGCATTTACCTTCTCGGAGGGATTTACACCAACAGAAGCGTCATTTCCTGTTTTTCGAGCTCTTGACAGTTGTTGACAGCTCCTTTCTGCGTTGATAGTTGCTGGTGTCATAGGAGTGTGGAGTGATGTCAGGAGGCGCCGTCGCCACACCAATTGTGCATCCGTGACCCATCCTGGAGCAATACCCACCTTAGCCACTAAGCTTATCAGGGAGCTGGAGTTGGCAAACTGCTAACGGGCTAACATACAAGGCTAGTCTGGGAGGATTGGAGCATTAACTCGCAATTTCTGCACAATTTCTGCGAGTTCCTGCACAGAATTATTAAAGGCTGTATAGGTTCTCGTACCCTAGCGGATCTGAACGGAAGTTCAATTTGTATGAGTGTAATTACATCAAAAGTGTTTGGCATGAACGCTGTAGTAGTTTTAGTTTCTTCATCCTTCAGAGTTACATGATGAGTTTTCTAAAGAGTGAACATTTCCAAATTGACTGATTGCAGAACCAGTTCCTGACGCCACGTTTCTTCCCAGAGTGAAGAAAATTTAGGGCTGACCAGTATTTGGATTGTTAATCTCCTTCCGTAGAATGTGGTTTGAACAAGGAGCTCTTGCCTCGCAAGCGTTGATGGCATTTTTCTCATCAGAGTTTACCCCATAAAAGGGTTGTGAAGGAGGGTTTCAAGGGTTTCCACTCCTTCAAAGTAGTACGAATGAGAAGAGAATGAATGAATAAGAAATTGTAAATTCTGAAATAAAAAATTTCGACGACCAAAAAGAAGGGAAATTGGAATAACCCTGATCCTCCTACATAGGGACTTGGCAGCTCCCGGTGTGTGTTCATAGAGGAAGAGAGGGCAGCAAGTGACGGAAGCAACTGTTGACTACTGCAGCTTTGAATAAAACGGAAAGTTATGATGTTCCATAAAACTAAGATGTATATCTTGTGCTTATAAGGCTAAATTTGGTAGTTTATCAGTAATATGCCACGGAGCAATGCAAGGAATGCCATATGTTCGGTAGTTTGGAGAGCCGCAGAAATTCTTGAAGTGTCCCAGGTTTCCCCTGGAATATTCGAGAGTTTCCATGGAGTTGCTGTATAGGGATAGTGCCCAGCGCATAGAGCAGGATACTAAACTCTCTCTATTCCTTGCTTATACAACCCTTCAATGACCGAAGTTCTTCCCATGTTAGGCAAATTACTTCTTTACGAGTTCGAAGCCGGTCGTTACAATGCGGAAGTCCAACTAAGGTCTTGGCCAAGAAACCAGTGCAAAGTCCTTCTAAGCCATTTCATCGAAACCCTTCCAAGCTCAAAAACATGGATGTCAAAGAAGAGCCTGGCGAACTGAATGCAATATCATGGTATCTATGGATATTTTACGCGCATAGAAGTGAGTAGTGTATTTGTAGTATACTTCTGAAAAGCCCTGGAAAATTCCGGAAAAAACTCTCGTGAAATACTCCACCCATACTTCGAACATGGGGACAGTGAAATGCCATATTCACGGTCATTCGAAAACTAAAGGAAAAAGTCCGAATAAGAAGTCTTAAGAGCTTCCCAGCCTGCTACATATTTATGATTAAGACAAAAGGTATCGAAAACGTGTTGCGTTTTTCTGAAGTGAAGTCAAGGGTTTATTGCCAGTTTGGTACTTGATTGTGAGTGTTTTCGATCTTTACTGCAGTATTTACAACATGTTAAGAGCCTATATTCGATTAAAATGATAAGTTTTTCCCTGTCTATGTCATCTCTGCGCTAAAGATGGAAAAAAAGATGGAAAAAAAGTTTCAAGGATATCACTTTCTAAAAGTGTAAAAGTGGTGTAGTGGGAAGTGGTGCACTATCACACAAGCATGGTATCGGGTTCGAAACTCGGATCGATATGTGCCTCGAATAACCAAGCGTTCCCCGTAACTCCGTGGTCGACTAATTGGCACCAGACTCGTCTGGAAGGATAAAAACAATAACTTGTACATCGGCTGGTCGTCGCAAGTCATTGTAAAGGCTGTAGACGCTTTCAACACCACTACAATTCATTCGCACATGTCTGATCAGTGTGAAGGATTTCATAAGTTACTCTTGTAAATTATTGAAATGTAAAAAAATGGAGGAATATACATGAAGAGTAAGGAGTATGATAAGTAGAAAAAGTTCGAAATCGGTGATTTTCAGTACCAGAAGGGATATCATGGTCGGAAGCGGTCGAGGACAAAATCAGCAAATCGTTATTCTTAGTAACAGAAATCAAAAAATGAAATCTCAGGTATGTCTGCAAAGACTGGTCCGTTCAATTGTCTTAGGTTTTTGGTAAAGAATAAATAAATAGGTAAACAATTCTATGAGAAAGAGTATCTATTAGTCAGCCTGGGACCATCTAACTTGCTAGAAGTATTAGAAAAGCTCTTATCACTTGCGCGCGCTGCCAGCATGGTCCTCGGTTCGATTCCCGGCTTGAAACTGGTCAAAGATGCTTTTGTTCTCCCATATCAGTCCTTTACCAATCAATCTACTCAGTGAGATGGAGGCTTGCTCGGCCTGGGCGAGTATCGATCTGGGATCCTAATTTGTACACCTGGCTTGTACCTCAGGTGGTTCCTCAAGTCATCGTATAGAAAATAGACGCATATAAAAAAATCCCTACAACTCTGAATGGGGAGACAAATGTGAGAACCTATCCCCAAAAGGGATCGATCAAATGTCAAAAACACATTAATAGTCTTTTTATGATCATGATATGAAATATTCATATATATAGAAAAATGTCGAGCCAAGCCGTATATGTATGATAATGAGGTTGTTTTAAACACTGTGCTGGGGAAAGAAGGGAATTTTATAATAAATTTTGAATTAGAAGATGCTCTCACTCACCCAAATTTCTCGCATCTCTCGTAGTTAAGCTTAGAACATTTTTAAAAAGACTGCAGCTGGTGAATGGCTGATAATGGGACCGATGGAAGCACTACAACCCGGAGCAGGAGAATAACTGAGTCCACTAGCTATATGAGAGTAATTGACTTACCTGCTACTCATTTTCTCGGTTCCCATTGGCACAGGCTGTTTGGAGTGGCACATTCTCACAACAATTTGCTGCTGGACTTGTAAACAGTCCGGATTTTTTATGACTTTTGATAAGTCATTGGCGTCAGGGTAGCACCGTTTTGTCAATAATCCGATAATAGAGTGACTTGGGCACAAGGTGTGGATACAACAGTTCCCACAGGGTGTGGATACAAAAGTCATAAAGTTTAAAAGTTTAAAATTAGACATGTCCATGGCAACAGAGAACTAAGGGTGAATTTTTCTGACTTTTTTGGGGTGCGCCATGCATTCTCCTCTCGCTAGGAATGGTCGCGACGTTTGAATGTGCGTAAGGTTTTTACAATGACCTAAAGGGAACAGCTGATGGATTAGACAATGTATTCCTTCAACTCAGACGAACTCTATATCAATTAAAATGCATCAGCATGTAATCTGGGTTAGCTTGAGCGGAATCTGTCCAGGTTCCGTTATGGTGGTTTGGTGCCATTTTTTACAGTTCTAAATATTAATACTTCTATACATTACAATCCACACTACATCAGAGAGTACCATCTTATATATGATTTTTGTGTAAAGCTTGCCCTGTCTTATTTGTTCCAGCATTAGGACCCAGTCGTTACTCGTAGGACAAGATTTGGTAGGGATTTTCGAAAAAAGGGCTATCGGTCAAGAAAAGCACCGGTTAGTTTGATGACTTGGGCGTTCGGGCGTTTAGACTTGCTGGCGTCGAAACCGATTCACAAGACTTGTTTTTAAATTTTCGCTCACCTTCAATAAAACTGTAAGAGAGGAGGTTGGCATATCAAGCGTCGTTTTGGCTTATGGTATCGAGCATGAATTGGAAGATCGTGGGAACTTCGAAAAAAAATTGAGAATTAGATCCACAGAGCCTTCTAGATGTGTTGCTGACATGACGGCTCCTACTTGCCACAGCCAATCAGTGTTTCATTCAGTATCCTTGTCTCTTTCGAATTTGTTTTGACTGTGGCTAGTTGTTGATTGTTTTTCTCTGTGTTGTCTCCATACGCTCAAAGGAGCCGACACTTTAAATAACCAAAACAGAATGGTGAAATTTAGTGCTGAATTATCAAACAAATTTGGCCATTCAGTATTACACCGATGCGAGGAGTTGGGCCTTATCGCAGTAATCTGTTGGGGCAAAAAGCCGCTGCAGGCAAGGCATTCATCGAGGTGGCCGGGACTCGCTCCTTAGGAAAGAATCGCCCCTTCAAGTAAGTGATTCCGGATTTGTAGAAATTCGAGGAGATTCGCCGATATCACCCATCTGGACAGTTTGGATTCATTAGTCTACCTAAATTGTTTCGGAAACTCTGTAAGGAGGAATAGCAGCGTGAGAATCAACGTTTTGGCTGACAACCGCTACTGACACTGTGAAAGAAAACCATGTGGGAGCTTGGAGAATCCAGCATCAGATCAAAAGTCAATGTAGGAGGCATTTCTAAGGTGACCGCTGATCTCACAACATTCCCCTGTCCTATAGCTAGGTGATATTTTATTTGAGTAGGCTCATGCTTTAGGCTCAGACGACGATTCCATTACTATCAATCCAACAGGTATCCATTTTGATGGACCATTTTGGGATGTTATTGCGGGATTATAACTGATCAAAGCTGGGCTATAACTGATTAAATGCAACAAGTACAATGTAAAAGAAACTTTGGAACAAGGAAAATAAGGGAAGACTGGATGTCAATAATTTGCCTTAACATCTGGTATTGCCACCGAGGGAGAAAACCGTGGGAACGTGTAGGATGCTCAATCAAGCCAAACACTGGTGTGGGAGGGTAATCATGTGATTTCTCGGAGCTGATTGTTGATCAAGAAAAATTCCCTCGATTCAGGGTTGGGTAGTAATTTAAAAAAAAGCGCTCTTCAAAGGTGGACGAGTATTTCATTTTTATCAGGCCACCAAGTTAATAGCGTTTCCACATTGATGTGTCAGTGTTGGAATGTTTTTATTGGATTGTAACTGATTAAAGGCAACAAATATGAAGTAAAAAGAGCAATGAAAAGTATTTGCAGAGAACATTCACTCTTATTTGAAGCAATAAAGATAATTCCTATAGTTTTAACAACACCCTTCGGACGAAATACAAGAAAAACCCCCAGATAGCAGCACATAGACAGTCTGGAACGTGCCAAAATAGCAATAAATACCTTATGAAATAGCGAGGGCTTTTCCAGTCCTATAGATTGTCAATACCTAGCAAGGCAGCTTTACCTACCAAAAAGGTAGGGTAAGGTAGCAAGGAAGCGGAGAGAGTAACTGCAGTCAGGATTTCTCCGAAAAACTCCACCCACTTATTCTTTTCTACGGCTTTTTGTTTTTGTTTTGTAATATCAAACGCTGTAGAAAAAAATAAAGAAGTTCAAATCATTCCGTCGAAGAATCAAATGTTATTAATAGAAAATTTCTCTTATTTATAAAGCAGGAACTTGGTGTGTCGGTTTGTCGGTGTAATAAAATATATCAGAAAGATGTACACAGAACTATCCAGAACTCTGACTCCCTGAAAAGAGCTCTACACCGTTGCTTTTCTAGGGCATTTTTTGTTTTGAAATAAAAAATTTTTCAAAATACTCTATAAAAGATCAGTATTTTAACAATCTTTCCCGGGAGTAGTGCTATTGATAAAAATTATAAAATAAATCAGGAAGATTTAAAAAGAATTCCCATCTAAAAATCTTTGAATCAAACAGTTTGAATCCACTTACCACATCATCGTGCGGCATGAAAACTTCGAATTTCTTGTCAGTTTAAGTTGTTACACTTATATTTGCTAAAGAACCTCCGGGAGGAATGTGATAATGGGAATGTCCCTACAATAGGCCCGCTCTGCAACAATAGGTTCTTTTTCTAGTGGGGGTACGGTTATGAATAGATATATACTTGTAGTCTCACATGTAGATCTGTGCCTAAAGTGGTTTCCTGACAACTTTGTGACTCATAGGGTTGAATTCTTTAGAGGCCAACTAGACGTCACTGGGGACGACCGAATACTTCGAATGCACAGTTCACGATGATTTTTGATACCCAGTTTTCGAGATGGTACAGAATAGTGCAAAATCAGGAAGAAAATATGAAAAAGGAATATTCAGAGAAATGTAACGCTTCAAAAAAAGTAAAATTAGGAATTGGACGAGAATGTTACGGAAAAAGCTGTATGGAAGGGAGACTTGGACGAGCTGTTCGAACGCGCGCGCCATTCCATACAGCTGGCTGCAAAACGCTGCTTGCGTGCAAGGTGTGGGTCCCGACGCGAATGGTGCAACCTCTACAACTCGTACAACTGTTTTTGAACCCGACAGCACTCCCTAGGCTATCTTTGGGAGTCACAGGTTCATCCTAGAGAGGAATTTCAGAAACCATTTTCAATGTGAACTGTGCTTTTAACAAAGGTGAGCTCTCAAAAGTGGCCATATAGACGGGCAGCGGGGCATGTACCCATACCTTACACTGGGGCCGTCGATCGAACCTTTGAAACTTTACTTTCAAACCTTAAACCATGGGTGTGGAGCAGTAGGAACGAAATTGTCGCGTCGCGGCGAGAGACGCCGCGCCCGAACAAATGTAAAAGATTCTGCAGCAAGTAAGAAATCATGCCATAAGTAATAATCACATAGCGATTGAGTTGTATGAAGAACGCTAGAATCGCTATAACAAGGCAAATGGTCCGCGACAACCGCGTGCGGCGGATCGATTACGCATCGCTCCTACTGCCCGTCTCCCTTGAACCATTAATTTGAACCCTGGCATCGAATCCTCTACTTGTTGGAGTAATAAGTAAAAAATGTTCATAACAAAACCAGCGACAGCCTAATTTTGACAACCTGGATACCAATAAGCTTACGATACAAACCTTTGAACGAGTTAATACACCGCGAGGCATGTCCGGCGATGGTGGGACACGGGACTCGAGGGAAACCGAAGTCGAACTGTTCAACTGATGTCAGGTGACCTTGCTTATCAATAATGGTGCATGAATGGCAACAAAAAGTGTGAAGTATGCAATGACACAAAGGGATTCTATGAATGCATCGCTTGGGATGACGTTCCCGAGCATTACTGTACCAGTTGAGGCAATCCATCTTTGCTGACTATTTTCTAGGTATAACCATCGACCATCAAAGTCAAGGTCACTTTTTGCCTAGTATGATAATGACGGAATAGTTATTGGTGTTTGTCAATCTCGTTCCGGGATGCGGCCACACATTCGACACCCATAGGGACGTTTGAATGCTTACCTGGTCTTTGCAATGCCTTTATGAGCCAAGGTGGTGTCACCAGATCCATCTGAGAGGTAATTCAGAATTTTAATTTCCCAGACAAGTTTCCTATAGTCGATTTTTAACGTATCAACCACCTTGTTGATTTCGTTGATGGGAGACTCAATCCCTGGCCATGATTTGGCACGTTCCCTGGTGGATTTCTTGTAGGAAGAAAATTGGACGAGTTTTTATTGCAGGTGCGCGTCATGCCTGGGCACCTTGGGCTGATTGCGTGGGCGAGTATGGCGCGAGTCTCCGGAAAAAAACTGCTAGTTTTTGAGGTTTGCATGGCATTAATAATAAGATGGATGATTGCGGTGTTTGCATATTTTATTGGTCCAGTCAAGAATGAGCGTGGGGTTCCATGAACTTTTTGTGCAAAACTGACTGGGAGATTCCTGATCTTCGTTTTCTGGGAGGCCATCGTTTTCCGCTGAGTCCTTTAGGAGAGGTGATTCAAGACGGGATGTTTTGACAACGACATCGTTTTCAATGCATACGAAGCTGGCGACAAGAAAGAGCAGAGCTAGAGCAGAGGATATGGGTCATTAAGTCCTAAGTGCCACTACTTGTTATTCTTTCCGAGCTGTTATTTGGTTTGCACTGAAAACCAGCCTTGTTCTACGAACGTGCAACCCACCAAAACCGAGTTCTATATTTATTGAAATCCATTTACGGAGACAAGCCGACAACAACCAACTTCGTAGCTCGTCCAGGCTTGGATGGACTAAGGACTGCACCATCACCCTACAGAAGCCTAATAAGCCTCTGTATGTCAAAATTGCACCCAATTGCAGAAAAGGCATACTATTTACTGCTAACAAACATGTTCCACCTCTTTTCTTGACCCGATTACTATAATGGAGACAAGCGACAAGGAATAGACAGGAATGAAAAAGCTGTGTAACCGCTGAAAAGACGACCAGTCGAAGGATCACTGAGTTATTGAATCAAGCTGTAAGATGTAGCTTCAGAATAATATTCCCACTGGAAAGATGACTGAATCGCTGACCTGTGAGAGCTAGGGCTACCTTGGGTACAGGGCCGAGGTAAGAAATCGACAAGAGCGTACGCGCTTTCCATCTGCTGCGGATTGGATCAACGGCAGCAAGTTTGTCAGACAGGGAACAGGCGCCGGCTGGTCCCTTTGACTGTGCAGGCCAAATACGTAACCCAAACACTGCTAGTTTCAGAACTAGGAGCTGAATACGTGGGCGCATCTTGAAACGAGATTGAATGGCACCAGAAACTTGAGGTGTCGTTTTTTACTAGCGAGGGATGATTGGAGCGGAGGTCGTATATTGTCAAGTGGCGCTATACTATACACGCGTGACCGGGGATGAAGTCTGTATGGATAGTCTCCCAAGCGAACTAGTCAGCCATTCCTCTGGGGCCGTTAATTGGTACCAGTCGTTCGGGAGACTAAAAGGACTGCTTTACATAGTGGCTGGTCATCCAATATCATTGTGTAACTCAAATACGAATTCAATATGGCACAACGATCATAAATAGGAATTGGAAGCAGGGCGCTTTCCCGACAGAAACTGGATTGATCAATGAAAAAGACTTCACCCTTCATCTTAAAGGATGATGGAAGGTTTCAAAATTGGCAATACGTGATTGTTTTAGGGTTAGCTCAATGGCGATTACTCTTTGGTAAACAGTAAACAACTAGTGAAACTTCTACACTTCCAGGTCCAACATGAAAAGGTTAAACGAATTTAGAAAGCAAAGCATTACTTTTTGAGACAGCCAATAGCAAAACAGCTCGTATGGAAAACATCTGCAGATGCGAAAAATTAAGAAGCCTATTTTCTGAGGGTTCCCTTGGAAACCATCTTCATTAAAAACCATTCAACGCTATTCGACTTCTTGGTGACTCGTTCTCCGTGTGCTGTACACAAGCCAACCGTCTAATAAGGCATGCACATAATAATGTAGAGCTTGTGCAGTGGGTGGATAACCGATCGACAAATTTACGGCTCGAAAATTATCTAAGTACTTGTTCTTACTCCATGATGATCCAACAGGCTCTTACCCTGTTTTTCAGATAAAAAAGTAGTAAAATGAATAAAATTTATGAAATATTTGAAGATACAACATGATATGAAGATGTTTCTGATGATAGCACTTACAGTTAAAAGACTTTGAGATATGAGCAGACGATATGTGGCTTTGCAGAATCTAGGAAGGCGACAGTAAGGGCTCAAAAACTGTCTTAATAGTTCGATCCCGCCAAGGACGATATTTATGGCTATAAAAGTGGCCTTCAAGAGGAAACGATGCAAGGTGGACTGTGATGTCGAAGACGGGTGTTCTACCCTTGCCCAACTTATGTGATGCGGGAAAAGGAGGTTCGAAAGGGGAGGAAATTCTTCTCGACATCCCCGAAAGTGTCAGCTGCAAAATAGAAGGATGGGGATTCTGTACACAAATGAGGTGTGGAGGAATCGGGAACGGAAAGATGCGGAGGGAAGGGAAAACGACAGTGTTTTTTACTCCACAGAAATATCTTACCTGCCTTCTTCCTGATGAAATTACTCCTATATTTTCTACAAGTATCTGAGAGCTTGGCCTCGGGCAGTAGTAGCGGGTATAGCCACATTCTTGCTGACAAGACATAGGCAACAAGCTCCCATGAGTGCGAATGCTTATTCCCACAGCTGTTGCCATAGTTCCAGCCAAATTCGAACTTATCTATGCCGGTACCTCCCACTTGCATATTAACTTCAAATTCGTATTACCTCAGATTTCAAGTGATTAAAGTTGAAGGTAGTTGGTACTCAAATCAGATAAATGTGAGTTTAGAAGGTAGATCTGGGAATCAAGATTAAATAAACAGTATCCACCGAAAATAGTTGGAATAAGTTCCCTATTTGAGGGCCGACTTTAGTGGATGTACGAGGTTGGCAGGGGAACAAAAGCAATTGAAAGTATGCTGTGAATGGGTTGGAACAGAGACCATTTCGGGCTGAATGAGCTGTTCCATACCACTGAACTGGTCAATCTGAGGCAATACGAGCTCATAAAGTGGAGAACGACCTTGGTCTTGTCCATTTCGGTCTTTTTTCGAGCACTTTTGCTTAGTGTCAGCCTATATTACTGCATGTATATGGCCAGTACTGCTGAGTTCGATTCAAACGAAGCATACAGAAGAATCCTGAAGAGTTCGCTATAGAGATCCTCTCACCGATGTTACTGGTACCAAGTCATCTTGGCTTCTCGCCTGTTTCTTACAGAAAAGGCTGTCGAGCCTACCTTGATAGCAGCTCCGCTCTGATAGTGACTGGCTAGCTTCTTCAAGAATAGAGCTGATTTAAAAACTCTCAGTAGGCACTCCGGTCAACCGCAGCGGTACCAGTAGGTCCGATCGTACCACAATATTTATTCACTCAAAGGAAATGATGAGGGAAGGAATGACAGGGAAGAAAGGATGGGAAACTGGAAAAAAATGATAAAAAGACGAAAACCACTGACAAAAAGCAATTCGTGAGGTAAACCCCATTTGAAAAGCGAAAGATCTGTGGTCCGATTTTTTGTTCCACTCATAGCCTATATAAAAAGCTGATTAAGTATTAGATTGATAAAAAAAATTGGTAAAGATTGATAAAATTAAATTTAAAACTATCAGTACGAGAAAAGTATACTATTCATTCGACCTTCTGCATGGCATATGCTGTTTCCTTCCATTTCGTAACCTTTTCCGACGAATGCACAGATCTACAGGGTGCGCCATAATTATGGTAACAGGAGTGTTGGGCTACAGAAACCACAGTTCATATTGATACATGATGAAGCTCTGTGGACTATATACTAAGCATCGCATCTACAAAACGAACACACGGTCATCCTATATAACCGTCTTCTGTACTAGTTATAGCTCGAGAACGCTTCGGCTCTTCATCAGCGGTGGCACGCAGAGCTTCTTGAGGAAGTCCAGCTCAGGCTTTTTTCAGTGATCCCTTATGAGCAGCAACAGTAGTGCATTCTAAAGCGCAGGCTTCTTTCTCCAGTATGGACTATACCTAGCGATCCATCTCACTGTGGTCCAGAAAATTTGTAGGAGGATTGCAAGCTGGGATGGAGTCGCGAACATTTCCTCAGCGCCAGTCTTAATATTTTCCCATTCATGAGCAAGTGCGTCGTAGTTTTTAAATCGTACCCCTCCGAAAATCTTTGGCCCTCAGCTGCATCCTATCAGGAAAACCCTTCTCAACGAAGTCTGGTTAAGTTTTGTACTTTTCTCGACCAAAATTTGCGATATCGATGTGGTGGTAGAGATTCTAGCAAAAACATCGTAAAATAGGGAGAACGGCTACGAGAGGCGATCTGACTCTTTTCAGCGGCTTCAGCACTCGCAATGTGAAATATCTGCATACTTTGGGGTCTCAACATTTCTTCCACGCTGAACACCCTTTTGTCAAAAAAAGGTTTGTGGAAGCGCGTGCTGCCAGCAAGCAGTGCACGGAATTTGTTTTTTCTCACCAACTTCTTCTCATCAAGAAGCTCATAAGGCTTTGGAATCCCATTTGGATACATTAGTATCTACTCGGGGTAGACTCTCGTCATCGGAGTAGAGCACACAAACAAATCGGCAGTCATTTCTCTCGCTTTCTGCAGGTTCCGCAGTGTATTCCTTCCCAAGCAATTCTATTCGGAAAAGGGGCTGTATATGAGACAAGGCGGCCGTTTTGAGGTTTGTCATTGACCTGTCTACGCATAGCGTTTCTAGGGACTGTCATGTGGGAAATGTTGAAACGAGCAGCGATCCCGGAAAAAGACTCACCAAAGACGTGCAAAGGCGCAACGGCTGGTGGATGACTGCGAGGCTCCACCGTTTTTCGAAATCTATCGAATGGAGAGCACCAAAGTAGATATGTCGGCTAAGGTATATCGTGAACATAAGGGAACCTGCAAATTTGGAGAAACCCTCCAAACAAGGAAATTACGGACGTCCGAAAAGTTGTTACCATATTTATGGCGCACCCTGTACTTTCTTACTGAACTGCTCGGGAGGGGATGTCAAGGGATTCCGTAGTTTCTTTCAGAAATGGATGAATTTTGGAGTAAATTCAAAACAAACGGCTTCTCAAAAACTAAAAAGAATGCTATGGGGTGTGGTGCGTTAGGAACGAAATGGTCGCGTCGCGGTGAGAGGGGCGTCGCGCGCGAAGGAATGTAGCAGGATGCAGCAGTAGGTAAGAAATACAAGAACAAAAGTACTAATAGTAGAATTATGCATAAAATAATGATCGCATATCGATTGAGCTGTATGAAGAACGCTAGAGCTGTGATAACGGCGAATGAGTGGTCCGCGACAGCCGCGTGCGGCGAATCGCTTACCCAAAATCGTTCCTAACGCCCGTCTCCCAATGCTATGGGGATTCACGAGAATTTCACGAAGATCAATCCTAATGTATGATTTCTCCAGAAACAATGCTAAGGTTGAATTTAGGCTCTATCTTATACGAAGGGCAATCCACTGGATTCGAAATAAGGGGGAACTTTTGAGAACTTCTGAGAGAAACCAACGAAAACTCAAATGGGAACGAAATCGCGTTTGACCCTATTCTTTCTTTTTTACTTCGCTTGATTTCAATTAACTCTGAAGCCTGATGTCTCCTATCCTCTTGCGGCCCTTCACCTTAGAATTCAATGTGTGGTTCTACCTTCCTGCTGCTCGGTCTTTCACCGAGTATGAGAAAAAAAAACGACGAAAAATTTCACAAATCAAGTGGGTATTCGTCTGTAAAGTTTGAAATGACGCTTACCGAATTCAACAGAGCTGTCCGATGCCTGGAGGGGAGTGAATTCGTATTTCTTTCCGGCACATTGAATGCCACAACAGCCTTTTTATCACCCACCACGATCTCAGAAGAATAGAGAGTAAGTAGGCTCACCAGCCTATTCAGCAGAGGAAGACCTTCGAGTGCTTTTTCTTCCAATACATCTCGTAGTTCAGAAAGTACCACAGAACATTCATCAGACAACGGATGGGAAGGCTGGATCAGTCCCAGACTCCTTTTTCGGCTGCGTTTGACTGGGGTCATAGTAGAAGACATGGCAAAGTGGAGAAGCAACTGAAGACCGAATCGTCGTTGGTGGCATTCGAACAATGTCGAATGAATTATTTTATGATTCATTTGACAAAAAGACGTCTTCATATGGTTCAATTTTGACTATTGACTCGGGCATAGGGTTACATAATGGCGTTTATGTTTTCATATATTTGGTTATATGTAGTTATGTAAATGGGCAGGAATGTCTGATTCATTTGTCCTGGGCAAATTTCATTGACGACACCACTTCAACGCTGCTTCAAAAGTCAAAGAATCAATCGAGAGTTCGACTAGTCATATGGAATTTTTAATTTCGTTCCCGGAACGATGCCAAAACTGTCAAAAGGCGAGGACGACTCCAGACGACAGTAGGGAGAAAATGGTTGGGCCATCATTAACCTCGAGCCCCTTTTGATTAATGAATGCATAAAATGAAGAGCCCTTGAAAAGAGGTAAGCCGACCAAGTCAGTTGTTTATTGACCTCTTTATTTATTTACTTATTTATTGTATACAGAAGCTCAATTGCAGGATCCAGAAAAATGACACTTACACATAGGTCCGTGCAATATTGTAGTAATTTCCAAAGAAAATTTTGAAATTTTCTGTATAAACAGGAAGCAAATGAAATAAGATTTTTTCAAAAATTTATCACTGGAGGGGCCCTCTTGCTGACTAACAAGGTGCTCTGTGAGGAGCTCTTTTTCAGCCTGTCTAAGACTGGAGACCCACCTACTATCGTTCGATTCAACCATCAGATCTAATTGGGAGAATGTTAACTGACTTTACAAGGGATTTACAGTACTGTGTAGGGATCCTCCGTACTGAATTAATATATCGATTTGTGGTAGACAGTAATCACTCTGGTTTCGCAACTTATTTCTAGGAAGTGGCTCTGCTAAAAATCCGTTTGGTTCGTAGGATTCTCCTTTAGGCCGATAGCGGTTTCATGGAAAGGAGATTTAAGATAAGTCTCGATAAGATATATCAGAAGCGGAAGTATAGCAACGAAAGTAATGTCAACCAGGTAAAAACATCTGATGACGTTCGAACTAATTCGTTATGAGCTCACGGGAACCCACACAAGCAATCATTTCGCTCCTATTTTCGTAAAATGAATTACTGTGATGAGCGCTCCCGTTCAGGAACTTTCAGAACTTTTTGTCAGCCATCGTTGATGGAATGGCCAGCATTTAAACATTTACATCGCATTTATACTTAGAAAAAAGAAGAACTGCAGAGAACCGGTGATATTGAAGCGATAATATTACCATAAGAGTGAAAAAGGTAACAAGACTTCCATAGGAAAAATAAGGGGACCGGTTAAATCAGATGGAGCGACTAGATGGAAGGTGAAGGTGGCCTGTGTGAAATGAATGAGCGACAAAAACGGATTGCAGAGAATACATAATGACAGTATAAACGCACATTTATGGCGTATTGACAATCATTTTCCCCACTTTCATGACGTCCGATGCAAGTGGTAGCACCCAGATGATTTCCGGAGGAAATATGCATTCGAAAAATGTGCCAAGTACAAGCACTTAAAGTTTATGCCCTAATAATTCCCTAATGGCATAGTCAGAATAAAGGATGCCTCAACTGGGAGAATAAATATTCACTTTTGTAGCAGGTTTGTTTGAAAATTTACAATTCAGAAAGGTTCCCGGAAGGGATTCTTCTCATAATGGAATGTGAAGCCTGCCCACCAACGTTAGAAAGGGTATCTATGCTAATTCACACAAGCCAATGGCCAGGAATCGGTAGCCAGAACATTAGTACGGAGGATTCCCAAAGAGATGAGCCCTTATTAGGTATTCATGCAATCTTCGTGGTCCTGAAAGCGGATGGCCCTCCTTCTACAGAAAAACGTGATTAAGGAACGGGCGAGATTCGAGGTTTAGCACGTCTGTATTGAGCTAAGGAGGAACGCCAACATATTTTACCCTGGACAACCTAATTTTTCACAAATCAAACCGAAATTCCCAGGATTTCTGTCGAATATGGGGATCAAACTACCTCTGAGGACGATATTCACGTTTGGAAAGATTGTGTCCGTAAAAATTCTGCCAAAGTTCGAAAATAAGGTTGTGGAAGGTGATCCTTGCCAAATCACCTAGTCATAGTCGTATGGAATCTGCACGGACCGAAAAAATGATCTCATAGGCTAGGATGGTAGAAACATGGCTTGCTGGACGTAAGGAGCCCGGGGACAACTAGTTTCCCGAAGACCTAAAGGAAGAAAATCGAAAAATGAATCGAGCTAACCCCACAAAAAGCAGGTTTGTCATCGAAAACCTGCAAAATTAACTGAAGTCAAGGAAATCTCTGACGAGCCATGAATGTTTATCTGAGCCTGCTCATTAAGAGGGATTTCTTGCTGACAAACAAAGAGCTAGAGAGCGTTGCTGACCTGGAATAGTTAGGCAGGCCTGAGCAAGAGCTATACCTTACCCAACCCCACTATTTAGGTAATCTAGGAAGTTTCGAATGCACCAGTTAGTCAGCTAGAGGGCATTCTTTAAAGGCACAGCTGATATTTCTTGAATTAGCTTCAATTTATTGGCAAGTTTACTATCTTTTACAAACTTGGTACATTGACATTTATTCATTTTGCATCAGGAACTACTGCAACCTTTAGTGATAATTGATAATTTCCAACTGTAATTCGTAGCGCCTGTTGGCAATTTTCTATTTTTACTTATACTATTGTTGCTATGGCATCATTACTACAAAAACATGGAAATGTAGTAACAGTGAATAGTCAGGAACATTACAGTTTCTGAGGGAAAGAGAGTTTTTTGAGAATGAACTTTGCGAATTAAAAACGGGACAGGATAGCTGAAATACCCAGAAAAGATCGACATTGAACTTCAAAATCCAGGTTTGGAAGAATAAACGACTAGAAAAGTGAGGAAGCCCACTTACCTCATCTTGAGATAGAAACATAACGACGGAAATTGCTGTCGAATAAGTAAGTAAAGGCTTCTGAACGAATGTCTCGATGACGATGATTTCGCGTGTTCGTTACTACTTTATGGATGTTAGCAGTTCCTTACTTCCCTAGCAACAAAATCCGTATTTGCCCATGAAATATCCAAGCTTAAGTAAGAAGAGATCGTCTCCCTCTCAAAGCTAATCCGCCCAGATCGACTAGACCACTTATCTACGCAACGCTAATTCCGTCATTCAAATTTTACTATCGAATTCTTGGTTTCCGCCTACCTACCTAAGGATCCTCTCGATTTATACCAGTTAAGTTAGGTAAAGTTAGGGTAAAAGGGCGGAGGTGGTGTAGTGGCAAGTGGCGCACTATATCACACGCACGGTCAGGGGTTCGAATCCCGGATCGATGCCCGCCCAGGCCAACCAAGCCTCCCATCCCCCCGGGGTCGGTAAATTGGTACCGGACTCGTCTGGGAGGATAAAAGCACTGACTTGTACATCGGCTGACCACCGCAAGTCATTGTATAGGCCACATACGCACTCATTACGCCACTACGATTCTGAATGGAAGTCGTGTGCGGGGCGCATCCATCGGACGGGATTGATTAACGCCAAAAACTTTATCCTTTATCCTTTAAGTTAGGTAAAATTGTTTGATTTTAAACAAAGTAAACAAAAACACAACAAAACAATGAAAAATTAAAATCGTGAGAAGGGTTCACTAATTTTTATGTACCCGAGTTTCCGAGTACATTAACTGCCACTTTCTTGGATTAGTGTTTTTCAGGTAAGTACTCCCAGTTCCCAGCAAAAGTACTACGAAGCTGGGTGAAATCGGGCCTACCGGGGCGGGTCTGTAGAACTTAAAAGAATTTCTAGATAATATAGGGATTTTTGTAGTGTAGTGGCTGAAAAACAAGATGGCAAGCAATGGCGATTCCCATTTCATGATATACGACACGCATCTGACCACCATCCAGGAATGCTACAGTACTTGAATGCATGTTACCCCATATCTATGCTCTTACCTATACCTACACCTAGAATGGGCGATGTCTCCCCCGATAAACAAGTTAAAGTTTCTACTCTCCCAGACGCGTCTGCTATAGGTTAGCCGCTTAGGATGGGATGAATGTTTTGTCGACCCGGACCGAACTCGAGCAGGCGGCCCACGTGACCCATCTCGATGTCAACGAAAACGAAAATATTTCAAAATGGCAAAATCGACAGTGTTTTTGAATGAGTAGGCGTGTTCTAAAATATGACCTGGGTGACAAAATTTTTATAGTGGTTGAGGAATACCGGTTAACAACCCTGCATTTGTCTGATGTCCATAAATTACATTGAAGGCGTGGTGGTAATGACACTTGCGCAGTATGATGTCTATAAATTACAATGGTAGATACGCCAGTAATGAAAGATGGTTTCAATAGGGTCCTGTGATACAAAAAAGTAAAGGGGGGGGGGGGGGGGTCGATAGGATTCTGTAGGTAGCTGGGTAAACTGCAGGGGACATCCATCCTGATTGCTGCATTATAATGGGGAGAGTTAATCTTCAGAGGATTAGATGGGTTATTCGGAGACACAGCCATTAAACGACACTTACAGGATGTTTGGCAATACTGCTCAAAGACCTCTACGGCCTGACGTCCGTAAAAACAGAATCAACTCCTTCACGGGATTCACTTTCTCCTATTTGGCCGCTTTCCAAGTTCAAGCTTTCATATTCTATTGAATCTGTGACATTCGATACTTCCTGCTTTTGCCAAAAGTTTTTGTTTTGAAAGGTTTGATATGGCTCCGGAGCCAATATAGCGTCTCTTAGGCCTTTCTGAAAACGGCTTCCGTTCCAAGGCCTCTCCTTTTAATGCACGGTAGACTTTTGAAGCTTAGAACCAGTACGATCTATCTTGGAAAAGGTCAAGCCTCGTAGGGAAATCGCTCATCATGAGAGAGCACTTCTACTTCTCTCTGGATGAACTGAAGGTGATGTCACAGAAGTTGTTCGTGCGAAGAAATGTATGGAACTGCAATACGTACGCAACCATAATAACTTGACAGACAGCCCGACATTGAATACAATTTTTTTATAAAAACCTATTAGAACGGGTAGGCTTTTGTCGAAGTGGTTCATTTGGATACTCGACACAAAAAAAAGGAAACTCGGCCCGCAACCGTCTAGTATTACACGAAAATTAGGATTGAAATAGGTCTGGAATCCATTCGTCCTTGTTTATCGGTCTTCCAATTTGTTTGTTCGGATGTTTGTTTGTCTGTTTGTCTGTTGTCTGTCTGTCTGTCCGTCTGTCTGTCTGTCTGTCTGTCTGTCTGTCTGTCTGTCTGTCTGTCTGTCTGTCTGTCTGTCTGTCTGTCTGTCTGTCTGTCTGTCCGTCCGTCTGTCTGTCTGTCTGTCTGTCTGTCTGTCTGTCTGTCTGTCTGTCTGCCTGCCTGCCGGTCTGTCTGTCTGTCTGTCCGTCTGTCTGTCTCTCTGTCCGTCTGCCTGTCTGTCTGTCTGTCAGTCTGTCTGGCTGTCTTTCTGTCTCAAAGAAGTTGGTGTCGAACCGCTGAAAGACGAGTCAAACAGAGCTGCAGATTCATTGAAGAAGTCATTCTGCCAGTCATTCCCATGGCTGGAAAAAGCTCGAATCGCGGACCTATGTACATATAGAGCGAAATTTCTGAAACAAATCCAGGAGAGGCTTCAAGCCGCTTGTAATGCCGCCTAACAAAGAAAAATAAAACGTCAAAGAGCATCTACGCGGAGGGCGGTGCGCTAACATAGACATACTACGCTATCGAAGATAGCGAAAGTAAAGAAGACCTTGCTGCCAAAGAAAATTCCGAATGATATGAGATTGAAACTGCAGTAGTTAAAGAATTTCCAATAAAGCTTATTGGATATTATGCATGATATAAAGAAGTCAGAGCTCGCCATGAACAGCCTGGACGTCAGCCCTATATGCCTTGTACTCATAAGTGACTAAAAAAGTAAGAGCTTCAGACTGCGGACCTCGGGAATGTTGTTCCACCATACGGCCGCTCGAACCTCCCCCTCCCTCCTATTTCGATCGTTAATTTACCATCCTGCCCTTTGCTTTTGATTCTCGGCCTCTTTTTTTCCCATGTTGCCGAGGCAGATCGCTGTCACCAAGTCGACTGGCCCAATTCCCTAGGTACGTAAAGCGATTAAAAATTTTGAGTTGATTAGTGGGCCAATGTTGTTTTCCAGTTGCTGGAAGAACAAGCACTACTCATATCTCATGTTGGACCAAACAATAGAGGGGTAGGAGGCTCGACTTCCCTCTTCAGCTCACCTTGAGGAAGATAAAAACTCTACCTGGGCAAAGCATGATCACTGCATTTGGGAGCGGAACCCCAGCTACTGCCAACTTTGCAGGGTACTTCTACTACATATGCGGCATGGATTCTGGCTCTTACAACAGCAGCGAAAATCTCCGTATACTCCAGACGTTTTGTGGGTGAAATAGGAGTCGGGCCTGGAGTGCCTAGTATAAATAACAAGTTGTAAATAGCAGCCGAGGTGAATAGCAATACGCACAGACCCCAGATCGGGTTAGGCCCACAGTAACTACCCAGGCAATAGTTGCGTGTCCATAAAAGCGTGTGGACCCATTAAAAGAATAAAGATTGAAGAGAAATGTGGGTGTTGTTAAAATGGAAGATGAGGATGGATAAGGAAGCTATTCTTACCTCGAGTCTTGGTGGTACAATGGTGGATTTCCGCTGGAGATGCATTGAGCTCGCTTCTCGTAATCCTGTTTACCTATAACTTAGGTTCCTCATAGCTGTAAACACATAGCAGTACTTATATGCTCCACTAACGAGATCTAGCGGAAAATAATAAAAGAAATGTGCTATAGATCCGCTATCTGTACTCTTAAGACTGGAAATCAACAAGAAACTATAAAACTTCGAATTCAATCAAGAGGTAAAGGATAAAAATGCAATATAAAAAGCTAAATGACAGTAAAAAGTAAGTCACTGAAGGTCGAGCTGTCACTTGAAGACCAGCTTCACGAGGCGGCCACATCATGTGAATGATGCCGATATGGAAAGAACCGGTCAGATGGATTTTTGGAGAATCATCAAAAAGACATGGCCTCTAGACTCTTTTTGTCAAACAGCCATGACCTTGGTCCAGATTAAACCCCAGAAAAAGTACTGTTGTCGAGTAAAAGTCAAAGTGGAACGGCTTTGCAGTGATTGTCGGGAAAACTTGTTTTGACTCCGATCTGAGTGAAAAGCAACTACTTTGGACTACTACTTTTGGAAGTTGCCGAATTGTCTTGCAATGTTTGGTTTCATAACGAGATTTTTTTAATCGCTATTGCAAAACAGGCTCAAGTTGGGTTCCTAGCACGACCAACTACCATAGCAGGACTTCAGCGGGATACTGTCGTTCTCAGATCCGCTTGAGAAGCAATACAGGATAATCACCGTAGTATCGAATCATGCTGAATGCGGATAAAACATTTTATTGTAAACTAAAGAATGCAACTGAATCAGTTTGACGCAAGAGAAGGTTCCAAAGCTAAATCGGTAAATAAAGAAGTAATCTAATGGAGTAATCATCCCTATACAATGCCGAATTCCTCCCACGTTGTGTCAGAGCTCCTGACACAACTTGAGAGGGATTCGGCGTGGGACTGAGCTTCCCTGACAAATCTGTAGCCTTGGAGTAGCAGACTTCGTCACTGAGCTTTTTTTTCGAAAAAGTAATCTGAAAGTTTAAGGTAACCTGAATGGATACCTATCTAAAAGAACTTCTATGGGGTTTACGGAGTATTCCTTTCGACAGTTTCTTATTAATTTGAAGCTGGAGCAATCGGGTTTTTTTTTTTGAAAAATCCAGAAAAATTTTGACTTTTTTTGGAACCTTCCATGTAAATGCTGTAAAATGGCATTAATCACTTTGAACCTAAAATATCCGGAGTTACATGATGCCTTAGTTGGTTGGCTAGATCGAACCTTATGTCCATCATTGAAGTAGTGGTGGAAAACGGAAAGATTCCAGCTTGGTTCCACCAGTTCAGAGTCAAAAAAGCAAGGAGAAGGAGCCGCTTGTGTTATGCGCATAATAATGTCCTTTTATAGCCATTCCGTGGAAACTTCCAGAACAATCCAGAAGAAAATTTCCAGTTTGGAAATTATTGCAATAGTCAGAGTCCAGTCCAAATAGAAATATAATAAATTCTAAACGACTTACACTACCATAACTTATACATAAAAAAGTGACGATTCCTGTTCTTCTAAGGAATCAGACAGCAAATGAAGAACCCTCAAGTGGAAGACCACCAACGACATTCTGATGAAGTCGAGCCCAGCATCGAGCCTTGAAATTTGATCGGGGGTTGATCCTCCATGCCGTCCATAGTGTAGCGGTGGCAGCTTAAAGCGAAAATATAATATAAATGTTAACTATATTACATAATAAGACATAAGAAAAATATTGATTGTCAACTGGTATCCCCATGTTTCAGTTCAGATCAATTCCATGAATTCAATGCTCCTTAAGGGCTCAGCCAAAATCTGGGTCATATTTTGGTGCTGCCTCCTTCATCATTGCCTGGGAAACCAGACATAAATGCGAGTAGATCACCTTTACAAGTCGAATGATCATTTTAGTCCAGAGACATCCCGAATGGGGAAATGGGAACGTTGGACCAACGTTGAGACAGCAGAACAGGTTTTAGGCAGGCAAACACCGTTCTAAAAAAAACTTCTTGGCATTGCCGTGATCAGCTGAAGACTGCAGTAAGTGAAGGTTTGAAATCGAGAGGGTCTACTGGTTCCAAAGATAGGATTGTTCTGAGAAAACCAACTTTTCACCATGTATACCAGAAAGCAACAGATAATTTTGAAGACTAAAAGAATTTGATACAGCAATCTATCCAACAAAGCTTTGATGGACAAAAGTTAATCAAACCGTTGAGTCTTCCTATAACTGAGTGTCCATGGGTGCCTGGGAGACCACTGTTCGATAGCGAAGATTTTACCAGTAGAAAAATGCATGTTGACTAAAGTAGTGCAGCGGCCAGTGGTGCACTATCACACAGTCACTGTCATGGCGTCGAATCCCGAGCTTATACTTGCCCAAGCCAACCAAGCTTTCCATCCATGCGAGATCGGCTGTTCCAAATCCCTCTGGGAGGACTTGTACATCTACTGGCCTCAGCAAGCCATTGTACCGGCCACATAACCATAACCAACGTCAGATTTCGGACGGGAATCGAGTGGCAGGGTATCCCAAAATGGGATAGGTCATCATCCAATTGTCATAACTAAGCTATACTGCTCAACATTTTTGCAATCCACTGAAATCAGAAAACAGAAAGCTAACAAAACGTACAGAATATAATGATACTACCAAATTTGAGCAAGTGGAAGCGCAATGTGAAGTCATACCTTCTGCATATCTCGTGTTTATTATGCAGCAAACATTATAATACCTGTGTAGCGTATCAAAATATAGGGTGTTTGATGCATGTATGTACTACCTGCAACCTCTTACCTGTTGTCCCATTGATGTTCGATTTGCTTGAACAAGTACCAGTAATGTCTCCTTTGTCCTTGTCGGAAACCAATGTATGCCAGTGGATAATGCTCGCACAAGGGACAAGGGGCTCGGAATATCAGTGACATTTCCGGCTTCCGTTTGGCGACCCGAGGGGCTCGGTCAGTAGCAGCCCCGGATGAGGTCGATATCACAAAATCGCCCGGCTCGCCTGATCTTCGAGTAACATACCCATAAAGCAAATGCGGGAAATGTGAGGGACGGGAACTGCCTAGAAATGACTTACAGCTTGAGTTCACCATATTCCCAGTTCGAAAGTAGTACAAATTTCTATTCCACCAATATCTCGACCTCTCCTAACGCTAACGCCACCATACCAGTAGGACTGGTGCCGTCAGCGTTCGGGGAGGTCAAGATAATGGCTGGTTTTCTCCATAGCGTTCTTATAGTCATTTCATTACAATTATACTTATGGGGTTACCAGGAAATAACGATTCCATCGCATTTTTTGGATCCGAACTGTATTGATTTTCTTTTTCCAGTTACTGCTGAGTTCGCCGATTCGTACGAGTCCCATTTATGTACACTGCCGGGATTCGATCCTAAAAACCCCTTCTCTGTAACCGGCCCATTTTTATTCTCGCTGAAGACAAGTACAAGTTTGGAGCCGCTGAATAATTGCCTTTGACCTTTTCAAAGTATTCGTTCGCAAAATTTTTAGGAGGACGGAGTGAACTATCAGTGACGATAAGCTAGAAAGCTAGTCTAAAATTCAGGTGTGGGTAACCACTTTCCATTCTGTCCTTTTCCTCCTCCAGCGAGCTGTCTCCTGGTCCTACTGGCCGGCGTGACGTCGGCTAGAGTAGGAGAAGAGCCGATGTTGGAGTATGGTATAGCTGTCTCATCCTACTCTGTTCTTGATCTCAGACGACGCGGGAACGATCCACGACTAGCTTTCCGACAGTCAATTTTGTCGCTCTTGTTATCTGTCGGTACGCCGTCTGCCTGCCCTTATATCATCGTTGTCTTCTGCCAAAAGCACTGCGGAATCCTAGGGGGCGAACCTTACGCTATGACAAATTATACGATGACATAGAACACACTTGCGTGAAGATTGTAATGGTATTAGAAGCGCCGGATGAATGATACATGCAGTAGAAAAACCCGGCACTAGCTAGACTTTCCTACTCTGCCACAAAAACGTAGGGGGACTGGCGCTGGTCGGGCAATCCGACCGGTTCTATCAGACGAACCGCAGGCTCATCGCAAGCCTCAGTAGCCTCAGCATCTTGGCCTGCCTAAGCTTTTGATGGTTCGGATCCGACCTACACGGCCTTTGATCGCTTTGAGACGTACCTAACCTTTTTCCTCTTGTATACTAAGATCAATCCTTTATCTGCTTATTTACTTATTTGTTTACTGTTTACTTATCCACTTGATTTCCATGTCCTCTAACGGATCCTTATTGTTGAGCTGTGTTTTCTGAGGTAAATTTTTACGACAAAACTTCTTTTCGTTGAGTACATTACCCTACCCGACCCAGAAACCTCGAGAGAACAGACCGAAAACTAGTGTGGGGTCCCACGTCTATTTTGTTACTTTATTTTAGGTTACCTGATGAATACTGGCATTCCGCACTCTTGCCGGGAAAATTTCGCCCGTATGTCTAACCTACCTGGGCACCAGGGCGAATTGCTATTACGTGGCCATCATCTGGGGCGCTACGCTTGTTTTGAGAGTTTGGAATTTTAGCATTTCATAGCTTCTCCCTAGTATAACATTAAGGTCGTTGCCACTAGAAAAGTATTGATGTGGGCAAAACAATGGGTAGGAATTTCGGCAAACAGACAGCCACAGCCGAACATTCCTATGGGCGAACTAATTTGCCGTTTTTTATGTGACTCACCCAATACGATCACCCACCAATCGTACCGTCACTGTTGATACTATTATCAAACCAGCCCTAGTTTTCTTAGATTCCAGAGAAATGGGAGGAGAAAAAGCGACTGTGATGATTGGACTATGCTATGTTACAGTTATTCAAGATGTCGGCTCACTTCCATTTCATATTTTCTTCTTCCTCTTCTTCTTCTTCTCCTACTTATTCCCAGCGTTAATCCCACTCAGGCGCAGACTTCGCTATTCAAATTGATTCCTCTTCTCTCTATCTTTTGCCGTTTTGGAGAGATCCATCTTGATCAAGTCCTTTCAGGTCCATCTCTTCTTCGAGACTTCCGGTGATTTTCTTTCGCTTCAACCGCCATTGCCTTTCTAAGGTGCGATCTCAGGGCTTGGGACAGCACGTGTCCCAAGCCCTGAGATCGCACCTTAGAAAGGCAATGGCGGTTGAAGCGAAAGAAACTCAGAACTCAAAATCTCAGAAAGTGCTCTCTCATCTTCATCTGGACAGGGGTTTCTTGAATCACTCCCCGGGTGTCCTGACCCAGTCCAGCCGACTCCAGTCACAAGTCCATCCGAACATCTTCACTCAGCAGAGTGAAGCCGACTTCATGATCTCTACTTATGATCCAGATGCTGCCGTAGAGCATCATGGGCCTCACCGCTGTTCGGTACATCTCTCCCTTAGGCACCTCGAAGGATCATCGAAGGAGCCGAGGATACTCTTGGACTCCTTCCACTTCTTCCATCCTGCCTTTACTCAAGCCTTTACAACTTGGCCCACGCTGCCTTCAGCAGCGAGGTCACTTCCAAGGTGTCTGAAGTCCTGCGTACTTTCGGTGGCTTCTCCAAGCTCGTCTACGATTAGCTCCTGAACCTCTCGGAGCTGAAAAACCTGGTCTTCTTCACTCATTTTCCGCCAGCACTTTCCGCCGTCTCTGCAACTTGTCTTGGAGTCCTGCTCTGCTCTCCGCTATCAATCACGCCATCATTGTAGAGGATGGCCTTCCATTCCATGTTTACTATTTCTAGAAAGTAGGACTCTAGATCCCGCTGATGGTATCTGGTCACTTAACTCTTCCCATATGACTACCTTTCTTGAAAGAAGCGACGAAGGGAGTTGGTGGGAATCCACTTAGGAAATTGCCAGCCCTACGCCTCCCATCTCAGATCGTATTCCATCGAACAGTGAACTTCTTCAGGACTTCTGAGGTTACAGACTCAATGTCGATATTGAATCCAAATTTCTACTAGCCCGCTGAACGTAAAGAAACCTACCATACCATTCTTGTAAGGTAGGGGCGGTTGTCACGAGCGAATTCAATCTGAGACTTCATCGACGGCTGGTGGATAAGGAAGTAGAAACTCAGCGGATTAGGTATTGAGGGAGAAGAATAGGTCAGCTCTTCCTAATCTGAACTTGTACATATGTAGGTGGGAATAAAGCCTCGTGATAAAGGGCTCAGTTCATGTGGTGATTTTCGGGTATTTGTCATATTTCCAAGAGAAATCCCAGGTTCATAAGTAGCATAGTTATAGGCCAGATCATTCCCCACAGCCCTTCCCCGCAAAGTTTTTCGGGTGCGGAACGCGGAAGAAATCCGGCTGGGAAGGAAACTATTGAATTTCGATTGGGGCGCATCTGCCGCCGTCCGTCACGCCGCGCAGTGCGCCGCGTGCGACGTCGCGCCGTTACTCATCCTTCACACCATCCATCCATTGAGAAGAACTTAAACAACAAAATCAGACAAGCACTACTTGCTGCGGTTGCGTCGCGGCCTTCGCACTGGAGCACGTTATTTTGGTGTGTCAAGGCACTGCGGGAAGGTCTTGATGATAGGAGAGTTCCTCTTTCGTAACTCTGCTTATTGGCGGTTACGTAGCGCGCTCAAACACGTTATTTTAAGTTGATTACCAGTTGTAAGAAGTAATTTTCTATGATCAACGGGCTGTTAAACTATAGCTTAGTAATGTATGTCTCTTTCCTGCATGTTTCCTCGTTCATGTTTCTTCCAAGACCATTGATAGGTAGTTTCCCACCCCTAGTGAATGACTAGTGAACACTGTTATGTGTTTCTATTTCTATCGCATGCTTCTTGGTTTGTGTTTCTTCTGAGACAACTGCTGAGTAATGACCTTGATTGATAGAATTCTGAACCCTGATTTAGGAATATGCCAGTTTCTATGCAATTGATTCATCAAATCGAAAGAGGCTACGGATGACGATGTTAAAGCCAAAGAGGGGTTTGAAGAACATCCACCTGTTGTGTGTAATCGCCAGCGACTATGCAGAAAGAAAACAGAAAAACTTATTAAATAGCTGGGATTGGAACAAAGGCAAGGCATGAGGGCGCGAGGCGCACTTAATCACTTGTGGGAACTCCATGATCACTGCTCTGCTCGCATATCGATATGCAGCAAGTTAAAGTTGTTGAATGAAGAGAATAACAGCAATGAAAAAGCAATGCTCCAACAAAATTAATTAAGTTTCTCAGCAGTTTATCGGCAGATAACTTCCCATTATAATTGGCTAAGCTTGTTGATTTTGAGAAAAATCAAAAAAAAAACACTTAAGTCGCGTTTCATAGCTCTATAGAACTTCCGCTTCGTTTCGCATTTCACATTTTACCTGTGCACAAAACAAAGTTCCTGACCAGCATTGCTGAAACTTTTCCAGATCTTAAATTTTCTCAAGATGCTTTACCTTCTTATTGTTGCCATTCTCTTCAGTTTTTAATTTTTTACTCGCCATGCTAAAGATATGCAGACGGTGAAAATGTAGTCCTCACACTTGATTAAGATTGCCTCGCACCGTGAGTGCGAAATGTACTCAAGTGTACAGAAGTTGGCATATCCTCAAACCAGTGGTCAACATTCTATCACTGAAGGTCTCAGAAGGAACACAAACCAGGAAGCATGCAACAGAAATAGAAACACCGAATCAAACAGTGTTTAGTAGTCACTAGGGGAGGATAACTACCCAACAGTGGCCTTGGAAGGAACATGAACGAGAAAACGTGCAGGAAAAGAAACATACATTACAAAACTATGGTTTGACAGCCCCTTGATCATAGAAAATTACATCTTGCAACTGGTAACCAACTTAAAATAACATGTTCGAGCGTGCTACGTAACCGCCCAATCAGCAGAGTTGTGAAGAGGAACTCTCCTGTCATCAAGTCCTTACCGCAGTGCCTAGACACACCAAAATAACGTGCTCCAGTGCGAAGGCCGCGACGCAACCGCAGCAAGTAGTGTTTGTCTAATTTTGTTGTTTAAGTTCTTCTCATCCATTGCGCCCGATGTTCATTTTTATTTTTCTTCTTTTCGTAGGAGAAATGTTGCATGTAACTGCATCGATTGCTGCAAGCAAGCAGACATTTTTATGTTGAACCCATTTCCCTCAGCAAAACTTCATACGTTCGCATTGTACGCCTCATTGAAAAGGTGCTTTTCTATAAATGGTTTATTCGATTTACATAAATGCCTGAAATTCAGATGGTGATGGCTTCTCCACCCCAAGCACCATCAAAAAATGGGGTAACCGTTCACGAAATGAAGGCTATTCGTCTCGAATCATGTCGAAAAATATTCGTTCCTAGAGATTATTCATTTGGACTCGATGTTCATTTTGAAACGCAATTCCCAATGGCATTTCGTGGGAAGGTAATTTTTTTCTTTAGTTTTCTCCTTTTTTCCCTTCTTCCTTGATTGGTTCTTTTTATGGTGACAGGTACTGTTTCGATAATTTTTTACTGCTTCGATCTTCCTAGAGCTTTATCAACAGTTTTCTTTATTTTTGCCCTTTGCTTAGCCTGAATTGTGTCTCAAGATGTAGAACAGTACGTTTATCTTTCGTTCAACCTGATTTTCGGGTTTTAACGTATGTAAATTGAAATTTTACGGCGATCTACTAAAATAAAGGAAAGACGCAGCTGGCGACCCAGAAAGTTTTTGAGTGTTTTATCGCTACTGATTTTTCAACTGATTTCAATTTTGGTTAAGGCTTCAGGGTGGTATTTTCCATATTTACTAGTTAACAAATAATTGTGCAATCAATTGGTAATCTCGTGGTAATCGGAGGTGTACCTCTGTTTTGGAATATGGATCCTCTCATTTTTTTCCGTCAATTCGAAAACCCAGGCTTTCCACTTCATCAAAAAAAACTGAAATATTTTTTGGTTGGTAAATATGGCACATAGCACGAACTGTTTTGATCGTTTTATCTCGTGGAAAGTTCTTACTTTGTTCAAGAAAACCCGATTCACAATGATTTATGAAATTTGGAATTTGATGTTCAATGGTCATGCTGGCTATGTCGAGAAAGGATGTTGGAGCTCAATCAGATCTCGTAAATTTTCTTCCAGATTTCCGAATCAACATGGGAAAATACAATTCAAACGATTAATTCGATATTTGCTGATGCAGAGAAGGTGAGATAGTCTTCAATTTCATGTACTTCATACAGCAATAGCTATTTTAAGAGAAGGGAAGTTTATTCAGCTCCCTGTTTATTTTTATTCCTTCTACTGCTTATGAGAAAGATTTTTGTGGCCAGAATAATACCTTCAGTTCATTCCCTGTGAAACTTATGGGATTCGTTTCCGATCCCTCTTTTTGTTGTTCATATGAATTGATTTTATGGAAGCAGCGGGACAATGGAAATACTCATTGTTCACATACTGTAGTACAAAAAAAAAGAATCAGGAAAAATAGTGAAAGTGTTTATTGTTTGATCTGATCTCCCTGTAGCTTTGTATGGATGCGTTTCTTTCTGATACTACATAGATTTTACCCAGTAAATCCCTCGTAATTATTTTCATATTCCTTACATGTTGGCTTATATTGAGTATCCTTTTTATTTTGTCTCCAACCCAACGCATCATTCGATTGTAGTCCCCCGACCTCCTACTTCTGCGTAGACATCACTAAACCTAGGAGCTATCAAGCAATTTTTTGAATCTATTCTATTGAATATTATTAGGTTGATGCATAATTATTGATTAGATTTTTTCGCGACTTCTTTTTTAGCGATACATTTGAATATGAGATTCGGGATTTTCATGGAAATAATCTGGGTTTCCTCAACACGAACGTATCTGAAAGTCATCTTCATATTCGCCACATTCGCCACATTATGCTCTACTACTTCGAGAAATGTTGGCAGGGGGACAGAGCCATTTCGCGATCTCAGCTAACTTTTCGGGATGGAACAATCAGTCAAAGCCAAGTAAAGAATGAAATCTGCTCCTAAATCCGTCACATTAACCAATAGAAGCTTTTATGGATTATCACGTCAACCGTTCATTGAAAAATTAGCTAGCCACACAATTTACGACGAAATAGATGACTTGGATGTCAAGGCGTGGATCGCCTCCAACAACTGGAACTTCTCAACATTAGAAAAAATACTGCTTGGCAAATGAGAAGCAGTGCTTGACAGGAATAGTGGATATGTTCCGGAGCCACTATTTAAACATTTCTTTGTTCATTATTTTTATTGTTTCTTTATACCGAAATTTGTTGAAGAAATCCGCAATAATTATGCATCAACCTAATATTTGAAGCTATCTTGACTAGTTTTACTCCGAACCATCTTCACTCGTTTATGTTTGCATCTCCAATTCTTTCTAACTTTTTTCTAGGTTTGCTTCGCTACGATTCTCGAAACGGTTTTAGGGTGTGCGACGTGTTACTGTTCTCGATTAGTATCCGATACCATTTACCAAAAGAAGGTGGGTATTAATTAGAAGTATTAAAAGAAGTGCAATTTTTAGAGTATTGGATTTAGATGAAAAAGCTCAACGAATTTCTGAATCTGGAGAATCAGCAGACATACAATCCAGCTGGATTTCACATTTTAAGTCCAATGGAAAGAGGTTTACGAACGGTTCGTCCGTGTACGACTTGTAAATATATTTTGCTAATTAGTAGGCTCTCTATCTATTCTTATCTTCTATGCTTTTTAGACCGTATGTACGTAGATACTAATTCTAAAATTTTTTTTTCATTTAAAGTTGGTTCGGAATTGCATATTGTAAACTTGTCAGTGACTACACGAAACATTCAAGTGTTTACTACGTACGATTCCGTCGATCTCATGCCTAAAATCCCTTTATATATGATCACTTTTCTCAGGACTTTTTTTTTCGGAAGCTGTTGTTGTGCATTTGCATGGAGCCCAATTTTTTCCCTGTGTATGTGAGCCCAGTGGGATGTAACCGGTGTAATAGGTTCCACCAAATGAGAACCGTCTCTGTTAAGTTAGGAGAAAGATTTGGTTCATTCACGCCTGATCATGTCTTTGGTTTGATTGCTTTTTCTTCAGGTTGAAATCTGGATACTCACCGATCCGTCGTCGGACATCGCGACGTCTAATTTAAGCAGATCAGATACAGCAGGAGGTGTGTGCATTCTTTATCCTGAATCAAGTTCGCGTAAGTATAGATGACTGATCCTTCCAAACCCATCTTTCCTAACTGCAGGAAAATTCTGGAGAATTGTTAGAAAAATAGAATACTATGGCAATACACAGAGTACTTTATCAAATTTTTTTCAGCTTAATTCCATGACATTCTTCTTCATCGGCCAGTCTGCATTGTGGAGTACGTTCTTGGAAGATTCATGTACTGCCCTCTACTCCATGTGTCTCGTAATGTTCATGGCTTCTGCATCAAAAGATGTCCTGAGGAGTTATCCTGCTACACCAATGTAATGTGGTCCGTCTTGCTATTTTCTAACCAGTATAGCCTTTCAGCCTTTTCTTCCGCCCAATATGTATTTTACTTTGTTTTCATTTTATTCGCTTTATTATAAACCTAATCGAAGTGGAAATTGCTTTTTTGTCACCTCGAAATGTAGTTTTCCTAGACTGCTCCGAGAAAAGTAGTTACTAGTCTTTCTGCTAGTTTGTATAAAATACAAATTCGATGTAGTTATAGTTTGAGTAATTGCGATTGATTCTTCCCTTTATTTTCAACTTTTGCTATTTTTCACTTTGTTTATTGATAGCGTTGTGTTCGTGACTTTTTCATCTTGTACAAATATTGAGAATATTTTCCTATAAATTTTATAAAGAATGAAATGACTTTTGACACTATAGATCGTCTGCACCCTCATTTTCTAGTATTTATTTGAGTCTCCTTCTGAGAAGGAATTTCGCTTTTCACAAGTTTCTCATCACACATGGATATTTGTTTATGTATGTAAACTATAAATATATTATTAAAAGCTTCTTTGAGCTCTTCATTTTGAATTTTTTAAATATTCTGGTGGAGGGCTTCTTTTGGGAGTGGCTTTTCAAATTTTTCCTGATGGTTGATGAGTTTTGGTCAGGGCAGCTGATATCCTACTATATATAATTCGCTAAGTGTGTCTGTTGGTGTGTCGGTGTGTTTGTGTGTGTGTTTGTTTGTGTGTGTGTGTCGGTGTGTGTGTCTGACCGGAAATTCATAACTCCTGTCTCCGTGGACCTAGAGTGTTCAAATTTGGTAGGAGTACACGGGGCAGGATGGGAACACCTGTGGTAGGTGGCAGGACCAGACTCCGTTCACAGGGAGCGCGGCGTGCGCGCTAGGAATTTTGAGCCGCAAATTCATAACTCTTGCTCCTGTGGACCTAGAAAGCTCTAATTCGGCAGGAATACAGGGGGCAGCATGGGAACACTTATGACAGGTGGTAGGACCAGACCCTCAGATGGCAGGTCGTGCGCGATGGAAGTTTTAGGTCGCAAATTCATAACTCCAGCTCCAGTGGACCCAAACCGTTCAAAATTGGTAGGAGTACAGGGGGCGGCATGGGTACATTTATGGTGGGTGGCAGGACCGGACTCCATGCACAGGGAGCGGGCGTGCGCGAAAGCAATTTTGGGCCGCAAATTTATATTTCCTGTACCCGTGAACCGAGAGCTTTCAAACTTGGTAGGAATACGATAAGCAGGATGGGAACACTCAAGGTGTGGGGGCGGAACCGGATCCCTGCACAGAGGGCGGGGAGTGCGCAATAAAAACCTGAACCGCAAATTCGAAACCCCTGTTTACGTGGAGCTAGAGCGTTCAAATTCGGTTGGATCACACTTTTCGTATTACCAGTGGGACCTCAGCATTTTTATAGGTGATGCGATATGACGGGATCGTTGGTATCCGGTGACAGGAACTGATGATAACTGATAAGAGAAGATAAAGGGCCTGAGAGTGTCACCTACCGATCAAAATCCTAACATCTTCGGTATCTACGATGTAGCTCTGACCGTTCAGTATGTTTCATTCGATAAGACGAGATGGTAGAGCAGGGCGACAAAAGTGAGTGGTAAGTGCAAAGATACATTAGGGCAATACGATAACCAGGTTGGAACTGTGTTCATTTCTTACCATTAGATTACGACCACTACCCTGCTAGGTTTGTGATTCAATGAAGGATCCTCTTTGCTCGACGTCGACCTATTCGAAAACTTATTCGACCGCCTATAATCTGGAATTCTCAACTAATGATATCTCAGTAAAGAAAAAGGTCCATTGATGAAAAATATCTGATAACGGTGCTATCATCACTCAGAACATCAAAGCATCATCTTTGATTGCCTAACAGTTGAATTTTTGATGGTTATTTATTTCTAAGCGAGCAAAGGATCGAGACTTCCGAGCAAGGGCGTAAGCACCAGCTATAACAAAACACCATTTGCACTGCCCTGTTAGTCCTGTGTCAAATTTCGTGTACAGGAAACTGCCAAGGAGTGGAGCATTGCAGTTTTTACAACTATCGGGGGAATAGGGAAACTTCTGTTGTGTCAAAGAAGGCTTTCGAGTTCTTTTTACCGTTTCATACTCTCACTCAGCTAAGCATGGAGCTTTCAAAGAAAAAGGAGAATACGAAGTGTTATTTACACATAACAAATTTCTCACAGGAAGGGAAAGCGCCCGGCGTAGCCGGGCGTATAGTAGAAGAGAAACCTTACTAATATATACCTCAGTACTGCGAGCGCGAGTGAGAGAAAAATAGAAATCCATGATTGAAACAGTGTTTTCTTTTATCGGTGTGGATCGTGACGATGAACAACCTTCTCTGTATTTATTCGGAATGTAGATTGACCAAACATCCTGAGGTAGAAGAGTGGATGTCCCGATTTCTCAGGTGGCCTTTATACAAATTTACAGTCTCTGGCGATTGGTTGTAATGGTAATTGCTCTATACATTGTGAGGAGACCGACAACAGCTTGCCTTTTGATGATGCATTCATTGGCTTCGCTCAATGGTTTCTTTTTTTCAAAGTGTCAAACGCTCCTGTGGAACGGGCGAGTCGTCGGCATCACTTTGATTCCACGAGAGTTGTAATTGTGGACGAGTTGTCCGGCGCAGAGGAAGCTGCGGCGAACGACGTTAGGTTTTTCACGAAGCTTACGCGAAGAACTTGTGTGTCGACTGCGTTCTGAAATCGAAGGTTCTGCCCCGACTGAGGCCTTATTAGCCACAATTTAGGGCTTAAATTTCTGTTATTCAAAATGAAATAAGGAAAGAGGGATCCGGTGATATTTATAGTCATGTTTTTTCGGATTAGTTTTCAGTAATGCGGAGGTTTAGCCTATTTAGTAAGCGGGAATACATAATTTGTTGCCACCCTGTGATTAATTTAATCAGTTATAGATTAACCAACCAGCCAGGCGCTATGAAGTTGTTATTCAGCAACGGCACGTCGTTATAAATCCTTACCATCCCTTCAATTTAGCTATCTATCCTGTAGTAGTGAGGCTTTTACAATCGCCTTTTTTCATTTGTTTACAAATGCTGACCGTGAAAAACACAACTGCTCTTATGAGAGTTCCTTTTCACTCAGGTACAATCTCAGTTCTGAAGCCACTTGTTACTACATTTAGCGGACGCTATTCTATTCTTCGAAAACAGGAAGAATGAAACTGAGACAGAAATGTCCGAACGTCATCAGTTTCACCAATAGAACTTCAGAACCAATTTGTTTATCGCATTAGATCGATTATCTACCGTATTTGAATGGCCTACAGTATATCGAGCTCTTCAGAAAAACCTCGATCAAGGTGGTTCCTAAGAGTCTGTCGTTATACGAGAGGGTATTGCTGCTTCATAGGAGCGAATTCTGCAATCCAGTACACCCTCAGACCACCCATGAGGATCTAAAAAGTACTAGCAGTCAGAGATTAACTAGGTTTTCATTTGAAAAAAAATGATATGATGTAATGGCGAAAGATGGTCCCTGGTCCCTGGGCCCATCTTCAATCAGCACCAACACCGGTGCTCACAGTGACTAAATGAGCAAATAAGAAAATAAGGTTTGCTGGTCCCACAAAGCCAGAAATACGGTGCTGTATGAGCCATCTAACAGGCCCCAAGTTGGATTGACGAAGCTTTATCGGCTGAAGAAGGCGATATGACTGAACTATGAAGCTGGTAAAGGTACAGCTCACGGCGAAATTGGCTTATGAGACATTCCGCTGGGATAAATCTGTGGCTCCCTTGTATAACACATGTGGCGCTGTTATGTCGGCATGGCCTAGACAAGGCGTTATAAAGGCTCAAAGTTCCCGTATGTATGTCGGACGAGTTTAAACGGCATTATAGAGGATGCAGCACTCACATGGGTACCCATGTAGAAAGTTCCAACAACTTGTCATGACCCATAGCGACGATGAAAGACAGTACTGTACAGTACAGTTCTGGCATGATGTAGTCAGCTCTTTGCGCAAATGCAACAACTGAAATCTCGTCCAAATACCCCTTCCATGTTATTCCCGTCGTGGTAATCTCTTACAACCTCTATTTTCTACTTTTGTAGTGCCTTACTTTTCGCAAAATCGGCTAATTTTCTCGCTCTCCTCACCACCGATACTCTATTTTGAACCAATACTTCCGTTTTTTGACTTGAAAAGGGTACCTCAAAAATATCGGGAACTGTGCCTTTCAAAAATTTTCGGTGAAAATGAGAAGGAACGCGTCTGCTTCTCACAAACCATTAATCGTTACTGTCGAGTACATCATGAAATGATTACTGGTTAGTTGTGACAGTTGAGGTAATTGCAGTTATGTAAGGAATCTTAGTCTTACAATTGGTAATCATACCCTTACTGGTGCTAAGTGACGGATTTGTTGACGGACATATCAAGTTTGATGTCGATTACTATCTCTAGAGTATGCCGGATAGCCTTATTCTGATAGATTCATCAGCCTTTCGGGTTTGAGATGATACAGAGAGACAGAGATTACTATCAAGTGCTCTTCTTCGGCGATCTGTCTGGTAGAACGAGGAAGTATTAACCAGTATTGAAAGCAGTCCATCAGAGAGAATAACATCAGAATCTTGCCAGTCAAGCCCCTTAGGGTTAAAATGAACGGTTCACATGAAAACACTTCTACTCTTTCGGATCTCGTTTTCAAATCTGAGGAAACAAAAATTGAGATGAGCGTTAGACAACCCGTTTGATAAAATATAAGTCATTTGAGAAATGCAGCCCCAATCCGAAAAAGCGCAAAATTTTAGGTGTTCTCAGCTCGGAATTGATTCAAGGGGCGTCAACAGCTGTAGAAATCACCTCTACGCGAATTCCCATAAAGCTAGCCGCAACGACAACAAATGTCAACCATTATTGCTGACGAGTGCCAGTTGCCTCATATTTTGAATTTATCACCTGCTTAAACTCGCTTTATGAGTCCCAGGGACAGCTGAGAGCACAAAATCGATGAAGCAGTTGGTGGCTATCATAATAACAGCGAGTAAAGCTACCTATGTTTGGCTTTACTTCCACTACTTGTTATTCTTGAACTCTCCCAGCGAAATACACCTTATTCTATGGTTTTTCTTCTTGTCACAATGCAGATTCGTGACTGATAGATGATCACGAGGAGCGATGACGACACAACGACCACCTGGTGTTTTTCGAAGCACTACGGATTGCCGAGAGGCAGCGTTCAATCCGCTCAAGTTTATCAACCTCTATTATCCGTTGTTTTTATCACTTCTGACATCCTCACAGCTTTACCTAGTTCTTCGTCTCATTGACTCTTTGAAGTTCCTCTTTGGGTGCGGTAGATTAGCCTACGGGTGACTGCGAAAAGGGAGATTCGCTCGCAGCCCATTTCTTTCTGAACCACCTGCGATTTTGATATTACTTCTTACCTGACCTCGTTTATTGGGTATTCCACGCTGTCAACGAAGCCACAGGTCCATCCTCCCCTCGACGAAGGAAGATGACTTAGATGTAATGTGCATGTTCACCTTGGCTTCACTTCCTGTCTACATGAAGGATAGCCTGAACCGAATAAGATTTCAGTGCCCTCAAAAATTCTGTCCTCCCATCACCCACGCATCTGGCAACTTTACTGTGACATGATCAGAGCTCATCAATCAGTTGTCTTTCGGCAACATGTTCCGCTTCTCTTCCACGATTGCTCGCATTTCAGCAGCTCGTCTCATTTTTTTGCTTCGTTGCTTGAGTAGCATTTTGATAGTAGTCTTAGGCCGTTTTTTGCTGACCTGGGCCCAATAATCACCATGAAAAGTAGTTAGCTAATCAAGTAGTTGAAGCCTGTAGAACACTTGAGATCGAGTAGTTGAGACCACCGTTGCCCTTGCTCAATATCGTTATCCTGTAGGCGTTGATAACTATCGAACTCGTCTGGGAGAATAAAAGTAGTGGCTTGAACGTTGGCTGGCCACTGCAAGTCATCGTATAGGCCACATACGCATTCAATACGCCACTACGATTCCGAATGGACGTCGGATGCGAGGAGCATCCCTTAGACGGCAGTGATTAATGCCAAACTTTATTCTTCATCCTTTATGCATTACATTACATTGCTGCTTATGCTAGTGGCGCATCAGTGCACACGCATGATCAAGGGATCTAATCTCGGACCAATATGTAGCCTCCCCGGCCAAACAGGTTTTCCATCTACTGTTAACTGGAAACAGCCCCGTCTGGGAGGATAAAGGCACCGACTTGTACACCTGCTGGGCACCTTTCAGGCAACTGAAATGTCCACATTGCATTCGATAGGCCATTACGATTGTAAGTGAAAATCGACTGGTGGCGTGTGAACTATCTCAAGAATGAGGTTCAATAGCGCCAAAGACTTTACCCTATGTATATCGTTATGTTTAATAATATTATTTTATAGAGACTTCTCATTAAATTCACATCTTCACTCACCCCTATCAAAATCATCTTTCTGCCGTTTTTCAAAGGAACAGCGAGTTCTATGGATCGAATTTCCACAACGGAGGCACGAAGCTGAAAGTTAACCATGGAAAAGTGGAATCCTTCCATGTGACCAACAAATGATATCGCACCTCAACATGTGAATCTTCGGCTCTAGTTTAAAGTAAAATCGAAAAGGTCTGGAACAGCTTTTTCGGGAAGCAGCTGATGCATGTGATCCTGAGAGATAGGCATGTCCACCTGAATGTCCAGCGGCATACGGCTTTCCTACGTTTCTCAAAAACTTCTCTCTCCCTATATAACATCTCGAGTGAGTGTCTTTATTATCTCATTAGGCTACGTAGTAGAGCTTTGCTTATGTTTTTGTGCTTCCGTCAAAAAATAAAAGTAAACAAATAAATTGACAGCCGCTATGGGGGTGTGTAAAATCCGTTCACCGAGTCTCGTCGTACATCCTAGTACATCCTAGATACGTGTTGGTTTTCGGAGGCTTCATCACGGGCTCTCTTGCTGGTTTCTGCGTTTACTGTTCACTTTCCTCGATAATTTGACTAATTGAAATTATCTAGTAGTACAGTGAAAAATAGTTATATAGTAAAGTAATATAGTAGAAGTGAGAAGTAAAATGGCTCTTCTATCAGTGTGAAAAGTTTTTCGAGAGTAGGCCACCTTTCTCCAATTGTCTTCTTTTCATCTAGTACGTCTTCTGCTGATCTTCAGTCATAGTCCCTACGTCTCCAATATTGTGACATCTACAGTGTTCAGACCTGACTAGGGTTAGGTTGTGTTTTTAGTCAAGTAAGGAGATTGGGTGAGTTTGGTAGACCGGTTATAAACGTTCATGCCTCCATATGCCTCCTCGAACTTCTTTTTAGACCTGGACTGGGAGGCAGATGAAGAAATCTGTTTGATTTCTCAGGATGCCAAGTTTGTTCTGAAGGTGGGTGATGGGAGCGTACAGAGAGGGAGGTGGGAGTGCTTGCTGTAAGATCACGCTAACCCAATTATTCTGAAGTTCTCCTTTCCTTTCAGTTCTCCTTTCCCTTCTATCTGATGGGGATACAACTAGCTGTGAAGGAATGAGTGCTCTTTTTATTTGTTACGTCACGGCTTTTTTCACATTTGTTTAATAATAAATCGCTGGTGGAGGTCGAGCAGGCTTCCTACACTTAGAGTGTAACCAGGTCTACGTTGGCCAAGGCTTCAGAGTCCTATTCAGAAGGCAGCAAGCTCATGGGAACAGAGCCCTCAATTGCGGTCGATTCTTCCATAGCAACATACAAACATGCCGAACCTCACCCTTTCTTTGATAATCGTTTGGTATTTTCTTATTAGACTCGTCAGTGGTAATCGTAAACCTCCTTCAGTTTACCCTCTTGTGCTCCCAATACCATCAGAATTTCCGAGAGATGCCTAATACGGCTTTCGATCATGAATGACTTGTTTACTAAAGCTCATAACGAGATTTGTAAATAAGCTTTGTTATGCTGACGTTTCAGCGGAATCGCCTTCTTCAGAGCCTTCCGATTATGTTGTCGACTTCCACGTCATCTCATACATTGGCTATGCCTTTTTGAAAAGAAACTGATGGCTCCTCATTGGCTCATTTGTTCAGCCGCTTTGTCAACAACATAAATTCCAATAGGCATATTGTGGGGGAGCTGTATCCCCACAGCCAGTGTAAATGTATTTTCTGCCTTCGTTCATCATTTTTCTATGCCAGATCGATCTAGTATTCAGCCTATTCGCCACTGCGTTTTTCATGAATTCCACTTTCGATTATTCATTTATATGGACGTTTTCTGCCTGTTCCCTGTTCCTGAACCTTTCTACTCATTTTTCTATCTTCGTTTTCTTCGTTTGATTGGGGGTTTCAGTAACATAAAGGGACCATTGTCAGTGATTCGAGCCTCTTCGATAAGTCAATGAGCACTTCATTGATACCGAGGGGAAGAGTAGCTAAAGGGATGTTAGTCCAGGATTCGATCCCTACGTCGTGCAAATGGAAATGGAAATATTTGAAGTACAACTAAACCACAAACTCGGGGCTATAGTCGGGGTGGTTTTACGCCGAGAATTATCAATAGGACATTTTTAACTTTTATTTTAAAATTTACGCGATATCTCGTTTCAACCTCGTTCTCACCCACATATACCCATACAAAAGAGAAGTTCAGAAGATTCGAGTAGATTTATTTGTGTATTTATTTTTTAAGTGTTTTCTCCAATATAGCCCCATGCCATTTGATCTAGTTGAGCGCGACATTCTCGACAGGTTCTACCCGAACGCCCTTATAGTACCCACCTATGTGGTTGACGGGATATATGAGCGGTCAAGTCATGTAATGCGTCTTCCTGGGTGGCCAGGTAGGATTGAAATGGTTCGGTTCGGAAATGATCTCTGACGGTTTTTGCTATAAAGGGTGCATCGGTACCAAAGTACTTTGACTCCGGAAAAACTGCTGATATCGCTGTTTTCGACGTGATATCTACTAGTGAGAGACGAAGAACTACCCCAACTATTGAGCTGTTCCCACAAAACCCCTTGAACAAACGACAAAACTGGTTCTAGCTGGTTGTTGACGGATTCGTCAAGCTCCTTTTACCAACAACATATTATTTTGTTCCCCCAGTCCCTTCTTTACCCTGCACCCGAGTAACTGCATTGACTGCTTCCAGTATCAGCCACCTTGCCCTTTCTTCATCCCTTTACTTTTTCCTTTCTTTCAACCCACCTGTAGATGGGGAGAGCCCCCTGAACTTCAGGGTACATTGTTATAGTAACAGCTGAATCGGTACCTGGAGCGGCTATATTTTGTGCTTGCGGTGAGTCCCATTCAAGCGCCACTTGTTTCAATTACGTTCTAAAAACTCTCGGCCCATGGGAATAAATGGCATCAGGGGCACCTGAAAACACCCGGCTAAAAATATGTGGGAGCGGATCAAACGCCGTCATTCATATGGCTGCTGCTGCTGCTGCCGTTGTTGTTGCTGCCATGCTGCTGGCCAAACAATAGCTGCTCTCGAATTTAGGATTCTTTCCATTCACTCCTTCTTGCCACGGATTTCATCCTTTTGTGGGCCTTCCGAAAGAAGCCGTTTTACTGGTCTTGATATCTTTTTTCATCGCCTAAGGTCCTACTTCCAGATTCATCTTTGGCCCACAATTCTCATCGGATTTTGGTGACACCACCTGTGGCTCTTGGCGACGATGCCACTTGATCGTCAGTCATCCAGACATAGAAGTCTATCCTGCTCCCGACGGGATCTTCGAATGAGCGATGACGAAACTCACTATAAACGCCCTACGCCTACGCCGGAGCCAGTGAAAAGACCCAGCGAAGTCGTTACCGAATCCGGTTTGTCCAAATCGAGTTTCTTGTCTTTTTTGACAAAACTTAAGACTAGTATTTTTTTCCATGTTTATATTTTATTTATTTTGTTTATCGTTATTTGTTTGTTTGTTACGGCTATTGTTTACTGCTCTATATTTTGTGAGGAAAAATCAAAATTGAACGGTCTAACTTAAAGCGGAAAAGATATGGGAAGCCCCTGAGAGCTCTATTTCACTGGGAATCGGCTTTGAAACGAGAAACTTCTTCAGGAACTTATTTGGTCTACAGCTGATTGGCAAAGAGCAGTAAATTAAAAATAGGACTATCCCATAAAGGGCAATCCCAGATGGGCATCCAGCGTGAGGCCCAATATCGATCCCTTCCCCCGCTCTTATTCCTCCCACTATTAGTGCGAGCTCACGCACCCTTCAACACAATACACTCAACGAGCGCACCAAATTCGGCCAGGAAACAATTTCCGCAGATCGAAGATCATTACTTTGGTTCTCTGGTTTTTTTCAGGATATTTATTGAAAGTCATTCCCCTTTTACGTAAAATCGTCTATAATCTGGATTTCGTGTTGTTTACCAGTTACGAACGCATCTATTTTCGAATCCATTTTGCCAATGAATAAACCCTAATTCTCTAACAAGAAGTCAGAGATCTTCGGCGGCTGTTTTCTCAGAAATCGACCGAGAGACCGTAATTCTCCTGCACGTTTTTCATAGTTTAGATATAGACTTTGTATAGTCGAAATTTAAAAAAAAACATCGAAATTACTATTGGAAACCCGGAAACTCCCTGATTTTTCAGTTTTTTAGCATTCATCACAGTATTTTTAAATTTGTCAATACAGCTAGTAAATATCGGAGCTTCATAAGGGTAAGAATTTAGGCATCATTCAGGCTTTCAACCATATCGTTAGACATTTAAAATTCTTTGACATCTATCCCTATGATATATCGGCCTCAGTAATTCTACTGGCATGCAGATATCGACGGAAAAGAAAAGAAGAAGAAAAATGCTAGTAACGAGGAAAAGTGGTTAAAATTTTCCAAAGATCCGGGGTGCCTGGCGTGCCTCAGACTTCTGCTCTTTTTGGAAATTTTTCTTCTTATGCTTTTCCAAATCAAAAGTTTCGAACTAATTGAGTGATACCAGTCGTTTCATTTGACTAGTATATACGAGGAACCTTCCAAATATCGAAATAACTTGGGACGCATATCGGATGTAGGGCGTTTGCCTTCGAATTTTCTCAATAATCCGCCTATATTGCATGGTCAGCTTATTCTCCGATTGTATCATGTTGTTCGAATATTGGAATTTAGTTCCCAACACCATGGAATTAATCACAATAATTATAATGCCAATGAAAGGCTTCAGCTTCCTGTAGTGAAATGAATAAAATAATCTGAATTTCATGCACCAAATGCAGTAACAAAAGCGAATTTAGCTTTTAGGATTAGTAAAATGAAGAAAAAAGTTATTCTATACTCTTGAATGTTGTTTATTTTTAACTATTCTATTTATGCATTCATGAGTTTATTCTATTCGAGTGGCTCTGCAAATCTGCAGGTCTCCCTTCATGAATGAATGAACGCTTTCCGTTTGCATGAGTTTTTCCATAGCTCATTACCTCAATATGAGGAATTCATAGACTTGGCAGGCTTGTTTTATTGAATGTGAATATGTCTTTCCTAAATTTGGCTTTATATGGACTTTATACGAACTTCTGCCAATACCACGAAGTTTAAATTTGTGTTTTCCCCACAGAGAACTAAATACCAAAATGTTTTACTGCCCGTCTTCAGGCATTCACTATGATCCCTTGTGATGTCGCATTTTACTTTGTATGCTGTCCACTTCTTAGGAGCGTTTTCAGAATCTCGCTAGAAAACTTCAAATTTAATTTTCCCATGATAATTTTCTCTTTTGATGCTGAGGATAACCTCTTTTTCCTTGCTTCTACATTATATTTTAAATCCTGTATTTCAAAAAAAATCCATAAAATTTTATGCAATCAAAAAATTTTATGTCAGTACATAATAAACACAGGATACAGGATGATAACATAGTATACAATATAAACAAACATGCTAAACATCATTATATGAATCATTAACATAATCATAACAAATACTATTAATATTTGATATGATATTTAATTATGAATGCATTCCTAGTAGTACTTAGTGATATACATACATATAAGTAACCAGTAACATATGTATGTACATATATACTTATTCATTTTAATGTTGGTTGCAATGTAAAAAAAATGCAAAGAAAATTTTGCAAAAAAATGTAATCGTCTAAGGTTGTGTACTGTATGCTTTTGAATTCTCAGTTGTCCGCCCGCTAGTGGAACAGGCCTATTTCAGAAACTTTTTCGAATCAAATATGAAATTGGCGGGAACCCTAGAATTTTCGTCATTCAAATTGAATTGAATAAATTCAAAGAAAATCTTGAAAAGTTCTAAGTTCGACGAAAGACATGGTACAGTAACGCCTGGGTTTTTACGTGAATTATGTGATTTTTTATTTTCTAAATTATCTCTTGCTGTAACCTTGGCGTAATACTCACAAATTTGAGGAGTTGTGGTCGAAACTTCGGCCTTGGACAGGGCTCGAACCCGTATTGTGCTATCAGGACATCATGCGCTCTGGAAGGTTTTCAGATGCGAATATTTATTTACTGCAACGGCTTGATCTTCCGATTCGAGATGATCACCTCATCATTAGCTATTTATTTGTTCTTTTCTCATCCTTTTATCTTTTTATTTTTCCTTATCTGGTTTAATAGGCATTTTGGGCCATTTCATTGTATGGGCGAGAACCTATAAGATAAACATACGTAAATAACGAAAACACAAATATTATCATAGTGACCTTCTCACTACATCCCTATCTACATGACAAGGCCAGTTGACTGCCCCCTGGCCGTTCGATTTGTTATATGTATGAGAAATGAAACCGGAAATTTTTCCAATAACGTAGCGGGGCAAATCATTTGCTCGCAAAGGTGTCGTAAGGGAAAAAGTGGGAATTATGTGTGTCGGTTATGAGATTTTTTTTTCAAATACCGCTAAACCACAAATGGCGTTGAGCATGGGTCTTAAAGTCCGTTTTTACTGCAGTTTTGTACCTTCATCATACAAAGATCCATCCATGAATGACTTCGAGAGCTTCCGGAACGGAATGCTCCCCGTTTGATGTTTGGGAGGGTTATTATGTAATATTTATGGCTAATAATAAACATCTGCACATATATGTGTAAATGTGCCGCAAAAAATGTTTAATTAACTCATTTCACCACTGATCACCGCAGCTGTCGTTACATCATCACCAAAAGAGTTCGTGGCCGGACTCTCCCACTTCCCCTCCCCACGTCTTTTCCCTGACGGTTTACATTACAGGGTATACTCGGTTTTCAGGGTGGGGCTGTGAAACACATCATATACGCCCTAACACTTTGGCAGTAATGCCTCACGTCTACCTATTTTGTAGGTCCAAGACCTAGAACCTCTTCATTTCAGTATTGTGGCGGAGGTCGATCGACTCCAGCAGGTTATTTTGAGCAAGCGGTTCGAATTCTAGAAAAAGAAACTCAGGAATGGGTTAAACGAAGTCTGTTTTCCCTGATGCACTCCGCTAGTCGGCTTCTCTGGCTGTTTGAGCAGCTCCAGATCCCGGTTTTGCAACCTATCCTCATTCAGAAGTAGAGGACTACACACCGAAGATGGGAAGCCTATCATGAGAGCACCAGTGTCAGGAGGTCATACATGTACATAGAAAATGGATCCCGGACCATTCAATCCATTCATGATTTGCGGGTTTTGATATGATTACATGGGAAAACGAACTTTTTCGGGACAAAGGATCCTGGCGACCTCAAAGATGAGGGATCAAGTAGAACACTTCGTCGTTCCTTGAGCGATGTCCTTTTATGCTTGACAGTAAGTGTTTTCCTTTTTATAAAAATGAGGACCATTTCCATATTGACGGGCTTCAAGCCTTCCTGCATAAGCCTATTAGAACTGCTGGACGGAGTTGAATGATTAATGAAAGGAGCAGTCTCAACTGGCTGTCTCCTAGGAGGATTGGTCCATTTCATCAATAACGAGAAGCAGCTCAAGAGCCTTTTGGAATTCATTGCCCGCTGGTTTCCTTTTGAAAAGCGAAACAACGCTCGTTGCAATTTGCAAGCCGCGTTCCTTATGAGCCACATTCTATTCCCTTCTTTCGACGACCATTCTGGCATCCCGACCTTCTGCTGAAAGGATGACTTCGAGCTCAAACATGTGCTTAGCCTTTGAAATCCACCATACCAGTTTGGTGGTTGTTTCGTCTTTTTCTTGGCCTTTCGGCGGCCTTCAATCTAGTTTGATGGCAATTGAAGTTCCTTATTTGCCTATGAACTCATTCCAGTTGTGGATGTGCTGTTCATATTTGCCACTTATTGCCTTTTTCTCTTGAAAATATGGTTTTGAAGGTCACCTGATTTCACTTTAATGCTGCCAATCTGAGCCTAACACATAGTGGTATTCTAGTCCCGGGACTCTAATCGAGCATCTGTTTTATGGGTTCCTTCGAAGGTTATTCATCTATTGAGGAGGGAGGAACAGTTCTTACTCCATGGCCTTATTACTAGGATTGTTCTGAAGTAACTCAATGTCAAACTCAAAAATTTCTCCAAATTCATTGAGTTATTAGCAGATGTTGTTCCGGCAAAAGGGTGGAATGGGAGATGGAAATTTAGCTTGCGAGATGAGCTTGATTAGATTCTCATTCCTCACCACTGCGTCTTTTACTGATAACTCTGTTCATTAATGTAATTGATAGGGCTTATCCATAATCCAGACTGACTGTGGCGATTGGCTGTGGCGCCTCATGCACCCTTTCGTGTCGTAGCCTACTAAGACTACTGCCTTTCTTTGAGGATGTCAAATTGCGGGTGTTTTTATTGTACTAGATAATTAAATACATGTAGATTCTTTGGATTTTTTCAAAAAATCAGATCAGGGTCTGTAAAAAGGGCCTATTAGCGCTGTAGAGTACTCGATTCCATCTGTTCGATTAGCTCTTAAAGATGGTTCTTTGCAGGCACACTCGGTTCTGTGCGAATGCGAGTCGGCAGTTTGATTCAAAATGGTATCGTCGAAGGTCAACGGTTCGCTCTCAGTAGTGATTTGTGGAGGTAGTCGGATCAATTATTACTTACCAACTAACTTTATCATTTGTTCACGAGGACCCATAAGGTAGGGAGTGGGTTCAGAGTGCAAAGTGGCTCCATTACCCAGTGTTTGGTCCGAGACTCGTATCTCTTTCGCAAGCCGTCCAGATTCCCAATTTCGTGGGTATTCAATAGCGACACGTCTGATAGAAAAAGCATTGACTGGTTTTTTGTCAACGAAATCTTTGAATAAGCCCAAATACACCTTCATAACACTGCTATGGGCATGAATGGGAAGTCTTGAATGAAAGCAGAGACGTGGAGGCATTTTCAAAAGATGTAATAAACTAAAATAACAAAATTCATATAACATCTGTACTTAAGCTAAAATTACATTTCTGAGGACCTCGAAAAGTGAAAACCCAAACTTCAAAACCTCATCTCTCTTGTTTTGAAAGTAATTTATGCAAAAAAGTAACTGGTCAGTGCACCCTGTAGGCCTGTATGTAAACATACCCTAAAAGCCTAGGTGTACTGAATTGGCACTCGCCCAAAAAAACCAAATTCTCTCATTTCTGATATTCGGCCATTGGCTGCGAATTAGCTCAGGAAGGTAAATATACTGAAGAGTGGCTTCTGCAAGTTGCTGTATTGGCCAAAAAAGATTTTAAGTGCCCTTACGATCGATGTGGGTGCTGAGTGCACGGCACACTGGGGATGACATTGATCAATTGGAAATCATTTTATCCTCTCTATACATGAGGCTGCTATAAGGTTTCGCATATCCCAATATAGAATAACACTTACCCGCTGTTGACCCAAAAAACAGTTCTCATTTCGGCCCAGAGCGGTTATTAGCAGTAGGAAACGACCTGAAGGGTTCGACAAAAAAATGAATTATTGAAGGCTCAAGAGGGGCATATCGGCTTAGGAGGAACTGGTGAGGTCATAATCCGGGTATGGTAGGGTATCGAGGCTATTTCGATGGAAAATTCAAGCGACGAGGCATTCACGAGCGCCCATCTTCATCGGTCCTTCTCTAATTGGCGCTTTGAGATTAGAATTGGGGAATCGGAATGAGGGGCCTAATTACTTTTGCCTTTTTGGGTATCGTATCCAAGCCGGAAACACCAACCCAACGGAGCTCTTATTGTAAATTTCCATTGTCAGTTAAGCAACTGAGGTTGGCTTTTAGGTATGCCAAAGCAACAGCCCATTGCGATCTCCTGGTCACCTTCAAGCCGAATCAAAATGAACAAGAGATGAAACAGCTTGTAGCCTGGCTTGTGGACATTGTAAGTGACTTACATGTAGGGGCCACTTTAGAGAAATGGCAGTAGTTGGCTTGTTTTTGTCCTTTTTCTGAAGGTATGTACATCCGTCCCACGGACAGTGTTACAGTAACAATTGCTCAGATCAAAACCAACGAGCCGCAGCTGAAGATTGAGATCAGGCATCACAACCTCAAGGATTGCTACGCCCTTTACCTTACGGCCGGCTATAAAAGGTTAGTGCATCGTACCTGTCGTCATTTTTTCATTTAATATCGATTGGTCATTTCCATTTCTTCATATTTTCGCTCTTTCATCATTCTCAGGCTTTTCCCCTCAGGCGCCTTTTCGATATTATTGTTCATTTCTTGATTCAGCCAGTGGATGGACTCCCACTCATCTTAATTGTTTGTTTAGGAACAATTTGCCATTCAAGACTCGTAAACAACAACCCCGAGGAGCTTCTCCTCGCTTTTCAAGTAGTAAATGTGTAGTTCAAATGAAATGGTCCGTTTTCGCTGTCATTAGAAAATCCGGAGTAAGGCCGAAGTCGCGAAAATTGGCATCACTCCCCTTTCTGCAAGATTCCTGAGGCAAAGTTTGTATGAGTTAAGTGTAAAGAATTAACCTAAATCAGTAAATGTCTCACGGAAGGGTAGGCCGAGTTCTACGGGGACATAAGGTAGTTTCGGCCTTCGCTTTTTTGCTCTAGAAAACTCGTCCGACGAGACCAAACTGGACTATTCCCGAGGCGAAATTCAATTTCTCCACAAGGAATGTGCTGCTGTGTTCGAAACATTATGGCAATTGTTTTTATGTCGTCAACCCGATTAGGCTAGCCAGCTGCTGGGACGGCTCATCAATACCCCCAGTTATCCTCAAAATAAGACGTTCCTAAGCTGCTTCCCGAGCTGCTTAGGAATCAGGCGTCAACGTCGAGGCTTCATGCACACACAAACGGGAAATACGTCGGAACGTGCTTGAAATTTTCTGAAATATTCAATATGTATTAATAAAATATTGTAATTATAAAATATAATAGTATTAATTAAATATTATGAATAAAAAAATATAAAATCAGCTATGATGTTTTGTATTGAGAAGAAAGTTCTTAGGTCGGGCCAACAGCATTCAATTGTTTCAGCCTGTTGAAAGGAGCTGAATTATGTCACATCAAAAAACCTGTGAAAAGTCGATTTGGTGGAGGCCTTCGAGAATTTTCATTTGAAGAAGCACAATGTTTTTCTGGGATCGAAGGACGCAACACGTTTCTCACCGATACTGAACGGTCTATCATCGGTGAGTCTTCAAAGAAATAGTTAGGCTCTATGCTTTCCTCATACGGCTCTATGGGCCCCTCGCTACTTTTTGACCATCCAAAGTAAGAACTACAAAATATATAGCGTGGCTGCGGAAAAACAATTCCACAAACAAGAAATTTCCGCAAGGAGTTTCACGTAACAGTTCATAAGAAATTTTGTTGGAATATCATAAATATTCAAAAAAAGTCGTCCCACTGAGAACAACATGAAGAAGAACTATCGAGAATATCATGGGCGCTTGTAAAAACCAGATAATGACATTCTAAAAAAGCTTGTAATATTTATAATAACTGGAAATATAACAATGAGTAGGTAATAAAGAATAAATGAAAGTATAGAAAGATATTCTGATTCCACTTATTCTTCGAGATAAGTTGGTAATTCAGTGAAGCAGATGGTGGACATGATGCGAGCACCAAAAGGTGGGATTTCTCTTAATCTACCAACAAGGACTATTACCATACGAGAAGGGATGGCTATCGGTGAGTAATTTCCTCCTTTTTTTCAAAAAAAATTTGGCAAAATTGGTTGTCGTAACAAATAAGGCAAGCACTAGTCTACTCAATTCTCAGGGCTTCAAATGCCTACTGGTTGCTTAGCGTAATACTCCTGAGAGAACTACAGCTTTGAAGGAATGGTTTAAGTTTCTTTAGAACAAAAAAAAAGTTTCTATTTGGAGACCATATACACTTTCACAAGTAGCTATTCCTTGGAAAGTAAACCGAAACTATCACAGTTTGTGAGGATGTCACAATCTTACCATTAGATAAACAAGAAAATGTTCATGTAAACAACAAAACAAGGAGACAACAAATTCAATGAAAATGAAATGAAATTCAGTTCCTCAATTGATCTCTGCCAACCTCATTGAAAATGTCTTGCCACTACACAGTTCGGAATTTTTAAAACATTTGCAACAGAAATGGGTACTGTCTGCAGGTAGGCTTATTTCATCCTTTTTTTTGTTTTTTTTTTCATGCTGCTTATGACTGTGTTAGTCCTTTCTTCGTATTATCCCTACCTTAGCTGACGGTACCAAAAGGAATCGCTGAGCATTAGCATTCGAGCACATCAAACAGCTTAGTCCATGCTCTAAACGTCAAATCTTCTTTCAAGGTGAACAACCAGTGGATGAAATTCGAGACTATTTTGGTACCGAGATTGCGATGTACTTCTCTTGGCTCGGACATATGACTACGGCTCTTTGGTTTCCTGCTATCTTGGGTTCGTATTAAGCTGTTTTCATGCGAGTGGTAAATTATATGTTGTGTCTTTCATCAAGACAGATTTGTTACAGGTCTCCTGATGTATTTCTTCTCCGGATTCACATATAAAACCTCGTCAACGAAAGAAGGCAAGCAGGACTCTTTCCAGGTTTCCACATCAATAACTTCATTTTGTTCTTCAACTATCAAGAACTGCTTCATTTCATTTTTCCAATAACACTACTCATGAATTTCTCGCGAGTAATTTGGTTTCGCTTTGAGGAATTGGTCGGTAAAGTAATGCTCCCAGTAGAGTAGTAGGCGAGTTCCTGGGTATGTACTGATATTCAACAGTTCCACTAGAAAGTCTTGAAAAAGAACGAGACCTCCCGACCTACATACATGCACTCCTTCTCAACTTGGGCTTGTTTCAGGGGAGTTACTTGTAACTCATTTCACATAGTGTTAGTGATGCCTTCTTCGGGAAAAAAGCTCAAAAGAAGATGGAACCTCTGTTCGCTTCCGTCCCCTAGCCATGGATCTTGAGTGATGTAGCAGTCTTTCCAATGATAAAGAGCGAAAGTTGAAAATGTGACCAATAGCCTTGATTCGAAACTAAAATATATCCTATGCTTTTATAAATTAAATAGATCCATGATTTTATCCTCTCATGAGGGCCCACACCAGATGCACATGCATGACTTCATGCTATGACTTGACTTCTAGACAAAATTAAGGTTCTTCCGTGCGAGTATGAACCTACTCTAGTTTCCTCTCCTTTCGCTCTCTTCCGGTTTCTAGGATTTTTCTGCGGGATTCTAGCCCATTATGATTTCAGCTATTCTCCGACATATCATTTGTATGCTTTGCATTTTTCAATTGTGTCTGGTCAACGGCTTATTTGGAATCCTGGAAAAGGAAGCAAGCTGAATTAGCCTTCAGATGGGGAACGTACGACAGCAATTGCGATTCCTTTCTTCAAGATCCACGACCACAGTTTCGGGTATGAACTTGATTGGTGAGCGCCCTTGTGAAATGGTGAGGACTACACATTCAGGGAGAATCCTTCGCCCCGAATCCAGTCTCGGGTCGGATGGAGCCGTTCTATCCACCCTGGAAACATGCAATTGTTAGATACGGTAAGTGATCAGGACCTCCATGCATCTATGATGATTTTTAGCATTTCTTGCATTTTTTGAGTATTTTTTTATTTTTTATTTGTTTGTATTTGTAGTACTTAATTTTTTTGATTTTTTTTTCAGGTATAACTTATCCATTGACGGTGTTCTTTGTGATATGCATGTTCGCTGCAATGCTCATTGTCTTCCAAGTCCAAGATGCGGCTGATTTGTGAGTTCGTTTTCTTCTTTCATCGAGTACTCTTCGAAATTGGGCCTATCTGACGGTTACCCTATACGTCTCGCTTCACCCGGCAAGTGGCATTCATTGCGTAGGGATCCAATTTTGCTGAAAGTAATTCATAAGACCACCCTATGTCCAAAGACAGAACTGCCCCTTAGCCAGACTTTCAGTACCTGAATAACATCTGCCCTGAGGCTTCTTCTCTACGTAGCAGTTCATGGCAAGTAGACAACCAGAAGATGTTTTTGGAATCACACTAAACTCTTTTCGGATTCCTAGGCAATCTTGATCGGCTCTTCAGAAACGACTTCTTACCAACCTGACCCTTTCCAGGGTTCACCCGGAGGGTTGCTCCTGAACGTAAATAGGCAGGTCTTTATGATAGTTTGATGATTCGACTTCTTTCAGCTATTTCGGGTCAAGTTTTCTTCTCTCATGGATCTGTTACATGCCCATGATCGTCTATGCCTTGATGATTGTGATCAGTGACAAAATTTATCGTCAACTAGCATTGTTTCTCAATGATTTAGGTAGGCGACGGTAATACATTGCCCACTGAGTTTACCTATTCGCGTTGAATTTTTTTCAGAAAATTATCGAACTGATGATGAATATGAAGACTTTTTAATTAGTAAAATAGTTATTTTTCAATTTGTCACCGCGTTTGGATCACTGTTCTACATCGCTTTCTACTTGAAAGATATGAAGAGGCTTCAAGAGGTAAAATGTTGACTTTATTTCCATGGAAATAGATGGCTTCTTCTCATACATCTGACGCATTGATGGATTACTGTCGGAGGAGCTCAGTTTCTGGATTGGTCTGATCGCCGGCAGTTAGAGCTTTGTGCACAAGGGTAATGCTCGAGGGGCGTAGCAATGGATACCGTACCCAACCATTCCTATTTAATTATGTTATTTATCATAGGTTTCCTTGATTTTTTATTGGCATCAGTTTGAAAGCGGCATTCATGAATCTGAGGAATTCAAGGGGAAGAGAAAGAGGGTAGAGGGTTAGCAGCGTCCTTGTAATGGATCGGTTGTTCGGAATTCTAGGCTTAAACAACTCTATGCCTGTTACATAGTGAACCTTGAATTATTTGAAAACAATCTTTCAGACACTAGCGACTTTGTTGATCACTCGACAGATCACTCAGAATGTCATGGAGACGGCTGTACCCTTTCTGATGGAGAAGGTGAAGCTCAGCCGACTCGCCTATAAAATGACCAAGTCAGTTTTTTCCAGCAACTTCAACAGCTGTGTAACACTGATAGGTACTCCTGCCAGAGAAGACATTGTTATGTTACCCTTATCTCATCTCATCCACTTCACACACACTTTCTATTTGATTTTCTGTAGTAAAGGGTCATTGCTCCCTTATCCATTGTTCAGGATGAATATATGAACTAAGGCTCGTGAAGGACTAATTATATAAATGAAAATACTGAAATGGGAATTACATACGAGGGTCAAACTGGGAGAATCTGGTCACCCTTCAACATTCAGCGCTTGCCTCGTTCATGGCGGGCATAAGCTCATCATGGGTTACGAACAAATTCAAATCGAAAGAAGTAGGTACAATTGTAGAAAGTGTAAGTACATCCAAATTTAGAGCCCATCAATAGGAATGCGTCGAGAGTCGAATATAAATGAACATAAATAATGCAACCCACAACATTTAAAGTAGTTAGACAGTATCTACAGCTCAACCTGGGCACCCGGGGCAACCAAGCTATCCCTCTGAGTCCGGCTGGCTGGAAAGGCTATAACGCTTGGAACGGATCTCAGCTTGATACCCACCCAGTGCAACCGAATCTCCCATCCTTTCTATACTCCTCAGCCAGGTTGGCTGGTATGACACTTGCTGGTAGGACAAAAGTACAGGATGTTCATTTGCTGACCACCCCCTATTTTGCGCTTTACTATAGTAATGAGTAATCTCAGTTGAAACCTGCCTGCATCCATTATTCTTCACTTTTCAGGAGCATGAGTGACTCAACTCTGCGAAGGCATGTCGAAGAAGTGCGACGAAAAAACGAACCGTCTACAAAGGTGTGTTGTGGAGTATTCTTCACCGGACCATTGTTTATAGAGCTGCTTCAGAGTTCGCCTACTAGCCTTCAAGCCTATTTCACTCTTGGCTCACCGACTAGTGAGAAAGGGATCAGAAAGAGGTTTTCGCAACGGCGAATGGCTGGAAAGGACAACGAACTACATCTGTTGGAGGCAAATTTCTTTGATGTTCTTTTTTCTAGATATTCGGATATTTCAGTTCTCCTCACCTGTCCCCCTTTCAAGTAATGGTTACTAGTTCAGTGGGAGAAGAAAATCTGAAAGGTTCGTCGAGAGCATGCGAAAAAGACTCTCAATTAAGAAATTCCCTTCAGATTAGAAGAGTAGGTGTCCTAAAGGGAGCAGAGACGAGACCAAGCGAACTGTGTGCTATGAGTGAGAGGGAACGGGAAAGATCCAGGTTCCAATCAATCGACCTTTACAAATACGCAATTTGGTGGGTGTGGGGCGCGACTTGAGGCCCAAGAAACATCACAGATCATCCTCTCAATCACCTTCTTATTCATGCCTGACCTTCCTTTTCCCGTTTCGCTTTTCGATTTCGCTTTCGTTCGATTCGCTTTTTGTCTTGTTTACAAGAGGAAATCGTGATGAATAGCTTTGCAGAATCTCACTCCCAAACATACATCTGAAGACTTCTATCTCCGTTCACCACGCTTGCCGTTGCCAGAATTCAAACCAACAGACACAGATGGTGGGAACCTCTACACTGTTATTTTTAACTGTAATAAAGGTTTAATGTGTGCTAGGTCCGGAACTAAGTCAAGCTGAATTGGAAAGTCTGATGGCAGTGTACGATCGTCCGCTCGATGACTATCTAGAAATGTTTATTCAGGTTCCTTTCTCATCCCAATAGCGAACCCACTTGTGGTTCTAACGTGCCCATTCATCGATTCCTGCTTTGACCACAACTTCATTTCAGTTCGGCTACGTTCTTCTCTTCTCCCCAGCTTTTCCACTCGCAGCTTTCTGTGCCGTTGTGAACAACGTAGTTGAAATTCGTGTGGATGCCTTCAAACTCTGCAACACTGTTCAACGGCCGTTCGGAAGGCAAGTGAAGGATATTGGAGCCTGGCAGAAGGCAATGGAGGTATGGTATTTCAGTAGTATAAGTATTGTCTCAGTTCTCAGTTCTAGAAAGTACAATTTCTTCCACCAACTCACCATGGAAGGCAGTACTTAAAATTTTTGTTATAGTTGAGATCAACAGCCTTTGAGTTTTTGTCAATAAAAATCAAATAACGGATCCCCATGGTTGCACACAATTGCTACCAGCCTAAGACCTCCGCACTTGGAAATTACTGCTCAAAATTACAGAAGTAGTATGTAAAGTCTATCGAACTTTGTTTCTATTCTTTCATTTGAGTGTTATACCGTCAACGGACCGTTTACTGCATTTTTCAGCTGCTTGGAATGGTTGGTGTGATGGTGAATTGCGCCCTTATTGGTCAGTCTGGATTGGTGCAACGGATATGGCCAGATTTGAGTTGGGGTGGACAGGTACGGTATTCGTACATTTCTGAAACAGAAAGAACGTGACTACCTTGAACCCGTTTGATTCCTGTGTGGGAAGGAACATTCGAAAAAAAACTTTTGTTTGCTCTCGAAATTTTCACCCCCTCCGTGGTCCTATGTTATCCCCGTGGTTTGATTCGGAGGCTTGATATCCATCACAAAAGTGGGCGATGACTTCATCTCCCCCGCCTTCCCATGTAAGGAGTCTTGGACATTTTGCTCCTACTGGAGGACGTGGCACACATCAAATCCCTTTAAATTCCATCTTGGTCGAGCCCTTACCAGTAACAGAACCGTTTAGATTTTGATCGTTGTGGTATTGGAGCACATTATACTTGCGTCGAAGATCTTCATCGATTTGGCAGTTCCAGACGTTCCGTATTGGATCCGAATAGAAACGGCAAAGCAAGAACACTACAGAAGGGAAGCATTCAAGGTGGGGAGGAGTAGAAAGAGAGGAAAACTGGGACTATTGAGTGGATGATTTCAGCGAGAATCCAGAATGTTGTCGTCGACTCGGACGAGCTGTGATTCTTCACCCATCAACGATGTGTTCGATATGAGGCATCGTTCACTAGCTGATAATCGTTTACAAAGGCGGAGCGTCACACCGGCCTGTCGGATAAGTGTCGTCAGAAGGGATCGTGATAGTCGTGACAGTAACTGTATCGATGATTACTGATCGCTAGCATTCCATCAGGTCCTTTTGGTATTTGTACAAAGTATTGGAATATGTGTGTTCAGATGGGTTACAGCTTTATCAAATTTGTACATAAAGCTTTTATGAGTATGTTTTCTACGAGTACCCGTTGCCAAAGTTTCAGTTCTGGCAGATGCCCATGCCAAGGTGTAAAAGTTGTAAGCGGTATCTTCCTTGGAAACCCGTCATGCCAGTGTATTCAGGAATATATATCTTTTTCTTTCCAAATAGATTTCCCTCGACGATAACAATTGCTAGCCAAGCAGTTCAAAAATTTGCTGGTCCTCGCGCTCGTAGATAGTTGGACGAGTTTCCAGGACAAAAACTCTACTCAAAACTCAGTCAAAGAATTCGAGGCACAGTCTGGCTGTAACGGATGAATCTCCGGCTCTAAAGGATAACACATGTGTGAGCCACTGTCGCCTGAAAGAACGGCTTGGATAATGCTCGAAGGGCCCAAAGATTGTCTTCAACGCATACCATGCTCAGATGAGGCTGAGTTTTACGCAATTGCACAAGAAAGGAATCTCGTCCAAAAGCCTCTTCCGTTCCGTGTCGTCTCTACAATCTCGAACAGCAACCTACTCTGGCTAATTCTAAACCGGATTTTTGCCTTATGCATTCTTCACGAACACTTCCGTAACTTGAGTTGAAAAACGTATCACGAAATTATTGAAATGTGCCTCTCAGATTACAGCAAAGTTGAGTGTGAGTGGCAAATTCTAAAAGGTTCATTATTATTATCACTCAGTCAATCAGTTTTAAAACGTCTAGTTCCAAATAGGTAATGACCAATGGCTAAGCCAATGCACAGTGAAAGACAAAGCCATACAGAAAATGTCATAAATACTAACATCAATAGATATGCCATTACCGTTTGCAAAACATACAGTGCTACGTCAGTGTAATGAGAAGGGTTGGATAAGTGCGACCACCACCTGAAATACAGTGATTTAAAGAGTTGCAAGGGTCTCTAGGTAAACTTAATGGACCTTATCGCTAGCCAAACCAAGTTTCCACCTATCTCCATAGCAATGCTCTACGGAGATAGGTGGAAACTTAGCAGCGTGGGCCTATATCGGTTCCCTAGTTAATCACTCTAAGTTTACTTCCACTAGTCGAGTTATTTACGACTTATAGTAATGGCGATCTCTGAAGCAATTTTGAGAGGAGTGAGTGATATTTTCTACATATGTGTTCATTTGAACAAATATAATCTTACGTTTTCTCCGCAGGGCGACAAACTTCGTAAGCCCAACGTAGCCACCTGAACACGTTCTTTTTAGGGTAATAACAGTTTACTTAAACAGTCTACAGAAGTAATTTACTGTATTTCGGTATATAGAGATGCGACAAGGTGAAAGGTAACTAATGTTTTGGATAAGCCAGTCAAATACTCATTGCAACTTGAGTGATAGATTTCAATTGCTAATGCTCTTGAGTGGGGTGTAACTAGGGGTTCATATGGAAGATGATGCCAGTCCATGAATCATTTCCCGAAATGGGACTTATATGGCCAATTGAAGTCAGTAATATTATTCCCCAAGTTCTAATAACTCCTCGAACGACAAAAATTCAAAGTCGGCTTGGCAGTGCAAGTGTCGCAAAGGGGACTAGCAACGCGACCAGTTCCTTTCTTAACGGAATCCATGACGACTGTCACCTTTTGATTCTGATAATTGCTCCGGATTTTTTATTCCAACAAGGAATTGGAGTACTGGAATTCATGATTAAAAGTAATTACCTCATAGCTTCGAGTCCTATCGCAAGTACCACAATGATACAGCATGACCATACCATGGCTGTAAATCGAAAAAAAATTGATACGTGGATTTAGAATTTTTTTGAAAATCTAATTTTAGAACTGAAAAAATTCGAAGAAAAGAAAAAAGATGTTGTATGATTGCTCTCGGACACGCTTTTTTCACAAATTCAGTCACTAATGTACATAATGTCAGTCACTTAGGAAATTCTTCTTAGGTGTGCAGGGAGAAAGGGAAGGAAAGGGAAGAAGGGCTTCACGAGAACAAGCCTGGTGCTAGTTAACCTATGCTGAAAATTTGATTCATGGATGTGCATCGATGGAAAACAATGTTTCTTACCATATCCGCGATTTTGACATCCAAGAATACCTCCTCAAGGAATCATCGAGGATTCTAGCTCAAAAAAATCAGGAGAACAGAATAACTTGGAATTCCTCAAAATAATCAGAATCCGCTTGCCTCGTTGTAGAAGCTGAATTCAATTTACAAAATTCAGCTTCTACAGCGAGTCAAGCTGATTTCAATAATATAAGTACCTACCACTTGCTAAATCGTCTGAGGAACGTTACAATTAGACGATACAAAGTTAGCCATGAGTAAAGAAAATCGCTGTGAAATCAGTTCATGACTGTGGAAAAACTTCGAATGAATTCACTCCTGAAGCTGTTTTTCTCAACTATTTTTACTTCTCATGGTAAGCGGAGGTTCCTTTCAGATTCTTAGTATTTTCGTCAGTGCTATCATGAAGAATAGCTGATCACTGATAATCATTAAAAAATCTAAAAAAAAAACAAATCTTACTTTCAACATCTTGAATCCACCAATCCTTGAAGAGGAGAGTGTCGTTCACATGTGTGTGAAACCACATCCACATCTTTCTTCCACCCATCTTAGGTTCACCAGCCAACTACCGTGGATACCAATGTAATTAAATTTTTTCAAGAAAAGTCGGAATCTAGAAATCAAAAACAAAATCAAAATCGGTAAGAAAGCACGAGCAGTAGAGGGCAGATGGATTGAATAACTTCAGGAAGAGCTCCGATTGAAGAAACACAATCCCTGTTCATGCCTAGTTTGCAGCAAAGAATATCTCTCATGCTCAACCAGGTGGTGGCTTTATTATTTGATTCGAGAATAGACACACAACGGTCTCAGTCCAGTTTGTCGTCATGCATGAGCAGTCGGCTGGTTACTGAGTACAACACGACCGACTCTCAATGGGATCAAGGCTTGGATTCAGGTCAAAAAATAGATACGGAAAATTGCTTAGGGATGCAGTCTAGCAAAGGAAAATGGCAGTTGGATCAGTAGAATTCAGTTTTCCTCCACACGTTAGAATAATGAATGATTTTTTCTCTACGCAGGAGCGATGTGACAAAAAAGTTGTAAAAAAGAGACGTGCAACTGAGCTTTGGCTTCAAAAATTATGATGAATGTAAGAACTCTGACCATCTCAGTGCATTAGGCATTCTCCTCCTCTCCACTCTCTTTCCAAAAATAGGTCTTTGTTTGTTTGTTTGTTTGTTTGTCTGTCTGTTTGTTGGCTTGTCTGCTTGTTGGGGGCATGGTATGTTTGTCTAAAGAGTTGGGCTCAAAAACACTGAGTCGTTACAGAAGAATTGATCGATTGATTGATCAGGATTATGTAGTATTACCAATATATCGATTGGCTGTGGCTGAGTAAACTGACCGTTAAGCATATCGCGAATTACTTCCCACGATGCGAAGGCCGGGGCCATAATTCGAAGATAGGGGCCTGGTGTGGGGAAAACTGAACCAACAAAAATTCACAGAGGAAAGAATGAGAAATGTAGAGCAAATTAAGACAATTAAAAGGATCTCCAGTATGAAAAAGAAGGAGCTTCTCAACAAGAAAAATCTCTCATCAATCAATATGGTCTGCCAATGAACTGATAACAAGGTAGACCTATGGGTGGACAGTCCTCCTCTGCTTACTCCGCATATAGTCACGTTGGGTTGAGAAGAAATCATACTCTATGAAACGAACTTGAAATTTTGTTCAACAAAAACTATTAAGCCAATTTCTCCATGCTCAAGGACGAAATTCGAATCGAACAATGGGTGAGCTTGCCCAACCTCTTGCAAGGCTCCTACATAGTGATACTCGCCTAGTCGTAGAAGGGCCTGGTTGTACGGATTTTCCTGTTGGAATTTCCGATTTATCGCAAGGTCACCTTTACCTACCTCTCCAAATCTCCATAATTAAATTAGTACCCCATGTGAGGATATGAACTCTCCGGTCCCAATTTGGCTTGCATCGATCCAAATCGTTTTCAATGTCCGATACGATTAACGTCTTCAGTAGAATCTTATTTGCTCATTATAGAGTGTTTTCAGAAATCTACTATTGATCTGAATTGCCTCCTACACCATGACCGTTGCTGCTTCATATTGCTTTGTATAGGGATCTTTTGTCCTCCTCCTAGGCAGGTCTTTGAACTGCTGTATGACAGAATTCTGTGCTTCTCGGCCATCACATTATTAGCGCAATGCTCTCAGCTGTATGTCTTTTGCATTTGCTTCAACTGACTTGGGAACCTACTATTCAGCAATCATGGATTGCAAAAGAATCCTGACGACTCTGTTTTATTCTTCTCACAGCCGATTTCACATGGTTATAACTTTTTCGAATCTGATTCGGCCTCAGTAGAAGCTTAGGCCCCCGTAACTCTGTGCGTTTCTACTCGTTTTACACAACCAACATTCACATCTATAGCAATTTATTCGGAATACATAGATTACAAAAATTATGCGCTCCCTAATTTTCATTTTTCTTACATTTATGTATCGAATCGATGAAGTCCGCTGCGGAGACGTTTTTAACTTCCGATTTTGAAGAATCATACAGCAGGTAAGCGGGTCGCTTGTTCTGTAATAGAATTTTTGTAGGCTAGCTATGTTGAACAAGAAGCAGAAGTAAGGATGAGGTCACGGAGAACCCTCTTTAGTTAGCCGCGTACCTTTGGTGATCGTGAAAGAATTACACTAGGAGGGAAATTTGAGTAGTCTCTTATGATCATGTCGTCTTCGTGTTCTTCCACTGGGAACTCGAGGACTAGGTCACCACCATCCTGGAAATGTCCTGGTTTTCCTACGAGACTGCACTGTTTTTGAAAAATAAGTGAACTAATGAAGCGACGACATACAAATTTCTTAAGAAGCTTGAAGGGAAGTTTGAAACCTCCGTAAGACTTCTTGAAACCGTCGAATTTATCATATTCAATTTGTGAACAGTCCTCGGCTGCTGAATATGCCACACAGAATAGAATGGCCAAAGTGAATGGTTGCATCTTTGCGAGTAGGTGACTAGAATAGGAAGGACAGTAAATTATGATTTTCCGCTCATCCCTGAGCTTTTATATCCATCATCGTCGAAAAGGGTTCTGACGTTGCGAACCCTCTGTGAACATAGCTGTATTCAGGGAAAAATATTCGGCCGAGCTTGCTCCATGAAAAAAGTTAAATGACGTCGAACAATTTCGTAACAAATGTTCCGATGACTTTGAGAGCCATTCCACTGTGTCGCCCTAGAAGCAATTCCACAAGCAGAACATATCTTCATGTGTTGTCGTCCAAGGGTTTTTATCGCGTAACTATTTTCTGTGTTCGCTCCCGCGGCAGGCGGCAGTGGTTTGGCGACGATTACTGTATCCTTCTACTGGAACTTTGAATCTCCCGCTTCATAGCGTGCGACTTCGCGCGATCGGGTGCGGCGAGCGTGGCACGCCCCTCAGGGAGAAGTTACCACACCCTTTCCCTTGCCCCCTGCTCTTTTCACTTACTTTCCTTTACTCAACCGAGACCCCGCTGCTCTCGTCTTTTTATTGGCTTTTATGTTAACCCTTTGACGACAATGCCCATTTCGACGTGACGCGCCCATGGGACCACGCCCCTTTCCTCTCGTGCGCGCCTGGCACCTACCGGTGGGTGCGTGCCATGGTCCCAAGGGTAACTCCTTTGTCTGACTCAATAAGTTTAGCAATATTTCGCTTGAAATGGAAGTATCAAAATATTATTTCATCCATTATAATTAAGTAAGGCTTGAAAATGGAGTTTGGATCCAATGTGGGACAAATTCTGGAAATAATGTAAGTAAAAATGCGTATTACATTAAGATTCTTTAGTATCAAATTATGCTTTACTAGTGCGCCTGCTAAGAAAGTGAAAACACAGTGCAACAGTTGTTACGGCTTTTACTGTCTGCAATCTTTCCGAGATGAACAAAAATCTTGCGGAACTACCTAGGTTTTTTATTCAGTGATACCCCCATTGTGTATATACGTTTGTAATGAATAAGCTTTAATAAAACAGTGATGTGGACCATGTTGAATATAAATACCATGAAGTTAGTTATTAATAATGAAAATATCAAATAAGCTTCAAATGTGCAAATAAAGAAAAAAACATGGTGGCACCCAACATTGGGTGCCATGGTCCCATGAGCCAGTCATAGTGGCATGGTCGTCAAAGGGTTAAGCAGACGTAATTTCGTAATCTTGTGAGACTTTCGAATCACATGTTGAGACGAAATAACAGCACTTGAAAAGTACATCAATTCAAAATAACTTTTTTTTTACCTATACGAATTTGTTTCTTGCTGTACAGGTCACTGGTACAGGGAGATGACGGCCATCGGAGGCTTCTTGTGTTTAACTGGAAGTCTTTTACAGATCAGCTAAATATGTAGTCACAAAATATTGTGAGAAATTTTATGTTGCATAAGTTGGGTAGATGAGAAGATCACTTGGGCGAAAAGCTGAGATAAGATAGGATTTGGACGCTTGACCGACTTACACGCCTCGGTGCTCTCCTTTATTCCTGAGGCTTAATTTACAAAAGTTATGTTCTTCTCCCAAACGTTCTTAAGCACCATTATGGGCTTGCGTAGTCGGCTATTCTTCCTTCTTTGCGTTCTTGCAGTCAGAGTAGGAAAAAAGCCTTCCCCTTCCTACCTACCTACTTTTCATCCAAATCAGATTCCGTGATGGTAGCAACTCAATGGAATCCGGTGCCTATACAATCCTGTGACCCATATGAAGTGTGACGTAGAAAACTAGCATCAAAATTATACAAATCAAACCAAAAAGGAAACATTTACTCCTACACAATCATCACAAAATTGTGCACAACATATCACATTTCGCATGCAGATTGACCATATTCAGCTTTGAGCACCCAACCTCTTTCGGAAGTTTTCAAGAATGCGCGCAATCGCTTTCAATCCCCGCTTTTTTCAAAGGGTCCAAAGACCTGTGTTTGAAAGCGGTGGCTTTTTGCTCCAGAACCGTTCATACAGCAAAATCCACACGATTGAGATTGGAGAATTTGAAGGTCAAACCTGCTCCGCCCCAAAAACATGGAAGCGTGGTTTCACAATAATGCAGCATCTTCTTTGCGCTGTGGGTTGGTGCGTAATCCTGGGAATGGTTTAGCTGACGATCATCGCGTTCCTTTCCGCCCAAGGGTCACCGCATTCTCCTGCCCAGAAGCCCATAAGTTGATTTTTTATTGCCCGTCACACTTCATGTGGGTCACCCTGAACTCCCTGCTGAAGAAAAGATAAATGTTTATTAATGGTTACCGTAGTGGAGATCACCAACGTCTGTAAAAGTTATATTGACATACAAGGCATGAAAGCCGTGTCATTGTGACAGCTGCCATGTGAAAGTGTTCTACTTCTTTGGTACCAGCAACAGCATTCATGGCAGCACACACTTTGTGAGATGTCTAGGTTCTGTCAGAGTTTAGGAAAGTAGTCCTTCTACCATCATAACAGACCACCTGGTTAGGTAGCCCTGAGTTCTACGTTAAGTAGAAATTTAATTTTATCTGCTCATCGCTAACTATTTACCTATTGATCGGTCTGAATTTTCCTTTTGTTTCAGATATCGGAACAATGCTTGAATCAAAGTTTCTAATCAAATGGTGTTTAATAGAATGGAGCAATCTTCCGTATTTTGAAAGTGAATTCGAACTTTTTTCTGGGAAGGCTTCAGATAATTCTGTGGTGTTTTTCTCCCACCCGATCCACCTACAAAGATCATATCTTTTTCGGAACACAACTCAAAGCGTAGTGAAGGCCAAACCCATGTAACTGAGTACTTCTGCTCTTCTTACACAACCAAATCTAATTTGTAATTTATTCAGAATCATGATCTTTAAGGTTCTTGCATATATGCAAGGAATCAATGAATTCTGCTGCTGAGATGTTGGCAACTTCTGGTTTCGAAGAATCATGCTTCAAGTAGATGGGTCGCTTGTCCTGAAATAAACTTTTTATAACCACTTCTAAGAATTGTCGAACGAAATCTTAGTGAGAATCTCGTCCTTTCCGACGGATGGCTTTTTTCAGCTTGGGCGCGTACCTGTCGCGAAAGAATGACCGTAGGAGGGAAGGAAAGATAGTTCCTTGTAATCATATCGTCATCGTGTTCTTCCACTGGAAATTCAAGGACTAAATCGCCATCATCCTGCAAAGGGTTTTGATTGCACCGCTCTACAAAAAATATTCTAAAAAGGAATTGACTGGATGAGAACGTACGAATAGTTCCTTGTAACGAGAAGCCTGGGAAGCTTGTAGGATTTCGAGTAGGATTCATTGAATTTTCCAAATTTCTCGTATTCAATTTGTGAACATTTCTTGGGTACCGAATATGCCACGCAGAAGAGAGCGAATAGAATGATTGGATTCATTACTATGAATAGAAGACGAGAATGTATAGAATACGAAATCATGATGTTCCATTGATTCTACGGTTTATAAACCCATCATTATTGAATAGTATGCTGACGTTACCATTACTTCGTTAATATAGCTGCATATTCTGGAGTCTCTGGTAAACATAGATTGCGCCTGCGCCATGAGAAGAAGGACCAGTTGACATCAATTAACTTCGCAGCAACTGTTCTGATGACTCCGATAGCCGTTTTCGCGAGGATTTCTCAAAAATACAACCACATACAAACGAAGTATAGACACACTTCGCCTTTAAAACCGTGTCGCTCTCTCTGCACTCGATAGCGCGCAGTCGCACGCTGAGAAGGGACAGCTTTCAATTCCTGGAGGGAAGTTAAGGTAGCAGCGCGAAATCACCACTGCCTGCGGGGAGAATTCAAGAAGGACCGAAACCCATAAATGCAGCGCCGAACCATCGAATCTTTTCTCTCAACGGATTCCCACGGAAAATCATAAAAAAGATTTTTCCACATACCACTTCATGTTCCTTTTTTGATGTGTTGAGATTTGTTGAAAATTACGGTAATCTTAGTTGATGGCCCATGCAACAGCTTATCCCAGACAACCTTGTATGAAATTACCTTCTGATCGACTAGGAAGCATTCCCTTATGTTACCCAAGCGGAATGGTGTAGGTTCTTCAAGTTTGCCAACCTGTATTTACTGCTGTTTAGACTGGAACACCTGACTGTGACTCTAGTAACTCCACCTAGCTTTTTTCAACCTAGAAAAGCAGAATTTGTGTACTCTCGACTATTGGATCCATTTAGAGGGTCAGAATATGTAAAACCAAAAGAAGGTCTAGTGTGCTCCGCATTCGTTCCTCAATTCCTCGTAGTGTTGTGTTGAATATAAGTTGGATATACTTCTCTTATAAAACAGAATGATATGTTCTGGTGAGCACATTGAAATGACAATAATGACGAAGCTGTGGTACGCTGCAGCTAACAACGTCGCTTTCCATCGCTTTATGAATAAAGTCATTTTTAATATTTTCAGAACATGTGGTCTGTATTGACTTTGGGCAATTCTTCTTGTTCTGCCGCATGTCTTCTCTAAAATTGACACAACTTTCAAGGCGTCACAGAACTGATGAATATTGGAAAATCACCTCAGGTAGGTCTGGTACTTGTCGAGATCGCGAACGTCGCCGTCCCGAAACATCAACGTCTAACTGCTCGAGTTCTATTTCTTCTGCAAAAAGGAATCACTTTTTTTCCTAAAAGATTTTTGTAGAAGAATAATATCAGCATGACTGCAACTCTTGAAATTTCTCCTGGAACACTAGGATGTCACTTCCACTTCAAAATTTCCAGAAGGAAGTTCCAAATGACATTGACACATTCGTTCCACCCCAGAGAGCCTTCTTTGACCACTACATTTGTTGACCCAATCGAGGTCGTGTATACTGCCCTACTTCTGAGTTCAAACTAACCAGTCGGGCCGCCCGGCTAACGCCAGGCTTCCCTCCTTCTTATGGGTTCGCCCGGCTACGCCGGGCGCTCCTTCTTCCTGTGAGAAATTTGCTATGCGTAAATAACACTTCGGATTCTCCTTTTGCTTTGAAAGCTCTACACCCTCAGTATTAGCTCCGAAGTGGGAGCGATTTTTTCTGTAAGCCATCTTCGCTGTGTCCGAATAGAACATCGTATAATATCACAAAGGCGATTATTCAGAGAAATATAGTATTCAGAGGCTTCATTGCGGCTGAGGCTACTATGCTAGCTACCACCAATGTTCCTCAATGCCATCATCAAGGGCTCTCCTCCTTCTTGGGACAAAGGGACTTTGCCCGAAAAATATCGAATTAATGAAATTCCCCCTTTTTAATATGTTATTTCGCTTTTTCGCTGAGCGAGATTATAGACTATCAAATGCCTTCAAAGATGTACCTCCTTTTCTCTACGGATACATCATTAAATGTGAATCCAACATTATTACCGGTCGGATAAATTTTGCTAAGAATAATATCAAAGCAAAGAGAAACCGTGATCTTCTACTTAATCGCAAACTCTGCTGGGTAGCGGTCGTAATCTGATAGCAAGAAGTGAACCTAATTCATCTCCTTATAATCACACAACTTACCCTTCTTGTCGAATGAAGCATATCAAAAAGTCAAAGCTAGATCGTAAATAACAAAGGCGCTGGGAAGTGATTGGTGAGTGGATCTTCTTCTCTAAGGCCTCTTCTATTGCCAGTGTTCCCATCCTGTCCGCTCCTCCTGATTGCTCTCCAAGTCCACGGGATCAGGAGTTATGGATTTTTACTCATTTATTTCGTGAAATCCTGTTCCTTGGGGGGGGGGGGGAGCGTAGTCCGGCCCTACTACTCACCATAAGTGTTCCCATACTGCCTCCTACCAAGTTTGAACGCATTAGAGGCAAACTAAAAGTTTTGGCGCGAACTTCGCCTTCTATAAGCGGGGTCCGGTCCTCCCGCCTACGGTAAATGTTCCCATCTCACCGCCTGTACTCCTGCCAAGTTTGAATGCATTAGGGCCAAATTGACTATTGCTGCGCGAAACCCCACCCCCTTTGCACGGATTCCGGTTCTGCCAATTACCAAAGGTGATCCCATCCTGCCCCCTCACTCTCACCAAATATGAACGCTCTAGGTCCACGGGGACATGAGTTATGAATTTGCGGCCCAAAGTTCCTAACGTGCACGCCGCGCTCCCTGTAAAGGGAGTCCGGTCCTGCCAGCTACCATAGGTGTTCCCATCCTGCCCCCCTTACTCCAACCAATTTTGAACGCTCTAGGTTCACGGAGACAGGAGTTATGAATTTCCGGTCAAACACACACACCGACACACACACACACAAACACACACACAAACACACCGACACACCAACAGACACACTTAGCGAATTATATAAAGTAGGATACCTGAATGACCATCGAACCCGAGAGTGTAGTCCCAAACGGGATCGATCAAAGTCAAGACTTTACCCCGGTGTTTAATGCACGAATTCACATCAAACAGCCCTGATCTGGTTTCTCGAAGAAACTAACGTCATAGAAACTACAAGGTCCTTCTTGCCAGGACCGCTCTTCTTCGAAATATTCAAGAAGAAGAGTCCTGACACAATAAGCCATACTGACACCGCCAACGAACAGTGATGGCATGCGCCAACAGGACTTGTAGCCTTGGTTAGGTAAGTTTTTACTACCCACTTAGTGTACCACCAGTTCAATGGCCAATTTTCAAGCGAGTGGTGATCATTACGTCTTCGAGACCTACTAAATTTCTTTGTACTACTTAACAGGCACACCGTCTCTTGTTACATTCTATCAGTAAAGTAAAGTAAAGATTACGCGGTGGCAATAGAGAAATGGTTTGAGCCCTGTCCCTCTTCGTTCCTTTCTTTTTTCTCTGTTCCACTTGGGTAAAAACGACTGGAGCGAACATGGCCTCGTCGTCTGTAATGTATTTTGAAGGTGAGTTGAATATTGTGACTTAGTTCATTGAAGCCTTCAGAGGCACAGTTCAGGATAATCCTGAATGTCTAATCTAAGTGAAACACTGCAAGGTATGTATGTATGGTTTAGATTAGTGCGCAGGTGGCGAAGGAAGCTCGCAAATCAGGGGATTTACTAGGAGATAAGGCTCTGAAAGAGGTAAAAGAAGGGCACTACGAAGTTATGACGACAGAAGTTACAAAGAAGTGAGACTTGGAGCTGCCATTAGGTGCAGCAGAGTAAACAGCTGGCTACTGAGGTGAAAAATGACAGAAACTGCCTTTTTCAGGGTGCATTCATAGTATTGAAGAAAAAGAAGATGTATGATCGCATGCTTCGTATGAATGCGTCGCCGTATATGACCGTCTGGGTCTCTCACATGAGCGTACTATTCGTCGACGTCCTAGCGCTTCCATGTGAATGGTGCACTGTTAACAAGGCCGTCAAAACACGGCCACTTTGGGGTGTGTACGTCGGCCAAACAGGTTTGGAGCCTTTATAACGCCCTCACCATGCCGTCCCTACTATGTCCCATCTACTATCTTGGAGGGCCTTAGCTTCATCCTAATGGCAAATCTCAAAAACCATTTTTATCGTAAACCGTGCCTTTATCAGGCCCGTCCTTTGGAAGCTTTTATCAATCTATATAACATAACATAACCTTGCGTCTTCTCTTCCTTTTTACCGCGTTTCTTTCGAGAAATTGGTATTATCCTGCTTGTGCTTTTTTTCGTCCTTGGCATATGAGAATACACAATCGGGTCATAAAGAGGGACTGAACGGACTTCTGGTTCTGTAAAAATTATAAAATATTAACTAAATATTGGCGGCAACGGCAGAACAATGTGAAGCGAACCGATCTCTCTCGAATCTTGGGTTTTCTTTTCCGGAAGCAAATCCCGTTCCCTCGATCCCTCCTGAGTTTTTTTCTCCGGAAGCAAATCCCATTCTTTTGATTGAGTTTTCTGTTCCGGAAGGAGATGCATATGTTCCGGAAGGGAATCCCACTCCCTAGATCCTTCTCTTGATCCTTGAGTTTTCATTACCTGGAAAATAAGTAAGTAAGAAGTTATTGGACCACACCAAATGGCTATTGAGTGATACAGGTGGTTCTTAGCAAAAACCAGTGGCACATATGGTTCTAAAAATTGTCGCCCACCTTCAAATCTTCAGGTGACGCCAGTCTTGCAGTAGGAGGAGTCTTTGATTCTCCAGACTTATACAATATTGCGGTATGTTCCTTATCCTCCTCACTATTTATCAATTTTGCCGTAGCCACTCCCTTCGTTTCTTCATCATCTATTAGTTTTGCGGTAGCAACTTCCTTTTCCTCTTCGCCATCTTTATCCATTGCAATAGCCGTATGCATTTTTGGCTCTCCAGCCCCTTCCAACAGATTCGGGCTAAGAAGAGCTTCATTTGACCTCGACCTCGTCATTACATTTTTGAACGATTTTGCGGTGTTCGTAGATTCCTGGGTCTTATCAGTAGGTGAACGTGAGTCCACCGCAACAGGTTTGATTAGTGGTTCCTGAAAGTGGGTAGTGTGTGGGTAATATCGGCACCATTTTCATTGAGAATAGTTGAACCGAGAACCAAAGCCAACAAAAATCCCCCCCCCCCCCCCGGGAGACGGGCGTTAGGAACGATTTTGGGTAATCGATTTGCCGCAAGCGGCTGTCGCGAACCACTCATTCGCCGTCATTACAGCTCTAGCGTCCTTCATACAGCTCCATCGATATGCGATCATTATTTTATGCATAATTCTACTATTAGTACTTTTGCTATTGTATTTCTTACCTACTGCTGCATCCTGCTACATTCCTTCATCCAAAAGAACTATAGATGGCGGTGATCGCGTAGAATAGGGGCCAGAATAGTCTTGATTTGCAAAGAGCCATATCCTTGCATTAGGTTAATGTGGTTCTGTCAAGGAACATCCCGAAAAGCAGGGTACTGTTCTAAAGTCCAAGACTCACACATGGTATTAGGTTGAGTATAAGACCTCGGGCAAAGTGATAGTAGTGATAGTAAAGACTTCTAGAGATCATAAATCGGGAAAGAGGTGACAAAAATGGCCGCGCGAGGAATCGTTAGATAGAGTATGAAAAGCACTCCCAAATGCATACTAACGGATACACCTGACCGTTTCCTGCGCCTGAGCGTGAGGAGAGAAAGTGCCATGTCGGCGCGGCAGTCCATGTCATGCTGCTTCAAAGCATGATGCACCGACCGACCGAGCTTTCGCACCCTGCCGATTGACTTCAATCCACGAATAACTGTGGACTGACTCCCCAAGGGTGACTGCCAGTTCACGAGTAGTTTGATACGGATCGGCTTCCACCTGGCTCCGCAGCACGTCCAAATCCAACTCCATTGAGCGTCTCGGACGGTCTTCATTTTCGATGAAATAGTCGTCCGACGTGAACTTCGTGTGCCACTCGTGAATTGTGCATCTAGCAGGAGCAACCTTCTTGTAAACTTCCTTCATACGTCTATCGATCTCCGCGGGTTCTTGGCCAGATAAAAAAAAGAAATAGGATGGTGTTGTGGAGCTGAAGTTGCGGCGACTTGAAATCATGGGGCATGGTTGCAGGGAAGGAGACATTCAGGTGTTTTTGTTGGTATGTATTCGGAAGAGCTTTCCATACCCTAACTAACGATGCCATGCGCGCCCATTTTCGTCTCGTCTTTAACGAGTTACGATCTCTAGAATTCATCACTATCACTCTGCCCGAGGACTTATGACTCAACCTAATAACAGCCAGGAGTAGGTCAGCGGTGTGTCGTTACCGACACCGTGGAGGCGGTGCAGACACATTTGTTCTTCCATCTCCACTACCGATCTAGTCAAGTAACAACCGCGATGCCATTCGTATCTCTCTTTTGCCCCATGAAACCCTAAGAGTTGACTCACGCCTCCTATTAAAGAAATTACCGCTTCCAAAACACATCGTCAATATTGATCAAATACCGTACCTTTTCCTCCTTTGGCAACGACGGTGCGGCAGGAGTCCTTTTCTGAAAACGTTGCTTAAGAGAGCGAAAAACACTGCGTTTTATCCTAGCTTCCCAGCTTCAACGCTGTGACAGTCACTTAGGAAGGAATTCTATCGATTAGTTGCCCGCAAATGCTGAATGTAATGACCCAAGTGATATAGGGAGATAATTTGGATCCCAACGTCTTCCGCTGAGCCGTCGAAAAATGTGTGCCGATTCCAATTTTGAATAAACCACTTGTACTGTACAATATTTTGGGTAAACTAGTAACTGGCTCACTTGGCCATTGCTATCAATATCGCTGTCGCAGCGTTGGTTCATACTATGTCTATTAATCAGCTCTATGTTTAGACAACTAACCTTGCTGGTGCTTGTAGATAGTGTTGGTGTTTTTTTGCTTTTCTAAAATCATTATTGTTGTGAGGCAGCCGATAAGATAAAACGGGTGTGGAATCTTATACCCACCCGAGACGAAATGTGAAGTGTAAGAGTAAACGTCAGTTTCCTACCGTGATTGCTACCTACCGTAATTGGGTATCGTAATTGCTACGAAATCACGACCGCGTGCAAGCGTGAGACCGTGGGAGTCGGGTACAGAGTGCGCACCGAAGAAACCGACTACTAACAGACTATATACAAGCGAAAGACTCAGTTTTCTTCACCCGCTCCCGAAGTGGATAACTGTGGAGAATAAACAGTTCCTCACGAAGGAGAACAGGTCATTGCAGACAGGAGTCCAAAGTCGGAACAACGCATATGGGCGTTGTTCCGACTTTGGGAGCTTATGATGATTTTCTCAGTGTTCTCTGTTCGGCATACTTGGTGGTGAAATGAGAAATATTACAAACTGAGGTAGGCTTGATTAAAAATTTGAACCCAGTAGATCAAGTTGAGGCAAAGAAGCAATACTTGAAAATTACCTTTTCTTCCAACTTCAATAAGTAGATGATACATAAAAGACCAAAGATTATAAGCAATGCCAAAAGGATTATGACTATAAGTAGAGGGATGAAAAATGGTTTGAACGCGCTGAAATGATTGTTCGAGTTTTTTGTTGATTTCTGGAAGAACTAGCTTTGTCATAGAGCATGATAACTCTCCCTATATAATCGCTATCTATCAGTGACGAATAAATTTGAAATTTTATTCCTTCGAATCAATGCATAGGGAATGATCTTCTGTAGGGTTCCGTTATATTTATTCTTTGGCTTTCAATATACATTTGAGAAAATGAAGCCCAAATCCATCTACCAATCTGGAGGGTGATTATGTCATCTGATATTCTGCCCAAAGGGCGGAATGCGACTTCCTATAGAAGACGATCTCTTCCGCACTGCTTCCCGAGCGATCCGATATACTTCCGAGTTAGTCTCATGTTCCCGGAAGCACCTTCCCTGCACCAAATGTTTCCTTTTTTTGAGCAAAATAAGAATGCTCAACGAAATTCAGGTTGTTTCTACTCGGCATCTGGCAGACGATCTCCAGCTCACCGTGTAAGGAACACCAAAAGTGATTTATCCAGTTGGATATCAAGCTTTACTCTCCCATGCAGTCGAACGTTAACCCACAACTTTTCCCTTTACAACTTCACTATATAAACTTCATTTCACGGTAGTCCGGATCATCGAAACGGAATCCGCTGAGTAAGGGCTTCCAGTTTTGATTCCAAAGCGAAAGTATTCGATAATAACTGATGAATACTGGTGGCTCCGAAGATTTCAACTTACTGTGCAGCGCCGGATCCAGCTGGAAAAATTGTTGATATAAGCACTTTTTGGAAAACACCGCATCATTCATTATCATAGGTGCACAACAAGTTCAATACTACGTCTTCTTCAATAGGCAGGCCCTACTACTAAGAACGTGTAAAAGGATCTTGAAAAAGAAGCAGAGACTTCGGGATCCATAATTATCCATGCAAAAGAGGCCGTAATGCTCTTCTGCCCCAAGGACAGCTAATAACTAACCGATGGATGGACCAGTGGACCAGTCAAGTCGCCTACCCGCTACTGTACCTCTTATAATGATGCAGTGGCGGTTGGGAATTTGGTAACAGTCAAAATTCTTTTCCCACCACCACATGGGAGCACTTGTACACTCATATACGGAAAAATAGAAGCCTGTCCTCATCTTCCACCGGAACGGAAGATGAACCTAAGCTTCTATTTTTCGAGTGAGCTTACAGGAACAGTCGCGGATCCTCGTAGTACGGCTGTCACACAACACTAACATACAGGTATACCTAAATCCTTATACACCCTGTAGAAATTGCGCGAGCGGCTGAAAGGTGGTGATCGCAGTTGAGCTGATCCCTGCTCAACCACAAGATAGAGCTCCCTACAGCAGCAGCAACTACTAATGCTATACCTGCAGCCCTCTTGCGACGAATGTGAGTCTTCTGGTGGTGTCCCTCACTTATCAATCGCTTTGTCCTTTTCACTCTGAAACGAGGATTGTTTTGATGAACGTCCTGATATTGCACTGATAGGACTCCAAGCAAATCATGTTGTATCACCACCCTCCTCATTGAAAAGGGTTTCCGCTGCTGTATGCAGCTGGTGATGTAAGTGGCACCAGCGGGGAGTGAAGTCAGTAAGTTTGAGATTATGAATTATAGTATACTATCAGCAGAAGATCTGTTCTCAATCTGGATGTGACAAGAAAAGAGCAGGTTGGAAGCAATTTGAAGGTTATACAGTTCAGAAGTACGTGTAGGACCAGAGCTCGTGCAGACGGGAAACGATTCAAGAAGTATGACGTTAGTAGAAAGTAGAACTTGGTTATGACCAAGACGACGAACGCAATAGCTTCATGATGTTCTAAGGAGTCCATATGATGCCGGTATGGCCAGCCTTTACTTCGTTAGAATCCCCGTTTTAGAACATGACTGAAAATGTTCTAGAACGAGGATTATCGCTCATCGTGGTCCTCCTCCTTCTAGAACCGCGTCTTAGGTGAAGGAAATATAATAGATGCTCCAGAGGGTAAAATATTTTCATTCGAAGAGATACTGCTCATTCATCAGTTCGGTTCCCACAGGGAAATGTATGCTATCAGAAGCAATATACGAGAAGTCCCATTCAACAAAATACTGAGAATCGCTTGTCATGGAGCCTAAAAGTGGAGTGCTGTCACAGAATATATACAAAATGGTTGTGAAGCTGCTATTTTGCCATATAACCTACTACCACGTAGACCCTGTCAGAAGATGAAATTTCAACCCTTTCTCGTTCAACCAATCCCTACCCTCTGTAGCAAGCAAACGGAGAGAACGTACCTCTGTACTGAGGCAGTATCCCAACTTAATACATCATTATTCGATTCACCAGAAAGTACTTTGTGGACCCTCAATAGGATGAATATGAATAAACCTGGAATAAACCGCATGACCACTAAATCCGCTGTACCACCTACCATTCTGAATACTGCTTTACCAGTTCGTCCATTTCGTCAGAAGGCTTAGAGTGTTTATGCTTCGTTAGTGTAGAAACTGAAAGAGCATTAGCATTCAGTACAAACCCGTGCGATTTTCAGATGATGATAGTACCGTCCGTCTTAATGTCGTCCCATGAGCCGACCACTACCCGTACATCGGCATCTTTGATAGTCAAGCCACTGCCGATAGCAATTATGTCGAGAGAGGCATTGAAGCGGTTCTTATTTTCTTGAAAAAACTTCCGGAATTCATCGCTGATGCCACATCCTGGCATGAAAATTCAGTATAAACGTAGGATCCGACATGCCACAGTACCGTTCACAGTAGGAGCAATAAATCTGGTTGGGAACGCAAACCTGTGTAAGTTTTCTGGAATGGTATGACGAAGTGGAATGGGATCCCTTTACTCCATTCGTCCATGACGGACAGATGGTTCTTGATGGTGTCAAAAGTGAAGCGCAAGCGGTGGCATGCATCCTCGTTCGCCTTCTCTGAAAAGTATAATGTCGGGATGACGTTGAAGACATAGATCGCTCACCGTACTTTAATTGAAATTACGAAGTTTTTGCCCCGATCATACCCGTTTTGGGATGCGCCTTGCAATCGGCTTCCGTTCAAATTCGTTGTGCCAGTTTGAAGCCCAATGTGGCTTTTACGGCGAGTTGCGGTGGCTAGCCGATGCCCAGATCAGTGCTTTCATCCTTTTATCCTTCCTATCGCAATAATTGTTTACCGGGCTATACCTTGGTCTTCCTACACGTTCCTACCGTTCTCTATGGTGTTACTCCTGGTCGCACTTCCGAGGATCCAAAGGCTCCAAGCCTCCCTCACACGTTATCCTTTCGTCTTCGTTTTCGATCACACACCCAAATAGCGCAGGCACTCCCAGGTGCTTTGAGGTGGGAAAAAGCAGTTTGTGTGAGCATAGAGACGTCCTTGTCTTCGATCTTTTCATTTTCTATTCAACTGTCTCCTATCTTAGCACAGCGTGACTGCCCATCATGATTTTTGCCAGTACCGATCAGATTTTTTTGCTATAGCCTATCGAGAGTCTTTTCGTAGTCTGTTTAGCCTACTCCGTATGCAATGAAGCACAAGTTTCTGGTAGACACTTCCTCGACTTCAACCGAAGGCCTTCAAAGGTCCACGCTTCACCTAGATCGTCATCGGTGCACTCGAAAGCATTGCCTTCCTCATCTTTCAAGCGCCAACTTCTGTCTTTGCTCCTACTTTTATCCCTCAGTTCACCTCAACCTGAGGGCAAGGTAGACAGCGTTCCCCCTTACACCAACTTCTCATGTCATCTGCTTCTATAGTTCCCAACATTCAAAAAGTTCAAAGAAAACCCAAACTTGATTCGAATATTTTCTGCCACATTTTCTTGAACCTACTTTAACCTTCACAGAAAACCTACCACTTGCAACCTCATATTGGAGAGCATCTGGAAACGTCTTGCTGGATTCGAATGTTGTCAAAAAACTCTGAAAATACGTGGTATCGAGCATTTCTTTAGAAACTGATACCGTCTGCTCTAAAGGTTTTATGCTCTTGAAAATCAGTGCTCGTCCAGATTTGGGTTTGTACCAGTGTAACATTTTGGACCCTCATCGTACGACAGTCGAAAACTCATTAGGGATGCTTGTGCTTCTTCCAAGTTCCACACCCAAGTTTCCCAGAAAGATTCTCGGAAACTCCCAACGGGTTAAGTGTTCTAGGACTTTATGAACACCATAATTTTTTCTCTCTCCTGAAAATAGTGCCAGCACTATGAATAGATACCGATTTCGCCGCCATGTCCACTACGGCCAGTTGATATTGCCTTGAGATAGGAATTTCACATGAAATAGCTTTGAAAAGATATTTTATGCGATCTACCTGAAAAAAGATACTCTTAGGCGAAGTTACCGACTGGAATCTCCGTAATCATTACCGCATCTTTTCCCAATGTGTGATCTATAAAAAATAGGAATTTAACAACAGACTCTTTGTTAGAACCATGTGGGGGAATACACTGGGGGTTCAGGTTTGTCTCCTGAAAATATCAAGTTATTGATGCTAAGTACATCTCTGTATGGTACACTTAGTTGTATCACCGCCTCTACAGTACCAGGTGCTCAGAAATGGTCTGAAATTTAAAAAAAGTCCAGATCTTTCCTAGCAGCTTTCGGATTTTATCATAGAAGTACCATGACAGGGCGTCACTTGCTTGCATGTGCTTAACATAACCGAAGTATCCATGAGATTGGGGCCGATTGACCGGGAAAGGGGCTCATCTTTCTCCCCTGTTCTTTCGTGCCTCGAAGAGTGAGAACTAGGTGTGCACAGAAGGTGTAAAAGGGATTTCAAAGCCGAAAACTTGCTAAATTTCAAAGCTCATTCAAACTTTAAACGACAAAATCGAGCTCGAAAGAAGCAGGTGCCGAGTATGGCAAGAAAGCTTGGTCACTGTAGAGTCAAATAAGCATGGAAGGGGAGAGCCGGATATTTTATACGCACAGAAGTGAATAGTGTACTTATGTAGTGATTCCATTGGAACGTCAAGAACATTTCAGACCCAGACCATCGACATTGACAGTATATCAACCGCACAGTATAATGATTCCTTTCAAATTCCTTTTCTAAAACTAGATAAGCCGGAGTTCCTTCTCGTTTTCAATCGCCCATGAAGCAAAAGCCGTTCCAAGTGAACTCTTCGTTATTGGGCTATCAATTACTAGCTCTTATACACCTGCATTCATCGTTTGGCAACTCATTTAGAATCCAAGTCATCTGTGAAAACTCACGTTAATATTGAAAAGATGTAGTAGATACTTTAAGCAGCACAAACTCACCATACCTAAGCTAAGTAGACCCAGGTGCATTTCAAGTACATCACAAGAGATTGATAAGTCATTTTGATGACCGATCAAGCATGTTGATGTACTTGTTGATGACGCAAGCGTTGCGATTCACTGGTTGATCAGTCACTAGACTATAGCAGCTCGGTTCCAAAAATTCTTCCTGAGACATTCCCTGAGGTTTTGGGAATAGCTTGAAAGTACGAACTCCTTTCCGTTCGCGGGAGTCTTCTGATAGGATGATGGAGCTCCGTTCAGCGCTCAATGCAGCAAAGACTGGTAAAGCCAAAATTATTTTACGAAAAGGTCGTGATTGCAAGGAGTACAAGCCATCATTGCCGGTGCAGACAGTCGTATGCTGGGAAGGGTAAGCAGTTACGATTCCATTGTGACAACCCACAACCAAAATATTGAATTAGCCCTTTGATTAGATCAATCTCGTTTTAGGATGCGCCCATTCGAAATCTATTCAGAACTTTTTTTCTCGTTTCGAACGTGCATTAGCCTATACAGTGACTTGCGAGGCCTAAATGATGATTAGAACAGCAGTTTTGTCTTCCCAGGCAAGTCTAGTAACACTCAACCGACCAATAGATGGGAAGCCTCCTCAAGACTCATAGCCTACTAGGGGACGTCATTGGCTGCTTTCATAGTCCGCCGGCCGGCCGGCGGACTATGAAAGCAGCCATTCCAGTGTACAAACGGCTAGCCATACAACTATCATGAGAACTAGTTCTGTGTTCGGAGACGAATGCAGATTCTAGGGAGCGAATAACATAATTATCTTCAGCTCTTAAAAAGTCAGATAGATGCGAAGCTACTTGGTGATGAACCTTAACTGGGGATTTAACGCTACGCTACGATCGTCATAGCTTCTTGATGAGCTTCCCATGAGTGCAGTTGAAGGCAGGAAGGAAGTGGATACCACATAGGATATCTTTGTTATCCATTACATGGTTAACAAACGCGGTGGTATCGACTGCAATCTTTGTCTTTCCTGTTTATTGCATCCCTTTACCGCATTTGCTTCTCCAGGTGAAATGAATATTTACGCACGCAAATATTCTTATCATCATTATCCTTATTCATTTCCAAGACATATTTGTCATTGCGTGGCTGCATCATCGAAAGACGAATCCTTGAGGGGTTACATTTGACTGGAAGCTCTCATGGAGTTCCTCTAGACAACATAGGGCTATAGGGGGGGGGGGGGGGGGGGCTCCATCGTGCTCTCTACGTTTCCATAACCTGTTGATAACGGTAGCATGTTGGCCTTGTGGGCTTGCAGTGGTGCTTAGAAACGTTTTTTCAGTCAGGGTAAAGAGGTGTTAAGCCTGAGAACAAAATGTGCAGGTTTTGTTTCATTTTTGTTAGTCGATCATATCAGATCTCATCCCTTCATCCTTGAGGGCTGAACTTTTTAGATACAGTAGCGCTCAAAAGTATTCGGCGAAATGCTTCTTCATTTGTAATTTTCAATCGTAACTTCTTTCCTACTGAATCTAATCGAGCGAAATTTTAATATGTGTAACATTGGTGTAGTGCGAATATTTGCCACTATTAACCTGCAATCTGATCATGTTCCAGATATCCAAAAGGGCTTGAACAAAAAATCAACTGAAAATGCGAATGTTGGTCCTTCTAGGCGTCCTTTCCTTTTTGCCATGTCTTAAGTGTACGAGCACTAATGTCGTAGTAAGAAGAGAAGAAAAACGTACATAAGGTCGGATTCACTGCAGACGTATCAAACTTGCTTTCAGCACAGTCTACAAACGCCTCCCCATTAGTATGTGGATACGGCTGTTTTGCAGTCAAGTAGTGTTGGACAGTGTAAAATATGTTTCAGCTAAACATATCAAAATTTCATGTGATTTGCTCCACTGGGGAAAAAGTTACGGCAAGTTAAAGTTGGCCGAATACTTTTGAGCGCTACTGTATATCCTTGATTAACACTTTCCTCCTCCGCCAACTTCTCTACCATTGAACTGAAGCTCATTGAATGCATCACATAGTTAAGCAAACAGTTAACCTACCGTTGATTCCAGACATAGTAGTAAGAGTATCACAGATATACAAGAAGAAGACCACATAGCATGAGACAAGCGATATAAATGGCTCATACCACGAATCACACTCAGAATGGGTATGGTTACTTGGAGATCACTATCATTTTCAATATCTCTATCACTACAATCATACCCCTGAGAGGTTGGTGAATTTTAGAGTTCATGGGAAGCGGAAAGGTAGACTTGTGGGAATGTGGATTCGATGGATGTGTATGCATCAAGGGAAGGAATAAGGAAAATCACGCCGTGAGCTCTGATCTTACAGTTACCTTAAGGTAAGGTAAAAAGTCGAGGACGCAGTACTATTGGTTGAAATGTTGCATTCTACGGTATAACCTTTTCAATAATCACATCTCCTATCCCGTCAGATTCCTGTACGATGGATAGGGGAAACCATCGGAAAGCTGGTTACGGTCAAGCTGTCCATTTCACGACTCGATGGTAGCGAGGACTAAACGTACTTGTTAACCTGACCGCTACACGATTACATAATTTCTAATTGCTGTGGCTTTATAATCCTCATGTGCTTACGATTTTACCACTGAAGTTAGTATTTTTCCTAGAATTGGTACTAGCCCCTTAGCTGTGTTTCGAGTGTTGGGAATGTTTGCCAAAACTCCAGCAAACAGGTAATCGTTAGAAAACCTCTTCAGAGAATCTTCATACCTTTCATTTCCATATCATTCTCTGGAAAATCGTCGATCATCACCGATGCTCTCCCCTTCCCTCATTACCGGTTCCTTTTGTTACTCCTGCACCAATGAATCATTATGTTCCTCCTTGCACTTGCTTCTCCACTTCCTTCCTATCGGACTTGAAGAAGCCTGCTATGGCTCATCCAACTACACGGGAACGTCGTGAAAGAGTCAGCACAGGAGTCAGGTTCTTAACCGTGATCTTGGGCGCGTGGTTCTGGTTCTATACATATTTTTCTTTCTCAACTTTTTGTTCCCCTTCTTTCTTGTCGTTCCTTGTCGTTTTTGTGATTCAATGCTTCTAGGCATCTCTTTGGGAAATTCTTCCATCCGTTTCATTTTTATCGGAGAAGAATTGCGTCTATGTTCCTGCATTCCATGCTTTGATGTTATTCCTTTCCTTATTTCATTCATGGTACTTCGAGGACGGTCTTTGTATCTATCCCTATCCACTTTTCAACTCAACTTCAGGAATGAAGAATTTTGTATGAATGATAATGTCATGTGTAATGGTTTTGCCGCATGCCTACACCCGAGAATCTGATTCATTCTTCATACGAAGGGAATTTGCAGTTAAGCTTATCTAGGACGGAGACATGCGCCGTTGATGATTGACCAAAGACTCTTATCAGATCAATGGACACTTTGACTGTTGTGATAAGAGAATTTCATGACATTGCACTTTGAACGATATAGAGGAATGGACGAATAACTTTTGTTGTAGTGCACTAGTACAGTTTCTGTAGACCAGTAGTAAGAGGTTTTTATAAGCAGTGCTTTTTTTCTTATCGAAATTGAAGTATTAAGCTTTCCTTAGTTTGTTACATCAACGTTGTAATATCTACCCTTTACCATCAATTTAGCAGGTCCACTATGCTCTGCGTCTACTGACCCATGATCAAAACCACAGAGGGACAATCTGCGGCGGCTTTGCGAGACGCAGAGGTACCTGAAAACATTTGTGGAATAGGGTGCTCCTCTTCTTGGTCTTGGAGAGGAGGGAGGCAGCGGGTTTGGTGAAATCCTGATTCCATGCGGAAGTTCTAATGAAAGAGGATTTGGGCAGTAGTATACAATGTCACTGAAACAGCGTATACAACGAACAAAAGTTGTCCTTTACTTCCCCACTGCATTAATTCCAGAATATTTCCCTACATATAAAGCTCTTTGTCTCAACACCACTTCTGAATTGAACCCACTAAGCAGACGTGAAGCTGTGAAGCTTTAGGACCATCTTCAATTTCCATGGCCTGTTTTGGGAATTTTCATGGAAATATTCCATCACGAGAAAGTTGTTTAATCGCTCCGATAACTGCTATGTGCATAACCATCTGTGGCGATAAAAATGACCGACCGAAGATTGTTCGGAGTGTAAAATGTCGACGTTTACCAGCGAATTCGCTCGTCCCCAAGCAACAGTGCCATCAAAGACCACATACGCCGATTACTGTCTGTTCGCTCGCAGATAACATTCAAGGACAACAAAGTTAGCACAGATTTCGGAAGATTTTACGGTAACAGAAATAAATATCTATTTGTAACAATAAATCCTGCCCCTTAACATAAAAGCGATTTCGATTCGGAAGATGGACTCCAGTCATACTTTCCTCTAATCTAAAAGGTACTCGACCAAAGTGTGAAAAAATAGATTTTTATGCGGTTGCTTCCATGTAGAACTCGTCCAAACCAATGTTGTATCAAAGCCTCTAGTCTACGGGACCATAGATATCGAATACAGCGACTATGAAGATTCCTAAATTGTCTAATATCAAATGCAGTCCTTTTGGTAGGCAGTGAAACACGTCCGAGCGTTCAGTGCCTTATGTTCTTTTCGATCAGTCAACTGCACAGTACGCATCCCCTGCTGTCTATATAAAGACAAAATGGCTCTATTCACTCAGATGCGTTTCTCGGAGTGTCCCACTGACAGGATACTCAACAGCAATTCGTTAATGCATGTATGTATATATAGCATCAGCTGCCCAGCCCATGCATAGTAGCAATAAACAATCCTATTTTTAGATTCCAACCCTCGTCGATCTCTGGCTGTAAGTCCAGTTTCTTCGAAAAAATCAACAGACCACTGAACTATGTATGTCGCTCTCAAGTGTCAGATTTCGGTATATCAGGGCTCCCATGTCAACTCCCTCACCCCACATGACTGCCCCTACTTGCCCTTATTGTTAGGGCATACTATTTGAAAATAGGCGCCTGATATTGGAGTATCTAATTCTATTCTATTGAATGAGAGCATGTCAGGTTGGAACCCTTGCCTCCCCTATCCCATTACGGAGATACCCAAGCAACAAGGACACATCATCATGTGGCGAGATAGCGACAGTTGAAAAGCTTGAGAACGACGTAACGAGCTCTGAAGATCGTAAATGACTACATTGAAACAAACGTCTTCGAGGAAAATGTGCTGTCCTCCTCATCCGCTGAAACCCATTGCAAGTCGGGGGCCTTATTCAATGAATTCTCGGCTACTCTTCTAATTGTTCTCCCATGGATTTGTCACGTGCTACACTTCCAGTTTCCAACACAACAACTCCGAATCATGTTTTCGTCGCCTTTGAGGAAACTCAATTACCGCTAACCCTCAATCGAGTTCCTCAGGGTACTTCGGCGTGTCCAGATAGAAGTCGGTCGAGGAGGCTATATCATTTCGGTCCGATTGTTTCTCACAATCAGTACTGAAAGACCCTATCAGCTAGGTATAAACAATCTTCATAATCAGCAATTACTCCCAACGACACTGATGTTTGTGCTTCACGATTCGGTTCTACACGGCCGCAAGATTTGCTCCGGCACGTCCGTGGCAATTTGCCAAGCCTTCGCGGCGGGAACCCCTGGCGCGTTGCCAAAGCCGTGTGGCCCCGCCCCCATTTCGATCGATAGTTGTGAGGCTGAGCGCGCCGAAACTAAGTATTTATGTGCGAATTCCCGTTGTGCTGTTCGTGGAGGCTATTCCTACGAACTGCGGACCTACCTGTATTCTGTCTATTTCTACCATATTAGCATATCAGCATATTCTCGCATATTTGGCTATTTTTTCGCCCTTTTCTGGCTTCTGAAGATTTGAACCCCTTTTCCAATGAATGCTGCTAAGTTACAATGAAGTTGAAGTATCATGGTCGTTTTGGAGCCTGATACTTACCACTTCAAAGTAATTTGCGGTACATATGTAAGGTGGACTGGTAGTGTGGTGAGTGTTTTATTGTTTTTTCTTTGAAAAATACTTGTTTGGCATAATACTTATTTCTATCATTAACTTCATTGACATGTAGATTATTGTGTGTTAAGTGTTTCGAAACTTCGGACACACAACATATGTTAAATTTATTCTAAGCATCCCGATTATAGTATAGCATTGCTAGCATTAGGTTTACTATGAAGTGTAATTGTTCCTTATTTCTTTGCTTTGTGAGTGGTAAGTGCAGTGATAGGGCCCCATTAGAGGCACCACGATGAGCAGAAGAGAATCCCGTTCAGTTCTTGCTATTAGATTACGACCGCTACACAACAAGGTCTGTGACTCAATGATGGATCCTTGATCAACACCATTTCCGACAAAACTCTACTAACCGCCAGTAGTTTTGAATCACCAACTAATGATATCTTCGTGAAGTACGAGGTCCATTGATCACGACATATGGTTATGGTGTTATCATCGCTCGAAAGATTTGTGAGTACCGCTCGAAGCCTTGGTTGCCTGACAAATGAATCTCCATTGGGTATTTATTTTCAAGAAAGAGAGCGGAAGATCGATTGCACTGCTCCGTTAGCTCTGTGTCAAACTTCGTGTACAGAAAAATATTATTTGTTCAAAAAAGGTGAAGAGTTAACCGATTACTAAAACTTTGTCAAAGATGGAGGGAAGTTCGGCGTTAGCCCGGCGAATCGAGTGGCATTGTAAATATATGTCGTGATATGTATCCGAAAAAAAACTATTCAATAATGTACATGTCAATGAAGTTAATGGGAATAAGTATTATGCCAAACAAGTATTTTTCAAAGAAAAAACAATAAAACACTCACCACACTACCAGTCCACCTTACATATGTACCGCAAATTACTTTGAAGTGGTAAGTATCAGGCTCCAAAACGACCATGATACTTCAACTTCATTGTAACTTAGCAGCATTCATTGGAAAAGGGGTTCAAAAATCTTCAGAAGCCAATAGCCAAATATGCGAGAATATGCTGATATGCTAATATGGTAGAAATAGACAGAATACAGGTAGGTCCGCAGTTCGTAGGAATAGCCTCCACGAACAGCACAACGGGAATCCGTACTTAAATACTTAGTTTCGGCGCGCTCAGCCTCACAGCTATCGATCGAGATGGGGGCGGGGCCACACGGCTTTGGCAACGCGCCAGGGGTTCCCGCCGCGAAGACTTGGCAAATTGCCACGGACGTGCCGGAGCAAATCTTGCGGCCGTTCTACACATTTGACGTCTCTACTCAGCAAAAAGCATCGAGTATTTGATAAGGAGTATCCTCTTTATGGGGGTAAACAAGAGCGCCACAGCGATAGACCACAGAAACTGATAAGACGTACCAGACTAAGACATAAAAACGATCAAAAGCTGGCACTTTGAATAGTCCATGGCTTTGAAGCCAATGAATCTGAAACAAAGCCTTCGCCGTTAAGCAATCCTGATATCGGGATGCGCTGCGCACTCCTTCCTATTTAGAACAGTGGAGTGCATTTTGAAAGGTATACAGCTTATACAATGTTTTGCGGTGGCCATCTGATAAACAAGTCAGTGCTTGTATCCTCCCAGAAGAGTCTGATACCAACTAACCGACTCTGGACGAATGGATGATCTGGTTGGCCTGGGCGAGTATCGACCCTTGTGATACTGGGCCACTTGTCACTACAACACATCTGCCCAAATAGAACAACTATTCAATAAATGTACGACTAGATTAAAGTGCAAAGTTCCTGCTAGTGACTGATGAATCATTGCCGATTATCTCCGCCGTCGTAATTGCCACTGCATACGACTTACGTCCATCAAATAATTTTACACTGTGTATGCGTCCCAATTTCATACTTTCCCCCTTTGCAGACCAAAGAAAAGAAAGTGATAAATTGCATTGTTTTTGATAGAATAAGGCGTCCATTGAATAGCTACAGTCCAAGGAATGCTCGGTCCTCATAAATCGTCCCTAATAGAGAATGTTTTCGACGAAAAATTGCAATAAATCGTGATCGAAACATTGCATCGTGCGGCGTACGATTGTTCTGATAAGGGGCAGAATCGGGTACAACCAATGGCTATACAACGTGGTTTGAACACCGCCTTGGTCAATGATGTTCATTGGTGGTCCGGAACATTCTAAGCTGCACACGAGCTGTTTCTTATGAAAAAACTCACTTCAATTAAGGATAGTCTTCGTCTTCGACACTCCACGACGAAACCCACGTCCTGGGAACGCAACAGCCAGCAGGAGGCACGGGAACCTCGTCTCTACATAACGACCCGGTGATGGGTCCTGGCCCGAATTCTGGGAAGAATGCAGCTCAGTTTGATGGTTACTCAACCAAAAACCATGCTGAGTAGCCCGGGTTTCGATACCGAATTTTCGCTTCTGTAACCTCGTAAGTTTCTCCCACCACCTTTTCTGAAGGGGAGGCTCACGATTACATTCCTACATTTCCTACAGCATACAACTTGTTTTTTCTTTCGTTGCGCTAATTTTCTGCAAGCATTCGGCCACCAGAGCAAAATTTGACTCTGTCCCTTAGACTTTAAAATTTGCTTCATGTGCAAAAATGAAAAGAAAATCTAAAATTCAACTTTGGACCAGCTTAACCACCAAGAGAAGTCGAAATCGTGACGTGACCCTATCCATTTGGGTGATTCACGCCAAGCACTTTGTTGCTTTCTTATTGTCGCCAAGAAAAACGCCAGAGCTTTTAAGCCCTTCGCAGAACAATTCTTTTTCCCTCTACATCGGAATTCGCCTTACTTTCGAAGTAATCTTTCTCTCGTAGTCTTGACTGTTATTTTTCTGCTTTGGCATCAACAAGTATGACGTGAGGCACTCAACTCGCCTCATGATGAACGCCGTTCGCATTATGATGCTTACGACGCGCGCCCATCTAAAAAAAATAAAACACAATTTTCTGGTGATTACTTTCGGGTGGGAATCTTGGAGCATGAATGGCTGTGGTCCTAAGACTCTTACAAAGACGACGAAAAAAGTTTACCAGCTGGATAGTCAGGGCTGCTTCTAGAGTCTCCATTGTACCCCCTCTGCTACGGGATTAAATCAAATCCCGCTGTGCACACCCCCCAGAATTGACTATTTGGCCCTAGGCTCGTTTCAGAGGATGTAAGCGCCAAAGTAAAATTCAAGCACTTCCAGCGAGACATTATACGACTAGGCACGGGTCGGGACGCTCCTCGCGGTGACCTTGTCGAAACTAGGTCATTACATCTGATCGTATCAGGACCTTTCATCTTTGTACTGTGAACGATGAAGTACTGGCACACTAGCCAAGGTCGCCTCCCGTGACCTTTTTACCGAATAGCCAGCCGGGTTACGAACTCATGGATCAGATCAGAAGTAAAATCCAGGAAACCCAAGACGGAATGAGAGACTGTGGTCGAAATTCTCATTCCGCATTCTTCTGAAGGGCTTTAAATCAGGATTTCAGGGAGTGTTTACGGGAAACGCTTCCGAGAAGGAGCTTAGACGCCTGAAAAGACGATTTGAGGCGATGAACAGATGCCTAAAATAAAAACGGCGCAATTTAAGCACAATCCCTATTCACCAATGATGTCATCAGCATCCCTCTTATCATCACTCTCACTGCTGCAGAATTATCTTCTCGATTGAATCTAATTTGTGTATTATCATAACCTTAATTTGCACTTTTATTTATCAAATGGGAGCTCCGCCCCCAGCTGATGAATGAGGGTAATAATAGAAGCAAAACCAAAAGGACAAATCTCAGCAGTGAGGGTAACGATCACACGGAAGAAGCTGGTGATCTATGGGCTAATTGGCCACCTACTACTTGGAGAAGCACAAGACCCAATCCGTTGCACTTTCCCGAACCGATGGGCAAACTCTGCAAACTCAAATTAAGGCAATCTAATCAAATTTTTCTTCCTTGACTTTCGAACCCTGTGAACCTTGAGAATGATCACAACTTTTGAGAAAGTTGTTGTTTGGTGTGTCACCAGCGTTGTTTTCAACCTACGTTACAGCGTACCGTTGTTGTTTGGACCGATTCCAACTGATCAATCAAGATCAAATTGCAGAGACGCCTCGTTTTTTTGACAGGAGCGAAAATTCAGCATGGGAACCCGGTTCCTTCAGCGACCTTACTGAGGCCTAAAATGAAATGGACGCAAAACTTCACAGATGAAATAATTAATTTTACGGCACAACCTTAGAGTATGTGTACGAACTTGCGTCCGAGGATGCGCGCGGCCGATTGCGCGGAGAAGTTCGTAATGATTTGGACGACTTTGGCGCCTATCATTGGGGCCCAAATTTGAAATAGGGTGGATTGGGAGGATCATCTGACCCTACTGAAATACTCTACTTCGAGTTTGTGCCCCGAAAATTGGCGCCGCAGTCGTACAAATCGTCATGAACTTCGCCGCGCGCACCCTCGGACGCACGTAAGTACCATCCCCAACAACTTTATTCGAATTTGCAATTCCTAAACAAGTCCAATATGCGATTTACCGTCGAAAAAGGGCTGCAGGCCAGGGCAAAGTGCGAGTGATTGAGGCTATACTGCACCACAGCCACCGGCACTTCGTGCCAGGACCTGCAGCTGGATTACTGTGAAAGTCGGGATTTGTGGTGGATACCCAATCATAGAAAATTATGGCGCTGATGCTTCTAAAATTTTTTGAGAAGCTCGCGTTATTTCGTCGTTGGCGATGGCATAACACCAACAACCTGTTTTTGGCTCGCTCATAATTCTTTCGAGTGGGAATCGTCGTGACAGAACCATTGAAGAGAGACCGACATAATCGACGTAGCGACTGCATTTTTGACAGACCATGAAGAGAATCTTGAAAAGTTTCCTAAAAAGCAAGGAAAGGGTCAGAATGGCCGCGCTAATTAAATTTCTACGAATTTACTATGCAGTTCATTGAGTGAGACTTTTACAGCAACATTGGAAATACTGCATTTCATAAAGTTTTCGAAGATATTTAATCGATGGTCGAAGCTGGTACAGTGGCAGGTATCGCACTACCACACACGCATGGTGCGTGGTTCGAACCCGGCATTAATTACCCATGCTCCCCCCTTTCTCTAGCAAATACCAGCGTTTCAGCGGAACGAGATTAAGCTTCCGCCATTCAGCCATGGTGCTATAAAACTCTTTCTTTCTGAAATGTGCTTTCCTCGATATTATGGTTTGAATAAGCGATTGAATTGAAACCCCTCCCAAAATAAGCATGATATAAAGGTCTCTTTGAATGCATGTTGTCACATCGCGAACTTTAAATGCCAATCAAATATGTAAATATCAATTCAATTGCTTTAGAAGGTGACAAAAACAAAAAAGACGGAGCAAAAAGGCCCCTTCCGAATGGGATTAGTTCCCGATTTCCGTGGTAGTTCAAGAATCACGACATGTTCACAACCCCCATCAAAGGAACAGTTGGCCTACATAAAAACTTCTTACGGAGGAGAAGGCACGTTGGAGTCGCGAGATCGCGGCAGCCTCATCGACAGTAGGAACGTAGTGGTACAAGAATCACCTATAGAGTTCCTAAAGACTGATGGATAAAAGGTGAAGGTTTCGAGCGTTGACTGATTCCGTTTGAGGGATGCTCCCCCGCATTTGACTCCCATTCAGAATTGTAGTGGCGGTATGAATGCGAATGTGGCCCATACAACGACTTGCGGTGGACAGCCGATGTACAAATCAGTGTTTTTATCCTCTCAGACGGATCTGGAACCAATGAACCGACCCTGGACGGATGGAATGCCTGTTTGGCCTGGCCGGACCCGGGATTCAAGGCAGCGACCATGCGTTATGGATAATCTCACTACACCATCTTCGCCCTTTGTTAAAGATACTATCAGCAGTCTCTTCAGATTGTATACTGGAGATGCTAGAGTCTGAACCGGGCAAGCAAATAGAATTGCTGCTCTACAGGTACATCATCCGCTGCGACGTCAATGGCTTCAGAGTGGAATTCACGTGGGTACACCGCACCGCTTTCTTCATTGTTCCGTAGGGGTTATCCAGTATGCCTCACTAAAATGCACAATTTCGCCTATAGTACTTCAGGCCGGCTTGTGAGGAAATCACATTTAGCGATCATCATTCCAGTAAAACACTTTATTTCTCAAAATAAAACGTCAAAATAAAAAGTACAATACATTAGGAATAGATAAACTTAGTGATCAACAATGTGGCATATGTACATTCCCGCAAATGTGTACAAGTTGAAATTGTAGCCTTGTAACTGCAGCTGTAACTGCAGCTGTAATTGCAGCTGACGAATAGACCGAAAGCAACATATGCACAATATTCAGAATTCTCTACAAGTCACTGATATACATGTCCACTACACCCAAATCATTGCTATTTACAGTTTCAACATTTCAGATCATTAAACACAACAATTGAAATCACTCTTTCATGTAGTCCCTCTTCTTGAAGCTGCAGACGCCGTCTAAACCAACTTTTCCTTTTTCACGAAGCAGAAGGACACTATACCCAGAACAGGCAACAAATAAGTGTTACAAAAACGAACCGTCGCCGAGGACCTTGTTCTGGTGTTTCAGGAATTGCTTGAATCGTGCGTCCTGGAAGTGACGAGTTCAATCTCTAAAACTCCACAAGCTTGAAGAAATAAGTCCTACCTCGGTGATGGACTCTCGTTTTTCATCAAATGAGGAACCAAGGATGCTTGACTGCCCCCAGCTGAAACCACCCGAAGGCGAGCCAAATATCATCTCACTAATGCTGAGTCTACGCGGGCGTGGAACATCAACAGGTGAACTGATTGAGCTGTAAATTCACATATTCCTGATAAGTAATAGCGGTATATAATAATTCAGCGAGTAACTTACTTGGAGCGGGAGGAATCGATCGAACTTCGCAATCCTTCTGAGTCGCTGGATCCTACCGACACAGTACGCTGTTTCATTGACAGCTTTGGAGGCTTCCATAAGCAATCAGTGTCATAATCCATGCGAACCTGAACCAAAAAATTCTCATGAAACAACATCAACAATAGTCAACAAGCTAACAAACTACTAAATACCCCGTCGTCAACATGCGCGGGTACAGCGGGCTTGAAAGTAATATTCGCGGTTCCTACTAATTCACTCACAGTTGGTGGCTTGGACATCCTGAAATGAAGAGAGCAGAGTGATACATTCACAAATTTCCAACTCTTATATCTGAGCTACGCCTTCCTTTTTCACTCTCATTCACTCGATGAAAACACTCTCTCAGGCTGTTGCAAGCACGTGCTGTGCCTTGCTCGTAAACATGGGTACACCCATGGCTATTCGAAAACATGGCAGTTTCTTTTGGGGTGTATTCCCCCAAGCCACAGGTATACATATGGAAAAAGCCTCCACTCTAGCACCCTCGAGTTTTTTCTGCTTGATGATGCCATAATCCATTTTCTCAATCGAAATAACATCAAAAATCCATTCAAAACATGAGGTGTCACGAGGCGGAGCAGGGCCTTTGCAAATGGTTATCAACAAAAGTGCTCTCCCACTCGTTACACCAACACTTCTCCACGGCGTTTCTTCAACAGATTGATAAAGAGGGACGAAATGATGTGGGAAGGTTCTAACAAAGGTAAGCACACAAATGTCAACTGACTGATTGTGAGAAAGGAAGGAGGCGCATGCGGGTGGTGTGAGAGTAATTATGAGTCGACATCACGTTTTCTAACAAAACAACATGGTTTTCGCTTGGGCTTAGTCAACAACAACTACAAATTTTTCTAAAAATACGCTTCCAAGCACAGTCAAAAGAATGGCATGGCTGAAGAATAAAGGTCAAAAACTGTCAGCACCGAGGAAAAACATTATTTGATTGACTTGATTAAACAATATCACGTGGAATTATGACTAACGATGCGAAGAGTGAAGTCCAAAGTTCGGGATTTTTTTTTTTCTGTGTACCTTTCTAAATGTGGAAACAAATGCAGGAAGTACTTTTTATTTGGAGCCGTAACAACTGACTCCTGTGAGTCGGAAGTCTTTTATCTTTTACTTGGGTAAAGGGCAACAAAGGGGCTGCACTTTTCCTTGAACCAATGTCACGTGTATTCTTATCTCCGTGAGCCCATGCAACTCTGCCCCCTCAGGGTCAGATGACAACACGTGACAAAGCTTTTCCACAACATTTTTTATTGCGAACACAAGCTTTCTCCTGTGTACACAGCTAAATTAAGAAATGCTCAGTGAGGCAGAACACTCACCAAGACACGTAAGGAGGGGAAATATTCCTTCATTATTCCAGTACACTAAAACACTAGCTGGTTAATAATAACAATAATAAGTAGCACTCATGAACCTTGTCCCACAAGGGTAAAGGTTAACAGAGTGGGCAGCACTCCATCCCCTCCCCCCATCCCCCCCCCCTTCCCCCTCCCACCCTAAGATGAAACCGACGTGATCTTTACGAATTCGCTGGTTTTATAAAGCCATGACGACAACTTTCTAAGCGCAATCGACATTGCAATTGTAAAAGCCCCTTTGATGGTGCTTGCTATCTAAACTCCCCGGTTCCTTCTCCGCGAAAGACCATCTTATACTGAAATCAATAATTCCATCCTGATAATAATCGACCAGTTACGGACGAGAAGGTTCCGATAGCTGGAAGAGATCGGAGAGATCCAATCCCACAAGTTTCAAGGGAAACCTGGCGATTTTGTCTGCATCGCTACCCAACTTGAAAGCATCCATATGATATGAACGAAGAATACACCACGTCGTTTATCAACATCGACGTTTTATGTCGAAAGTGTTTGTCCTACCACCATTAATAAATCTCAAATATGGTGTCCCTTTATAACGGCACACAAAAAAGGCCACTTGCATTACCGATTGGGGTGTTAAGATGACCGTGGGGCGCAAAATTGAAAAAAGGTCAATATAATGAATGCCTTTCCGAAGCTAGGACTCTATAAAGCTTTTCTGTATCCAAGTCGAGCTTTCTCGAAACGAGGGCAAAACAATGTAAGTGACTATAAATTTGCTGTCTGCAGACTGTGTTCAAACCGCACACCTCGATACTCGATCAACTGCTGTTCTCTGATGAATTACCTCATAAATAGATTCTTTTCAAATTTAGCCCCGCTTGAAAGCTCTAAACAACAACCACATAACAAATCACCACGTGCTGCTGCAACCTGGAGATCAGTGAGAATCCTAAAGAACTTATGACCGCCCCTCAACAGCTGTCATCTCTCTGGTTTCGCTGTCCGCAAGTGACACGGAATTCGAATAGGGGTAAACATCAGTTACACAAAATTCAATGCATCACAGAACCAGGTCATATCAACATCGCGACAATCCACCAATGTACTCCAGAATGAAACCATACAGATCAAAGAACTTAACAACTGAAAACTAGAAGAACCCGACGACCAGATTAACAATGAGCCGAATGTTCTAGAAGAGGTTATCAGCCGGGTCAACAATGCGATTAGGGAGGACGACCGAAGACAACTGCGTCGGACCAACTGCGAGAAGGTTCCTTTCACCCGTTAAAGGGTCACAATAAGAGAGGGCGAACAAAGAAAAGAACCGAAAGACAGATAGTCTACAGGAAGCAAAAATGTAAGCTTTGAAAGCTTTTTTTGAGCACTCTAATTTGTCGAGTACACCAAAAATCAGCGAAGTTGAATTCAGCTTTGGGTAATACATTCAGGTTGTTGCGGAGTCGGCTTCTTATGTTTGAGCTCTTTTTTAACGTCAAACTTCCTTTACAACCGTCCCAATGAGAAATTCGTTGGAGCTTTGACACCCCTGCTATTACGCATCAGTCGATGGAAGGCACCATCCTCTCCTTAATGTAACAATACAATAGCTAGGCTCAGCACCTGCCATTCAATATTAACGACCCCTCAACATTGCTCATCCCAACTGATTCCCTACAAGCTAGACAGAGCTCATATGTTTCACTTACTTTTCATCTTCTGAGTGTTTACCAAAGTTACTGCGCAAATTTTCGAAGCAACATAAAAACATGCTGTAAAGACTGTGCAAACGGTTAAAGAGGGTTGTGCGGAGTTGCCAGTTGGAGATTTAGACCAAGTAGAGGACAATTGAATTCTGCAGCTATGAATGCAGCTAGAATCCCTCAAGTCAAAAAAGACGAGACGGAAACATACTTCACAGTGCAATTCCTTAGGCGTATGTGCCTAATTGTTTGTAGTGACATTCTACCATATTCATGGAAATTTTTCGGATACAAGTAAATGAATAAAGACAACTATTTCAAACGACCCTGCATGTGATGCCCAACAGTTACTCGTTAACTAACCATCACCCTCAACCGACTCCGATCAAAGCCAAAAAATGGTCAACCGGGAAGAAAGGACTATCAACTGACTCAAAGCGGAATTAAAACATCTCTCATACAACACAGCACCGAAAAAATCAGCAAACTTACCACACTGGCGGTGCAGGAGAGGACATGGTGGTGGTTAGAAGACTTTCAGATAGGTACAATTCTAGGCAGAATGTTCTCCAACAGAGGAGCGATATGATTATATCTCCGTTTGGCGGGGCGGACCCTGAGTGACGACAACATTGGCCGTTCTCTGAGCGCGCGTTGATAGGCCACAAGCTACGCCCAAGATTGCCGTCAGAGTACAAGCAAGAACCTATGAAAATGCACGCAAATGCTCTATTACTTCGTCATGGGACCTCTCTGACCCTGCGAAAAAAATATATCGCGTCATTGACGAAAAACAACTCATGCTTTTCGTTGAAATTTTTTATCGCTCACGAAAAATCTATTCACACTTATATTTACCATTAATTTCAGACCACTTTCACAATCGAGGCCCAGTCAAACTACTGCCTTCTAAGGAGGGTCACCTCATGGCCAAATGGAGCACTACAAATAGACATTCACAACTGTCTGGCATCACACTTATTCAACTTTCACCTCAAAATTCAGAGTCCAACTATATGAAACACTCACCACATGACGTCAATCGGATCCATAGGCATTTTGAAAGAATTTCAATCTGGAAAAAAACATATTGAAATGAATAAGTGAGACAGTACCTTTCTTAACAACGAATACGATAAAAAGCCAAGAATCGAAAATCGACACATATGTAAATCATGATGCAACACCGTCACACATAACGACCAGATGCGATATGACAGGAATGCAAAAAGGAGAATGGGAGATAGAAAAGCCTATTAACTTAAAGCTTCCAGGAATTTAATCTTAGGAAACGAACCATGGTGTGAAAAAACTGACAAATTAACTGGAAATACGAAGAACGGAAAGCCCTATGCATGTTACCCATGAGCAGCTTAAATACGTGGTGGTTGTAGCAGCAACCTCGATGTCCTCTAAGTGCGACCGAGGCGAACAACTTGAACGACGATCAACTGGTAAAGATTCATGGCAGAAGTGAAACCATAATAAATCACTCAACAATACGAGCCTATTTACATTGTCTGCCAGTATGCCTGTCACACGATATGAATCACAAGTCCACGAATATACGCATATATGAGCAAGTGACCAGTACATATACCTTTTGAAAGAAGTTAGCAATACAATTGAAGCCTTTCACTAGCACACTAGAAGGCATTCCTAAGCGTGGTGGGGCCCTGCCAAAAGAGGTTGGTTATCCGAAATAGGATTCTTCCCTCACAAGAAAAGGCAAAAACAAAATGGCAAAGGATATTCATCCCCTATAGACTTACTAATTCATAAGGTTTCTAAGGATAACCATATCCAAAGGAGCAAGCCGGAGGAACGCACTTCAGAGCAATTTAAAGCGGTTTAATTACAAAGCGAAGGCAGCGTTTATCAAAACCAAACTCCTAATGCTAGTTAAGTTTAGTTGCGCTTAGTAATTAATAGCTACTCAGCAGCGTTTTGATGAGCACCTGCAGGAAACAAGCATCAAATCCTAGAAGGAGCAGATACTTCAGTTACCGGGGAAACAAATCGGCCCTGTTATGAAAATGGCACGTTTCTTCTTGTTTCGTAGCTCAAATAAGCATAGATAAATCTTCACATTACGTGCCTGTGGGTACACCTGCACCGCAGAAAACCCATAGAGCACTATACAAACGCGTGGCAGCCGCTGGAGGACATCCACAGGGGATGGAGAAAAACAAAACATACGAAGGACAAAAGAAGTATGGCTTCCGTCGATGGAAAACTGGACTGTTTTATACAAACTAGAAGGTCATAAAAATGAACCCACCCACTTTTTCACTCCAGTACTAAACGTATGTACGGAGGGTGACCTATGTCGCGTGACTAGAATGAATGCCCCTGGAAGAATGGAAGAATTTGTTGTTGATCAGAAAAGATAGGCGATGAACAGAAACGTAACGTTTCAATGCAAAATAGGGTATTCAGAAAAAAGCGAAATGAAAGCTGTTTCGGAGGCAAATGCTTGTCTTTTACATTTTTATGTGGAATATTTGCACTTTTGGATCGTAATGCCAACCCTGTGAATAGAAAACACTTGCAATTTTTCGGCAACATTACAACACCTTCCACAATAAGAAACTTTCGGAGGCTACAGTCAGTTGAATGCAATGCTTCGTAGGATAATCTTGCAGGGAAAAGACTAAATACAACACTTACAAACATATTGCAGAAATTACAACGTTACAACTACCTACTTTCTGTGTTAGAAAGGCGAGTGCTCCTCATCACTCCATATCTTCTCTTACGAACCATCCGTTCACATTGCTGCGCCGAAGGATCATCAGAATGTAATGCTTTGGTAAGAAAAAGGTTGTCAGATGAAGATGCAAGCAATAATAGGAAGTCACCAGATGGAACATAAAAGTAAACAGAATTCTACACACTACATCGGAATAGAAGCAGGAAGGCACTGAGAAGAACTGACCAAGAGAAAAGCGAAGAAAATGATAAGGATGAAAGGGCAATATGGAAGTTATGGAAATGGAACAGTGAATGACAGAAATAAAATGAAGAACGGAAAATGGCGCGAAACAATTGCCAGGGATCTGCCGAGGAGCTTGCAGGACATCATGTATTTGTGAACTCTAATTGAAAGGCATGATGACTAGGTTAGGTGGCCTTTTCCAGTAAGAGCAGTCCCCAGTTACGATAGAATTCTTGCAGGCATAATTCGAACGCTAATTCTAACCCTTTTTCTGTTACACCATCAATACTTTTAAAAATGAGCACGAAATGCATCCAATCTGTGAAGTTACCCTTTCCAATTCTTGCCACTTTACAATCTCCCAGAACGTTATCACGATCGCATAAAGTGTAGACGAAAAAAAGGGTGGTGTCCAGGAAAAAAACGTGACGTCTTTGTGATGTAACTGACAAGAATTACTGAACTGATAACGTATGGAAAGATTTATTTATATTGCACGCTAAAAACTCCTTGCTCACGCACATCCGGGAAATAAACTGTACAGGGACAGTTTACAAACAAAAAACAGCTGCACACCTCCACAGTTTATAGTTGCTGTGCTGGCCGTTCTATTGATTAACACGTGCTATCCACAGATTCCAAACCCCGTCCAACTATTGCGACCGTATCTATCAAGGACGCTCTTACCACATATTGTCCGATATGAAAGCATCGAAGATTGCCCGATCAAAAACCAGTGCCAGACGAACTCAGAACCGATAATCCTTGATAGGAAGGGGGCTGACCATAGCGGTATTAGCTTTAATCGTTCCATGGAATCTGCTCATTTCGTTTTTTCGATTCCTCATACCACAATTGTGTAGCGACCTAGGAGCAATCGAAAAAGAAAAAAATTTCCTGGAACGATTAAACCTCATACCACCCAAGTTCGATAGTGTCATGTTAGAACCGTGCCCGGTCACCTGCGCACATACTCGAGTTGCAGAAATAGCAATGACAAATCAAATGAAAAAAAACTTGTTTTCAGTTGTGCCGATTTCCTGTACTATTTTTGCAAACGAGTATTCTCTAATTTGAGTACCTTTGTTCCCAAATGTTACGCACCCCTTCGACAGCAGGCATGGCACAAATATATCACAATGCTGTGCAACTACCATCAAAGATCTAAGAACACAATTAGCTACTCTCATAAACGAGCTAAAGTGTTTTTTGGCTCGCATGAACATCAGCGAAGGCGACTATTAAACTATAATACATAGCCTCATTAACTAAAGGTAGCACGAAGGTGGATCGAGGTGACTTACACTTTGCCAAATTGATTTCTTCCATATCCAAATTTTTTACCCTTCTTTTGTTAATAGGCAGATGGAGGGAACAAAGCTATTTTGACATCAATGGTGGCGATCTACACTAAAGTATAGCAAATTAAGGCAGTAGCTGTATACTCATGACAGGAAAGCCAGCTGTCTTAGGAATGTCACGAAGGGACACCGGTTTTAGAAACAGAGCCGTTTGATTCTGATTCTGATTTGAACCGATGTTACGATTCCAATTAATCTCTGACTAGTATCGCAGCCAACAAAGACCAACACCTCGCATTATATATCTAGCACTAACAATAAGCACTAAACAACAACAACAAGACTCGACAGTTTGTGTAAGTAAGATTGTGATAAAGTAACTTATTCAACACTTTAGTTAGTACAAGGAGAGAGGGATAGACAGCCAAGTGTGACCAAACATGAATATTAATCAAGCATACTTGCGGATTCCTGCACAATACCATGTTCAGTTAACGGATATGCCGCCCAATGGTATTCCAATAATCAACGCCTCTTACATGGAATTAATGGGTTCATGGAGCACCGGTAGGATTACGATAGGAACTTAGGCACTTATGGATATTAAGTCATTGTCACGAGAAGTGGATGAATGCCGATCGGCTAAAAAAAGCGATGAAAACGAGCGCGAAAAAGGCGATGGGGCAGGCGATGGGCACGTGCTCTCCCGAGCCGCCCTATTTAAAGGACGTTCGACGAGCCATCGTCGTCGATGGACAGCGGGGCAGATATTTCGCCAAAAGCCCCTTGATTTTGAGATAATCGCCGGACCATAGAACGCTTGCACTTACCCAAAAACATTGAAGTCATGGGATTCACAAAGGAAAACACCTCCTAGTATTGAAATTCAGTGGCCAAATGCACTTTTGATGTGCAGAAAAGCTTTTTCCAGAGTTCATTTGATAGGAAAGGGCTATGTCGAGGAAAGACGTGACCTCACGAGTCCTTTGGAGAAAGGCCGGTGTGATAATAGAAATGGAGTAATGTTACAAAAGCTTTTCATCGAAAAACCTTTTGGTAAGGAACGAATCTGCGATCCCACAATCATTTCGTTATCGACACAAGTTCGTTGGCATCTAGTTTGAGTCTGAAGGAATTTATACTACCAATCGGGAACTGATAGAGAAGTACAACTTTAGTTGCCACTGCATAATCAGCTTCCAAGCAACCGCTTTTTGCTCAAATGCGAGCTTACTGATGTGAGGGTAGTACCAACGGGGGAATAACTACCCCAGCACTGCAATAAACTCGATGTTACACTTAAACATTATGAGTCACAATATTCACAATACAAATAGCTTGTTCTGAGCACAATTTAAATAATTCTTTATATGCAGCAGTATGCAGAAGCCGATTATTCTCGTGGGTCCTTCAAGAATGGGTATTCCAGTGCCTGAAGAACGCTACTTTGTCTAGACAGCAGATTTTCATTTCAACAATACTGGTTACGACTATGACAGCCGATAACTATGGTGACTGTCTGGATTCAAACTGTTAAGAACTACACCTGCACATTATGACCGGGTTGGAAATAGAATAATCCACTACTAATTATAAGAAATCAGTGTCCTCCCAGACCATCGTGCTCCCAGAAGTAAAGGCCAACAGCTGAGGGACGAAAAAAACTCCACGAAAAAACCTCCCAGTACAACTTTTTACATGTTGAAACGTGTGAGCGGCAGAAAAAAAAACCTCCAGGTGCATTTTTTACATGCTGAAACGTGTGAACTTCTCTTTACTACAAAGTTCAAATCTATTCATACACCTGAATTTTTCCGTCAGGATGGGTTTACACGTGTTGGCATGTAAGTTTAATTGGTCAACTAATAGGTACGGTATAGAAGACGCAACTCAGACCTAATTTGCACGTACTGGTTATTTTGGAACACAATAACGAAGCAAACACGAAACCTATATACGGTGCGGTTGGTTGTTTACAGACTAGCTATATCTGGTTTATGACCTGGGTAATACACATTTCTAGAAGAAATAATTTGATTACAGTATTATATCAAATGGTGTAATGATAGGTTGTTTATAGAATTCAAAAAAAAAAAACTCACTTAGACGAAGCAAAAGCTTGTTTCCGCATTCATTTTGCACCCAGTATGAAATGATTGAACCATGCTAGTCTAAATGAGAACCGATGGGAACGAAAATCCAATACGTGAACTCGGTTCCTACAGCAACCTCAGCGTAAAATGAATTGCAATGGATGCAGGATCCCACAGACAATATTTTTCCTTTCACGGCGGAACTCCATTTAAATTGACGAATTCTCAACCCGTATAAAATGCATTATGAATGGAGCTGGGTTAGAACATATGACAGGTGATCTCTTGGGAAAGCAGCATTGCACCAGTATTCCTGGTTTGAGTTAGGTTGCATAGCTGGATTACGGTAGGAACCGTGTTACCGCGATGAATTTCGTTTCCGTTGAGAAGAAGTGAAATGGAAAATAGAGAAGAGAGACAGGCGGATTTAATTGGAACAACCACATCGTCGAAAACAGAAATAATGGAAAGGAAATGAAGAGATTTGGGTGGGAAGGAGCAAGGATTCAAAGGGGACGTTCGATTTGATGACTTGTTCCGGGGAAGACTGTACAACGACCGTTGGGACATTAATATCGCGGGTACTTATACTACCAAAGTCATTGAGCTACCTTTCTCTGAAGAAACGGTTCACGTGAGAATCTGCAGCAGCACGGAGTTTTTTGGTCGTGAGATCTTATCAGTCAGTGTAATAGCAGACTAAATGATCGGCGCCGCACGGCGAAAAGTCTTGAAGAGAATGTTTGGTCGATGGAGGGAGGGAAGTTTCCGCCCGCTCAATGTGGGTGTTCTTTGCTCGCGGTTTCTCATCCTTTAGTACACTGGCACCGCCAGGATGAAAGGGACATATATACTTGACTGAAGTCAAATGACTTTACTTGGTTAGTATGCACTAAGCTTTTCTCTTCGAAAAGCCTGGCCAGAAGGATGTGGGTAGGGGAAGCGATGGTTCCGTCGTGTAACGCGAATCGCTTCTGGTAGTGGCTAGTTGCCTTGAAACTCGTAAGTTACGTCCCTATCCACCCTTCTTACTCGGCGCAACTCAATACACACTTCGTGCCAGCGTACAGGACTGAAACAACTCAGGTAAATGAGAATAAATAAGCACCCAAACATGCAGCAAGTAAGTCAACTAGCAATTATGTTGTGCAAATACCTAAGCATGCTACGAAGCCGCTGCTCTTACCTTCAGGGATACCAGCTGCCTCGTTGAGTGGGCACAGACAATTTTACGAATGAGGCAGCGCGCTCGAAACACTCACTATGTACCCATGGGAAGCCATCTGACTCCATTGAGTAAACCAGTGTATGGCAGGCTGTCTCAATCGACAACTAGTGTGGGTGAACGGCGCCTACCTTTTGGGAACCCTTTGGGACTCAAAGACTTGCGAGGACAAGAAAAGGTCAAAATGAATAACAATCCTTATTAGTGCATGCACCGACTGAAAACAAAGATGTTATCCTCAAGGTGTAAAGTTACATACAAACCTTCTTTGCCAGTCTGAGTCAATGAAGAGAGGATGCCTACGATGCACTCAAAAAGAACTTAGCGCTCAGTGTAATACACGCGAGCTATGCATAGCTCGCGACTGAAGACAAATCAACAGCTATTTATAAAATTGAATGGGTGGGAATAAATTCCAAAAAAGAATAATCAAACGGATTAGGTTACGGGAACTATCTGGTTACCTCTACATAAACATAAGGAATGAGACCTCAAGAGCAAGAAATTATTTAGGTCTGTCTATTGTTGATCTATTTCACACCGTAATCATAATAAAAAAGAAAACTAGATAAAATTCATTCTGCTCTACCCTTCACAGTGGCTTAGGATTGGCCTGGCTCTGATTAGTGAGTGTGTGTGTGGGGGGGGGGGGGTTCAAATTCAAAGGAAGGCGCATATTCTGGGTTCTCAAGACGGCCATAGATAGCGCGCTCTAATACTCTGTTAAATTCAAAGATACAAAACAATAACTGGCAAAGTGCCAAATAATAGACAAAAGACACTTCTCGTAGCGTTGAGGGATCGTTCGGCTTGTCTTCCTCGAGAAAGTTTACTCAACGCGATCACAGCACAGATTAAAAGGCAACAAGGACGTGACGGAAATTTATGGTTCAATAACAAAGCAAAAACACCTAAAAATGCACTCAGGTATGCACGTCATAGGACCAAGTCCATTTAGTTTTACACCCCGCCCTTTGGTATTTGCACTATAGGCATCACCATCTGGACCCAATGAACTTCTTACGATTAAATCTAACATAACCTAACGCGGAAATAAAACAACTGCTAAGTTACCAACTCCATATTGGCTCACGAGGAAGGTGCTCTTCTTCAGAACCAAGCCTGGCTATAAGGATTGGAAAAAAAGGTTGGTAAGAACAGTTTGAACGGAAACGCATTCACTTACCGACTCCGCTAGAAACTTCTCCATCGAATTCTCCATTCTCTCTCTTTTGTTTCGCGATTTAGAAGACCTTTGACTGAGGAAAATAAGAATGTAAAGAAGAGTGAAAAGAAGACGTAGAAATGTTCCAAAATAACCGACCATGATGGAGTTTCATTTCCGATTCGAAGCACTCAACCTACCCTTGTATAAAACCAAGAAAAAGAGGGAAACTTCGGTGCCCACCAGATGCCCAATGCAGAATGTGAAAGTTTTGAGCGAGCTTTCATATTGCAATCCAATTTCACAGGGGAAACGCAGTTTGGTCAACATAAAACCCTCCCTTGAACGAGCGAAATCGAACAAACGCTAGAATCTTTCCAATATTGTTGAGTACTGCTTACAGATATGCCTGAATGGGCTTACAGGCCCGTTTGCCAAGTTCTAAGCTGTGTTGCAGTGAAAAACAAGGGGCATGCAGAATCGATTCCAAAAAACGGAGGCAAACGTGAACGGGAAGAGAGCGCACGTGGCCGCTCGTCGAGAACAAATGTCGACGGATGCGGGGGAGAAGCACGGTGTCACATTGCCAGCAAAAATTCGCTTTGTTGTATCGGCACTGTAAATATTCAGTCATCGAAGTGCACTTTCACAGAAAACATTGTCATAAAGCTGGAAAATTGTTTCGGATCTCGTGGCTGCTGTAATCAATGAAAAAGAATCGTCTCCGCTGGAACAATACAAGAAATTGTGCCGTTCTTCGAATGTTACACCATTCCCATTGCCGTCGTCGTTCAGGTGTTCGCTGGACGTCTTGAGGGATCCTGTCGATAAAAGCCCTGGTCCAACGGTCATCCCGAAATCGTATGACGTGTCCAGCTCACCCGATCTTCGACCTCTCTCTGGGCGTAAGCAATGGCGTTCGCTGACCGAGCTCGGAACTCCGGATTCCCCGTTGCATCCGCGGGTGAAGGGAAGTTTCGAGCATCGTCCTTTCGACAGCGCATTGAACGACGTTGACTGCACGTTTATCCTGCACCCGTAGAGTCCAAGTTTCCGAGGTGTACTTCAAAGTAGGAAGGGCCGCAGAGTCGAAATGGCGAGCACAAAGTCTGATGCTCTTTGTATTCTTCACTAATCCCTCGACATTCTTGAATGATACCCACGCCGCCGGTTTCCTTCTGCTCAGCTCCGGAGCTAGGTCTTTCATCATTTTGAGTTCTCAACCTTGGTATAGTTAGCTGAAGCATTCCTAGATGTTCGTACCATTGAAGTTGAACCGAATGCTCTCCCCACGCGGTGGACGTCCTCCAAACTTTTTTCAATTCATCCAAACCCAATTTCCATAACACCAGAAATGGAAAAGAATAACCAAGGGCATCTGCCACGTGCAATTGTCCTCATTAGTAGTCAAAACATTACTGACAGCCGAATATGAGCCAACATTTTTTGTTGGCACACGAACTCTGAAACAGAATAACACAGAGAACGACCAACCAGCCCTCTGTTTTCTCTCGCTTTCGGGACAGCTACAGAGAATATGGGGATACATTCCTTATTAATTTTTAGTACCACCACGCTGACATACGCATGATGCCCATTAAAAATTGCACAAGTATGACATACCTGGAAGTTCATGCCACATTCCAATCGTTGTCCGCTCCCAGTCTCGCTCGCATTGACGGCCATCCGATATAAAGAAAATTTCATTGATGTTGGATTTTTTGTATAACAGTGTGAAGCACAGTGACAACCGGTTCCAACTGTTAGATCGAAATCACTTACCTTTAAGGTCTTTTGTCAGTGTCAGGCACACCAAATGCGACTAAAATGACGGCGGGGATGCTCGACGCCTCCTTATCACCACGAAAAGACTGGCTTCCTCTAGAGTTTCCATATAAGACAGCCTGCGGATTTTGTAATACAGTAATCACGCCCAGAGAAATAGAACAGACACCAGACGACCTTTGTTTTTATCAAAAACCCGCCATCATATGGCACATTGGAAATAGGTATTGGCCAAGCCGACTGCCTTTTTACTTACAACTGAGGGCAAGATTGATTTCGTGGTTCGAAAAGAATTCATGATACAGTAACCCGACAGTGAAATAGTGGAGACACGAGACGGTCAAAAACCCGTCACATAAACGACGCAAAGAAAAAAGACTTCGAGGAAGGACGTCTGGGAATGTGGGCACGTGTAATTGCTGCTTCTTACACGTCTGGGTCATGACGATGTGGTGGCGGCACTTTTCTCACATCAGTATTCCCATGGCAAGCAGCAATGATTTCGCGGCAACTACCGTATCCTCCCACTGGAAATTCAAACCTTTCCGTTCATGGCGCACGATCGGGTGCGAAGAGCGAGTCGCGATTTTTGGGGAGAAGTACCCACACTCGGCTGGCGAAACGTTCAAACTAGGACCTACCCCGGATTGCTATTCACGAGAACGTGGAGATCTGGTCTCACCTGCTATCAAATTCACTGACGCTAGGATCATCCGAGTGGCTCAGGCTGATCTGTAGCATAAAGAGCAGATTAGATTGAATTCTGTAGATCGCTACCCTTCTCATTGTTTTGTAGGAGTATAGGCTGTTTGGGATAAAGGGAAACACGAATCCCTAGAGACGTCGCCCATTCATGTCATGGGAACGTGAAATTCACGCTCTACGTAAGTTATTTATGAGTTCTCCGGACGTAATTCAGCAACACCTAAATGGCTTTGTTGTCACGTGTTCGGTGTGGAACGTAAACAGTCCTCATAAATCAGTAACAAAGAGTGGAAAGGACAAGGTCGTGAATCTTGCGCTAGATCGTTCATAGGAACAGAACGGAGTTTTTATTCGTTAAAATCGCCGATGGTTACGCTTATTTGATAAATGCATTCACCTAGGCCTAGCCATCCATCATTTCTTTTCCCACGTGGAGCACAGGGAAAGTTCATGGTTTAGTACACTCGGCCTCCTTTCTCTTGCTTCGATGATACACCCTTTCAAAAGATAGGAAGGGACTGGCTGTTCACGAGCAAATCATCAGATTGTTCCAGATGGATATGATGACTGGATATGATGGATATGAAAGGGCTTTATCTACCCGTATACGTTATCCCACCTATGCTTAATCATCGAAAATTTTTCCAGAAATACAGTCCCAAAACGATATCCAAGCATTCCATGTAGCCGTCTCCCTCGTCGTCATTTAACTGTATCAGCCGATTCCTATTAGTCGGTCCGCCCCTAAACGATGCGAGGTGAAGCGGTCCCGATGGGGGACGGAACACTCACCCAGAACTGGATGGACGCGGCAAATGGCGCGGCGAGATCACTGGCGTTTAGGACGACTTTAGCACCTATAATTGAGGCGCAAACTTGAAGTAGGGTACATTAGTATGGTCAGATGATCGTACTGGTCGACTCTACTTTAAATTTGGGCTCCAACGTTGGGTGCGGAAGTCGTTTAAATCGTCATGAATTTCGCCGCGCGATTTGTCGCGTCCATCCAGTTCTGGGTGAATGTACCCAAACCCGTCCCGATAGAGAGTGTGGTCCGCATTCAAGCTCAAGCAACGTCAAGAACAAGAAGTATGTTCTCTCTCCTTATTATAGTCATAAAGGTCTGAATCCCATGGGTCCGTTTTTTTGCGACATTTGCACTCGCAACTAATTAGACCCCGTATGTATTTCCAGAGATGTGAAGAAGAAGGAACAAAAATTCTACACGGGACGTTCCATTAGATCTCACTTTACGGTAAGGTAAAATGAAACAGAACTTCACAGACAACATATTTCTTTCCACGGCATAACCCTATTTTATTGAACCCGTCATATATACGACGAATCGAAAAGGACTATGGGCAAAAGCAAGGGGAAGGGGTGAATAGCCAGGTACTGTATACTATCACCACCACCCGTTCAATTAAGGACCTCCTGCTGGATTACAGTAAGAAATGAATTCTCATAGTAGATTACAGTTTTTGTTAATAAAACCACTGAACTGTAAGATGTTGTTCGTTGTTGATTTTTTTCGGCAAGTTTGAGACGATCAAGGGATTTTTAGAAGACGCTGGAGAAAATTGGGAACTACCACATGCCACAGCAGGACTGACATGGCGTTATTTTAACGGCGCATTAATATCGGAATACAAAAACGACATGTTTGATGAAAGGACGATTTCGAAATCGGACAGAGATGAATGCGGCTTCAACGGGGGGCTTTGTCGAAGCCTTTTATACAATCCTTCCTATCACATGCTAATGGATTCTGGCAACGCTCAACATAATTCGATGTTAATGTGGCTCATAAAAACGAGGAAGTTGAGCATTTTCTGGTCACCCCAGTCACGTTCAGCTCTGTTCACGAGGATGGCGTACGATGCATAGCAGGTGTCTGACCTGAATTCTTTTCATTTTATTTACATCATTTTCATGATGTCAGTCAACTAGTCAACGTCATAATGGCTGCCTCATTCCCTTGTGACAAGTCGGCAGCACAGAGAACCATCAAACTTTGACGTCCGTTTCAGCGATCTCATTTCGTCGCATGCGGGATTTCAGTGTAATGATTGATTAAGTAGCTTTTTGTTCGATGCTGGGTGAAATATGTACGTGTCAGGGATGAAATATGTGCTGTACTAGCATGTACTGAGGTCTCTGATGTTTAAGTGTGTACTTACTGCAACCTTCACACTTGTTATGGTGATAATATTTCCTTGAAGGCAAAGGCCTTTTGTGAAGACGCTGAAGAGGATTCAAAAGAGCACGTGGAGCTGGTGCATTACCAATCCGTGTCCTTCTCTGTGTACTTGTATTCCAAAGTCCATTCTCTGCTTGTTCGTCATTCCAGGGTAAAGGGCACCATAATTTAAATTGTGTGTAGTGTGAATTCATGCATAGTTAAAAGGGTCAATGTTGTTGTCGATACTCAGCAGATTCGGGCTCTGCAGGAGTATCAAGCATGACGCTGAGGAACAGGAACGAAAAACCTGCGGAGAACTACAGTGATCTGACGACAAGTTAAAATTCAGTGGACGCAAAATTTCATTAACAATTCATTTACAACGTAAGTTCATTCACGGCGTACCCCAATCTGAATGCACAAATCTTCAACCCTCCACAAATACGATGCACCAAGAAGATACCATATCTAAAGTAGGCGGGTGCATGTGAGAGGCGACCGCGCGGTTGCTACATCACGACTGGTTCGAGTCAGGACCTTCAATTGAAGTACTGTATGGGTAGGTATGGTTAGAGCTACTGTCTTGAAGCCTGAAATTTCCTTTGTTCGCCGACGACAGAAGTGTGGCAAAAGGAGAAGCGCAAGCGCATCAATAGCAATAGTTCTTTGTCGTTTTGCCAAACCGTGTTTGCAGCATTCATAACGTTTTTATATGGATTTAATGTTTTCGCAGTTGCTAATAAAAGAAATGTTTCCATTCAAGGAGGATGTAGGGATATACCACTTCTTTTGGATAACGAAGCTGTAAAAAGCCTCCGCGTGGCGCAAGGTTGCTTAAATGGACAGTATAGGCTTTCAAAAATTTATCTCACAGCAGTCGACTTCAAAAGGGTGTTCTGGTGGAAGAACGAGAGGAATATGCCAAAAGTACAACAAAAAATAGACTGAATATAGGAAAAAAATTAGCCAAACTAGTACATGTGATTTGTATCATCAGGCGAAGTTCCGGAGAACATCTAGCTCTACTTCACTGCAATTTACTCGAGCACTCCAGATAGTTTCATGGGAAGAAAGCCAGACCTCACATATAAAACGGCATATCTGAGATTTAGTCCGTCCCATTAAGTGCTTCACCATAGAGCTGTTCTGAAGTCCTTTATAAACAACAAAGAACACGCCGTCCAATTACAGTCTGAAAAAAATGAAACTTTCTGTAAGTTGGTTGTCCAATCCTTTTACGAATAATTGATGAAGCACCGTCTTTGGACTGGAAACAACAATAGAACCGGTGTATCCGCAACCCTAGAAAACCGTTTTCAATTCTAATTGAATGGGTGGCACAAATTTTCTTTCTTCTAGCCATCACGTGCATGACGACGACTTTTTTGCTCCATTTGTCGAAAGGCTGAGTCAACGGGAAAATAATTCTCCGAACGACGAATAAAGTGGCCTTCACTGAACTGGGGAGTGTGGAACGGAGTGGCTGTCATGTGCTGCGTGTGAAATTGTTTATCGTTTCAACAGCAGATAATTAAGAAAATGGAAAATTAGGTAAGCTTAAGATGGCGTAGTCCAATTAGGTGAGAGTGGCTTCACATGCGAAATTTTTCAGGAAAGGGGATTTGGTTGCATTGGTATAGCGATTGATACCGTAATCGTGAACACTGCGTGAATCTAACTCAAGAAGCCGAGCGTCCAATCTAGGAGTGTTTATTCGGTTCATTACTACCCGTTTTTATCTCTTTACAGTGTGCGCCATGAATATGGCAACAACTCGCTACGGAAGGTAACTCCCTTCCTTGGCGGTTTTTTTTTCAATTCGTAATTTTCTGTCATATTTACGATTTACCTAAGTTCTCATATCTGCTTTGTTGCACTCATATAATAAGTTCTTGAAAATTAGCAAAGCATTCGAATGACGAAGACAGAATGGTAGCTCAATGAGCCACAATTTGAACTTGCAGCTTTCCCCCTAAGCCATTCGTAAAAGCCCAACCCGCTTCTATCTCTGCGTGAACCCATTGAATCCCTTGCCGAGATCGCTTGTAATTTCAAGAATTTACGAATGACTGTTGATGGAATCGCGAATCGCGTTCTACACAATGTCAAGCAGTCATTGATTTACCTTGTTGTACAAGAAGAGCCCAAAACATTCCTATGGTTTTATAGGGAACAGAGTGCACGAACTGTACATCAGCATTTTCCAGAAACAGGATTTACCTCGATAAATCCCTGACATGAGGTGATAGTATAGTTCGCTACGACGTAAAATGCTCGAATTATGCATAGTTTTAAGCCTTTGCAAAAAGGCGTCCTTAAAAAAATGATTATTTAAAGGCAGTGTTCACGAAAAAATTGTTTCGGAGATTTGCACATGGTTTGAATTCGAAGCCCCCTCTGATACCATTTGTGCAGGAATTAGGTCGGAAAACAGCTGGATAGGGCACGATAAGGCCAGGAACTTTGGGGGACGGGATGCCTCCGCCCCTCGCTAGGCTGGCTACGGGTTCGAATTTTCCTTCACCACTTTCGCACTGGAGCGAAGTTGGTGAAAAATCGATACGCAGGTTGGCAAATTGCCAGGAATGATCAGCTGGTCGACCGCCTAGTACAGGAGCTATTATTCGGCTGTTATTTCTATTATTCGCGTATCGTTTGTTTTTTTTTTTTTGGTATTAATTTTTTACGGTAGCATTCTTTAACTATTCTCGTAAGTTTAGTGAAGATTTTAACATATTTTGTGTAGATTATTGCATGCAAATGTTTTTTTTATTTCAGAAACTCCGTTAGTTTCGATGTGTTGTCTGTATTGCGGACATTGCGTCGCGTTCGCGCATTCCCGCACGAACACTCCCTAACCGTCGTTTTTTTAATGTGAAAGCCGTCCACTCCCCCTTTCCAGCTTTTTTTTTTACATTTGTATTTCTTTTTGTTCATCGTTTTTTGTGCTTGTTTCGTTGTTATCGCTTTATTCTAGAGTAGTCCTACCAATTCCCGTCAAAAAAGGGTACCGCAACTTTTTTGTAAACACTGCCTTTAAGTGACGCAAACTCTCAACTGTGAACATGAATCGTAATAGTATTCGTATTTCCCCTTGAGCCATTCATGAGAGCCCATCCGCTCCAATTTCGTCTCTACTATTGTGAGCGTTTTGCGGGTTGTATGGCCTATCCTGTTGGTGTACTTATCCTTTTTTGAGATTAATTTTGCGTGGCCACCGAAATGTGTTTACCTCATGTCTACTGGTAGGTCGATAAACATGAAGTGGTGATCATGCCCATAAAATTGGGACATATAAAAAAGTTGAAGTTTTTGGCCCATCCGAGGGATGCATCCCAACACTCAACCTCCATTCAGAATCGTAGTGGCGTAATGAATGTGTATGTGGCCTATATAATGACTTGCGGTGGCCAGTCGATGTACAAGTCAGTGTTTTTATCCTCCCAGACGAGTCTGGTACCAACTCACCAACCTCGGAGGGACGGAAGGCTCAGTTTGCTTGGGCGGATATCGATCCAGGATTTGAACCTGTGACCACGTGTGTGTGTGTGTGAAGTGCGTCGCTTGCCACTACACCAGCTGCGCCCTAAAATTGGGGCATATATGCTGTTTTAAATTTTACACTAGCCCCTTCTTATCACATTCAGGTTGGTGGCTACTGTTCTGTATTCTTTGCTGTTACTGGTGCAATCCGAGTAGGGGTGGGGGTTACGGAACCCATGAATTTCCTGTTAATTGATGTTTGACGAGTTTTGACGCGGTGAGACGCGCCACGTAGCGAGACGCCCCGATATCCATGTCTATTACCTCATTCGGTCAATACCCTTCATTTCAACTCTTACATCGGTGAAAGTCCTTACCTCATTCCTCTAGACTTTACCATTACTTTACTGATTGGCAACATAATATTTCAATTTTCTTTCTTTTCTTTCTTCCATTCACCTAAAAAAAGTAAAGCTCATCGCTTTGACGTCTCGCCCTGTAACCCGTCTGTGGGCGTCATGTCGTGCCTTCTGTTCGACTCCAGAGTTCGGCTGGAGTGGTGCGCAACTTGGTCCCATCGGAAAGGTACAGTACGCTGCAGAAAGCGAGAGGCCGGTGCGTGGCTATGCTCAGCCACGGACTCTGTCTGTTCATACTATCTCGCGACGATTGCATCAACCAGTTTCGTCACCGTCGTCCCAGCAGCCTTGTCGTCTCTGTCTCCTGGTAGCACTCGACGTCAACGCCATCGTTGCAGCTCCAGAGGATCACGCAGCACCACTGTATTGTCATCTACTATTGGTGTCACTGCTGCCGAGTCTACCTCACGCAAAGGAGATTCAGAGGAGTGGTTCGCAGTCAAGAATGAACCATGGAGCAGCAGTACCGCTAGGAGGTTGGGAGGATTGGATGGCCTGGAATGGGAACAGGATGGTACCCCGAACGTAGGTTAAGTGTGGTTTTATTGTATAAATGTACTTTTACATACTCCTTTCTAAAGTATTTCTCGTATATTAGATTATTACATTTACTCTCGTTTAACCTGATATTTATTCTCTTTTATACTAGCTACTCATAAAACTGTATTATTCGTCAATGTGTGCTTAATGCGTGAAGTGTAGTGTCATTAATATGTATACTGCAGTCATTCCGTACCCAGAGTGGGCCCTGGTACCACGCGTCCAGCGCCTCGAAGGAACTTGGCGCCGGATGGCAGCCTTCAGCGTATTGCGGAGGCAGGACCAGCCCGTAGGAGGACGCAAGAGGGAGTGAGGCAGCCCAGGCCTACAATGGTGTGGCAGATGGTTACGAGCATCAGCGAGCGGGCGGAAGAACCCCGGTCACCTAGCTCACACCGCTGGGGTCACCCTGCCGAGCAACTACCGATGCGGAAATTCCTCGGTGGGACGGCCGACGCGTCAAAACTTGCCTACTGACACGTGCAGTCCTGTGGTCCCCCGTACTCAGATTGCGCTTTTTCACTTATTCCTTGCAACAAAGTGTCACTAGGGCCCCACACCGGGAGGGGGAGGGGGGACAAGGGATAACCGCTGTCAAGTATGGTCTGAATTCAGAGGTATACGTAGTTATCCATTTGTATATAGTTCTTTCTCCAGCGTTCATCCCACGCGGCCTTAGGGCCCACTGTTCAACCTATCTTTTGCTTCTGAAGGTGACTTAAAACAAAAAATTCACAAGCTTCTAGATGGCAACTTTCAGAGCCGCGTATACGGCAAAGGTCGTTATCTACCATTACCATCGACTGATTGGCTGCTTTCATAGTCCGCCGGCGTGCCGACGCGCCGGCGTGCACGAGGCAGTGCTAGGGGGGAGGAGGGCGGCAGACGGTCGGATAGCCCCTCGAAGGGCTGTAAACAAGGTGAGACAAGATCAAAAACCATCCGTACGAGCCCCTGGGTGTTTGGTTTTTGATCTTGTTCTTCTTTGTTATCAACCCCTCGACCGACCGTCTGCCGCCCTCCTCCTCACTAGCACTGCCTCGTGCACGCCGCCCGGCCGACCGGCGGACTATGAAAGCAGCCACTGTGAGGTAACATTGCTAAATGTGTACTCTTTTACACATCAGGTGCTCATTACTTTATAGGTACCCTTAACAATTTGATTATATAGTTGCTCGAGAGTTGAGTAGTGATTACCTATTCAATCACACACAAATCGATGTTTATCTCTATCAATTGGTCGGAATGACGGTGGCGAAAATACACCTGTGGTGGAACGTCAGCCTCCAGTCACTGGGAGTATATGTCGCTTGAAATTGAGTGGGTGAAATGTTTACTGAAGCAATATCAATAGGAAAAAGGCTAGGCGAATAAGTCAGCACGAGAGCGGTAATATGATTGCTACCCCTCGACTCATCTAACCAGACTGCCAGATGTGTGTTGGACACCGCCTTCGTCTGGGAGTCGGTATTTAGTTCCACGGCTCCACACTTCTAATTACTTCGCACCTTTCCCGCGCATCCACTCACTCGCCTGTGGGATGACCTCGCTTAATTAGTTGGCTGTGACCTCCCTGGCAGATTGAGTGAACTGATATTGATCCTATGGATTGGAAACTGTGTTATTATCATTACTGATATTATTATGTTATTATTTGTTATTATTACACATTTTAAAATGATTTGAATTAGGACAATAAAATTAAAAATTCAAAATGTTTATATTATAAAGAAATTATAAAGCATTATCGGTGACTTATCTAGATGTATAATTGCTCTTTTTCCTGCTCACTTGGTCCATTCTCCATCCACTTGGTCCCGATAGATTAGAACGTGATGCTTTCTTCCCTTGCTTACTTACCTGCCTTTCGCCATAGAGGTGTGCTCCGGATTTGAGGTAGCTGTAGCTGCTCCTAGGGTTTCTAGAAACGAAGGGTTTTGGTTGACAGAGCTCACAGTGCTTTCAGATGCTGAGGATAAATATAAAGGAATTCCGAGCTACTGCACTCGAGGGAACAGAAAGGCAAGTTGCAAGGGGTGGAAGGGGTGCAGATACATGAATAGAGGTGGTACAGTGTATTGTGATAGGCTAGCTAAATACAGGGATCCGTAGGAATAAGAGGAACAACAGTAGCAGCTAATCCTGAGTTGAAGCCAGAGAAAGCTCTTTAGTTGAACTCAGAGTAGTACAAATGAGACATCGTGCTCATGCGATGACAAGCACACTACAGAGGTGATTTATGATGCTTTCATCCACATGTTGAATACCTTCAGGTGACCTACTGGCGGTGTCCAAAGAAAGCGATAGAGAGTGTTAAAAAAGCTTGAAATGTCACTCTGTCAACTACTTTGCCTGCAGGCGCCTTGTGAGAATGACTGCTTACACGATGTGATAAATCCTTTTTCCCATCCTATGATTTTTCCAATCATTACTTTAGCCTCCACAGCTTTCTGTGTTGCATTATTAAAATGTTGCATATTTATTTTTGTTTTGCCTTATTTTTCATGACTTAGAAGTTTCTCAATCATATAATCCATATTGTTACTCCTGAGTATGGCTGTGTGGTAGAGAGGTCAGCAGCCAACCAATTAAGCGAGGCCACCCCACAGGCGAGTGAGTGTATGGGCGAGGAAGGTGCGAAGTAATCAGACGTGGAACTAAATAGGCTCACCCCCTTCGTCTCGACCGCCCCACATCTGGGACCGTGGAATGTAACAAAGAGTAGCTAAGCAACAAAGGTCGTGAGGAGGCGAGACATTCCCCGCGTCAACTAACATAAATCACAAACAATCATGACTAAGGGATCTATAGAGAGATTCTTCTCCTTTTGATCGCTTGCCACGAAGGGGCCCGGGTTCGAGGTTCGATCCCCGGTCAAAGCACCAAAATTTGTGGCGGAACCTCAGCTGCTGGCCGCTAGGACATCTCCCTATAGAGAGATGGCTCAGTGGGAGAATATTGATTGAAGCGATACAGTAGGAATAAGGCGAGACAATTAAGTGACCGAGATGACCATTTAACTTCTAACGCTAGAGCGAGCAGCGCCTTCGCCTCGACCGCTCCACATATGGGTGATCGAAATGTAACAAAGAGTAACGAAGCAACAAAGGTCGCGGCAATGCGTGGCAACAGTAATCTATTCGGTATGATCTGTCAGTAAAACATAGCGACCTTCTTCTGAGCCTACTCCTAGAACTGTTACTATCCCAGCTTGCATTCTCATTTTATTTATTTTGTATTAAAAATGGAAAGTTTCGTGGACGGTGAAATTAGCTTGGACTACGCTTGTCCAGGAAAACGTAGGAGTGAGTCTCCCCCTTGCGGATTTATCCGAACCTGCCCATACAGCGAGTGTCGGGCGATTACAATTTATAAAAGGCCAACTTCGACGGCACCGAGCTTTCGAATTTGTGCATATGTAAAAAGCTGTTTCTGAAAGAAGTTTTGATTCTTGGAGAAGTAACATTTCCATGCTTGTTCTGCCCTGAGCGTAGAAATTGAGTTCGGTACGCAATCTCGCCGCAAACACGATCTTTCACGATCTAATCCTTTCTATTTTCTTTCTTTCTTTCTCTCTCTTTCTTCTTTCTTTCCTGCTTGTCCACTGTTTTTTGCTTATTTTACAATTTTGATTGAGATTTTTTTTTCTTAGAGATTCTTATGATCATTTTGATGTGTGCTTTAATATTTAATGTCCATGAAACCTCAAATCCACTCGCAGCTAAATCTACACCCCGAAAAATTAACGGGCGAGTTGTGCGCGACATTTGTCAACTTTTTGCGTCAACTGTCTAACTGAAAACCAGGCAATTCGTTGCGGGACCATAGCAGCTACCTCTCAACGCCGATCAATGCAACTTCCCCTCTTATTCTCTTATTCACTACATTATTTTGCTGCGATTCTGATCTGGTATTCCTCTATTCTGCAAGATTCTGTGCTGAAACTACTCTGCTGCCATTCTACTGGATACCCTGCGCTAACCGAGGCTCAAGCACTGTTCGCCTTTCATTTGTGTTTTTATTCTGCTGGTACTACATTCTACTTGTTATCCATTCACACTTTGGCTTTTGTAACTCGTATTCCGTATTTGACAATTCTGACTCTACTTTGCAGTGACTTCGTATTTGACGCTGCTTGTAATTATAATTCTGTTATTGCTATTCACCGCATCCTGCATACTGGGAAACACTTGTGGTGAGATTTAATCTACATTTATTGCTTCTTCGTTTCTAACTTTTGTTTTTTAATTGTTCTTGCGCCTTTTGAGATTCATTCTGTGTATTGCTTTCATATAGCTGACTTTTAGTTTTTTCTGCTTGAATTCTTTCCTAGTCACGCGTTTATGCGGCAGCATATAACTGAACTGTGGGAGGACTCATATGATTCTACCCCTCTTCATTTTTATGCTGCTTCGGAGGTGAATTCACAACTTTCTCGCTAATGTCCACCATTCTGCCTCTCAACCAAGCAATGAGTAGTTTTCGCTGCATCTTCTCCACTTATATTCTTTACCTGCTTCCACGAACTCTTCTCTTGATCGATTTTATCCAGTAACCGTTCACAATTACAACAGCATTATTAATTCTACAATATGTAGAAATTCAGCGATGATTTCTCATATCTCCTTGACCCTTAATTTTTTACATTAAACCCCGTGTTCCTGACCCACATTAAACATGGATACTGAATATCCCTTTCATGCAAGCTCTACAGTTTCGATGTTGCACACCTCGCGCACACACAGCGTGCACCCAAACGCAGCACTGCGTGCACCCCACCCACTGTGTTTCTCTGACATCTGGTTCTTCTGGATCCATGTCTTCTGGGAGAGCGGGATCTTCCTCGAAAGAAATCCAGTAGAATGAAACTCCTCGAGATCAACTCTTGTATCCTCCACGGATTGCGTCTTCCTCCTCATTTCTCATCGGATTCGAGCTCTCTGTATGTTATGTAATGTGAAGTATCTATTTAACGTAAACGTGAAAAGGTTTATTCCAAGCAATCATCGATATCCAATGAAAACACGAAAGTGAAATGCGATGAGGTAGCTCGCATCCAACAAAGGCCCAAACCGATCGCTATGGTATGAAACGAAACTCACTGTAAATCAGTGTGATACTAGCAACCCTATTTATGCAAACGGCAGCACGGTGTACCTATTCACCGCGACAGTATGCCGAATAAGTTATAATCAGTTGTTGAAGGATTACAACAAAGTTGGAACACTAGCACACTCAAATTCTTCTAAGATTGCAAACTGGAAGCATATGCAGCAGGTGACATGAGAAATGAAATTTTATCGTCGAACTATTCCATATTGTAGAATTAATAATGCTGTTGTAATTGTGAACGGTTACTGGATAAAATCGATCAAGAGAAGAGTTCGTGGAAGCAGGTAAAGAATATAAGTGGAGAGGATGCAGCGAAAACTACTCATTGCTTGGTTGAGAGGCAGAATGGTGGACATTAGCGAGAAAGTTGTGAATTCACCTCCGAAGCAGCATAAAAATGAAGAGGGGTAGAATCATATGAGTCCTCCCACAGTTCAGTTATATGCTGCCGCATAAATGCGTGACTAGGAGAGAATTCAAGCAGAAAAAAACTAAAAGACAGCTATATGAAAGCAATACACAGAATGAATCTCAAAAGGCGCAAGAACAATTAAAAAACAAAAGTTAGAAACGAAGAAGCAATAAATGTAGATTAAATCTCACCACAAGTGTTTCCCAGTATGCAGGATGCGGTGAATAGCAATAACAGAATTATAATTACAAGCAGCGTCAAATACGAAGTCACTGCAAAGTAGAGTCAGAATTGTCAAATACGGAATACGAGTTACAAAAGCCAAAGTGTGAATGGATAACAAGTAGAATGTAGTACCAGCAGAATAAAAACACAAATGAAAGGCGAACAGTGCTTGAGCCTCGGTTAGCGCAGGGTATCCAGTAGAATGGCAGCAGAGTAGTTTCAGCACAGAATCTTGCAGAATAGAGGAATACCAGATCAGAATCGCAGCAAAATAATGTAGTGAATAAGAGAATAAGAGGGGAAGTTGCATTGATCGGCGTTGAGAGGTAGCTGCTATGGTCCCGCAACGAATTGCCTGGTTTTCAGTTAGACAGTTGACGCAAAAAGTTGACAAATGTCGCGCACAACTCGCCCGTTAATTTTTCGGGGTGTAGATTTAGCTGCGAGTCTCAAATCCTAACACAAAGTTCCTTTTTTGTACTATTTTGTACATAATTTCCGGAATGATTCGGAAATTTTTGAAATCGCTAACGGTTAGAGTTGCTTCAGGAAGTCCACATAAGCAGAAAACAGTAGAGCTTTTCTGAACCTAGGCTCAGTTCAAATCTTCAGTTTCTTGTCTCAAAAAGAGGGTTCAAATGTGTGGAAGACGCTTGTGGTGCAAGTGTAACGATAGTGACCGATCACACCCACTATGCTATCCAGTGATCTCTGAGTTCATGTTCGATTAAATGCTACCAGCGCTTGCTCAGCGTCTTCCTTCTTTATTGCAAAGTGTACTACTCCCAGAGAGTGTTATAGAAGAGATATAAGCATTTCAGAATGGCTGCCTCGAGAAGAAATTTATGTCGACGGAAATACGATGAACTGTCAGACCAGTTTTTCGCTGAAATCGACGAAATTTGCCAAAAGCATCGATATACGAAGGTAAGCGATCGAACTCTCATAAAATACCATTCAGAAATAGGAAAATCAGCTACCAGTGGCCACCGTCTCTATTCTCATCGACTTAATAAAGTACAGAGAAGTTAGGATATTAGAGCCAACATGATTAATGTGGTATAAAAAAGGGAAACGCACTTTGAATTACATTCATCTCGTTCATCTCCCAAATGCGGGAGATGAAGGAGATGATTCGACTTCCATTTCATAATCTATCAGTTTTACCTTGGTAACTGATTTCTGACCATCCATGCTTCTACCGTTCACCTTCGTCGCATACCATGTCCATTATCCTCGAGCAGCCCTTTTTTACCGAAAAGCATTCACATTATCAACTGCACCTCACTAATAAGAGCTTGGGCTTTCATAGAGATAGCGCAGGAAGTAGCGGAAAGATGTGTGCGGTTTAGGTGCGATGTTCAAAACGGGTAGGGTAGTTACTGTCTTAAAGGCACTGTTCACGATAAAAAGGTTACTGAGTCTTCTTTTAGGAATACTCAGCGGCCCCCATGGGTGGTAGAAGGGACCCTCTCGCTCCCACAATCTCGGCGCTAAGGGCATAGTGGAAGCCCCGTTGCTGCCGTAGTTCGCTTTCCCGCCCCGCGATCGGTGTCACGTTAGACGAGTGTCGAGACAATACAGATTGCTGTTATTCGTTCTAGGACCCACGCACAATCAGAATCGCCGAGTGATGAGGCGATGTTTTTCTTTCATTCTTTTTTCCCTGTTTTTCTTTTTGCTGCTGCGATCCCTTATTTAATTTCCTACTCCTAGAGGCTGAAAAAGGTGAGCTACTTTTGAGGGTTTTTTTGTTTATTTATGCCTATAAGTAAATGAATCTTCGCTTATCATTGTCTGCTATTCGCACCAGGACCCACACGCGCGCAGTGAAACACACTGTTTAGCTCGTCCGCACACCCCACTCTTCATTTTTCTGGTTTCATTCTCGTCCAGCCCCCTTTTTAAGGGTTTTTCGAAGCATTTTTTTCACTTTTGGAACACATATGCACGCAGTTTCTTCACCTCAGTCGCACTAGTTTCGATCTTGTCTTCTCTTTTTCATCATAATCTGGATTACCCAAAATTATCGTGAACTGTGCCTTTAAGTGGCAACCACGGCACAAGTTATACTCGGGGTGTGACGGTCGAGTGCGGACCCCACCCGTGGAAGCAGCTAATGATAGTTTTCAGACCAGAGCGTCAAGTTGTTACGGTTTTGCGTCAGCGAATGACGATCTTGCCCCGCTTTCATAGTACAGCGTAAGCGACACGTCGGCACCCATGACTGCCGGCGCTCGGAACTCAGGCCGCGTCAGCGTCCGCAGCCGCTGACGGCGTTTCCGTTAGAGCGTGTTATTTTTGTAGCACAGCTGCCTAGAGAATTTCATACTAATATAGTTTCGTCACGCTATACATGAATAGTCAGAATATAAAAAAACAAGTCGATGTTCAAAAAAAAAGAGTAAGAGTGAAAGACATAACGGTAAAAATTTCAATCAAGAAATATCAACTGCCGACCCTTTGCCGCATAATCAATAACCAGTGCCGACAACAGAGTCAAGCGCCACTGGTCGACTTAAGAGCGTCGGGCGCCGTCGCTCGCTACTGTGAAAGCGCCCACTGGAACGCTACCTCAGTGAAAACACACAAACAACAGCAGAAAATTTGCCCCTCGTCCCTCCCGCTCCGCGCTAGTGATAACAAAAGTCCCAGAAGAACAAAAAACAGAAATCGAATATACCTATTCAATAGTCTCATACATAGAAATAGTAGGACGCTAGTTTACATGTGGGTACATGCTGCAAATAAGTTAGCGCACGTGACGATCTGCCACCAATTGTCGACTGTTAAGAGTGATTTGACTTTGTGAATACTTATGTCTGCCCATGAGAATGCTCATTTCAGGACGACATTGATCGTTCGATGAAGAGACTTCTGAAAATCGCTGAGTTCCGGGATCCCACGCCGAACGATGTGAGCATGAGCACCTCGCTAGGGAACATCACTAAAGAGCACCTTGAAAGCTTTTTAGTGGTCTTCCGCGACCTCGTCGAACGACGTTCGTTTCCTCCTAAAAATTTTCTTTCTGCAAAGCGGGGTCGTCTTTTGATTCTTTAGAAAATTCACGTAGCATCGCCTTCCGAACGCCATCTTCCGTCTTGCAATAGGTGCCATCGCGTAAGAAAAACTCTAGTGAAGGGAACACAGCAGGGAGCAACTGTCAATCATGAATTACAAGACCAACTGTAGAGATGTGTGAGAGGCAGTACTTGGAAAAAAGCAGGTTATCCTCTGTTATGGCGATCTGGCGTTGCCAGTTGTGTTTTAATATTGAGGACTGACCAAGAGTTTTATCCAATGGAGAACCCTACGTCGACGACATACCCATTTATGAAAAGTTCAAAAATAAGAAGAAACACTACATGTTTGGAAAATTGTGTTCTTTGTATGTGGGGTTGTATATAAATCTATTATAGCCATGAGTTCATAGAAGTTTTGCGTAGCTTTTCCACTTCCAGCTGTTGAAGATGCAACTGTGAATGGAGAGACGGACACAATGAGCCAGCCTTCCTCTGATTCTGATTCAGATGGCCTCAAAATTGAAGATGTTCTCCCGTCACCTTCAGAGTCATCGGATTCGGAGCATTCATGTGTTAATCTTGATGAAGTCTCGTCTGATACAGAGTTGGTTCCTTGATTCTTCGTCACCGCTACTTTTCCTTGATCTTTTTGTTAATTTCCAATCCTTTTATTCGTTACAATTTTATTTAACAGGTACTGTTTTGCAGAGAAGAACAGTATGAAGTCGAGCGAATCATTTCCCGAACGGTAAGCTGATTCACTTTTAAGGTTTATTTTCTTGTATACCAATATGTGCTTGTATTTTGTACCTATGCCTTCATTTGACAGTGATGGTGTTGAGGATAAGCTTTCATTTGTTTCGTCTTATTTCCTGTTTCAAGCTCAAGCTAATCAGAGAAATATTTTCTATTCGCATATTTTTACTTACTACTTTAATATTTCTATCTGTAGTAGTAGATGAGTAGGTGCTGAGCGTTACAGTGAACGTGGAAGAAGGAGCTTTCTCTTTTGAAGGTCAATGCAGAAGGAAAGTATGTCTATCATATCAAATGGAAGGGATACGAGACATCGTCAGATCCCGAAAACTTTGTTGATGAGGAGAACATGGTGCGTTTGACGTTTGCCACCTCTAGTTGGTGTAATTAATCTGCCTGTTCTTTCAAGAAGTTTACCACATGAAATTGAGTCTTTGTTCTAGCACTGCCCAGAACTGATAGAAGAATTCGAACGTCTGGAGAAATTAAAGAAGAAGCAACGCGCGAAGAGGTTGGAAGAACAGGCAATACTTGCTAGAAAACGAAAATTGGAAGCAGAACGGAGAGCAAAAGCAGCGGTGCGGCTTGTTATGCATTTGCTCTGTTTTCTCTATGTTCGATTTCTGAGGAGTAAACGTTTATTAGAAAATTCTCCCTTTACTAGTTGCCTCAAAGCAACAGTAAACATTTTCGTTCAAGTAAGAAGGTCATCATAATTATTGGAACTGTTTTCGTTTGAAATTTTTAAGTCTATAGTTTGGCCTGTCGATTAACATATTATCACCACTCTACCCATTTTTAGATTTTTTTTTGTTGAGCGCTTATTGTTTTCCTTTTTCAGTTTTCTTTGAAATCAAGAAGCAGTAGTGACGAAGAGCATCGTAGAAAGGTAGACAGATTTTTCAAAAAACCTGTGTGTGTCGTGACTCTCATCCATTTCAGTCTTGCAAGGAAATAAATTTGTGTTCCAGTACAAGCTCTTCTGAGGAAGAAGATAAGCAGGTGTGTCCTTTCTCATTGGTCTCAGAATTATTATCGGGTCTTTTGAAGGTGGTGTTGATTTCAATAGCATATCGTGTAAGATAATTCAACAAGGTCCCCTGTTACTCTCTCCTGAATGACGGAAAAAACGAATTTCAGCTCTCACCGGAGCTTCCTAACATCAAGCACCGATCTCGCTCACCACCAGCTATAAAGAATGCTGTTCCATCTCGAAGTCCTAATCGACAACGCAAGAAGAAGAAGCACAAATCCAGCTCAAGCTTGAAAAAGCGTATTAATTGGTCGTCGACCTCCAGCGAAGATGATGAAGTAGGAACGAATGGAGAGAAGGAACAATTTGTTAATGGTAATACACCTTCATCCCTGATTTCTGCGAACGCTACCGGCCATAAAGCAGTGTGACCTTACTACCTGTGAACGACGATTTGATCCTTTCTCACCAGCATCACTAACTTTCCAAGACTTGTTTCCCATGCGTTTTTCTCGAATATCTCATCCGACCCCGTGATATATAGCACAGTTATTCTTTCTGCCTGCTTTGAACCATTGTGTAAATATAACTATAATCACTTGTTTTCCAGACTTTCCCAGCGAAAACATCAAGGAGGAAAGTAATGGAACAACTGTGAGTGAGGTAATATTTCATGAATTCTTTGTTAAATCCTCGTCCATTAATTGGAAATAGCATGATATACTGATTTTGAAGGATACCATTGACCCCGAAGCTGCTTTCAAGTACATCATGCGAGAAACAGATGGTTTTCGAAAAGGATACAAAGTGAGTGCTTTGATACAGATGTGCTGTCTGCTACGTAGTAACTTCGAAAGTTTAGGCAGTGAAAGTAAGCGTTGTCTGTGAGCACCCTATCACCAAAAAGCTTGTGGCTGTTGTGGTATTTACCGACCCTTTGGATGATCACGAATTTGCTCAGTATATCCCTTTCCGTGAAACTGTTTTAAACGCTCCACAGGTTAGTTAGTTACTCTTCAGTAATCTTTTTGTCATTAATTAATAGGATAAAAATGTACTCTCTATTTTGTTGCTCCCCGTGCGATAGCTCATAAGAGCAGTCGAACGATTTCCTGACCAGTAGAACGAAATTCATTCGCGTTTCATGGCAGAGTTAGAGCCTCATTTGATAACTTCACTAAAAGCTGACCCAATGGTCACATTACGATTAGACAAATGGGCATTGATTCTAGTGTTTGATGGCTTTCTTATGAGCATATTTTAGGAGCTTCGGGATTACTTCACGGCCGCTGATAACGCTGATCCGAAAAATTTAGCACTGTCGCTGGTGCTTCAGTATCCCAACAAACCTCCCTAAGCGATAATTCTATTGCCTTCACATAGTAGACACAGTAAATGATCTCTTTTTATATAAGTAAATTGTTATTGTTCTTGTTGCAACTAAATTAAATACTACTGTTATTCTTTCCCGAGTAACCCATGATGATGAAAAAGATGAGCGTGTAACTAAGCAAAACTTTCTTTAACAGGAAGGTAGTGAAAGAGCGTGACGTCGACGTCGGCCGAATGACAATCTATGTCTCTTGGAACAAGAAAATGGTTAGGAAACGGAGAAAAGAGTAGAAAATATTAGCCTAAAGTAAAAACCCAAAGGCTCTTCAAAGAAATGAGGTGAGAAGCGAGGGCAGACTCCCAAGTACTTTCATCATCAGTAAAAGCTGTCGATTTCCCATGCTCTGTGCGAACACTGTCTGAAATTTTCTATCATTTGACCTTCCTTTTTATAGCGCTACTACGGCACCCTTTTAGAACTTCCTGCCGTCTAAATGAATGTTTTACAACAAGCTTCAGATTAGGAATAAATTAGTTGAATCATTATGCAAGTGACGGAATAATTTATAATTTGAAGAGCATATAAAATTTGGAGCATTAAGTTTCACATTTGAATAGGAGCTCTTCCCTCTGAATTGTGTCCCGTTCCTGGCTTTCCCACCGCTTCACATATGGTTGATGAACATAGCAGTCTTCACAGACGAAGTTCACAATGGCTGCGGTTCCGGTTGGAGTCAGTTGTACTGCGCTTAGCTTATGCCCACATCGGGGACATAGCCGGAACAACTGCATCAGCAAATTTCCTTTGACAAGGTAGTACCGATCGAGTGCTTCCGGATCCGTTTCTTGGAGGGATGGTGGATGATCGGACATTGGTAGCGATGCATATTCTGTATCGTCGTCAGGCGCAAATTCGTCGAAACTCTGAAAAGGTGTATATTCGAAAGCAAGTTCAAAGTTCCAGCGATATAAGTTCTAGTAATTACAGAAGTTGAAATGGCCCTCTGGTGGATATCCTCGTCACTCCCTGAACTCTTGATAGCTCCATTAGGATAAAGTATTTCTGACAGATTCTTCGGTTTTCCACCATCATCACCCATCGGATGGGCGTCTCCACCGACGTCAGTCTGAATCAAAGCTTCATGAAAACCTGCTAAACTAAACCAATTTCAAGTCATTCCATTACCTCCACCTTTACTTCCCATAATGATGTTGCATAGTAACGTTTGAGAGCATCGTTGAGAAATCTGCTGACATCACGAAATGTGACGGCGGTAATACCCTGAACTTGACACTCATTTCATTTCCCAGATTATTTGTGTTGCAATAAATATAAACAGTACTTCTGCCATCCTATTAATCGCATTAACTAGTTCTTGAGGTATGTCTCCATCCGTGACATAAGCGGTACGACCAGAAGCACTGGGATCTTCAAAGTGAGCAAACCTTTTTCCGTACATGACCATTTCAGCCGATATATATTGAGCCTTTTCACGATGAAAACTGAGCTGTTGAGTTCGAAATCGCTCCAAAACTTTGTTCTACTTACCGCTTGCACGACATGTATATGACAGACATAAGCTTGGCGTTTGGTAGCTTTCTCGACAAGGCTACGGGCACGTTCAAGGTCCACATACCCAGCTAGTGAAAGGGACATCAACAGGACCACATTTTGGGTCCTAGCCGCAGATGATCTCTTCCCGTTCAATTGTGTCAGAGCTTTTTGACAAATCACACATATCACCATCTCCAAGAATTCACTGGAAGATTGCATTTTCATTCGATATTAAGAGTATTCTCCACTGTATAATGAATATAATGGCAGCATTCGAATAAATTGATGAGATTTGAAAAGTCTTAAATTTGGAAAAAGTTTACATGACCGTAGAAAAATTTACTCAAGATGTTCAAAGCTATTCAAAGCGTAAATCAGCTGCAACAGTACAAAAAAGACAAGTATAGCTATGTCTTCTAACAAAAAAGGTACCCATAGGGTATAATAATAGCTTTACCTTGAAGAGATTTCAATTTTTGACTCAATAAGGCCAATCGATAGGGGGAACATCAAATCATGTAAGAAAGATGAATTTAAAAGCACACCTCGTAACTAAACCTGCAGTAAAGTACCCTCCTGGGAGAATACTGAAGCTGCGAAAGAGTCGGTATGTGATGTTTCAGTAGAAAACTAGCTTGTGAATAGCGTAATGGGCCCCAAAAGCAGGAAGCGACACCCCCGCAGGAACAACCGCCCACAAATCGATAATGCAACGGAGCAATGGGGGCATGATTTCATAACGAGACATGGGAGGAAAGGAAACGACGTAAGGGAAGTGGTGCTAGGAGAAGAATTTCTGGAGTGTCTTTACACTTTATGAAGCACCGAAAAGGAAGATTCATTCGAAACCCACGTCTTCGCATTCTTCATAACGGTGCTTGGGTGTCCAGCAGAAGCAATGATCCGATTTAGCGACTTTTCGACCGATTTTGTTGACTTTCTTCATCATTATTGTGACAATCAGTTCGTTCCACTCCATTCCTAGCCATACTCCACACTTCCATACTTCCACAGCCATAGAATGAACTTGAGCCATCCTAGACCGTTCCTTCAATTGCTGGACAAGAAAACATTATGGAGCTTCCCGTAGCTGCGCTGCGGTCTTCGCAATAGAGCAACTTATTTACACAAGCCAGTTTACAGTTAACAACCCTTAAACGTTTTTAGTTTTTCCTTCTTATCGTTTCAGAACCCCTCAAAAAGTTAATAGCGGGCTCCGATATATGTGAAGAATTTTGTTGCACTTTTTGACGAAAAGGGCGGAGGTGGGTAGTGGCTAGTGGCGCACTATATCATACTCACGGCCAGGGGTTCGAATCCCGGATCGGTGCCCGCCTAGACCAACAAAGCCCTCCATCCCTCCGGGGTCGGCGAATTGGTACCAGACTCGTCTGGGAGGATAAAAGCACTGACTTGTACAACGGCTGGCCACCGCAAGTCATTATATAGGCCACATACTCACTCATTACCACTACGATTCTGAACGGAAGTTGAGTGCGGGGCGCATCCCTCAGACAGGATTGATTGACGCCAAAAAAAAACTTCAAAAATTTAAGCTTTTTTTACGAAAGTTCTGTGCATGGTAGGTGACGGTAAGGATTTTCTTGTGTCGACTGCTATTCCTACTGAAAAGAGAAAGAGGATAGGAAGAATGTGGCTCACCGACTTCGATAGGGACTCGAATGTTAGGAGCAGAAAACTATCTTCAAAAAGGCACTCTACACACGGAGTGACCCCTGGAGAAGTACTCAACTTATCTCATGGGCGATGCTGTGCTCTGCCGTTATCATTTGTGACACTACTAATTAAGCGTTGTTGATGACATGATAGTAACATTATAGCAACCAACACATCCATTTTTTTATGATGCACCATAATAAGACGAAGAGCCAAAAATGTGTTTGTCCGGGTATAGGGTTTTTGCTCAGGTGGGCGGTAGTTAGGGACCAGCCTTTGCTCTAGCGCTGGACCGCAGAAGGAGGGCTAACCGGCTCCGTTATCAATCAGGGTAATAAAGTTTTTTTTCTGCATAAACCTCAAGAAGAGAGGAGGAGACCTCTAATTTTAGAGACAAAGGGTGCTCCACTACCTCTTCTGAAGATACATTCTCACCGGTAAGCCATCTACATTGTGTAAATTATTAAAAAATGTGATTAAGGACATCACACACACACATAAAAGCTGAAGCGATAATCTACACTGCTCCAATTACAGAATCTCTACTCGCGGCTATCTCCCTTAGTCGTGGCGGAACCCTTCATCGCTATGAGCTCGAGTTAGCTTGTCGAGTCCTCCCTTAGCTGCCGCCTCATCATGAGTGTCGCCATCAATCACTTACGCAACGTAGACCGCTATAAAAGTGGCTGGTATGGTTTCGATATATATTATTTTCGACCCATATGGGTAAGGGTGATTTATGCTAGAGGTATATATTGGGAATGCGGCAAACCATTGTTCGTGACCCCAAAACGCTGTAGCGTTGGAGAGTGTACTCGAAGGGTAACGTTCCAGTGGATGATCCCCTGTGCACATACTTGAGATAAGTGATTGGTTCTTTACTGTGGGCGTGCTTAATATGATGCTGTATATAAGGAGGGGTCATCGAGTAAGAAGGATTTTTGCCATTTGTTTTTCTTCCGTGCGCTCTGCTATATTACTATTCGTCTTGCTAGGTCTCCCATCTGATAGGTCTCTTTGCTCCATCGTCCATCAATAAAACTATTTAATATTATTTGTTTCAGAATCTAACATCCTAGAGATCATGAATTCGATTCCCCGTTATTCAAACGACTTCACGCCTGTCCTGGAGCGGGGAGAAAAAGATTCCGACGACAGGAAGGAGCGAGATGCCGACAGTGAAGGCACGTACTCCGGCTGTCATGGTGGGCCAAGTGTTTCCCCCTTTATTTCAATGATTGCAACCAACTTTCTGTCGTTTTTGGATAATTTTTTTTTACTGTTTTCTTTTCAGAAACCATGCACTATGTGTGGAAATGCTGCTATACATCGCGAGAAGGTGCAAAACATTATGATGGCCACCATGGCAAGTCAAATGAAGACTCTCCAAAGTGGAAAACGACTCGCCGGCGTGATCGAAGAACTCCGAGACTTAAAAAAGACGCGCAAACGTCTGCAAAGGCAGCTCGAGCATATGATGTTTCTCTGGAGGGTATGTAGTTGTATGTATGTGGTTGTATGGTGTATGGGGTTTGTCCTATGATTGGGAATTGAATGAAACCACTTATTTCCTCCTTTTTTCTTACAGGAGCACCTAGCCGAAATCTAAGCTGATCTCCGTCGTCGTGGAACATCGCCCTGGCCTTATGGCCACTCGTCCTGACACTTTCCCCTTTTGCTTCTTTTTGTAATGTTATATTAGTAATAAATATGTACAGGCAAGACTAGTGTACAACAAAAGAACTTTCGGTCCCGCTACATCATGAGATGTAGACCTCCTGAGCCTATAAACTAATAGAGTCCTGAAACGATCAACCGAGGTAAGCTATTTGACTAAATTGTTCGTTCTTTCATAAAGCTACAATCAGCGAATGCTTTTTACTCCTTAGCTTTCAGTAGAGAACTGGTGACTTTCCCATTCCGATATCATTACGACGGGTTTACGCCCGTGAACAGCAAGTCTTTTATTTTCTTCAAAATATTTATTCTAATAGAATATTGCTTCGTTCAAATGGATTTGACCCTGTAGAACTGTGACGGATTGTCCTAGAATAGATACTCTGCCGGAATCGCAAAGGTTTATTCGAAACTGTGCTCCTCGGTTCGGATATGACTGGTACGCTAAAATAATGAAGTTTGAGAATTCGGTACAGAATCAGTTTCTATCGATTATTTTGGTGAAGGATTTTTGTTTTATAAGCTCGAGTAAGAAATCTAGGCAATTAAATGAAAAAACGTTGAGTGTGACTGCTCCCTACAATTACCCATCGAATTTCTGCAACAGAAGGAAAGCACGGCGCATAAAACACCGGGAAGCGCAACGCGGCAACTAGTCAGTAGTCGCGGCGCTGCTTCATAGCTGGTAGATTAGGTCATCACATTGATTCCATTATGGCAGAAGCGTTATAGTATTAGGCGATATTCTTCTCACTCACCGTATAGACTACGTTTCTGAAGTACTGCTCCCCACAATGGTGCTAAAGCACACTGAGCAGAACCCGTGGCTGGATCTTCCATGATCCCTACCCACGGTGCGAAGTAGCGGCACACATAGTCATACGGCTCAGCTTCAGAATCAACGAATCCCTAAAACCTTTGTGTTACTACTCCTATGTAGTTGATTCTACATAGGCTATAGATAGGATGATGTGTAGCTCATGTTTCTCGACCAAAGGAAAAAGCGGGGAAGGGTAAAGGTGCTCTCTGAGGCATATGGTACTGGAGATTTTCGCTTTATAATGAGGTAGTGTCCAGAGTAGAAAAAAGTAGGGGTACTTAGCTCTACATTCTTGGGCCGGAGTAGTTTATTTCTGAACAACCTTCTCTCAATCAGTCTGACAATGACTGAAGAATCTTCTGTCAGCGCCTTCGAGACCGGGCGACGTATTGGCAGCGGTCACCATTTTCAGCGGCCCTTTTATAGTAGCAGGATGTATGGCCTTATTGAGCCTTCACTCCACAAAATGCTCTCAGGAAGGTCTACCGTCCGTCACGAAAATTATTTTCGCGACTATTTTGAAGGCCCAAGTTTCCCCTGTATGGTAAGATGTTATACTTATTCAAGGGTGTAAGATGTCGCGTCAGAAGTCGCAAAATTCGGTTTCTTCTAGAGAGTACCTATTTTTTCGTTGTGCTTGACATGAGGACGTCTGGTAGATGAACACGCCGGAGAAGGGAGCTATCAATGAACAGAGGCGTCAAGATCACACGAGATTAAACACACGACAGCACTGTATTGGAATGGATTCTGATAGTAAGGAATGATGCTAAGAGAGAAAGAATTATGAAGAGTTCTGAAGGATGGAAACGTTGCACAGATGGAGAGAGTACAGGGTGAAAAGCATAATGTATTGTGATAGTGAAGGAATCATGATGATTCGCCCGAAAAAGGTAAACTGAAACCTGTGACATGGCGTGGAGAGGTGCAAAGGTGACGACCACTCCACGTGTGAATTCACCTTCGGGATCAAGCTTCACCATCCTTTCTGCTCTCATTGCAGTAATTTGAGACAATTCAAAACTGAAATGTGAAAATTCCACATCCTCCTGCCGGTATTTATGACTTTTATGACACATTCCTGTTCCAGGGTGCTCAATCGTGATCGTAATGATAATCTCCTTCAACTTCATCACCGTAATGATGTAGGACTCATCACGATTCAAGACATTACACCGAAATCCTATAATCGGCCGGGTGAACACCCAAGTGTGTCTTCCAAGGTTTTTGGTTCCCCAATATCGAAAAGCAAAAGCTGGGCATACTATGGGAAATAATCATTGACCTGTACATCTGTCGATTAGTATAGTGGGGATTGTAGCAGTATAAACCAAAATGACTAAGACTAACTATTACCATCATCTTAGCCCTTATTGAGAGACATTTCATGTAGTTGACGGTAACCCAAGTAATGACTTAGATCCACTGATTACTGGCTTGATTCGCAGGTTTTTGATTCCTGTTTTTTTATTTCCAGCGGGGGATTCTGTGTCTGGGAAGAAATATTCGCCAGATAAACGTAGGAATTTCATTGAGCTTTCGGGAGCAAAGAAACGGGTTGGGTAAAAAAAGAGGTGAATAGGATATGAACACTTACTTTGTAGTTTCCTTGTCTATGACGATAATCAACTTTTTTGCGGCGCTTGCATAAGCAACAGCTTCGACCCGAATGATTTTCGGTATGAAGGATTGAATAAGTTCGTGCAAATGAGGCGGAGCACGAAACTGTAAACGAACATTTCTAGAAGATCGATACCTGACTTTTTTTCATGAAGTCTGCGAGGATTTGAGCCAACACAATAACAGTCTCGAAATGTCCAGGCTTTGAAGGAGCAACAACCTCAGGAAAAATATTCGCCAGTGAACTTGGTTTTCCGTGAAACTGGATGGCAGTAACGTTGTATTGCGGAAAGTCCATTTCAACTTGTTTTCGAGCACCTTTTCGAACAACAAGATTTCCAGACTTCGTTGCAAATGTGATCGTAGATGACTCGTTACCTGAAAGAAGAACGCTTGGACAGAGCGATCAGTTGCAAGATCTAGAAAATATACGAAAATAATGGTAAAATTGAAAGGAACAACAGAGGCAGAACCCAAGGGATCCTCATCTACTGCTTGGGGCCAAGTAGATGTGCCTAACGCCCAGTTTGGCTCCATTTCCTAAGCCGAACGCTCCTCATTTCTGTTCAGATAGTTAAACCTTAGGGCTCATCAATGGACATTGGTAACCCAGAGCTTTTGTCGGGTCACACTTTCATGATCCGCCCAACCCCTCAGTTCTTACAGGCTCCCAAAGTACATAACCGAATAGGCCCGGGCTGCCTACGATACCATCTACCTCAAAAAAAAAAGGGACTCTTTGTAATCCCAGGACGCATAGGACTTAAAAATTGTCCTTATGATTAGAAAGAACATGGGAAGACTGGAACTTGGCTCTGAAAATGTCGACTGGAACTTGACTCTGGCAATATCAAGCTTCAATAATTCCTGACATACCGATTTCGTTGAACAGAACATGGGAAGAAGCGAGTGTCGCGTGCCCGCACAGTGGCACCTCGGCTGTAGGAGTAAACCACCGCAACGAAAACTTGCTAGCTGAAAATAACGCATATAACCAGTTTCTCAATGTCTTCTACGTCTTTTTAGGAGACCTGTATGGAAATCGCCGTCTGTAGGAATAGGAAATGCTGTTTCAGACAGATTGAATTCAGCTGCGATTTTTTGATATTCACCATCTCTTAACACCTGAAATTTTATTTTTGAGAAGAATTGAATGAGTGTGGTAGCAAACTATTTAATTTAGAGAAATGATGATCCCCTAAATTTGGCAATTTCTAATGTATAAATAGTCTCAATCAAGTCCTCTTGCCATGCTTGCTCGCCGCGGAGAAAGAGGGGTGGGAGAGGGGGGGGGGGGGGGGGAAGAGGAGCTCTAGGCAGAGGAGTAAAAGCTTGCTCCTTCAAGTGGGGGTTATCGTCATAGGCAGTGCAGGCGGTCTGTGTGATTTTCGGGCAAGCAGAAGCTTTCTGGACAGTCGTCTATGCCGGTGTCAAATAGGAATCCTCACTGAATATGAGAAATTGTATTGCAAAAGATCAATTCTTCTCCTCGGTGTGCAAAACCATTCTTGTTAAAATCCGCAACATTTTTCAACTATTTTCGATTCAGCTATGGAAATTTAAAATCAGTGCCCAATAACTCGGCTTTGGAAGGAGGTGGGGCAATGCAAAGTGACGCTGATTTCGCAGGTATGGTCAGGGGTCACAGATTCCATGTCTCCATAAGTCTGTAACTTAGTCTTCATTTCTATGAGTACAATTTGACTGCGTAAGAGTCTGATGAAAGCACTGGGTCACTCGAAGACCCTTCGAGTCGTTGTAAAGAGGTCTTCTTTCAGTCCTTTTCCAGTTCATTAATAACATACCCGAGGAATCAAGCAGACAGCGGCTTGGTTACCAGTAAATCGTTCCGCTGTGAAGGCATCGACGATAAACGTAGTGTATTTTTGCTCCATTCAATAATCTAAACAATCTTGAATGGTTCTTCAACGAACGACAATGGTTTCAAGGCTAGAATTTTCGTATAGAGTGAATTCAGCGAGTACTAACTATTAGGTTGTTCGGAAAGGAATGCGCGCTAACTTTGTCCATTCATTTCTCCCCTACTATAAAAGATTTTTCAAAACAATTTTGTATATTAGATAGAGATTTTCATTGCGCATCTTTTGATACATTTTTGGCTATGTCTACTTTGTTTTTTCTAAGGATAGAAAGTTTAAAAGTTGCTTGACCAAAAATGCCTTTTGCGGGCTTGCATGAGGTACAACTTCAAGCAAGGAAAATCGGGTGCTGATTCTCATCGTGCCACATCTGAAGTATACGGCGAAAAAGCCCTGTCAGAAAACCAGTGTCGACGATGGTGTCGGCGTTTTCAAAACGGTAATGAAAGCTTGGAGAACGAAGAACATGGAAGTCTCCCTCAATTCGTCGATAACCAAGTGTTGAAGGCCGTCGTTAAATTGGATCCACACCAAACCACCCAAGAACTGGCAACACATGTTGGCTGCTCAGACTCTATCATCCATGAGCATTTGCTGGCAATTGGCAAGAAGAACAGGTGAGGAAAATGGGTACCGCACCAGCTGGGCGACCCAAACCAGGCAACGCAAGTGGCGGTGGCCAAAATTCTTCTCCATCGCTCCAAGAACAGCGGTTTTTTCATCTCTATTATGACATCAGACGGGAAATGGATCTGCTTCGACAAAACAACACGAAAAGGACAGTGGTTAGACGCCGATGACACCCCAAAACCCACTACGAAACCGGATACACACGGCAGAAAGGTGGTGCTCTGTGTTTGGCGGAACAGAAAAGGTTGAGTGTAGTTTGAAGTCCTGAATTCGGGTCGAACGGTTACGGCGGACATTTGCAAAGATAAATTGAACCGCGTGGATCAAGCACTGCGTCGTCAAGGTGTCAAAACGACGTCGACCAAATTCCTCCTCGACAACGCCCGTCAACATGTTGCGAAAACCACCTTGGAAAAAAATTTAGGAATAAGGGTTGGGAATTCCTGCCTCATCCGCCTTATAGCCCAGACCTGACTCCATCCGATGACCATCTGTTCCGGTCAATGCAGCACTCCTTGGCCGAGAGAAAATTCAAAAACCGCAAAAAAGTCCAACTCAGGGTGTCCAACTACTTTGAGTTGCAGCCGGCCGAGTTCTTCAGAAGAAGAAACCATTATTTGCGTAAACGTAGACAAGGAGTCATTGATAGTAATGGTAAGTATCTTTTGAATTGATCTTGTTTAGTTTTGTTTTTATAATAAAAATTTTTTTGAACTCAAACGCGCATTCCTTTCCGAACAACCTAATAGATTATGACATATAGAAGTCGAGAAGCTGTTGTAGATTACTTCAAGACGATTCAGTTCATTCAAATAGCCGAACAGGATTACTGTTTCCTACCATAATCCTGACTTGCTATTTTATTTGAGTGAATTGAGTAGTATAATTTGGAATTGAAGGTAAATGTAGATAGGCTCAGCATCCCAGTATCAGTGGGAGTAAATCGAAAAGTATCGCGAGAACTATGATCGGCTAGTCGTTTTTGTCCCCCAGTTGAAGAGAATGCGTGGAAGGAATTCAAAAAAACACATCTGAAGATGATTGAGCAGAATGTTGGGCATTACGGACGGTCAAGGACGAGAGTAAGGAAGCTAGCCTTGAATGCATTCGGTAGAAACGACCCCTTCTTGGGAACCTATCGATCAGTACCTTATTTTATACGAACTGAAAACCAATGGATGGATAAATATCAGAGGGTTTTCGTTTCTGAGCTCTGAGCCAATACCCATGTCAAATTCTGATTTCTTCTTTCTTTTTTTAGCTACTACCCGTGGGGGGGGGGGGGGGGGGGAGAGGGAGAGGGAGTAAATCAATGCCACTTTCTTCCAGCTGGTTTTAGAAGGGCAGGCCTTCCTGAATAGAAAGAAAGGGCTACTTTTTGCGAATACTCGGGTGAGTACTTAATAATCAATAGGTTTACTAACTGATGATAAGAAATGGTTTCTCCCAAAACGAACGCTTATTTGTAGAAAGTTGCGATAACATTATTGATAGCAGTGTGCCAAGAGATCTGATGGGGAAAATGTGGAGGCGTTTGCGCCCAAACTGGGAAGAACTGGGAGAAGAACTGGGAAATATGATCGCATTGGCAACACACAGTGGAATAGAGTAAGTGAAGGCATTGTAAGCGAAATGACTGAAGCGATTGATCTGTGGCGGGCAAGGCCAACGATAACCGGCTGATGTCGACCCAGAACAGGCCATAAAATGAGACCATCCCAGTACTCTAGTTTACTATTAGCGCTGGTCCACCCTCTCTGAAGCGGACTGCTTCGGGTGCTGTGAATTTTTGAAAAAGTGCTATCGGTCTCTGCGTTCAAATGTCCTCTATTTCGCAATTTCCTAGCAATTTAGATACCACTTAGGTTTTTTTAGCCTTAATTAGCTATTTTAGCAGAATGCTGTGGTGTCGCTAAGTAATCGTTGAGTATCCCTGAGTGTCCATTGAAAACACGTTTTACCTTCGCAAGACCTTGAGAAGTCAAAAGCGAGCACACCCAAAGACCAAAAGGTCACGCTCTTTACTTTGCAGTAACGTATTGTTTCACCAAAAAATTCATAAAAGGACCTTGATCGATGTACTCAACATACTCATTGTACTTGATTGATTGGGACGGTTAGCGGATCACCTCAACTCGAAGTTCCAAATAAACTCCGAATCCACATCAACTATCACAACCCTTCAGTTGGAGATAATTCTCTTCTGGGAACTGTTGATTAAGTGATTCAGGGAAGGTTCCGTGTGGCTTCCCAAATTTCAAAGATATTCTCTGTATACAACTTTTGCCTTACGCGTTTTTTCTTTATCGTGAAGCCTGTGTGAAGGCCATGAAGGTCTTTGAGGTGACTCACATTCAGTGGATTTTGTCAGTTTTCGGCTATTTGTGAGGCTGGATATGAAGGGATCTACCCACCCTACTACTTCCTATCAGTTAGTATTCCAAAGGCGATGAATATTCGAGTTCCGGCTTACTCCTCTGGTCATTTATTATACTTTACTCTTCAGGAGTGGAGAGGAGGAGGAGGGGGGGGGGGGAAATTCGCAGCTTTTCCGCTCATTCCTGATCATTCAATAGGAAAAGGTGACGTCGAACAGATTGAAACATGGAAGGGAACATGAAAGAGTCGCTTTTTTATGGAGAAAATAAGATAAAGTTCTTGGGCATTGAATATTTGCCTCTGACCATGAGGGGTGCGCCTTGCACCTCGTTTCATTCAGTATCGTAGTGGCCTATTGAAAGTGTATGTAGCCTGCACAATGACTTGTGGTGGTACAAAGCAGTGTTGTATAAACCCAGGAGAGTTTGGTAGCAACTAACCGACCTCGGAGAGATTGGAGGCTGGCCTAGGCGAATTGCTGGCCCGGACCATGCTTTTTGAGAGAGCGCCTTATGCGACTACACCATCTCCATCAGAATTTTTTATACCATCAGAGAATCTTGTGCCAAATTAATTATTTTAACCAGCCGTGGGCGTCGATAAATCTTCTTGAAGTCGCAGCTCACGATTATTTTGGGTAACCCAGATTATGATGAAAAATGGACGATAAATGTTTCCAAAGTCAAAAAAGGCTTCGAAAAACCGTTAAACAGGGGGCTGGACGAGAATGTGACCAGAAAAATAAAGAAGAGTTGGGCGTTTGGACGAGCTATACAATGTGTCTCACTGCGTAAGTGTGGGTCCTGGTGCGAATAACAGACAATGGTAAGCAAAAATTCATTCACTCATGAGCATAAGTAAACAAAAAACCCTAGTGACAGCAAAAGTTGCTCACCTTTTTCAGCCTCAAAAAGTATGAAATTACATAAGGGATCGCGGCAGCAAAAAGAATAATAGAGGAAAAATAGAATGGGAGAGAAACGTCGCCTCATCACTCGGTTATCAGCTGATTGTGTGTGGGTCCTAGAACGAATAGTTGCAATCTGTACTGTCTCGACATTCGTCTGACCGTCTGACGTAACATTGATCGAGAAGCGGAAAGGTCATCGACGTTCCCGCCCATTGAATTATCGTGAACTGTGCCTTTAATTCTACCCAATATTGGCACAATGCAGTAAGCTTTAATCCCTCATATGATGCACATACGTACACGCATTAAGTTGGCTATCTACTTGACGTCATCCTGAGCCTTCTACTACTCAGTATATTTATGATAATTCTTCTATAAAGAATGCAATTTAGCCCAGATGAATCCCCAGAACGAGTTTGTTCCGCTATAAATTAGATTTCCTATCAAATAGCGACTGCTGATGAGCACTCTAGCGGAATTCTATTTCCTTGTTAATCTTCACCGACATATTTATTAAGCGTTCATGCAGATCATAGCAGACATGATTGCTTCCCAGAAAGTTGTCATAAAAGTCAGCTGAACTTGTGTTACTAAGGGCAAACTTTCGACATTCGGGCCGAGAAATGCTCCTTTCGATATTCTTTAAACCTTTAGAGTGCTCCTTATACTTATTTTGACTTCAGAGTGCAAAGTACATAGGCGATTAAGCAGTTTTTTAAAGGAGCCATTGTTGAAGTTGTTTTTTCACTCTTTCGTAACTGCCCATTATCATTCAACTGATATTTGAGAAGACCGGGTGACCAAATCAGGTGCCAGCAACCTTCACGCCATGCCCCCAGAATGAGTTAGTGTAAGGGTGTGCTGGAACTATCCGGGAATTGATCCATGGAGTCTCCACATAGCTGATGTCAATGGGTAGAGTACCTTAGCATGACTTAGACAGCCAGCTAATCCCGATGCAGATGATTCACTATCAGATTAATGTACTGGAATGAGGGGGCGCTATGCACATGTTTTTCTCTCCTCCTCATTTATCCGATTGCTTCTATATCCGTTACAGAAGGAATTATCGATAGTCTTATCCTTACCATGCCATTACTATAACAGTCTCTGAAATTCGTAAGCTATTCCCCTCTGAAACGCCCTTATAGGAGCCAAATATCAAAAAACTGAGCAACCCCCCCCCCCCCCCCTCCCCTCCTTTGGGCAGATTTTGCCAATGCTACTGCGTAGCGGTTGTCAATGAGAGTTTTTTTTTCTTATGCAACCTAAATTATTCCCATTTATCAATTTGAATATGACTTTTTCTCATATTAAGGCTATTCATCCAGATTATGCTCTTAGGGATTAGAGATTACTCTTTATCCATCACCTGAAGATGATTATATTAAAGAACACACATTGACCGCCAACAAAAATGTTGCATTTTTGACTTTTTTCTATAAAAATAGCTGTGGTGAACTAGTGAAGAAGCTGGATTACAATGAGGGCATGATCTCGACCGATACAACTACCCGCCTGGCTTCCGCAACCATGACAGATGATTTCTGAACTTCACTGTTCTGAAGACTTGCTGCACCTATGGATACCCAAAGCTCTTTTCCCGTTCAGGGTCTATAGAACAGCCTTTTGGGAAAGGAATTTCAGAACAAAAGGAAGTGTTGTTCACGTGTAGTGTAGGCCAAAAATGTTTTGTAAACTGAGTAATCGGTCGTCTTTTACTACGATCATCTTCTGAGTGCCTGAGTTCTATCACGTTCCATATTTCCTTGCTTGTATTTGTTATTGAGGCTTTGTATTTACTGATTGGTTCTCGAAATACCAGTATTTTTTTGTTTTTTTCTTTCCCTCTAAATCTGAATCTGATCTTTCGAATTTCTGCGTACTCTGTTACTATCGTTCACATTCTTATGCTTTATGTTTGATTTGAAGACCACAGTTGCTCAGCTGAGCGTTCGCACTTTTCTCGGTGTAATAGCTTTCGGGCAGATAATAAGGCTTGGAGAAGCCCTATGAATAGTCTATTATGCATGTTTCCTTCCCAGATCGATTGAACCGAGTGCTCTCTGATACTTCCACAGCCTCGAGTAAGAGTAGAACGTGATTGGAGCCAAAGAATATATTTAGAATACACCATGTAATGAATCTAGTACATAAATTTCTATAGTCTAATAATAATAATTAATAATAATAATTTGCTTCTACAATAGTCAGGTAGTCACAAGTATACCTATGATCCATCAACAATGCCCTTAGTCGACTCAGCATTCCAATATCCCAAGCAAATATCTAGCTAATTATAATTTAGTTGAAAGAAAGAAATCCACTCCAAGCAGCAGAGATTCCAATACTTGGAAAGTACTTTTCCTACCTGATAACCGAGAAGAGAGCACTGTTTTTGTGCCTTTTGAATTTATTTCTCATACCGTAACATTGCCTACAATACTACTGAATTCTTGCCTACGAGACTACTGAATCTCTCTTGTCCTCTCTAATTTCCTCTTCTGAATGGTCCCTGATACTGAGGTGGCTGATACGGTACCCTTTCTTATTTTCTAATTATCTTCCTAGATAGTCTTTCATGTTGGGATACCTCCTCGGGAATATGTTTACAACTCCGAGACCGATGACAACTAGTCAGCTCTTATGGGACGCCTCGGACAAATTGGAGCCATCCCTGATGTTTGTGAGCGACCCACACTGCGCCTGTATCGAACCCTTACTGCTCACCTATTTGTAAATTTTCTAGTCTGAATAACTCTAAAGGATCACTTTCCATACTTTTTACCACGCCGCCAATGCATGTTCACTATGGGCTCGACAGTGTTTTTAGCGGGAACCCACAAAGATATCAACTGGGAGAAACAATCAACAATCTACTGGATCCTTGGAAAAAACCGTATCCATGGCACATTCCTAAGAAGTCGAAAAAAACCAACCGCATAGATTCTTATCACTTTATCAAGTTCAAGAGAAACATCATAAATTCTTCAATCGAATTGAGAAGAGACCTGAGCAAGAATGGTTCTATGGAATAATGTATAACGTAACAACAAGCAACGATTGATTGAAACAGTTTCTGGTAAGAGCACTAGATTCTACAGAAAAATGGAATGGATTTCACATAGAAACTTCAATAACTCAACAGAGAGAACATAAGCACTTTCTCAAAGAGCCTATGGCGACACTGAGATCTCCAAAGCGGTCTGACGGCACTCGTCGTCCGTTCTTTTACGTCGTTTAATCAGTGTATTCAATTCTTTACTAAACATTAACATCTTTTCGTGTAACGATGATGCCTCACAGAAGAGATCCTCTTGTTTCGAAGCCTTCGCAACATCTGAAAAAGCGAAAACGAAAGCATTCAGCGGACTCAAAGAACCAAAAGAATATAACTGCTAGTCAAAACTGACTCATCCTCAGCTTACCTTTTTCATCCCCATATTTGTTCTCTTCTTCTTCCTCTACCGCGTCGGAAGTTGTACTCTCTGAAAAGAAGACAGTAATTTGAACCTTTATCTTCACCAACGTCCTGTCCCTAGCCCTACTGTGAGACTTCTTTTGTTTCTTCTAAGCTTTGCACAAGCCGGGGTCGATATGAAGTTGTGCAAGAAACGAGATGACTGAGGAGATAAATATGGAGCAAGAATGACAGACAGAAGTAGAAAAAAGGAGGAACGAGAAAGATACACAAACACTTGCATTGTACGGGCAGATAAAGTAATTCAGGGGCGTGTCTAAAATTGCAACTTTGCAAGAAACGACTGAACCGAAGTAATTAAAAGGGTAAAGGATAAAGTTTTTGGCGTTAATCAATCCCGTCTGAGGGATGCGCCCCCGCACTCGACTTCCATTCAGAATCGTAGTGGCGTAATGAGTGCGTATGTGGCCTATACAATGACTTGCGGTGGCCAGCCGATGTACAAGTCAGTGCTTTTATCCTCCCAGACGAGTCTGGTACCAATTCACCGACCCCGGAGGGATGGAAGGCTTGGCTGGCCTAGGCGAGCATCGATCCGGGATTCGAACCCCTGACCGTGCGTGTGATATAGTGCGCCACTTGCCACTACACCACCTCCGCCGAAAAATTTAATGGAAAAATTATGGTCAGTAAGCTCAAATACAGTACGCATAGAATAGTAAAAAGGAAACAAATCTTGACCAGAGCTTTCCCATCCAGATTATTTCTATCATTTAAACTCATTTCTTGCTCCATTTTAGCCCATTTCTCGACCATCACGCGATCAAAGTCTCCCATCCTTGGCTGAACAGCTAGTTTACCCCGTGGCTTCGGCTATGTGAAAGATCACATAGTTAATGCGATTAGAAAAACATCAGAGCCAATATCCGCAGAGAGAATCAAACATTTTCCCAACAGGATATCCATTCCTTCACAGTCACTTGTATTGCATCACACCACTTCAAGCTCTCCTCCATCTTGCTTATATCTTGGTCAACAGTGAGCTTTTCAGCTAACGTTTCAGGACTCTTGAAATTAGGAATTCATTTGATATCTGGGCCTTTTGGAAACCCAGAAATCTCACTTGCTCAATGGGATACCCGAGTCTCCAGTGGAGCTACACTACTTTTCACGGAGACCACGTCTTAGCTCAGATTTTCGAGATTGTTAGCGAATCCCATTGCCTTCATAGAGGCTTCGATGTCTCATAGGTAAAGGTAACCAGTAGATCAACTATGATAGCCCTAATTGTAATAGAGACCACCGTGAGCAACCATAATTTCCAGATATTGACAGGCGGATTGATTCGTAGCCGGCCGAGCATCTGCGAAAGTATGGGAATGTACCGTATTTGCCGGTAATAGAAGCCGTTAATTGAATCGGAAAAGAGCATGTAGCTGGAATATCAACCAATCGTGATGTTTGATCGTGATTTCAAGATGTGTAAGGCCCCCACTTAACACATCAGCATTCAGTTAATAAGTGTTAGCCGATCACCTGATAGTGAGGAAGCGAGGAATGCTTGCGGAATAAGATGAAGAGAAGCTTGATCGTTGTAGAGTAACCACACCGGTGTGACAGTGACTTTGAATAATCCTCGTACGACTTGCTACAGACGCGAATTTTTCTTCATTATTCGAGTTTTTGACCTCTGTAACTCCTATCTTCTAAGCTGTGCCCTTTTCCTCAGCTTTCTCAAGAATCGAACTTTTGTTCACCACCAACTGGTAAGATCCAAATTTCAGGCGCCAGCCCTGGTACTCCATATGTACCTATGTACCGCAAAATGGTTAACGAGGAAAGAGGCTCAATGGCAAAATGTACGCCACTAGTTCTAGAGCCTGAAGTAAAAGTGAAACCTCATGAAGCAACTCAACGACTGACAGGACATAATCGAACAAAAGACAGAATCGACGGAGAAAGTGACGAGACATGTCGGTTGATTCGATCTCATGACCCTTACGGACTACAAATGGTACATTTTTTCAGCCAGAAAAACTCGTCAACAAATAAGCAAACTCACGGAAATACAACGAGCTATACTTATTAAAACATTCGCTAAGTTGGAAAACAATCCGGTGAAAAATGCACTGAAAATTCTACTCAAGTACGAACCTCTTTTTTCTGGATTCTCTTTTTTTCTTCTCTTTCAACCCCTGTTTCAGACTCTTCGCTGAACATCCACACTACAAACAAGTCTGGCCACAATTTCGAGCAATACCGGACTCTTCCCTGATGAACGCTATCGAGCTAAGGTTACTAACTAACGATCGGATAGGAAGAGCAGGCTTAGGTAGAAACAGTAAAACCGCACTGGTGAAAATTCCTAGGCTGCTTCTTAGTGGGAACATTGGATACACGCAAATTATAAATCTCTCAGTCAGAACCCCCGATAATTGGAGAGTGAATGAGCCATTACAAAAATTCCGAAAGTTACTCGATAGTGGGGTTGGCATTGCTATACTACGTAACCCAGACCTGCTAATTTGAGCAAAAAAAGAGAAGATGAAAAAAGTGCCAAGCCTATTCAATATTGTAGTTCCACAAGTATGGGCTTTGAAGAATCAAATAAAGCTCAATCACAACAAGAATAAAGCAATTGTTAGTCACTGGCTGGGCTTTTGAGCAGAAAATGAGTTTAACGTTAGAGCGTTGAAAAACAACAGCCAAATAGAACTTTAGGGAGTTATGGACCAGCTAGTTCAGATATTTGAAATTCTTATTAACAGGACAAATTCACTTTGTTCCAATATCCTCTTTTCATCTTCGGCTCTGCAGCTGTAGGGGCAAATTCTGAAACCTTTGCTGAATTTGGAATGCTTTCAAGAGATTATCTTCATGTCATCCGCTATCCGATTATGTCATACTTCGATGACATAAAAAGACTGGCATTTACTCCCAGAAAACAGTTCTAGGAAAATGCGTAATTGAGTGAAACCTGCAATGTTCACGTCAGTAGAGACAGTCCGTTAGATCTCATTTTCACTAAAACATTGACAACGCTTCGACGATTCCAGGAGACATGCTTCGGTCTACATGTGTGGGTTGGGCGCGATCATCCATTCGATGAATCGAGAGAAGGACCTCGCCATCCAGATGAACAGAATCGCCAAAGCACACATCAAATGGAAAGTGCATCGAGCTCATGTTGTGGTCAGTACAGAAAAGGGTTGCTCAGGCATTCTAAATGATTTAAGAGTTACCCTTCATGAATTAGGAAGATGAAAAATGATATAGTACCAAGCAGTGCATCACAACCGTTTGACCGGATGACCGAATCCCTCTCATTCATGCATTGACTTTCAGCTCCAAAGGCAGCGATGGCCATCTTATATTACTTCCCTTACTTTCGGGTAGCGTTTTACGGTCATGAGACTTGGGCAGGTCCTACCTAGCGCAATCGCATTGAAGATCCTTATAGACCATACTGCTACTTTTTTCGACCCATGAGTAGATTCTGATGACGGAATGGGTATACAACGGAGGCATCCCGGTTCACACCATTGGCTTCTTGATTAGAGGTGATCGGACCCCTTCTGTTGTGCCTTTCAGTCAGCAACACAGTGAAAAATGGAGTCCATTTTCTGAATCCATAGCATCATCGGGCAAGTATTCTTCGGTAGCTCAGTCCCACCACTTGAGATAGTACTACGCAGCCTTACGACTAGCCGTTTCAAAGGTATGACCCTTGGAAGACATCAGCTTACCACAAACAAAAATGCTTAATACTATGGTGAACTATCGACAAAGTTCTTTTTGCAGCACATGCTCGAACCAGTACTTGAGGTGGTGAAGGAATGCAACAAAGATTTCAATGAAGAAACCAAGGAAGCATGGACTACACTGTACTACATAATTGCTGAACTCATCGAAATTTATCGGCATAAGAAATAGATCTCCGTAGGAAATCAGACATTTGCATTTATACTGAAGAAATGATTATATGTATTTGTCCATACATTTTACTATAGTAAAACCAAGTATGTTGTATCAATGTGAATAATAATAAAGTCGTTGAAGGAACGTCTCTCCCAGTGCCGCCCACATCCATTGAGTACTCCAGTACATATAGATAGGACCTACTTTGAATTATTTCCTCCTTCCAAATTCTCATCGTTGCTCCCACAATCAAAATCCCATTCACACTGCAAAGGATCTTGCCAAACCAGGGAATTCCGGAGAAGCGAAACATCAGTCCATTATCAACGTGAGCTCTTAGCTCCTAGTCAGACAGTCGTTTTTCAGTGTCTCTAAAGAGCAGCTCAAACATCAGAAAATCCGCTTCTCCCTTTTTTGAAGTGACAAGTACACAGGGAGGCGATTAACACATTTCCGACAGCCACTTCGAAGTCAGTGAGTTCAAGTGCACGATTCACTGTACTGCATTAGACACAGAAAAGACTACCCTCACCTCCGCCAGCACTAGATCTAGCAGTTGTCAGGTATTTTTTCAGTATTTTTGCACAAAACCATTTTATTCCCACTCCACACAAAACCTTATGGCTCCTGACTCGCACGAAAACCTCTTTGATAGCACATCAATAAGGAGATACCAATGAAGGTAAATCTTAGGCTTTTCTTGCCTCATCACAAACTGACGAATAAAAAATAATTTCTACTGTTTGGAACTCTCCAACCACGACAGGAGGGCTAGAGAGTCCAACATACCTACGAAACTTCGCTGCCTTATTGAATTTGAGGTTGAGCCGAGGGGAACGGAGGTGGAAGCCGACCGCTCACAGAAACAAGCACCAAGACTCTTTGTATACACCCATAGCTAATTAAGTGAGTTTTATCGAATTACCTACAATTAAGCTAATGTGAAGGGACTGTGGGGCATCAATATTCGTACAGGGCTTCACTTTTACCCGTCCACTAATTATGGCTATTCATTCAATGAATATTCGGCTTCATATCTGGTTTTTCATTTCTACGATAACGGCTGTTTCCCAGGGTAACTCCATGATTCTGAATCCTGTTCTCCTCTGAATTTCGAATCCAAGGCTTCAGTCCTGAAACTCTAGAGGTACCGCACAATGCTTAACGATGAAACTGCCTCTCTACCGAAAAGCATTCCAGAGTAACCCAGCGAGAAAGCAGAATTCTACGGACCAAATCAAAAACTGAAAGGACCCGCGCCGACAATGGACAAAACTGAAGGAGAAAGCGACGAGACAGGTCGGTTGAACCGTCCGTTTGAATATTAAGAGTGGAAAACGGAAGACTTTTTTAGTTATGGCAGTCCGCCAACAGCTGAGCAGACTCACAGAAAGGCAACATGCCGTCATAGTCAGAACATTCGAGAAAATGGGGAGCAATCCGGTGAAGAATGCCCTCCAAGTTTTAGTCAGGTATAAAACTGCTCTTTCTTAGTTCTTCCTTCATTTCCTTTAATTCAAACTTTGCAGACTCTTTGCTGAATATCCACAATACAAACGAATATGGCCACAGTTTCGCGCCATACCAGATTCTGCCCTGATCAACGCCATCGAACTCAGGTAGATAGTTTTTGATTAGAAGAAAGAGAATAAGCTTAGTAAGGCATTCAAGTACAACGACGGGTGGAGATAGCCGTTGGTTTGGGTAAACATTTCCATTCTGCTCAACAATTTCGATGCTACCTATCGACCAGAGCAGATGAAAGGTATGCATAGCCACGGCTGACCGATCCAAATAAACTAGCTATCACGCAAATCTCTTGCCCACCGCACCGACCACTAGCGGATGCTTTTTTCCAAGAATGGATTCCATAAGAACAAATCCAGCTCTTATATACTTCCCTTATTGGTTGGTGGTGAGTCAGACCCACAGAAAGAGAGAAACGATGTTAAAGCTACACGGTTCGGCTCTTAGGGAAGAAAAGGGGCTAACCTGAGAGGCAATGAATAAAAGAGAATTGCAGATTACTTGTTGATTTCAGAAGGCATGCTTCGGTCTACATGTGTGGCTTGACTGCAATAATTCATTCGATGAATCAAGAAGACGAACTGGAAATTCAAATGAAACGAATCGCTAAGGCACACGTCAAATGGAACGTGCACCGAAGTCATGTTGAGGTCAGTCCTTCAAGAAGTAAAATGAGCCTCCATTCCAAGACTGACCTTCAGAAACCTACTATCGCAACAAATCCTCGCAACAAGCGTTTCACTAAGTTGGCTATGACAGCAGTAACAACCTCGTTCGTAAATTATGCGTAGCCGTTAGAGGCATACCAATGGGGGCCCGATTAATTTTCCCGGCCTAACCTTCAATTGGGAAGTTCGTTAAACACCATCGTCGCAGTCTTCAGAAGTTCATTACCACGACTAGGTGATAGGGAGAGTTCCGGATAATGATGAGGATTACAAACCTCGTCATGACCCTTCACTATAACATCCGGAGATAGTAAAGTGTATCTAATGGTGATATCAAGTACACGGTAGGACCATTATTACTACGGTACGAAAGGTTTCCTTTTACAGAACATGCTGGATCCAGTACTCGAAGTAATCAAGGAATGTAACGATGATTACGATGAAGAGGCAAAGCAAGCATGGACTACTCTGTACGACATCATCGCCGAAGTTATTGAAATCTACAGAAGTAAAGTATAAGACACCGTAGACGATCAGACATTTTCCTTTTTATTAAAGAACTGATGGTATTCTTCTAGCCCTCACATTGTACTACGTATGAAACAAATATAGTGTATTAAGGTTGATAATAATAAACTCGTTGAATGGATTTCTTTCCCAATGTGCCCTTATCCTATGAGTAGTTCTCTACACACAGGTGAAGCTTATTCTACAACATTTTATTTATTCTTCAAACTCAAGTACGGTATTCTACCAAAACCTTTCCATCGTCGACACAACAGGACTATACACCGTCTCCGCAAAACATAGAGCGCTCCCACAATCAAAATCCCACTGCGCATTGCAAGCTTTCTTCCCTTACCATAGGATGTTCGGGTCTTGCCAGTGAAACAAGGTATCTGTCCACTTTTACCGGGAGCTCTTACCCAATTATTTCGTTTTTCTGTGTCTTGTAAGAGCAACTGAAACGTAAGAAACCTACATTTCCGTTTTTTTGAAGCGACAAGTAGACAGGAGCGCAATTAACACATTGCGACAGCCTTTTCAAAGTCAATGAGTTCAAGAGCACGGTACATTGTACTGCATTCGATCCCAGGAAAGATTTACCTCCGCCACTACTACGTATAGTATGTCAGGTATTTTTTCAGTTTTCCATAAAATCATTTTATTCTCACTCCACACAAAACTTTACATCTCCTGGCCCGCATGGGAACCTCTTCAGAAAGCCATCTAATAGGAAACCCCAATGAAGGCAAATCCTCAATCTTTCTGGGACCATCACCGATCTAATGAGTACGGAAACACTCCTGAAAGTCACACTGCGGCATGCCCAACTAGGAAATCTAACGTACTTACAAAAATTTTGAATGATGCTTATTAACCCTTTGACGACAATGGCACCCACCGGTGGGTGCCACTATGACTGGCACATGGGACATTGCCACCCAATTTTGGGAGCCATCATACTTTCTTGTTTCCTACCAATTGCTTAGCTCAGTAAGCCAGTAAAAGAAGTTTCTCCTGGGGCAGTGCCACCCACCGGTGGGTGTCAGTTGCGCGCGAAATTAGGGGAGAGTGGTCCTATGGGCGCGTCACGTCGAAATCTGCATTGTCGTCAAAGGGTTAAATTAGCGGTTATGCTGAAAATGGCAAATGTGGAAGCCGACTGCTAACAAAAACGGGACGAGACTTTCTCTGTGCATACCCACAAATTAAGTGAGTTTTATCAAATTACATAGAATTAAGTCAACGGGAAAGAGTCTGGGGCTTCAATTTCCGGATAAGGCTTCACTTTTTACCCGTCCACCTATTGATACTATCCATTGAATGAATATCCGGCTTCATGAACTTCCCACTTCTCCGCTCTATGTTCCTCAGAGTGCCTCAATACATCGAAATCCTATTGCTGAATTCCAAGTTCCAGACCTCAGCCCCAAACTTCGTATGTACCGCACAATGGTTAACAATCTGAGAAACTCTTTAGGGAAAAGCATTCCAGAGGAATCCAAAGATAAAACGGAACTCTGTGAATTAACGCAAGAACCGAAAGGATCCGCGCCGACAATGGACAAAGCTGAAGGAGAAAGCGACGAGACAGGTCGGTTGAGCCATTGTTTGATTAGTAAAAGGAAAAAAACGGAAGACTTTTCCAGTCATGGCAGTTCGCCAGCAGTTAAGCAGACTCACAGAAAGGCAACATGCCGTAATCATCAGAACATTCGCCAAAATGGGGAGCAACCCGGTGAAGAATGCCCTCCAAGTTTTACTCAGGTATAAAACTGCTCCTCCTTAGTTCTCCCTTCATCTCCTTTGATTCGAACTTTTCAGACTTTTTGCTGAATATCCGCAATACAAACGAATATGGCCACAGTTTCGAGGAATACAAGATTCTTCCCTCATCAACGCTATCGAACTCAGGTAGACAGTTCTTGATCAGAAGGAAGAGGATGAGCGTCGTTGGAAAGTGAATGTTAACGACCGCAAATTGCAAATTACTAGCTGTTTTCAGAAGGCATGCTTCGGTCTATATGTGTGGCCTGACTGCAATAATTCATTCGATGAATCGAGAAGACGAACTGGAAGTTCAAATGAAACGAATCGCCAAGGCACACGTCAAATGGAACGTGCACCGAAGTCATGTTGAGGTCAGTCCTTTGAGAAGTAAAATGAGCCTCCATTTCAAGACTGACCTTCAGAAACCCACTTTTCAACAAATCCCCGCAACAGGCGTTTCACTAAGTCTGGCTATGACAGCAGTTACAAGCTCGTCTGTGAATTATGCGTAGCCATAAGAGGCTCACCAAAGGGGGTCTCGATTAATCTTCCAGTCTCACCTTCAATTGGGAAGTTCATCAAACACTATCGTCGCAGTCTTCAGAAGTTCATTACTACGACTAGGTGATAGGGAGAGTTCTGGATGATGATGAGGATTACAAACCTTCGTCATATCCCTTCACTATGACATCCGGAGATGAGTAGTAGGGTGTATATGATGGTGAGATATAACCTGGACTGGTTTTCCTAGTGGTTCTATTCAGAACGATCCAAGGAATTCCTTGGAAACAAGGAACCCAAAGACGAATGACATGAGAACAACTGTATACGGTAGGACAATTAGTACTGCGGTACGAATGGTTTCTTTTGCAGAACATGCTGGACCCAGCACTCGAAGTACTCAAGGAATGCAATGATGATTTCGATGAAGAGGCAAAGCAAGCATGGTCTACTTTGTACGACATCATTGCTGAAGTAATTGAAATCTATAGGAAGAAGGTCTAACAGTAAGAACACGGAAAAAATCAGCCATTTTCCATTTTTACTGGAGAACTGATGGTATTCTTCTGGCCCTTGCGTTGTACTATGAAATTGAGGTCAATAATAATAAACTCGTTGAAGAAATGTTTCTCCTAAAGTCGACCACATCTACGGAATACCTCTGCAATACAGATGAAACCTCATTCCTCTGAACTCACACCCAGTATCCTATTAGAACCTTTGCCTCGTCGACACAGCAGAAGTCCTCCTCCAACAGAACAGAATCTTATAGGAACGACTTTCATAATCGAAATCCCATTTCGCACTGTAAGGTAACCTCTCAGACCAGAACATGGTCGTCCTTGCCAGTTAAATAGTGCATCGGACCACTTTTACCGAGAGCCCTTACCCGGATATTTCGTTTTTCTGTGTCCCGTAGGAGATACTCAAACATCAGCATATTCACATTTCCGTTTTTTGAAGCGAAAAGTGCGATTAACACATTTCCGACAGCCATTCCGGAGTCGGTAAGTTCAAGAGCTCGACTGACTGTACTGCATCAAATCACAGAAGTGAGTACACCGCCTCCTCTAGTACCACGTCTAGCAGTTGTCAGGTAGTTTTTCAATAGCTTCTCATGAGAGCAGTTTATTGTCACGCTAACGTAACCTTCTGACTTCTGACCTTCTGCTTCTGACCGGTAACTTCTGAGGCTTCTGACCGGTAAGGGAACTTCTTGATGGATGCAGAACAACTCCCTTCCGTTGGAAATCTGGAACCACAACAGGAGGACCGAAGCATGGTACAAATTCACAAAAAGTAGTTACTGCCCTCAATGAGTCTGTGGTGTGCTGGAGTGAACGAACTTGAACGACCGCTAGCAAAAACGGAATAAGTCTTCCACCGTACACGCCCATAGCTAGTGACGTGCGTTTTATCAAAGTACACGGAAATAAGTAGATGGAAAGGGGAAGTGGAGCTTCAACATTTATATAGGACTTCACTTCTTACCCACCCACCTAGTGCGACCATTCACTTAATGAATGTTCGACTAAAGGAACCCTCACTTCTACGACATATGCTGTTCCTCAGAGTAACTCCATAAATCGAAATTCTGCTTTTCACTGAACTTCAAATTCCAGGCCCAGCCTAGTCGCGAAACTTTGTATGTACCGCGCAATGGTTTGCAATGAAAGTGCCTCTCTAGCGAAAAACATTCCAGAGGAATTCAAAGAGAAGGCGGAAATGTGTGAAGCAAACCACGAAGCGAAAGGACCCGTTCCAACAAAGGACAAAATCGAAGGAGACAGCGACGAAACAGGTCGGTTTAACCGTTCCTTTGAATCATAAGAGTGAAAAACGAAAGACTTTTCCAGTAAGGGAGGTTCATGAGCAGTTAAGCAGACTCACAGAAAGGCAACAAGCCGTAATCATGAGAACATTTACCAAAATGGAAGACGACCCGGTGAAGAATGCCCTCGAAATTTTCGTCAGGTACGAAACTGCTCTCCTTAGTCCTTTCTTCTTCTTCTTCTTCGATTCGGACATTGCAGACTCTTTGCTGACTATCCACACTACAAAAGAATATGGCCACAGTTTCGAGGAATACCAGATTCTTCCCTGATCAACGCTATCGAACTCAGGTAAACAGTTTTCAATCAAACCGAAGGGGATAAGTGTTGCTGGAAACTGAGTATGAACGACCGATGGGAGTCAGCCGATTTGGCTGCATAGTTATACTCTGGTAAACGAATTTGGTGCTCCCTGTTGCCTACAGTAAGTAAAAAGCCTGCACAGTTAAGGCGGACTGATCCGGGTGAGCTAGCTGTCTCACAATCGCGCCACTTACCCATTGTACAGACTTTGCCAGTAGGTTCTGCTCCATTTTTCATGGACCGGCTTCACTGAAACGAATCCAGCCATGATTTACTTTTCCTACTGGTAAGTCAGGGTGACAGAGAGAGAAAGGAAGACTTTTTCTGTCACCTGATCGTCAACCACTAACTGCTACACCACAGAAGTTGGGGCAAATCTGAAGAGCAACAGACAAAGGAAAGTATAGGAATTTGCAGATCGACAATAAGGCTTTGCTGATTCCAGAAGGCATGCTTCCGTCTATATATGTGGCTTGACTGCAATAATTCGTTCGATGACTCGAGAAAGCGAATTCGCGAATCACATGAAGCGAATCGCCAAAGCCCATGTGAAATGGAACGTTCATCGAGGTCATGTTGAGGTCAGTTTTTTTTGAAATTCAATCCAGCCCTCATTTCAAGTCTAACCTTCAGAAATCTCTCAAATTCTTGCAATGAGCCTACCTCTAAGAATGGCTATAAGATCAGTCAGAACCTGCTCCGTAAATTATGCGTAGCCATAGGAGGCTCACTGATATGAGATACGATTAATTTTTCCGATCCTCAGACTAAATTGTGAAACTTGCTGAATACCATCGCGGCATCAGTCAGAAGTTCATAGCTACGAAAAGTTCAGCGGCGGACTTTTAGCTCACGATGAGAATACAAACCTTTACCATGACCGTTAACTATGATCTCTAGGATTTGGGGAAGGTGGAGGACGGGGAATCGTAATGTTGATGTCAAGTAGTTATTGAACTCTAGGATACTTCTACTCAAATCTAGCCAAGGGAACCCTTTATCCTGTCCACCTTCTTCATGAATAGTAAATTATTTCAGATAACTACCATTCTCTTTCCTTCTTACTCTTTTTGGGACTGAAAAGGAGAAACTGAGCCATCAAGGAACTTCTTTTTATAGCACATGGTGGACCCAGTACTCGAAGTAGTCAAGGAATGCAACGATGATTTCGACGAGGAAACAAAGGAAGCATGGACTACTCTGTACGATATTCTTGCCGAAGTAATCGAAATCTACAGGAACAAGCTGTAAGAGCATGCAGAAGACCAGGCTCCAGCCGTTACCATCATCGCCCTTATTGTTTTTCTTTTTCTACGCGTTTCTTTCCATTTTTCTAGGTAACCACGTATGTTTTGAGTAAAGCCATTACCATATTATCACACCGCCTAAAATCTATTAGATACTTCAGAGTGTAGATAAACTTGTTTGACAGCGGTCTTTTTCTCGTTCTAACTCCAGTACATCTAAATGGTCCACAGCTTCTTCTTCCAGTTCGTTTTAGAACCTATCACTTAGAATCAACTGAATTGTAACCATTTCGTCGCGGTATGCCCCCCACTCAAAGTCTCTACTTATCCTTCCAGTTAGTGTTATCGACGCCCAGTTCTTTAATCAACGTAAAACGGACGTGTCAGATTCGCTTCAGATACCATGAAATGGGGTTGTCCCAAACGTCTGGCGTTTGATGTCTGGGAGATTCCGTTTCCGATTACGCGACAAACACATGAGGGCGGGAGTCTCTTGTTGCTATCTTAACGAGTTGGTTTCAAACTTTGGACCAACCCAGACCGTCCGCTTCGACAATATTCACCAACCATCTCATCGGCTACCATTTAAAATGCATGAGAATAATAATTTTTAGATAACGCCCTGGAGCGTTGATCAATTCTGAGGTATGCGCGAGTGGCGTATTGAAAGCGTATTTGACCGATACAATGGCTTGCGGTGGCCAGCCGATGTATAAATCAGTGCTTTTATCCTCCCAGACGAGCCTGCTATCAATCATCCGACCCCGAAGGGGTTGAAGGCCTGGTTGGCTTAGGTATTCATCGATGCGGGACTCGAGCCCGTTACCGCGCATGTGAGATAATGCTCCACTCGCCACTACACCACTTCTGCCCTGCATGAGAATAGTAACAATAAAAAACTTATTGTTAGAAAACTCTTATAGGTGGTTTTCAGCGAATATCATGCAGTATGTTAAACTGAAGCGATTGGAATCGACCATCCCTAAAAATATCCCCAGATAGCCGACATGGCCTAGATGTCATATAAGGTGAGTTCATAGACCACACAAGGTTCAAGTCGTCCTAGGCGTGTGGTGATGTCTCAGTTAAATGTATAAAAAACATGCATTAATGTATTGCTTTTTACGTCTGACCAAGATATCCCGTTTTTATGCATGTTAATCCTGAGGACAACTTATACACCAAATGATTCCTATTTCCGTCCTCATTTTCCGATGCGACAATCAGGCAAAACTGCGATTAACACATTTCCGGCAGCCGTTTCTTGGAACTAAGTGAACGGAAAACGTTAAGAAGGTAAATGTCTGCAGTCACGGTAATTGATTAGACAGCCGCCTCTTCCACATCCAATGAAGTCTTGTTTCTAGTGCCAAATAGATAATCACACTAATCACATGCCACACAAAACTTCAGGGGTGATTGATATAAGGAGGCTCCTCACAGATGAGCGGGCTCTAAAATAAGCCCGCAGGTCGGTAATCGCGGAAAGAAGAAAACGTGAAGGCTTTCTGGGATCAATATAACACAAAAGTAGTTTTCATTTTTCGAAATTCAAAATATAGCATGAGCTGCATGACCGAAGGATAAGTCGCGGACTCCTATAGTGAAGCCTGAGATTGCTGGAGCCTAGCTGAACAACTTTTTCGATTAAAAAATTTTCCTAAATGAAAGAGCCACTTAGTCTTCGTTGCCGACGGAATCACTCACTCATCGACTAAATCTACACACCGGATCCGCAAAACACCAACCGGGCACTTTCAGTGCACCATAGCTCAAATTCGGCTTTCCCCAGTTCATCAAAAACCACTACTATGTCCTGGAGTAAAAACGCACGCTGTAGTTCATATTAACAAAAGTATCATTACCCTGGCAAAAGGTATCGAAACGTCGTCCCATATTAAGACCCATCATTCGCATCACAACAGAAAAAAGGAGGGCATGGAAGCATTTCTACTCTTCCAGTTCCTCATAAGTGATTCTAAAACAGTTGCGTACCTTTCAGAATGAGAGACTCGGAATTCCGATCATATTCAGTAGATGCGCACATGCCGTATTCGCCTTGCTTCCCAAGGTACTCCTCTGGTCTCGGCGAAGGTGGTCGGAATGGTTTGGATATCTCTGAAGGACTATACCGGTGGAACTCTTCGAAATAGCTGTCTGAAACATTGACATCGATCAAATATTTGAACACATAACGTCAGTTTGATCGCTTACCTGAAAGAAACATTGCACGGTAATCGTATTCTGATGAAGAAAGTTCCGATGTTTCCATAGGATTTGCAAGCTGACTGTCATATGAGCTACGGTACGAATCATAAAGTGGACCATGGTCTGGCAAGGAGTAGTCCAACAAAGTGAAAGAAGGAGAGTGAGGTCTAAAAATGTTCTTTTATTGCCAGGCCGAGCGAAAGCTGCTGCAACATCTGTTGATACTTTTCAAAAATCGCCTCAGCTGAGACCAAGACAGCCTTTTCGAAATGCCATAGATAGTCACTGACATCGCCACACGTAGGATCTATTCTTTTGAAGGTCCATGAAGCAAAATTACGCGTTTCACTTCCGATTTTGAACGAACGAATGGAATTAGCACTTCATAAAAGAAATAAAAGGCTACCGTCGATTTTTTGCTGCTCGAAATCACGTACCGATAGCCAAATAAATCAAAATTACAGGAGACTAAATAATTCGTGAGGAATATAAGTGTGAGCGATGTCCAACAATCGAAGAGGAAGTGCATGAATACCGGTTTTCCAACCCCGCTCGGAAGAAAATTAACAGCACCAATCATGAGAAGTGAATAAGCGCACTATTAAATAACCATTATTTTCTCAAGTTGATGGATCCCACCTTTTCCTTCTCGTCCTATCTGCATAGGAAGGTCGAAAAGGTGAACGTTGGGCTGAGCTGACAATCTTAGGACGATGAAGCATCCTCTAAAAAGAGTACCTAAGTACAAGTTTTGAGAATATAACATGAAAAAAGAAATCAAACAGAAACACTATATACTGAAGAGGTAGTACTTGCTTTTTTGCAATATGATTAGCATCAAGGTCGAAGCTATGTTTAGTAAGTAGACGCAAAATTAAGAAGTGATATCTATGGAGCTTCATCATTTTGACGCTTTTAAAAGAAATCACTTCCTAATCAGTATATTGGAGCAAGCTCGACAGCAGCTTCGAAACATTTGGAAACCCGACTACTAAACGATCGTCATAAACTAACCTTGGCCATGGCTTGCAGAGTATGTCTGATTTCGACATAATTTCGCCATTTATCGAAGTACTTCCGCATGAGCCTTTTCGATCGAGCTTTTTTAAACTGTACCAGTTTCAAAGATATCCGTACTCTCTGACTATCGACTCTGAAGTAGGTTTATTCAGCGCCAACGGCTCGATCCACGTTGAATTCTGACCACTACTTGGATGTAGAAAAAAGAAGGTTTACATAAGGTCCCTAGGAATTCACCTCATGACTCTCTCACCAAATCTATTTCATACAAACCATCGCAAACCACTTCCCTCTTGGAAATAAAGGTGACTTACAATGCTAGCGAGGGACTGCTGCGATGCACCGGTTCATTTCGCTTGGCGTAATTGGACGGTGCGAACACTTAAAGAACCAATCATCGTTAATAGTCAACATTATGCATGGAAAAATTTATGTCGCTCCCTAAAAGAACCACGAGCGAAGCAATCAAGAAAATAGCGGCGAATAGCAGACATGGAAGATTGTTTTTAACACTTTTAGCACGAGCACCAGAGCAAAGAAGACCAATTTTGAAAGAAGACGGGACTCACTTTGACAATTCCAAACTCCTTGGAATGTCTCCCAATCATGTAGCCGTTCTTGTCGCTTCCGGCGATTGTCCAGTACTCGAGCACGCCAAACGTCCCAGAACTGTCGAAGCCACAGCAACTCCATTTGATCGCGAAATCGTTGGAGGCCCAGTGATATCTGGAATAGTGCAATTCGAAAACATATAACAGCAAGACTCACCATCAACCCACCTCATCGGATTCGGACTTCAGTGTTTTCTTAAGAACAGCTTTAGTTTCTTTATCAACAGCATGCCACAATCTTGAGCGCCACAACTCTTCGATCAAACTCTGCGCTGTTGTCTCAATATGAACACGAATGCCTTCTCTAGAATGAATGCCAAATTCTTCACAAGCTAGACAACTCTAATCCATTGATGAAAAAAGGTAAAGTCACAAAGCTGGTAATGATTGCAGCACACTCACCTCAATTCCTCTCTGATAGCTGCTTTTGCTTTCTCTGCGATAAACTCATCCAGCAACTGCTCAAGAAGCTGACGGACTACTTTAATTTTTTCTTCTTTCAACTTTTCAGATTTTAAACGAGCTCGCTCCCTTTCTCGCTCCCTTCGCTCTTCGCTTAATGAATCAATAAGGAGCTCTCTGAAAACACCACATTTAGAATCAGGAACTGTTATCAGACGAGGAACGATTGTACTGACCACAATGTTAATGAGAAGTAGTGAATTTTTCAAACAGAGCCGTTAGTATCACCTGATGAATTCATCGACTAAGTCGCTCGAAATGGAGGAGACTAGTTCTTCAACGTTAACATCTCGACATATTGTGAAGCTCTCCCTATCTGCCACTTCGCGTACTACATTCTCCACCGTAGAACTAACCTGAAACCAATTCCATAGAAAAGAAGTTGGAAAAGGACTAACAACTACAGATCCTTCACCGAAAAAGCTTCAACTGAAAAAACTATTGCACTGACCCACGATCGAGCTTCACGGTGTTCCTCTCTCATATGCGCTATGGAAGCTGGCTTCATCGGAGCCGGATTTTGTTCAGCAAACATTAACCGTTGAGCTTCTGACTGAAAGAATGCCGAGTATCACTTCCTACACAGGGATACCTCTCCGATTCAGCAGCCAAAAACTTGAACATTCTTCTGATACCCACCTGAAGGGAATACTTTTCGAATACGGCTGAAAGCACTGGGTCCTTGTTATATCGATTGGAATCGTCAAATGAATCAGTAATTGTAGCGATTGAAAAGAAGGTGAAGGGCTCAGGTCCATAAACAACCTGAGACAAAACAAATGCGTAAATGTGAGATAGCTAGACTATGTAAAAATACGATTATACTGAGAATTTACCTGACTCCATGCTGCATGATTTTTCGCGTCTATCCAAAGATAAGGCCGTGCAGGGGCGTCAGGGTCTTGAACGAAGACATCACGATTGAATAGCACCTGCGACATGGTTTTAATCACGTGCATACACAAAGGCAAATATTCAAACCGTTCTTTGGATTCCATTTCTAGACCAACGAGGTCGAACATTCGTTAAAAGTGGGACCAGTAGGAAACGGCCATTCTCAAGTAGCTGTGACATGATTTTCGCCACTTGAAGTTTAACGAAAGGAGGCGAAATCTTCTTCTTTGAACATGCTCGGAGAACCGCTTCATAAGAACTCCGCGCTCAAAATTTTCCGACTAATCGCAGACCGATATGCACCAGCCTCCATATTGGACCACAACGATCAGAAGGAACTTTGCAAACTTGAACTTCAGATATTTTTCTCTAGAATTTCTCTCAACAGTGCTTGGTTAAGAATTGTGCAAGTTCTTCTGGGCAAGAAATGACGAAGAGATAAGAAGTTTGCCTTTTAACATAAATTGCAGAAAGTATTTGTAGCCACTACGACATCCGTTTCAGCATAGAACTCAGAATGTCAAAGAATTTACTTGATCATGGTCCACACTGTTTGGATACACTCTGTAGAGAGCTAGAGAATTGAAAGCATCTTCTCGATCATCCCAAGCAAGAACCCGTAGCAAGTACGCGGTGTCTAAGAGGAACTCAGAACGAATACCATATGCAGTCATCATCGTGTGTAGAGCATTTGACAGAACCTACAAAATGCTACACGATTGTATGTGAAAAGGTGTGGAAATTTTGCGAAACGTACCGTATTGAAATAACGATGGCATATGCAGCACTGAAGGAACGTTGCTTCATTCCTTAGTAAACGGAAAAATCTGAAACTGACGCATAGGAAAGCATAATCATACGCAACTTCACAAACGATCCTTCTATCTGCCCGCTCAAGACAACGGAGATGTTACTGGGAGACAACAATTTAGTGTGAGGCAAAACAACATACCTGACATAGTTCTTATTTTGTAGAGCACTAGAGAGCTGGAGGGCTAGCCGAACAGGTTTAGACTCACGCACTTCCTTCCGATATGACAACACCTACAACGAAACCAATCAAAAATACGACAATTCCTGAGAATTGAGTAATCAACAGTAATAATTTACACTTTGGAGATGGAAGTTGAGTTTACCTGTCTCATAATGTTACTATCATGAAGATGTAACATAACATCATAACCACGGAATTCAGCCTCAGTGTTGAATGTTTCTCCTTGCATTTCTGAAAGCGCCAGAGGTTTAAACCCAGCCAATCCACAATGATTCGAAAAGAAAATAATAAAGACGGTTGTGACCATAGATCAAAAAGATAAGTCAGATCCTGATCTGACATAAAAGCCGAGCTACGTGAGCCGAGCCTACCTAAATCCTCATAAAGATGTCTCAGGGATTGCAGACATTTAGCAAGGTTTTCCGTGTTCATGTTCTGATCGAAACGATCGAAGCCCAAATGACAAAGCTTGTAAGCGCACAGAATATGAATTCGAGCACATCTATAAACACAGTTACCCTCAAAGGTAAGCTATCGAGCATTAACAGCACCTGAGTACAAGCCCGCTTTAGGGGCATAAAAATCGGTAAAATATTGAAACGAAACATAGAACAAGTCATAACTTTCGAAAAGAGATACAGCTGTGCTGTCCGTTAGCATGAGCTGTGTAATTTCCTTGCGGATAGCACGAGTACGACTCCATAAAAAGTCATACCATGTGGCTAGATCATCATCATTTCCAGGCACATCATCAAGCACCTGGAAGACGACATTATCTTTTTTTGAACTACTGAAGTACCGAGCTGGAATGGCAGTATGATTACCGGCAACTCACATGTTTGAGAAGATAATCCATAGTGTTTTTCAATAATTCTTTTGAACGCAACTCATGAGGCAACGGATTATCCTGGTCAGCCGCACTTCTTGCATATTCCTAAATACGACACAGGAGAAGTCGCACAGGTTCTGATTAACTGCAATTAAGTATAAACATTGCGAAGCCTATAGGAAATTCTTAATGTGTTCTGTGAAGTTCATTCACTAATATTATCCAGTTATTCATGCTCCATCCATTTTGCTCAAATAACCATAACAATTAAACATGAGAGTAACATCCAGCATAACGGCTCCCTGAGCTAAACACCTTATACGTAACAAAGTAACCTACAACCTACCTTTACCAGGCGATTGGGATCCAACCCGCTGGGACCGCATTCATATGGAGATATCCGTTTCTGAACCACACGAACGTACCTGAATGCAAGAGTTATGGATACTGGTACTGCACATATAGGATAAGTTGACCACCCCACAAAAAAATACCTTTCTTTCTCAGTGCACATTCCCAAACATAGTCCTTGAACCTTGCGACTTTTTTCATCACTATGCTTGTTCTCCTCCTTGAAAACAACTTTACATCAAATGAAACAGGTAGAGATGTAAAAGCAAATGTCTTACCTCTCTCAGCTTTGACAACAGCTTATCCCTCTCCTCTAGAACTTGATATTTATCAAATTCAGACGGGCAATGCTTTCCGATAAGAGCAAGGAGAGACCTGAATAATAGGCAGAAATGTGGTTTACGAAAAAAGATTTGAAACACCATTCATTCTTACTACCTATTTGATGATTAAAAGGAAAAACCTCAGCAGGACAGCTTCGTCTCGAGTAGCTGTCTTTGATTCAGCAGCATATGGTGTTGCTCTGAATCTGGGTGGAGACACCGAATCCTGTCCTGCCGGATGAGATGAACTGGAAGGAAGGCTGAACTTGGCGCTACCGACCTGAAACTTTTGCCTGTTATTCTCACAGCAAGTACTACAACTAAAATGAAATAGAACCTCACACTCTGATCTTTGTCAGAAACTTCTTCCCGGCTTGTAGATCGTTTAGCTCGAACCAGTTTTGTAGCTCTTTTTATGGCTGCTGCACTCGCAATGCTGGTAGAGCTCCTTTTGCGGAATATGGAAGAGGAACGCGGTACGTTTTCACCGGGACTGCCAGCAGGATTAGTGACACGGTTGGACGGCTTCACGTTCTTTTCAACGTTTCGTAGCAGCTTGAACCTACTGACAGAACCTCCTTCGCCATCACTTTTGGGTTGAGCAAGCTTGTGGGCTGAAAGTATTGGATTTATATTTGAATGAAAAAAATTATGGAAGCAGGGTTGCAGAAATGGGTGTCTACGGTGATTGAAGTAAAGTCAATTAAACTCACTCGAATCACTACTCGATTCCGAATTGAGCCAATCAGCAAAACGTCTATCCCTTGGTTTCTGAACCCTGGATTGAAGCGCTCCTAAAAATCGTGATAGCAACCTGGATAGTTTTACCCATATTCAAAGCACTATACCTTCAGCGCGAATTGGATTTTGAACAGAAGTAGGACCACCACGAGTTAGGTTGCCAAACAACCGACTCGAAGGGAATTGACGTTTGAACAAAGAAGGAGCTTCTAAAAACCACATAATTAAGCCTGAGAATGATGCTTAGCGAAAAGATGGAGTTAGTGAAATCAGACCAGTGATACTGCTGTGTTTATTGTTTTCTGTAACTCTTCACGAGGTTTGTAAGTGAGTTTTATTAATACAACTATGCCGAGGTTCATAGAAAGCCGTACTTGGAAGTTAATTCGCAACGTATCAGATCAGTGAGTTTCTCTACAAAAGTAAATATCACTAGGTACCTGTTGGTTTAGCATTACCGTCGCCGAGCTGCTCTTGTTCGGCTTTTTTCTTCAAAAAACTCCCCGGTATTTTAAATTCGAAAGACATTGGCCGTAATCGGAGTTCAGCAACCTGAATATAAGCAGCAAAATGAAAAAGAAAACAGAAGAATACGGCCCACCATTGAGCGCATTTGAATAAATAAAAAAAATATGTAAGTAATTACAGCAAAATTCTCGATCAAAATAAGACAAAATAAATGAAATAAAGTCTGGCACTCCAAAACAAAATTGAAAACCACAATCAAGTCAAAAGTGGTATAGCAAAAAAAAACTCTTGTTTATGAACAATTCAAAAAAAGGACAGACGACATGAAGGAAGCATAGAACGGGCTGCAGTAGTAACCAGGAACAAACTTTGAAAGAAACTTGATAAATAGAAATATTGTTTAACTATTTTCAAAACACCTTTGAGAAGAAAATTTGCATAATTAACGAAGAGGGCTCCCTAAACCATTAAATGGTCTATGTCGCTGGCATTTGGCGAAAAACGCGCTCCATTGAGGGGGCAAAAATCGCTCCGCAGCCGCAACGCTTCTCCACTCAATTTTCCTCGGGCATTCTTCAGCCTCGTGCCGTCTACTCATACGAGCCGGCGCTTTTCATCCTGCCGTTAGATGGTTGTTGAGTTCTTTTGTAAAAGCGTTTTTGTCAGTAATGGGGAAGGTAGGAACAGTGGGGTTATCCGTGTCAGTTATTGTTTACTTATATCATTGGTCTAAGTCTTCGTTCTGCTACATCTCCCTAGTACATTATTGTTGCTGATGTTTTTTGTTCTCCTGTAACTTTACGAGTATTATACTCCGAAGAATCGCTCGGAATTTGTTTCAGAATATGGTTCCTGGTGATTTTGAAGCGGACGATGTAATATCATTAAGAAAACTTACAACGGATCAACTAATAGAACGATTACTTTACTTGAAAGTACGTTCGAACGTTGTTGAGCATTTGATTTTTTTTCCTGCTTGAAGTTCGTTTTGGATGCTTGAACTTTGATTTGTTTCGTTTAGAGCCTACATGAGAAAGATACCAAGGACTTTGAAGAGTACAAGGCGAGCAGTTTGGAAATGGAAACTATAATGGAACGAGAGATAGAAGATGCACAACGAGAAGCCAAAGCAACGGCTGCCAAACTTCATCAGATGACAGTTGAAGCAGAACGTGCCCATGTAAGTTTCAGCCCAGTTCAAAGTTCGAGCCTTATATGGTTGGGATATAAGACGACTAAAAGGTTGTAACTCTGTGCGACGTCAGAAGTATGAAAGATAATTTTCGAGGGGTGCTTTTTGATCCGAGCATGAAAAAGCTAAGTTCATATGTATGCGGTTGTTCTTCAAGTGTTGCTATGATCAGCAATTTCTTACACATATATTTATTTCAGAACAAAAACGAGGCGGAAAAACGGGAGTTCCTCAAAATTGAAGAGGCTTTACGCCGCGAGGTAATATTTTTATTTTAAACTTTAATTCAAACATCTGTTGCTCTTTTTATGTAGGTTTCGATAACGTTGACATAATCTCATTCCTAAGATTCACTGAGGAATCACACGTTACGTTTGTTAGCTCTCAGTAGCCCCTGGCATGAATTGAACCGAAGAACATGTGTTCCACTTTGCTTACGCAATGTGATTGCTCTCAGGTCACTCTCTGATTCTCAATCGAGTCGAAAACGTTTTTAATTTTGTTAAATTGTGTTTGGTCTTGGATTACCGTGACTACCTAGCTTACGTCAAATATTATATGGTTGTTTGATTTTGTAGTAGCACAAAAACGCAGCTGTTCATAACGGCATATAAGCTGCATGATTTGCATGGGCGCGATGAATTTTTTGTTTGGCTAACAGAATACATCTTGGTATTTCGAAACATCTGTGCACTAAAATTCTACGTTTTCTGTGACACTTTTGCATTTCGATGCATTCATTATCAAGCGTTTCTCATCAACACTTCTCATATGCGTCGCCAATTGGATATCGATTGTTGGATTTACCTTTTTTGGTTTCGTTATCTGTTCCTATGCTTTCCTTCTTAAGACGGGGATTTTTTAACTGCTAGAACAACTTGCACTGATGAGGGTCTCTCGTTAAAGCATTGTTTTGTTCTCTTAACTAAAGTCAATACCAAAATCACAGGTTTGATTCGTGAAATGTGGTAGTGAGAATTCTTTTCAGAAAGAAATTTCAGCGTAGTTTGAGGTAGAGTCGTCTCGGAAAGAGACTTGTACTCGATGTAGTGACTCCTCGCAGCATATAATGATTTGAGAGCAACAAAAGGTTTTCGCGGTGGAGAACTTTTGTATTTGGATTGGAATATCCGTTATTTGTAGCACCAATCTTTGATATGATATTTGCCTACATTGTCGGGCAGCAGTACGTGCCTCATACACCTTGTACATAGAATATTTCCTTGTTAGGGTGATTTTCTTCTGGTTTTCTTGTGGTCACGCTATCATACGTCTTTTATTTTCCAGTTGAGCCAGTAAGCTGACAAATGGGGAACGTATTTTTGAGAAAAAGCAATCGAAGGATAATATAAAAAGGTTTTCATGATCACGATTATGGCTGTGAGTCACTCTAATTAATCAACTTTAGAAGAAAAAAGTTATCGATTGTTCAGGGTTATCGTAGTTGATTTCTAGGTCTTCTCCGGAGCTTTTCTGTAGTCGTCTCTGAGAAATTTGATGATTGATACTGATATGATAACAGCGACATTTTGCTGGCAACTTGTCGGCTGGCTCATGCTCTGCCTATTAAAATCATCTCTTCACAAGGTCCTTGAGGCGCGCTTTATCTCTGAGAACATTTTTCTTTTCACCTCATGTGACTGACACGTGTTACTATCTTATTCAGTTTTTTTGTTGCTTTTCTAAGTCATGTTTACTTCGAGTTCGTTACAACTTTTATCTAAGAGCAGTCACGCGTTGTGGATGGAGTTGTCGATTTTCTTAGTGTTTGTATTTTTTAGTATTCCAAATGTTACAGTAATTGAACTGTTTTCGTAAGAGATGTATATTTACATTGGTGAATCACCATACACCTCCCACGTCCGCTTTTGTCATTTTGTGGTGGAACTTAGGAAGCCGTAGAATGTTAAGACGAAGAAACGACGACTTATACCAAAATGATAGAGCTACCATTCGAATAGGTCGATCTTAGCATTACTCATCGGCAAAGTAACTGATATGTTGTGTTTCTACTGGCTCCGTATGAACTCAATACAATAATTCAATCCTGGCTATTAAGCTATCCCAGGTTCCCTTGGGATTTTGATTTGAATTTTTGTTCTGCTTCTGTTTTGTTCTGTTCTTTCGGTATCCACTTCCGTTGGTATATGGTATATTTCTGATCGGAAAGGATGAACTTTTACCAGCCAAATTGTTAGGAAGTCGCTCCCCAAAGAGTAGTCGAAAAAATCACAGCTATATTTGTTCAGGTCAAAACCCTTCGCACTGAACAGGAAGGCAACCGTGCGCGCATACGTGAATTGGAGCAGAGGAATGATGATTTGGAGCGGCATGAGAGGAATAATCAACAAGAAGTTGCCGATCTAGAGCGGAAGGTTAGAAAATTTCTATGCACGACGCTTGAAAAGCTTGCTACTCCTTTTTCATGAAACATAATTTAATGCCGCATTAAGGTGAATGAAATGACCGAAAGGCTCACTCTTCTGGAAAACGAGTTAGCTGAAAAGCAAACAACTGCGGAAGAAATGTATCGGTTACGGTGAGTGTAAAGCAGTTGTTCTTTGTCTTGAGTTATGGTTTGAACAAGATGTAATTCGATTGAAGCATAAGTTGAGCAGTCAGTGGGGGTAATTTCTACACATATTTTCTTTCTGTTCTTATCAGGGAGGAAATGCGTGCGGCCGACCGTCCCCTTCTCATGGTTGGACCCCTGAGAGCAGAACGCATAGATGACACCCCGGAAGAACCGACTCCTATAGAGCCACAAAAACCTGGTTTGGAAGATTTGACTCCGTCTGTTGTATCTTCTGCCGTGATTACCGAGAAAAGTACTGGAGTTTCTGTTGTTAAAATCTCGCCGAAGGATACTAACGGGAACGCAGCCTCTGAGGTATGTCCTTGTTTGCAAAAATAATTTTATAATTATTCTATTGATGCATTTTCCTTGCTCCAGTGTGGCTTTATTATTTCCCTGGTCTTTGAAGATCAATCATGTCTCTTCATTGGTATTACCAAGGATGGGCCTTCTCCGGGCCTTCCGTGAACTCTAATTGCCGGAAGCCATTGGGAAATCTTTAATTAGACCTATGGGGTTTTGGTGTACTGAGTAGTACAATATTTGTAAAGAAAATGCTCAAGCACGAGTTTTGACAAAAGCTAAAGGACTGTAGTGCAGAGGGGTTGAGCAGAATACATTTTTTGGTAATATCGGTTTCTGATTGCAATGATAATTATATGCACGCCTTATTTCACATGCTGATAGTATGTATTAATCGCGTTGCCTTTGTGAAGCAAATGATTTCACATTCTACTGGATGTGCTTGTGCAATTAAGGCGACGATGTATTGCCGCATATTGAATTTACTGCGCAATGTCAATGATGTGCCTAGCAGCATGTGACATAGGAAATGTTCTTAAGCTTCGAGATCATTTGAGTCCCTATTCACGGGATGCTCTACATCGAATCAAATTGAAAGCGTTATTTCTTGGAGATGAAAATGGATGGTCGATTTGATGAATGGGATGAAAAGTTGCATTAGCGGAGTAATTAATCATTCGTTTCGAGGTTTTTCATGCTTTCAGATCTCGTTGACACCTTTAACGGTCTCTGGATCAGATGGCAAAGGCTTTGCAAGCTGTGTGAACAGGATTGTAAAAGATCTGTTGGTGAAAGTGGATCGGCTGGAAGGTATCCTGAACGGCCTTCGGGTGCATTCTGTGAGGCGTTAGAACAAGTTCTCGTTCCTGATTCCATAATAGTGCCTGTGATTGTATAGAACATCTGCTGTCGAGGGGATATACCTGGGAAGGGACGCCTACAGCGTCGTTCGTTAATAAGGAACTTTCGGTTGATATAATTTGTTTCGGAAGTGTTATATCCACTCGTCGATAGCAGCAATCACTCCAATGCAGTGCTCTTGCTATGGTGCTATGTGGTATTGTGGTACTGTTAAGTCCACAGTGTTAGCTTTCAATGCAGAATTCTGTACACTTTGCCCATCGTGGATTTCTCAGGGAACAAACCTTTACAATGTTTCCAGGCGGTGCGAGCTTTTAATGTAAAACGTAGTTCCTCTGTTGCTATTTGTAAGCTTGCTCTTGTATTATAGCCATGCATAACCTGTAAATGTACAGAAATAGCAAATGACCTTGCTCACTATATAGATCCATGCGAGGCTATTTGATAACTCATTGCCTCGTACTCCTCTGTTGCTTTCGTTGTACCTCATCAGTGAATTTTATATCTATATCTACAGAAAAGGAATATTGCTCATTACTTAAGAAACCAGTTATAATCGCCATTTGACATAGATTTTCCTATAGAGTGCCATTATTGTAGAGCTTCCCTTTCTGACTTCTCGGCATTTCTCATATCACAAATATCGCTCTATTATCAGCCATCGGCTTTTTCATGAATCGAATTGATGGTAGAAATGTATGTTTAACAAAGTTTTTTCTTTTTTGATGCTCATTATGATCTAGTTTGAAACTTGACATATATTAATGTTCGTTGGGAGTAATATAAAGGTTCACATAGTGTGTGATGTGCTCATTTCCTGTTGGTGACTGCCTTTCTGTATCATTGATAGCGTACAGTTCCTGCTAAAGTGGGGTACAATTTGCCTAATGGACGGGTTTCTCCTTTTCAAACAGATCTCAATTTCACATTATGTGTTTGAATTGGTCGGATATTCAAGTGACCGATTCTGTACTGCTGTAATCTAATTTGTTTTTGTGATGAAAACAATCTCTCCAGTAGGGGTGAAAGCTGAAGTGGTCTCACTTGTTACCATATTTTTTTCCTGCCCGTTGGAATTTGAACAAGAAAAAGACTGCAGCGTTCATGACTCGGCTCTTTGAGGTCAAATGGAGTTTGTGAAGCTTATAAGGACCGAATGAATTCGATAGCGATGGAATTGTTTCTAGAACACTGAAGGGCATGGTCAGCACTTAGTGAAAAAGGTGTTGTTTCGGAATTTATGGAGATGAATCTCACTCAAATAAATCAAACGTTTTGTTTAGTAATCAATTACCATGAGTCAGCGCTGTTTTACTGGTACTGGGTTCATGTGAGACAAATGTTGGTTGACTTTTTGATACATCATTGTCGTAGACGCATTTCAGTTCAACATGAATTCCATCTACTGCCATGATTTTGGCAAAAAGTGGGACACATGATGTACCCTAAAAGGATCAAATGATGCTGAGTGTTTCAAATTTGGCACATCGTCAATCAGAACAAATGGCTCTTAAATGTATTTGCAACATCCATTACTGTTCCTAATTCGTTGTGGAAGTTTTTACGCCGGTCACACCATGAAAACAGGTTTTCGGACGGTAGTTACGGAATTTGGGTGTTGCATAGAGGAGATTACGAGGGGGTGACGAAAAGTCAACCGAATCCACACGCTTGAATTTTAAAAATCGGAATAAAAAAATGTGACTTGAAAACTTTTATTTGCTTGGCTCTCTTCTTCAGTGAAGTTCATATTTTTTATTTTCACGAGACCTTAAGGAAAAAGTGATTTCCATTTCGTCGCTGCACAAAGAAAGACAATATTGTGGTGATTCACTGCTTTGCGGATACGCCATGTACTCGTCTTACAATTCGTAATTGTATATTCATACTGTTAGTGATTCTGTCGGATGGTTCTGACTCTGTACCACTTCTATGGAAAAATGCTGAGAAACCTCGCTAGAACCAAAACTGCAAGGCGAGCTCTGGCCCTGGTTTAGCAGCAAATGAGGGCTGGGCTTTTTTTGTATACCAAAAACTTTCGTCTCAAACTCAAAAGCGAGGCTCGTTTTACTTTTGCATTACTCTAAACTGGACTGAAAGTTCGTCGTTGCCCAACCGTAGCCAAAGAACTTGTCATGGCGGGATGGCATACATTTGAGTAGCCGGGTTGCCACTTGAAAAAAATCTTACATATTGAAGTTCCCAACGATTCTCGATTGAAGTCGAGTGGCTGATGCAACTTAAGGGATTCGCTGGCGCCTCTGCAAGAGGTGGAAATCCTTTCAACGTGAACTTTACAATGACCTTGTGATGTATCGAACAGATAGCAAGAAAATGTACGCTCAAATTAGACCGTTCCCTTCGAGAACTGGAGACGCCTGTGTAGGGATCATTAAGCCAAGCGTGAACTTCATATGAAAATCGGAAGGATAGATGGATAAAGTTTTTAGCGTTGATTGATCTCGCTGTGGGTGCGCCCGCGCGTAAGCTAATCAAGCCTTTCTACCGGGGTCGACTAATCGGTCCTTGATTTGTGAGGGGATGAAAGCACTGCCTTATACAGGGTGGTTCTTGCAATTGGTACAGGCTAGTTGTCCGCTGCATTACCATCAAGATTTTGAGTGGAAGTGGAGTGCGTGGGACGCATCCGATTGGGTTCAAAAGGGGATCGGGTTTAAAAAAATTCCCGTCCTTTGTCCTTCCGATATGGGGCACCGCAGGCGGTATCGCTACGAGACGTCCGAGGGCAGAATCATCCCATATCGAGCAGGACTTTTACCTGAGCTGTGTAATTGGTACCAGGTTCGCCTGAGAAGACAGTTAGAGAGATCAGTCAGTGCCCGAGCTCATTTTCTTGTTATTTCAGGACACCCTCACTCATTTCTAAGCAATCCATGCGTTCATGCTCCGGCTGGTGTTCCTGACGATCACTGCCGTCCGTTGCGACTGGGAAATCAACCTCAATCTCCCTCCGAAATTGCTTGAGTACACAATCAGAAACAACGAAGATTTGAAAGAAAAACTCGCCCGAACACTCCCTTAACCGCCGTTCTTCCAATGTGAAACTCGTCCAACCCCCCTTTCCAGCTCTTTTTTGACCCTTTCTATTTCTTTTTGTTCATCGTTTTTTGCGCTTTTTTCGTTGTTATCGCTTTATTCTAGAGTAGTTCTATGAATTCCCCTCAAAAAAGGGTACCCTAAATTTATCGTGAACGGTGCCTTTGAGCAGATTCATATATTAATTCTGTTCTTGACATTTATGAAGGATCTTCGAGGGTTCACAGGTGTAGACGCGGGCGGTTGCGACGCAGTGGTGGCTTCATAACCAGAGCTGTTGGCCAGCAGCATACCTGGAGTGAAACTGCAGTAGAAGGTATCCAAAGCTAGGTACAGCAGGGGCAATCACTGAAGTCGTCCTACCACCGCGACGTGGGCCTCGTAGTGACTTTTGAGATCTTTGTCTAACGACATGATGAAAATAGAGGGAAACCTGATATCTGATGGCGCTCCTCTCATGAGTATTCGGTTCCAGGAAGCGGCACTTTCAAATGGTCGATGCTGGGGATATGAAACAAATTGTTCCTATGAGGAGAGCTACTCAGCTGAACTGGGTGTTCCGAAATGCAGTACTCCTGGCAAAAGGTATCCTGAACACTCATTCTTAAATTCAACATGGCCGGTTTCATTTTATTCCTTCTTTTCGTGGCAGTTCGAGATGCAAATGCTTCCATGAGCGCTATACTTATGTATTTACAAAAAATTTGGTCATAGGCGGAAGTCGAACTTGTTCGTGGGCATGGCGTCCGGGTATGACGGTATGAGTTCGAGCCCGCTCCAGCTCCGATGCCTCATCCCCTGTTTAATCATATTTGTGATAAAAACCCGTTCCATTTCTTCTTTCAGACTCTCGCCTGTTCGCGTGTCCTTTGCGAAACGCTTCACGTGAATTGCAATATCCGTACGGGAGGGAGTATGGGAAGGGGACGGGAAAGGATGGGTGAAGCCCACTGAAGCAGTTGTGTGAATAAGAGGAAGCTCATCATATGTAGTATATGGTAGTAGAGAGGGAATACGCAAAGGGGTTTTAGGTGGTACATAGTGGCCTTTAACTAGCCAGGAATTGTCGCTTTCGGCGATTCTTAGCTAGTTCTCTCCCCACGTCGTATCTCAATGAGGACTATCACCCGTCAACCCGAGATCATGTATACAGGGGTCCTCCAGAAGCAAAACGTAAGGGAGTGGAACATGTCTCATCGAGAAGATGACAGATAGATAGCAACGCTGAGCGCTTCATCTGAGTTTTTTCTATGTCTCCATTCCACGATCCTTATCTCGCGTGAGTGGGTCAGCCAGCGTTTGTTGAACAACACAGGGCAAGGGGAAGTTGAGCAACTGAAGTTTTGCATTCGGAATGCTTTCAGGGGTGATCACCTGGAAACCGAGGAAGTATTTTGACATTTTATTGGGCCAAAAGTTCACATTATGTCCGCGATTTCAGAGATCGCTTTTACAAGCAAGCCGACTTCGGATACGTTGCCGAGAGAAGTAGGATGCATGACATCTGCATCTCACAGGATCAGGTCTACTTTCAGTTTTTAATTAGCTGTAAACCTTTTTCCTTAAGCTTATGATCAGTGTAGTCAACTCAGAGAAAAGTCCCTTTCCCGAGTTGCAAAGTTCACTCACTACCCAGGTTTCCTTACAAGTATCGAGAAAAGCCCAAAATGTCTTCCATTCTGTTCTCACCATTGTTTGCAGCTGTTCATCTGAGCCTACAATCGTGTGTAAGCTACTCTGTAACTGGTTTCCTGGTGATTCTGCCATAATACGTGCAATTAGAGGGATCGAATCCCTTCCACCATCTGGATCTGTGGCTTTCTGCTTTGGCCAATTGATACGGGGTTCCAGTGTAGGAGTGAATACATTTATTTTGTTAGTTACCCTTCCCCAATCTGTGCCATAAGCGTTGAAACGCGTGTGATATTTGGCTGGAGTTCGTGTGCATGGCGCGTCCTTTGTGGCGATTCTGTAACGCCTGTCTTTCGATTTTTTTCGTGTTCCTCGCCTGACCCTACTGACAAACTGGTAACGAGGATGAGGGATGTGGACCCTTTTTCCTGTAGTTGATTTCATTTGAAGTTTCTTTTTACAAAATATTTTTTAGAAGGGAAGTAAGCTGAGATGCTCGGATGATCTTCGATATTGCCAAGCGACCAACATCTTTTTCCATTTCAAAAGCTGGACGGCAAAGAACTCGAAGCGGTAACGGACTCTTTTTATTGGAAGATTTATTTAGTTAAAAAGGTCTTGCAGGTATCGCGAAGATGTGGTCCAACGAGGGGAAGTCGGTGGCAACTGTGCAGAATTCAAAGCCGAAGTATTGGTGAAAAATCAAAACGAACGAGGCTACCTACGTAGTTGGTATGGTATGCTATCGTCTGGTATTAATAAAATGCCATTTCTATAGAAGACGAAAATATGTGTATCTCCCAGTATTTCCTTGCGTCATCGCCCATAAAGACTTCTGCCCTTTAATTTCCAGCTATTCATTAAGCTGCTATGGAACCTCAAGAAAAACCATGTAGGAAAGCAAAGAATGGTACGATAATTGAAATGGGAAAGATTCCAAAATGGGAATATCAGCATTCGACCTAGCAGCTTTTTCGTACTCGGGAGAGAGTGGCAGGGAAGAATCGAGGGAACGCGTGGGGTTACGGTTACTGTAGAAAGTGATAAATTTGATGAAATCTGAAGGTTTTTGAGTTTATTAACTGGTTACCTCTCACCTCGATCCCTACTTCAGTCCGTCCCTCTCTGCTCCTGCCCCCACCCTGCTGCAGTCCGTCTCAACTCTTCCAGAGCGACTGCATTAACAGGGTCTTTTTTGCAGCACCCTGCTGGATTATATTCGAATGGGTGAAGTAGCAAGGGGAATGCAATGATGTTTCTCGGGGGGGGGGGGGTTGAAGCTTGTGTAGTTCGCCATTCCTTCCTCAGCTCAAGCCTTTGATGCGGTAGGTTTTCAGGGCGGACGAGTTTCTTCATTTCGAGTCGGTACCGTCATTCGATTTGGACGATGAACATTGCGATGTAATTTTCGATCGACCGACTGTAGTGATGAAGTTGGACGCCTCTGTGAACATGTACCATCATTTCTGCGATTTTGTCAACCTCTACGCTTCACAGCACATCAATGGATCGTTCAGTCAACAGGCTAGTCGCCATGACGGAACCGGCTTCAGATGCACACCAGGGAAGTTCTACTTCCAGGTCGATGTCGTTTGGTGGGATACACATAGTGGAGGATTCGTAGATTCGTGGTTTGGTGATACCTGGAAGGCCTTCTCCGACTCGAAACCAGTCGAATTGACGGCCTTGGCTGGACGTCGCGTATGCTTTAGAAATGCCATGTTCCCATTACTGGCCAGACAGGCTTTTGGTCTCTATTATAACACCCCTTTGGTCAGTTATGAGCTTCCCTGATCAGTTTTCGTGCTTTGAATGATAATTGTTTAGGAGAAAGACTGTCACGGTACAGGACTGATGCATGCATTTGCTCACCATGTTCTACATCGACTGGGTATTCAACAGAAAGGACCTCTGCTTGACAAAATACGGGTGACGATCCTCTCGAGGAGTACAAAGTTCAGGAGAATTCTCAACTTAGATGAGGTAAAAACTTTAATCTTGCAACAGGGAGTGGGATACTTTGGGATGTTTGTTGGACAAGTTGAACGTGCCCTCCACCGGCGGACTTTGAAGAAGAAAAAGTAACTCTCCTTTGAAAGATGATGAAAATGAACGGCTTATTTGTCCTTAGCGCTCTGAGGTTTCCTAGTCTCCAATTTTGAGCAAGACAATAAGGAGCCAGATTGGTTTTCACAAATACCCATTTTGGATCAAGGTAGTCGATGTGGTGTAGTGGCAAATGGCGCACCATTACACACGCGGTGCATGGATCAGGTCTTATCGATTCTCGTCCTGGTTGACCGTGCTTTACATTACAAGCAATTCTTAACAAGGGGGAAGATTTCAAACAGACTTTCCTTCTTAGGCTTTTAATTGGGGTGGTTTTTCGTGATTTTTCGTTTCTTTTTCGAAAGCAGATATCCCACTTTACCAGTAGGGATGTTTATCTGCTTAAAATTGAGTTGAATTCCATAAACAATGCTGAGTAAACATTCACGAACGTTTTTTCCATCCTCACATTTGCTTTCCGCAACGAATTCAATTAATAATCTCCTATGGAATAAACAAATACCGGCAATTGTTTACAAGATTCCAAATTTTAATCGAATTTTTCATGTCGTTGTATTAAATTCACGTCCTACAAAGGGGCTGAGGAATGTGTAACATCAATTGGGAACAATAGACTAGTTACGAACAGTGCCGCAGGTGAACACTCTCTCGTCCAAAGCTTGTTCATTGTTTGATTTTCTAATGTGACGCTCCGGAACAAATAGAAATTTTGGCAACTATACGATCGTAGGAAGGGGGTCTCTACAGATTAGAAGGAGCTAAACTTGTGATTGGCAAAACAAATTGAACCAGGGATATTCATGGTTTTCCTATCTGCATGGACTTCACTTGAAGTCGTGGAATGTTAGTTTTCTGTAAGAACAAGGGGCTTCTAGCTTGTCGAAGTGGAAATGGTTAGTCAGGTTAGTCATTGTCGCCACTCCACAGCATTGCAGAATTTTTAATGGCTCATTTACTGATTTTGATGTGGGATGATTAAGTTGATTAGATGCCAGCGATGCCAGACCCTTGGAATTACTACCCAGAGATAATGAGTAGGAGCTTTGCGAGAGTAGGATTTAAGAAAGTAGCTTTTCTGCTAAATAATAATTAAATTAAATTGTAGAAAAAAACAGGAGTTTTCTCGCCAATAACTGCTTCGTGAAAGCATTGAACAAGTTCCTTTGTTAGCTGTCTATTCATCTAGGGCACCCGCCGAGTTTTGCGGATAATTGGGGTAGAGGAGAAGGCGGCCTACCAGTCAGTTAATCAGGTCTCATATTTGCGCTTTGGTTCAGGAGAAGCAAGAGCCTTTTGGGACCCAGTGTTCGACTAAAACTGGACGAGTTGATCTCTAGTGTGGACAAGTTGGCACTTTGAGATTTTTGGGTAAAAAAAGGTTTATTTGTCGGTTGTTTAGTAATGTTACACTCTCTCTACTCCTTTTCCTTTCGACCAAAGGTTACTGACTCACTTTAGCGAAGACAAATCTAGCGTAAGGAGTTATTGTGTTAGCCAAAAATCATAGGCTGCTAAAATATGAAATAAATAATTTTAGCCATTATTTTAAAAAAGACATCTTGTTACCACGGGTGATCGAGAATAGTCGTAGGTGGGCAGTTGTTACCCACCCAGCTCGTGGCGCTGCAAAGTAAACTCTTTGACGAGACTGATCAAAAAGCCTGTTTCCTATACGTCAGTTCAATAGAAAAAAGAGAAGCAAGATTAATTGCTGTACCCTTGTGAGTACTACGCCAGTAGCGGCAAAACGTCCCACAGACATTCCCACTGCATTCTGTGGGCGGTTGGTAGTTCGAAACAGTTTTGTGAATTTATTTTACCAGATTTTGTGTATGAATATAGGTTTATTGAGCAATATTCACACATAGTGAAATCGCGCGGTCCATTTTTTTAGAAGTGACCGAGTGCCCATGGAATGTGGCGTTGAGAGAGAGGCGTTTTCTGACGACGATTGCCTACCGACGCGCTTCGGTAGGACTACGGTTGTCGTCCCAGAGTTGACTTCGTGTCAGTTAATTCAGACTTGCTGCGTCCTTGTGCCGCTCGTCTGCACACCTATGAGGCGTTCTCGGTCTCGTCGTCGCTCATATCTCGTACTTGACGCAGTTCGATTGGCACCAAGATCTTCTGAAAATGGCAACTGATACAATTTGTATAGTTTTTCCGAGTTTCGCTCTGTCCAGGGGGCCTACTCTTCCCGATGATGTGGGATTCCCCTCGAGTTGAATAGGAAGTTACCGTAATGTCTAGGCTTAGAGAAAATGTGGTGTGTTTTAGGATTTGAGATTTGGCTGGTTCTGCAATCCTTGTTGCTCTTCTGCTTGAGGCAGAGGGTCAAAAAAAATAGGGTAAAACACGGTTTAGGATATTCCTAGAGTTCGTACCTGATGCCCCAGCTGCGGTTCGCTTAGGAAGTATCCACGAGTGACCTTTTCTTCACCAAGTGACCGCATATTGTCGCTACAGTACGAATACGGTATTGCCGCTGCTATCGCTGAAAAGTCGTCTTTTAGAGGAGATTTCAATCATACTCCTAATCTATAGGGGTAGTCTGAGAGATGGAGCTTCATTTAATCGGATTTATCCGCTTCATCCCCTCCCCCGTTGTCCTGCGTGGGATGCTGGTGACTCTTAAAGAGTATGGTAGGAGAAGGTGGCGGTTTCGTAAGAGACTCAGTGGTTTGGATGAGTTCGATCCCAAAGGATACTGTTTGGTAGTTTTCTGGTCGGCGTTGAAATTCAGAACGTCTCTATCCAAGGTTTTAATGATCAATCACCTAAGGATTTCTAGTCGGATCACTTGGCTCGATCGCTGGCTCGAATAGTAGTGTCTACGGACTGATTTGCTACTTCATCAGTGGGTTTCCTGCCATAAATTACCCTTGAGATGACAAGGCCTTGTTGCATTCCGGTTGTACCATAACAATTCGTGGTCATGATGAAACGTCCCTAGGCTGGCTAGTACGATTAACTGTATAGGAAATAGTGACTAAAATCGACGGATATCGTACTAATCTCTTCTTAATAATGAGTCACTTCGATCACCCTAGTATCTAATAGACCCAAAGAGTGGCTTAAAATTTTATAAAGTTCATTATCGCCTACGTAACTTAATTTTTCTCTCGTTGCAAATCTGTCATGCCACGATACCACGATAGCGTCATCAATGACTTTTTTATGAGGGCCGATCCGTTATGATAAGACAAGGTGTGCCCCAGTTTACAGAGAGATACATCAAAACATGCAATGGGGGTCGACATGGTGGTTTCTGCTAAAGTAAATATTGAAAACAGCAAGCCCATAAGTGGAGTGATACGTGAAGCTGATATTTTCAACAATGAAATCAATAAATAAGAGTAGTGAAGGAACTGGGAAGGGTATAAAAGCAGAGGAAAGGGAAAAAGAGGTGGGGGGATTGATCTTAAACAGTGGTTTCCGGGAACTGGCCATTCTTTGGCGTTGTATAACCCTTCAATGATAACTGAGAGCTTCTTTGACTCCTGATCGAGGTTCCGCTTCAGGAAAAGGTATGGTGTGAGTAATACACCGGTGAGCGATCAAGTGCCTTTGGGGCCCTATAATCACTATTTAAGCAGCTTTGGGCAATGTGAGTAATACGAGCTTTTCCGTAGTGTGGGTAGTTGAATGTGTCTTGAGAAAAAACCAATTAAAAGGCCAGTGTTTTTTTAGCAATAACTAAATAATACTACCTGTCTTACTTGTCTACTATTAACTCATCTAACTCTTAACTGCTCCTGGTTAGACAGTCAACAACTTACCATGAATAGGTGAGAATATCATTTGTAGCGAGTACATGGCTATTCTGGTGCTCGTCACAATCCGATTTTCATTTGCTCCTATTCGCTCGAGATACTTATCCTCATTATTGACAAGATATGCTGTCCAGAAGAACAACGACACACTCTGTACAAATGACAAGGAGGCGGCCACACAGCTGGCAACCTGAAATTTTGAAATTCAGTGTGTAGTCCATTTACTCTTTTGCTTGGTTCCTTTTTTCGGGGGTCTGCGTGAGGAAAAATGAGAAGAAAATTCGGCTTTTGGGGATCATCGAGGCTTTGTCTCTGGCGACATGATAGAAGAGGGAATGGGTGATCAGAAACGCTTCCATAATCAATGGTGAAGTGAAATCGCGTCATTTTAGGGTGTTCCTGGGCTTCCTGATCAGTGCCTGCTCCAGTGGAGGGCATGAAAGAGTACCGACTGGAAATGCATTGGGCCGGAATAAAGATGCAAAACGTCGCTCCAAATCAGAATTCGACCATAGAGGGGTAGAAGGGCTGGATGACCTGAGCTAGTTTTCACCCAAGTAGAATTCACCCATTTGGTGAGATATGCTTTCACCCAGCGAACCATTTTTGCTCAATGCTGAAAAGCGTTAGTCTTTATTGGGTTGCTTCGAGTTTTCAAGCGTTTACAATGAAAAGTCCAGTCCACATGGGAGTTTCAGGGAATCCTCTGTGGGCGGCTGACGGACTGCAGATGATTTTCCCAGGACAGAATGCTCGATAAATAGGGTGTGCCCGTATAGGACATATTTGCACAATGGGAACGTTGCACATCCGGTTAGACAGACGAGGTGTGGCGCCGTCGGACCGAAAAATACATCCAAATGGATATGGCGAGGGATCGAAGCATCCAATTCGCGAAGTTCTTTCAGAAAGGGTACGACCCGGTGGGAGCCACAGCAATGGACATTACGTTTAAAAAGGTAAACTGGCTATGTTGTTGTCTGGAGAGCCAGTTTCTTTTCGTACCACTACCACTCCAATTTTGCATTGCTCCAAAATCAAAATTTGGAGTGGAAGTGGATGTCTAGGTAGATTAAGTCGCTTGAGCACAGCAAAACTCGTACAAGTGGACAAGTTTTGATTCTGGAGCAAATCAAAGTATGGAGTGGTAGTGGATGCGAAAAAAACTCACTTCATAGACAACAACATCACCAGTTTACCCCTTTCAGCGTAAGGTCCTCTACGTTTCAATTAGCATTCGAAGATTAATGGCCATCCTTAGTTTCGTGGCAAGTACTCCCATTGTGATTCTCAGTCACGAACAGGAAAGGCTGCAGTTCAAAGGCTCTGACAGCTAAGAAGTGGAGCGGTACTTCACCCATCGAATTCGTCAGGCTGTGGTCCATCTACTTTTATTCCCTTCGCAGTTATCAAATTCAGTTGGCAGAAGAAGGGGAGAAAGGAGTGAATTATGCATCTCTGATTAACGAGCTTCAGATTAAGAGGCGTTGAAGGCATCGGCATCCTTCCAAATAAATGAAAAGGTGTAGTACAAAGTAGTGGGGATTAGATGGACATGAGAGAATACCCTCTTTCTGAGTGAGAAAAATTTTAGAAGAACCTAGTAAGATCCAACTATGAAGAACTTATTTATTTGATTTTATTTCATCTGTGAGTACCTACCATTTCCTCACATTTACCTCCAGATCGCTATTAAGTGAATAATTGTCGTAACTAATATGATCCTTTTTATTTATAATGTTCCTGTTTATTTACTTAATTATTTGTTTATTTGTAAAATTATGCGATTAATCCGACGCGCTCAGGCACATAAACCAAAAACACAACATGACAACGCTATTTTTGCTTTCGGTGTGTTCACCAAACCTGGTGAACACACCGAAAGCAAAAATAGCGATGTCATCTGAGGGGAACGGCTATTCCGAAAACAATTACTTAGCAAAAAAAAATATTTAGGACCCTGAATATGGCTACCACTTAGAATTGAGAACAGCAGAGCAGTCCTCTGATGGAAAGCAAAGTCTCAAGTCCAGCCGAGGCACGACCGGCTCGGGGCAATTATCTACACCGGTCGGGAAGTATACGATGTTCTATGTGCTTCATAATTTGCAAAAAACCCCATTCGAGTTGGGATACCTGTTCACCAACTTGAGTAACTCTTGCAATGACTAGACAATGGTTTGCAGAGGGGTTCGAAATTGGAATAAGCCTTAAAGGCACAGTTCACATTAAATTTGAGGTACCCTCTTTTATTCAAAAAGCGGAAATATTGGCTGGAAATCGTTCATCGGCAGTGAAAAAAGCGATAGAATTCGCCTGTTTCGAGAAAAATATGGCTCTTCAAAAGTAGGGAAAATGGGGGTTTGACGAGATTACTACGGCGGAAATAACATGGAAGGGAGTCCTCGGACGAGATTTCAGTTGTTGCAATTGCGCAAAGAGTTGATTTCATCAACCCAAAACTGCACAGAACTGCCACTAACTGTTACTAAGGGTCATGACAAGTTGCTTGGGTCTCCTACATGGGTTCCCTTGTGAATGGTACAGCCTCTAGAATGCCGGTGAAACTCGTCCGAGGATACACACGGGACAATCTTTCGGCCTTTGTAACGCGATAACCAGGTCGTTTTCCGACCTGATAGCGCCAGGTATGATATACGAAGGGGCTTCAAAATCATCCTATGGGAAAATTTCAGAAACCATTTTTATCGTGAACTGTGCTTTTAATGATAAAGTCTTGGGGTGTTAATCAATCCCGTGTGAGGAATGCGCCCTCGCATTCGACTTCTATTCAGAATCGTATGGCGTATTGAATGTAAATGTGACCTATACAATGACTTGCGGTGGCCGGCCGATGTACGAGTCAGCGCTTTTATGCTCCCAGACGAGTCTGGTACCAACTAACCGACCCCGGAGGGATGGAAGGATTGGTTGGGCAAGGTGGATATCGAACCCGTGACCGTGCGTGTGAGATAGTGCGCCTTTTTTTTTGAAAGCAGTGGTTATAATGGTAGCATAAATGAACCAATATCGGGCCTAGGTTGACAGGGTGGCTGATAGAAAAACTCAGTCATAACAATTATCTTTGAAGGCTCAAGAGCTTGACAAGGGCCTCGCCGTAGTGAAGTAAAGGCAGAAGATGAGTAGATGGAAGGACTCTTAGGTGGGCAGGTTTATAGCAAGGGGGATGAGAAATGGTAAAATAAAACGTATTTCACTGAAATCTCACTCACCAGCCATCCTCTAGTCGGTCGACATTTGCAGAAAATAAATATAACTGTAGCATTAACTAATAAGAGAATTCCGATGATAACTCCAATGTAATATGGGCATCCATCATAAAATACACATATAATGGCGAATATAAGCTGAAATATGAATCAATTATGAGGAACAGAAACTTGTCGCTTGACACCTTGATGGGGTCTGATAACGGGATAGGTATAGAGCGCACAACTCAGATTTTCAATGTAAGCTGCGAGGTCGATGATAATTTACTCACGACTTGAATGGCGCTTGCAAATGCCACCAGCGTCAAGGCTAGCAGTGTTCGTGGATCTGCTGTCAGTACATGGTTAGTGAGGAGTTGTTCAACCTGAAATGGCCGCGAATGATTAATGGCAGCATCACAGTATCTACCGGTCTACCTGTTGGATAGGGTTTATGAAATTGAGGATGAATGTTTAACTTTCCCCTTCGGAGCAAAGGAACCTTTTTAGGATCATTTCCGATAATCGGGCTCCATTAGGAGATATGGATCTTAAAAGTCAACTCGATATGGAAAGACCGCCCTGTTTGAGTTGTCATCCCTGGTCTGTAGCCACAGCGGGAAAGGTGTAATACCTAATCAAAGAAGTGGTAGGATTTGGCACCGTAAATCATCGTTAGGGATAAGGGAAGGCAGATCCATCGTTCATCCGTCTGTAACAGCCTATATATTGAACTTGATTTAATTGCTGTTTTGGGCCAACCCTTTGCTTGAAAAAGAAATTTTTGAGATTGACTGTTATATGGGACGTACTTCGAGCGTGTTTTGGACATTCTTTTTGAAACTCCTTCATCCTAATGGCCCTCATCGGCACTTGGAATTCATTATCCTTGTTCGTTTTCGTACGAGGCTGATTTTTGTAAAAATTGACTCATTAAAAAATTCGAGAAAAATTCGAATGGATGAACATGATTACATGATAGGATTGAGTCAAGTTTGTAAATTTGGATGCGGTACTTTCGGCCATGGCGACCGGCTGAACGTTCATCGTGGTGCGAACTGAAATTCATTTGTTCATCACTTAAGAAATCTATCAATATCGACTTAATTTTTTTATGCTTTCATTTAATGAAAATCAACTAAAGAAGGGGCTTAGACTAACTGCTCAGTAGAAAAGTAAGTAAAACACTGTAATCAGCTCGATTTATACTTTCCTCCCACCCTTAGCGCCTCTTATTTTAACTCGGCGCCAGTGTTATGGTGATTATTCTCGAATTCATTCAATTATAGTGAAAGGCAACACAAAGCGAGCTATCACCGGGTTGGAGCTGACTTTACTTCAGAAAGTGATGGAATTGGGGAGTATTTAAAGGTACACTGTGATAACTGTAGTGAATAACTTACCTGTAGACTTTGTTAACGATACTATCATTATCCGAGCCCTCTGCCCCGGATTCAGTCATTCTTCTTTCTCTATCGCTGACCGGATCCAAGCCAAATGTGTCGCGATAGTATACCACAGGTGGAAAAGAGGGAGTATACTGTAATGGGAGTTGATATATTGAGCATATTGCACAACGCTTCAGAAGCTCAAAAAAGAGAAAAGATAAAAGATAAAGGACAAAGTCTTGGGGCGTTAATCAATCCCGTCTGTGGAATGCGCCCACCCATTTGACTTCTATTCGAGATACTAGTGACGAATTGAATGCGTATGAGATCTATACAACGAATCGCGGTGGCTAGCCGATGTACAAGTCAGTGCTTTTCTCCTTCCAGACGAGTCTGGCACCAATTGACCGATCTCGGAGGGATTGAAGGCTTGGTTGTCTCAGACTGATGCCGATCCGAGACGCTTATCAGTGATCATGCGTATGATATAGTGCTCCATTTGCTACTGCGCCACCTCCGTCCGAAAGAAAATATCGCCAAAAAATTAAAGTTGTAATGAAAGAAATGAAGAAGTAATCTTATAATCTTTTTTTTTTCACAGAACGATTTTTTGCATCATTATTTATGTCAATTTCCGAGTACTGGCGGGCTACACAGGCGGCTGCTCGGTGAGCCTTATCATCTGAAGAAAAACCGCTCACCTAAAAACTCCACTTTGATCGATGACTACAAGTTAGTGAAGTTGGAGTGTTAGAGTGTATGTTTATCTTGAAAAGAGGGATACGATCAGTACTCAATCAATAAAATAGTTCAATGGAGACATAGAAGATAATTATAATTCAAACATATGGCAGACAGGAAAAAAAATGGAATTGGAATGCGAGGGCGCATCCAAAAAGAGATTGGTTGACGTCAAAGACCTTTATTCTTTGTCTTCGGCAGAATCCTCGAGGTCGAGGACGAAAAATGAACTCTTTGACGTCGACCACTTTCTTTTTTGTCCTACCCGCCTTCTGTCGTTGAAGAAGAAACTCTATTTTGTAGAACCTCAAAAACTCCCGATTTTTTTCGTCTCGCGACAGTATTTTCTTCAGGGCAGTCGTGGTGTAGGGCAAGAGCCGCACGCTATCACGGGCACGATCCTGGGATTGGACCCGGGTTCGATTCCCTGGGCGAGACCAACGGAGATTTTCTCCCCCCTGGATCGGCTAATTAGTACCAGATTCGTCTGAGAGGATAAAAGCACTGACTCATACATCGGTTAGCCACCGTAAACTGTTGTACTCGCCGCATACACATTCATTCGCTACTACGGTTTTGAAATGGAAGTCGAACGTAGTGCGCATCCCAGAAATGAAACTGAATAATGCTGGAGAATTCCACTACTTTTCACTGACATCCCACGGACCTCGCCTTGCTTCTGTTATATTCTGTTCTTTCTTTTTTCTCGGTCAATACTCAAAATTGGACGCTCATCCTTTGGCTCTGAAGGCCTCATTATTCAGGCCATTAGGGTGTAGATTAACATTTTCGCAGAAACCAAGCGTTCACCATGGCTTTAATTGGACAACACAGAGTTGATTGCGTTTTTTAAACTTTCATATAGTGAATGGCACGAATTAATGAATGTTGGAGAGGTGGATGGTACGGTATCGAGGGCCAGTTCACGATAAAAGACGGTTGTTGGGATATCCTCCTAGGTCCAATCTGTGGCTCCATGTATACTATGTATGCGCTATTCAGATCGGAAAGCTGCCTAAATAGGGCGTTATAAGGTCAGAAGAATTTATCAGCGTCTGCCACGCCCAAAGACAGACAAGTTTCAACGGTGGCACCATTAACAAGGGCACCCACGTTGAAAATTCAGCCAAGTAGTCATGACCCAACGGGACAAAGGAATATGGACATTTTTTGGCTTGTTGACTTAACAGCACATTTTGACATTTTTGGCTTAACAGTACTTTACGCAGTCGCAACGACTGAAAATCTCGTCCGATTACACCTCATATGCCATTTTCCATCATAGTAAGCTCCATGGACACTAAAGTATTAGGTTGATGCATAATTATTGCGGTTTTTTTGGCGGCTTTTTTTCTCTCGATAGAATTTGAATATTGGGTTCGGGTTTTTTCTAGAAATGATCTACTTGATTTTCTCTATAAGAATATACTCAAAAAACCATCAGCATATTCGCGGAATAAGGCTTAACTACTTCGAGAAAGATTGGAAGATGGCACAGTCATTCCGCGATCTCAGTAACTTTTCGGCGATCGAGCAATTAGTCAGAGCCAACCAAGAAATGGGATCTGCCCCTACATATTCATCAGCAGAAACTTTTATGGCTAATCTCGTCAACCGCTCATCGAAAAAATGGCTAGAGAATAGACGTGACGTCGATTTGGATGACTTGATGGCCGCTGTCAAGGCGTGGATCGCCCGTAAGGATCAAAACTTCTTCGCTATTGGGATCCGACTAACTAATCAATGGGAAGCAGTGCTTGACGTAGATGATGAATAAGTTACGGAGTAATTGTTTGAATATGTCTTTGCTTAGTATTTCTATAGTTTCTTTAAGTAAAATTTGCTGGAAAAAATCCGCAATACTAATGCATAAACCTAATATATAGGGGCAGGTGAAATGCAGGGGAAATAGAAAATATCGAAATAATCGTGCTTGACCGTCAGGAAATCATGTGCACCTTAACTAGAACACCTAATGAACGATCGCCGACAAGTTACTGAGATCGCGGAATGAGTGTGCCACCTTCCAACATTTCTCGAAAAAGTAGAGCATAATTGCGCGAATATGCGGATGGTTTTTCGAGCATATTCTTGTAGAGGAAATCAAGTAGATCATTTCTAGAGAAAACCCGAACTCAATATTCAAATTCTATCGAGAGAAAAAAAGCCGCGAAAAAATCCGCAGTAATTATGCATCAACCTCATACGTCCATTGAATTGTAGTGAACTGGCTACAATATGTACATTCGAAATCGGCCAATCATCACTAGTTTTGTCTTTACATGAGTGGTGCCCACTCGAGCAGACCTAGGTACAACCTAGAAAATCAGCCTATCACCTGTTCATCGTACACATCAATTTTTTTTTGTTTTTTCAAAAACATCGGTCGTAATGTGGGTTTTACATGTTTTTTTAATAAAGAGGGGTAGGTTTGTCGTTCACCAACTTTTCGGAGGTGATCGGAGTGGCTGCCGAGCAATTGGAGATGACAGCCTAGCAGACTGGCAGCAACTTTGAGCGCTTGGGGTACGCCAGAGGTTTCTCACGCAGCATTTTGTTTTAGACCGATTTGGGCTGCTTTATGCGGACAACTTTAGATTTCCGAATGAAAAGATATATCAGAAAGATGAAAATTATGATAACAATAAAAATAATTTTTGCGAATGCAGAAAAAGTCCTGCCTCTCCTTTGAGGAAAACAAAAAGGAACGCTTGAGAACGTCTCAATTTCAGGCTCAGGGATACTGAAAGTCGTTCGAAGTTGAAGGCTAGGAACCTCCCTTCCAATTATATTTGTTCATTTTGGGAAGAATACGCTACTATGAGAAGATGAATAAGTGGAATAGAAGAAACTGCCTCCCAATCGATCATTTGAATGGGTCGGCTTTGAGTTTGTTTCTCAAGCACTTCATGAAACTTATTTTTAGCTTGAATTGCTTCTAACAGTGAGCCTTTTATGGATTTATTCCAGGAAATAATCTCGAAATCTAACAAATTGATATGTTTTCAAACAATTCTTTACATTTTGAGAAGTCAGGGCTATTTTCACATTTGCGAGAGAAAATTAAATCCAAAATCTTTTTGTTATTAATATTAGGTTGATGCATAATTATTGCGGATTTCTTTGCGGCTTCTTTTCTCTCGGTAAAATTAAACTTTTGAATTCGGGAGTTTTGTGGAAATAATCTTCTCGCTTTCCTTAACAGAAATATGTTTAGAAAGTCATCTTCATATACGCCAAATTATGCTCTATTACTTTGAGAAATGTTGGAAGACGGCCCACTCATAACATGATTTCAATGAACTTCTCGGCGATGGAACAGTCAGCCAAAGTCGAATAAAGAATGGAATTTGCTCCTACGGTCGCCCAATCCACCAACGAAACTCCTATGGATTATCAAGTTGATCGCCCGTTGAAAAATTAGTTAACGACCAGAACTTTCGACGAAGTGGATGGCTTGATGGCTAACGTCCAGGCGTGATCGCTTCCAAGAATCGAGAAGTCTTCGCTCGTGGAATCCGACGCCTAGCAAATGGGAAGCAATGTTTGACGTACATGGCGGATATATTCCGGAGCAATTATTGAACATGCTTTTCTAAATATTTCTATCCCCTAAGTAAAATTTGCTGAAAAAATCCGCAATAATTATGCATCAACCTAATACAATTTCAATGTTTCCAACATATGTACTTAATATGAAGGAGGACATCTGAAGTAACTGGTAAATCCCGTGATATTTCTGAAGCAGTGTCGTACATATAGCCGATAGCCCATAGCTAACACATCAGATCTCGAGAACATAAAACAACGCTCGAACACCTCGTATAATATTTATAGACTGAACGCGATCGGGTTTTCATCTGATCAATCGATAGAGCTCGTAATTTATCTCCGGAGAACGACCCCCGTCTCAGTCGACTTTAAAATGGCTTCATAGCACTGAAGCTCTAGTTTTTCATTGGCGAGGTGACAATGGTGTTGATGGCCATAACTGTCAATCAAATGGACACATTAGTACCCACAGGAGCTGCAGTAGCAAGTGAACAAAGTCTAGAAGACATAATGAACCTATTGGCCACCATTTTTCACTTTGGGCTAACATTAGGGTTTTTTCTAAAAGGACTCTATTAGTTCCCGTGGTGAAATGAGAACCATCTGCCTCTTTTCCGTGTAGCTGATATCCCTTGCAGAAGTCAGTGAATGTTTTGAGTTAAAGGCATCGATTTACAAAAATTCCAGCTGTTCAAAGGTTTTGGCCACAACATGAAATGTCGAGTAAACTTTACTAGTAAGTTGTTCTTCACAGCAAGGGCATTGGTCCGAGATTCTCGAGAAGAGGAAAGTGCGTGAAAGTTGTGTGTGCTGCTTAAAGCACCCAGCTTTTGACAAAGAGAGCTGCACCAGCTTATCGATTGACCAGAGCCAAATGACTGCGAAAATCAGCAGATGATCCTTTCAGCGATGTATATGAGAGAAAAATCAAAAGAAATCTCGAAATTCGCGATATTACGAAATTTCTCATCCGCATGAGCGAATATAAACGATTCAGAGGCCATGGCCAAAAAGAGAAGTCAAAGAGTTTATAGAATATTCAATGAAGAGTCAAGAGGTCTGGGAAAACTTCAGGGGTCTTATGGGACTTCATCAGGGACAGCGAGGCTTCTAGATGAATATATAGAGCGATTGAGATCTTGTTTAGGGCCAAAAGTTAATTGGGGCTAGCCCCTCATCTCTGAGGGCATATATTTCACAAAATAAAGCCAAAATAGGATTTCCTAGGACTCACCTTATTGTCGTTAGTCCGGAATGGGATTGGTGCTGCCATGTTGGTGAGTAGTGAGTGGAGAGGGAGGTGACACAAGTGGCTGAGGCACGCACGCACACACACACGACGAACCGCTGAGCAGGGAGCCTCCGGGGCTGTTACACCATGCTATCGGCACCGATTCCAATGGATTTCTCCCAAAGTCACTTTTCATGAGATTACTGATCCGTACTTTTCAGTAATCGCTGATGTTTATTTTACCTAATGGTTATTTTCTTCGTAACTTCTTAACCAGAAGTTATGCTGATATGATCCTCTTGTTAGCCTGGGCAATCTAGAGGCGTTTGCTATATGTCCTGAATCAGCACCGTTTCCGGGTGATTATAAAAGTCTCAAGGACAAATTCGTTTTGGCGTTAGTGAATACCATCGAGCTGTGCACCCACAAATTCGACTACCATTCAGGATCTCAGTGGCATATTGAATGCGTATGTGGCCTATACAATGACTTGCGGTGACCAGCTGATGTAGAAATCAGTGAATTTATCCTTCCAGACGATCTGGTACCAGTTAAACGACCCCAGAGGGATGTAAGACTTTGTTGGCCTAGGAGTATACCGGTCCGGATCCAAACCGGTGACCATGAAATAGTGCGCCGTTTGCCACTACACCACCACGGCCATCAGCAGTAGCTACATTCGGGGAAGTGGTGTAGTGGCAAGTGGCGCACTATATCACACGCATGGTCAGAGGTTTGAATCGCGGATCGGTGCCCGCCTAGGCCAACCAAGCCTTCCATCCCTTTGGGGTCGGTGAATTGGGACCAGACTCGTATGGGAGGATAAAAGCACTGACATGTACATCGGCTGGCCACCGCAAGTCATTGTATAGACCACACATACGCACTCATTACGCCACTACGATTCTGAATGGAAGTCGAGTGCGGGGGCGCATACCTCAGACGGGATTGATTAACGCCAAGACTTTATCCTTTTGTCCTTTAATGTAGTACCTTTGAAAATTTCATAGTCAGTGGCAGTTAATAGGGAGCCGAATGCGTAGGATTCCTATATTGAATCAGTCAAGATTCAGCAGATTATCGTTCATTCTAGCGACTTTTTTGATTTACTTCCGATAAAATCCCGTAAATGCTGGATCGGAATGGGATCATGTTATCGTTCGATCACATTGACATACATATGTCTACCTGCCGAGGGCAAGATTTGTGTGATGATCGGCTGGTCCATATGTTCCCCCATGATGTCATGTGTTGATCGGAGAAATTCTGGCCATCGCCCAAGCAGGTGTCGTTTTAAATTAGTACGAATAAAAAGCCACAGCACCTTGTCAGTTACCACCTCATCTCAGACTGAACCTTTTCAGAAGTAGAGTCCCAGTGGTGTAAGTAATGAAAAGCACAGTGGTTGAAAGCACAAGCACGGAATGCGTGGTGGTACTTCTCTCCGAATTCCCACAGCAAGCGAGAGTGATTCCGCGGCGGCCACCTTATTCTTTCACGGAGAATTCGAAGCTTTCCTTTCATGGCGCGCGACTGCCGAACTGATGCGGCGAAAGCGGCGCGATTTTCGGAGAGAAGTTACCACACCCGCATGGAATCATACTTAGTGAAGATCAGTAATCCTTGGGAGACTTTTCATAACGAACTTCAGCAGAAAACAAACGTAAACAAAAACAAATAGATGATGGAAGTAAGTTGCTGCTCGCTGGTTCCGTGCCTTTTCGCGATCCGTCAGTACTGAAAATACACCATCTGCCAGTTCGATTACACTTTTCCTAGGTTTTTGCCTGCTGTGTTTATTCCACATGTCGACTCTCCTGTGTTATAAAGCTCTAGTAGAATAGCTGGAGAGTCAGGCTCTGAAGTGTTTCTCTGATCGTTGCCTAGCTCAAATGTAGTGGAAATCCCAACAACAATCAGAATTTTTCAAAAAGATCAGGCATTTCATTTCAAGCGTGGTCTATGATTTTTTGAAGTATGGCTTTGCCCTGAGCAATGTCCTTCACAGTTCATCCTTCCTTCCCTCCTTCCTAGGCGATATAGATGCTAATCAAACGACTCCTGGAAGATGAAATTAGGATATGCCGCAGCCACCGGGTAGCATTTTTGAGTCTTTTTTTGCCGCCTCTTTGTTCGCTCCATGAAAGCTCAGAAGAAAATGAGCGCTTTGTTTGTGAGCATAACATGTGCTGAAATCGGAGCGGGTTTTTTCAAAAAGCAGAAAAAAATTCAGGGGCTTCTCTCGAGCTGGATATCCCTTTCCGCACGCATCGCTTTGTAGGAGACTACTGGGGTTGGGTAATTCTCCTATCTATAGTATGAAGTTAGGAACAGTTAGGTAAGGTAGGTGTGAGCACTGTGCTGCTTTCTACCGCATACCCGGACAATGGTCAATTTTTCCATACTTTGCCATCCCTGGCCCCTGTTACCTGTCCAGCCTGGTAACCCTTATACCTGGCCACTGCTTACCGTTCAGAATAACTGATTCTAGATATAAAGCTTTCCTTTTCAGCTCAAGAAGGCGTTGGAGACGATATCCAACATCAGTGTGAATGTTGTTGACTACAATGGGTAAGTCTCTCAGAACTCTTCCAATTACCACTTCAAGACGATGATTTTTGGTTGCAGCAAAGTTCCATTCCTCGAACAACTTGCCTCCACCCACAACTCGGACGTCTTCATTGGAATGCATGGTGCCGGACTCACTCATCTTCTATTTCTCCCAGATTGGGGAGCTATTATGGAGCTGTAAGTGGACTTAATTGGTTCTGAAAAGCAGAGAATTCTTGGTAAACAGCGAGCACTCAAGTGTTAGGGCGAAAATGGTTCAGACAAACGGAAATAAAAATGAATGGAAGAGTTTTTAGCTTTGAACAGGCTTGATTGGGGATGTGCTCGCTGGCTAATGAGCAGCTTTCCAGAAAGTAATTTTAGTCCCGTGGATTTTAGATTGGGGTGCTATTGTGGAGCTGTGAGAGACATAATACTGGTACTATACCGAGGGGTTGACTTCTCCTCTGGTCTCGCCAAGTTGTTTTCGATCTTCATATATGAAAACCCGTCTTCAAGCCTAGCAAAACGGTTTTACTGTTAATGGACCCCCTTTGAGTTTTACGGCTGAATTCTATTCCGGTATAATCGGCCTTTTCAAGCAAAAGGACCACTTCGTGCTTATGAGTGAAAGCTGCTAAATATTCTTCAGAAAAAATTGGTTTTGAAGGGCACCCAAGTACTTTTCATTGTTTTGATTACGTCATTCTGTTCTCCCTTCGTCACCAGTTTCATCGTGAGTGCAAGTCAGCTGTCATCGAGCTTAGCGCTTTGCTTTGTGTACACTTTTGATGCGAAAGCGTATCCATTTTATGAAAGCGTTAGGCGAAATGTGCTAAGTGTTCGTCAGCACTTATCACTCCGCTGCATACATGTGCTATGACGACTAGACTGTAGCTCCTCAAAAATGAAACGAAAATGGAGTTTTTATTTATAAGAATTGGCCCAGAATCTACGTCAATTGCAACGGAACCAGGAAACAGTCAAGGAGGTGATTAGACTCTAATAGGTCCGATTTACGCGGATCCTATAAGTACAGCTTCTGCTTCTAGTACAGCTTCGGATCTATGGAAATGGATAACTTCCTTCCCTGTATCTTGGTTCCAAGGATCCATCGAGTTTTATCAGTTCCCTTCTAGATTGCTTATAGATTCCACTAACGTTGATCCCGGTTTAAATGTATTCTTACTTATTCTTTGGAGGCACAGCTCACGATAACTCCGATGTATCTCAAAATATGGAAGCTATGGTGCGGAATAGTGCAAAAATGTCGAAGAAAGCGCAAAAATCGGCTGATTAAGGAATGAAAGGGTTCAATAAAGTATTAAGAAAGGGTGGTACGAGATTGTTGTACGAGACTATATGTCTGTAACCGTCTGAGTGTCTCTTACGTGAGCGTACTATTTGCCGGCGTCTAGCGACGCTCCACTTCATTGTGAGTGATGCAGCCTTGATAAGGCCGTCATAACACGGCCACGTTTGCGTGTGTACGCCGGCCAAGCCGGTTTTAAAGCCCTTAACCCATTGCGTACCGTAGCGCTTTCGCGCTGGCTGATGCATGTACCCGGCATTTTCTTCAGAATCGACGCCCCGAAGTGACTCGCGGGGTACCGCACGCGGCCACACAAAGCGGTTTCCTGAAGGAATCGCAAGGTATGTGATGTTCAAACTTCATTCAAACTCCACAGTGATTCTGGACAAAAACGCGGCCACGCAGAGGCGAAGGGGCGTCTTGCACCATGTGCACACCATGCGGCACACACAATGGGTTAAGACGCCCTGTGGAGATTGCTTTTCCACCCAACAATGTCCGATGTGCTACCCTTGCGTGCCACAGGTTCATGCTGGGAGGAAATTCCAGAAACCACCTTTGTCGTGAACTGTGAATGTAAATGTACCTAGAGCTGTGCCTTTAGGGACATTTACAAGGTTTTATTATGTTTTTTCCCTTTATTTTTGCAAATATCGGCTGATTAGTGTTCTGTAGTGAACGAACCAAATCGAAACGAAGCCCAAGGTGAGAGGATACCATGAAAGTTTAAAATCTCAATCTCGCATTTTGCTAGTGTAATAATTGAGAATCCTTGTACTGAGACTTGTATCGAGTGAAGTGCCCGAGCAAGCTCACCTGAGTAAGGTTGTGGAACGAATTTCAGATACAATTGTGATGATCGGAACTGTTACAAGGATTTGGCTCGGCTTCGTGGCGTGAAATATTTCACCTGGGCCTCTGATAAGGTTGTTGTATGTCCAGCCAATGTCAATGGTACTCGTATATTAGCGTGTATACGTGCTTGATTACAGCATCACCTGATCTATCCTGAAAATGATGGCCTACATCCGCAAACGGGTAATCCCCACAAGAAGTTTACGAACTACAGATTTGACCCTGACGAATTCGTACGGCAGGTGAAAATGGTAAGTTCCGTTTTGCTTATACCACATTTGCAGTAAGCAGTGAACGATGGTCCATGGGGTAACGGGCTATTGTGTCTGTTGACAGGGTTGTTGTATCTGAATAAGGGGAAATATACCTCGCAGAAAAGGTAGATTAGCCGTCGCAGTTTTGCCAACTTCGTGGTGTTAAGTCGGGTGGGATTTTTGTTAAGGTTTTATTTTGCATCTTTTACCCACACACAATCCAGTCTCTTTCGTTCGCGACCTAATCTAGCCTTCCATTCCTCAGGGATGGATCTTTCGTTCAGTAAGAATTAGTAACCGGCATGGAAATCGTATGGAAAATGTAGCCGCAAATTGTCTCCCTACCAGGATGAGAGGTCCAGATATGGTTCTAGCAGTAAGAGGGTATTACAGGGAGGTATCCAATCTTCTACGGATCTCCTTCACTCTACGGATCTCCTTCACTGAGTTCTCTCTCACTGAAGGGTCCCCAGCCGGTTAGTGACGAGGCTACGTAGGGCGTCCCCAGGTGGCGGATAGGGGAGTTAATCGCCGACCAAAAGTCACCAGTACTTGCCCAGAGACGCAGATGGATTCAGGGGATGGACTCCTTGATTCTGCTGTGCTGGGTCGATATACCCTCTGTTCCTCGCAGGCGATCCACGCATACGTGTGTGGAGAGTCTGTGGGTGCAGTTGGTATCCTGCCCATCGACTCGGCCAAAAGCTTGCATTCGAATGACGAACAAGTCACACTGGGAAGTATCTGGGAGGCGATTCGGGGCCGCCTCCAAAAACAAAGCCCCTTGTCCAACCCCCCACGTCAGAGCCTGGCAAGCTACACGATGGGTTTTTCTTTCACCGCCAGAAACAGTAATAAAAATGGGCCTCATTCCCCTGAACCTGAGGGAGCCCCCAATACGGCAGCGTTGGGTAGGACCGCTCGGGAGAGGCTGCTAAAATCTCAGGGCCAAAACAGGCTGCCCAAAAGGAGAAGGACTAAGATGGCGATCTGTACTTTCAACGCACGGACGCTTGCATCGGAAGCGTGTATAGAAGACCTGATGATGCAAGCTAGGAAGATCAAGTACGACGTCATCGGACTGACCGAGACGAGAAGGCATCGCCCGCTGCACGCTGTATTTGAGACTGGAGAAGAACTGTTCCTTGGAACATGCGACAGTAAAGGCGTCGGCGGCGTAGGTGTCCTCGTCAACACGCACTTGGCCATGAACATCGATTCGTACGAAAGCTTAACAACCCGAATCGGACGTTTGCGATTAAGAAGATGTGGCTCAACCCCAGCTCTAACCATCTTCGTTGCTTACGCACCAACATCGAGCTACGAAGAAGAGGAGTTGGAAGCGTTTTATATGGATCTGGAGAGGCTCTACAGAGAAGACCACACTTTCTTCAAGGTCATCGTCGGTGACTTTAACGCCAAGATTGGCCCCAGAAGAACGGCTGAAGAGCTTCACATCGGGACTCACGGAGTGGAATGGAATGAACAGGGTGAAAGGCTGTCCGAGTTTATCATGACGACCCACACCATCCATGGTAACTCGCAGTTCCAGAAGCCCTCTCATTTAAGATGGACATGGGAGTCACCTGGTGGACAGTTCCATAATGAAATAGACCACATCATCTTCAATCGGAGATTTTGCCTGACCGACGTCGCTGTTGTTCCGAAGTTCTACACGGGATCGGACCATCGTCTCCTCCGCGCTAGATTCTGCTTCTCAGTGCGTGGGGAGAGAGCTATGAAGTTTCGGAAACGAAGCCCCAAGACCTCCATCAACTGGGACCACTTCGCTTCCCTTGCGAGTAAATGGGAAGATTCCGTTATCGACAACATCGATGATGAGTACAACCGGCTCGTCGAACATCTTCACGATAGCGCTAGAAAAGCTGAGAGTCCACAACTAGCCAAGAGACGACTCTCTTCGAAGACTCTCGAGCTGATACGCCAGCGTGGAATCGCGCGAGCTACAGGCAATTATCAACAAACGTCCGAACTTGCGAAGAAATGCAGAGAAGCGATAAAGGAAGATCTGAAAGAGAGAAGAGCAGCAGTCATGGACGAAGCCGCCGAGGCCGGAAGGAGCATTCGCAAAGCCCGACGGAGCTTTGCCAACTACAAGACCAAGATGACCTCCCTTCGTCGTCCTGACGGAACCGTTACTGCATCCCGGAGGGCAATGGAGAAGGTCATCTACGACTTCTACTCGGATCTCTTCGACAGCCACGTCTACCTGCCTACTCACCATCTCAGGCAAGACGAATATATCGCTCCTTCGGTTCTCCCTTCCGAAATACGACATGCCATCAAGTCGATGAAGAACTGTACAGCACCCGGTCCCGATAGGATCAAACCAGAACATCTGAAGAGTATACCACAAGTCATCATCAAAACTCTGGCTAGGCTCTTCACGCGGTACCTATCGGAATGCAAAGTACTCACGTCGTGGAAAACTAGCAAGACTGTATTGCCGTACAAAAAGGGAGATCCAGACGATATTGGCAATTATCGCCCAATCTGCCTGCTGTCCGTAATCTACAAGCTTTTCACTCGTGTCATCCTAAACAGGATTGGCAGAATATTAGATGAAGGACAGCCATGCGAGCAAGCAGGGTTTCGGAAAGGGTTCAGTACAATCGATCATATCCACACCCTAACAAGGCTCATTGAAGTATCGCGAGAGTACAAAATGCCGCTATGTCTTACGTTCATCGATTTGAAGAAAGCCTTTGACACTGTCGAGACAGAAGCGGTAATCGAAGCCCTGGGCAACCAGGGTGTTCCTACTCAATATATAAGGATGCTTCGTGAGCTCTACGACAACTTTACGACCAGGATTTCACCATTCTACAAGGAAGTCATTATCAACGTGAAGAGAGGTGTCCGGCAGGGCGATACCATATCGCCCAAACTTTTCAGTGCCGCTCTCGAGAATATCATGCGTCATTTGGAATGGGAAGACTTGGGAGTGAAGGTCGACGGCCGCTATCTACATCACCTCCGCTTTGCAGACGACATCGTTCTCATAACACCGAACATCGAGCAGGCGGAACGAATGCTGGCCAATTTTGGCATTGCTTGTGGAAAGATCCGCTTGTGACTGAACTTAGCGAAAACGGTGTTCATGAAAACGACTGGTACCTGATGCTCCCTTCACGCTGAACGGAAAGAATATTTCCGAATGCTCTAGCTATGTGTATCTAGGTCGGGAAGTCAACATGATGAACGACCTAGCTCCGGAGCTGTGCAGAAGGAAACGCGCTGCGTGGGGAGCATTTAAGAATATCGAGGGAGTAGTGAAGAAGACAAAGAACATCCGGCTCCGCGCTCACCTTTTCGACACTGCTGTTCTTCCTGCTTTGACGTACGCCTCAGAGACTTGGACTCTACGAAAGCAGGCTGAGCATGCTGTCAGCGTTGTTCAACGCGCTATGGAAAGGACTATGCTCGGAATTTCCCTGTACACGCAAGTGCAGAAGGGAATCCGGAGTTCCGAGCTCCGTCAACGAACGAAGATCAGGGATGCCGTTGACCACGCCAAGAAATCGAAGATCAGGTGGGCCGGACACGTTATGCGATATAGTGATGACCGTTGGACCAGGGCGGTTACTGATTGGATCCCTCGGGACATCAAACGAACTCCAGGAAGGCCGCCAACGAGATGGTCAGACTTCTTCACGAAAGCTCTGAACGAAAGGAATGCTGATCCTCGTGTCCCTGGAGCGATTCATTGGACCACTCTGGCTCGTAACAGGGACGAATGGAGACGTTACTGGCGCCCGCTCGAGGAAATCGACGATCAACGGGACGACAGGTGATACAGGTGATCCAATCTTCTATCCGACCCTCCTCTCTTTCGCATCTTTCTGAGTAGGAATATACGGAATGTAGGTCCAGGTTTAAAAAATTATCGACTATCTTAGGTGTTGCATACTGAATTCATAATTGAAATTTCTTATCCATCAGTATGCTAGAGCTCTTTTACCAGAACCCAATGGATAGTGAGCAATTTGTCACTTTGTGCGGGCTTTTCAGATGGTGGAATACGTGCGCCGTCACCCGAAGTTCGTCGAAGAGCGACGTCGATTACGAAGATCCCAACGACGAGTGGAAGAACTCTGAAAGCTCATTAACTTGCCTTCATTAAGTACTGCTTTCATACTTATGAGTCGAACCTCTGCCTTTTTTTTTCATTCAGAATTTACTAATACTCTTACCTATGAGAGATCTTAACAAGCTTGCCCAAGGTTTTTAATGACATCGCTTTATTCACTTATGTTGCAATTAAATTCTAATATTTCTTACTTTGTCACGTTGTATTGACGAAATCGTTTGATAAGGATGCTTTATTATTAAAAATAAACCTGTGGAAAGAATATCGCCGAAACTAGCTCCCAGATATGGGTGTTACTTGATAAGGAATCTCCTAAACAATACCTCCTTCAGAGTATTCGTGGATGCTTTCCCTTTGAATAGTCTTCTTTCTGTTTTTGCTAATTCTTGCGAAATTCCGTTTCTCAAATCGAAACAGTGTGAAAGACGTTTCTTAGGTGATGTTGGTTCCTGATAGGAACTGCTCCATAATCGCAGGTAAATATAGAGTGTTCTCAGTTAACCGTATTTGGTACTCGCGGTACTGGCGCTCATTATCGCTCGGTTCCTAGCTACCTCATCCACCTGACTGACATATTTCAGAGTAGAGCGTTGAGCGCCACCGCTCAGTTGTCAGTGCCGGTTGTCGAATCGATCGATAATGATCGGATTTTATGGGTCTTGACATTCACCTTTTTCGAGTTTTATGTATATTTTGAATTTTTTATTTCACTTGATATTTTTTCCTTGACCACTTTGGTAGAACGTGACGGAAGTATATCGTTAAGAAATAGCTCTATGCAGCTCTACTTGGAAGATGACATGCCCCAATTCAAAGACCGTGAGCGGCGGCTCGGACGCTAACGCGGCCTTCAAGCGTCAACAGTTCATCAATATTCTTCAAGTCGAGGGTAGGAAGTGAGCGGGTAAACGAAAGCATTCAAGGAAATAGGCTTCATTTTGCGATGAGAAGAGGGAGAGAACTTTTTCGCGTCAGAGTGTCACATACATTTGCACAACCTTCTTTCTTTTACTTTTCCAGGGCTACAATCTTCTTCTGCTAGGATGCCTCCGTGGGAGTAAATACATCTTCTCTCCGCTTATCTAACACGAATTGGAATCTCTGGATCCAGTTTCCTGTTTTTATTCCTCTACGCCAATAGCTAGCAGCATGAGCCATGTAGGGAGTTAAGACCCGCAGAGCTGCTACCCCCTCCTCTACAATCTAGCCCATGGGGTTGAAGAATGGAGCTTCCTCCCTCTAAAAACATTCACCCAATTTTTTTAAACCAGTGAATGTTGTAAATTCACCTGAGAGTTCCCAGGTTCTCTGAACCTACTACATCTTGTGTAATAAGTCATGCGAGTGGTTTTGTTTCTCATTTGCCTTTGAGTAACATGTACAATTAGCACATTTTTTATTCATATTAAACATAAAGCAATAACACATCGCATAGTTTTTCGCTAGGATGTGTAGAGATAGTAAAGATGACGCTGTCAGTTTTGCTTTTCTCTCACATACATACATTGTAACATCCTCAAGCCGCTATTTGGCTTCTTCAAATTGGACCTAAAGTCTCATATCATCCTAAATCACTTCCATATTCATTCTTGTTTACTGGTGATAATGATCAACCTTGAGTCTGAATTCCCCCTGTGGTGGCCCATAGTGTTCGCTCCATGCTCCTTCACATGTACACCCTTCTGGTGCAGGAATATGATAGACTCCAAAATGATGCTTGTCGTTCTCAGGAACCTCTCCATTAGGTCTGTAAGGATAGGGAATTACATATAGACCCTATCTGGGAGTTTATGCTAGCTTTAACTCCCAGGAGGTCTTACTTGTATGTGAGAGTAATGTTTGATGTCTGATTGTAGTCCAGAATTCCTGTGGCGGGTCGAATTTTGAACAGATCGTTTCTCGTGCATTTTATCTGCAAGTATGAAGTTTTCAAAACAGATTTTCAGTCTGTTCATATCCCTCTACGGTATTCAAAGGATTTCTGTAGGATATCTTTGTAAAATCGTACCTTGAACGCTTGTTTCATATCGCTTTTATTAGTGATCTTTAAATGTGTCTTAATTTCGCTGTTAAAATCGCCAACGAATTTTATCTGCAATCATTCCGTAAGCCTTATCACTTATACTCAGGTAAGAAAGTGACTGTAGCATCCAGAAAACTTGGTCAAATCAGTAAAGCGGTCGATAAAATAGAACGTATACTTGAAAAGCTATCCAGAAAGGTTCATTTTGGCATTATCGTCACTGAAATCATTCGAATCTCTTCCCTTTTTATCTAAAAACTCAATTCGACCAACTTTTCTGGATACCATTTCAAGTGTACGTACCATGTCAGGACCGGGTCGGTGGTCGCTTTGGGTTTTTTCACTACTTGGTGATGCCGAATCTCGTTCACTAGGGAGGCGATCATTTGAACCCTCAGGAGTCCGACATTCTACAGCCTCAAGAGAAAAGCCATTTCCTTTACAATTCCATTCCGAAAGTGATTTTAAGCTTTCTGAACAACGTCATGCTCGATCAGAGCGCGTCTAATCCTTCAGAAGCACGCGTGTTAGGTTGGGTGGTAGGGGGTAGTCCTGCAGCCGGCCTTACCCTTCAGGTTTCGGAACCTGAATGAGTTCATCCTCAATGGTCTTATCAGTATCTGATCGATAAGAGTTTAGTTGGGTACCTGTGGTAACTGTGTTCATTTTTCGGGTACTTACCCAGAGAGGGGGGTCCGCTCTGTTCATACAACATATCGTCATTGTCTAACACTGGGGGAACTTTTAGTGACAAGACGGATTTCAAAGTCCCGTGATTGTGTTACACAGTAACCCGGACACACACTGAAGCGCCTCTGAATACCCGGCACGCAGCAAAGAGGTACCCTGGGTAAGGCTTACAGTGTGGGTGGTGGGGCATTGGGTGGATGGTTACTGTATCACACGCTCACGGGACGTTAAAATCCGACTTCCTTTTTAGGACACAGCAAGAAGCAGGAAAGGTGGTGAGCTATCAGTGGGAATGTTCATACGCACGATAATGGGTCGCTGAAATTCGGAGGGAACAGCTGTTGCTGCCGTTGGCATCGCTTTGGTGGGGCTTAGTGAGTCGGAACCGGGACGCAATGGAGTCCAGGATCTGACTGGAAGATGATAAGAGGGACTGAATGGTCCCCAACGTCGTCACCTTTGTTGTACCTGGCTGCCTGAGTCTTTCGTTCCCTAGCAAATGGGATCCCTACAATTGTAAACCTTAAATAGACTTACCGTATCGTTCGGTTCCATCGTTATGTACTTCTTTTCCTTTGCTGTCATTGCAGCACCACTAGCTGCAGGTGGCTGTACTCAAAAAATGAACCTCACTCTGAATCGTGACCTCTTCAGGCCTACATCCCTAGCTGCAGTTGATCTTCGGTTCTGATCATATCACGTCCTGAAGAAGCCGAGCGGTTGTAGGCTCAATTTTGAACAAAAATTGACGTACAAAACTAGTTTTTCTGCTCGATTTACTCGTTGGGTCTTGGTCTATCTGTGTACCCCCGATTTTTCTAGATATGAGGATGTGTTCTGAGTCATTCCGTTACTTTTTACTACTTTACTGGGCGTTGATCAGGCTCGGCGTGGGATGCTTTCCATCCGACATCGAGTCTTTGTGGAGTCCTGAACGCGTAGGTATCCCGTACAATAACTTTTGAGACCAGCCTATGTCCAAGCCAGTGCTTTTATCCTACCAGACGTAAGGTACCACGCGGTTGAGGGGAGGAACAAATTAAGGGGAGCGCCACCCTCAAATAGGCAGGTCGATTATATCAGTGTGGGCTAGTGATGTTGTAAGGTTTATTTATAAAAGTTGAAACAGTAAAAGTTTAAGAAGCAGCAGTGGACAGAACTTCTGACAGTACCGGAAAGTTCCAGCTCTGCAGGCTTTTGTTTCTTAAACCTCTTTGATTTTTCCTTTAATTCGATCCCATTGGTGTTTCCGGCAGGTACCGGTTTGGTTTCGTGGTCGACCCAAAGGCTAGTCCTTCACTTGAAATGTTTTTTTTTTTTGATAGGAGAGGAATTTGACCCCACAGAGCAGACAACTTTGACAGCAGGATAACCCACCCGATCTGGTGAGTCGGGGGAACGTTTGGCTCAATTAGCGCCTAGATCGGATCCCTTAGGGTGAAAACAGGATATGTCCGTTGGACTATCGATGAATCCAGTGCGTTATCTCGTCGGTCTGGCCAACTGAGCAGCATTGGCTTCGAGTTGCTCATACTTGTTGAATCGCCCTTCCCCCCCCCCCCCGTTTAGTGCTTTTATGCTCCCAGACGAATCTGTTACTAATCACCGATCTCGGAGGGATGGAAGGCTTGTTGATCATAGGCGGGTACCGATCCGGGTTTCGAACCCTGACCGTGCGTGTGAGACAGTGAGCCACTTGCCACTGCCTCAACTTCGCCAGGAAATTAACTTACCTGGAACGTTTTCGTTTTCTATAGCTGTGAAGAGAAGTCCATCGTTCTGGGGATCAAGTAGGAACTTCGTTTTCTGGTGATTCCAGTGTCATCGTGTCCGATTTGACATGTTGGGCAACGTTGGGTTAGGTTACTTTCTGGATCGGATCCAGAACCGTAAGCTGGGACCTTTTCCTTTTCTTAATTGGAGACCTTGAAAACCTCTTGTCATGCGTACAAGCAAATGTTTTGTAGGAAGTTATCGAGACAGACAAAGGGTCTTCTGTCTGATTGCTGTGCAATCACTAATGGTGTAGCGGTACTGTCGTAAACTCGGACGGTGTAGGCATCAGATCAACTTCTTTCCAGAGTGATCGAAGGGCACTCATAAGACTCGATTAAGTCCATAAGAGTAATTTCGTTGTCTGTCTTTTATTCTTCCCTACGTCTCTTACTGAGGAGCGATTCCCGAACAGCCGAGGAATCGGTTCATTTCCTCCACCGTCGGACATCAAGACTGAATCAGGGAACTTCTGAGAGTGAAGAACCCCTAACGGAACTTGTGATTCTCATAAGTCTTCTCGAACTGTCTCGCCTCTTATCTAGGGATATTTGCCTGATCAGCCACAGGAGATTCCAAGGAGAGCTGAATTATACAGAAGGAAAAGAAGGTTTTGGGAAGTAAAGTTTCTTCGTACTAGAGCAGTTGTTCTCAATTGAAGTTGTGCTCTGGGCTGCGCTGACCTGCACCTTTGAGTGATATTCTGTTTATGTCCAACGCTGTTCAATTTATTCTTCTCAGCCACGCTATAATAAGTTGACTCTTCAATTTCTCATATTCTTGGTGCTCTCTATAGGAGAGAATGGTTTCAACCACAGAACCGTATGAAATACGACGCTTATGGGCATAAGATTCTCGTAACTTCCTTCTTGAGTGTTACGATGGTCGTATTTTTGCCTAAGTGATGGAGATGAGATCCATGGGAACCGTGGAACCAAGTGCACGTACCGAATTTTCTTCTCTGTTTGGCTTACGGACTGCCTGAACTCGGTCCTTTTATTTGTGGCGAATGCGGCAACTTTTCGAGCTTCGTCCGTCGCACCCGTTTACTCCAGTCTTTGACACCCGCTTGCTTGTCTGACCAATGGGACCACCACCATCAACCCGTTTCCTTCACCCGGAATTACTGCACCCTTAAGTGTTAGTGGAGCGGATTATTTGCACTAGTCCACTTTATCCCCTCTTTAAGCTGGCAAAGAGCTCATCGGGAGATTTGCAACTGGAGGCCGACACCATCTCGCTTGCGCCGAAGACGTCTGAGCCAGTGTCCACCGACTTTGTTACAAGTCACTGCACCGTACACCGCATTGCTCTTGTACTCCATGAAAATCATTGACAGAGAGATAGATCAACAGAACCGGCGCATATCGAGTGCTCGACACCCATCGATCTTCTATTTTCCCTGAAGCAATCTATCTGATCTATCTGACAGATCTATCTGCTATCTGTCTCTCTCACTCAGTGATATTCACTAGTACGATCAGTAACAGATACGGTACTGACCTTAACCAGCCGCATTTGAGGGGCTCGGCTCATCGGCCGAGTACACACTCCAGATTTCTGGAATCGCCGGTGAGCCTTGGCCCCGCCCCCATATGGAGCCCTTAAAAAAGCCCGATACCATCGCTTGGCAAAACTTTGCCGAGTTAAAACACTCACCTTGCCATTTTGATTCGAGCGTAGTGGGTGAGTGCCAGCTCCGTAACGCCTTTTTTTGCCACTTGAGGGAGGCACTCTCTACTTTCGTACAGAGACCCTGATAATTTTTTTTGAAGAAACTCTTGTCCAATGCTAACAACCCCTAGGGCATGAATAAAAGAAGCAAGAGTGACTTAAAATGCGGCCATCTTGCACTTTTGGCCCTGTATGTGAACGCCAGCCCACTTGATGCCCTGTTTTCCATTATTTCGAGGATGATTTCCTCTCCTCGATTTTACGATTCCACAATTTGTGAATTTCTCATTTTGGGCTGTTACCAGTTCGCTATACCAGTCCTTTTACTGCACATAGGGGATAGGCAGCGTTGGAAAGTTGTACCTGTGCTCTCCTCTTCACAGATTTCCCCTGATTGAGCAGCAGGAAATATGGGCATATGCAAGTAGAGCTTGTTAGCCGAGACGCATGTCCTGAGCGCCGTCAGCTTATCCATTGCAGGAAATGGGTCGTCAAACACCTTATGTTGAGTGCAGCCTCTGCTGGCGATAAGGCTGAGGTTGAGGAATAAATTGGAAAGGTGTAAATTGAAGCCTGTTGTTAAAGCCTAAAATTGTAAAAAAAAATCCCAAGTTCGATGAAAAAGCTGAAATTTGGCGGAAAGTTGGTAGAGAAGCTTAGGACTGTTGATTGATGTGATCGAAAAAGCTTAAATTCAGAGAAATAGCTGAAAGTTGTTGAAAATCTGAAAAATGGTGAAAAAGTTGAGAAGAGCGGGGTTGGTACGATCGGCGCTTGGATTTCCGAACCCATGCAAGTGGAGAACGAATTGTCCAAGAGCGGGTGGAAGAGGGATGGAAGAAGAGGTCGAGCGATGCGGCTGAAGACGTAGGGCTGATTACCAGAGCATACTCGGTAACTCAGCCGATTTGCAACCCAACGGCAGATTGGTCCCGTTACCATCTCTGCTTGCGACGTATAAAGCCGGGGCGAGTCATTCACCAGGGGGCTTTTTAGTCCTCAGAGAGACAGCGGAGGGTTGATCTTGGCAAACTTTGGCGGTTATGGAATGATGCGTTTTTTGAGTAGTTTTTGAGTGCGAGCGCTCAGTTCAAAATTGTGTGGTTCTTAGGTTCATAGTGTCACCCAGTACTGCATTTCCTTTACCTTCATACTGTTCTGTGGAGGAAAAAATGACCTATTTATTGTTGGACTAGGTGGAGGCTGCAAGCTGCTAATCTTCAACTTTCCGATGCCTTGAAGAAGCCTCTGACATGAACTTCTCAAGACTGAAGCGTTATGATTTGCTGAGAAGATCGTAAGAGGGAAGTCGTGAAAAGCTCAAGTTAACGCTTATGAAGGGAATCCGCTGTGTTCCGGAATACACACTTCATGCAAAGTTTGTTAGCCTATTTTGCAGGTATGACCCAGCTTGAATGGGCTCCCATGCGTAGACTCAAACAAAAAATTTATGGGGGTAACGCCGCGAATCCGAACCGGTCACTTCTCAAAAGTGAGTCCGGTCTCTTATCCTCTACACTGTTAGATACCAATGGTCTGGCTTGCTCGTTGGCTGTGCCACTGCCCACCAGTTTAAAGGAGGTTGAAACCTACTCCGGCTCACCCGAGCTGTCCGATGGGCCGGCGGGCAGTTCGCCTCTGCTGAGCAGACCTGCCCGCCGGCCCATCGGACCTCCAGCAGCGTATGACATCCTGGTTGAACTTGCAAAATTCACTGGTTCAGAGAGAGCAGGCAAGGGTAATTGAGAGCGGATAGATTTAGGAATAGGTGTTTTTTGATACTGATGAATGAATAGCACTACTCGAAGAAGGAAATGAATTTCAGGCCTATACTTGAAAATTTTCTTTCACTTCTGGGTTAATCAATAAGCCGCAGAAAAGGCTCAGAGCCTCCAAGCTTCAACATCCCTAATCATTCCGAAATCCTCGAAGAGTAGTAAAGGCACCCAAGCTACGCTGCTCCCCCAGCTACGCAAATAGATAGCCAAGTGCAGAGGAAATGGAATTTCGGAACAGCAAAAAACGGTGCCTCCCTCCTTGTTAGTGCAGGCTGGGCCAGTGTCCGAGGGCATCCATGGCAATCACCCATCTTTCGCCGAAAATTTCAGCATCACGCTTGTCCTCCCGACCGAGGCCTCAACCAAAGGCTCATTTCCAAGTGCAAGTGAGCATTTTCAATATGGAAAAATCGAATTTTCATGAAATCGTCACGACGAAAAAACTCGACCGGCGCTCCAATCCCCTATCATCGAGACATGCAAACTTGTCAAATAACAATACTCACTAACTAACATCACAACTTTACTCGCGCAAAAGAAACAGAAAAGAAAGCCTGCTGCATTTGAGGACGATGAAAAAAAATTTGTTCAAGGAGAAAAAATTCATGAAAATTTAAAAAATACTTCGCAATACGGCAAGGTTACTGTAAAATCGACTGATCACTGTCGGCAGTACGGTCGAACGAAAAAAAACCAAAACGATTTTTCCGAGGAAGAAACATCATGATCTCTTCACAACAAGAAGAAAATTATATATGTAAATGTATGCGGCAAAAGCAAAAATACTAAAATATACAAAACAAAATTTCATGAGAAGTAAATAAAAATAAAACGAATGAATGAGTTGACGGGGAGCATATTAAAATACCTATATATGTACAAAGAACCAAAAAACGACCTCTCTAGCGTATGTATGTGGGAGCTACACACTGGAGGCGGATTAGAATTTGGGAATAGGGTTACAACACAGGGCTATGTATGGGTGGGCCAGCTAGAAATCAGAATGAGGGGTGAGGATTAGCATGAGGAGAGCAATACGGTAATAGAAGCAATAGAAGCGATCTACTGCCATCCGACATGGAGGATCGACATGACTGTGATGTGCGGGGCTATAGGATGGCCAGGAAAGTGGTGCTCTAGGAAAAACTGCCATACACCTCTAGAAATCTTCTACTGTCGAAATACGGCTGCTATGAGTAGTACGACGGCTGAGAGAATGCTGCTCGAGGAACAACTGAAAATCAGACAAAAATTAGTTAAAATATTACTTAAAATATTGAAAATTTTCAATATTTTGCATTTTGTCGCGCGAAGCGACAATGCGACGTCGCGCGCACAGGAATGTAACAGAATGAAATAGTAAGAGACACAGGAACAAAAGCAGTAATAGTAGAATCATATCAAAAATAATACTCGCATATCGATCGAGCTATAGGAAGAACGCTAGAACTGCAACAACGAGGCAACTGATCCGCGACTGCCGCGTGCGGCGGATCGATTACTCGGAACCGATTGAACTACCCGTCTCCCGTTTTGAATGGGAGCGGCAAAGAGGGTAAGTGCGAGATATAATAACTAGTAACCACTTTTCCAGGCTGAACTTTCCTATGCGTACAAATGTGGATTCCTCACCAAAAATCATTTCGGCAACTACTTGCACGAAACAAAAAGAGAAAATTCATTACAATCCCAAGTTCCTACAGTAATCTTAAGTTTTTTTTTAAATTCCGATAGTGAACAGTTGTAAAATGGCAAGTATCAATTGCTGGTAGTAGATAAAAACAGAGTTAAATTACGGTAGGATTTTAAACGAATTGAATTTGGGAACCATTTCAATACCGAGCTCTTGGGAACCCGGGAAATTTTCTCAGCACCAATATTTAGCGAGAAAATGGCCCCTTCCCTTGTGTTCGAATGAGTTATACAGCTATCCAGAGCTATCGAACGCATCATTTTTCATCAGAACTGGATTCATAAATCCTATCAGGATGGCCATATATATTTGCCTAAAGTACCATAATAAAGGCACAATGCACGATTGCAGGATGTGGTTAGTGGGCATAAAATGACATTTCGGATGAGAAGAAGACTGCAAGAGAGGAAAACTGCAAAAAAAACCATAGGAAATCAAAAATTGGGCGTTTCAGGGAGTTTTCGCTTGTTGAAATCATGACAGATTTGATACATAGCGTCGACCGCTAACCTTTCTAATGCGACATGCTCTGCCGAAATTCAGGTGCTACCGTAATCAAACAAAAGCATCTTCCGCTAGGTGAAAGTTTCGGAGGAAGAATGGTCGAAAATGGCAAGGAAAATAGCCTAACCGATAGCCTAGGCCCCCGTCATTTCCCTGCTCTGCGCTGCCAAACGGATAGAACCTTCAAAAAAAGGAACCATTTCAGTTTATTCATCGAGGGGACTCATCTACTCATTGTCAGTGTCATTCTATCCCTCCAGGACCGATGACATCCGTCTACAGTAGTTCGCCTGGGTTTGATTCATCGCGAAGGGGGATCGGCATGGAGATAAATGCAAAAAAAAACTGTCAAATTTGGCAGGTCGCTGAACCCAAGTATACTTCCTTGTACGCCAAAATCCTCTTATAACAACCCAGCAAAGGATAAAGCAAAGCAGACGGTTGAGGGAATTTTCACAGTATTTCAAGCAGCGCCAGAAAGGAGGGAGCATCACTGAAGCTTTCAGAAAAGCCTCAGTATACTTCTCGCTAAATTTCCATGAACGGGAGTGCGGATCTATAATCCAGCTACGGGGTACAATGAGCCATGAAAAAAGACGACAGTGCACTGAGAGGCTCATGGCTCATACACCACGAATTTAGCTAACAGAGTATCCGGGCACCGTGCTCTTATTCCCCACACTATCGAGATCCAGCTTGCCCTCGTCTTCTCGAGGGCTTTTGGGCTGAAGCTGATCAGCACTTACACCTTCACCGAGGTGAGTACATCAGCCAATATCGGCACTGAATCCCCTGGATTGAGCAGTCATTTCAACTTCAGCAGATCCATAACCTTGAACAAAGTCTTTTTAGTAACTCTAAGACAGTTTCTAGAGCATTCTAGAAAAATAACGGACTACTGTAGGTATCTTCAGTAGGTACATACCCAACCCGTTAGCATAATTGTTTCTATGAAGTTGAGTCTTTCTACTTTCCGTACCCGTTACTCTTCACCAGAATAATCCCGATCAATACCCAGCAGAATTTGTCACAGTGTGAAGTTTTCCCACTGCTGTTCAAAGGGTCTATTTATCAGTTGCCGTTCGAGAAAAACCGAAAACAACAAGATGTTTCGGAACATTTGTCAAGAACAAAGCAAGGAACGAGCGAAGTACTGAAAACCTCGTCACATAACATCAAAACAACACAGCAGATGTTTCGATGAGTAATCCACATAAAAAAAACGGAGCGAGGACATTTTACTGAGAAAATGTATGGTGTATGGCGTATCCAATAGAACTACGGTAGACTGCTGGAGACCCATTAAGCTGTATGGAGAGACTAAGGGCCACATTAGCTACATGTTAAGACAACTAGCAAGTTTTCCTTTTAAGTTGGCTGGTGAACAATAACGTTTGATCTATCAATGAAGAGAAGCTCCTCCCAAACAGTCATCAGGAGATTTATATGAAGAGGGCCCTTAGAGAGTTGATTTATGGCTCTTTCACGGCTGAATACATCCGAAAAGCACGACAAAAGCTCTACTCACGCAAACCCCGCCCACTATTGTTGAAGTGGGCGGAGCTAGTGGACCATGAACCATGGCTGTGTCATTTCCGTATTTTTTTCTTACAAAACCCCTATCGAAGCACCGAAACACAATTCACCCAGTCAACACAATGTATGGACTTCCCCGAGACCACGATTCCCTCTCGGTACAAGTCCAACGTAGCTGATATAGTTGATCTCAAACTGGGCTTCCAAATTCGAACCAATGCCACCTTCCCAAAACAGTAGGCTAGGAGTAGGTAAGAACTCAGTTGCCATGCAGTTCACCGAACCAGCATACCCCACCTTTCCAGACCCATGGATTTTCCCATTACCATTGCTTATCTTGCTTTATTGCATTGCCGTAGAGCAATGATCTTAGTGGTCTTGGACGGACTTCAGTCTCGAACTGTAAAAAGCGGGCGTGTTTTGTTACAGAGCATAGAAAAACCGAGGTGTATACTTACAAGTTATCTCTGAACATCACGGAAGTGCCCTGAAGCCTGACAGCACCTGCTGTTCATCAAAATCTAGTCGACAAGTTGCAGCGAGATCGAACCCGATGACATCAGGTAGGGCGAAGCAGTAGAAATGAAATTTCTCGCCTCTTTGTTTCCTCACCCGACCAAAGTACACATTCAGTGAATTTTAGAAGTCTTCAACAGAAAAATGTAAGGGAAAAGTCAAAAAGGTAGGAAAACCGAGCTTAATCAGTACAACCAAGGGCTTTGTGGCAGTGGGGAACTGTAGGAATTCACACCCTCGATAAACTCTAGTAGGTGCTCCTCCTATTTAAAGGTATCCTGAACTCAGCTGTCGGTGCTTCTTTCCGAATTCTCGTGGCAAGCGGCAGTGGTTCTGCGGCGACTACCTACCTTCCCACTGGGATTTCAAAACCTTCCCTTTCCTGTGCGCAACTGCGAGCGGTCGGATGAGACGAGCGCGGCGTGGTTTTGGGAAGAAGTACCCACACTCCTGAACCCGCTCACTTTCAAAACTTAAGCTACCTCACTCCAGCGAAACTACCCTTTTTTTGAGAGGAAAAACTTGTCTACCCGACTAGCAATAGTAATGCTACACACTCACGGACGATGACTGTGAGTTAAGCGGCTTCAGAAGTAGATTTAGTGAGAACGCGTGTTTACATTTACTTGGACTGGATTCAAAGCTAAGCCATCAGAGAAGAATATTGGATTTTTTGTGCCCTTCAATGCTTTCTCATCGTCAACTCGCCCGCTGACGGCAAAATAGGATTTCAGGAAATCAGAATGGGAAACTATCCGGAACATCTCATGTCAAGCCTCAGTCACACAATCTCTCAGTCACATCCGTAAATAACTTCAGAAGAACTCTGCTGGCCTCGCAATTCGTCTCGCCTTCGGGAAATTTCATTTTCCTGGGCAGAAATAACTCTGAGCAAAATTTGAGATTCCGCCCAATTCAAAGTGATTCAGAACGCGAGAATTTTCAAAAAAAAAAACCTGGGAGCTGATTTGAGCTGAACTCTTCCGATGACGCCATGCCTTCGGATCATCGCCGAATTAGTGACGACATGCAATGTCAACAGCCCCATGCCAAGGAAGAATGATTCCAGTCCTACGGATGTGCTATCAGGCTATCAGTAACGAACAATGAGGCCCTTTCTGTCTGGGACTGGGGAAGTGGGGTAGGGGGAGGGAGAAGGTGAAGCTGACCACGCGACGGTACCTTGGATGGACGTGCTACATGGGCTGGCTTGGGAACTTGAAAACCTCCAGAAAACCAGTCAGGAGCTGATTTTTCGGAAAGCTTTCAAAATGTTTACCGGAACGTGATCACATTCCCATTCCTTCCTTCTGGCCCGCTTACAAAAAAAGGAGGGGGCCAATGGGCCAATGACCAGAAACCCTTCCATTTCCAATCCACCCTGCTCTGGCCCCCCAAAAAAAGGATTACCTGCAAAATAGCTCAAAAAACTGCTGTTAGAGCTTCCAATGCAGTTATCCCTCTCATTTGACTCAAGCCGACTATAGTAATTTGGTGCGAGAAAAATATTGCACGCTGGTGTCTAACCAAAACAAATATTTACTGGACTGGGCGCTCCCGTTAAGCAGCTTCCAACAAGTAGCTGCGGTCGATAGAGCAAAGCATTCGGCCACTTATAGCACTTTTTTAAGTATGTACCAAATCGAAGACCGACTAAAGCAAGGACTAGACATAAGACGAATTCGTATGGATGATGCGCCAGAGAAAACTCGTCCTCGAACGGGAGACATTTTTGGTTCTTTCCCTCAGTTATGAGGCACTTAGCTCCCCAATGTGCTGGCTTGTCATTTCCGTCGATATTCCCATCGAAATGACTCTTAGGAAGCAAACGGACCTTCTTGTAGAGTTATGCATAGAGTATTTGACAGAAAAATCGAAACGTCGGATGAAAAGGTATCGCGCTCGGATGAAAAACGGATGATTCCGATTTCAGTTGAGCATAATGGACTGCGCCATGCATTTCGCTGCATGACAAGACCGCAGACTGATTGATTGATTGATACCAATCGAAACCCTATGAAACACCCTAGCTTTCTCTGAAACCTTTTTGTGGAAACTCGAACTTCTAGGCATGCAACAACTCCAGTGCGGCGAGTGCGCCTTTGCCAATGGGGTATGGGTATGCCATCTAGGAGAACTGATTCAATGTAAACGTTCACAGCTTTGATTTATTTAGTAAAACGACTAGGTAAAAAACAAGTTAGAGAGCAAAGTTCAGTGCTTCGCTCCTCATTTCATGCCTACGCCTTTAGATTTTCATAAATCCGACACCCCCACGAGCATCTGCGGTCGACCGAGCTCGGGAATACTGTCGGATTTATGGACCTATACGTGAGCTCTGAGGGACACCTTTAGAGCTCTTGAACTGCTGCTAATTGGAATCGTTCCAAAGCTGTAAAAAACACGAAAATGACTTACGTGATTTGTCCTTTTTGACATCTTTTTTCGCAAACTTCTCCACCATAGCCTTCTTTGCAGATACACCTTAAAAACGATCATTTACGAGATTCTAAGCCATAGGAAATAAATCAATTCCTCTTTCTGCAAGCACATGAAGTGTAAATAAATAAATACCTCAGAATCGATTCAAGGAGGATAAGAAAAAGAATTTTGAAAGAATTTGAAAGGGCAACTGATGACGTATCTTCGCTGAAGAAACTTGAGGAGGATCCCCGGTTGGGGAAGAAACAGCTATTCTCTCGGGATAATTGATTTCATTTTTTGGGTGAAGCCGAGAAATTGGTCAAATAAAATGACTAGTTAAAAGAGCCCAGAAATATTGAAGTTAATTATCAGAAAGATTTTTGTTGATTCTAGGCCGATAGTAGATGGAGATGGGGTAACACATGTACAGTGCAGGGATCAAATCCCACCCAAAATCTTCCTGTACCAACCAAGCCACCCATTCCTCAGGATTTACCACGTATCAAACTAGTTTCGAATCATATAAGGCACCATATTGAACATGTGCTGGTCCCCAGAGCTTTGGTGTCACAACGATATCGAATAGGAGCCGGATATGAAGGCACATTCCATGACGGGATTTATTGAAGAAATGAAATTTATCGTTTTAATTCAGAAAGGGATCAGAAAAATTACTGAAATACTGCACTTAAAATGTGAAATTCAAATTTTATAAGACCATTAATTCCCAGCGGAAACCAAGCGCCCGAGATCAAAGGGTTCACTTTTTTCTGTTCCACCAAGGCCGCAACTTGATGTATGACGGGCTTTATGCATGTCCTGTCCAAGTAGAGCGGTGGAATGGATACACAAAGTCCACAAAAACCAGTGGAAAACCGAGAAATGGCTTATGTACAGATCGTTTAGATTTTTGAAATGATGAAACGATGAGGCCGTCTGGCGTGAATTAATCCCAGTTCTGGTATGAGCCCCTCATCTGACTTCTATTAAGGATCTGGGGTTTGAGTGCCAAAGTGGCCTATACATTGACTTTCACTGGCGACCCTATGTGGACGTCTGTTTTTTCACTCTTCAAGATGAGACCGGTGCGAAACTTGAAGAGATTAGAGGCTTGGTTGGCCTGGGCAAGTACTGAGCTGGGATTTGATCTGCTGACATTGAGTATGTGATGGTGCGCCTCATGACACTTCACCACCTTTCACTAGTTATATATAGTCGTGAAACGTCCCATCTCAGAAGTAGCTCTGGGTTACGGAAGCCATTCGTTTGATGTCTTCACATCGAAAGAGAGCGACCTTCCTATGTCCCTAAATAGCCTAACAGTCGAAGTTGGTCTTTGGTCATCTGGTGGGCGAGATGATTTCTGGGATGTTCAATTGCCTCAGAATGACATCAGAGTTGTTCAAAAAACCGAAAATGCCAGGCCATCATCATCCGGACGGGTTAAAATGAACAGCTATGACTTTAACGAAGTAATGCATATATCATTCTAGGAAAATTCTAGCCTCGGAGGAAAATCTCAGAACAAGTGAAATCGAATTTAGACCGGACACGTCATTCATCCTCTTCCAATTTTAGAGATGCCGAGGAATGGTTTCATGATGAATTTGGAATGAGTGAAATTCATAACCACACCCCCTTGCAATGGGGTAGTGCATAGAAAGGAATAGCCATCCCGGGAAGCCTGTACTCGGCCTGTTCGAGGATACTGGGTTATTCATTCAATTCCTGTATGTGCTCAAAGGCCAGCTACATTGTAGGAATAGCCGAAACGGCCATAACTAAATAACTAACCAAATTCTTCAACGAAATTTGCACAAATATGTGAATTATCGATTGTAAGCTTAGGATTTCTTCCTTACTTTTTCGTTGGCACAATAGAAGGGAGCTATTTTGATGAGTAACTCTGAACTGAGGCCTATTGGCGAAGTTGGTGAAGACCCCCACAGCCGGGATCAATCTTGATCTTCACCACTTTAGGTGAGCTCGTTGCTTCAACACAATTTTCAGAAATAACTTAGCGAAGCCGATCATCCAATCACTTTTGAACACCCCTTTGACGAGTTCCCTCCCAGAGGAAGTCTCTCTCCTCCACTACAAACCTACACGGAGCGTAATCGCCCAACAAATTTGTCTTGAGCGAATAGGTTTTTTTCTTGATGTGAATGCATTTGTGATGGCGGGACGACGGATCCCGAAGTGTTAGTGGATGGACCGCCATCAACGTAGCCGTCAACGTTGACGACAGCGGCATTACAACTCAACGAGCATTGTCATGAAAAAGATCAAGTCAAGACAAACGTATGGGACAGCCGTGAAAACAAAATCGACAAAAACTACTTCGAAGCAAAATATTTGTTAGTTCTCCACCCATTTGTGAACAGGTACTCTGAGGGTAAGCTCTTGGAGTACTCTCGGATTAATCATGTACACCCTACCTCGGGTCGTGAGGTCGACTGGAGCTATCATGTCATCAGTGACCTCATCCTTTGTAATGAGGGAACCCTCAGACCCCAGGGCAATGAAAACTGTCATATATCAGACTGGGGATCAGCCTCCCGGGAGCATTGCTTCAGTTTCGCCGGGGTTTTTACTAGTAAACTACGTAATACCACTATCCATGACGTCCGGTCCGACGCTTTACTCCCGGAAACACAGCCTACATTCGGGCGATTCCCACTCGGTAGACTGTTCTAAGACTTTCTAACCTTTCTCATTTCAAAAAGCGCCCAGAAGGAAATTCTAACAAACTGCCACACAGTACCGAGGCTTCCCAAACCTGTCATTGCTACCTTTTGAAGTTGAAAAAAAAACGTTGAGATTAAGTTAAACTTTCAAGCGCTGTGCAGAAAGAGATTGCTCGTGGACAGTAATGGTATCTAACCAGTCACCTGCCATCTTGTAATTCTCCTCCATTCATACAGCCGATAATCTTATCGCAGTTGTCACCTTCGAAATACGCTGTGCACACGCAATGATCCACTTGATTGCGGAATCGTTTATCTTGGCCTGAAACACCCATGGAAACAGCTGACGCCGCTCAGACTATGTACATGTTGTCGCCCAGGCGCGACAATTGAGATCGAGCTCCCCCCAGTTTCCCTCATCAACACGCCTGGATGATCTTTCAAAAACTCGTTACTGCAGTAGAATAGAACTTGATGTCAACTATCAAAAAAACCTACCGAACTTCGTCTTCCTCCAGCAAGCCAATCGTTCGCAGTAACGACCATCCCAAGGCACCTGAATAGGAATAGCCAATAAAAAATCAGATCAGGAAGGGAAAACAGTGTTGGGACGCTTCTATATGTATTTTTGAATTTTTAGAACTACTTATTACGCAATTTGATGAGTACATGAATACATTCGTAAGTTCATACCCCTTTCTAATCCCTCGCCCGCCCTGCACCCTCTCCCACCACCCCCGTCGGTTTGCATACCAATGAGTTTTGAACTCGACGTCAATAAAATTGTAAAAACTCCCAAGAACAATAAAACTGGAGAGGTTTCGACAGATTACTGTAAACAACAGGCTATTTATTAACTGAAAACATGTTATTTTATGACTTCAAACAGCTGTTTCGAAGGAAACTTGAAACTGCAAAGCAATTTGAACCGAAGTACTCATACCACATACTTCTTTTTGTTTACAGTCAACTTGTTGAGGTACCCGAGTCCAGAGGGTTTAACAGATGCTAGCCAGCAAGGCTAAACACAGGGCTGAGCCCAGTGGGCTATGAAAGATTCCATTGAGATTGCTCTTCGTTAAGTACTTGCTGGAACTCAATCCTGTCATAACGGTGAAGAAGAACATTGCAAGTGGGGCCTATGTCTAGGTTTTGCGAATCTCCCATGAATTATAATTACAGTTTCGATCTCCCAGCACCGATTGAAATTAAGTACAAATATCGGCAACCAGTATCAGTTCCCAATACCAGTTCTACCAGTCCCAAATAATCCTGTTGAGGCCTTAACACATTATCACCGTCCTCCTATACCACTTTCTCGATCCTATTGCAGTTTACCCATGTCGAGGACATCCATTCCCTATTTGTTTATTGTTCTGAAGTATGCCCTGAATTCCATTATTTTAAGAAAAAAAAAACAGATTTCTGTAGCAGACAGACAAATATCACTCCTTTCGAGGAGCTTAGACCACCCACTACCCCCATATCAACCCTAGGATTGCGTAGCGGGCGCCTGCAGAAAATTTCACAAATTAACAAATACAAGCCAAAAAAAGAAAAAAATCTGCGTTGAAAATGGCACATTTTTGTCTCACCTCACAAATACATTCGATTTCTTTCTTCCCTACAGCAAGCACACCATCATGTTGACAAACATTTGCCGTGCATCTGAAATGATACAAGGGTCTCTTAATTGAATAATTATCTAATTATTCCATTCTAGCAATGATATAATTAGTTTATTCGTTCAGCATGGGACAATTGGCTTCAATCCAAATGAGCTTTGTACTGTGAGAATCGCTCAAGACAATATTTCCTATTGGAAAAGATAAAGGTATTACAAGACATTCGGAACTAACCACTACCTGCCAGTAATGAAAAAAGGGAAAGGAATAACCAAAGCCCTAAGAAGAAGAGAAGAAACCTAACATTCACCCAGGATCGAATTTTAAGTTATGTCGGGATCCAGAAGGGCTCTGGGTGCGTCTGTGACATTTACAATCCCTTGCAGAGCATGATATATGTAGGAAGCCTCCTACCCTCCCAGACAAGTTTGGACCCCAAGATCATCCCCAGCGAGATGAAAAGCATGGTTGGCCTAGGCGGGCGTCGATACGGGATTCAAACCTTGGATCATGGATATGAGTGTACGCAGCAAGCCACTACACCACTACTATCCTCTTCCTGAGCTCTAAGGGCACCCTACGAAGTCAATGCCCGATGGAGACAACACTGAGAAACTCAAAAGGTGCTACCAGCTCTCAGATGGAAACAGTTTCCCAAGATACCTGCCAAAAATACCACTGTGGAGATTTTAAGTTTCAGGATCAGAACCCTTCGAGGACGCTTTTCGTGGAGATCATCACGGAAACAAATTGGTACGTATCCTGTACTTGTTACCCATCCCATGCTGTTGCATTTTTCATGAGTAAAGGCCATATTCCTGCACGAGCCAATTCCCCACTAGTCTCTTGCTAAATCCAAATGAGGATTTTCGCAATTAGCGCTAATTTCAAATGAATGGCGTAGACGCTGCTGGCACGCACTTGCTATAGCATACACCAACGACCAGAAAGCCTTTTTTTTTGAGGGGAAAAAGTTCTGCAAAGAGCAATGTCTCTTGCAGAAACTATACAAATGACCACTGTTATCTACTTATTTACTTATATGTTTACTGTTTACTGACTACCTTATTATTTACATATTTATCACCATGCCACTTACTCTCGGTGTTCAGACCAGGAACCTCCTTTGTTCCCAGAAAAGGGAAGGTACCATTCAAAAAGAAACAAAGTAGTTTTTAGAGCGACTTACACTTTTCCATGCAATGCATGTCCTTCAGGGCAGCCTTCGAATTCGTTACAAATCGGTCCCTTCCATTTTGGTTCACATACGCATTTACCTCGATGCATCCGGGCATGTACTGCAATGGGAAGTATTTTTTCAACGGACAGCCACGTAATAGTCTCAAGTCGCAATCTGGGAGAAAAAAAAATCAAAAAAAAAATCGTGAAAAATTCCACAACAATCGAGTTTCTGTGGACCTTACTAGGGCTTGATCAGAGGAGGTTCTGCAGGTGTTTACCTATATGCTACTCACAAATGTCAGTTTACCTACGTACCTTGCCAACTCAAAACTAACCCTTCCGAGTATAAACCCTGAAAAGCTTCGTATAACCCTACTACATATCAGTCATCGAGTTTTTCTTGAGTGAATTATTTTTTCCTCCGTCCTCTCACCACATGCAACAAAAAATATGCTATTACCAGTAAGTATTTACTGGTTACCATAGAAACTTGAAAGCAAATGTTACTGTGTAAGAAAGGGATGGAGAAAAAGTGAATATGGGCCTAAGATTCATCTTCAAGTGAAAAAATAGCTCAAACATGCAACTTCACAAGATAATATTTCTGTCAGATGAAAACTTTTGAAAAAAAATTGAAAAATCAAATATTTGTCTGAATAAAAGGTAATTCGATTCATGATGTGGCAATGTTGGCGAGTTGTCGGCAAAACTTGGTCCCGGGCAGAACAAAAGAACAACAAGTCAAGTCGAATATGATTTTAAATTATTTTGTTTTAATCTATTTTTAGTCTCTCAATCAGCTTGGGCCAGTTTATTCGCCAATTGAATTCGTTCACAGAGCATAAATCAATCAGTCGGAGCACCCCGCCGGACCACATATATCAAGCAAGGTGTTTAACACCGGCAATAAAACAATCTGAATCTGTTCTGAAGCAGGTACGATGCCCTTTGCGAAGAAATGGAGATGTTCGAAAAAAAAGTCAAGATAAAGCTTCAGCTCAGAGTTTCGCTTATGCACGTACACCCTTGGCAAGGGAAAGCTTCAACAAAACTGGTAACTGTTTTAGTCAAACCTTCAAGAAAGAGTCGTTCATGAATGAAGGGAAAAGACAAAGACAGGACCCCTGTGCGACTGTTTTTGACAATGACAACAGTACGATAAAACGATCCCCAGAATATTTTTTGTGACTTGAGGGAATTCCTTCAATTTGTTGAATTCACTTCATACAATTATTATTGTTGTGAGTTGTCACCAGATTGGGATCATTTTTTTTTAAATTTTGCATTTCAACAAGAGCTAATGTAGGAAGTTATGCCGTGGAAAACTGATTTTAAGGCTAGCGAGGCCTGAACACATTAAAAGTGCTTCTTAGAGTAAGATTCGAAACAGGAGACGGATGCGTGGCGCATCCCACCAAGGTTAGTTGAAGACATAGCCGCAGCCAATCTCTTCTGTTTCCTTTCTTCCCATCGACTAGTACGTGAGGGAGGGGGTCAGTGCCACTTTTACAAAAGTAGATGTATTACCACAACCATTAATATTACCATTTTTAACTTTCCCAACAATTTTTGATAACGAAAGCACCCGCTTCCTTTGTACAACTGGAGATGGCATTCATCATCGAATGGGTGAGGGGCCCTAGAAGGAGCTTGCTTGGACAACATGCCCTCGACGGCTAAATCAACACTTCAGCGCTGTATATTTGGAGAACAGCAAGCGAGCGACGACAATTGTCCGATTCGACTGAATTATTCGACAAATATGAGGGCTGACTTCCTGCAATCTCAAAATATTAGGTTGTCCGAAAAGTTCCCGCCGATTTTTGATTCATCTTTGAATGAAAATTCCTAGAAGAAGAAATCCATTGATTGAACAATTTATCCTCCAGTCTGCTCACTAAGGCTTCGCCATCTTCCTGTAGATTCCAGTTCCCCTCTTCCATAGAAGGTTCCAGACTTAAAATCGAAAAACCCGCTTAGGTGCTTTTTGAAGTCCTCCAGCGAATTGGACGATTTTCCATTCAAGGAATTTTGCAGAAACCCAAACAAGTGGTATTCTGATGGTGCTATGTCTGGACTATATGGGAGGTTGGTAAGACATCTCACCCGAGCTTTAACAACTTTTGACGAGTGGCCAAAAATACGTGTGGTCTGGAGGTACCCTGTTGGAAGATTACGCCCTAACAATAGGCCACTTCGGGTCGCTTTTAGTTCATCGCTGCCTCCCCATTTTCTAGCTAACTGTAGTACCTTTCCTAAGTCATCTTTGGATTGTGCGACAACAGCTCATGGTTAGTGATTTCCCTGAAATCCCATCAGCAACTCGGCATAGTCATCCGCACCTGGATTTTGACTTTTGCAGCGGTTTGTGGCGGCAAACTAGGGAGCTTCACGATCGTTTCCGTTCCTCATTGCTGTACACAATCCGATTTCTCTCCCTCGTGCTCATGCGTTTCAGAAACGGTTCATTTTTATTTCGTTCGAGCAACGAGTCGCACATGGAGGCGCGGTCCATCGCATGGCGCTCGCTCCTTTCGCAAGGTATCTGAACATCAAGGCGCTTTCCAGAACCAAGCGTCTGCAGATGACCATGGATGGTTAATCTCGAAACATAAGCCCTTGTCCTACTCCACGAGCAGTGATGTGCCGAACTGCTTCGGTTAACATTTTGAGTTGATCGTTTAAATTGATGATAGTCTCCCTAAGAATTGCCCGTCTTTGAAGGCAAATTCACACCGTTTGGATTCCGCAAACTAGTCATGCACTGTACGTCCCTCTAGGGCATGGTCTACTCGAACGTCATATATCTTTCATGCGGCTTGAGCCGCAACCTAGGCCTTGCGGTAGAAGAAATACTTCAGATGTCGAAAATGCGCGCAGTGGTTCTCCATTTTCATTCGAGTCCTGTACAGACAAAATTCGACGAATGTTGACAGAATCCTAACAGAAATATAGGGGAGAATCTACTCTTTCAGAAAACATATAACTTTGTTGGGTTGGGTCCTTGATCTTTTGTACACCGGTTGATAAATACGGGGTATCAAAAATCGGCGGAAACTTTTCGGACAACCCAATAGAATCCACAATGTAACCCCGAATATAGCACTTTGACGAATTCGGGAGCTTTTTTCCCGAATTGGAACAAGATTGTTCGACATTAATCAATCTCTTTACGATGCGCCACATTCTCCATTTCAATTTCAAATGATCTGATCATTCAATCGTGAAATTGCGGTCCAGGCAAGGCTAGTACGGGCCAGTTGAATCAAGGTCATCGACTGTTTTCTCCCTCGGTCCAGTTAGGTCGTACTCTGGGGAAGTCACGTACTTCTTCAAGACAGGAATCGATTGACCCAGACACCTTCAACAGGCTTGGCTTGAAAGTAGGCCTTAAGAGGCCTTCTGGGAACGAAAAGCTTTCCACAGCAACATCCAGCTGAATAGAGGGAACATCCACCCAGATGAACATCCAGAAGTGCCCATATTGACTTCTGAACTTCCCTTCATAGCCGTCAAATCGATTCTGAGAAAGACACTGAGTTCCTGTAGTAACCTCAACCCCACTGGAAGGTGTCTACCCATGTCTAAGACTCCCAGGACACCTGAAACTCAAGACAAGGAAAAATCAATAGAAACGAGAATGTCCAGTGGCTACTAAGTAATTCTGGTGGCAATAATTCCTTTTAGGAACCCCGAGGGAACGGTATCCTCAGTGTTGCACTTGAGGTCCCGAGAGACAGAATGAGGAGAGCGGCGGCCGGCAACCTCGTCCATGCTCCTGCTCCACAGCCGTCTACCCCCCCCCCCTACGTGTTGCAATAACTAACGATGGGATTTGATTTGCAACCGACGGCGTCTCGCTCTCCCCTTTCAGTATGTCAGCTAGTAATCCATGCCGTCAGCACAAATAGTGACGACGACGGCGGCGACAATGAGACAATTCCTCCCTCGTAATAGTTCCGGATTTAATCGAAGCGCATCCCCATTCCCTTAACAAGCCGCCGACAACCAGAGAGTTAAATTATCTTGGCCATAGTATGAAAAAGTAGTAGCCTGACCCCGTATTTGGCTACTTCTCATCAGCAGCCTCATATCAACTCGTCAGAAGTTTTTTACGACGAAAATGAGATGGCTATCATATACGCCACTGACAGAGGTATCCATCACTGTCACGGTAGAGGCATGAGAAGTGTCCAGTAGAAAAAGTCACGGTTCGTCAATTGCCCAAAACACTCCGTGCACGGGATCTCTAGGATACCGACAGTTCATGGGAATGGGAACCATTCATCAATAAGGACTTGGAAATCTCATAGACGCGACGACCTTTTACTGGCACAGGAACCTTTTTGGAGGGTTTTTCCCACAGCCTAGTTTCACCCGTATTTTTCTTTGAAAATTGTATCTTAGCCACGTTTTGGTTCAGATATCTGCCAAGAAGTATCAGTTCCGAATGTTCTCTGAAGATCGCGGACTCAAGCCCCACCCTTTTCCACAAACCTCGCCCAACTCACCCACCAATTTCCAACTTGGGAGGTATAATCTTTCGAAACCAAGATGGATTTTCTATTCAAGCTGCTTAAGAACGCCTACCATCAACAAGTCCCTCCCAACAAGAGTTTTTTGGAATCTCTAACCTTCATGGCACTGAATTGGAACCGTATGACTCCTGGAACTTCTTTAACTATCTTTTTCCTACCCTTCCAAGACCTTCGGTGACCTGATGTAAGCTCGTACTTTCCCAACCCTCTCTGGTGACTCCTACGGCTGTTTGAAACGTGGGAGAATTCCAAGCGACGAGGGAGCTTGCTTCAATAAACCCGTTGTAACCCAGGTAAACTGCAGGATAATAAATTTTCTCCAATGGTAAACTCGTCCATCAACCTCATAAACCTCTAGGATACCTCCAAACAGCGCATTCGAAAAGCTTGCTCACTAACAGGAAAGCCCACATTCTTCAAAAATCCACGGCGGAACCTTCAAAAACATTGGCGGCTAAAGTCAATAATTACAAAATTCATAGGATATCATCTATATTAAATGATACGGGCTCCCATATGTTTCCCATAGAGCTATTAGTCTTTCGAGACTGCAGCTGCCAGATGTAAGCTGTGTGGAGGAGGTGGAAGTCCCATCAAATTGCAAGGGCGACGCCGAGACTCAGCCGTGCCGCTGGTTTTTGACAAATTGTACCCATAGACGATTGATTAACGACACTATCCATACATCAACTATGTATATGCCGAACGGCAGAATGAATCTATCCAAAAAAGTCCAGACTCCAAAGACTAGTGGATTTCCAATACGCTAATGAATCTGTATACCACCCTCGTTAACTTAATTTGTTTGGTTTATGGAATAAAAACGCCCGGTCCATGAGATTATCCCCAAAAGGAGCAGAATTGGAATTTTTCTGGGTTCATTTAAAGCCGTTCTAACAGCCTTTTCCCAACCAAGTTCGCGTTCATTGGCTTGGTTTTATTTGAAAACACATATATCGCCTGAATGGGCAGTCGACTAAGGGTGCTCAAAAATAATCCCATGGGAAAACGATGTTGACGACGATTTTTCCCGAAACAAAGAGAGGATTATACTCTAACGCTAAACATATCAAGAAAGCATAGTCAACAAAAACGGGATTATTCGTGCTGGGGCTCCCACCAGCCCAACAGGTAGCGTGGGAAGTCGAGCTCCCCGGTTACCTGGCCTGTTCGGAGTGAGATGCCAGTGGGTCAACGCCTATGAGCCCCTACAATGAGGAAGCGTAACCAGCTGGTTCGAATCTAGGGGCACCCCGACAGGGAAGGACGGCAGTCCGTCCCGTCTACTTCTCGACCGAAGCTGAATCTCGAATCCTTACTGAACTGAACCCTATAAAGTACATGAATCGTGTCCGCTGGTATAACCAGCCCAACCGATTTCAGACAAAGACTTCTTAAGACCAGAAAATCGATATCAATCAATAGTTCCGCTTGAGATCAACGAATAGGACTTGCTGACTGAGTGCTTTTAGCGCAGAAACAATAATTAGACATATTTTTCAGTTTTACTAAAATACCGTAAAGCTTGCAGGGATACTGTAGTAGCCAAAAAGGGTAGCCAACCTCGGAGATGTTTGCATTTATACTCCTCGTATTCTCGTACGGCGACTGGATCAGTCAGTTGCCACCTTTCACACTCTTCCAAACTGCCGTTCATCATACCCAAACCGAAATACGAATCTGAACCGCATGAACCAACCGGTATGTCACTGAAACAAAGAATTGATCATCTGGGAATCCGAAATCGCTGACTATAAACGAAACAATCTGCAAACCTGATTTTCACCAAAAAAGCTCCGGTACTATCTTTTAGTTTTGGTCGTTCGGCCGACACATAAACAGCAATAACAGCACTCAACAGCAAAACTAGTCTCATCGTGTCCTCTGTAAAAAATCGATAAAAACAATCGATAAGGGCCAATAACGATCGATCGCGAGAAGGAGATACAAGGTCCCGAGTGACGGGTAAATGACAATTTTTACGATCGATCACAGTGGATACCAACTCATCTTTGTTATGTGTACTACAAAGTACACTCGCAGTTTCTCACAACACCTCACCCTGGCTGGTCCCGAGCATTCAAAAGATAAATATCAGTCTTCTTCGGGCTTTTTTGGGACGTTTTTTTGGTTATGCCCGAAAAAATACGAAGCGCCATCGATTAACCCTTCAACGAGTGCGAAGTCCTGATGGACGTGAGCGATGGGAGAAAATCGGAGGAAAATGGGAGGAAAAAGACGAGATTCTCAATTCAGGAAGAAAAGTCATAAGTGGAACGCAAAGGGGACGTCTAGACTGGTGGAATGTGGAGAATTTCAGTATGGGAGCAAAAATTCCCGAAAAGTTACTTACCTGGTTAGATATGAGCGATTCGAGTGGAACATGAGTAATGGGCGTCTCTTGGGCGTCGAGTATGTAGCGAGACTGGGGAGGTTGGGTGAAGGTGAGCTATGTTAGGAAGGTGACAGCTGTGTTTTCGGTAGGGAAGTCTGAGAGTCTCGCTTGGCCCTGGGATCTTCTAAGGAACTCTCTCTAAGGGTAAGAAATGTCTGGGTGATAGCCCGAATGAAAAGATGTTCCTTAGCCGTTCTGAAGATGAAAACGCTTCCATTGACGTAAACAAATGAGGGATTCAATCTGGGGGAAGATATGTAGGTAATGCCCCCGACCAACGAGCGTAATATGAGATGTGCGGCCTAAAAAGCGGCCCTATGAGAAGTGCCTCGATTGAATGACGTGAAGACGTGAAAAATGAGCTCAGACGTGAATCATTTTCTTTTCTGAAAGAGAATTTCCAAATATAGAATCTGGATTGAAGCCTCCGCAGGAAAAACGCCAGAATCGGGAGCAACGTGGGCTAGAAGGAGCCCTCAAACCGCTTTCAATGCCCCAACGAAGGCATTCGATTTGAGCGAACCGAAGACCAAGCCGACAAAAACGAACCGAAATGGAAACGGGACCAGCAGAGGAGGAGAAGGCAGCAGACTGGCCGCCAATTGCTGGGGAGTTTCTCCCGTCCCCATCTCAAGCACTGCAAGAATTCCCTAACGAGAATTCTAATTAGAACAGAGGAAGAGACGGGGAGGAGAGACGAGTTTCCAAAGTAAACTGGAGGAAAAGAAAAGAATTGGGGGAAGAACGGGCCCGACGCCGGCCCTCGCCGGCTGCTGACTGCTGAGATTACGAAATTCCAGAAAAAGAAGTTCTCTGGTATCGGGGGAAATTCTCGGGTAATGGGGACTGGGCAGCAGTTTTCAGGGAGAACGAGTTAACAGATGTTAAAATGAAACCATGAAATTCCCCGACTGAACATTGGTCCAGTAAAATCGCAGGGTGTAAACATCGGAAGAAAAACCATTGAAGTACTGCTTACTTCATCTGTATGGGAGCAGCTGACTTTTGAAATTAGTTTGAATTACAAAACAGCAAGGGTATAAACAATAAGTATGCTGTCACAGAAACCTGACCGTATACTTAGGAATTTTAAAAAAAGGAAAACAAACAGTAAACAAATGAGTAGAAAACCAGGAAGAAATAAAGTAAGCCCAATTCATGGCCAAATCGGCAGAAAAAAGGATTAGGAGCACCAATAAAGGGCCTAAGGAGGGGCCTAAGAAAGTCTGAAGTCAAAGGGAATGCCCGGAATGGAGTACCCTTGATTTAACAAAAGTTTTGGGATGAAGGGTGGCAATTCTTCCGGAAAAAGAGATTTAGAACCGGAAAAAAAGAAATTTAGAATTTTCCACAGTTCTAGGTCTGTAAAATATAATAATTCTTCCGACTAAAAAGAGGTCCAAAGCCTTAGAAGGGCCCTCCTCCGTCAAGAATTGAATGTAAAGGCAAAAAAAGAAAAGTGAAAAGTTTTAGGTCAAAGAGTTTACTAGTAAATGACCCTCCGTGAGTAACGAAAACTCTTCGTAGTGGAGAAGAGTAGTGCACTCCACTCCAGCAAAGACCAGCAGCTGTTGTGTGTGAAACAAACAAAAAAGAGGTTGTACTGAATAGTGAATGAAGAAGAGGAAGAACAGAAAGGAGGGAAAAAAGAGGAAAAGAATGAAGAAAACGAAGGATTGTCCCGGATACTACTCTTCTACAAAACTCTTTGGGCTTGTGTTCCCGGATACTACCTCTTTGACAGAACTTTTGGAATGTTCGGGAGAATTTCCATGGGCATGGAAACATCTCGAACACCACAAAGGGGCGGTACATCAATGCAATCTGGACAAAATTCCATGAATAGACAATGAGTGGAAAGGAGGCTTCTTGCTGATGGAAAAAGGAACTGAGGAAAAGCTGGGAAACACCATAAGAAACGCCTACGTGACGATCTCCAGACCTGGGAAGGAAGGGAGGGGAAATACGCCCAAAAGGATCGGAGAAAACTATAACGGTCAACGTTGGTGCAGTGAATGAAAGTCACTTTTTCGGTTTTGCGAAAGGGGCAGAGAGCGACAGGAGGAGGACGAGGAAGGAGGGGGAAGCGATATGCGGGTGTGGGACAGAGAGAGGGGGGAAAATGTGCAGAAAGCGCAGGGTGAAGAACCCCGAGCGAACCTGACTAAACTCCCTGCTATTCACCCGAGAGCTTGAAGTGGGCAAACAAAGACCCGTCGAACAGCAGCAATTTTGAGAGATTACTTGTCAATATTACCAGAAGAACCGCCGAATCAGCCAAGGGCATTTCTTAAACTAAATTTATGCCCAGAATAACTCGTTCGGGCAACGCCCTATAATCTATTTGGGCCCCCACAGCAGATTGAGGGTGGATTTAGGGGCAAGTTCATCGTAGACAGGGGGTTTTCCTTAGGAAGAAAAAGATTTTTGCGACATTAGGGAGTCAAAAACTCGGACTTTTCAGCCGTGGGTCAAGGATCGTACCGGGACATGTACGAGTGGGGGTAAAGCTCTAGGCTCTTCCGGTGGGATGGACGAACGGACAACGGACGAAGATGCTCAGCTGGGCCAATGTAAATAGACAGTACAAACCGTGAAGGTTGGAACGGAACGGGGATGCCTTTGTTGTTAACAGGACACTCCATACGACGAATCTATAATGAGCAGTCAATAATGCTCACAAAACCCTCCCCGTACGGCGACGACTATGGACAGACGGACGGTTTTTCCCAGTACAGTATGCCACAGAACAAGGAAAAGTGCAATCTCCTAGATGGAATTGTAGTAAACAAACAATTCACTGGGGAATACCCCAAGCAGTCAAAGGAGAGTGAGAAGCAATCGCCTGAGAGAGACATCAACATCAAATGAGGCAAATCACGGTAGCTTAGATTTCGAAATGCTGGATTGACAACATATGACGCGTGGGTCCTCCCACGAACGTTTGACGACGGTGTTGTCAGGCAATGGAGATTAATTCACTGGGAATTACTCAATTGTTGTTGTCCCGGGTGGATCGAAAGAGAAGTAACAAATGGGGCAAAAACAGAAACAACGAATCCTAGCAGATGTGGGGAATGATGGGCTCCCAAGCCTCAACAGAAATGATTTGGGAACGAGTGAAATTGAACGAAATGGTTCATGAAAGGGTTTTTTGTGGTCCTTAACGCCCGAAACCCGAAATGAAAACATGAAAAGGTCCTGTTACACACCCGGACGGACGTCAACCACCCCGGGACATCTCATGCTTCATTGCGAGGCGCGAATGAACAGGCGGAATGTTATGTGGCACACGACAAACGATGAAAATCACACAGCAAAATACACTCCCAAGGCCAGATAAACCATAGTGCAATTGGGTAGAGTCTGGGAGGGCAGGTCGACAGAGATGGAGATGCCGGGAGGAGTTCAGGCGCACGGGAAACTCCTAATTACGTGCACAAACACGCGGAACGAACAGCAACTATTTTAGGGCCTGGGAGGTGCGGAAAGGCGACAGAGGAAGGACACATCACGGAGGGCATTTTTTCCCCCACGTAATGAAAACCCCGCACGACGCATAACATCCACCCGGCCAGCCGTAAAGGCGGGCGGCCGGCAACCATCAGTGAGTGGCCAAAACAACAAGGGAATTTTTCCTTGACCTTGATGTGGGGATGGGGAGAAAAAATGGGTGCTTCTTCGGAACCTGAGAAAGTCGGCAAATTTATGAGAAAAGAGCGGTTCGTATGGGACCAAGAGAAAAACGAGCTGTGCGCCTCTGAAGAACCCGCCATGGTGTGGGACCATGACGGACCCGGAGACGGACTCCCCGGGCGAGACTCATATTTGAAAGCTGTGTGTTGGCGCGGCATCACTGATCGATACCCCACAGAATACGAAGCGTGTCGGAAGGCGCCGAGCACGAAAACATGCTCAAAGTTCGGAACTCGATCCTAGGAGGAGGAGGAGGAGGTCCTCTGGGAGGGTGTGCCCGATGGGCGTGCATGTAGACGGATGCTGCTAAAGTCAGGCTCGGTCTGAGTCTCCCACTGAAGTGCACAGCAGTCGTGTCGTCGCATGAAATGAAGTTGGAAATCGCCGTGGTCATGGCCATGCGGGCGCAGACTATCGCCCGGATTATCGAGACTGAAGTTGACAGTTTAGGAGGGAAAAAAGGCTGAAAGAGCACCAGAGCATGCCTAGCAAGCATGCCCGTCACTCAGTCAGCCTCGCATGTATCGATCCTCCTCCATAAATGGAGTTGATGCTCATGCAAATGCTCCCGGATGTGCTAGACTGGCTCCGGATGGTTGTGACTCCCCCAGAACAAGTTTACCCGTGTCCACTATGTGAACCAGCGGCCCTCTCGGAGCCCCCTCTCAAACACCACTCATCGGCGCTGCCTCTGAATAAACCAGAGACGGCAAAAACACGATTTTGTACTTAGACGACATCCAATTTAAGAGAGCGAGGAGGCAAAATCGAAGAGCTATCGGCGTCAAGCGAGGAATGCCGAGGGTCGGTCGCCAAAACAATCGGGTTCAGTTCAAAATTTAATCCTGTTCTGATTGCTGGCATCCCCGACTGGACGGACCGTTGCAATGGAACAGGTTTCATCCCTGACCACACAACGAGTCCCGTGAGGGTGCAAAGTTGCGGAAACTCGGGATTTCTCGGTTGAATTCAAGGATTTCTTCTTAGCTGACTTGAGCGAGTTGTTCTGAATGAGATGACGTCAACCTCGACTTCTGCCGTAGAAAAACTTCTATTGCACTCGTGAAGGCGATGAATCCGCTGAGGTGTATGAGGGACGGAAGTGGAAAAACTCCCGCAGATAAAAGGGACAGGAACTAAGGATTAAGGGCCTCATTTCTTATCAGGGATATTAAAAAGTTCTGAAGGTTGATTTTTCAAAGGACATGGACGGGAAAGGACAGAGCAATTGAATAAATTAGGTTAATTAGATAAAAAAGGAAAATGTTCTCGTAATATTCCGAAAAATCAACTCCATCACTGTATCATTTCCTAGAGAAGGTCGACTGCAACAGGCTAAAGGGACATATTATGAGAAAGAAAACATAAAAAATCAAACTCAAAAAGAAAATGCGTTTGACATTTCATAACATCCTCCAGAATGAAAAACTGAAAAGCAGTAAAGCAAATAACCGAAACAAAATTAGTAAATATTGGAACAACGGGATCTCACTAGTTTTCAGAAATCGACATTTTTCAGATTCTTAGGATACAATGAGTGAGGAGCAGAATCTTCGTACATAATAAGATGATTGACAGTTTCAGAAAAAAATGGGCAAAGATCCGTCACTGACTATCATGATCGGAAATCCTTTAATTTTTCCGAAACGAATTTTTCGAAATTGAAAAATTTCACTGTTTACTCAGTGTAAGAGAAAAGGATCTGATCTATTTTCGGAAATCTTTGTTCGTTTCACCTGGAAAGAAATTTGAATAACTAAATTTTAATTGACGCGAATTCAGTAAACTCCATTGGATCTACCATCTAAGTGATTTTATTCAGCCAGTGATTTACTCGCTCGAAGCATTTTTTTTTGCGAAGGACCTCTATCAGCCCTCACCTCAGTACCTTTCAGACTCTTCTCCTTCCCATAAATTGTCGAAATAATGGGAAATGCGAGAGCAAAGATATAATCAATCATTAACATATTAATGAAAAAATAATAAATTCATAAACAAACAGGAAACCCAATCTAGACCCAGCGGCTGGTATGTCTGATGCGGAACGTGTTGATGTTTTGGCGGGAGTGATGTCAAAATTATCCAAATCTGGATTTTCCTTGATCTTTCTAAAGTTGATTCTGTATTTTGAAAAGCCAATCCTTATTTTCCATAAATATAACGTTTTTTTTCGAAATCGATGGGCTTCCGTAGGAAGATATTCGACAGCCGGAAACATTGGAAAAGAGGAATTAGTCAAAAAGACACGAAAGAGTAATTGATGGGCATTATCGAAGGTAATGGGTTCGAACAAGAGCGCTTTAAGGCTTTTTCTATAATGACAGGTATATTAATTGAAATGGTAGCGTTATTGTCATGGTTGTGAGCTCCACCGATAATAACGTTTGATTATAATGACAGTATTAACCGCAGTTATAAATAGTACGATTACCCAATAGTGATTCGATAGTAAAGCGTTCAAACCTAGAAAATCAACAAACCCAGCAGAAAAGTACGTAAAATCGTAAGGACTGTGATGTCAGAGCATAAAGGGGAGGACCGAAGCTGCAGGTAATATTTTCAGGATCACTGCTTACTGCCTCTGCTGTCTAATCAGCTGTTTACAATAGTTAAAACCATAATTGTGTGCTGGTTTGGTCATGGTTAGCCCATATCCATTACCCATTACCCACTTTACCATTACCATTGCATTTACATTTGCAGCAATAACATGGCAACAAAAGGCCTAAATGATCTGATTCAAACGCTTTCGCACAGCTCAATGTAGATTTCCGAATGAAGGAAGTTCTTGGCATTAATTGAATCACTTTTGAGGTGTGCCATGCATTCGACTTCTATTTTGAATCGTAGTGGTATTTTGAATACGTACATATGTGGTCTGAACAATTAATTGCGGGGCAAGCCGATGTACAGGTCAGTGCCTTTATCCTCCCAGACGAGTCTGGTAAGGATTAATCGACAAGGGACCTCTGATCATGCACGTGGAGTAGTGTGGAAAACCGGCTCAAACATCTTATTATCACTCTACACATTCCCAGCAGGTACGGACACGGGTGGAGGTGGTGTAGTGGCAAGTGCCGCATGGTCATGGGTTCGAATCCCGAATCGATGTTCGCCAACGCCAACCAAGCCCCCCATCCCTTCAGGGTCGGTTGATTGGTACCAGACTCGTCGGGAGGATAAAGGACCGACTTGTACATCGGCTGGCATCTGCAACTCATTGTATAGGCCACAAACGCATTCAATACGCCACTACGATTCTGAATGGAAGTCGAATGCAAGGGCGCATCCCTCAGACGGGATTGATCAACGCCCCAAGACTTTTGTCCTAGACGGAGTTGCACTGAGAGGACCACAGAATCAACTTACAGGGAAGGTGTGGAATTAGAAGTTCAACTGAAACGTTCACGAGGGGCCCCAAAGAAGATATGGCGAGACGCAATCAAGAAGGATTCCGCTGGAATTGAAGGGGCAGGAGGTGCCGCAGGTAAACTTAAGTGAAGGAGGTGACAAAAACAAAGCAGACCTTACGACGGTATGGGATTGACGCTAGAGAGAAGAACAGGAGGAGTTATAATCAGCAACAGTTATAATCAGCGCCAAACTTTCTGGATATGGACCCCCATCAGACGACACGACTATTGCCGATTCCTCTGTGATCGATCCGTCAAGAAAGATGGAACTCGATGGGTTTCACTACGTCTCCTCTTGAGGGCTCTCAAGTGCCCAATCCTGTGGCCAGGTAAGGTGGAGGAGAGAACAAGATCGTTCAGGGAGAAAGACCCTTCACAGTAAGAACAAGTAAAAATCGAAAGGCAAAGTGAAGAGATAGTTATGAGGTCCACACCACAGGGTTAGCAAAATCAGGGAAAGGGAGATATCAGAAAGACTTCCAAAAGAAATGGATCGGCGAGGCAGGGAAAGGACCGAGTCTAAAAAAGTCAGGGAGAGGGTGAGCAATAGCAAAAGGGCAACACAAATTAAAGCAGAGAGAATAGAAAGAAAGGGCGGGCAAGAAAAAAGGGCGAGTAAAAAAGAAAGGAGGAAGGCGTAGGAATTGGAAAGAATCGGGGAAATGGGTGTGGCAGGGGCGATTTGAGCAAATGGGAGCACAAAAAGAAAGCCATGGAAAAGGAAATGGTTGAAGGAATAGCAAGATTGGGTATGGGAATGATAGGTAGGAGAGGAAAAAGTATCAAAAGTGTCATGGGCGTTAATGAACTTGAAGAACAAGGAACATGGTGTAATAACTGAATGAAACGGAATGAAAGCCTAAATAAGTATCGGGAAGAAAGGTAAGTATTCACCCGTCAGAAATTCGGTCGTGGTTTCGGGAAGTACTACAAAAAAAACTTAATGAAGTCGGAAGGACGGTGAACCCCGAAGATGGCTGAGGATGCAGCCGATCGAAGTCGGTGCTGATGGCTACCGCCTGATAGTGCTGAGTGACGGAAATTGACATCGGAAAGGGTTGATAATGAAGTGAGCGAAGAGCGTCAAAGACACCCCCGAGGCCCCATCTCAAGGGGATCGTCTGAGGCTCTTCATCAGCTCATCTCCGTCTCCCATCTTACCTCCTGGCAACGGCAACGGCAACGGCAACGACAAGATAGCCGCGATGTCGTGCATGGGGCCATGCGATTTCTTTGGCAGTGGTCCCTGGAGGAGAATCTAATCGTCAGCCGTCAAGGAATCAACGACACAACTGACAAATAGCGCGTCGAAAGAATCGCTTTCGCAGATTTGTTCAGTGGTGACCGACGACCAAAAGAGACGACGACGTCGACGACGACCGCCACGGATGGGTTGGATGCCACAAGAGGAGGGTCGATTGATATTCGTTTAGCCGACCCATTTAATGGGACAGAATTTCGAAGGCGCGAATTATGTCGTCTACGCCTCTTTTACGGCCATTCGAAATTGACGACGAGTAAATTATAGGTATCGATTTTTTTCGAGTAGTATAGTATGCGTAGCAATGGAGCGTAATGGACTTTACTCCAGAAATTTCCTAAATACACGGAAAAAACCCCTTGAAGCTGGAGGATTTCCATACATCGCGGCCGAAAAGTGTGATAGTCCAAGGAGAAATTAAATAAAAACCTATAGGAATAAACAAGGGGAAGCAAATAAGTAAAAAAACAGCAAGGGTAGAGATAAACAAGTAAATAACTGTGTTGAACCCGTAGACGTGCTAAAATACGACTAATTTCATCTTTGCCGATATAAAAACTCGTAGTAAGGCTGAGGGGTGGACCTAGTCAATGAATAGAACCAAAATAAATTCCGTAAATAAACAAATAAATGAATAAGTATGGTAAGTATCAAATAAAAGGCAAATTTTGGTTGGTTGATTTTTTGACGGGAAAGAACTACATTCACCTTAAGGAAACCTGATCCCACTGCAAATGTTGGGCGCAAACCTTTGGCCACTGCGACGACTCTGCCCTGCCTCTAATTGGATAATAATCCAATTTAAATGGTGAAAGTTATTTTGCAGAAGCAGATACCCCTACGCGGTAGCTAAAAAACAAAATTTTCATATAAGCCTCGGGTCTTTTTTGAAGTATGAAAAATGACTGATCAATTTTTACAGTACGTTTTCTCTGGCCCCTATTTTTTGATTTGAGTGGAATTTTTCGAAAAACGTTTTTTGAAAATGAGTGAATGTTCACGTACAGAATCTTGTAAATGATTATTTTAGAAACTCAAAAGTTACCAACACCATATCGCTAACCTTTTCTTTTGCAGAGGGCAATATGTAGTTGGTTGATGTAACCAGTAAAGAATAACTAACTACCCACTGACTAAGTTGCCCTTTGGTGAATGCATTAGTGACAGAAAAAAAGTCGAAAAAAGAGGGACATAGACGAATTGTCTGTTCAAGCCAACAAGCTCGACATCCTTTCGGTTGAAGAGAGAATGGGAGAAAATTTATCCGAAGGAACAAAAGCCTTAACATCTCAATCAGTTAGCCTTACCCTACCCCTATGCTCAACTTTTGAGTGACATTTGAGCTTCTAAATTAAATTATTTACAAGTTTCTGTGAAGGAACATTTACATTTTTCAGAAAAATCCCACTCAAATCTAAGTAAGGGAATAGTACGCATCTAAACGCTACTACTATTCTGAATAGAACCCAGAGGCGTAGCCGTATTCCAAAACGAAGCCACAGGAAAACGAAAAAAATGGTGGGATCAAACTGACCCTGCTCACAATCATCGAGCCAGAGCTTGGGAAACTTGGTAATCTGTAAATAGGTAAACCCAGGTACTTCCCTAGGTTCAAAAAATTGATATGAAGCCATGCGAACACTTAGTGGGTTGCGTCACTGTGACATTTCGGCTTCAATCAAAAGGATGGCAGATGTTTGAGGGGCTGCAGAGGACGCCACTCCGCAGAAAAACCATTTCAAATCAGCTCGGTGCCATTAATTTCGACACTTCCCAACTTTTTCATCTGCTTGATTTTTTCGTTGAATTATAAAACGCTTTCAGGAAAATCTGACGACTGTTCCTACCAGACGAGAAAAAAGAATTAGATAATGACAAATAAAGGGGTTTTTTTAGTGTAATTTTTGAGATTTCAATAGTTGACTTTTCCTTTCGCAGGAACAATCCCTTTTACATTCCAGGAGACACGGTGATCCAGAAATATCAATTTTTCATAAAGTAGACAGGTATGGCTTTGTGACGGAAGTCGCCGCTAGTCCAAGAGCGACCGATGGATCAGGTCTTTTCAACAAAAAGCTGAAGCAAAATGCTGGACCAGTGAGCAGAAGCTATGAAAGAGGGTAGTAAACTGCATAAAAATGTTCAAAGAAAGTCGAATTCACGGTTTATACCCGAGGAACATCGTGATTTTGAGAAAAAGACTGCATCATAAGGATTCTTTCAGAAATCAGAGGATGATGGTAACTAGTCCAGTAGTAGCTCATCGCCAACACCTACTGCATGCACTGTGGTATCGCTGTAAAATCAGGAAAAAAGTATAGAGCGACGTGGTGCACCAGAGATGAGGAAAGATGGGGAAAAAGCGATGATAGGCTGAATGAATGGGAAAGATCTGAACTATCGATTGGGTTCGATTTCATCGATTGTCAGCAATGGCTATGTGGGAGCAAAAGCGAGGTACCTGATCTTTTTGGACCTTTATCAACCTTTTTTTTTTTGATCGACCCTGTGCTTCCCTCACTTCAAAAGGTAAAGTGGAGGTGGATTACTGCCTTCCAGCACCCTTGAATTTCGCATTTCTTACACTTTGCAATCTGAAATACTTAGATGGTCTTGTAGAGGAACTGTGGTGGTAGAGTCATCACAGGTACGGGTGTCAGGATCGCCTCATCAACGGTACTACTTCACTTGTTGGTTCCTTGTTACTGCATTGTTTGGCATTTGACTTTACCTCGCATTTCGTGCCCCTCTCAAGGTTCACCCACTTGTCTTTACGGTAATTATGTCGTAACGGTATGCCATTCTGATAGGCTTAGCCAAATGGGTTGTAGAGCCCCACCACACAGGCGCCATGGATGGATCAACCCAATTCGAAGGGTTTTGCCATTGCCATGATGGACTGAAGTTGGTTGTACGGCGCCTACCAGAAGCAGTGCCTTTCGTCATCACCCTGTTGGTTCATTGTTCAATTCTTTTTTTATTTCTTTCAGAGTCACCTAAATCCTACCACAACCAGTGAAGTTGAGTGTTTGGGCTTGAAAATCATTGTCTTTTCAAGACCAATCACGACATTTCTCGGACAATTTGTTATTGAAATAAATTTGAGCTTTTCTGGAAGAGCGAGAGCGATTGAAGCGATATGGCTTGATGATTGATGGTTGAATTCCCTAAAAGGAGCTTCCAGCCACAGAAACAGTCAACACACTCTCTTGGAGGAGTTGACGGTCGGACACGGTTAGGCCCTTGATTCAATGACCTCCTATGGCACCCAATTGTCTCCCAGAGTGATTTTCCCGAAGGTTACACTCCTTCTGGGAAGGAAATGATTAGCGGTGGGTGTTTTACACAAGAAAGCCTGAGTATAGTAGGCCAGCATGGAGTACACTGGAGTAATGAGGTGCTCAAACATCCCATTTGCATAATCCGCTTATCTAAAGCATTTCGTAGGGAAACGTACAATCTGTTCCCAACACTTATTCCCATGCTAAAGAAAGGCTAGGTAAGGCGAACCTTCTGTCCGCCTTAGGCCACCTTCGAGGTATCCAAGAAGAATGGCTAAAAAACTTTATTTCAAGATTTCACCTTTCATTCATTCATTCACCCTACCCACCCCCGAAGAAGAAAGCTGGCAAAGGAATGAATACAGGTTTCTGCTGGCTCCTACTTTATATTACTCTTTGTCAGTAGCTAATAACAAGTCGGCTCCATGTGATTCACACGCAGTTCGCAAAAATGGAGTGCGACGAGCTCGTAAAGGCAAGAAATTCATCAGACAGTCTGGAAAATGCTGCTATTCAAAGGCATTCGAGCATGGAATCATCGCTATAGGTCTTCTGAGTTGGCTTTCTCAAGCGGGAAAGATGCCTCATACATTTTCATTTCATTTTGAGACCTCACAAGGTTGGCGATTTTTGAACAAAACTGTCTCGGACGAGACTCGAATCCGAACTTGTGCTTTCCGGGCCAGTGCTCTACCCCTTCTACAACCGAGACCCGCTTGCCCTCGTCCTCATAATGGCTCACATGCCCTAGCTTAACACACACGTTTTGAGACTTATCCCGGGAATCTAGACAGAAAAGGGTCTGTTCTAAGAATTTGTTGAATAAGAGCATGCAGGCCTATTCTTTCGGTTGAACAAGAACAAATGCAAAGCAGGGGTAGCCGAGCGGTTTAGGTTGTAGGCCTAAGTCTTCCCTGGGAAAGAGCCCGAGTTTCATCTTTGTTGAGACAAAAATCGTGCCTAGCAAAAGTGGTCTCGGTACAGCTTCAAGCCCAGTTTGGAAGGTTGATTGAAAAGAGAAACTTAGTCTTAAAACCATGTTTGAAAGCCCTGGAAAAAATGAATGAAAGATGCTCAACTTAGAAGAAAGTGTAGACGGCCGACAAGAATAACGGACCCTTCAATGCCGTGGGAATAAGGGGCTAGGGAGAGGAGGTTGAAGACGTTTACACCCTAGGTCGAGGCCCACTGAAACTTATATGAACCCGTCTTAAGACCTTGATTTTCCTGCAGAAGCATGGGGTTTCTTCAGAACTCGTGATGTACTCACAGAGTTCGATTAGCATGAGTAAGGCTTATTCAAGGGGAAGCATATCCGATTCAACATGGCATTATGGGTATGAGACTTGACGTTTAAGAGGATGAAGCGACCAGCGTCAGCCAGCAATCTATTCCAGAACTCGTCAGGAATTCTTTTCCGATTAGAACTGTAGAACAGATTGAAGGTGGGCTGAATACATTCGAGACTAGCTTAAGAGCTGGCAGGACCGCTTGTTGAAAATTTCTTCTAATATATTATTAATTACTGACATTCTGCCTATACAGCTTCTGGTATCGTCCAATTACTTTTTTTTCTGAGAAAAGTTCATTCGATAAAGTTAGAAAAACAAATTTCAAACCCATAGATCTGTTTTGGTATTGTTCAACGCGGATTTTGTACAATGGGAGAGCTTTGTAATTTGATCCAGCGTACTACGCTCGCTCTTTGTACAGGCAGCGGAACTACAAACAAAGAACGAAGAAGAGGCAAAGACGTCGAGGGTAGGGAATTCTCCTTATGGTATGGAGACAATAAATAAATTGACTAGGTGGGGTAGGTTCAAAAGACTGGAGAGAAGCCTCCGAATAGGGAATCATAATTTGAACGTCTCTGAAGAAAAGAATTTGCTCCGAAACAAGGCTAAGTGGAGAACTTTGGTACCACCAACAAACAGGAGGCTTGCTTGGCCCATATGAAATTGCCCGAATGGAATGTAGGCTTTGCTCTCTTCATAGGTTCTCTGCAAAAACAAAAAGGTCAAAACTGAAATTAAGGTCAAAGCCTACTGAAATGGGTTACAGGTTACTCTAACAATAAGGCCGTAAGTACCACCAGGCTCCCTGTGCATAAACAAAGCTTAGAATAACGTGGTCCCAAATAAATTGAGAATGATTGATATCCGTCAAGAAAATGGCTGAAAAAGCATAAGGGACATTTGGCCCTCATTAGGACGATTACAGCAATCACACAGTTGACGTCAATGAAAAAGGAGCGATCTTTGACTGTCACAGCGTCCCAGCAGCCTGCCTGCCATAGAAACGCGGCAAATTAGTCGATCAAGGTGAATATGAGGAGAAAATTATAGGGAACATGAGGTACAGAGGGGTAACAGAGGGAGATGCCGCCCTATGCCATGCCCCATATGGTCATCTTTCAAATTTGAGAAGCCAGAGAAGAAGAGAAAGGAACAAAGCCTGAAAGAGGAACATGACTTCAGATGGCGGCTTCGGTGCAGCTATTCATTGAGGGTAATTGGAAATACGAGGTGATAGAGCGTAAATTGAGTGATGATGTGAGGAATCGGTCATAGGCCAAGGGCAATTGCCTATTATGACGGATTAACTACAATTTGTTGAAGGGCAAATGAAAAAGGCATGGCGCAAATGGGATCAAAATGGTTTTTCTGTCATTCAGCGCTCGGGAATGTCGATGATAGTTTATAACTATTCAGAACTATTACTTCTTATTGGGTATTATTGGATATTATCTTTCAGTAAGAAAGTTCCCATCTAATTATAAAAGCGATTTCACCCACCGTTTGGGAGCGGAGAGGGAATGAGGTGACATATGTACTTTTAGCAAGCTGCATGACAGATTAGGAAATTCACCCCATGCCACTGGAACTCTCGAGGGACTTCTGATCCCTTGAATTAGGGTAATCCGAATACTGTGGTTCGATTGATCTTCGGATATTGTAATTTAATTTCACAAATATGTAAAAATTATTTCCAAAAATTTGTAGTTTTCTTTACTTACTTGGAAATTTTCTGAATATTTTTGTCAAGTAACCATTTTTCATACTATCTCTGAGTCCAGCTATAGTCCGGAAAGACTTCTCCCACATGGGAGAGGCAACTAAGTCTTCATAACGTCTTCGTGCTTTCTCATTCGCACCAGATTGATTGGGGACGAGCAAAACAGGGACGGTGTCTTTTCCTGAATTTCTGAGTCATTCCTTTTAGGTTGGCTCTACCATGAATCTTTTCCAGGTTGTTTCTCCTGTGGTGACGCCTCCTGTACGATCCGCCGCCGCTCAATGTTTTCCCAGTGGGTGGTCTGTAAAACCGTATCTTTTCGCGTCATCACCAAGTGTATATTTATGGTGTCACCTACGTCTCCTACCAACACCGATATACATGCAAACTTTATCGGATAGACCTTCAACTGGAACATACGTAGGTCTTCGTAGGATAAACAGATACTGTAGTGTAGGATAGTGAGGGTGAAAACGGGTTGGAAATAAGGACCAAGCGATAACGGATGCAATACCCCAGTCCTCCTTGTGAAAACTCCCACCACCGCCTTTTCAGAAGTAAAATAATTTTTTGCGTGCTCAGCTCCGGCAAGGGTTGCAGAAGTGCCATTAAGACCTCGGTGGTGTAAGGGATAAAGAGTGCGCTGCCCGTAAATCTCGAGTACGGGTTCGAGCTCTACTCCGGGTCGTTTTGCCTGAGGCTCAGCACCCTTGTAGGCTCGTAAGAGATTTTTGAACTGTATAACAGTAATTTGTTCGAGGCTCCCCCTTAGTTCCGAGTGGTTCTGCCTGGTTTACCCGTGGTTCTGTTCTTTGGTAGGTAGGAACACTTATCTCACTTTCCGTACAACAGCAATTATCCCTCCTAAAACTCCTACATTCTAGGGCTATTGATCATTTTCCGCACCATCGAGTATGGCTCCCGTCGAGACAAAAAACAGTTTTTCTGACGTTTTCGTCCTCCACTCGGCTCTATGGAGAACGAGTAAACCTGAAATTGGGCCTGGTTTCGTGGGTTCTATTATACTGGGAGTTGTCATTTATGGATCTACCTCTGAATCTCCCGACCTAATCTGAAGAAAAAAGCAGTAGCTAAAGGCGAATACACCCTAAAAGAACTATTTTATAACCCACGCCGCATACAAATGGCACTACGATTTTAAATAAAGGTCGAATGCGTGGCTTGTATTGAAACACAAAGCCGAAACAATTAGTTCAAGCGCTGAAATAGGGTTTATGAGGAAATCAGGGAAAAAATGAGTGGGAAAAAGCTTGAAAGAGAAGCTTCGTGAATATGATTCAAATGGCTGCACGATTTCAAAAAAATGCCAAATGCATGGCCCACTTCTAAGGCACTGGAACAACAACTGCTGTAATGAGTTTTACGAGGAAATCTGGGAAAAAAGAGCGACGAAAGACTCGAAAGAGAGGCTAATATTGATCAGTTCCATGGACCTTTTTCTAGCGAGCCAGCACATTAAACATGCTGAGCTAATAAAAGAAGCAATCATGGAGTTCGTGATGAAATCGATTTATTTTTGGCTACAAATTGATTTTGTATTATTCGTGAGAAATATGAATCGCAAACGAATTAGTAAATTTACACAAATGGATTATGAGTATTCTATTGAACATTAACAAATTTAATCTCTCTCATGCACTTTTTTCAAAAAAAAAAAAGGAAATTTTATCGGAGAAAACCCAGTTGTTTAGAATTAAGTTTTCGAATTTCATTCTTTTCCCCAAAAAGAAAAAGTGCTGAAAATGGGGAGGGGGATTAAAAATGGAGCATTTAATAAAAATGGACGGAAAAAATCAAGGATGAAAAAGAGTTTTCCCAGGGAAGGAGCACACTAGTTGTAGTTTACCCAGTTATTGGCAAATGATTTCTTTGAAAAAAAAATTAATTATAAACGGATTAAATAACGTTGACAAGGAAGAGAGAATCTGTAATTCATAGTCAGAAGGAAAATCCATAGGAAATCCAGAAAGGGAATGGAAGAATAAAATGAGTGAATGTGTATTGAAAGTGAAGGGGCAGGACGGTGAGAGGATTGGAAGGGAGAAAAATGAGAAGGAAACTACTGATTCGGGCTAATGGCCAAGTGAGGTCTTTCATTCCCGAATCTCGATTCCCACATCGCACTTCAAAATCAACAGTTACTGCAATTGTTGCAATTGCAACTTGCTGAAACTGTTTTTTTAACAGCCCTAGTTTGGAAGCGTAGTTTTCAAAGTTCCTTAGTTAGATTTCGTTTTTTGAGATCGATAAGAAGCGAGTGAGAATCAAATGAACAGAAGAGACAGGTAGATAATTGATATTAAATAGGGGATACTCAATTCGAGCGGTTAGCAAGAGATATGGTAGTAGCAAAGTCACGTAGAAGTACGAGGCTACGGACCCGAGATCCATAAAAAATGACCTTCGCTTCAAAAATCAATACGAACTCTGTCGATGAATCCAGAATTTAGTAACAAAAACAAGAACAAATCCCCACGATAATCGTAAAATCCCCGCCCGGGACTTTTGATGAGCCTTTAGTGGGTAGCGACCGAACAAAGAAGGGACCATTGGATCATGGATGAATGTCAAGGTTCGTTGCGCAATCGCAACCGCCGCCACCGACGACGACGGACGACGACCCCTCAACCCCGCCTCCCCTTCACATAGGCCATGCCCCTAACTCAATCACAAATGGGAGTTGTTGTGGAGGTCGTTGAGGTGTGGGGAGGGGAGGTAAACAGATGGAGAAGGAGAGTAGTAGTTATTCTGGCTACAAAGCATAGTCATTATAACGAGCTATTCGATATTCAGACTAATCCAAGCGGACATCTGTCAGCCAGCTCAATTGTGAGAAGTGGGCGTGTTCCCCCTGGTAACCCGATGCTGTTGTTGCCACCTTTTTCAGTCTCTACGGCTCCAGACTATGTGAGGGGAGGGGAGAACGAAGACAAAGACGACTAGTTGTTGCTCGAACACCACAACCCTACTAATCGCTATCCAACCTTTGTAATTGGCGGTGAGCGGTGTCCGTCTGGGGTGTTGAAGACGAAAGGACCCTGCCGACATCGTCATAACCCCAACGGTCGGACCTATTTGAAACAATATTGGCCCGATGAATCGACGACGACGACGGAACCATGGGCCGATCAATTAGAAGGAACGTTTAGAGCAATTGGCAAGCTGCGATGTTCAATCAAAATGACCTCACAAGGTTAATAAGGGCAACGGGGACCCCATGGCCTCTGGGCACCCAGAACCGGGACTAATCCAACTTTGTCTAGAAGAAACCCAAAGTAACCATTTAAGACGGCAATTTTCGAGGTGCTTTTGAGATAATCAGGGACAAAGAGCTGTAAAACATCAAATTATTCTCGCCCTACATGAGTTTAGGGTTTTTAGGGTCGGCAATTAATAGCCGTCTGGAACTGCAGTACATTCGGGAACAGGAGATTCTCTTTGCTTCATAAGGTGACTTCTATCAGGTCGGTCAGATAGCCGTCCGTTGACCACTGGGAACCCTAAACCTCGAGTGGAATTGGCTTTGAGAACCGAAGCCACCCATTTGCCCACCACAGTCGTATTAAGGAAGTTCAGTACAGGCGATAGGAGACGGTGGAAGTAAAGAGTACAGGTAAGCATCAAGATAGGAGACAGGGAAAGGAGAATATGAAGAGTGAAAATATAAAAAATAAAATGAAAATCAAATGTTTTGACCAAAAGTCGTTCCAGCCAAGGACGGATCGAAAGAACAAATCGACCCAGATGGCAGGTCATGACACTCCGGTCAGATCTCCTTGAGCAATCTGGGATAATGGATGGAGAAAGAAGAAAACTCCAGAATAATCAACTCATAGCTTCTATTCTAAGCTATAGATGACATCATTACTACCAGAAAACGAAATCTTTCGATCTACCGGTCAATACTGCAAAATACCCTTTTTTTTGCAGTCCCATTGGTAGACTTTGGATTTTTTTTAGTTTTTTTTTACTTGGTTTTTATACCATTTTTTGAGGGAGCTTTTTCGTCACTAGTTTTTTAGGTTTTTTTTTGGAACAATTAGTATTAGAGAACCGAAATTTGAGTTGTTATTCGGATGGTAGCAACATGTCCGCCAATCAACGCTCCGCGACGTGAGCTTGGCGGAATCCGTCACTCGTTGTCGTGGATGATGTGACATGTTATGGGCCGAGTAATGGACATATGATGAATCGTTCTGACATTCATGGACGTCCAAATTGATAAAAACTACCAGTACGCCATGGAAATTCGTATGCGTTGACATTGGAGTTTTAATTGAATCACCAATTCGTAGTGAATATTGGAGGAAAAAATCAGGTGGGCCTTAAAAAATCATAAAAAAATTACTACAAAAAATATTCAAAGGAACCTCTCTCTTGATGATGATCTCAGAAGTGGGTGGTCCACCAGAAATTCGACCCGTTTAGGCTCAGAAAAAGTGCAAGAAAAAGTTTTCACGAGAAGCCTCTCACAGAGCCCCTTCTCTGGTTGACAATGGCCAATGGGGTGCTTTTGGGAAGGTTGAGACAATTATCAACCATCATACTAGAACTCCATAACCCACCCCTCGCTGATGGCGCTTTTAATTTACCCATTTCGGACCGATAATGACGGGGATTTTATGCAGGATAAAGTGAGAGTGTCACCAATCAATCCCTCTGGGACAAGCACCACATTCGACTTTAATTCAGAATCATAATAACATTGGGATGATGATCTGGCCTAAATATTTGCATGCAAGGCTGCGGGAACGGAGAGCTTTGGAGGGATTCGAGGCCGCTGGAAGGCTATGGAATCGGGTTTCGTCCATAAACGAATACCATCTGTGTTTTCGCTGGTCTGAGATTACTTGTATTCGACAATGAGGGCATTTAATAAGTAAGCTTTTTCCGATAAAATTATTAATTTTAAAGCCTCTCTGTTTCAACGCCCCGACACCCCTGTCGAAAAACAAGCTCTGAAGGGAGATCTTCGAAATGTCTTTCATGTTATTCATCAAAAATGGTGTAGTGGAAATCGAACCAGATGCCACAGTTGTGTACAATCCCCTCATGTACCCCTTTGAGAAGATTTGGGGAAACCTGCGACAACTAAATTAGGGTCTCTACTAGTGTCGGGCTCCAATGAATGGATTCCTGAACCCATAATTGGGGCTCCTGATTCGGTAGATCCCTGAAAATTTTTCACTGCCTTCCGATTGCCCGTAGCTTTCAGATAGTAAGACGTTCCTTCTACAACGTTATACTAGTAAGACATATATGGCTAGCCAGCGTCGTTAGTTATTCCGACAACTGGAAGAACGACAAAATTAGTTGCCATAAAATAGGTTTATTACCCGTAAACTATGTGCCGATGCATGTGGGTTGATTGCAAAGGTATATTGGCCTTGCCAGGGCAGGAAATCCAAAATATGACCGCTCCAAAACGAAAAATCATCCAGTGGTCGAAGTCGTCTGCTATCGGATTCCCCCAAAACACCTCGATAAAATCGGATCATAACATTTTCGGCTGACATCTTCGTGGTTGGTCGGGAGACCTCGGCACACACTTACTGGATTCTACCGAACTGGTGTCACTGTAGCCTTTTTGAGGATTCATTAGTGGAAGCCATTTTGATGCCACCAATCAATCGCTGGATGTCTCTCGTAATCTCTCACATAATCTCTGGCCAAGCTGCCATCTTCAGTAGGTCTAGCAAGCGGGTCCTTTGTGATGTAGCAGATAAAGCGGCATTTATTGCAGCTAAGTAGATCCTTGACACTGTTTATTCAAGTAGATCTTGAACTGAAGTCAGCGAAGGGGCTACGCAATTAGAGCTGCACTGGTTTCTGGGATTCGTCCCAGTTCTGTTGCCAACCCCAATTTTAAAATGGATAGGAGAAAAGCCATTAATTACTACATTGGGAAGAGCTGGGACCAGAAATCTTTTTCCAGAAACTACGTCTTAAAAGGGATGTTCCTGAGAGAACGATATATGGAATAGGCCCGCATAAATAGGGTCAGGCATGGATTGGCCTCTGACAGAAGGATCTCAATAAGTTTCTAATAGGAAATGCTTGTTCTGAGGTCCTCGAGACTCGTTCAAGCTCGAACTTGCTCACATATAGGCCCAGACCTTCCCGAACATGCCTAAGACGCATCCAAATGTCACCACAATTCTGAAGGGCAGCCCATTGTGCGGACGTATACCAGAACCGATTGATCACGCAAGAAATCGTTCTCCCCTCCCCTTCCACTCTCTTACTCTTCCCTTTCCTCCCCATCAAAAGGTATAGGGTTCAGATAGGGTGTTTTAATGACTGAGGGCGAATTTTAAGGTGGAGACGGTAGCGCAGTGCTGCCACTTCACGTACAGTCTAAAAGTCCAGAAATCGGAATCCCTGCTTCATCTCCACCTGGGCCGATTACGCCTCTACCCTTCGGGAACGTTTTTCGGTACTTGATCCATCTGGGAGGTTTGGTCATCTCTCATATGCCATGTGCAGGTCTACTACCCTAAGAGGGTGGCACGTTCTCAATCGGGGTCGAATGCCTAAGCATATCCTGTAATTGAACAGAGACTGCACCTTTTTCACCAGGTTTTTGTGCAGAAGCGGAGGAATGTAGCACGAGCTGCATACCGTATCTACTAGATCTATTTTCAGCGAGGGAGGACACATCCCATGTCCTAACATTGTCTATAGATGTTTTTCATGTACTGCACTAATGTTTTCAGCAGAATGTCAATAACCCTTGGTTTGTTTTTGCTCACTCGACGGAAGGCGATTCAGGGATTTTGTGGACAGGCAGGTTTGATCACCTGTCCGCTAGGTCTGCGCTTTGTTTCACAACAAATTACTCCCGGATACGAAAGTGTTTTGGGTGAATGCTTAATGGGTAGTTCTATTGCATGGTACAGATGGGAGTATTGAATTAATTATATGGCTGAGTATAGCAATCACCCAGGTGGATCATCATCAACCTCTCCTCCCCAATTAAGCAGTTCCTCGATGCGTGAACGCACGAATGAATACACGCGCGTCATATCACACGCCAGTTGTCACGAACGTACGTACCCCTTGAAAATGCTGGACATTAGATCAGGGTCAGGCACATAGCGTGACCGATTACTGGCTGGTCATTGCAATCCCCTCTCCCAAACCAGGTCTCAGTACATCCCCTCACATTTGGTGACGTTTGTGAAAGAATCTCCCAGTTTTTTCCTGTTCCATGTATTCCAAAGAACGGGAGGAAAGCGGGTAGAGACTGGAGGGAAAGGCGGTAGGGGAGTAAGCGGAAGTTCCACTCTCAAGGAGCTGTTCAGGTATTTCAAATGATATCCATTAAAAGAATTTATTTGCGACTTGCTGAGTCGGGAGAACTTCGGTCCCGGAAATTTGGCATTTTCGCTTTCCCGAGCGGTAACTTGAGAAGTACAGGAGAGATGAAATCAGTGGAATTCAGTCTAATCTAGAAAAATCATAATGTCTGTTTACCAACTTGATACTAGATTATACCAGCCGACCTTCAGGACTGAAGTCCTGCATTGATGCTCGACAGAAAGTGAGCCACCGGGAGGGAACGTTTAGTCAAGGGACAAAGTGTTTGGACGGTAAATGAATCCGTCTGAAGAATGCGCCTCGCATTCGATTCCAATCCAGAATCTTATGTTTTTATTGAATGCTTATACTAACGGGCCTCGGAGGGATGACGACTTGGTTGGTCTAGGCAGATATTGATCCAGGATTCGAAACCATGGCCATGCATGTGGTGATGAGCCACCTACCACTACACCAGCTCCACCCGACACTTACTTAAAGGCACCGTTCGCGATGATTCAATGGGCGGGTGTGTCGATGACGTGTCTGCCACTCATTCGACGCCACGTCTGACTTTCTCACGTGACATCGAATGAGAGGCGGACACGTCATCGACACACCCGCCCATTGAATCATCGCGAACGGTGCCTTTAAGGTGACATTAACTTTAAAAAAAGCGGCACTATCTACCCTTTACTGCCCCATTTTGTCGAGAATGAGCTGGATTTCTATCGATTTTTCTCAAGAAGATGAAACCGACTAGAAACTTGCCTAGAGGAGTAATTCGACCCGTAGAACACGAATATCGCATCCATTCGTCATGAAAACTTCGTACTTCATACTTAGGGGCAAGTTTTCAGCAAGATTGGTGACTCAGCTCCATTTGGCGCCGGTGCCTGTGGCGCGAGCGCTAGACGTCTTTATAACCTCGGGTCAAATAACCCCTCTAGGCAACTTTCTAGTTGGTTTCATCTTCTTGAAAAAAATTCGATGGAAATCCAGCCCATTTTCGGCAAAGTGGGGCAGTAAAGGGTAAATAGGGCCAAAAAAACATTTCTATCGGTTCCCAATGAAAGCTAGCCAAAAAGATATCCCTTCTACCAATTACTGTAAACAATGAATGAAGGTTTTCTGCAGAATAAGTTACCGTCCTCTGGCTTCGAGGAATGTCAACGACATTTCGTTTTTGCGATCCTGGAACTCTGACAACATAACTTTTATGTTTCCCTGTTCCAAAATGATCTCTCGCCCATGTGGGAGAGAGTATGTAAATGGAAGAGTACAATATACAATTATTATTTTTAAATATTCGTATACAACACACACATAGTAACAATTTCCACTGGAGCAACAGTGTCTATAGTTGTTTTTCTTGTTCTGCACTCGTGATTTCGGTAGAAGGAGGTAGATTGATCTGAAACGTTTCCGAATAGAACGGTGCTCCATCGCATGCGTATGGATTCGGCCACTTACGTTCAAGCACCTAAAATTGATTTAATCGCTTTTTTAGGAAAACGGCAGGTCAATATGCGTGAGGTGTTCTGAATCGGAGTCGGTGAACTATTCAGGAGTGCAACACTCACGGGTATGGGTCAGGATGCGCCGTGGAGATCGAAAGTTGGGAGTTGCGCAGAAGTTCTGGTGGACGTGCCAGGACACTTCAACTTGTATAACTCGAAAAAGGAAGGTCCTGCAATAAAGCAGTACCTTCCCACTCGAACCGCTCCTCTAAGGCTGTTCTTTTTCACAGAAATTTGAAATCCGTGTTCGTGGGCTGGGAAAACTAATCGAAAAGAGGGAGACTGGGCGGATTGTAATCCATGAAATGCATTTCCGAAAGCAGCCTAGCTAAATCCTGTCCCATAATCTAATCAGAGGGTGCACACTGACCGAATAGGAAACCTGGTTTGAGAGAACTTCGAGAACCCACAATTCGACAAAACAACAATGTAAGTAAACAAAAACACTCGAAAAAACGTGAGCCAAAAGAGATACTTTCCGATGCTGACGAGACCCAGGTTAATCGTCGAAAGACTCCTGGTTGTTTACTTATAAGTTACTCTTTTCAAATCGAAAAGTAGAAGTACTGGTTGGGAATAGTGTTTCGGTGGTGAATGAAGTAAGAAAATTCGCCCACCCTGCGAAAAAGTCTCCTCGAAAGCAATGAAAATAGAGGTTGTACGAGATAACATGACGGAAATGACATGGAGGGGGTGTTGGACGAGCTTTCATTTGTTACAATTGCCCAAAGAGCTGACTACAACAAGCCAAAACTGTCCAGAATTGCCTTTCGCTGTCGCTATGGGTCATGACATGTTTTTGATCTTCGTACATGGATTCCCCTGTGACCGGTGCAGCCTCTACAGTGCCGGTGAAACTCGTCCGCACGGAACAAATTTGGAGCCTTCATGACGCTCTAACCGGGCCGTTTTTAAACCTGATAACGCCATATGCGATATACGAGGGAGCCTAGAATATTTCAGTGGGGAAATCTCAGAAACCATTTTTATCATAAACTGGGAATTCAACTGGGACGCGGGTTTTCTGACACACGTGCCTCTGAACACTTTCCTACGGGACGCTCACCTGAGAATCCTCTTCTCTGCTACATATGGAATGTTTTATCTGCACAAATGTCAATTCTGACAAGTAATATATGAATTAACTGAGGAACATATAGGAATGGCTTACCCCTACTGAGTATTCTGTTTCGAACTTTTGCGGTTCCACTTCCATAGCGGTATCCGCTCGGCAGCGAAGGCAATTGAACACCCGACGATATTCACGTTTATACTTATTCTGTAATAGATCGCATTAAGTAAACTTTCTCCTTTGTACTTATAGATGTTATAAATTTTCGATGCCAACGGCAAAATAAAAGGATAAACTTTTAGGGCGTTAATCAATCCCGTCTGAGGAATGCGCCCACGGGATCCGGATCGATGCCCGCCTAGGCCAACCAAGCCTTCCATTCCTCCAGTGTCGGTAAATGGTACCAGACTCGCGTGGGAAGATAAAAGCACTGATTTGTACTTCGGTTGGTCACCGCAAGTCATTGTATAAGCCACATACGCATTCAATACGCCACTATGATTCGGAGTGGAATTCGAATGCGGGGCGCGTTCCCCTGACGGGATTGACTAGTGCCCAGAAACTTTATCCCTTATCCCTCATTATTAACTGCAAAACCTTGGAGAAACAGATATAAAAAAGGATTGGACTGATCAAAAGCTGAATCATCTATTGTGTACAAAAATGGACTTACATTAAATAATCCATAAATAATCGGATTTAGGCATGAATTTGACATTGCGAGCCAATGTGAACAGAAGAATAAAATATTGATGTATTTCCATCTGAAATATTTTCAGTGAAAATCCCTCATCTGAAGGGCTCAAAATTTAAAAAAAATGTGACGAACCCGTTAATTTCCGGTCGAATTTCATTGAGCAGTAAGTAGGTCTCGAGTGGAAACCAGCATAAAGAAAAGCAAGCGACAACTATCATTAGCATATTCATCAACTGTAAAGACTGACGTCATCCATAGTTTTAGAAGGGTTTTCAAAGAAATCGGGCGGAGTGGAGTTCTCGAAGGGCGTGGCTAAAATCTTTCACGGACAGATTTGGAATTTTTATAAAAGGAGTTTGTAGGAGGGGTTCGACTCTCGGCAAGGAGAAGTTTCCTGTTCTGCCCAATTTGAATATTATCGACCTGCTGCAAACTGTTCCTTGACTGTTTCTTGTAACCCAAGAGCACTGTGAGTATTTTGATTGGGTTTCCATCAAATCCGACGCATTTTTAGAGTCCGATTCCACTTGATTGCCGATTTTAGAAATTTGGGAGGAGGTCACATTCGAAGAGGTTCCAGTGAGCGATCCCTCTTAGGGAGCAAACATGCCTTTCAAAATACAGACAAAGAAAGAAAAAAGCTGATTCCATTCAAATTACCTTTCTATTAGAGATTTCCGTATTGAGGTTGGTATGAGTGTTAGAAGTTTGCTGTTCGGAGCTGTTAACGGTCGAACCCCAAATCTGAAAGAGCTGCAACAGTAGTCAAATAAAGTACTCAGTCCAGGTGAAATTGACACTTCAGAATTTCAACGTAATTTTTTTTGCTTCTTACATTCGTTAAAGAGGAAAATTTTGAATGGAAGATGCGGGCACGTTCATACTGCCAGCGTCAAAACGCCGACGTCGGCGCTGGCCGTCAATCGATACCTCCCAAATCGATGACTCATGCCGAAACCAAAGGAGCTATCACAGCTCAAGAAAGCAAAATCTTCCCCTCCGGAAAGGAAAGAAGACCTATAATTAGAAGTTCTGCAAAGATGCGTAGGGTCTGTAACAGTCTGGGTGTCTCTCGCGTAAGCGTACACCTCCCCGCTGTTGGACTATGAACGCGCCCTGTCCAAGATCGACAAGACCATTTTTGTTGCACAATTAGTAATTGCACTATCTTACTCTAGAGTAACTTACCTTTATAGCAATCATTGTATAAGCGGTGTCAAGAATGATCATTGGGACGAAATAATGTATGATAGTCAGGTACACGTTGTACATTTTCCACCAATTCTCGTCCGCATACACAGGTCGGCACTGAATGAGACTTGTATGGAGTGAAAAGATAGCAAAATTTTAAAAAAAGGCGATTCCATATTTTCAATAGAATGAGCCTATAGAATAAGCCATGCACCTCTTTTTTGTTCAAAGCCGTAGAAATGTTTGAGGGGAGCAGGTCGACTGTAGCTTTTTTTATCTAAGAATAATTGAGATCCTTTTCTAGGTCTACCACGGGAATCGAAGTAACTTCTACACTATTTTTTCGAGCATGGGTAGAGCCCTTAGCCATTTGATCTGCGCCGTTTCACGGCATATTCACCGGAATTTCGAAGTAGCGTTTACTCATGCTTCGCTGAACTTCCTCAATGGACATGGTCGAATAGAATTCTTCGGTAGTTGCAAAAATTGAAGTTTGCCCTTTGCCAAATTCTGGACGTTGGCATAGAAAAGAGCACGTAGAGCCGGAACTCACTTCCGTGATTGCGTAGCTCCCTTTCAAAATTCACCCGATGAAATAAGCTCACAATGAATATGCCCTAGAGGCAGAGGACCGGCAGGGTTGTGGTCGGAGGGAATGGGGGTGTAGGAGGGACCAAGATGCGTGACTATAACACAGGTGATTCAAAATGTCAGCACAAGGGTGATGAAGCCCAACAAGCCTGGGTCATTTGACTGGTACCCAGAACCGTTGAGAAGGCAAACCGGTGCATTGGCCTGATACACATTCAAAAACCATCACAATCGGGAAGGAAAAGTCAGGTGCACTGCCCCATCACAACATGGAAGCATCAAAAAAGCAATGAAAACCTGTGAAATAATGAGGTCACCATCCTGAATCAGATAAACCCTGTGAAAAAGACCATGTGGAAGTGAGACGAGAGCCGCTACAAGCCAAATCAGCAGCACCAGTGACCTTAAACCAACCGATATCCGGAATCAAAGCCATCAGAAATACCACTATTTCTCACCTGGCACTTCTGGTGTTCAGTCGACCCTGCTTTGGAAAGAACGTTGTTCGAAATTCGTGAACAGCTGATGCTGTTAGGGTGAAAACTGAAACCGACAAGGACACCGTTTCCGCGTATGGAACGATCTGACATAACGATGACGGCAGAAACCATTCCTGAAAAGGGAATCTGTAGCGATATACACGAAAGAATTGAAAAACGCCATAGTGTTGTCATTTACAGTGGAATCTAGTAGGTCACTACCAGACACATCCTTAAATGGAGGATGTAGGGTTCATAAGGATTCAGGAGCTAGTTGATCCACTACAGAACTTCACTGATTTATTTATTTGTACAATGTCATAATACCTTTAATTCAAGGAAATAAAATCAAACTGCCAAATGGGACCCCTACTTTCTTGTTGACCTAAGGAAAGGCACAAACTCCGCGTGTAGCCGTAACTTGTCTGTCTCCTTGCTTTTGAAGCATAGACTCGGCTGCTGTCGGTAAGAGAGTAGAGAAATGAGTAGGCAAGGTAATGAGTAACTTTTTTCGTAGAAGTGACACAAATATGTGTATATTTTGGGCCAGGGCTGACGCTGTAGGGATTATCAGCTAAAGTTTCACCGATTTTGCCTTTGTGTATGCTGTTTCTTCCACAACGCTGCACATCTCCTCCCTTAGTACCGTTTTAGCGAGGTTCTTGTGCTGAAATCAGACATCCCATAATGAGCTTTGACTCCTACTGACCGACTTGCTCCTTACATCTGCATAAATGTCATGGCTGGTTATATATGGTTTTATTATATCGCTCAAAAATAGCTGTAAGCAGTAATACCGTACCTGGAATAGTGCTGCTTGAAATTTGAACGGAATCGCAAATATTCCCGTGAGCAGATCGGCGAAAGCCAGGTTGATAATGAAGTATGTGGTGACTGCTCGAGTCCTAGAATATCATGTACATCGAAACTCAAAGTTTAGTAGAAGTCCTAGCCTGAATTTTCTGAAATTCGCTTTGACCGTCCAGTATCAAAAATTAGTCTTAAAAAAGTAGAACAGCCAGGAGATATAGGTTCTATTTCTTCTTATTTGTAAGAACTAAATCGTGCAAGCCAGACAAGAATTTGCTGCAAACTGTAGCTGGTCCTCTCAACAGAATTGGGATGGGAGCCGTATCTACCCCGTTGAAGGGAAGGGTCGTAGTTCTTTTTTCTCCCTGTCTCTTATTTTTCCGGTCGTCCTTTGTCTTGGCAAACTACGAAGGAGCTGAAGAAGTAAGCAGAAAGTTGGAAGAAGATCGTATTGAACTCATTCGGGTAAGCGGTGAGTCAGACCCAGCTTGGGGAGGAGGGCATACCGGTTGGTTCCAAGCACTTTGATAATTGGGTAACACGGTTCTTCCAAGGAATATGGACCGTTAGAAGATGAGCAAATTCTATAACATGATCATAATCCAGTCGACAGATGGGATTCTCACTAAGGAGACCATCGAGAGCATGCAGAGCCTAATCGTTGACTTTTCATGAAGAGCTCAAGATAAAGCTACGAAGAAATTCCTGGAATGCAAGAGACTTTCAGCTACTCCTGCTGAGCAGCTTCGGCAGTAGATACTCATAAGAAATATGTGTGACCCATAGAATGATAAAGTATCTGGACAAGTAAACAAATAGTACTTCACAACGAAGTGGTACTTCTTAAGAAGGCATGTCAACAAATGAGCGATGGCAAAGTTAGGTCCATAGAGAATATTCGGCTGTTCATATGAGAAATTGGTGTAAACTTGTTGCGAACGGAGTCCTTTATACCGAACTTGTAGGATGATCCAGTAAAAGACAAGAGAAATCAGGCCTGGCTACCGATGTTCATTCAAAGATACATACAATCAAACCGTGCCTTAACGAAATTTATAGAAATTGTCCAAAGGGAATACCATGTATGAGTACAGGTGGCGTACCATTTAATATAACCAACGGTACCGTCCGAATAGCAAACGAACACCAACGCTTCAAAGTTCTGGCGCCTTAGGCTGTTAGAGTAGGTTCAGCCCCTTTGGGAAGGCTAAAGTCACATTTAGCCAACGTGGCGCAACGGCTGCAGGCGGCTCTCCATTTCTTGATTTCAAAAGGTCGAATCCAGCCTTCTCCGACCGAGTGCACTCTGTTTGCTTGGGAGAATCAAGTTCAGCGTTTTCGAAACAAGTTCAATAGCCATTGTAATGGGACCGCTTAATCGGCTAATGTACTTGTGACAAAGGGTTCAGACCCTGTCCTTCTTCTAGTGAGTCACTGTTTGCAACAATAAAACATCCAGATAAGATCTACTGCTTGGGAGAGCCCAACATTCACTGGACTTTGGCAAACTAGATCAAAATAAAAGTGTGTTCCCGTTTAGTGCTCCCTCGATTGGTCCTAGGCTTTATGGACCATTTTACGCTACAAAAGACAGAAGTTCGCAAGATGCATGTCTCTAATAATGTATGCGTGGGATGGTGACGTACAAGACCCCATTAATCAGTTGCTGGCAATAAAATACAATCATAAAAATAAATCATCAGCGAGGTTGAGGTTATACTCGACGAAAGCGTGAAAAACGCCCTGCTCGATGAGTAGGGACTGAAGGTCTGCTGGACCCAAACACAAATAGCAAACGAGTTCGTCTTAGGTACTTCAATGGCAGATGGGATCGTCACTACACCATATCTCTTTTTCTTTCGAATCATTCTTCAAATAGGAAAGCAAAGTGTGGGGCCCCTGCACGTCAGAGCCTTCTTCCTTCTTTCCCTTTTTAAAGAACCACACTTTTGGAGATATTTTGAGTTCTCGAGGACCATCAGTCGTTTACGTCACGGCCAAGGGCAACTACATCAAAGCATAGTTGTCTCAAGAAATTACATCAATATGGTGACAGTTGTCCTTATGTACTTTTCCAGAATGGTTCCATAACCGCTTCATCATGGCCGTTATAAGTGCAAAGCTATTTTATAGTCAAAGCAATCACCATTGTGAAATCATCGTTAAAAAATCACGAAACTGTTGAAATTACAGTCATTGTACCTTCTATTACTATTTAATTCGATCATTATTATTTACAATATTATTCAAGACTGAAAAACATGAAACATAAAGTGGAAAAAACATGAACTACAGTAATTGGGAATCATAAAAAGGGTGATTTTCAATGATGTCTTTTCATAAAAACGAAGCGGCTTTTGTGATACTTATTTACCAAGTATTTGTGATAAAGTACCCAAAATAGCATATTTCTAAACCCTTTTGCATGGAAGCCCATCCATTTGTTCTAACTTCCGAACTACCTTAACTGAGAGAGAGACGAAGAGAGGCATTACCAGTAATGTCAACTGATAAATATGATAAAAAAAGGCTTGAAAAGGCATCGATGGATAAGAAACGCGAGCCATTAGGCCTCTACAGCCACTAGAAAAATGGTTCAGGTGAGGGTAGGTTATGCTCTGGGTCAGGAGGTGCTATCGTGGCCATATCTACCCCGTGGTCACCGCTAGCGGCGAACTCAGGTCACTTCTTAAAACCATGTTCAAAAATGAATGAAGATACGGAAAGCAAGAAGTTGCGAAAAAGGAAGTTTGAAGAGAAAATTTCATCAAAAAATATCTCATTGATGCCTGGCAAGATGCCAACCTTGAAAACCGGTGACTTGACTCGCTGTGTGGTGACCTAATTCCAATGTTACTATCGTCATGGGACCTCCTGACCCATGATGTCATATAAGCCACATATTCCGGCATAAATGAAATTCCAGTGGCCCTGACGGATGCGAATTCGAAATAAGATCCCTGGCTTCTACGTACGTTGGTGACGTCTTTTCGTATTATCCCATTTCCAAACGATTACAATTACAATTACTCCTTTCCCGTAGCGCTTCAAATCCAACGGGATCGGAAAAAGCGCAAGAAACAAGAACGAACTATTCAAGTGTCATTCGCCAAAGAGTGGATTTATTTCATCTCCGAATAATAGGAACAGAGAAAATTTTGAAAAAAACAATCAATTGTTCCATATTGTAATGAGAATGAAATGAATTAATTTCTCAAAAATTTTCAGGAAATCATTATGCTTTTGACGTAGACCGATATAAGCCGACGCTTGTGTGCTAAATGAATGCTTTTTTTGACCCCAGTGAACTGTCCCGGGTGGTCCCATCCCCATTGGCATCCCGCTAATCCTGAATAAATTGGATCCTAAAAAGGCAAAGGATGTGGCTGATGCCGATGCAGTTTGATTTACATCACCAGTTCAGGAGGATCAAACCTCCCATTTGGGGGCAACCAGTAGCTACCATGCTTCCTGTGGGGAAAAGGCATGACTTAAGCTCGGCGAGTTTAGATCCGAATATTCCCAAAAAAACGTCAAAGCGCTACGCTTTTCCAGGGATGAACGATCGGTTTTTCGGGTTTCATCCCTTATCGCTGAAGGATTAGGTAAGGTGTGGCTGGAGAATAGTACACGGACGGCGGCTGTTTAGTGAGCCTGGCTTCCATCCGACAGACTTTCCTTTTGGATCAAATGAGCACATAGATGATTAGCATGTGCAAGAGTCACATCCTGCACATGTGCAAGATGTGACCCTTGCAAAGACATCTCACATAGTTGCACTGGAAAACCGGCAGGCTCCCCGTTTAGCGGCCGCTGATAGATTCTGCAAGATCCACTGTACAAGTACCAGTACCAAAGTACTTAGATTTCCAATTCCCATACGAAAAAACATTCAAAAGCGAAACCCATCAACCCAGTCAATTTTAGCACGGGTCTCCACAAATTCGAAGCGGAGGGGGGGGGGGGGTAAATTGATGAAATCTAAACAGTAGAATCTTTCTCAGATTGATTATGAAGTGGTCATTTTGATAGCTATTTAAAGAGACAGAAGGTCACTGTATAAACACTCCACTTATTGGAAGGAAACTACGGGATACGCCACGTATTTGGGCCTTACTCTAAACGGAAGTAAGCGATGGACATTTAAAATGAGCAATGACTGAAAGGAAACCCTCTGGTGCCCCTTCCTACGCTTTTAGGTCATATTCAGCAATGTTGAGATCTTAGAGAGGCAAGAGAATCGTTTGGTCCTAATCGAGAAAAACTGAAGAACTCTTGAGAGTAGTGGCAGGGACGAATACAGTCTGGATGGTCTTACTTAATACTCCTGAGCAACTGTTTCTTCTCACGACCCACTGTTCGGGATTCATAACCGTCACCCGTGCGATATAGTGCAGTCATCTGAGTCCTTTACCTATTCCTTACCCGAATAAGCGTTGACTCAGGTCATCCGAGCCAGCTTTCGCTTGGTAGTTGCCTATGTGACATCCTAGAATCCAAAGGCTCGTTCAAAAGAACTGGGCCCAGAAAGGCTTTTAGAATATGGTAGATACATGAACTACCCGAACTCCGAACGGAACTGACGTATGGAGCCCAGTTGAAATAGGCACTTCATTGGAAGCAATCAAGCCTTGCAGGTTGGCCTTTGTAGCTCTAGAGGAAGAGGACGAACGCATAATCAATTCAAGAGAGAAAACGTATCCCAAAATCGAATCGCCCCAATCTCCAAGGATCCTTAAAAAGCTCTATAATCGTGCAGTAGTCAGATACAGCTTTAAATTCCTCGTCATAAATCGTTTTCGAGGTTCTGGATAGTCTTGAAAAGTAGATTCCCCTTAAACTATAACAATCCGTCTTATTCAACTCTCCCTTTAAGAATTCAACAAAAACTTCCAGCTCTTTTGCAAGAGCTCTCCAACAGATGGATGTTTCAGAAAGCACTTCCACACAGTTCAAAGTCGTCTTCATTATTCATGACTGCCGATTTTTCGGTATTATAGCGGACGCTAACATCCAAATTTCAGCCAGACCCTAAGAACTCATCCAAAAATGGAATCTTGGTCATGAAGCAAAGCGATCGGTGATGCGGTAGACGGTAGATGTTCCTCCTGTCTTCAGTCCTGTTGTGTGTAGTGGTGGTTATGATGATAACCACTAGAGTGGTCTTATCCTTATGTTGTTGAGGCTATATAAATGAGAGTTCGGTATGGTGGTAGTTCATTCCTGCCCAGTCTACTTCGCCTCCAGCTGTATCGGCAGTGCTTTCCAATAAACGTCGTATCCAGTATCTGTTCTGCTGCAAGGCTATCAAGACAGTAGTGGAACACAACAGTGGCGATCAGGATATTTGGAAGATCACGCCGGACATACGACTATATCCAACTAGCGACTATCCTTGTATATTCGACTCCGACAAGAGAACCTGAACTCGCAGATAAGTTACCCAGACGATTTTAGTCACTCCAGAGCAGCACCTGAGTGGGATAAGCCTCACTCATTAAGGAGAGGACACTTTTGTTCATTCGATTTTCTTTATTGGGTTTCTGCTCTTTTCTTGTTTGTCAACGATGGTTGGTGGAACCATGGACACAACGACAATGTTGTCGATGTTTACACAACTCATGGAGGAGCAAAGGAGTGCTATGTCATCAATGATGTCAACAATTATGAAGGAGCAGAAGGACATCATAGCAAGGGTCATTGACAGCGTCCCAGAGCATGATCAAAGGGTCCGCAAGGCAGAAGAGCCATTGGCACTCCCAAATGTGATGGCAGCCTTGAGCAACCGCATCGAGAAATTCATTTTCGACCCGGATGCCGACATGAGCTTTACAAAATGGTTCTCGAGATACAAGGAGGTGTTTTCCGAAGATGCGAAACAACTGTCGGAAAATAACAAGGTTAGGTTACTATGTGAGAAACTGGATTCAGTGACATTCGACAAGTACCAGAGGCATATTCTACCCAAGGATGTTTCCCAAATTGGATTCGATGAGACGGTAGAAGTACTCAAGCAGCTGTTCGATTACAAAGCTTCGTTGTTCACAACAAGGTATCAGTGCCTCAAGCTGGAGAAGAGCGATGCAGAGGACTATCTTACGTATACGGGCCGCGTGAATGAATTCTGTGAAAAGGCGAAGATCCACGAACTGGACTCTGATGGAATCAAGTGTCTTCTGTGGATTTTTGGCCTGAAGTCACAGCAAGAAGCAGAAATCAGACAAAGGTTGATCGCAATACTCGATAGAGAGCACAAAGCTGGGAGAAGCGTGTCTCTTCACGAGTTGCATAAAGAATGTGAAAATTTCCTAAGCCTTAGGAGGGACAGTGAGATCGTAGCGGGATATACGAAAACGGTCGAAGCAGCAATCGTAGAAAAGCGGAATGAAATCGAATGCTTCAACTGCGAAGGCAATCACTATGCACGCCAGTGTAAGTCCAAACCCTGGTTCTGCAAGAAATGCAGAAAAACTGGACACAAGGAGAAATTTTGTGACATCCTACGACAGAAGAAGCCAGTCGTTCAAGACGAAACGACGAAGAAAGTCTGGAAAAGAAACCGCGAAGCCAAGGGGGGAAGGAAAGCCCCAAGAAGACAAGTGCGAACAGTTGAGATTGCAAATGCAGCTATTGAAGCAGACTGTCCTCGTATGTACATCGATGCAGTAGTGAACAACTGCGACGTCAGATTTCTACTGGACACAGGATCCGACATCACACTGCTGAACGAGAACACTTGGAAGATGATGGGATCCCCAGTATTGGAAAGGACAAATATCGTTGTGAAAAATGCCAGCGGAGAAAATATGAAGATCTATGGAAAATTGAAATGCCAGATCAAAATGAAGGGCGTCGAAACAAAAGGTTATGCATATGTGACGCCGTATAATTCGCTCATTGGCCTCGAATGGATACGAGCGAATGAAGAGATGAAGTATCATTTGGAGATGATGGCAGCGGAAGTAAAGATGACATCCATGGTCAAAATAGAAGAAGAGTTGAAGAAAACTTATCCAGGAGTCTTTGAAGAAGGATTGGGCTGCTGCACTAAAGAACATGTTGATTTGCAGCTTAACCCGAATGTGCGCCCAGTGTTCTGTAATAGTCGTCCGGTACCCCATGCAGCACTAGAAGCTGTGAACGCAGAACTAGAGAGGCTAGTGCACATCAATGTTATTGAACCAGTCAGCCATAGTGAGTGGGCCGCACCAATCGTTTGCGTGAAGAAGCAAAACGGAAAATTGAGAATATGTGCTGATTTCTCAAATGGGCTGAACAGAGCGTTGCAGTCTTACGGCTATCCTTTACCAATACCAGAAGATATTTTTGCATCCTTAAACGGAGGAACAATCTTCTCGCAAATCGATTTATCGGACGCATACCTACAGTTGGAACTTTCCGAAGAATCGAAGAAGAAAGTCGTCATAAACACGCACAAGGGACTGTTCAGATACAATCGACTGCCTTTTGGAATCAAGACTGCACCAGGGATTTTCCAGCAAGTGATGAATAAGATGGTGACTGGACTACAAGGTGTAGCTACCTATCTGGACGATATCTTAGTGAGTGGCAGGAACGAACAAGAGCATAGAGAAAATCTTCTTGCAGTGTTCAGAAGAATAGCTGACTATGGATTCAAGATACGTCTAGACAAGTGTACATTTGCCAGACCAGAAATACAATATCTCGGTTTTATTTTGGACAAGAATGGAAGAAGACCCAATCCAGAGAAAATCAAAGCCATAAAGAATATGGATGAGCCGAAAAATATTGTGCAATTGAGATCTTTTCTGGGAATGATTACATACTACTCCGTTTTCGTGCCAACAATGAAGACTCTCCGTGGACCGCTAGATGCCTTACTCAGAAAGGATGTGAAGTGGAGGTGGACTTCCAAGGAACATGAAGCATTTGAAAAACTGAAGACAGCATTGTCAAGTGATGCCAATCTTGCTCACTACGACCCTCAGCAGAAGATAGTTGTGGCGGCTGACGCTTGTGATTATGGTATTGGATGCGTTATCTCGCATAGATACGAAGATGGTTCGGAGAAACCTATTGCACATGCTTCAAGGTCACTGTCAGACGCTGAGAAGAAGTACTCACAGATTGAAAAGGAAGCTCTTGGACTCGTTTTTGCAGTCAAGAAGTTTCACAAGTACTTGTTCGGAAGAAAGTTTTTACTGTTGACAGACCATAAGCCACTGTTAGCAATTTTCGGAGACAAGAAAGGTGTTCCAGTATACTCCGCAAATCGGCTTATGAGGTGGGCCACAATTCTGCTTGGATACGATTTTGACATTGAGTATGTCAAAACCACGCAGTTCGGGCAAGTGGATGGTCTCTCAAGACTGATGCAGAAGCACAATGTTTCGGACGAAGATGTGGTTGTAGCAGCAGTGGAAAATGACGTTTCCAGATTGCTGAAGGATTGCATCAGAAGACTACCACTGACCCATGAGCATATCAGAGATAGTACCGCGAAGGACTCTTTACTCAAGAATGTCAAGGCATGTGTGAAGTCCGGTAAATGGTCGAAGGTCAATTCCAAACTGTCGCCGTTTTTCAACAGAAGAGGAACGCTATCAATTGTTGATGGTTGTCTCATGATGGCAGAAAGAGTTGTCGTTCCGGAAGAACTACAGAGCAGAGTTTTGAAGGAACTGCACGCTGGTCATCCAGGAATCGTACGGATGAAAAAGCTCGCCAGAAGTTACGTGTATTGGCCGAACCTTGACAAGGACTGTGAAGAATTAGTGCGAAACTGTTCAAGATGTCAAGAATATGCGAAGAATCCCATCAAGGCTCCTTTGGAAGCTTGGTCGACACCAGCTTATGTGTGGCAGAGGATTCACATCGACTTCGCAGGACCTGTTTTTGGACTATTTTATTTGGTTGTTGTAGATTCTTACAGTAAATGGCCGGAAATCATCGAAATGACAAGTATCTCTGCAAGCCAAACGGTGAAAGAACTGAAGAAGATGTTTGCAAGATATGGAATCCCGCAAACCATCGTCAGCGACAACGGAACCCAGTTTACGTCGGAGCAATTCAGGATGATGTGCGAAGAAGGAGGAATCACGCACGTGAAAATTGCTCCCTACCACCCGCAATCAAACGGACAAGCCGAACGGTTCGTTGACACACTAAAACGAGGTATTAAGAAACTCAAGGGGGAGGAGAAGCCGTCGGAAGAGACATTGAACGTAATCCTTCAAGCATACCGGACAACTCCAAACGACTGTTTGAACAACAGCACACCAGCGGAAGTGTTTTTAGGAAGAAAACTCCGCACACGGTTGAGTCTGCTATGTCCGATGGAAATGTCGCTCACGCCACCTTCTGAAGAAAGTCGGAAGAAAATGATCGAGCAGTTTAACAGGAGAAACAATGCCGTTCCAAAAGAATTTGAAATTGGCCAAGCAGTGTATGCTCAGGTATGGAGAGCGCCATAGTTCACCTGGAAAGAAGGTATCATCACCAGACGGATCGGTAAAGTCAACTACGAAGTTGATCTGAGTGGAAGAATAACGAGAAAACACGCAAATCAGTTACGTCGTCGAGACACAAAATCACCTCCGAGCTATGGAGACAAGTCGTTGCTGACATTGCTCGAGACGCTCGAATTGGACGACGAGTGGAAGCGAAGAGAGGAGACCACACAAACTACAGATGCTGCTGCTCTAGGACGACGAGAACAAGAAGTCGAGGTACCACTACGACGCTCGAAGAGAATAAGAAGACCTGTACAAAGATATCCAGACACTTCTCGTTAGTTTGCTTGTTGAGTGTTGAATTGCATTCCCTCTTGAATTGTAAAAGTAGAAAGTTGACTATGTTGTACACCTTTCTTTCTACTGGGGGAGGTGTTGTGTGTAGTGGTGGTTATGATGATAACCACTAGAGTGGTCTTATCCTTATGTTGTTGAGGCTATATAAATGAGAGTTCGGTATGGTGGTAGTTCATTCCTGCCCAGTCTACTTCGCCTCCAGCTGTATCGGCAGTGCTTTCCAATAAACGTCGTATCCAGTATCTGTTCTGCTGCAAGGCTATCAAGACAGTAGTGGAACACAACAAGTCCAAACCAGCTGGATATACTAAAGACTAGGGGAAAAGGAAACATGCGGTTCTAGAGTACAGTGGCCTCAGGAGGGGCCATGCACTCGGAATCCATTCAGTTCGGAATTCCTAGACGGTATTGAACGGTTTGCCATCGAAGGATGTTGCACTGCTCCTGCTTGCAAATGAACTTGATCTTGAATCTTTGGCTTTAGAGTAACTTGGATTAATGACGTATCGTCAAAATAATTGCTTATGCTCCCAGGGTTGCCTATCCATTGAATGAACCCAAAAATCCCTCCATTTTCGCTAATGATGGGAATAATATCCTAGAACAACTTTACAAACGTCATCTAGGATCCCTACAATGGAAACAATGACGCCTTCTTGGTTTTTCTCATGAATTAGCCAGGAAAGAAGCAAAATGGTGACGTGTTCTATGTACATAATTAATATCTCTGAGCTAGAAAGGCTATTTGTTGGAATTCCTTTGAATCGAAATTTTCCAACGAATTCCTTTTCCTTTCTGAAATGAGTTCGGTGGACAGAGAAACTCGTATTTCTCACGGGAATGGATGCCCAGGTTTCTAGGAACGAGATTACGGTAATGGCGTTAGTCTAGGATCGCATTTTTTGTTCATTTATTCTACAGCGAGGCTATCTGGGGGTTCTGACGGCTTAACTCCAGATTACGGTAAGCCGTACCGTAAGCACTGCTCCCTTCAATCCACGAAAAAATCGATGGTCAAGTCATACCGTAATCAGTACTTTTACTCAATACTCTAGAAACATTCAAGGGTCCTCGTGAATAACAACGACAACGGCCAAAAACGTCATTACTTTCCGGCAAACAACAAAACCAATTTCAATGGGCCAAAGCCTCGCTAAACAATTTCGAAGACGACTTCCCAATACAAACAGATTAGTGAAACCACAACAAACAGGGAAATTGGTTAAAAATGATCCGAAGCTCTCCCAGGATGAAGTATGAGTAGAATGAACTCTTCCAGTATCAATCAATCCCGTCTGAGAGATGCGCCCCGCATTCGACTTCCATTCAGAATCGTAGTGGCGGATTGAATGCGTATGTGGCCTATACAGTGGCTTGTGGTGGCCAACTGCTGTACAAGTCAGTGTTTTTATTCTCCTAGACGAGTCTGGTACTAATTAACCGAACCCGTGACCATGCATGCGTGATGGTGCGCCACTTGCCACTACACCACCTCCGCCCATAGAGATGGAGCATAATCCCTCAGTCATGTTCTTGGGGTGTCCAAAACGGTATGTTACCAATCATTAACTGACCCGAAGGGATGAAAGGCATGGTCAGCCCAAACGAGTATCGATCTGGGATTCGATCCTCGGGTAATGAGTGTGTGACAACACGTCACTTTCGCTACACCGCCTCCACAAAATTTGTTAATTATTTATAATTATAAAGGCGTTCTTATCATCTTGTTGGGTCGCCAACTATAGTGCGCATGACCGTGACAACATGGGAATGGAAATTCCCTCTTAGGTACTAATGATAGCTCTATGATTCTGCTTTACCAGGTAAAGACCCACGATGCTTGTACGTTCATGGGAAAGAATCTAATTCACCAAAATACCTAAGGCTCGGAAAAAGGAGCCCTCAAAACAGTTAAAATAGAAAATAATCTGAAGAAAAATCCAATGGAGCCATTCCGCTGATTTCTGGTATCATTCAGTCTCTCCGGATTGGATTGGACAGCTACGCTAGCAGTAAAAAAGCCCCCCACAAATACAGCACCTATAATTACTCAAGAACCCATTGAAGGGGATCACAAGTATCAACTAGGACTTTAGGTTTTGCAGATGCTTATGCAATTTTCCCTGTGGCTGTAAGAAATGAGCCTAGATTGATTCGGGTAGAGTTATTTTCAAGGACAAGGCATTTTGTAGGGATAGCAGCTCAGTCACAGCTCTATCTATTTATTCGAAATAAACAAGTGGTTTAAAATATTCAAAAATCAATGAATGCAATAGATCTGTAAATAACTAAAGTTCTTAGACGAAAAATTGTAAAAATTAAGTTGCAGAAAATTGTAAGGCTATAATTTAGAAAACTGCCATTACCTCAGCCGCATCAAAGTAATGAATATCACTAGAGAATTGCCGATGACGGCCAGTAGAGCTATGACGGCATAGATTATGCACCAGAAAATCTGAAATTTCAAATTCGGTCCATTACCAGTACAATGGACTTCGAAAGTATGACTGACCAATTCGGCTAGAGTTAACTCGTACAGTTCTCCATCTTCATCACTACTGTAATCGAGTTCCGTGATATTCGTCATGTTCTGAAAGCACAAACAAACATAGAAGATGTAGGCGGTTGGGACGATGAAGTGGGAACCGCCCTCGGAAGCCAATGAAACCTCATCTGCTTCCATGGGAGCCTCCCATCGACCTTCGTCGTCGCTGATGATGGTTGAAGGCGTAAAACAACACTCAGCTATGCGAACAAAGTCGATACATTTCAAAAGGGTTACCCTTTCAGTCAAGTGTTATGAGTAAAACAATAGAATGGATTTTTGAATGGTCAGAGGAGTGAGAAAGAGAAAAAAGGATGAGGAGCAAGAGTTCGGCCCAGAACTTTTCTCTGGGAGTCGTAGATATCCCTAACTACTGGTCTATACCGCCTTTCATAAACTTCACTGAAAAGCTGATTCAGTTCAGTGTAATACGTTCCCACGTAGGGCTATACCTCCCAATAATCCCGACAAGGGAAGAATTACCTAGCCGGATTGGGAAGACAGCCAAGGATGTTCCTTCCCTTCCTGCTCTCTCAACGTCGTAGTGCCCCGGCTTGGAACTCCACTTCATTATCAGAATGTCAGAAGCTTTCCCTATGCTAAAACTGTCCCTCTGATGGTATCAAAATGGACACCTCCGAAACAGGATAGGAGGAAAGAATCGAAAGGCCGGGAGGTGGTGAATAAGCAAGGCCTGAAGAAGGTTGTCAGAAATCGAGTCGGATAGCCAAATTGTCGTACACACATCTGCCCATCGATATAACCAACATTGTGGAGAAGACAACGACGACGAGCTGACACCGCATTTGCTCAAGAATACGATTAAAAGTGCTAGCGTTTATCCGTCGACGCCACAAAAATAACAAAAACCTCCGAAGCTGTTTACGGATCGAGCTCAGACGGGATTCTGCTGATTCACCTATACTTTCTGGGCTATGTCGCAGTCTTTCGGGCTATGGAAGCTTCGGCTTCTAGTCATCCCTGGATGAGCCAGTTGGACGTGGGGAATTTGCCAGTCTGTAGTCGCCTGCTTGGCAAAGGCTCAATAAAAGCGGCCTATCGGGAGAAGCTCTTCTGAAATGAGATATTTCAGGTACTGAAAAAGATCTTTTTTCGTAAAATATGATTCATATCTACAAGGATGTATCGCAGCGATTACTTGGGTAGTTTACCAACACGCGAACACCTCGTTGGAACCAACCCATGCCAACCAAGGCACTTGCCCTTTGGCGAGGGCTTCAATGGCAGCCAGGGATATCATGAATGACCAAAACTCACGCAAACTTCTTTTATGGTTCCCATAGTAGCTAAATATAGATAATTAGCCACTCGAATTATTGTTGGATTCCTAACAAAAAGGGAGAAAATCGATATATCGATTGGAGTTTCTCTTTTACTAGTTCTCAAGACTTGGATGAAAGCCAGTCATATACCGTAGCCTTAATATATTAAGTAGGAATGCACGTAAGAGTTAAAGAGCAATAAAGGTACCACAAGAGACCTTTCAGAATTTTTCGGCCACGGCCCTATGCCCTTTTTTCCCAAGTAATCCATCACTTCCGTTAGACTCACTTATGGAGTGGGAACGCGACGTTTCCATCTCCTTTCCTTTCCCAAGCACAGCACACCTCATCCTTTTGAACCCACCCACACAGCCATCACCCCTCTTTCGCTATGCCGCCCTCTTTTGGGTTCACAAGAGTTCGCATTGCTAAAAATGCATCAACACAAAGTATATCGAAGAAACGTTGGGAGTGTATCCCAAACTCCCGATGCCTACCCTCTAGAGCTGCAAATGAACTCAATCTGGATTGCTTTTTTGGCAAAGCCTCAACTTCAGATTGGTACATGAGGGTACCCGGAACTTACCTACTAATTGTATCGGTATCGTCAATCATGGTTCACATTAGCCGCTCAGCTACCCACTATTCCAAATCTCCTCAATATCAGACCTTCGGATTAGCCGAAATGCTGACGTCCGAGACGTAGAAAATCACATTTTGGGGAGAATTACCGACCAAATTTCGTGGCTCATTTTCATTTGTTCTTCTTGTTCTATCGGAATGCAAGTCATGAGCACCATAAGAAGTGTGAAACACACAAAATGGTCTATTAGTCGACCCTCGTTCCTGTCTTCGAAAACCAGATTCAACCATTGGATCTATCTATGCTCACTGCCTCAAGTGGAGACTGGGTACATTTGCCCCATCACAAGGGATAGTGCTACCAGTGAAAGACAGCGTCTTAGAAAATCGCTATGCCAGTGAGTACTATTCACCCGGGAGTTGATGTCAAACATGGCTTTCCAAACCTATCCACTTCAGAAAAAGCTTCACTTGGGGTAAGAGGGTGGTCAAAGGGTAGGCCCGCTACCTTCACAATCCCTCTTTGGCTGAAAGAACAAAGATGTTCGACCTTGGCTATAGATTCCAGCTTTCCAATTGAGTACTAGATTTACGAGAACCTTACTCAAATAGGAGGAGATAAGACGGTGCAAAGGAAGGAACGTCAGCAGAGCTCACACTGAGAGCAAAAGCAACTCTTTCTGCTTTAGAACGGAAGACGCTCTTTAGAACTAGAAAATGACTATAAGAACTAGATAAAAGTACGAGAAATCTGGAAATGGAAGTAATTCACGATGAGAAAAGCCCTTGCAGACGGTACGGAATTCTCATGGAGTAATTAGCGCTAGTAAAAACGAAATGAGATGAGAGGCGATTCCTCATGCAGAATCCATAAGAAAGGGATCATGTAATGTGAGGAAGAGTGCTTTACAAAAAACTGCTGTACTAATGAGTAGGCAGAACTGCTCAATCGTGAGGAAGCTGTGAGAAACTCCAAGACAGACCGACAGACATTGAAGAGGATTGAGAGTGATGGCCCATTTAGTCCCATAGAAGAACCCGAGAAGGACAGACAAACATTAAAGAAGATTGGGACTGATGGCCTATTTGGTGTCCCATATCCCCATTAACATTACAATGGTACTCGTGGGACCAGTCAGTGCAGTGGGATAGACCCAAAAGGGGAAGTGAGCGGACTTTAACGATTTCAAAGTACTTTAGACGGTTCACATGATTCAGAGCACTTCCCTTCGGGAGTCTTCTTTGCTCTTTCCAACAAAACCAGGAAGGTGGATGTGGGCTTAAGTGAAGATGGTGAGGGTGGGCTTATGGACAATCTAGAAAGAGAAGCAAAGGGTTTGGGTGACATCACTAGCGTCTGTCTCCCACAGAAGCGCTCGGATGCGTATTTGGCCCAGCAACGGATTGTGGGGGTTATTTAATGTTTAACGCGAGCCGAAGCAGGGGTTTATATCAGACCAGTCTGATACCTTCAACCTACATCAAAGAAGTGAAAGGCTTAGTCCGTCTAGGTGAAGAATAGACCCATGATTCAATCCCTGCCCCTGTGGGTGGTCGGTGCCAATGCGCACCATTCCACCTCCGCCTTTATGCTTGAATGTAGATGTTAATCTCAAACTAAAATAAATGGTAGACTCTCTGGCGATAACGGCCACGTTTTTTGAGCACCGCACTCGCCTTTCACTTGCAATCGTAGAGGTGTTTGTGTGCGTATAGGGACCATACAATGACTTGCAGTAACCAGCCGAAGAACAAGTCAGTGCTTTCAGATTCTCAGACGAGTGTGGTGCCAATTAATCGACCTCGAATGGATGGAGGTCTAGGTAGGTCTAGGCAGACATCGATCCAAGACTCCACCTCACCTGACCACACTTGTGTGAAGTGCGCCACTTGCCACTACAGCACACTACTTAGACAACAATTATTATGAAAAAAGGTCTGATGTAGGCCAAGGCATTTAGATACTTATAAACTATGACAGACTGCCAACAGGTCTAGGGCGTTTTTCGTTCAGTACAATCTAGTCCCCTCTGACAAGTTATCTGAATCACTTACGTAAAGGCACAGCTCACGATAAAAGTGGTTTCTGAGATTTCCTTCTCGGATAAACCTGTGACTCCCAAGGGCAGCATGAGGGACAATCTCGAGAAAAAAAAACAAAACAACGTCGATATAGCCTGACAAGCCAGAAAATCGGCTTGGCAGACGTACACACCCTAAAGTGTCCGTGTAATCATTACCCTGTTGAGGCGAGATCATTAACGGTGAAGAGTCGGAACAACGACAAATAGTACGCTCATGTAAGAGATACCCGGACAGTCACAGACCCATAAACTCGTACAGCCCTTTTTTATCAATTTTTGAACCCTTACATTTCTCGAAACAGCCTATTTTCGTTCTTTTTTTACCATCTTTGCATGACTCTATATCGTAGCTCCCCTTATTTCACTCCAGCTGGCTACCTCGAAATCATGGTCACCTGTGCCTTTAAAATGGGTAGAAAATAACAGCGACGAACAGAATTACAGCATATAATTCATAAGGAAACCAGATGATAGAGGCATCCGTAAGAAGCTAACCAAGATCACAATTCTGGTCACTTTTACGACTTTCAAGCAAAACTTCCCTCTCACGACTAGTTCCTTACCACGAGATTACTGCCAGTTTGTCACTTCCATTTCCTTGGACGCTGACAGACGTAAGCGCGTTCACTTTGCTTTGAGTCTCCTAAGTAGGGTTTTTTCCCGAACCTCTAATGCGCCACCAGTGGGATGGTCAGCAGAAAAACTGAAACGTCATGAAAAGCCGAAAATGCCGCTAAACTAGTAATCACACAGAGCATCACAGCCATTACTCAGCTGTAATCAAACCGAAAAACTCGAGTAATCCCTTGCAACTGCATGTGACAGGTTCCCGTTTCCCACGGGTATCCCGCAGATATGTAGCAGGGACCTTTATTTCGTTCTGGGGAATATCCGACAACTCATTTATCCTCAATTGGATTTCCATAAAAATTAAATACGAAAAATTAGTTGACATCACAATCTTACTAGGCGGAAGTGGAGTAGTGGCAAATTTCGCACTATCACACATGCTCGATGGGGACAACGAATCCTGGATCAATACACGTTTAGGCCATTCGAGCATCCCATCCCTATGGGTCGTTTAATTGGTACCAGACGCGTCTGCGACGATAAAAGCCGTGACTTGCACACTGGTTGGCCAGCGGAACTCTTGGTATATGTAGACTGGAAATGTTAGATCCGTCACTACGAATACGGGGCGACAGAAGTGGTCATTGCCGAAATCTTGATCCTTCATCTCTAGTACTATATCCCATGAGATCGGCACAACTTGGTGATACTGGCTAAGAGGAAAGCGGAAATTCTTCAGTGGTGAACCTGGCCGTTAGAACACGTCGACTTCGGTGTTAAGGGATATCTTTCATTCCAGAGCTACCGGTAGTGAAAAATTATCAGAAAAATAGCTGTTTGTTGAAGAATAAGTGAATTCCAGGAAATAAGAAAGCATAATAAAAAAGAGCTGAGACAGCGAAGTTTCACAAAGCACCTTATTACCAAGTAGTATATATCACAAGGACGGACAGCCTTACTTTACAGGGTATGCAAGAGAAGGTCCTGTAGATCATCTCTCTAAAGTATTGATCCGGCTGCTTGATAATGGTAGTTATTTCATGAAAAACAGCGTCAATAGGTATATGTGTTGTCAGCAGAAGGAAGTCGATAGGCGTTTTCAAACCATTGCAACATTCAGTGCAGTATCAGGAGGATTGAATAATATCGGTAACGGTAACGAGGTAACGAGCCAGATTGAAAACAATTAGGAAGATTTCCGACAGCTCTACACCTCTAACTCGGAACTACGTAGGTATGTCGACTCCTACCACCTGCTGAAAACATCCAAAACACGGCCCTAGTGTTTGAGATCGGTAATATCCATCTCGGACGAAGGCAAGAAGAGCCATGTAGTTCACTATCACGCACATTGTCCGGGGTTCGAAGCCCGTTCTGCGCCGGTCCGCCCAGACCAACATTCCTCCCTTCCTACAGAATCACCCGAATGGCACAAGGCAATAGAATAAAAACACTGATTTGCTGGGGCCAAACACAATGCTCATTACTTCCTCGAGCAGAGGTCAGCGTAGATGCTCCAGAACAGGACTCAGTGACGCCAAAAAAAATTCATCCCATCTTCTGAATGGAATCGAATGCGACACACATACCTACGACAGGACTTCAACGTATAATAATAGAAGCTTTGTGCTTCAGACTTTCACCCTTAATTAAAAAATTATCGAGATGTTGTATTTTTTGTTTTATTAAGAGTAGATGATGTTCTGATAGGACGAATGGAATGCTTCGAGCTTGAACGCCACAGGCCTCCATGGGAGCTATGACAATCATTTTTCGTAATCAGTTCAATTTCCTGGTAATTTTTTGCTTATAAGATTATTTTATAATTGCCTTATATGAAAATGAAATCATTCAGATTGACGAATCAAATGGTTATTGAAAAAAATCGCTTAACGGTTTCTATGACTTCTTCATAGAAACCTTGCTCATCTAGTCGTATTTCAGAAATTCGAAAAAATGCCGATGTTCATATAGTGCAAAATGGAAATTATTCAATACGAATTTAGTATGTTTAGATGTGAAAATTGCAATTTTCTATGAAATTTCGATTTTTTTTTGTTTCTGAAAAGGGGTTGGTGGAGTGATCGCAGAGCCTTTCTTCTCAAACCCTCGAAACAACCCCGAATAAATTGTCAGAAGTGATACCTATACCTACTGAAATAGTAGATCGAGAAAGGTGAGTGAATGATGAATTCCAAAGCAGTAGGGGTTGCGAATGCAGGAATAGGGGCAGCAGTTAGTTCAGGAATGGCAACGACTTCTGTAGGAAACTGAAAAAATGAGAAAGAAATACTAGTAGGCTTTAGGTCAGCTGGAACCTTGCCTATCTGGGCAGTTATGGAGATCTTGTGACGAGAAATTGGGAGAAGTTTTGAAGGCCTACATGGCTAAAGGGAGACAAGCTTTTGACAAATTGTCATCTGATCCCTCCTTTGCCTTATATGATATGCATGCAGATGATGACGTTAAGGTAAAAGAAAGAAGAGGAAAGCAAGTAATGTTGCTGAACTCAAGTTCATATCAAAGGTGCAATTGACGGTAAAAATGTCTTCTGAGATTCTCTCCTTAGGATGAAACTGTGGCCCCCTAGGATCGCACGCGGGACATGAGCTGGTTGAAAACGATTCGACAAGGCGTTGTAAGGGTTTTAAAACCGCTTGCCCGACGTGTACTCCCAAAAGTGGCCGTGTTATGACGGTCTTGGTGAGGCTGCACCATTTGCGATGGGCTCGACGAATAGTACGCTTATGTGAGAGACACCCAGACGGTTACAGACATATAATCTCGCACAACTCCTTTTCTTAATACTTTTTTTCAAGTCGTATATTCCTCGAGATCCGCCGTTTTCGCGCTTTCTTCGCCATTTTTGCATTTTCATGCCCCGTAACTTCCAGTTTCACTTAAAGCAAGTACTTGAGAATTATCGTTAACTGTGCCTCAAATATAAATGAGGAAACATGTTCGAAAGTTTATTTCCTTTACCTTTCCTCGCCTATTACTGGATTGAGGAATCTGTCAGAAATCATTCATTAGTAGAGCTACTTTATTGCTGAGTAAGCTCAACCCATTCCGTTTGTCTGGTCTGAGAGGAAGTGTTTTTTACGTTTGTTAGTCGTTTCGAATGACATTTCGAGGCTTCCAAAACTACAAGCTTGCACGCAAATGTTTCATCATGATTAGAGGATGAAGGGTGAAATCTTCAACAACAGTCAGTCCAGTTAAGGGGATGTGCCTATGCATTCGCATTCAGAATCGTAGTGTCGAAGTATTGAATGCATATGTGGCCTATACAATGACAGCGGTTCCCAGCCGATGCAAAAGTCAGCGCATTTATTCTCCCAAACGAGTTTGGTACCAATGAAGCGACCTCGGAGAGATGGGAGGCTCGGTTGGTCTGGGTCGATATTGATGCGGGATTCAAATCCGTGATCATGCGTCTGGGAAGTGCGCCACTTGGCGACAGAATTTTGTCAAAAATCATAGGAAAATTCCACTACGTTACTGAACGGTCATCCATAGCAGGCAAGAGCTATTAATGCAAATTCTTCCAGAACTCCTCATTCCTTTACCAATCAACTGATCCCGTAATTGAGGAAGGCTGGGTTGTCTCGGGCGAGTATCGATCTTGAATTCGATCAACGGACCATGCAGGTGTGATAGTGTGCCACTGCCACCATCTCCTACCCTACATAATGTAGACCGAGAAGAGGAGGGTTTTGACGGACCACAATCTGCTAGTAATTTACAGCGTGTTAATCTGTAAATAACTCCGGTCGGACCAGGATTTTTTTCATGAGAAACCATAGATAATAGATTTCTCAACTGAGTCCACATCCCTCCGGTTGTGTAAAGATTAAGAGGATGTCGGCTGTCACCCTAGATGGAATTGCTTACTGGGTGATTCTGCTTACTCTTACCCACTTTTTTAGTGATTTTGTCCCCCACCACAATCACCGGGTGTAGGGCCGGGAAATTATGACTCCTATTTCCCCAGTATTCCCTGAAACGTCAGCCATTTATCTGGCTCAAATTCAGGGTTTCAGTGGCCCTTTATTGGATACTTGGAAGCAATGGATGGCTCAAGATGGCCCAGACAGAAATCTGTATTCGAAACACCTCATTGACGAATCTGATGCCGTTCCAAACAAAATCACAGAATAAAAGGTCCACATAGCTGGTTCAAGAGTCTCCCGGGGACTTGGTGACATAATTCGATATTACCCTACCTACACTGATCAGCTCTCTTCTACTTTTTAAGTACCCGGTTGTCGAAAAAATGAGAATTAATAGAAAAATTACATTGTCAAGTCTCGCTTTCTGCGAATAACCCTTTAGGGACGTAGTGAAAAATTTTCTATGAATTTCGACAAAATTTCGTGAACAATCGTATGATTGCCTCTAAAAATCATGGATAGGACCGACGTGGTGTGATGGCAAATGTCGCACTATCCTGCATACAATCCGGAGATTGAATCCTGGCTTGGTATCTGCTCAGGCGAGCAAAAGCACTGATTTAATGGCTAGCTTCTGCGAGTCGCATTGTATCATATACGCATTCATACGCTACGATGACTCTGAGTGGAGGCGAGTGCAGGGCGCAATCGAGAAAGAGTTTGGTCAAGGTCAAAAGATTATGGTCTATTCTCCAACAATTATTTAGCTCGTAGAATATACCACGATCGACTTTCTTTTAATCTTGGCATGACTTTTCACCGATATGTATGTTTATTTGCTTCAGCCTTTCCAAGATTCTAAACTTTATAGGGCTAACGTTTCGGCGAGTTCGCCTTCGTCAGAGCCTAAAAAGTCGAAAAACCATTGAGACTGACTCTACAATAAGGCGAGATAAACCAAGACAGTTCTCTAGATAGAGATAAAGATAGATCTCTCACAGGGACCCACACTGTGCACGCCACTGCATACAGTTGGCTGCAGTAAGCGTGCACGGTGTGGGTCCCTGTGCGAATGGTGCAACCTCTACAGCTTTTACGACTCTCTTTTTAGGCTCTGACGAAGGCGAACCCCCCGAAACGTTAGCCCTATAAAGTTTAGAATCTTGGAAAGGCTGAAGCAAATAAACATACATATCGGTGAAAAATTATTCAGCTGTTTTAGAACTTTTCTAGGTGGACATTTTCCGAAACAGTGCCTTAAACTCAGGCAAACCTGTAGGGATTAAAAAAGGAAACAGAGACAAGTGGCAAGTTTGGGTCGCTCAGAAATTCTTTCTAAGAGGCTCAGAAAGCGATCCAGAAACGACATAAGAGCGAGGGCCTAGAACCATCTAGACCGATGCAAGTTAATCCTCAGGGAGAGCTTCCCAAAACACGAAAAACTCTCACTCACAAAACTTTAGCAAACTAACAGTGACTGCTTTATCATCATGACATTTCATTTCTTTTTATTTCACAAAAGGTTCACTTCAGAGCATGCCAACAAATCACCACTGAAGACCACTCCATTAACCAGGATTTGTAGATTCCCATCATTTTTGAGATGCCTTCTTCGAGAAGAAAAGGGTCCTACAGCTTCCTCCATCAATCTGTCTTCGGGAAAGTTTTGAACACCGACAGCTTTTCGAAGGCTTAAGGTGCAACTAGACCAGTGAGATTAAGGAGTTAAAACCACAGACCACGATAACTATAGGGTATCTAATTCTAGGCGAATAAATGGCGCAAAAAGGGCAAAAAACGCGAAAATCGGCATATCCCGAGGAGTACAAGGCTTTAAAAAAGAATTCAAAGGGGTTGGACGAGAATGTGACGACAGAAGCTGCATGGAAAGAGTTTTGGACGAGCTGTTCAAATATGGGCGTCATTGTATACAGCTGGCTACAGTAAGATGCCTGCGTGCAAGGTGTGGGACCTGGCGTACATGGTGCAACCTCTACAGTCCCTACAACGCCGTAAGAGCTCGTCCGCTTTCGGTGTGTACATTGGCTAAGCTGATTTTTGGGCCCTAATAACGCCCTACCTTGGCCGTTTCTCGACCCTACAGCGTCATTTAGGCCATCCCTGGGGGTCTCAGGTTCGTCTTAGGGAGGAATCCGAGAAATCATTTTTAACGTGAACTGTGCCTTTAATATTTCACTCGTAGAAAGTCATATAAAAACCTAATTTTATCATTTTTTGGTGATGATTAACCACGTCAAACCAAATAATCCAATGCCATATCAAGCAATTTATTACGTTCCCCCTATAAGGGCCAGATTACAAGTGAATCGGGCTGTTTTAAGGGAATTAGTTCCAGGAGTCCTCATTATAGCTTGTGACATTCAGGCATAAAGCATGCTGTTCGCCCTATTAGAACAATCATTTACCTTCAATAGACTATGTAATCAAGTTATTCTCAATGGGAAATATTCCAAGGAAGAATGATGACGCCTTGTTCGTGATCCAATCGAAACCATGGAACGCGCTCCGCATCCGATTCCCATCCAGAATCGTAGTGGCGATTGAATGCGTATTTGGCCCATACATATAATGAATCGCCGTGGCCAGCCAAGGAACAATTCAAGAAACTTATCCTCTCATGCGAGTCCGGTACCAAGTAACCGATCCTAGAGGGATGGAGGGCTTGGCTTCACTGATGTGAGTGTGTATCGATCCGGGATTCAAACGAGTGACTATGCTTGTGTGATAGTACACCACTTGCTACTACACCATCTCTTACCTTTTGAAAGGATTAAGCGTAGAGTACGTGGAAACAGTGCCTTTAAATCACCCCTAACCCAGCTCTGACTGAAAAAATTGCAAAAGAGTGTGAGGCTATACCATGGAAATGGAGAAAGTCAAGAGTAGTACCCCTTCCTCCTCCCCCACCACCCTCGCTGTGTCATGTCATAACGATGGTAATACCTCGTTGTACGAAATAACCCTTATTGCTAGAATCAAGTAGCAATCGACTGAATTTCTTAATTAAAAAAAAATTAACCAAGCTGAAGGGAACAGAAAGAAAAAGAAACGCTATGTGCGAAGGCAATTTAATGTAATTATGTTGTTTTTCGATGTATAATTACGGACTATCGTATTTCACAATTGTTTGCGCTTCATGAATGCCTACGGACTAGACGAAAAAAAAAGAAGCTAGAATGAGTATCGGACTTTCTACCAAGTTATCCTATGGGATTTTTCACCATATGACTTCAAACAACTCCCAAACCTCTTTAGGCTCTCTAAACCGTCGCTTTTGTTCTGAGCCCTCTACGCTAGGTAGTGGCCCAACCCTCCAAACGAACATTCGTTCTGTTTTTTTTTTTGATCCATCAGTTATGGATTCATCTTTCAGTATTTGTTTTTTATTTCTTTGCTTCCGAGCGAGGTATGACTAGATTATTAAAAATTAATTAATCTTGGTAGAAAAAAGATTCAAAAGAGTTAAGTCGCCGACGTTGATTGATCCCGCTCGGTATTGCGCTCATATTCGACTCCCATTCAGGGAGATAGTGGCTTCTAAATGCGTATGTTACATACAAAATGAGTTGCAGTAACTACTCGATATACTAGTCAGTAATTTTGTCCTCCCAACGAGTCTGTACCCATTAACGGACCAGGAGGGATGGGAGGCTTCGTTGGTTTGAGCGGTCAGCGATCCGAGATCCGAACCCTAGGCCAAGAGTCTAAGATAACGCGCCACCCGCCGCTACACCACTTACGACCAACATTAATTCATAATATGCATGTCAAAATTAATTATTTTTCATTTTGCCAAGCCTGACAAGAGTTATGAAAATTGAAAGACTCGCTTGAGTAAATCGTTGTAACATTTTCTCGGAATAACTGCTTTTTCTACTTGGTCGCATTAATCTTTCCCATCAGATTGAGCTACGCATTCGACTGTCCTCAGAAACTTCTCGAGATTTCGAGCAACAGGGTAGTAAAAAGGATTCTGAACTACCGGTCGAACATATCAAGGAGTTCCATTCACCAGAGAAGTTCCCTCCCTCGATAGCCCTAGGTGTCCTTAGAGAAAGGCACATCTTGCCCACAAAAAAAGCAGATGACATGAATGAATGAAATGGAATAAAAAATAAATGCAGAATGAATCCTGAATACAGTCCAAAAGTTCTTTTAAAGAGGTCAGAAGTTGCGAGAACCTATCTGCTTCCTTCATAGAATATGCTCAGACTAATCGGGATGAACGCAGCGAAAGGAGCAATTACCGAAGAGTCCCAGTGTAAGGTTCGTAGATCACTAAGGAAAATTGTCGATGACATGGAAATATCGTTATTCGCCTTTCCCGTCCATACTTATGCGAAAACTCTTAGAGCAGTTTCTTTAGGAGATTGGACAATAGTTCATTAAGAAAGTACGGTAGTCATTATGATTACGGTAAATAAACTGCCATTGAATTTTTTGCAAGCAAATGAAAAGGATCAAGAGTAGGAACAAGGCCATTTTTGAACTCCGACGCACATCCAGTTGGGACGAGAACGTTCGAAGTTCAATCAAGCTCTCTCATCCTTTGGGATCGGTTGATTGGCAGCGACTTGTCTGAAAGGGTTACAAACTGACTCACACAGTTCATAGACTAGCCTCGTAAGTCTAGGACACCAGAAGAGTATTCATAAGACGCACCGATTTCAAGTGAGATACGAATGCATGGCGGATATCGATGAAAGACCGATCAATGCTCAGAAATTTCCGCTTTGAATTAACTCTCCTTCGAGTACAATACAGTGGAGTACCTACTTTCAATAAATTTTCGATTAAAAAGTCGATCGATTCAATTTTTTTGATGAAATGTAAATCGATCAACAGGAAATTAACCTACTCGAGTTAATATTTTTATTATTATTCTGTTTATTCCTCTACTTCTCAGTGTTAGACTAGAAGAGGAGGCGAGAAAGATCAAAGCACTGAAAATCTCAGAAAACCCACATGGAATCGGAAACGAAATCGCCGCAGGTAAATACATACTCGTGAGGAAAAGATGGTTTCAGAAAAAAGAAAGGGATCATTGAACTCCACATAAAAGGAGGTAGCAGTATGACTAAGAGCTTCGAATCTTTATTGCATGCTTTGCTGAATCCCACCCACCCTACATACCTTCCCTATTATGGGTGGGAACAGGCGGAGCACAGATGAGCTGCCCCAAGGATTTACAAATACTGACTGAATTGAATTGGAACATTATTTGTTTGTTGCAGGCCTACTCTACCCTTTTATGACCCAATCCAAACAAAAACAGCTGATCAACTTTAATAATCGTTATGCTCTAACTTGCCAGTCACTGGCTTCTCTCGGTCTTCTTGGCCTTTCCCCAACCCTTCTGAGCACCTACCCTACGATAAAGCAAATCCGGGAAGGGGTACTTGTCTCGGGTGGTTTAGGATTCATATATTCGTCTCAATTGACAGGATGTGGGTAGTAGAGCTCAAAGACAAGAGTGTTAAGTGTAAGCAGTCGGTCAACTAAGTAGGTACTATGACAGCTGGGGGAGAATCCTTGGAATACACCCCGTTTTGGATCAAATTAAAGTCAATTTCGAGGGCAGTACGAGAAAAACGAGAGGAAATCAAGGTTCGCTCAGCTTCCTGCTTCCTGAGATCATTTGAAATCCAATTTCTGTAAAGGTATCCCTCACTATTACTGCTGCAGATCCAACGTTATTATATGTTACTGTATGAGATAGCAATACCTCATTGCTAACTGCTTGGAGGCAGCTCCACGGAGGAATGGCGACCTTTAGTCCAGAATGACTAGCAGCACTCCAGGAATCAATTTTCAAACTTCCATGTCGAAGGTTTCCGAAAAGATCCAGGAAGCATGAAGGTAATGCACCTTATTACTTCCACTGGACAAAAAAATGAAACGTACAAAGAAACCAGCTTTTGCCTTCCCTTTTGAGATGCTCGAAGTGCTCACCTCCTTCCGACAATCGTGAATATTTGATTGCTTACTTTACGTAAAGGGCGACCCAGAGCTTTTCCTTCCCAGTACACATCAAGATTTTCGTCCTATCGTAAATCAGATTCAAGACTAAATCGTTGATGAGACTATATTGGAGGGCCGGTTGCTCTAGTCGAGTCCGACCACCCCCCTCCTTCACCCTTCACGAAACTTTTGATTAATTCTCCACAAACATAAGTGCATTACTTAATCAAAGCTGGAAACAAGTAAGTTTGACTGGTGTGGGCCCAGTCAGAAATCGGTAAAGATAAGTCGGACTAAGTGTTAAAGGAATCTTATCGGTCTCTATGAAAAAGAGATGTCCAAGTGAACCGTATAGGGATGAGGTCCATGAAAACAAGGCCTAAGAACGAAAACAAGACCTCAGGGAAATTCTCGTCCATATGTCATATAGATAAAAGATGGACTAAACCGCTACTGCAGTAAGTCTCGGGGAAGCTTCCAATCTTCCCTATCAATCCTGTCCCAAGTCAACGAATCCTCTGTGTTGTGAAAAATGAGTAGCAGCCTACTGTCGGAACCCCTTTGGGAAGAAACAGATTCATCACCGAAAAGTCGTCGTCTCTGATTAAGTGCGAGGCACCCAAACTACGGCTTAACTTCTTCGTCAAGAAGAACTAGTTTCAGTTTTACATATGAAGTTCAAAGGGTCTTTTTCGACCAGAAAATACCAATAATAATGGAATGAAATAAAGCAAACCCAAAGTGAGGACAATGTCCTCTATGATTTTTGATCATTTTTATCAGTCCGATACTCTTGGACTGGAATCACGAATATGAGCCTGTGAGCGATCTGACTCTGGAAAATGTGCCCCAAGTTTTCCATTTATTCAAAATGGACTAGCTGCATGGAATCCCTCTGTGATAACTAGTGCAGTGTCCAACAGGAACAAAGTTCACCGAACGTTTAGGTCGTCCCTTTCGTAACCTCATCAGGATGTGCCATGCACCCTCCGAAAATAGCAGACTCATTTTTTTAGTATGAGTAGGGTCGTTCGAGCTCATGAGCCAATCCATTAGCGATTTCTTCGCCTCTCCCTATCAGTTTCTTCAAGTGGATGGATGAATGAGTGTGGAGGGTTCTGACGGCAATTCTAGAACCTATACAAATGACACGTGGGGAATATCTTCTATTGACCAGCCAAGGAAACCACAGAAGCCTTGCTATTTTTTGATTCTGCCATCACTTACTAAGTTGACATATATGTAGTACCTCTAAGAGTACATGATAATAAGGTTAACTTGGCCCCATGGATGGTCCCCTGTGGCCGCCGTTAAGGACAAGTTCATAGTGACATGGAGTCAAAAATCTGATTGAGAGTGTAGCGCATAGTAGTGTATCCTCGTGGCAGCCTTGACGTGATCGAAGCTGTACTTTTCATGGCAGTGGGATCCAAGAAAATTGTTCTGTTTTCCACGAAAACATGGACTTGTTAGAGAAGAAGTATATTGATCATTCAGATAGTGCAAGTGAAGGATTAAGTCTCTGGCTCATAGAGAGAAATCCTCGATGGAGGGGCTGATGACATAAGAAAAATGAGGTCAAGAAGCATACGAGTGGCTTAGACGGGGTGCCCCGAAAGTATCTCTTCGAAACATTCCAGTCCTTTTTAAGTGCTTTCGATATTCACAAAGCAGCTACTTCTTGTAAAGATGTTTTCCGTAGCTTGTTGGGTACGATGTTTCTTCTTCAATTCAAGTGAGAGCCACCTGTACAGCTTATTTGGATGGTACCACAAATGACTTCATTTCAATACCCTTTTTTCCAAAGCTTCCTTTGGTAGGGCGACGATGAAGTAGAATAACTCACAAGCGGGGAATCAGACACCTTCCCCCACCCTCCTCTCACTCCCTATCCACCCCTTACGTACAGAAGGAATCAGAATGTGCTGAAGAAAAGTCAGCAATGTCTTGATTCCCTTCTTCCCAATTGAGTGAAGGCCTTCATTTCGTGAGCTGCTGTGAAAGTAATGAGTTCAAGCTTCAGAAAAAGGCTGCTCAAAGTGGCACAGTTTTCTCATGTAAGGAGAAGAGAAGGCCCTCAGCACCGCTTGAAAGCCTGCAACCGTAAAAGAAGCCTTTCCCTCCTCACACAAGGAAGAAGTTCCATATGCTGATGTATGTAGGTGCGAGAAAATTCAAAAGCCCCTTTTTCTAGGGATTTGTTAAGAAACAAAAAGAAACAAAAAACCAACCAAGTTGCCAAGTACTGATGCAGTTGGGATGGCGAAGGACATGACGATACCACGTTCCATACACTTCCGAACTGATACTTAGAAAATCTAATACAATTTCTTCTATTTGACGCCAATTTACCAATGGAATCAAATGAATGTAAAGGGTTGTCAGGAAGAGCGAAAAAGTGCGAAAATTGGCATCGTCGTACCGCCCTTATAATCATGTTGGAAGCCAGCTTTTTGCAATTACTGATGGAATTTGAAATTCAACAAAAGGAATTCGCGAACGATTAAAGTTGGATTGGACACTTTGTCTATGTGGCCTATCGCCTCTAATAAAAACGATATTGTCAACGATACCATAAGAATCAGCAAAGGGTAAGTAAGTAGGTAAATGCGGTTGGTACTTGTACGGCGTGAAGACCGGAATCTTTGGGAAAAGACCGGAAAGCAGATAGAAATAGACTCCAGAACGGAGGGGATCTTCCTCAGTGGTCTTTAGGCGAAGTCATTCGGATTACGCCACGCAGTCTATTTCTATTCTAAGTGGGGGGGGATTCTGATTTACATTTGATCTGTGCGATGAGCCGTAACCCTCTCAACCCACTCTCAATTTTTGGTCGGAAACTCTGTGAAACAGCCTGAAAGCCGGGTTAGTCTCACTGTGATTCGATCCCTGGGGACCGGCTAACATAATGGCTTGGCCAAGGTGAGTACTGCACTGAAATATCATCCCTCGTTTTCTCCCGTTTTTGTCGATTGCATTCTTACTGCTGCAGCTTTTGTAAGGATATCAAGGAGATTTCGGAAAAGACTATAAAGATAATGAGATATCAGAAAGAACGAAGAAATACTGTAAAAGTTTCAAAGCACCAAGTTCCAAGATAAGAAATTACTTTTTGCCTTCCGTGAACCGAAATACTAGTTAGGCGAGTTTCAGGATGTCGGGAAAAGTTGTCAGATGGTGTAAGAAGAATCCGAGGCTACCAGAATTGGCAGACATCAACGAGGGCCTTGAAGAAAATGAAGATCGGCGATGATTAACGAGTATTACTAAAAAGATGCCGAGGCATGGGTAAGCAGTAAGCCGGTCAGCAGGTTTGGGCATTCAAGTGGCTCAAACCATCATCTATGCCCATGCAATGTCGAGTTCCATTCGAGGCTGCACGTTTTGTTAGGTACCTATAATCCGACACCAAAAAAGCTACTTAGAAGTTTTCCCTGTTAGAAACGAGGACAAGACTAGAAGGAAAAATAGTATTTGACAGATTCTGGAGCAATTAAAGTCTGAAATGAAATTACATGCACTGAGTTTCACATTCTTCCTATTTGACGAGCCTAATCTCATCGTTTCTAGCCCGATCCAACCCTGTTTTCCTAGAAATCAAGTAAATTTGACAGGGCTCGTTTGAAAAGGACGAAAGAAGTGCAGGAAGACATCAGGTGGAGGCTCTCGGTACGTTTTGGAATGGAGAGGACCTACGAATAATGGTATAAACACCCTGGCAGCAGGTATTATGATGTCCATTCGTGTCGAATTAGAAGAGTGTCACCCAGAGTCAATGAATACATCGCAACCGGCAACCTATACTCCAGTGAAGCCTAAAAAACAGAGCAGAGACGAAGGGATCAGAAGCTTATTTGAGGACTGCCAATGTTGAATTAATGGCCTAAGCCTAAGCCTGCGTGGACATCCTCCGCCTCACATCCATTGCCATCATGAAAGTAATGAGGTGCTGCTGATAATGAGTTGTGAAATGGGATTAGCCTTGAAGTCCAGAAGGTGAGACAAGGTCAATGACATACGAATGAGTCGATAAATCGCTAGGATTACTTTTAGCATTCACGGCTCAAAATTTTGGAACGCGCCATGCTCCCGTTCTTAACTTAAAATGACAACGTAGAAGCGCTTGAATAGCTTGTACAATAGATTACGTAGGACAGCTAATGTTTAATTCATCGATTTACCCTTCCTACACGATCTAGTTCCCGCTCACCCTTCACAGAGAATGGGAAGTCTGAACAACCTGAGTGGATATCGATTTTTAATGGCTGTCCCAAAAAGAGCCACTTTATCCTACCCAGCTTTGAGGAAGAGTTTTAAAAAATGTTCGGCAAAGGACTTATGGGCCCGCCATGTTGGGACCTAATTTCAAGAAGCTAATCTTCTGCTAAGCTCCCTAAGTGCCAGTGCTCTGCTTATATTTCCGGTTTTAGAGTAGAAAAAGACGGATTCAATTCGCTGGGACCATCTGGGATCTCCACATGTTCTGAGAAGACCACCAACATAAAAATTATAGCACCAATGAGGTCTCAGGATCAGAGTCAACAAGGATCCCTTCACTTCCCCCTCCTCTTTCTGCGATTCACGCTCGCCGTCGGATTCACCTCCCCTTTTCTTCTCATCCCAAAGGCCACCAGCTCGAGAGGTGCAATAAATCTGCAGCTTACGACCTGGAAATAACGATCAATTACGACTACTCCCCTCGGGGAATGACCAAGTGCAACTATTGGGTGAATAGTCCTCACAGAACCCGGAAGACTCCATCCGGCTATACAAAAGAAAACTTCGAGGTTCAAGAAACCGGAAGAACTTTTTTACCACTGAAACAAAGAAGCATAATTAAATCGAAGCTACAGTATCTCAGCATAAAGCAAAATCATGTCTAATTGCTAGTGAGAAGAACTCATTTCAATGCCTAGCAGAGGCAACTTAAAAGAGTCAGACAGACAGGTTTTTTCGAATTTCGAGGCGTGAACTTACGCAAAACTATTGGGGGACCGACGAAGTAAGAACTTCAATGGGTACAAGGAAATTGGATGAGAATACTAACAACTGCCTGCAGGAAATTACTTGGGAACGCAACTTTACACAAACCGCTGTAATTCAATTTGAGTCTAGGAAATATTTAGAATGAATATGGCAGTGAAAAAACACACAACTGAAATAAAAGTGTCGAACCCACAAGGCGGATGTGATGTAGTGGCAAGTGGCGCACTTCACACACGCATGGTCATGGGTTCGAATAGGGGATCAATCCACCCAGGCCAACCAAACCTTCTACATTCCAACCCTTCGGGGTCGGTTAGTTAGTGCCAGGCTCGCCTGGGAGGATAAAAACGCTGAGTTGTACATCAGCCGGCCACTGCAAGTCATTGTATAGGCCACATACGTATTCAATACGCCCCTACGAATCTGAATGAAAGTCGAATGTGGAAGCGCATCCCTCAGAATTGATTGAACAACGCCCGAAAACTTTGAGGAAAGTAAGTGCACAATAAGTCTCACCTCCCAAACGGGATTGATCAAAGCCCCAAAACCCTTATGTCGAAACCTTACCTACTCCCTGATGAGTTGATTTGGGGCCCTATTCCTCTTTAGAGTCATTAACATCGAACGAAACCCAACGTAATGGCCATCGAAAAGTTCTTCCACGGCATTTGGAAATTTGAGGGCTGATTCCCCATGAAAACTAATTCATTGAGCCCCGAAATTTTCTAGAAAATCTTACTGAACGCCATCCTAGAGACGCATTTTCCAATACTTCATACTGGAACGCTCACCTCTGCCTTGTCGCGGCTCCTAAGCCCCCAAGATAGTGGGTAATGAACTGAAAGTAGTGGGTGCCCAAAGAAAGGAAGGAATAGGCACAAAGGGCAACAAACTTGGTCATCTGGCAATCACTTTTTTCCTTGCGCTTTATGGAAGAAGTATGGCACCATCTGAATGCATTCAGAATAACAAGGGCATATTCGACGGATAGGCCGGCCCTGTCTATTTGGACTGCCCTAACCGTCGAATATGGACCAGCCGACCAAACTTTGTATTTCGCCGGAATTAGTTGATAGCGGATCCCTCTAGGAGCACAAATGCACATATCAGCAGGCTTTCGTAACGCTATATATAAACCAAAAATTATTATCCGAATAATATAAGTATTTGAATAATATATTATTCAAACGGCTACCATATCACGATAATGAATGAAAGTCGAATGCATGGACAGAGCTCTGAACAGAATCACTTCAGGCCAAAAACTCTACCAATTCTTGAGAAAATGCAAATAGAAATTGGATGCGTGTAAGGTTTCAAACATCAACCGGTGAGAACGTTACCGATTGCAAGGATGGAAGTCTGACCAGATTACCTACCAGTGATATTTTGTAGTGCCACCATTTTTCGCTATTTCATGTGGGTCTCGGAAAAAAAATCGTGAAAAGCATTTTTGACAGATCTCCGTTCCCTGAGATAAATAAATATTTTTAACAGTGTTTCTTGGAAGAAAAAAATCTACTCAAATGAGCTGTACTGCTAGCGACAAGGACGAATATACTAGACGGCACTGGCGCCCGCTCGAGGAAATCGATGATCAACAAGACGACAACAGGTGATACAAGTGGAGCAGTATTGCGGTCCAAAAAATCGTTGCACTGGATTATCACGAAATAAAATATTTTTTAGGGTCACCGCAAAAGAAGCCGTGAATACATGGAGACTGATCTTAATACCAGCCTTTTCCGTCCTACTATACTTTTTCATGGAAAAATTCAAGAACGACTAATTCACCCCCTATTCTGCGAAATCCAGAAAAAACATTTCCCGCCTGCTTTTCATGATTTTTTCCACTTTTTCTATTTTCTCGATCATTTTCTACATTTTCTTCCTTTTTCTCCTTTTTAATCTCTTTGAACACGTTTTCTATCGAGTTTGCAACATCACTTCACTTTCAAGCAAGCGGGGTTTCGGTAGCGTACGAGATAAAGGTGAGGTATAAATTGCCCGGATTGCACAAGTACGGGTTCGAGGCCCGCCCGAAGCCGAAATTTTGTTCATAGCTACCGTGAGGGATAAAGAGGGAGACTTTCGGATCACGGACTACGGCAAATCAACTTCATTTGAAGAAACATCCTGTCGAAACTTCATTTTCTCTTCGCCTAACCGACTCGGGAGTTATATTAGAATCTCCTGTTTCAAGTACAGCTAAATAGCGGAATAGAGGTGTCAGGGGTAGTAGTTCTGTGCATGTACAGAATAACGTTGGGCTGAGCCAACATGACATGCCCTATTGGTTGGAGGGGTACTGTACATGATACGGTATAACACGACTGGGTACTGTACTTGGTACGGTACAGTAAGACTTCTCGATCGATCAACCGAAACTCTGCAGAAAACTATCTTTGTTAATTGTTGATTATAGTCTGAGAAAAGGAGTTTTTCGGCGAGGAATGTGAATGAACGGAGTGCGTCAGTGGAATTCTTACCTAACGAAACGAAAAAGAAGAAGAAAGCTGGCAAGCCAATTGGTTCCGCTCTGACTCTCATTTGTTTAGTGATTCCGTAAGGGAGAGGGGAAATTGAGATTGGTTCTCGATGAGCAGCAATTCGTTACACCGATTGCAACAACATCATCTACTCTTCGGAAAAATACTCCTGGGCTTTCATGATGACGATTGAATGGCCTGAATAACAACAGACCACAAGCCTGAACAGGCGAGTCAAAGCAAAGCCTCTTCAATGTGGGCCCCCATTGCTATAAACAGGGATTATTATGGAGGGGGTAGGGGGACAGATTGATTTCCAATCCCTATTGAACGTCCATGAGGACAAAATCAATGCTTTGTGAAAAAGGCTCAACAAATTTCAAGTCATCCTTGACGCTCATGATGCCCAAACGAGTAAATTACTCAAAGAAACATCTCGACCATATACATCAAGGAAAGGAGCCCTCAAGATGGAAGTTCGTTCTTTCTTTAAGCCTCATGTGATGCTGCTTTTTTGGCAGGAAATCAGTGTTGATCGGACTTTAAGTCAAGACTTTGAAGATCTTATATCTATGTCGGTGAGATGAGAAAGGGCAAGGTCATTTTCGGGAAAAGAAAATCTTGTAAGACCTGAGCAGGATGATCTTATATGGCTGGACAATGGTGGCAGAGAATTGTTCGATTCTAGAAACCACAAAACTTCAGAAAAGGGGCAAGAAAGGGGGTTGTACGAGATGGCCGTCTGGGTGTCTCTCATTGAAGCGTACTATTCTTCTTGTCATGCAAATAGTGCAGTTATAACAAGGCCGACATAACACGGTCACTTCGAGTGTCCGGGGCCTGTGAGCCTTTACTGCGCCATGTCTAAGCTCTTCGGCCTTAAAATGACTCGTGTACTACTCTCGGGGGCTACAGGTTCATTATAGCGAGCTGTGCCTTTGGAAATTCTTTTAACTCCCCTAATGTCACCTGAGGAAAACGTCAACCGGACGCCAATTGTTCAGATGTTGACAAGCGAACATCCCCCTGAACAGTTCCCGAGCTTGAAGTTGACCAGATGAAGACAATGCTGACTATTTCAAGGACATTCAAAAGACTCACTCGCTTGAACCTTCCAAAACAGTATTCATCTGTAATGGCAGCAATGGGAATGCGCAATCCCGAACAGGAGAGAAAGACATGGACTTAGGAAAAAAATACGCCACATTGACCCTTTGATAAGCCACACCCATTGCGTGTTTCCCCGAAAGATTTACCCTTTTTTGGTAATAACGACCCATGGGTCCATGAATAAAGGTTGTAGGAGTAGAAGAGCTTGTTTTTTACGCAGGCTGACAACGAGTAGTACAAGACGATTACTCTGGTCACTTCGGTATGCGTAGGTCCCAACGCTACGATTTTGAATGGTAGTCCAATGAGCAGGCGCATCCCAAAAATGGATTGTTCAACACCAAAGGCTTCATCTTTCTCTTTAGAGCCAGTTAGACGAATATTTGGTTCGCAAGGTGAAATCTAAGCAAACTCTGGGAACAGCTCGCTAAATATGATCGACGGCATGGAACATAAATCTGAAAAGTAAGAGAGACGTGAGTAAGTGAGCAAAATCCGTAAGCCAGTGGAGTAAGTAGTCGATACAAAAGCTTACTTGCCTACAGATCCAGGTACTCAGCTCAATGACTGCATCTGATCCCATGATCTAAACCAGCCTACATATTTCAAATAGGAAGGACTCTGGTGAATAAAGTAACTAGTCAGCTACAAGTAGTTCGTCAGAAAGTGTCTCAAGTTATCTGTAAACATACCCATTATTCTTCTTTCTAACCCTCTCCATTCATGCTGTCAAACCGCTTCATCAATTTCTCGCGAGTTATTCTTCTTGGAACTTAATCCCTAGGGCCTAACTGAGTTCCAGGGCTGTTTTTAAAACTTACTGCTTCCCCTGTCCAAGTCCGGATCAGCAAAAATTATGATGGTCGTTGTGAAAAAGGATGTATAATCAAGCTTTTCAAGCAAAAAAAATTGTATGAAAATAAACAAATCAATAGGTCAATAAATAGACAATGAATTTTTGACATTTGAGGTGAATAATGTTCCGAAGGAAGTTCTTCGGAAGATACTTGCTCATTATTATGACGTGCTTTTTATCGACCTATGGGGACTGCGCAACAAGGCCCTAGGGGAAATGGTAACTGACTGAGGACAATCTTTAGCTCGTTGAGCTCCCCTTGAAATTTCAAGGGTAACATTTCTTGCCATGTACGACAGCTCCAAGACATTTCAACGTCTATGACTGCGCTCTTCTGAACGAATCCTACCTCAGAGCCTCCGAAATGGCTGCTCGCACTACTTACCACTGAAATGGTATAAGTCTCACTTCCACCGCGCTCCCACCTAAACTCTCTTTACCCTCTCCAATAGCCGCGAAAAGGTGAAATTGTGGCCGATTTCCTACGGCCGCACTCACACACGCGTCTCTGATAGTAATCTCACAGTTCAAACTGCAACTACCATAATCACTCATTGAGAGCGCGGCGTAAGTCGATTAATTCGGCTTTTGTGACTGAGCTACTCCATGATCCTTTGCTACATATCCATTGGGTGCAACTTGACTTTTTGCTATGCCCTCCATTCCTTCCATTTCCTTTTTTAGTCTTTTTATTTTTTTTCCAATCACCTAGAAAAAGCTAAGGGATGCTAATCCCCGTGCCAACCTTATCCTAACTTTTCTAGATTCTACCAGTTGTGCTCGACATCTTTCATCCAATAACTTCTGCTAGCCCGTATAGTTTCCATACGATTGACCGAGTATGCGTCAAACCACAGTTGCGAATTCACTGAAACATCGAACGCCTGGCTCATCTCGAGAAGACCGAGCAGCACCACCTAGTAGAGCCTCTTCACCAGATAGGACCTGTGAATGTTGATCTTAGTAAGTACTGTCGATTCGGCCCATCAAGTACTTTAGGAATTCTCGGGTCTAACGTACATACCGCTTCATGAACCCAATCAATGAAAATAATCCAGTTTATGGGATTTGTGATAGATGATAGATGAAGCAGGGGGGGGGACAACATGCAAGAAAGTACAGGATCATGGCAAAAAAAGTGTCTCAAATGAACTTCATGTGAGTTGTGCAACTTTCTTAACCAGCTAGGCAGTTGTGCTGCATTTTACCAGAAACTTGGAACTGGTATTACTAAACATGCAAAACAAAGCCATAAATTTTGACGCTGGATCAAAAGATTACTTATTACTATAAATAGGCATCTAATTTGCAACGAATAGTAAACATCCATCAGTGATCCCCATATTCTTCTACGGTTGGGGGCAACAAAAAATAGCTGGCGGTATGTGGTAATTTCATGAAATCGTGTCTTGGTAGGGTAGACATCTCATTCGTTTTTCTTCGAATTGTGCTACTGTCACAGTCAAATTCCTAATAAATGACGTGAAGATGAAGAACTAGACTTCGTTTAACAACCTCATCAGTAATTGACGGCTCAAAGCAAAATTTTTTACCTATAAAGCCTTTAGATAGAGGGATAAAATCTTCGAGCGCTAATCAATCCCGTCTGAGACACGCGCCCCCGCACGTTCAGAATCGTAGTGGCCTAATGAGTGCGTACGTGGCCTATACAAAGAATTGCCGCAGCCGGCCAATGTACGAGTCAGTGCTTTTACCCTCCCAGACGAGTCCAGTACCGATTGACTGACCCTGTACGAATGGGAGGCTTGTAGGGGCTAGGCGGACGCGTGCAGTTCGGGATTTGAACCTATGCATGCGGGATGGTGCGCGGGCAGAATTTAAAATTAAAATTTCTTTTCAGGCAAAATGCCTGAAAAGAAAAGATTACCGATGAGGAGCTGCGCCTTGAAGAAACCATTGGGAGGCAGCGAAGAAACCCATCAGACTCTCATAAAAAGTTTAGAAAAGGTCTAGGTCTGAAGCTCCTCGATGGGGCTCTGAAAGTAGACCTCCCTCCACCCTATCTGGCCCACCGGCGAAACTTCGAACAGTAACAAGTATGAAGGACTTCTCATTTTGTCCTAGCAAAAGTGATCCTCTTACAAGGCGCATGTCTTTCCTATGTAGACAGAGGATCTGAAAACAAAATTTGTTCGTGGGGCAATAGTTAGATTGGTTGTTCAACAACAACAACAGAGAGATTACGATTAGATTTCCAGTCGAAATCAATTTATTCAGCTATCCTACAGCTTTTCGGCGATGAAACAACTGACTAAAAAGAAGCTCCTGGAAAACACACAGATTCTTTTACTGAATCGCCGAGACTTACTGGTGTGTAGTTCCTCGAAGGTGGGGAAATACCACTTAGATAAAGAGAAGTTTGTTTTTAAAAACATGGCATTTCCCCCAACTAAATGAACAAGCAAGAATTATGTCTGTGCACCTACTTAGGCCCTCTTTATGCCGAACTCTCTACCATTTCAGAGCCCTGATCGCCAGCAGAATGACTCAAAGCAACGGAAATAGAGAGTCGTACGAACACTATCAGTAGTGCCATCCCCTTTCACAATGCGGCTAAAAAGCGTGAGCATTTTGAAATGACCAAAAAGTAGTAAACTCCATGATCTTGGCTAGAGTGAGTTGGGACCCCAGATGGTCGAATCGAGTGACATCAGAAAGGTTTCATTACACCTACACTTAGGAGAACCCGGATACAGTATTCACAGTCATGATGGCAGGGTTGAAAGGAGATGCGCGACCACTTGAAGGCAGTACCTAAGCTGTAGGTGTATCCTGGCATGAGGACCAAGCAAAAGTAGAGAAAAGAGTATAAGTAGAACTAAGTAGTATAAAGAGTAAAAAACAATTGAGTATAACGAAAATAATTTGAAACGTGAATCAAAACCCTGTTTGTTGCTGATTTGGCCCGTAAAAGTCGTTTGATTCCATCAATTTCCAGTTTCGGAGAGAGAAACTCCTGAGAAGAGAGCAGACCTAGGAGTACTCTAAGTGTTTCCGCGCTGTCGTTGCCATATTTCACCTAAAAATCCCAAAGGTTCCCTCCTGCCGGTCATACTTTTACTCTAGGGCAACTATTACAGCGAATAAACTGTTCCATGCTTTCTCGGAAGCTGCTGAGCCTTCACATGCCTTTTTTGCTCCGCTAACGATCCCTTCTGCCTGAGTACCTTCTTGTTTGTTTGTCTAGGAAAGCAGGCCCAGCGAGCGAGCGCCAAATGCCAAATGGTATTACTGCCTACCTTCAGCTGACAAACTAATGACCCATTACCCAGTAGTGGAAGGTAGACAGTAGAACGATTTTAATGATAATGGTTGTAATTCATTATCGGCAGCTTGACAACAGGACCAGACTACTACTCAACTAGAATAGTACTCAAAGGTAAAAACTCGAACGAATACGCAGTAAATGGCAGGAGTAACGGATCGTCATAAATCACGCCAACAAGCCGTCACGATTTCCTCATAGCAATTAAGGCCAAGAACCGTTTTCCGCTGAAGGCTGCACTTGATCCCTCTCTTACTCGGGTATAGTTTCCCAAAGACAGGAACTTGTTCCCAGTGTTAATATTAATGAGATTATCGAATCAAAAGGATAAAGGATAAAGTCTCTGGGAGTTAATCAATTCCGTTTGAGGAATGCACCGTCGCATTCAACTCCCATTCAGAATCGTAGTGGCCTATACAATGACTTGCGGTGGCCAGCCGATTTACAAGTCAGTGCTCTTAGCCTCCCAGACAAGTCTCAGATACCAATGAATCGACCCCGTAGGAACGGAAAGCCTGATTGGCCCAAACGGACATCGATCCGGGATTCGAACCCGTGACCATGCGAGTACGAAGCGGTCCACCTGTAACTACGCCACCTCCGCCCTCGATTATCGAATTATCGATATTAAAATGCCTTTAAGTCATCATCATCATCATCATTTTGAACCCCAACAACATATGAACCGCTCCTCTCGGGTAATGTACCGGAAACCTGAAAGCTGGATCCAACGACAATAAGAGACAGGCTACTCTTGTTCATCAAGACCATTTCCGGAAGTAGGTGTACCGAAGACACACCACATAGACAACTCAGTGATATTGGCCTTCCGGTTAAGTGTAGTCGTAATAAATTGACTTTGCAGGAATCAGAAGATGCTCGGTCTCGGAAGAAATAAATAATTACTGGTTCTTCCTTTCTAGAGAATCGCTACGGACCCCTTGGCACATCCCCACTGTAGAGGCTTATTATGGTGTCCACCTTCGAAAGGTATGTTAGTTGTCAATTCTCATGTTAGCACTGCCTTCAGCCTTCAGACATCCAGCCTTACCAAAAGAGACAATAGATGGACAAAAGTAATGAATTATGCAGCATGGGAGCATATTGGAAGGAAGACTATAGGGTTTGGATCAAAGCCACCACAAATCAGAAGTGTAATGGGTTGGAAATGGCGGTGAAAATGTAATTGGGAGATGAGGGGCCAGCGCTCTTCTCCAACATTAAGCGCTAGAAGGCAAAGAGCGAAGGGTTGCCGACTTTATTTATGCTTAGAGACGGTTTTCAGCAGAAGGAATACAGTTTCATCTATGTCTTAGGAGGGAAGTGAGAATGAACATTCAATTGACTCATCCATCCCGGTGGCATCCCTTTCAAGATCTAGGCAAAACCCCTATTTTCTCCGTCATGAAACGTCCTCAAGCACCATTATGGGCTCGAGAAGACGGCTTTCCCTTCTTCTGTGCCATATAGCCCTCATTGTTGGGAAAGAGCGATGCCGAACATTTGAATAGTAGGTTGAAAGGACAGAGTGGCAAGGTATGGTACATAAGTCCTACACGAATTCGACTACACGAATACAAATCATTAAATTCTGCAGAAAAATATCAGAAACAGGTTGTTCTTCGTATTCAAGAACGTGCGCAATCGAATGGGACTGAAACGGAGCGTAATGAGCTTGATTTCCCAGAAAAATTAAGAGAAACGATTTGCTAAATGTAGTCTGTGAGAACGTCATGCTCTTCTGTGAGAACGTCATGCTCTATTCATGAAACTTCATAGTACCTGACTAGTGTTATATAGTTTTCAGAGGCGAAAACTTGCTGAATGATGATTTTCCACCTAAAAATTACAGTAGCAGTCAAAGGATGCTCGAGAAAATAGATTTTCAGACACTCAGTGGGTCAACAGCTTCCTTTTTTGGATTGACGACAGAACTTCGCCTTTCATCTGAGGCTTAACTCTTCTAAGAGACCAAAAAGGATTTTTGTGAGCAAATCAATAAAAAATCTGGTAAATTTGAAACAAAAAACATGGTAGCAATGAAATTTCCACGGTGGGCATATCTGAAAACAGCCGGATAATCGCAGTGCCTTCTGAGGGGATTGACGATCCGCTCAGGCTGACTCCGCCTTCATTAGCGGCCACACCGTGATTTCTATGCTGAGACGGACATCTTAAAAGCCTTCAGATTGTAGCTCTTTAAAGCTAATTGAAGGTCTAGTTCGAGATGAAAATGATCTCTGAGATTTCCTTCTAAGATAAACCTGTGACTCCAAAGATAGCGCAGGAAACGTTAAGCGCAAGCGCAGGATACTAAAAAAGGCCCACACGGGGGTAATAAGGGCTCCACAACCGGCTTAACCGACGTACTTACCATCCTGAGGGGAACGAGTTCCCCTGCCGTTGTAGAGGTTGCACGATTCGCATCGGGACGCACACGTTGCACGCGTCCAGCTTACTGTAGCCAGCTGCACGCAATAACACACACATTTGGATAGCTCGTCCATATACCCCTTCCATGCCATTTCATTGTCACATTCTCGTCCAACCCCCTATAATTTAGTTACTTCTCAAAGCTTATAATCCCCTGAATACGCCGATTTTCACTCTTTCACCGCCGTTTTTGCCCTATTCTGGACTACAACCTTCCGGTGGTCGTCTAAAACTAGCTATCTCAAAATCTTTTGTGATCGGTGCGGAGCTGCAATGAAAGTCGTTTTTTGGGGTTTGGTCTCCAAGGAAATAAAAGTTCTCCTGTAAAGTACCACGCCCAGCTTGCGCCTGCAACAGACTTAATGAGATGGAATGACCATATCTAAGCCAATATTCTCAAAATTAAGTTTAAAACAACGAATTAAAACTAGCATTCGCTGATGCCCTAAAAAGGCTGAATAAAGCTGGGCAGAGTCTTTTCTTCTGAAAACCAGCAGCCGGCAATGCATTCACTTTGGAAAGAAGAGTAATGTCCCTTTGTTATAGCACCCAGCCACTGCACTAATTACATTAAATAACAGCCAATTCGACAATTTCATACCTCCGTCACCCTCAGCGTTCGATTAGAATGCAATCGCTGACACCTTCTACCAGGAATTCTCAGTTTGTTATTGGATTTCCTCCGAACTTTTTCCCAAGATTGAATAGAAACCGATTTCTCCAGCAGTAAAAGGGGTACTGTATCACCACCGTTCAAAAAGGTCCCTTGAGGAATACTGTAGCGAATATAAGGATTTCTAGATGGACACCCAAGTGACTCTGCTACGAACAACTTTACATGTTTCAAAGGAAAAAAACTATGCTTTCCTCTTCCTGCATCTGGTCGAAGAAAAGGGGTAGAAACAAAAGGCAGGCTGAAAAGAGGTAAGTAAACAAGTAAATAGGTAGGATTTTTGCATGGGTTTCTGTCAAGACTTTCATGCAGCTGAGCCACCTCATTGCCATGAAAGGCGGAAACTGAACAACAGGATATTCGAGCACAACGTAATCGGAAAACAGGATGCGAACACTGACGTATTTTTCATAGAACCGAAAAAACGAATGAATAGACATCGGTGAAAGCCAACTAGTGCTTTTTTCTCGGGAGCTTCAAAACTTAACAAAAGGAAGATACAAAAAAAACTCTCGAAAGTTGATCGAGCGAGAAGTAAGTTAGTAAAAATGGTACACAAAGGTAGATGATATTGAGGGATTTTCCCCTGCTTGGAGTTCACAACGAATCCTTGATTTGATTTTTGAATTGATGATTGGTTTGAGCTCGATTTGTGAGAGCACATATATGGACTGGTGTGAGTTCGCAGTGGCTTCGATAACTTCTACGCGAAGTAAAGATAAGTCCAGTATCCCCCTTGGGTGATGAGCTAACAGCAAACTGTATCGCCCAGGTCTCCAACACTAGTAGAGCTTCCCACTGCTCATTCACTACTGTATCCTCTACCTTGCAAGGCGTCCATCGGGCCCCCTTCCATGCCCTCCAACCCCCCCCCCCCCTCCCCCCGTTTTTTACAAAACACGACTATAACAAAAGCAACTAAAGGCTTCCTCTGCTTTTTTGGAGTAGACCTAGAGCAAATGTAAGACAAAAAAATCGTTAAAGTTCATCAAAAGGCCCGCAATAACAGCTTTTGCAGAGCCATCAGAAGCGAAAGTCAGAGGGGCGTTGGCAAGTCAAACAATTGCCCTATTAATGCATTCGACTTCATTGTGTAAGGGAAAATTAGCAGTGAATGTAGGCACCTGTCTGTGTTACAAAAACCTGGAAAAGCTCTGTAATAAGTTTCTCACACTTGTCCTTTTCTCATGACTAGAATAAAAAAGCCCTTCGCTTTTCCGCATACTACGGTACTCGATAAGTCCGTTGTCACTTCTCAGAGATGTCTTAGGCCGTTTGGAAAAAAAATTGCCAAAAATATCCCGATAGCCTTGGAAAACATCATCTGCCAAAAATACCCCTACAGCCCGAATTTCTGAAATATTCTACAAGTTTCTATGAAACTGCTATTTCAGGACACCTCCCACATGTATGCGCTCAACATAGTCCGGACCTCAAATGCGTGGTTGGTTGCCCAGATAGGCATTTTTCTTCAACTTCTTTGTTTCTGGCTTTGAAGCCAAGACTACTAGAGAATCCATGAGTGCACAGAGCCGCGTATAAGGGCTTCAAAGACCAAATGTCGACATGATTTCAATAAGCTTCAGCTATGGATTGAGCAGATTGGAGTTCATTGAAATCCACGCATTGAATATGGAGAAAAAGTGACACCGTCACAGGGGTAAATAAGCGGGAAAAGGGAGTCGGATACTTCATGTGCACCCAAATGGGTGGGGCCTTCTATTTCTCCTTGATTTAAAATACCAGATGATTTGTAGGAAAAAATCTGGATCATTGAAAAAGTTTTGGCAAACACTCTCAGAACGGTTTAATATGAGAAGCGAAGTTCAAGAGGAGGAGACAATCATCAAGCTGCTTCTTCAGGATCTGGCTCGGGCTAGGAAAAAATAGCTTGCGGAGTGGTTTGCCAAAACGTTCGAAATAATCGTCGTCCCTGTGCCCCTAACTCGATCGCCATCATCGTTCATCAAAATCTCAAAATCTCGGTAATTGAGTGTTTAAAGTAACGAGAATGAGTCCCCTGGGGTTACATGGACAACCATTCCGAATTGGGAGCCCTGACGAAGTTGATTGTATTTTCGACGGTGAATGGGATTCTATCGTGGAGTAGCTCAAGACGATTGCAACTAAGAAACTTTTTAGCCCGAATTTCCTTCAAAATTGGATAAGGTCCATGGAAATTAATTTTAAAGTTTATTCTATATTTACGCTACCAAGAGGTACCCACGGTTCCTGAGTTTGACCCAATTTATTCCTGGATCATGCATGACAAGGTCTTGGCCATTTTATTGATAGTTATTCAAGAGAAAGTAGAGTGGAGAGGGCAGAAAGCTTGATGTGCGCTGATTTTGGGTGTAGAGCTATAGAATGGAATGCTACTGAATAGTCCTCCATAAATCAATTCTAAATTACTTTCATTTCGAGAAAAGAAATTGATTCAGACAGCTTCCCGGAAATTTCGTCTGGATCCTGCCGCTCGAAGACAAATCTCATGTGGAATCTATCCACGAGAGCCGGGATCACGGAGGTTCCCAAGGGTTCTGTGAGCTAGTTTACGATGAATGGGGCTTCTAGTATTCAAATAGCCCCTCGAAGTGTATTGGTGAGTGAAGCGCATATTGACATTTCAATCGGTGATGGATAACTTACGACGGCTTATGTAGATGAAATATGAGATTCGGTGACCATGGGTTAGAATTGTAGAATCTTCCATGACTACTGAAACCGGGGACCTAGATTTTGGGAAGCTTGAAATCGATTTTCATTTTCACTCCGGAAGTAATCATTCGAGTAGCTTAGCGATCGCCGTGACACCCTCGGAACAATAACTCCATATGAAAAACGACTTCAAGAGTTTTTGAGAGAAAAAATCCTCAAGGTACCTGACAATTTTCCTCCGCTGCTGTGTTTTGAGCTGATTGGGGTTCCATCTCACGATCAAGCAAGTGCTAGCGGTGTTCGAATGAAGCCTGAAGCTCGTCTGCCATCCATCGTACTGCCCAGGCATGCATTACGTGATTCTAGAAGTAAGTCCTTATGCGATTTGCAGGTGACATATTTATTTACCCATTTATTTATTTATTTATGGAATGACTCATGTATTGGAATGCCTTTCCGAAAAAATTTGAAAGCAACGGTAAACAAGCCCAAATATCATTGAACGGTAAGCCAGATGAAAAACAAAGAACACGGAATGGCGCTCGGTGATCGTTACAACTGAAGCTTGAACGACTGAAAGTTGTAATAGTATTTTATTCCCCTCGAACCAATAATAAGGGGGTTGAACACGGTCTGTAAAGAATAGCGTCTTATGGTTGAGCCCAAATTTGTAAGCACTATTTCAGCGGCCACTTTTTGAAGTAGATGCTTCGGAGGTAAGAGGTCTGTAATAGAAGCAGTGGGCCGACGAGAATCTCATGCTGCTTCTGAAGGTCGCGCTTCTCCACAAGCTTAGTGAACGAAGACCAAAGTTGACATACCGTACTATGAGCGAAGGGATGCTGTCATAAAATCAAATTACTCTGAGCATCGTTTTCGTGAAGAAAAATCTGAACTGCTCCGATTGTATCAACAATTTTCGTCTGTGTGATTTGAAAATAATAATACCGCACTCAGTTGAAGGCTTCACCATGGAAATTAAAGGCTTGGAAGGAAAAGAGTGACTTCTAGTAGTTCGAGCTATAGCCTGCTGCAAATTGGCGCCGCCGCCATGCTCATGATCCGGGACCGATCTCGGTTCCTTTATCCTCTTATATAACGATTCCGCGGGCTTTCACTTGGTATACGATAGATCTGAAGCTTTCTCAACGAACAGCAGAAGCCAGTTACATAAAGTAAGCGGGGTTTTCGGAGAAAAATCAGTCAAGCTGGCCTGCGAAGGGAGCGAATGAAGAACACGAAAGAATTGGATGACTCGGACAGTATAAATTGTAGACGCTAGCTGATCCTTGGCCGTGTCCTCTTAAGAACTTACGCCCAAAGGAACCTGGAAGTGGTTACATAAGCTCCACGGAGTCAATGATTTTGCAGCATACAATTAGTCGGGTATTGAGTACCGTGACCTGAACGACCCACTACCACTTCGCGAATACTCCCCGTCTTATGAGAAACACTTCTACCCCAGGTATCATCTGATATCAACTCTATCAACAATGGAATGTGATAACACCGTGATTACATTGCACTAGCCTATAAAAGCGGTTGAGGCGGTGCTGCTCCATTTATTTACTGACAATGCCATCACAGCACTACAGTCACTGTCCCACAAGATACTCCTACAGCCACAGCAGAAGTCGTGACTACTCGCCACTAAACAGAAGATCGAGCACAGAAACTTCACGATCGGATAGAAGTTCAAGAGACTCATATTCACGTGAGTCTCTGTGTTTTTGAGGGTTGAAGAGATCTGAACAAGCTGAGGCATTATAGGTGAAGAGGATAGCGTGAAAGAAACTCGTAGGACTATCCATCGTAAACGTGTAGTTTACTCACCAATACCGAGAAGAAACAAATCACAAAAATTACAGTAAGCCATCTTTTCAAAAGAAATTCATTGCCACAATAAAGTGGTCTCTTTTTGTAGATCCGCTAGAAGAAGAAAGGAAAAGGAAGATGATGAACCAATTTCATCGAGAACGAGATCAAAGACTGCGGCGAAACGTGCGCGCAAAAACAAGACGTCCAAGGAACTTGCGAAGCTGGGCAGCACAGCACCGAGAACGAGAAGAAGGAAAGCTACCGGCAGTGCAAAGAAAAATTCATCCTCCAGGAGGTCAAGAACGTAAGTAACCGCTCCATTGCCGCGAGTCACATGGAAGGGGAATCGATCTCGCGCGCGACAAAATCGATAACCACACCTAGTACACACTGGGAGATCAAAAGAGGAATGCAACCTAGTCTTCACAACAGACTGTCTCATTAGTGCTACACAACATAATATGGAATAATGATCGCGCACGCGTAAAATCAATACCCATTAGCTACTGCAGTGATATGTGGTGAAGTGAAAAAGCAACTTCTGTCCATGCCAAATAAGATCTGAACTGCTTTCAGAGGAGTGGGACGAGATACTAAAGGACGATTACGTGATGCACTTGGTCGATTCACACGTGAAGCGACAAAATACTGATTGAAGAACCATTTGTTACAGGACACGACATAAAGAATGTGCCATCACTGACACAATAAAACTTATAATTTTCTGATGAGATTGACTGCAAGTTTACTGTATCACGCCGTAGCGGGACTTTGAAGTCTGACTTGTGTAAACTTTTATGGAAAGTGACGTACAAGGGTCTGCCTAATGCCAGCTTCGAAACAGACGAGACAGATTTCGCAGTCCAAAGGGACTTCTGATACAGCGATCACAACAAAGGAGTGGAAGGGGCGCCGGACTAGGAAAGAATTCGTCTCATATGTGACGCAGTAAAAAAAAAATATTCAGCAAGGACATTGGAAGTGTAGGTAGGGTAGTCACTCAGCCGTATCGGCAGAATTACTGTAGAGCGAAATCTATAGGACTCCGGAATATGCTTTTTTGAAGGGGGGGGGGGGGGGGGTCACGGTTAACTTATGTACCTGAGGAGAGGGTGAACCTGAGCCTGACGTTGACCGTTACGTTTTTGACATGAACGTGGGCCGTGTTTCATGACAGTTCCATAAAAACTTCCAAGCTTGAGCAATACTTGAGCTATCTGAAAATTAAGCATTAAAGTATTTGGTTGTGAAAAACTCCACCGGTGTGCGCCACGCCTGTGACTTCCAATTAAGGCTTTTGTTACACAAAGGAATCAGGAGAGAGATATAGAAGAAGGAAAAGATGTGGTTGGAGGATAGAGGTACATCTTTCCAGAAAAAGGATACAAGTTGGAATAGTTTGACACAATTTTAAAACAGACTTCACCTCTCCACCCTAGCATTTCATCCGACGAATGCCAAAATCCGAACGACGAACCCAGTTAGATCCTATCGCTCAACCACGTGCCAATGCGGTGAGTGGGAAACGTCATCACTGCATGGGTGCACCATGGGAAAGAGAATAACTCCTATTTGCAGTCATTGAACCTCACCTACTCACCAATTCGTGGAGCAAGAAAAAACGAATGTATAAGCTGAGAGGAAAAAAGTGCCTCCAAGCAAGAAGGGCTCATTGGATCCACTAGATCGCAATAAGGACAAGGAGACGTTATCGGCGCCAAGTAGAGCAAATCGATGATCAACGGGACCATTGGTGCTACAGGAGTAACTTAAATACAGAAAATCCAATACTATTCGAAGCACTTGAAAGCCACTACTTTTGAATGAAAGAGTAAGCAGTAGCTGTGGTAGTAAAAGTACAAAGTGAAGATAGTTACTGTGCTTGGAGTGGCCCCGACGAAATATTAGGTGTGTGCATTAATTTCCGCCGTTTTTCGCGTGCAAAAACATACTTATTACAAAATTAAAACTAAATGCACATTAACCAATGTATTGCCCATCGTTAGCTACAACTTCTTGCCATCTTTCTGGTATCTTGTTGATTCCGGGTCTGAAAAAGTCTTCATCTTTTGAGGCAATCCAGTCATCCACCCATTTTCGCACTTCATCGGCATTCCGGAAGCGTGTATCTGCTAAACTGACTTGCATGAACCGGTATAGGTGGTCATCAGAAAGAGGAAGATCCGGAGAGTATGCGGGCTGAGCAACCTGATCCCAACCAACAACTGCAATTTTTTTATAAGGACATTTTTCGCAACATGGGGTCTGGTATGTTCGTGGTGGAACAGCACCTCATGATATTTTCTTGCGATTAACGGCCGCTATCAGGTGAGAACATCCTACAAACTGTCAAGTTCGTCTTCGTAGCGGTCAGCAGTAACAGTTTCGTTCGGGTTCAGCAGCTCATAGTTCAAAACACCTTTTTGATCCCACCACCAAATGCACGCACAGCATTACTTTTTGCTTTCCGCTTTCCTTGCAAACTCTCGAGTAAAGAGAAACCATCTCAGGAGGTTTACTCAGATAGAGCTTGTCCTCTATAAGTATCAAAAAGCATCGGATGGGTTCAATGCCAGTTTCCTTGAAAAAAAAAACAGCAGGAGAAGGGCCCCTCGGGGAGACGGTTTATCATGTTTCATGACGAATCAGTCTGGGAGCAACGGGATTTTGAGGAAGAACTGATCTGTCTGGCCTTAAGTAGGTAGCTAATACCCTATCGTACAGAATATGACAGGATTTACAGGTGAGCCTCTATTTTGGTGAGCGCAACGACCCTTTGAAGGCGGCGGCGGAAATTAATGCACACACCTAATAAAAGGACCATTATAGACAAGTGAGGAATACACGCTTATCAGGAATGAATCGATCTTTGAAGCCCATGACCAGCTCGATCTACCTGCACGTGCCCCTGAATATCTTCAACCCGGTCCTAAGTATTTTTCATGCCCTTGACAAACTTTAGTGCCGTAGGCTCTGGGTGTTACAGTAACTGTGCCCTGTAAAAGAGGAGAAGATTGCTTTGTTTCTCCCTAACTTCGTTTCTCGACCTATCGTTCTCTCGTCTTCTTTTGCGATTTGCAATGGTTTCTCGAAGAATAGTTACAGAGTTACAGAGGTTGCTATCATCTTCAAAGACCCTGAAGACTACGCGTAGACTACTTTATTGCGAGGTTTTCGTCGAATTTTGTCGTACCAGGGAGTAGTAAAAGATTTTATGTCTAGGCATTGCAGTTTCTGACTTTCATTAATGAAATGTTCGGAAATTCGTCATCCTCTAGTGACTCTTACCTGACAATAATAGCATTTCGACATGCCGCGCACATTCGTCCCCCATATAGAATCCTAGGAACGTCTGGACGTTAATATTCAAGCTACTCGCTCTCCATGAGCTCTTTGCTACACAGCTGTCAGTAGACAGTGATCATCGACTTCGTGGCTAACCTGTTGCCACAAATAAATTAAGACGAATGGAAATACGGCAAAACTGGAAGCAACTTACAGATCACCGAATAGTCTTCCTGATGAGCTGCATAGATTACCCTACATGACAATGACCGAGGGTCAAAATCGCAACAATCTCACATCCATGATATTTCAAACAATTGTTCTTCATGACATATCAAATTACCGATTTCGTGATGAAACCGCACCTGCCTATGAACATAATGCCGTCGAATCACTTCATTGCATGATTTGTACAGCTTCAATCGTATTCTACAGTATGATGAGCATACCACAGGAAACTACAACACTCATTGTCACGGAAGTTAAACATACCCAGTGCCTTTTTAAGCATCTGTGCGCTTTAATTAAAACGGTAGTTCAACCGCCATGTGACGGGTGTCATAATACCGGTACTAATGGCAAAGCTAAGGTGAACAGACATGGGTAAAAAAGTATTACAATTGTGCCTATACAAACTGAAAATAAGCAGTCAATTTTTCTTAAGCGGTTATCACCACTTATCCACCCCAATCCCTGGGAATGTACTATGAACATAATAAAATAGAAACATGAAATCGAGAAGGAATCAACATTATAACCGAAGTATAGTGTGTACAAGAATTATAGGAGGGAAGTACTCTCTTTGAAAGGGACAGGAAAGCCAGCTTATTCGCTGAACCAAAAAAAGCTATGTTACATTGAAAGGAGTTGAAATCAAAACTAAGAAATCGAACCGCATATGTACACTCTACGTACTATGTGACGCTCAAAAAAGTGAAAAGTGTGATCCATAGTACTGACTGATCAACTTGGACACGGGAGTTGCTAGGGCGAGAAAAGCAAAACCTGTTCCTATCGCAAGCGCTGGTGGTGCTCCCACAGCAGCTAAAGCAGTACCCAGAAGTACACTTTTTACAGCAACAGCCTGAAAATCATAGCCATGAGTCAAGAAAGTTGCAATGTGTATCAAATAAAATACTCCTTCCTACTCGGATCTTCACTAGAGAACATATGGAGCGTGCTCGCGCTCTAATCTTGAAAAGACTTCTCCGTCCCCCTTCACTCCTCTTCAAAATTGCAGGCACAGATCTGCTTGTAGAGTCTAACCTGTCCACTGATCCTGTTTCCATAGCGACACCACTTGACAAAATGTTCGCAGTTATTCATGAAGATACTGTAATTCCCGGTACCTAGCTGAAATAAGCACTTCGAGAAACATGCATTGTGCTAATCTCCAAACTACCCTACCATCATAACTGCCTTACCCTCGACGGACTCAAAAATGTCATGGCGTACCTGCAGAACGGCTCGTTCTACGACTATCCTCGGAGGGAATGGCTGATGATCAACGTCGTGGGCGTTGTTGATTCTCACAAGGTCTTCACGGGCTATCGACAACAATGGATCACAGCGAACCTTAAGAATTCGAAGCCCTTATTGTAAGGTATCGCAAACTTTATCACAGCATTTAGGATAAGGAATCACAAACCTGGGCAGTGCATGCTTTAATTAGACTAGAGGGTCCACCGCTGAGTGAGTCCACTTTGCCTTCACCTATTTTATCAAAATCTCCGTCGCCACCGGAAAGATGAACAACAAGTGAGATATCCTCATGACGTCCTATGAACACACCCCAGTGCTGAAAAGTGACACAAATACTAGAAACTTGAACTTAAATGCAAGACCATGCGTCTGACTACACAAACCGTGTATATATTCCGTGGTGCTCCTCCAATTAGAGCTACCCTTCTGAATTCAAGAAGGTCACCCAGTTGGACGTGTGGGGCAATAGCTTCAGCACTGAGCCAATCACTGACAAGTTGGCCGGCTGCGAGCATTGTGGTCCAGGTGCGCTCTAAAGCAACAGATTTATGATAATAAAAAAATATAAAGAAATTCTAGTGCGATAGGAGAACCGCAGCATTACTTTACAATCCTTGGCGACTATAAAAAACCTATCAGACCATTTGAAAACTTCCGTTTTGGAAAATCAGAAGGGGTCGCAAGAAATAAAAAAAAAATAAAAATAAACAAAATAACTTCAGATAGATACTAGCCGAATAGACAGGCGCCATAATATTCATGAACAACACGTTGCATCCAAAATTTTATACATATATTCATATAACAGCATCAAAAAACCATAGACATCTGTTTCTTCAGCTTGAAAAACGTTCTCGGATATCAAGGAAGAAGTTGTTCAGAGATCTTAGTTGGATACTACTCCTGCTTGTTTACTGAGGGTTTCCTGAATCGTCTGTAGTATGGTCGACTGCCACGCTTCTCTACACTCATCCCATACCAATTCCACCTGAACATCCAAAATTTAGATAAGTTGAGTCAACAGATGTAGGAGAATCACAGAATTCTCCACAAATTTTTTGGAATGAATATGCTTTCACTTGGACAAGAATGGGAAGTGCAGAATATTTGAGAATTGCGATTGGTCTGCTTTGGACTGATGAAAGTGCGAAGAAAGACTACACTCACGTCAGGATATGAGGTGCAGGGGATAGTGCGAAGTGGCGCCTTTGCCGCAAGCACGGTTCGGTTCTGATTCGAAATCCCCTGACAAACAAGGCCTCCCTTCTCTAGTGCAATGTTCAAGAAGTAGACCCCTAGACTGATTCAGGAAGTGTTTTGTACTTCTCCTCGAAACCTTCGTTCTAACCTAGATACTCACATTTCTAACCAAAATTTTTTTTCAATTTAAAATCAAACAGAAGCGATAAAAAAAATGCCTGATTCTCGTCGCCCTTTACAGGTAGAACACATATTTCACCATGAAAAAGCTCAATGCCGTCCTAAAATAGAACCATCGTACGAATTATGATTGATTTACCCCAATCTGACAATGATCCTCCGTTCACCTGCTTATGTTGCAGGTGGGTGTCATGAATAGACAATGCTTCAGAAAGGGCTCTCCAGTCGACTACTGAGCGGGATTTCACCAACTGTGACAGGGTTATAGTATGCAAGCCAAGCTGTAACCTGCTGGCAGCTGCCTCACATGAGATCACCTCTAATCCATTCTGCAAACAATAATTTAAAAGGAACAACCATTCAGCTTCTTAATATGGATGTGAAAGCATATCCCACCTGTTTATCCATAACTAAACATGCCGAGAAGGGACAAGCCTTCTTCGATGGAGTGGGATCGAGATCTAGACATCGTTGCACAATATCCTGAGGTACATCGACCTCCAAATTAGCGATTCCAGGAATAGTCACCGATTCCCCATTTGCAGGCATTAACACCGGTACTCGGAACTCCTTAATGGTGATCGTAGGAAAGTAAGAACTTGTCTCTTACATAATAGATATCCTTTCGAAGTTACAATCTCACTGAGCAACCTTTTCGACTTTTCCCTTGAGAAACTCCATTTTGGCCGCTTCACCATGCACAAACATCACACTGCGGGGCTGACAATCTCTGATCAGCTGAAAATTCATCAAATTCATTCATTTCAAATTCAACATCAGTGGATGAAAAAATATCTGAGCTATAAATGTAAATAAATACTTTGTCACTCTCTTATCCTGCCGCTAACAAGGATCTCTTGACATTAATACTTAGAACAACCTTAATCACTTGGATTGAAATTGTTCATGCTTCCACCACGATTCTTCCCCAAGTGGATATTTTTTAGCTCTCTTTTTGTCGTCAGCGATTTTTTTGCCTTTGCGTATATTCCACAACTTTCCCACATAATGACCACGAATTCACTCTGTTACTCATTTCCCCGTGCCGGATCCTTTATATATACGAAGACCAATCCTATTTGACTCTCCCTGCTTTCAGATCGAATACTTAGTGCCACAAGGGCTATTCGCGGAGAACTACCAGAATATCTAAGCTACCGAAATTCAGAACACTGAGAAAATATCTTACAGTGCCATATAAAGTCACGAATAGGCCTTGCAAATCGATCTGGCAAGAAGGAATTACTTTGGATCGAATTCGACCCAATCTCATTACAGTATTCTTTCTGATTGTTTGTTTTCTATTATAGGCACCACTAATTGTTTCCTTTTAGGCGTTTTTTGTCACCTATCGTTCGCGTGCAAAAGGCATGTTCAATGACTAAACAAGGCCTACAGCAGAAAAGGAGATTAAAAGAGTAAGTTGTGTGACCTGCATTATTCCTTTTGCGTCCGCATGGGCGCTGAACGACATGTACTCTACAGCCAGGTTGATGTCATGCTGTAACTCGATCAATTAAGAGAATCCAGTGGATACAAAAAAATTGATCATAATGTCTGAAGTATATGAGGAGCCGACCGACCATCTTGCCTTCAATTTCTATCTTCTTCATTCCACTTATCACCTTCGCGCCGACAGTTCCAGCCACGCAATAACCTGCAGCATCACAGCAGCACAATAAACAGATGTACCACTAAGACCTCGAGCAGAAAGTTTCTTACCAGGCATTATAATCATATTCCTTGGGTCATGGCACCATTTCCGGAATACTTTCAGAGATTGACCTCCGTGTAACATTCCTAGACGAATACTTCATCACACCACATTAACGTTAGCCATTTGCTTTGGGAGAACAATTTTACCTGGGGTTGAGAATAACACCATGGCGCCAGGCATTTCTTCATAACCCTTATCGAGAGGCTTGATGTGCTTGAAATCGAACATGTTCCTTTCGACGAAAGTGCGTTTGATCTTTTCATTGGTCCAGTTTATGAACAATCGATAATACTGTAACAGCAAATTTGACGCAAATCATAATGCGCTCGCCTGAGTGAACTGCAGTAACTATAATAGTAACTAAATTCAGACCTGATTTGCTCGTTCCGCCAAACCTTGAGAAAAATAAATCGGTATTTTTAAATCCATCCGTTCCCAGTATGACTCAAGAAGAATACACAACTCCTGAGCTCGGCCCAATGCAAAAACAGGAATCAAAACCTTAACAATCGCTATCTTCACCAAATGTTTACAAACACCATCACCACGTTATAGATTTATTCTTAAAGGAAACTACAGAGTTTAGCAAGTCATTTACCTTTCCTCCGGCCATAACTCTATCGTGTACTTTCCTCAAAAAATCTCTTTCTCGTGCTCGTTTCGAATCTCGAATTGTGGTAGCGTAGGTTGATTCAGAGATGAGACAGTCGGGTCGAAGACCTGGTAACACCCGAGCCGCTCCCAAATGTCGATCGGGTGTCATGTTATAATCACCTATAGGAAGCAATGGATGTCTTCGTCATCAACACGTCAGCATAAGCAATACCTGTGTACAGTATGCTTTGATGACCAACACGGATTTCGAACATGGCTGCGCCAAGCACATGACCGGCGTAGAACGCACGTATAGACAATTCGCTATCAACTTGCACTGTCTCATGGAGATTTACGGCTATCACCTGAAATTTGAAACAATGGTATTGGGACTTTTTGAGTAATCTCGGAATAAGAGAAGGTGACGAAACAATTCATCAAAAATTACAGGAAGCTAACCTTTTTCATACACGCTTTGATGTTCGCCGATGTGAAGAAGTTTGTGTCTCCTCGGAACTCTGTCTGCACTTTTCGGTAATCCTCCTAGATAAAACACTTGTTAAAAATAGAAGTATGCAATAGAAGCATTCGGAGTGGATGTTCTTCCCAATCTGACAAGATAAGGAAGTATTCCTGATTGAGAGCAAAGTAAATTCTCTAAGAATGCCGGAAAGGATCTCTTTCTGAGACAGGCCACTCATTACTCGCAAGTTTAATGTCACAGTCAAAATGTTAACTAAAAATTATTTCTAAGACATTCTAGAAATATTCTCTGAGTTCTTTCCTCCCTGACAATCCCACAGATGAAGGAAAAAATGTGAGGGCTTATAATAAAGCTATTGATCGCGAGCTACCTCATCTACCAGCCATTGGTACCCTCAACGCTACGCTTGTGTAATTCTTTTCTTTTGCTTTGGAAATGTTTCGTTTAACGGCAAAAGGTACACTATTTTACTGTTTCCTTTTCACAAATCTGTCACCCTCCCACAACCATATTGGAGCCTTGGAACTTCCAAGAACTACTTTTGAATGAATTTTCAAAAATACACAGCTTGTGTTATACATCATATTACTCACCAAAAGCACAGGTGCAATGGCTTTTGTTGGGTAGGTCATATAGATAGGACCATCAAACCCAACTATTTCACTCATATGAGGTAGGGATCCACAATGATCCAAATGAAAATGTGATACAATCACGCAGGTCAGGTAATCATTCAGCTTCCCTCCGCCGCCGATATACCTGAAAGTAACCAAGTAGGAGAAAAGAAATAGACAGCAAAGGAAAAACTGATAGCTTACGAAAAATCTGGGAAACGTCGTTCATCCTGATAGCCCATGTGCATACCACAGTCAAGCATCACATTCTTACCACCGATAGTTACCAAAATACAAGACCGACCGACGTCTTGTCCTGCCCCAAGTGGGACAATCTGAGCAATTTTTTGATATAAACTCCTTGCAGGAAGACAATCCTATTCACCCACCTTTATGTCCGTCATGTTTTAGATGACACCAACATCGATATTTCAGTCTGACTAATTTAATTAGACTTTTAAAACCCGACCAAATAACACCTTTGGCTCAACCCACAGTACGATGTCAACTCAAACTTTTTGCGATGATACCTGCCTGAAATATTCCTATATGAAATTAATTTAGAAATACGAAAAAGCTTTGAAAAGAACATTAAAAATAGGTGGAGATGTCCAACCACTCTGAAAAAATACAAACAATCTATACATAATATTCATTGAACATTCATGTTATACACCGCGAGGTATGCAGTAATTTACAGAATAAGGAAACTAGAAAGTGCTCAATGTGAACGATCGATCAAAGAGAGAAAAAACTAGATTACAGAGTTACGGTTAGGCAAGTGAGATGCAGCTAGGCGAGATCAATTAATGCCAGTCTTGCAAATCAAATGAGGTAAAGACTGGGATTAGACCGGGGTTTTCTTCCGAGCATCGAGATCAGTTCTTCTTCGAATACCAGGAGCCATTTGAAGATCAACAATCTTCTTGTACTCTTGACGGCCCAACATTGAATATGCAATACCGAGAAGTCGATGGGCGAATTTATCGAGTGGTTCGTGGTTTGCTAAGAACAACCACTGACCCAACTCTAGTCCCATTCCAAAATCGCATTCATCAGTGGCAATCTGAAAAGGACAATGCCATTGAACCATTCAAGAGCAAATCAAGAGGAAATCTTGAACTAGAATCTTTTTGAATACGCGGCACCGATGATGGAGACCTAAACTTAATCTTATGAGGGAATATTTCAGATATCGTCCCGAGTAATAACCCGACTCTAGAAAATGGCGAAAAACTTCGATAGAATGAATGGTATCCCATAGAATTCGGGGGATACTTTCTCGTAACTGAATATTTTGATCTACCTTTTTGTCAGGACGGAGGTGGTGTAGTGGCAAGGGGCGCCCTATATCACACGCACGGTCAGGGGTTCGAATCCCGGATCGATGCCCGCCTAGGCCAACCAAGCCTTCCATTCCTCCGGGGTCGGTGAATTGGTACCAGACTCGTCTGGGAGGATAAAAGCACTGACTTGTACATCGGTTGGCCACCGCAAGTCATTGTATAGGCCATATACGCACTCATTACGCCACTACGATTCTGAATGGAAGTCGAGTGCAGGGGCGCATCCCTCAGACGGGATTGATTAACGCCAAAAACTTTATCCTTTATCCTTTACCTCTTTTGTCAGGCATCATACCTTTTCTTACTTGGTTACGATATCATTAGGGGATTTTAAGCCTATAACAAACAATTTCCCGCACCACCCGGATTAGTTGGAGAAGAAAGGAAGAAGAACTAGTTGACTCCCTTTGACCTACCACTAGCACTACTTGACAGAAACTACCAAGACTGTGTATGAAGGTTTCCTACATGAAGTTTTGAATCTGAGAAATCCTTTTCATTACCCCTTCAAATGGATACCAATATTAGAATTGGAGTTATATGTATATGACGAACTATGCTCGAATACGAGTAACTTAGTGACCAGAAAGAACTCAGGAGAAAAGCAAGTTCGAACTTAATTCAAAGCCAGAGCCTTCAAAAACAATTCAGCAGCGTTAAGCTGGGAAAAAGAGAGCATGTAACAAAACTGGATGGTCACAAACTAAGGTGAAGCGACTCGCATGTTTCGCAAACGGTTCACTGACGTGATGGGCCGACTGTCAGGATATGATTCACCACGGCGCAAAAACTAATAATGCGCTAGCCGGCTAATATTGAATATCTTGCGGCAACCGATTTTTCTTGACCAAAAAAGCGACTATTACCAGAGAAGGCTAAAAATGCTGCGTAAGGTAGGAGCCGTACTGAAGTTGGAGTCGCTAGCATTCTCAACAATGATTCACCCTTGAACGGCAAAACCAACAAATACACATACCACAAAAGTGTTCATGAGCATAGACGAGTCCGGTCTAGATCAACCGACAACAGGGGATAGAAGACTTGATTGACCTAGGCGAACATCGACCCGGGATTCGAACCCGTGACCATGCATGTGTGACACCGCGTCACTACTACACCACCTCCACCATGCTTCTTAGATCAACTAATTCTTGAACCTTCTTTACAAAACATGGATTCTTATACCTGAGCAAAAGTGATAAGTTCCATGAGCCATTGCATCTTGCATTTACGCAACGATTCATCATCAGAACTACAAAGAAGATCCAAAGTCTTCCTTATCTTTCCTAGAAAGTGAATTCTCAGATTATACAGGTTTTGCTGAGTAGACTCTGAAGGAAACTGTCATTCGTATCACCTGCGTCTTCAGAGATAGGGCGATATCCAACATCGTTTACCACTTCCACCCACAGGCCAGCACCACTAGGGGCTTTTCCGAGCTAAAAGAAGTGAGCTACAAATTCTATAGGCTCTACGAAGCTGTTACTACAAACTACCTCTAAAACCAAAAAACAATAAACCAATAAACTACAGTGAGAACGTGAGAAACCCAAAACAGAACCTTCTTTTTGTTACGTTGATTACAGACTGTTTTCATTTGCTGTTTTAGGGCTCCTACTTCCGTTGATTTTGGGAGAAAAGGTTCAACAGCTTCCTTTGCTTTACCAGCTAGGTGCACTATTGCGTGTTCCATGCGATTTCCCACAATCTTGAAATAAGAACACTCCTGTATGTCAGTTAAGGTAAGAAGCCCCGAAAAGTGATGTCTGAAGAACTACCTCGATCTTAGGGAACCTGTCTTCATTTGGCACGTAAACGACCAAGCCATCTTCACTGTTAGGAATATCTCTGAACTCCAGATTTGAGAGCATATTATGCGGAAACCAAAAATTTAAAGCCCTCAATGAAGAATTAAACTAAAGAGAGTGAATCCAAAATTGGAATGGAGAGTGAAAAATGACTGAAAAATGAAATATGAATGCCAACTTACGCACCTCCATAAACAATACCTTCCAATGTCAGAAACCAAAACTGTCTGCATCTCTGGTAGATCAGTTTGATGCCGATAATGAAGAAGCAGCTCGTCATCTTGAGGAAAAATGATTCTCGATTGGTGATTGTAGGTGACTACAGATAATAAACGACGATGAAAAGATAGATGCTTTTATGATCACCTGATAATGTCGAAAGTTCACCATTAAGCAACTCAAAAAGTCCAACCAACCGGGCTGACTTCAGTTTTTCGAAGGCCACTGCAAAGATTCGGAGGAAATCCATTGAAACAATGGTTATCATTTGATTCCTCTCCTATACAACCACCGACTCAAATTCAAACTCAAGTATGGAGCATAGAGTCAATGGAGTCCCCGTCATTCTTTTCTTTGAAAAAAACTTATGTGGAAAGCCCATTACAATCATTATCCACCCTTCAATTCGCAACTTCCTCGTTGAATGATTCACTAATTAACGTCTATAGTAAAGCAACGCGACTCACAACATGGCTCTTTTGGCCAAAGAGAAGCGGCAAATTGGTAGAATTCTGTTATGAATTTGGGTATCTTCACAGAATCAGGGATGCTAACATTCTTATCTCCAGTAGATCTGCAATTATCAAATTAAGCAGTGAAAGTCCAAAAATGCTAATTCAAAGATAAGTTGGCAAATGACATTTGGGATTTCCGGTATTTAATCGAGAAGCATTCCCAAAATAAATAATTAGACTTGCAATTACGACACCGTCATCGCGTCAAATTAGTGAAATCTTGCGTTAGTCAAGCTTATTCTTCAATGGACATTGAAATAGGTGGACATTGAACACTTGAGTTCACATTCAAGAATACCATAACTGAAATCCAAGCGCAAATCTAGCCTGGAGCCTAGCTGAATTATTTAGGCTGAGTTTCGACCATTGCCTAGTTCCCGTCAAAATAGAATGCCCCTTTTCAGAGGGCATCTAGAGGCATGTTCCTTCAGGCGAAATTCGGAGCATTTTAATTGTTTAGAGGCGTTGTTAACATTTTTGTCAGGAAGAACTAACGATTCATAAGCACAATTCAATTAACGTCCACACCACAACTTTCCAATCGGGTGCTCTCATCAGGAGCCCTTAAAGGAAGTGACATAAAGGGAAGTGTTAGTCGGCAAATTACAGTAGGGATTACCCCAGTATTCGTTCCCCCGAGCAACGAATGCTCTTTTCCAAGCTTCTTTGGAATCTTGTGCGGGAAATAAGGTACGAGCAGCCTCAGATGTGGAGGCAAGAGCCCAATGAATATGACAGGGATGAAGAGAAGATATGCAAAGGTGTAGACAAGCCGCGAGCTGCACACAGGACTCGCCTTCCTACTCACTCCCAGCCAATGTTTCATAATCACTCCATGAAAACTTAAACTTACAATTTCACACCTGATTAAATCAGCCAGATGTACTGCACCTATCAGATGTGCTTATACCACCAGTCGAACCAAATCAGATATTTTTATGAATCGATCTCCCATCAAGTACTACATTTTGGGGAATTTCAAGGTTCTATGAGTTCAAGTCAAATAAAAATAAATATTTTCCCCTTCGCGACAGTTGAAAAACTTACCCTTTTGCAGAATCGATATGGCTTGGGGAACCTTTCGCTCGCTTGTTTTGCAAACCAAGTGGAGTTTTTTTGGATTGAGAAGCTCCCGATTGCTCATGCTGAAAAACAATGCAATAATTCCTTGGGATAGCCCTCATTCAAAGATGGTTTCCATAGGTTTTTGATTTCGAGTAGTACAAAATGAGATGAATCCAGTCAAACTCCTCAAAAGGGATGATACTGCTGAGCTCCCAACAAAAAGGCCTTAAAAACAGCGTAATCAGACCTTGAAGCACCCAAGTCAGAAGCGCAAGAATAAGTAGAATATATATGCGCTTGAATGAATAGTTCGAAATGGACAAATTACCTGTAGGCGCGGGCAGATAAAATGGAAATCGGGTTTCGGGAGTTAACCGTTTCTGAAGCTTTCTTGTGCATTCCTCTACTATTATACTTTGCACGCATCCATCTATAAGGTAATTCTAAAACCCCACATAATGTTTTAGTGAAAATTGGCCTCGACGAGATCGAGTAGGGGACCAGCCTACCAGAGCACATGGTAATCTTTTCGATAAACCAAATGTGTAAAAGAAAGCGCTCGCTGTCTAAAAAATCTTGCCGATGACAGTTACAGGGAGATCAACGTTATTCGTTCAAAAACTAAACAAAAATAAAAAGAAAGGGGCCCACATCCTTACCGAGGTTTTTCCTGTCCTCTTGCGCGAATTCTTCGAGGTTGTCTTTGAACTCATTTCCAATCGACAACCTGAATCTCAGTTGAAGTATTTGCTTAGCTGAGGAGCGAGATCATAGCACTAGATTGAGAAAAGCTAGTAATGATTCCATTCACAAGAACAATGTACAGAGGGGTGCATATACATGTTGGACGTACCCATACATAGAACGAAACTGTTAATTGCTAAAAATTTATTGAAAACATAACAAAACCTGCTGCAAACGAATCATGAGACGAATCGTGAGGATCGGTTTTCATCATATAGATTCTACCCTTGCAAACAGTAAGATCCTGACTAGTGACCCTTATGAATAACAGCTATCTAACAACAATATAAAGCTATAAACAATCTATGACCCCAGTCGCTAACTTGTAGATGCCTTTGGATTCGCTTCCAATTTAGCCTGAAATATTCTTTAGACTTAAGCTGAGTGGTTAAGGAGAATTGACGACAAGATAAAAAAAACGAAGCTCACATTAGGCCTGTTGTTGGGATCGAAGGGACTGGGTAGCTGCAGACCGGACTTTGCTTCGAAAAATGTGTAGCTTAGAAGAATATTATCCAAATACTCTAGAGCTGGGTCGTTGGCATAATCCGGATCTATATAGAAGAATACGGGCAAATCTACCTGAAAGAGTTTCTGATTCAGTCAAGAGCGACTGACAATTACATCAGATGTAATAATTAACTCACTTGTTCACCTGGATTCAAAATTTGCTCTTCAAAACAAAAGCACTGAATCTTATTGAAATAATATGCAGCTTGAAAAGGAGTTAGATTATAACTTGAGATGCCAACAATAGGACGATCTGTAGGATTTTTCGCAGTATAAAACGCAAGAGCTGTCTCTCCTGGATGGACGTACATCTAAAAGCATGTAGGCATAAAACACGAACCAGCTTCTTTGTGATAGAACAGATGTGAATTTCGCGTGAATCCAGCACCACCCTTGAAAAATTGAATGGTCACAAAGATATTGGAAACCTCGTGTTGCTGTGGCTTGAACTCCCACTGCATACTGGAAGGCGTATCAGAATTAAACTGCACACGAATGAGTCTGTCCTCCACCCTCTTCATATTGGCAATCCTTTCAAAGTCTTTGGCTATCTGAAATCTTCACTCGATTCTAGGTCAAAAGTAGGGTTGGTGCCCACTTCTAGGGTGCGCACCGAATCTGCAGTGCACCCTAGAAGTGAGCATCGGAGACTTTCCGAAAACGATTGCGAGCACAGAGAAAGCCGGTGAAGACATTCGATTACCTGAGTCAGACCACCGAATGACGTTTTCTCACAAAAAATTCTGTAAGCTGGGATAGCGGCGAACGTAACACCAATAGCCACAACTCCCAGACTCACAGCGTAGTACATAACGTCTCGTTGCCGTCCGGGATCTCTGCCCTATTTGAAAGTAAAATAGCTGAACTTCTGCCTTCTGCCACATTAGATAACATGTAGATGGAAAATTACCTGGAAGGCTGTTCGCGTAACACGGAGCCGCACCTTAGGAGGTGAAAGTAATAGCGGGTTACGAATAACATGTGAAGTTGAAGGGAGAGCAAAACGTAAAAATCTAGAGAAGGACATCTAAAAAGTCTTTTAAATGAGAAAATGCATCGTAATGTCATATTTCGCAAACGTAGTGGCACAGATAAAGTACGCAACCGCCTGGCAAACTCAACCAGTAACACCAGTATAAAAATTAGTTTATTCATAAAGCGAATATTTACACATCAGCACATGATTTCCTCTTTACTTTCCGTTTTTCTATAGGAGCAAATGGGTTTTCCCTATCATAGAAAGACTTCAGAAGATTGACTGATCGATCAGGATCAACTGAATCTATTATCTGAAATGCAAATTCCAGTCAGTGAAATTCCTAAGCAGAAATTGATTTTTCACCTCAATTTCTGTTCCTTTCACATTGTATTTGCTGCTGTTGCCTACACTTTTGATCCCACCGAATCTTTCATTGGCGGCTGCATATATAATTTTTGATATACCTGAAAAGGAAAGTTGAATTTTGTTTTTGCATATCTGTAATCTTTCAAGACAGATAGTCCTAATGATGAACGCTTCCATTTTTTTTTTGACGATTTGTATACAAAATTTTCACGTAACAATAAGAGAGTATCAGTAAGTTACAGAGAAAGATGTACCATAGAAATGCCTACCTAACTCATAAAGTCCGCTAGCACACATTATGCATGGCTCGAGTGTCACGTAGAGCACTAAATCATGAAGAATCTGAATGCAAAACGGTGCGCTCCGCTCAGAACTGAAACCCTCACCAAAAATCAAGTTAAACACTTATAAAGAAACAAGCTCTCATGCTTCCGCTCCCGTAAGCGATGGGTTCAAATCAAACAAAAAAAAAGATGCCCACGCGTCCACTCTTGCTAAGGATCATCAAATGAATAGCCCCAGTGCGCAATCTATAGAATAAGAATATTAAACCATCTACCTCTTTGATATTGGGAATGTTCGATTCCATTCCTCGTAGAGCAACCATTTCCGCATGAGCCGTCGGATCTTTTGTGCGATTGACCTCGTTTCTGCCTCGTCCCACCTGTGCGAAGCACGAATAACCGACTAGCGATTGAGCTGTTAAAGAGTTCCTACAGCCATTGAGGACATTTACTTTCTTTTTCAGTTCTACCCTTTCCTTCTCAGAAGTTATGAAACGTTCAGCTTTGTAAGAGTCAGAACTATTGTTACAATGACCATATTACGCAGAACTTGCCTGTACACCCATTAATGAACACTCATTACACTCATTTATGAATCCTGGCATACTCAACGGCAAAATCGCTTTGGATCTTAGAGGCTAAGCGCCAAGTGCAGCATCATCACGTAAATCGACTCCCTGTTTCGCAAAGGGTGACAGTATTTTTATCCGAACTCCCATGACAAGCCGAAGCGGATCCGCGGCAATTACCGTATCAGATCTTACCCTTCACAGCACGCAATCGAGCAAGCGCGGCACGTGTTCGGGTCTAAACGGAAGTCGAATGGTCGAATGGTGGGACGCATTTCGTGGTGGGATTGATCAATGTCAAAAGACCTAATCCTTAACATTGCCGCGAGCAGGGTTCGTTCATCGTGATGCCACGTTTGAACAAAGTTTCATCCCACTGGTGTTGACCATCTCTTGACCCATTAAAATCTGTCCCTATTACACTTACAAATCCTACACTTCCGAGTATTTTAGATTTTTGAATTCCAATACATGACTTGAGAAGAACACTCACTTCTTTACCATGACACACGAAAACACATCCTACAGGAACTTCATTACTTTCGAGAGCCTCTTCTGCTAACCGAAATGCCATCTCCATAAACTCTTTGTCACTATCTGATAGCTGCATCTGAATCAAGTAGTAAGTGTACAACACTAATCAAAGGGCAGCTTTGAACCTAAATAATCGGAGCTGAGGTACCTACTGTAGGGCTCTCAACCTGTGATCTACAGCACCTTTACCTAACGCCCATCAAAAACATTGCGGCAAAAAGTCCCAATCATACATTTGTGGCTGGATTATATTATGAAAGAAGTACGAGCCCGTCGAAAGGTTAAGGAGAGGTAGCGGGATCACGAAGCCCTACGGAATCACCACCTTCAAAACTGGCTAGGGGGTGCAATTTCCGAATTAATATCCAAATATTAGAAGGAAATCGAGCGGTTCTGAAGCCAGACTTCATACAAAACAAAATAGCAGAGATCATATAAATTTATCCACAATCAAAGAGCAAAATGTTGACCAAATGTTAAGATTCAGATGCATTTGATATAATTTCTTGCAGGCATCTACCAAACTCTCCTAGGACCATTCTTTCCATTTCTTCGACCACCGTTTCAGATGCTTCACCGGTACATCCTGATAGCTGGAAAAAAATAGTAAAATTAATTGCATTAACATCGAAATCAATATTGAAAAACTTGCCGATTCTTCTGCTTGGGCCACAAGACACAACGTCGCTGCCTCTATTACTTCATCCGTCATATAAAACCACGGATACCTCAAACATTCACAATGGTCTGACTCCCTCTAGCACAAACGTACATCGTTCAATACAGTGTAAGAAAGCAGTAAACGTACGTCCGTGGATCTGGGCGTGCAGTGGATGATCCTGCTTCGGATTCATTATCGGAAAGTGGTGATGATGGTGATCCAGTGGTTAGTGAAGATGCAGCATTCGCCAGATTCATCAAGGCAGAACTCGTTGCAGCAACCCTTGATTGAGAAGATGTACTCGAAATAAGCAAGAATAACAGCTACGAACATCGCATTTCCTTGAATTCATTCAATCTTTCAGTTAGCAAATGTTAAAGCTTCCGAGCATTTAGCCATCTCTTTTACCTTTTACTATTACTTTACCCCTTTACTTGTACCTACTGTCGTCATCACACTTGATTATTGGATACCAGATATCTATCGTACATTCTAAGGCCAGGACTGACAACAAGCCTCGGAAGCTGACAATAGCTTCTCTACCAAGGTCAACCGATGTTCGAAATTGCAAAAATCTGATGCAAGTAGCGATAACTTCGAAATCTCCAGCATTCCAATTCGGTAGCTTGAATGAGCGGGCTCAGTTTTCACATTCATTGCGATATCATTTGCTAAGATTTTTGTTCGAACTCAGGCAGCCTGGACCTTTTTTTTCTATAGGCTAGATTCAAAATCATTACCTGTCGTTCCGGTTAGCCCGATCTCCCTCCGTGTTTTGACATCCCTGACATTTACAGCGGCTAGTGCACGGTACTTTTGCCTAAATATTTTCTTATTAGCATAAAAACTTCTCTTCTTAAGGTGGATTTCCAATAATCATCTACTGACTCTGCAACTTACTTCGAAGCATTCGCAGTAGTTCTTTAGGCAACCACTTTTTTTGCAGTGACATCCTTTCTGATGTAATCTCTCTGCATCTACCTTGCCACTCTTCACTCCTGGAATGGAATCGTGGTGGAAACGGTTAGCAGAATCTCACAACAGCTAGTAAAACTGTGCTTACAGAAAAGCTTGACCAAATATTCACTAATTCATTTCGACCATACCGATTTTCGGTTTGAAGGCGTTCGGATTCCTCTCTAATGATTGCTTTATAGCTTTTGAGCGGTCGGCGTCATGCTCCAAGTTGTTGTGACAGTCTTTGCAGTTGCAATCGAGGCAAAACTCTCCATTGGCGAAACAGTCACAGTATAGCTTCAAGCACATGGACTTCGTGCAATTACAAGGTTTTCGTTGACCGGGTAGAGGCTTCCTAAAAAAGAAAGCTCGAAAGAATAAGTAACCCCAGGAAAACATTCAGATAAAGTACTTTTTAGGTTTAGACGTTGTCTGAGTTGAAGGCAACTGGAACAATGACGATGCGGAAGGAGAAGACGCGTATGACTTCGACAGACTGGTGTTCAACTGAGAGTAACTGAGAAGACTTGGTTTTTCCAGTAATTCGTAGGACTGCTGACGCGGGGTCTAAATCAGAGCCATATGTAGAAGAGAAGGATGGAACAAGAGAAGATTGGAAAGTAAAAAAATCGGGAAAATAATTCTCAAGTCCGAGCTACTCACGCCAATGCTGAACTGATCAGCGAAAGCGGACGATAATGTGAGATCATTCTTGTATCGTGGAATCTGTAAAGGAAATTAGTTCGGTAGAATTCATGCTACAGGAACCTTGTATAGATAATGTGTATATAAGTATATCTATGAAATCTGTAGATCTTTCAGAAGTAGCTCACTTGCGAGGTACGGGGATTGTAGTTTTGCTGGTTTATAACGTGATGACTTTGAATGCGAGGTGTGGAATCAACTACAACTCGTTGAGCAACAGGCGCAACTCGTACTTGTTGCAATACTTGTGGTTGAGTTGATACAGAAGGCTGAAAACAGGAACTCTTCAGAATAACCCATTAGAATGAAGCCAAAACGATGGCTATTACTTATTTCGACTGCTAGTTATTTCACCTGAGTTACGACTGAGTGCGGATCCGCTTGAATGAATCTACCGTCTTCCAGTTGAATGTATTCCTCCTCACGATACATATCTCCATATTCTTCGCCGTCGAGGAATATGGCGTCTCCATCATCAACTAGCACTCTCTCATAAATCTAAAAAGTAGTAAATAAACGTACACTGTGCGAGAATTCGAATAAAAATTCAACAAAGAAATATGCTTATCACATTGAGGACGTGAAAGGCTTAATGTGGTGTAACTCAAAGACCGTAATTACCCGTTGACAGGTTGCGCCCTGCACACGACTCCCCTTCAAATCGTAGTGAAGGTTTGAATGTAGATGTGTCCCAGGGGATTATTTCCATGGCCGATCGATGAATCAGTCACGAATTTTCAATTCCTAGACGAGTTCTTCCCCAAAACCTCATTATCGAAGACATTCAAACACTTCCTTATGAACTCTCCTTGTCGAGAGGAAACTTTCCCAACAATCACTCTAGACGCTAAGAGCTGCAGAACTGAATTTTTACGATGTAGTTGTGTTACAAGGACTGAGTTAGAGCATTTCGTGTGAACTGCGTTTTTAGATGAGACATGAGTACTTCGAAACAGCATAACAGTTGAGAGTCCCTCGAAAAAGAGAATCCTGATTTCTTGCAAATGCTTCCGAAAATCGAAAATCTAGGCCACATGCTAAAATTTTTTTATAAATTCCATCATTTGCTCGTCCTATTTATCATTTCAAGTCACGGTTTGAACGGCTAGTTTGAAAATGTTAAGAAACCACTTCAAGCGTACACTAGCAATAAGACGCAGCATGAAGACACAAAAAGGTTACATCATCTGGAAAATGCTGGAGGCTACGGTACAGGTCAATTCCTCCCTCTTATAATGAAGTCAGCCGAACAGTCCTATTTGCTGAACACTAAGGGATAAACTGAGACAGTTTTGAAAAGTAAGTAGGATGTAACAGAACGGATAATCGAATCACGTGACACCCACTTAAATATAGAATTGAAATCGGTGTCACATCGCATCAGCTGGAGGGAATGTTTTTTTTACGAAAACAATAATTCATAGAGGGCAAGAATAGTAACGAAAAGTGACAAGAATATTTCCGAAAAGGAACTGTTGGCTTCAAAATGTAAAGTTAGAAAAAATCCGTATAGATCAAGGGAACTGGTGCAACACCAATGGGATTGGGATTGAGGCCATTTCTGGTAGAAATGGTTTTCAAATGATCTATGGCATCATTTAGAGAGAGAAATGTGGCATGAAGCAGAATATTGTATTACTGTTGAGGGAAAACTCACCAGATCGCCATTACCCCTTTCCACTCCAGGAACGCAGTCACCGGTATGCTCGCTCATCAATCTGAAATTGCAAACTTTTTAAGAGAAAATCGAATTATCCAAAATTGCTGACATTTTTACGGTACTAACTCTAGAGCAGCCGTCACTATTCAGATCATTTGGCTCAGCTCTAAGAGGCACGAAAAACTGGCAAATAATAACGAAAATAAAGGTAAAATTACGACCACAAGGCTAACATTAAATCCGTGCGCAATGAAAGTCATTTTCGTCAAATTTTCTTAAATGCCATGACGTCATTCAGCTTGCTTATATTTTATGCTTCAATATTCGCTCAAGGCCAAACGCAAGGTGGTAAATAACCGTTCAGGGTGGTCGTTGGAACACATTGTCGGGGACGGAACTTTCACCAAAAATCATGCTTACTCTTCGAGATGCTACCTCTAGCAGTGATTTTCCGCAGCAACTCTACATTCCCAGTTTGCTTTTAGTTGAATTCACAGACCACAAAGTCTCAAATCCATTTTCTTTGCAAAAATAAGCGGAAATAAACTCTGACAGAGTCACCACTAGTATGGACCCTTTCAGATCTCAGAGCTCCCGATCAATAATGTATATGTATAATCTGTTATTTGCATCAAAACTAATACAATGAAACCCCATGAGTTTTTTATATAGAGGAAATTCAAATTTTGAAATAAACGATTAGAGCAGAGAATGTTAAACCCCATTCAAAAAGCGCGCGCCTTTCCGCCTGCGCGTTGACTCTTCAACGTGTCGATAGGCAGCGAACTTTCGGCGCGATTTCGTCACTTGTGATTTCCAGTACATTTGGATCCACTTCAAGTCGTACCATCCTCCTGGTAGACAACTGAAATCGGTATGCCGCCAAAGTTCGATCCTACTGAAATTAAGATTGGTGGGTGAATGATATTCCATGTTTTATTGTTCCGCTCGAGTTGAAAGTGTTATGAATAACAAGTCGGTTATGAACTGTTGTTCTTTCAGTTTATCTTCGATGTGTTGGGGGAGAAGTAGGTGCCACCTCTGCACTTGCCCCTAAAGTCGGACCACTTGGTTTGTCACCGAAGAAAGTTGGTGACGATATCGCCAAGGCCACACAGGACTGGAAAGGCTTAAAAGTCACTTGCAAGCTCACTATCCAGAATCGTGTTGCCAAAATCGACGTCGTCCCATCAGCAGCGTCTCTACTCGTGAAGGAACTCAAGGAACCTCCTCGCGACCGCAAGAAGGTCAAGAACGGTATGCACCTTTGGTGGCGAAGGGTCGAGAGTCCATATGCTCTTATCCCCCAGTCTCTTGTTTTTGCATAAGACTGGTAACGCAAGCAACGGGTGTTATTTTAGTGAGTTCCATTTTTCCAATGTGAAGGTGGTATTGGGAAAATATTTTTCTCACTAGTTTTGCCAATCGTTCTTAATTTTAGTGAAGCACAATGGTGACTTGACGCTGGACTCCATCATCAAGATTGCTCGAATCATGAGGCCACGTTCCATGGCTCGAAAGCTCGAAGGAACCGTCAAGGAGATCCTAGGTATTTATAGGTCATTTTCATAGAATGCTGCTGGAGTAAACTACTCCTTATTCAGGTACTGCTCAATCTGTTGGTTGCACAATTGATGGTCAGCACCCGCATGACATTATAGAGCAGATCGCCAGCGGTGAAATCGAGATACCCGCCGAGTGAATTGTTGTTTTGTTGTTGATAAATTGTTATTTGGTATGTCTGTGTAATCCAAACAATCCGAAAATTTGCATCGGAGAATGTGCATGGCTAGCGCTATTTTTCAAGTATCAATTTTTGAAAATGATTTTCATTTGATGAAGAATGGCACATCTAAAAAGACGAATGAATTGCCGCGAAACAGAGTGTTGCAGCAGTGTTTACGGGAAGCTGCAGTGATCTGGCCACGTTGAACTTTGGCATGCGTCGTACGGTTCTTTGTTTACTTACAAAATCGATTTAAATCGGAGATAGCATTACAAATGAGTGTGATCATTCTGACAGTAGCCACCCCTGTAAGCTATAAGCTATAGGTGAAATCACCTGTCAAGTGATTCCTTCACTCCCATATATGACTGACTTGTAAGACAACCTGGTTGTGGGATCGGCAGGGATGGTGTACACAGCTATTGTTGGACTTTTGAGTTTGGATGTGATTGTTGCTTGCTATGCAACAGCTTCTTTATTGTTCAATTTGGTTGCAAACATAAAGCTAAGCGGGATGACTTTGAGTTTATAACGAAATGACTTTGATGTAACCTTATACATTCGTAATTAGGCTCTGATTTGTTTACTGATTAGGGGTCAGCTAAGTAATCGCTAGGAGATTTCAACTCCCCATGAAACTTTAATGGAAGATTGACTGTTTCCTTCGCTGTTAACATACGTGGAAGCTTGAATGACTATCTGAATTTATCAAACAAGTTGCGAGCGTTCAGATTTTGTACGATTGGAGTGCTGTATGAGAAAGAAACAAATCAGTTCAAAACCCTCATTTGAATGGGATGGTTAGAATAGAAGCTGAAAGCTTCGCGGATTTCAAAGCCGAGAATGCAAAGATTTTGCGCTTACGAAGAAAAAAAAAAGCCTGAAACGGTCGCTCTTGAGACTTCCGTGGGGTTTTGTTCAGCAGATCTGAGAAGTGATATCCTTCCTTTTTGTGACCATTCCTAATAATTCAACTTTATATACTGCTGAGCTTTATTAAGTCTCCTTTCGAATTCTTACTGGGAATTTGAAAACACTGGTCACGTGGCCGGTTAAAGTTGGATAGTTAGTAGGATTGATCATTGTAAATATTTGTTCACTTTAAGCACATTTATGTACTTGTTGCTTATGAAACAGTATCGTTTTCAAAATCATGGGTACTACATAATCTTTATAGCCCCTCATCTCTGCCAATATCCTGCGAATTGGTGTTTATAGGGGGTTCTTGCACAAAATACGTTTTTCAATGCAATAGCAGTGATTTTTTTTGACAAAGGCGAATTTGGGAAATTAATTTTTAGAACAATGATGTATGTCTCCTACCCCTACTAATACGTTGGTGTTGATGAGAATGATGTAGTGTTTTCACCTATGTTTGTCCTCCCTTAGATGAAGTCCTGCTGCGATTCTTCTAGTTTTGCTGTCTTCTTCCGTAAAAATGCTGACCTTTCTCTCCATGGTTTTCGGTGCAATTATTTATTCCAGTATCCCGTTTTGGATGAAGGTATCATAAGAAAATCATACGAAAATGTCCACGATGAAGTCGAAGGTTCATAGTGAGATGGAAATTCTAGAGGTTTGTTTCAAAGAATAGCCATCTTTTAGGCATATAATATTCAAAGCTCTTAGGAAAAATTTTATAGAAGACGGATAGGTTGATAACGCGTTACTTCCAAGAAGCGCGTCACGTTGAAGATATTCTCGGAATAAAAGAAGATGGCGAAGAGCGGGATATATGGTACATAGGTTACCATCATAGTATTTGTTGATATGTGAGTAAGCAACGAGATTAATGTTCTTAGGAGACGATATAGCAAGGAACGTATGAAAACCGTATCTGTAGCCCTTGTTCTTTGTCTACATATAGGTCGGTTTCAAGCTATTTTGGGTGATTTTTCCCATTTTCGCCGTTCGTTTTAGGTGATATCTGTTTTTAAAAAAATCGAGTTGGAACTGTTTCTGCTGTAGGAGTAGATCCACCGGACTCTGTGCCGAAGGCTTCGGCACGTGCTCGCCTGGAAGCCTGGGTGGACCCGTACAGCTGCAACCCACAAAAAGCAGCTTACAAGATAGCAACATCCCTACAGAAAAGCTACGAGAAATGGCAACCGCGTGCAAGGTGATAACTCGTCATGCATGACATTTATATTCTCTGCCTCTATCGGAAATTTTCGAGTAATGAGATGGTTAGGTATAAATCTGTGACGGACCCGACGAGCGATGATGTGCGGAAGCTATGCGTGAGCATGAGGCGAAACGCCAAAGACGAGCGAGTTTTGTTTCATTATAATGGACATGGAGTACCTCGACCAACACAGAATGGCGAAATCTGGGTTTTCAACAAGAATTTTACACAGGTAGGTAGCTTTTCTTTCGATTTATTTTCTCTTATCTCTTTCCATTGAACCTTCTCCTGCTTCTTAGGGTGTTCTTTTTCAATAGATTTATTTGCTTTTGATTTATTTGCTATACTTTTACTATTTGCTTCTGTTGCAGTACATCCCATTGTCACTGTATGATTTGCAACTATGTATGGAGTTTCCATCCATTTATGTTTGGGACTGCTCGTCTGCTGAGACGATTGTTAATTGGTTTATGAGATTTGCAAAGGATCATGAAGAGTGGGTTTCACAGCTCCTATGTGAACGGCGTTTGCTTTAAGCCACGCTTCGTCTCTTTGCAGTGATTGGTATAAAAACTTGGAAGCTCATCAAGAAGCTGTTGCTTCCTCTTCAATATCAGGAGCAAAGCTCAGCTCTCGTATGACCGCTGATCAACAAGCTGAATCTTTGAAATTCAAGCGACGACCAAAGTTTCGAGTATGTATCTGAATTGTTTTGAAATGGGTGCACGGTGGCGCTTGATGTTAGTTTTGCTTGACTGATGCACTTATCCTCAGGACTGTATTCAACTAGCGGCCTGTCGTGAGGATGAACGACTGCCTACAAATCCTGATCTTCCTGCTGACCTATTTACGTCTTGTTTGACTACTCCAATACACACGAGTATTCTTTGGTACTTTTTACCTCTATACTTATTCTTCATACTATCATGTTTATATTTTCCTTTAATTAATATTTGCTTTTTCCAAGGTATTTGATAAAGAGCGGTAGAAAAAGCCAATTTCCTCCCAATTTGCTCGAGGAAATACCCGGCCAATTGAATGATCGACGAACTATTTTGGGAGAACTCAACTGGATATTCACAGCTATAACGGACACTATTGCATGGAATGCGCTACCAAGAGATGACTTTCAGCGATTGTTTAGACAGGTTTGTATTACAGCTCTATCCTTCGAGTATAATCTTGGCATGAACTACATTTTGCTAGTTTTTTTTCATTTGTGTCTGCTTTGTCTAGTGCGTGAGCACGTTTTGTATCCTAGTTCTTCACCTCTTAGCGAAACATTCATTTAAGGATCTTTTACTAGCTTCGTTATTTCGAAGTTTTCTATTGGCAGAACGTGTTATGAGTGGAAATGGATGCAGTGAGTTGGTTTGCGTTTAATTTTGTGGCATATTATATCTTTAACTTTCATATCCAAACAACTTTGTAGACGTGGTCTCCTCTCCTTCTCTGCCAAGCACCGCTGATCATCCTTTATGGGATTCATGGGAATATACTCTTGACCTGACTCTTAATCATATTCATAATATTCTTACTCCTAAACTGAATTTCCAAGTAATCGGTAGAGACGTGTTGTCTAAAAGTTCTATTTGCACTTTGAACAGTGAGTATTCTTTGATTTTTCTTATTTTAAATTATGTGACAAAAAATTGAAAAAAAATCAAATTATGGCTTGGTTGATGCTGATCATCCCATTACAGCTTTGATCGACTTGTCCGGTATAATCGGTGATGGCCAAGATGTACAACACAACTGGTTTTTCATTGAACAGCTGAAGGCCTTTGAGGTGATTCTTCTTGTAAATTTCAATGATTGTTAAAGGAACAGATCAATCTATTTCATTCCACAATGCTTTCATTTTCGTTTCCCCTCATTTTCAGGTGTGGTTGGAGTATGGTGTAAACAAGCAGTCTTCACCAGAACAACTCCCAATTGTGCTCCAAGTACTTCTCAGTCAAGTTAGTTCTTGACGGATTCATGGGAATATCTTGCTGAGAAGTCAAAGGAAATGTCTCTTCAGGCACACCGCCAGCGAGCTTTAGAGCTTCTTGCTCGGTTTCTGGATCTTGGACAATGGGCAGTTGGTTATTCGCTTTCAGTTGGAATTTTCCCGTATATGCTTAAGCTACTTCAAAGTACGTCAAGAGAACTCCGGATTTGGCTAGCCTTCATCTGGGCAAAGGTTGGTTTTAATTAGCTGAAGTATCATTCGTTATTAGAGCATGTTTTTGTTTTGATTCTGTTGAATACTTGAGTAATACAGTGTTGTATGCTATTGCATCAAAATATTCAACTACAATTCCGTAGGAAATTCGATGTAGGGGAATGAAACTCTTCACGTTCATTTCACTATCTTATTTTTAATATAAAGTTGTTTTCTAGGCATTGTTTGATCATTGGGAAAAGACTTGGAACGCCATCTCAATTTTCTGTTGTTACAGATACTTGCCGTTGATCCTAGCGTTCAATCGGAGTTATTCAAAGAAAATGGTGACGAGCCAGCTCGGTTCGAATCAGCAAACCGTGCAAAACCTGTACAACTACGGTATTTTTTCTAATATCGTCTGAGTTTATGACATAATTTAAAACAGACTGGCTCAGGTTGCAAAATGCAGGGATTTTTGTTTTGAATTCTTCTAAATTTTGGTATGGTTCCGGACGTTGGTTACGTTTTCACAAAAAAAAAACGTAGCTTGCAACCCACTATTCGACAAGAAAATAAACAACAACTTACAGAGTTACGCCTAGTTATGTTGATAATGCTTATCGTCATTGAAGGCATTTCTATCAGAGCTAATATTTTTACCGTACCATAACCACATCTTCTCTTTTGTATAAGCTGTTGTAGTCAAGGAAATCTCGTGTTCCAGGATAAAGAGAAATTTGTGATTTATTGTACTGTGAGTAAGTTTATTGTTTATTTTCAGGTACCACTTTTTCGTCACAATCCTTAATGATCCTGATACATTACCACGACAAAAAATTGTTGTCGCTTTTGTTTTGGCAACGCTATTTCATAACAATTACAGGTAGGCGTTGCCTTTTCTGTACTATATCAGTCTGCTTATCTTACCAGTTTTTTATTATTTACTTTTGTAGGATCGCACAAGAGAATCTAACTAAGAAAGGATATGTCAATCTTTGTACTGAGCTACTAAGTGAGAATAAGGCAAAAGACTGTCGCCTGTTAAAATTATGGATTCTTATTGGATTGGGTCGCCTCTGGGCAGATTATGATCCTGCTCGTTGGCAAGCTGTGCGCCTTGTAGCCTACGCAAAGGTCAGTGTGCGAAGAGTGTGGTATTCGAATGCTTTTTCGTGAAGCTGAAGATATTTGAGGTTCTGAAAGAGCTCGACGACAACGCTCCTGAAGTTCGGGCTGCGGCTGTTTATGCCCTTGGATGTCTTGTGAAGAACCGTTCTGAAACGAATGAACATGCTGCAACGGTAAATGAGATCTCAGTCTCATATTGAGTGAGCACTTTTTGGTTCTAAAGCGGTCAGTTCTTTCTTCAGATTGACCAGGAAATATGCGATGACTTATGTAACAAGTGTACAAAAGATGGGTCTGTTCTTGTTCGGGAAGAACTACTAGTCGCACTACAGGTTAATCGGCTTTACGAATGTGGCACATTTTTTGTGTGCAACATATTGTTAGACAGTTCTGTATGTTTCCATTTTTAGTGGTATATCATCGATTTCGAACAACGATTCGCAAAAATTTTTTGGGATCTTTCGGAAACGTTGGGCATTGAAATGGTCGCTGATATGCAAGACGACCAGTTTGAGCACAACGCAAACGATATTGCTGCTACAATCAAAAATAGCGATTTGAATGGACATTTGTCTATGTACGCGTTCACCTTAATGATTTTTGTATCCTTTTTTTTTACTATATCGAACACTGTGGTGCTGCTCTTCACTAGTGAACCTCCCTGTTCAGGGGAGCAGCACGAAAGGCATCTATATATAAAAAACGACAGAGGCCCAACGATGCTATAGGAATTGAAGAGGTTTGTGTTGCAGTTGCATTTATATTTACTGTTTCATTTTGCTCATGTGTGACTTTCTACAGGGCTTTCGAGGGTTTTTGAAGGTTCAAAATGATGAGTAGGAAGTGGCGCATTGATTATCAGGCATTATCCTTCCATTCGTAACGTTTTACTTTTTTCAGGTTGTAACTATGAATGATCCCTCGGATAGGAACTCTCTATCTTCGTCAATCAGCCAAGTAATGTCCGTAGTGTCATCGTATACTGGTCCATCGAAATACGACATTGCATTCAGGTAAAGCTGGCTATATACCCAGTTTAATTAATAGTTGCACGACCTATCATCCCTCTGACAGACACCGAGTTGTTCTCCTTCAGAGAACGAGCGAAAAAGCAATTGGCTTATCTGGAGAACAAAAATTTCAAGGAGCCTTTGGAACGAACTTGGGTAGCATTGCTGCGATTGTCATTGGATCCCGTGCAGAAGGTAGCCTCGAAAGCGTTGTTTGTTTGAAATTTTATTTCCATTTATGCTTTTTACTGAATGGTATTCTCATGATCACTTTCGAGATACTTCAAAAAGTGTGGTCTGTCTTCAAAAGATGATGCTAGGAAGATGAACCGCTCGGCATAATCCTTTTTCAATTCTTAAAAACGTTACTATACGGTAATTAACGAATAATATCGCTAAAAAACCTGATTCTGACGCCGTAGTTAGTCCTCTATATTACAGCCCTTACGCCAAGTCATATTGTTGAAAGCCTTCTTTCTCAGGCGGAAGCAACAATAGTATGAAATGGCACATCACTCATTGGGTATTCTTAACTCAAAAAATGCTTCACTCTTTCTAGCTCAATTTCCTCATTCACATAAAATTTTGGGGCGGAGGCGGCTTCGTATTTATAAGCGGCTTAGCATTGGCACCTACTTCCCGACCTATCTACCATTGTTTGTACTTCACACCGGGACGATTTTATTTCTAGAAATTTTAAGTCAGTCATTTTAGTCATCCACGAAAATGTGATAAATGTTCTTTTCAAAAAGATTTATGCCATTTTAAAGGCGAGCAACATTTCCTCTTGTTTTTACTTCACAAAACAGAAGATGCCTATAATCGTCACAAGAGTTTCAGTGAGCTCCCAAATAAGTTTTCCTCGTTGTCAATCTGATGTTCAAAGCACATTCATTGCACGTCACTCACCAACGTGCCTAAATAAATCATTATTGTTTCTTTCACTGATTGATGCTTTTCCTTCAGGTGGCGTTGATGGCTCATAAGTTGGTCCGCCATGTCGAGGTATTAGCAGTAGGTCTTCAAAGTAGCGCAACAGCCCTCACTGAAAAGGTTGAAAAAGTATCGAGCCTTGCGTCTGTAAGTTTCGACTGGATTTCTTGTATCGTTTTAATGGTCTAATAATGATAATTTATTTCAGATTCACAAGGTAGATACATCTATACCACGTTCAGAAACTCCTGATGACGTACACGATACTGATGGTTCATCTAAACTGGGAAGAAGCAGCGAAAATGAAGGAGGTGATACTTTTTCAAACCAGTCCCATCATCCCCTTTCGACATTTCTTCGTTGTTTCCTGAGAAATAGCAGCCATCACAGTTAAAACCTTAAGAATGTATCTGGTCAACTCACTATACCACCAGCCATCTGAAAATGAGGCCGACTTGGTTTTTGCTCACACTCATCAACATCTTTGCCTAGGAGGTGTGCGATTCATGATTGGCAGTCCTATTGCAACTGGCTCTTCATTATTGCCACCGGAGGGGAGCACTAACGCCAACAGTTTAACTTCCAATGCCGATAGTGAATGCACTTCTCCTAACGGAATGTTCCACCATGATGGTCTTCATGGTAAACCGTTAGCCGCAACGGCGCAGCGTGCAGTCAGACAGCCTAATCAGCGGAAGTTGTCGATGCCGTCACATTTCCCGCCATCCGGTAGAGGTGAGTTTGTGGTGTTAAAGTGGTGAATTCGGCTTTCTGTCTTACTCATCTTCAATCTCTTGATCATCGCTGATCGTATAGGGTCAGAATCAAGATCTCAACTGGCGGAAATGTTGAAGCAGTCGTTCACGCCAAAGAGAGGAACTGTGAGTATTCTCCCATTCATTAGAAGGCGCTGTGTCAGTTAAACTTTTTAGACTGCCCGTGGAGAGTTTTCTTCTGGAACTCCAGCGGCGACTAATGCTGAAGCCTTGCTAACCTCGGAGTTTGTTCCATGGTGCAGTCGTATATTCGTCCAACCTATCCTTGATCTAATACATGTAAGTTGACAAGCATTTTAGGCTGTTCTCTTCTTCATCCTGTGTGCATTTCAGTGCAAAGAAGACGTCGAAGATTTCACAGATCGTGCGCTTACACTGGTAAATCCAACAGATTGGGCAATTTTCATCGAGCAAGCGCAAAAACAACATGCGCATGCCGAGTTTGAGGTGTTTAAAGTGAGTTCCTTCAAGACTCCTGGCGCATATTGCAGTCTATCCCGTTGATCACATTGCATATTTCAGTCAGTACCATGCGATTCCTTATTAGTCGCTGCTCGTGTTCCTCCATCTCCAACTGTTGTTTCATTTTCTATGTTGCGAAAGTCCATTTATACTACGGATGGTGAACAAATCTACATTACCCGTTATGAGAAGTCACACAATCACATCGCACAAAAATTCTCCTGCAATGCAGGAAATCCTTTCAATTCGGTAATTTGTTTATTTCACTCATAAACTGGCGGTATTTGAAGCTTTCGCAAAATCGCCAATCTCATTCTCTTACAGGACAAAACAACTGCACTGATAGTTATAAACGAGATGTCACGTGAAATGTTGCTTTGCGGGTCTTCTACTGGTATTGTAAGGGTACGTTATTGATTTCCTCTTTTTTCTTAAGGCTTCTTTTCTTTTCGTTAATCATAGCTGCTGAAGCTTCTTTATTTCAAGGTATGGGATCTTTCTTATAATATTCATTCTCATGAAATCGAAGATTTGCCACAGTTGGTAACTGCCTCAAATCCATTGTGCGATCAGTCGAGACTGCCTCTCTCAAATTATGCCGTTCTTCCGACATTATATGAGTAAGTATTGCTTTTCTTAGTAAAGCTATTGAACTGCCTCTGCTACAGATCAGTTTTTTATTTGTACTGGAAACTTTGTTGCCTTTTCGGTAAATCAAATCATGTCTACAAGAAAAAGGATAGTTCATAACCCATTTTTAAGCATTTTAATATGATGTGCTATCAAGCATAACTCTTGTATTGTAGTTGGAGTCAAGAAACTGGTCGCCTAGTCTGTGGCGGAAACGTACGGGTAATTCGTGTTTGGGATGCTCACTACGAGAGAACTGCTCATGATATTGCAATAGCTGTCAAGAAAGGAGCAGTGACTGCACTCTCCGGCGAGTTGGACCACAACGACCTGATCGCTGCTGGTTCGTTGCTTTGTAAAGTATTTCCTCTATTTCCCCTCAGGAGAAGGGCTGAATTACAGGATACCGCGACGGAGTGGTTAACGTGCATGACATTCGTGTTCCTGCGAAGGAGTCGTTGATAATGTCATTTCACGACTTAACCTCTCGGGTAGTGGGTGTTGCGATTCGTGTTGATTCGAAAGGAAACGCCATCGTTGCGGCTGGCGATGAAGGTGGAGGTATTTGTGTTTGGGAGCCCAGAATGTTCAAGGTATGTGCATAAATGCCCAATCATACTAAAAATGTTTTCATTTCATTTTTTCTCTTCTCATTTTCCAAGTGAAAAAATAATATCCGTCTCCGTTAATCCATTCGTTTGAAGTGGCAGACAAAAGTACTGTCGGGATTTCGCCAACCTGAAGTAAATAATTTTGTTGCTTCTGTTATGTGCATTGTAGGGGGAGGGGGAATACATCTTATGGTAGTCCCAACTTATGCGGAATTGCATGTCTAGTTGAAATCAAGTTTCTCCTCAAATAGGCTACCATCCACGGATGTAAGCTAGGGATGGTTCGCGTCCATTCAAGGTTCATAGTCAAAACTCAGAGCCCGCCGTACGTCTGGACCTCGCTTGTTAGCACGACATTTTTGCTCTACATAAACACATAGCTATGAAAGTGTTCTCTTAACTTCTTTTTTTTGTTATTTAGCGCAGTTTCTTAACATCGATAAGTCTTATATTATGGAGAAAAGCTGCTACAGTATTTCAAGCTATACTATAGCATGTTCAGGTACCAGTAGTGGAAATAGAGGCTGGTCGTGAAACGCATGAGCCGCTGAGGAATTTTATTGTGCACAAAAATGCAGAGGTAACCTTTCTTGGGATTCTAAAAGAAATTCTTTACAGATGTCTTCTTTGAATTTTTTCTAATGTATTGTTCAGATGTTCGGTTGTATATTGAAGTCTGAAGTCAAACTGTATGACATCTGCGGTGTTCCTTTATGTAGCATTCGTCAGAACGATTCTGAACGTGGACGGTCTCAGAGTATAGCTGCCGTTGCCATGCACAAACTTAGGTATGTCCGGTTTCAAACAATTTTTACAAATTGGCCATTTTCCTAGCTCCTATATCCCCAGCTTTCCTTCATATCATGCATTTGATCTTAGTGTTTTTTCCCTTTTTCTAATTTCGTTTATTTTCAAAAATCGTTTCTTTTTTGTTTTTTGCAATTATTTTGCTTCTTCACTAGATTGATTTGGCTTTATGTAATCTTTATCAGTGTGAAACGTGCTGTGGATACACCATAAATATTATAAATAATCAATCAAATATGTTTCTTCAGCAAGTCAGTTGATTTTCTGAGATTGTGCTTTTTTACAGGTGTATGATTGCTGTCGCTACAAGTGATGGAGCTGTAAATGTTTACGGGCAACCTAAAACTAGTCTCTAGTTATAAATGTGTGCTGATTTCTTCGTTTTTTGCCAGCATTTTTATTCACAAATGCGCAGTTCGTTGTTTGTTTATGTCTTTTCCTAGATCATTTCCTTTACATGATATACTTGCCATATCTTACTTGTTCCATGTCCCTTTTGCTGGTATCCTTTTTGAAGCAGGTCTTCACCTACAGATGTACGCACAGAATTATTATTAATTACCTTTTCATGTGTTGGACAGAACGTTATGGTAAGCGTTCGAACGTTGTAATCGATAATTGATTAATCGATTATTTTACATGTAGTTTCTGATTGGACATGTTTGGAAATTGTAACACGTTCACGCTACCAAAACGATCTGTCACTTGTTTGAACAGGAGAGTAAATGTTGCAGGTTTTCTTCCATTTAGCCCTCACTTATCCTTGTTCAGTTGCTATTTGTCGGTTCCGGTTTTCAGCCCTCGCTTCAGAGCTTTTGGTGAATCTTACGATGCGGTGTCTTCACATTTTTACTTTCAAATGTGCTGTAGTTCGATTAGCGATTGGCTATGTTCTGTTGTTCCAGCGTGTACTCGCTCTCTTCTTTTTTTTTGTAAAATAGATGTTCATAGTAGGTTGTTAGCAGAGTAGTTTCTTTTCTTACGCTGTTATTTCGTTTCTAGAAGCGCATACGTGCCTGAGATATATGCCTTGTGCAATATAAATAGATATATATTACAACCTTGTTTTTTGTTAATGCAATGAGTGGGTTTTTACCACGATATATTAGATGGAACAAAAAAAAAACGGATTCATCGGAAGCTTTGTCCGACATACATTCGAAAACGTTACAGCGTTTTGTAACCAGTTCTCGGCCAAAGACTTCAACGACTGTATTGCGTTAGGTGATTGGTTTATACGATCCGTGAACCGGTTATGTATATCCTCTGAGGCCTGCATAGTGACGTCGCCTTGAATTGAAATCCATCGCAACAAGCTTGACTTCATAGCCAATTGGGCATAGTGGCATGAAGGGACTTTTTCCATGCTCATTTGTTTCCTTGCTCGTCAAGGGATCCACATTTAATTTCAACTAGAAGCCTTTTATTCCAATTTCATGATAAACGGATGTGAATGGATGGGACGAAAGAGGTTTTTTGAACCGATTTCTGGAAGTCTTAGTGATTGCGGAAAGGCAGAATTCTTGTTTTGATTGGGTCTAGATCATAAATTCGTTCGTTGGCCAAGCTCAATCCCTTCCTCAGTTACTCGGTTCTTGTCTATCTCCTCACTGACCTTTACTAATCTTCATCCATCAATCAGCATTTCGTGATCGTAACTACACAATTAAACACTTTATTCAGTTACTTTCCTCGTTGTCATAAAGAAACCTTTTTTCATAAGCCTAGACCATTACTGAGATTTGTAAAAGGCTCGGTATATTCAATGTCCAAAGTGAAGACCATCTAAACGGAAGGAAAAGGGAGTGGGTCCTGATATTAGCTGAGGGGCGGGCGTGAAATCCAGAGTAGGTGTTCTATCGAAATACTGCAAAATTGATGCTCTCAGGTGTGATCAACAGTTACCCCATTCCTTCGTCTAACACGATTCATCCTGTGAGTTCATGATATTTCGGAAAAGCTCGTTATCTCTTGTTTATTCAATAATGAATAATGTCAGCTCTGGCTCACTTTCTGGTGTAGATTCTCCTGAGGTGAAAAATATAGTTTTTGGGGGAGGGGGTAGGGTGGTGGGGCACACATCCTTGAAACCTACCCTTAATATAAGATTTATTGAATTGGAATTCAACTAAGTTCCCGGACCTGAATGTTAATTAACTCTTTTCACTATAATCATTTATTGATTTGGTTTTAGTGTTTGATTATATGCTTTGTTTTTACGATTGTTTTAGAGGCTCTCATGCGTAATTTTTGAGTTACCAACGTGAACTTTCATTATTATCGACTATGGATGAGGGGGTGGGTAGATCCACATCGGTGCATCACTAAACCTCAATTTTTTCATTGGTCATATTTAATGCTTGTCTTTTCTAGCAGGTAGGTATGCAAAATCGTGCTTAGCTAAAACGAAACGTGAAACTGGCTCACATGAAGTCCGATCTTAACCACTGCTAATTTCATCCCCTGTTGTTAGGATGTAGGTTTCTCTCGTCAAGGGTGCATTCTTGTCTGCCGAGTTGAACTCATCGTTTTTTTTGTTGAAACTGATTTCATTGTAAGTCAGTTGATTTTCGGACAATTTGAACTAACGGCCGAGAAGAGCTAACATATCCAATGGATGAACTCGACGAGGAAAGGCGGAGAATAGTGTGAATGGAGGACAGGTTGGTGGTTTGATGAAGTCAAAATTCTTCTAGATAATTAAGCCCTGTCGGCCTGGCTACGTTCAAGCTGACAGGGCTCCATTATCTGCTGACCCTTGACGGAAATTAGTTCTAAATTTGTGCTCCAAAAACTTCTTTCTTGATCAACAATGGTCATTGCCAGGTAGAAAAGGCTGATGATACTTCGTGCAGATTGCGTCCCTCCTAATGTCTTTCAAGTCTCCTTTAGTGCTTACGACAAAGTTGGTGTGATACGGCCCACTAAACAATTAGTCGTCTTTTAACTGTATAGCCCCGTCCAGCGTCTCATTGCCGTCCTTTTCGCGCACATAGGAGACGTTCTCAATGGCCATGAAGGTGTAAGTGCACTCACTGTCATTGCCACAGCGAACGTCCAACACCTCTTGAAACCAAAAAACTGCAGTGCATCCCTCGTTTTAAAGTAATCATAAGCTCATTACTGGCAAAGAATTGCGATTGCTCAGGAGAATTTGGTTGTCCTATCGAGAGCGACGATTAGTAGAGACGGTAGCAGGCTCGCGGCTATTTCCATATACTCCATACTTTGAAGAGGTGAGAGGTGTGACTTCTAGTGCTCTGGCTCTTTGATGTAACGTCTCGACTGTGCTCCATCCTACAGAAAAGCTTCATAGCTTTTCCACTGACATGAAATCCTTTTCATCCAAGTACTAGGGAGGTTTCACGGGGGACAAGCAGGATCTTATTCTCTCATCCGTAACCCCCCCCCCCCTCTCTCTCATTGGAAAACGAGCTAATCAGCTAGTGCATTCTACCATACAGTTTATACCTTATGGACTAGCCAGCTAGATTACTCTCGTTTCAGCCTTTTGGTAGAGCTGTTTTGGGGCATCACTCCCAAATGTAGGGTTGGTGGTTCTTTATGTACCTCTACACCTTTATGCTTACAACCTTTTATTCCCTCGGTTACTTGACAACGTAACATAAAGTCTAACAATAAACTACATTGTGTGAACGTGAAAAATACAACATTGCTAGAATCCCTTTACAACGAATCATCATTAAGGCTACCCAGCTACTTGTATTTTGTTGGGCTTGACTCTTGACGATTGTTAGGTTGACCTTGAGTACCCGTACCTTTCGCTGACCTACGTCTTCGTGGGTCCACCTGCAGACGAGACTGGCAGCTAGGCCTCCCCCGGTTTAGCCTCCATCCGTGGTCGGCTATTGCCCGTGGGATCCTCAGTCCTGGCTGCGGGGCCGATCCTTGAGCTGCAGGGAGGGCGGTCACTACGGCGTCCCGCACTAGAAGCTGCGAAGTCTTCCCCCGCCTGGAGCTCTCCTGAGCCTTTATACCCCCCTGGGCGGGGCGAACAATACATCATGAACAGGGGTTCATGACAAGAGCATTTTCCTAGTTAATCGCTCAGTTTGGTTCTAATCTACACCTTATTTCAAAAGGTTTTGGAATTCAATTTTTGAATTGTTTTTTGAACTCTCGGGAGAAGCTTTGAAGCTTTACTAGGCTGACGTCCAACTTACAACCAGTCATCTGATGGATTGAATCCCTTAGATAGTGGTCCCTCGTGAGCCGATTTCAATGTTCGAGACGCGATCGCACGTGTTGTTTATGGATGCAAACGAACTCGATCGTTGTGAAACAAAGACTGGCTGAGCTACAACGACGGAATGACTAAGCAGAATCGACCAACACGCAAACTGACAGATTCAATTCCTCTACTTACTTTTTTTCTCTCTACGATTTTTACTCATATTTCCTCCAATTAAAATCACCAATTTGGGTCAACCACACGACGAAATTATTGATCTTCAATCATATCCATCGCCAGTCTTCAATCTTCAAACACATCCATGGTCAGTCATCATTTATTTACAACCTTCCGCCTACGTTACCGTAATCTTGGCCCTCTTTTTACAATCTCATGTTATACGAGTACAATCAATAAGCACTTTCCAGATTTATTTCCTTCCAAATGCCCAACCATTCATTCACCAGATCTCAAGCCCTTTCTTAAACAGTGCGAGATATTTTGCATCTGTTCTTCAACTGGTTTGCTTCACGTGGATCTTTTGGCAGTATGCTGTAGCCATTGGACTTAAAAAATGAAGCATCTTTTAAATGCAAAGCAACACGATCAACTGTGTAAAGGAGCTCCAGTAGTAATCTACGTTCAAGTTCCTCATTGATTTGATAAATGAGCTCATGGCTGTGCCAACGATCTCGAGCTGATTTCGCATAGCTAATGCTTTGCGGTGACAGTCATGCGGTCAGGGTAGGCATTGGTAGCAGCTGCGTGGTCATTATTTTTGACTGCATCTGCTACTGCCAACTCATCACTGATTCGGCCTCCTCTCCCGCTCTCTACTCCGACTTCACAGTCAGCTGTCAAGCACGGTTTCATCATTGCTCCTTATCAGGGAGTCGTTATCATGTTTATTTAAGTCCATGTTGGTTAGCCATCTTTCCATCCTGGGGCGTTCCCTCTAATGTTTTTTCCGCTTCTCAGCCCAAAACCTAGCCCATCGATCTCCATCATGCTGTTTTTCTACGATTTTTTATTCACTGCGCCAGACCCAGTATTGGCCCTCATATGGCCAATTCTTAGCCAATGCCATCTTACGACGTGCTCCATTCGTCGTAGAAATATTCTCTTGAGGTGATTCCTACTCTTCGGAAGCTCGAATTGCCTCAGATAATACAGCTACATCGGTGGTGTCTTCCGTGTCCCGTTAAGAACAGGTACCGAGCGGATTCAGAGGTCCCGATTGGAAGGCCTGAGATCGTGGAGAATCCAGTAGATCATCGACCAGGCTTCTATATTCCCTAGAAAGCATTATTACTGTCAAGGGACCACAAATCATGTTTGCCTGTCACGAAGTCAATCGATTCGTAGTTTCCTGTAGGTATTTTCGAGCCTCTTTTCTTCACCGATTTTCTCGGCCCCTTTCCCGAACCCTTAATCGTTTGTTCTTCTTATATTCAATGCAATACAATATTCTCTAAAGATCTGAAAACTGCGCTGATATCGTGGCAGGTCGTTAATTTTGTGACTGTCTCGGTGGAGAATTTCATCGGGATATGTAAATTTACGCTGCGGGCGGCATATAGCTAGTTAATAGCTGGGTAGAAGAAGGTACCCCGCGTGAATAGGGCTATGGAACAAAGGATGTGGCAGCGGTAGCGGGTCCCGTTCTCTGGCAAGAGGCGTCGCAGCAAATCGACCGACGATCGATCGATGTGGTATGGGAGGGTGAGGCTCGCGCAACCTTAGCGCGATCGCGAACGAGTACATGTGGTGACGGTACCGATGGCACACCCGGGCAAGGTCAGCAGATTACCGACCGGGGCTGCCGGTCCGCCATCATCTATGACCCATGACCCCGCAACGAAGGGACCACTGGACCACCACTATCGCGAGATGGCATTAAAGGCGTGTGTACTCGTTAGCTGCATGACCTTTCCCATTCACCTAACTTCTCCTGCTGTGTGACATTCCAACTCCTTTTGACAGCTGACTGAAACAGTTGTTAGTAGCCATAGACAGCAGGTGTCTGCTTCTGTAACTTTTATAGACATACGCCGCTGTCATTCTGAAGCCTTTGATACCTGTTCCTCTCTTTCTGCGCCTATTCATGTATGAGAAGGCGAACGGAGGACGGTAGGGTTGATATGCTAATTTACCAGTAATCCAGTACCAGTCTCTCCCTTGTCTCAACCATACTTTTTCATTTCGAAATCAGCTCCATTAAAACTTTTCAACTATATAGCCACCTTTCCTTTCCCTTCCCCGTTACGGTCGTCAACCCTGCACTTGACCTTGTTAGTGCTAAGGGTACAGCTCGTTGGAGATTTCGTACCTGTCTGTCTTCGGAGCTCATGCTCTGCCAAAAGAGCGAACTTAGATCATTTCAACGACTTGCATTCCCGACAATGAGCTAGCTGGAATCGTCTCCCAATCCTACTTGCCGTCGCTTTAGAACATATTTCCAGCCGTTCATGTAACGGTAACGGGTGTCGACTATATGCCTTTTATGCCTATCTTGAAGGCATTGAATCACATTGATTTGCTCGTCAGTGGTTTAGAGGAGCTTGCTTTCTTCGAATCATCTATTCTTGATTACTTTACGTTCTCATTTTCTGCAACAAATTTAACACAAACTTTTACAAACTTTCAATAACCCTCGAATGGCTTCGATTTGTTGGCAAGCCATTATCCTTAAAAACAAAATAGGGCAAAAAGTGACTCAGTTTCTGATTAAGTACAGGAACTGATCTGATTTCATTTCATAGTGCAAGGTTTTTCTTGTGTGGATGCTGTAAGAACTTCTTGAAGATCATTACAATGCTCATTAACGGTCCATTGACAGGTCTGATAACGATCTGGAAACGTAAGAATGCTTTCGGCGCGTTCAGTTACTTGAATTCATGAAAATCATTTCGTTTTCTCTAAGCTATCCTTTTTTATATAGCTTCTGAAACTTTCATAGATCTATTACTGTTGAATTGATAGGTATCGGCGTCAGAGATTCTATCCCCGCCCCTTACATCTTACAGGATGAAGCTCTTTTCTTGCATAAAATCGTCAAATATCCTATTTGTACCTACTCTTTATAGTGTTTGGTCCGTATTTTCAGCTGAATGAGTTGTATTTTTGGCTTTTTTTCAGCCGTACTGTGTATCCATCCTGTGATATTATTCGTGTGCTTGGCATGAATTCGACATTGATTATTATTGACTTTGGCTTTCCGGATTAGTGCGCCGTTTTCGTCGCTACGTTATTTCGTCAGTATATGATATTAAGTTATTTCAGTTACCAGGAAGCCAGCTAGCCATTTCATGTGGGCACCCGCGGGGCCGTCATGGCTAGCGGAGCACCAGCCAATGTTACCACCACCACCTGCCAATATTGTTCCCACTCAATCATCAATCGACTACAGTCCGCCCACAAAATGGCCTAGGGCTACGACCCCTATTGATTCACGACCACCAGACTCCTTACAATTAGGTACTTCTGCTGACTCAGGTCTTGGTCTGAGCTTGTCATTCAACAGTCCACCGATAGTCAACAATAGGGTGAGTGTTTAGTTTTTGTATGCTAAGTGTCATCAGCTGTTCTGTGTGTCTGTCAAACATCTGGTGAAGTATGTCGTTCTCAAGCTCTTTTTGTTGGGACCATACATACGCTTCAGAACTTCTCCATGACCTTTTAAGTACAATAACATGCTTAACTGACTTATTGTCAGACTAACTTATTTATTTACTTAATGGCGAAATGTCAACTTAGTGAACCAACAAGTTTAAAAGTCTTGCTAAGACAAGATTATCTTCAGCTGGAGGGTTTTTCTGCTAGCCAGATTTGTACACTTTCACTTCAGCGCTGTTTGTGATCTACAGCGATCTATAGTTCGCTTGCATTAGAGTTGCGAAAGCTTTTTCTCAGCCTTTCGAGGGGAGTACATTTGGCGTGATATTTTTTAGCATATCAATATTTGTTCTGTACCGCAATAAAAAGCACGGACCAGCAGGGATGGTTTGCGCCGTGCCCAAGGGCATCTCATAAGATTCGTCGAAAACAGCGCACGCTCTTCAATTTTCACTTGTAACAACATAAACGAAAGGAGTTACTCGATCATATATGCAGGCATGGTTCGGAACAGTTGTATTGAAGCTACTGAAATGGCAGTGGGTTAATGACTGAGAAATGTCGCATTCTATCCCTTTCATTATATTCTGCTTTGTTCTGCCACGTTTGATCCTGATTCTACACCTCGTGATCTCACTCAAGGGTAGCTTCAGAAGACTTAGGACGGCATGTCCATTGACTCGCATGGATAAACATGCTGAACTTTGCAGTTTTCTTTCCTTTTGCAATTTGTAGTTCGCCCGGACGCTGGTAATATCGTAGCTTTTGTTGCCCCTTTGAGTGTCACTGGCCGCATTCATACTAGGTGCGGTAGACGGCGGACTAGGGCGGTAGACGGCGGACTAGGGCGGTAGACGGCGGTCTCGGCGCCGTCTACCGCCCTCGACCGCCGTCTACCGCCCTAGTCCGCCGTCTACCGCCCTAGTCCGCCGTCTACCGCACCACTCGGCTGCCAGTCTTACGAAACCAATCGATGACAGGTCCCGTTGATGACTCATCCTACGGGATGACTGTTCGAGATAATTGTGCTCCTTTTTCTCTTCGCTCGTAGCAGATTTTGTTGTGATTTTCATTTTGTATCACGTCCCGTATAGATGACCGGTCTTCCGTGCGCGAGATGTTCGCAAGGACTCATTATTTTTCCATTTGTTTTTTTATCCCTCTTATCTCAGCATTTTGTTGTGAAAATTTTTATATTTCATTTTTTCTAATTTTTCTATTCGAATTTTTTATTTCTATTTTTTCCTGCTCTATATTCTAGTTAGTACTGGTGTGTTATGCGTGCCTTTTTTCATTCTTACTATTCTAATGTATGCTATTCACACTTACAAAATCATTATTTCGGAACCAAATCATGTCAGTACTAGCTAGAATATAAAGCAGAAAAAAATAGAAGTAAAAAATTTTATAGAAAAAATAAAATAGAAAAATTCCCACAACAAATTATTGAAATAAGAGGGGTAAGAAAAATAAGTGAAAAAATAATGAGCTCAAGCGACCATTACGCGCACGCAACATCGGTAGTAAGCACGGGACGTGATACAAAATGAAAATCACAACAAAATCTGCTACGAGCGAAGAGAAAAAGGAGCACAATTATCTCGAACAGTCATCCCGTAGGATGAGTCATCAACGGGACCTGTCATCGATTGGTTTCGTAAGACTGGCAGCCGAGTGGTGCGGTAGACGGCGGACTAGGGCGGTAGACGGCGGACTAGGGCGGTAGACGGCGGTCGAGGGCGGTAGACGGCGCCGAGACCGCCGTCTACCGCCCTAGTCCGCCGTCTACCGCACCTAGTATGAATGCGGCCACTCCCCTCCCGAGAATGAGGAGCTTCACTTTGCTGTACACTAAAGAAGAGAACGTCAGAAAATAAGCGATGAAAATCGTTCTGCGAGAGTGTGGGCCGCAGCTGACGAGATGTATCGGAAGGGTCTGGTAAGGCATTTATAGAGAGAAGGGGACATGCTGATGTCATTGCCTGGTGTACTGTGCGGAGGTTCAGGTGATTCTCGTACAGAGAATTGGAGGCAGATCTATTTTTTCAAAGGTTGTACACAGGAAAACTTGATATCTGCATAGTACGCTGCAAAATTCTTCGAAAGCTTCCGGTGTCGTGTTGGTTATTCCTTCCTGCATTGTGACTCGTTATCAATTGATGAAGTGCGGTTTTTTGTTCATGACATGATAGCGTTCTCTACTTGGTTGGAGCTTGATGCTTTACCAATTCCTTTTATAGTAATCAGAAGAGTGATAAGATCTCCATGATTTTCTACTCGAAGATTATTCCAATTTTTTCGAGAGTGTTATAAGCAGTTTCAATTACAGGTAGATCAATACAGAATGTCTCCCGGGTTGAGGACTCCGACTTCGCGGCCAGGGATTCATTTGAGCGCCACTCCCTCGCCTTTTAGGTGGGTGATATTAATCAATATCGTGAGCAATCGCTCATAACGCGTTTTTTTAACGTCTATCTCTCAGATCGTTTCGACTGTCTTTCGCCTCGCCAACTTTTAGCGATCGAGCGCTACGACTTTCTAATTCCGAAAATGTAGTCGGTAAGACTAGTTGATTTTGGGGCTATTATTGGTTGAACTTCTTACCACTTGCCCTCATTCCTCGATTATTAAGAATTCCCGGAAATCTTTGCAGGATTCCGTTTCCGTGGTGGAACTATAGAAAAACCGCGGCGGATAAACGAAATGGCAGGTACACATGATTTTCCAGTGTTAAACACACCAGTCAACAGGTAAGAGGAAGTTTGTGGTCTCTGTTATTCTCTTTTTGTCAAGTTTTTTTATGATCTGGAGTGAGTGGTGTTCAGGTGCTTGCAAATGCCTTCGACCAGTGATGACTGTAGTCCTGACAAAACCTTGCCTATGTTTATGGGAGATATATTTGATCCACAAGAAATTGAAAGCAGTATGGTATGTGCTCTATTCCGTGATTATGATTACACTACTTTGCGCCACTCATTCATTTTCCATCAGAAATCTTATCAGAGTTGGAACAAGGCGACCAACTTACGAGAAACCTTCTTTTTCCATTTTCGTAGAGATTTCTGTTATGGTAGTGAATTTCTGACTTTGATTGCGAAGGCATGTTTGATCCGTAGGGATCCTCATCATGCATTGAGTTATGCTACTTGTTATTACCTTACTCGAACCACATGGTAGAAACACAGCTGTACTAGAATATTTTGGCGTAGTTTAGTGTAAAAAAAACTATCTTGAATTCATTAGGTTCGACTAGTTGACAAGGAAAAGACTCTGTTGGTGTTGAAGTTTTCATACCAAGGGCATATTGACTTGAATCATGAAGCAGAGCATTGAATCGGATTGGAGTTCTGTTTCCTTTTGCTCGTTTTTGTCATTTGAAATAAAGGGATAGAGAAAGCTATGTGTAGACTATTGGCTATTTATGGCCCTTGGGAGTCGCTTTGCAATCTTTATTTATGCAAGCTATTATAACGCCTGTTATCTGCATTGGTGTTTTAAGTTCAAATTCACAGTTTTATATGCTTTTTCCCAAAGTAAAACAGTCTCAGTATCTATTCCAGTAGACAGATATGTAATTCAATATAAAAGTGTGCCCTACAAGGGGTCTGCCCTGGTGTACTCGCACCTTTCCCATTGTTGCACCTCAGAAGTGTTTTCACACCTAATAATTAAAGGGAGCTTTGTGACCTGTTGTGATGTTACGTTTATGGCAGATTACCTTTTTACTGGGAATCTTAATAAGCTGACAACTTGTAACGACATGTGCATTCTTTTCGATTGACGTTTCCAACTGTTTCTTTTTAATTTCAGACAGATGACTCTGGGCTGTTTGGAATCGACATCAATCTTCATGCAACTTCTACGCCACTTCCACAATCTCCGCAACCTTTCCTCAGTTCCGGCCCATCGATTCCTCCTGTGCATAATCCATATGCAGATGTGGGGTTAGTAATGTCGTCGTACTGTGATTTTTCTTACTGCTGTCAAATACTCAGTTTCGTATGCTTTGATTAAGTTTAAAGGCTTAGTTTTCTTCCTGAACAGGCGTAGCTTGTTACTTAACAGTTGAAATCAGCGTTTTATTTCCGCCATTAATTGGCCAGCTCTACGTGGAGGAGTTTTTTCGGCGGGATGTGGATTTCGTTTGAATGAGTTGTGCATGTGCATTACAATATGACAAATTGATCCCCTGCGCATCCTCTCCTTTGCAAGTTAAGGGAATGCGTGATAGATGGGTGAATTTTTCAACATGCCTTCTCTCTTAGTATGGGAAGGTGTTGCTGCCCTGAGACTTTATCTTACCAGAAAAATCATTGAAGACTCAAAACTTTCTCCAAAAAGTTTTGTATTTTTTTTAAAGCGATACCCTGTCCTCGTGTTACATCCTACCGATAGGTTTCCAGTCCTGAACGACCCGATGTAGTATTTCGGTATTTTAATGAATAACTATTTCAGCATGGCACCAGTCAAACCCGGTTCGCCAGTTCTAGTGACGAAGAATTCACCGCCAACCCCATCGTCTTTCAAACGTGCAATGCGGGATGTACAACGTCAAGGGATACTTCAACCTAGGAAACTTTTGGTATGTTACTAAATGATGACTTCGCGCTGATCCTCTTCGAAATATTCGATATTGAATGTTCTGTGTGACCTACCCTAATAAATGTTAGAGTTTCATAGATTTGTGTGGACCTTTTCTCTAGTTTATAATGTCCCCTATTTTTCAGACGGATAACATAATTCTCCCTCCACCTGCTCCGTCAACTGCTGCAGAACCAATTCATGTACAACACTGTTTGAAACCCCAGGTGAGTATCATGTAGCCTGCTGTAGAAACTTCGCTTATTCATCGTTTGCTTGCATAAACAAATGCCCACTGAATGCTGCCGGACTGCCAGCTATTGATTACACAGTGACAAACGTACACCTCTGATTTGTCTCCTTTATCTTTCTTGCTTCCGGTGCTTGTCGTCTCCAAGCACCTGGCTTGTTTGCCTTTAAATGGTGGAAGGTTCGTCCCGACTACAGTTCGAGCATTGATATTTCATGTTTCAGGTTAATGAAAGTAAAGAAACAGTCAAGCGAAAACGAGAATCTTCACTCTCCGATAGTTTCGAGGTGCCAAAAAAGCCTTTGAAGCCGGTCAGTTATGTGCATACTACTTTTACACTTTTCCTTACCACTGTATTTGCACCCCATAAGCTGTTGGGTCATGATAAAACCGTTTCAAACGCAAGTTTTTCAATAGCAATTATCAGCCTCGTTAGTGATTGCGATCGTGACTGCTTGCTCTTGAACGTTTTCAATTTGACGAGTTTTCTGTGTCGGTCTGATTTGGATTTACGTTCTGCGCTTACCAGTATCTTTCACGAGCATTGCTTTTATCAAATAGAAATACGATACAAAAGGACAGGTTCTATGCTGTTGCCAATGCACCTTTTTTTGCAAAAATCGGTGAAATAACAAAACTGGACGGTTCATTGCTGAACGTTTTTACGATATTTTAGGAATAAATTGAAACCGTTCAATCTGACAGTTCATGTTTTGACAATTAAATAGTGAATGTTCAGTACTCTCGCCGGTGGATGCGGCTGGTGACCGGAGGAACCCGCATCCAACGAGATATGACCGCGGCTGCCCATGCTTTCCTTGATCGTTTACCTCGATTCAAGGATAGCTGGTGAAATGGTAGCTCTGCTTTGAAGAAATAGCTTTGTGCAAATTCGAGGCTTCCTTTCTCGGATCTGGCGCGACATAGACGTTACATATCATATTTCAGTGTCTAGTCATTTTGCCGCACATAATTTCTATACATGAAATCCTATGGAAAATCACTAAATTAATGTGCTTCCAACTTAGTATATTCTAATATTTCTTCTTTTTTTTCATAGCGCATATTCTCACGATACGCGTTCTCACCATCGATATCTCGTTTTTGACAGCATTCCCAACTCATCCTTATATGATCTTGATCTTATCACTTTGATATATTGTACGAATTTTTTTGTACATCTAACGATAACCTCATTTCGATATCCGGTTGGAGTCCATGGTAACTGTGACAGTACATTTGCTTTGGAATGCTCACTTATCAACCTAGACTGTTCATTTTATGTGCTTATTGCGATCGATATTAAAGTCATTATCTGTATCTTGATTTCTAGGTGAATCAGAAGATCTTTCAGAGTGAAAAATCTTGAAAATTTTTTAATGCAGCATGTTAAGGCTCTGGCGTGCTAATGGGGGTATGGGGTCGAAGAAGTTTATACTAGTAGGGGAGTGTCGCCTAGCAGCAGCGTCTCTCCATCGGCGTCAAGCCGATCGATTGCACGAAATCTTTTTTGACTTTCTAAGTCCTGAATTGTTAAGCGACGAGAAAAGATCTTTCGTGAGGAGAGGAAAGTTCCAGAGACGGCCACTAATTACTAACCGTTGTTCGAAAACGACCGTTTCGTTGACCTTCGTTTTGTTTCCGTCATGCGAAATTCACTCATAGCAATTAAGTTACGGAGCCTCCCTCTGTCGATTGAACCTACAACAATGTGATGAGCGTCTGAAGGTTTACAGCCTTTAGTTGCTGGCAAAGTTCAAAATTACGGATTTCGAATGGAATGGGGCGCCATTATTCTTAACCATGGAGTTAGGCTAGGGCTGTGAAGGACTATGGCTTATTTCTGCTTATATAAAGCTTAAAAAAGTAAATAACTGGAGCTAGCTGTCACCTCTTATCAATAAAATTCAGATTCTCCTATCCTGCTTCAGCCGGACCTGTTAGGCCATTTGTTCAAGGACTGTGTGGTAGTAAAACTGCTATGAAGTGGAACTTGGCGATCGGTTTTACAAAATAAAAAAAAAAAACAAAATACACACAAAACTGCCTTATTTCTCGTGGACTTATATAAATTATGAATAAATTAGCTCGGATAATTTTTTAGATTGAATCAAAACTGCCGCCTCGCGGCGAGACGGCGTCGCACGCGAAGGGGTGTAGCGGAATGAAACAGAAGCTTTGCAGCGAGTAAGAAATACAGCAACATGACAAGTAGCACTAGAGCATGTCAAAAATATTAATCGCATATCGAACGAGTTGTATGAAGAACGCTAGAAGTGCAATAATGATGCAACTGGTCCGCGACTGCCGCGTGCGGCGAGTCGATTACTCAGAACCGATTCAACTGTCTGTCTGTCGCGTCTCACCTTTGCTGTAGTCTGAGGAAAATTCGGACTACACCTTGCAGCAGTCCCAATTGATTTCCCGTATCACTTAAGGCGTTCCATAGTTGGCAAGTCGTCTCAGACTGAAAGCAAGAAGGATTGGAAGTGGCGATATAGTCGACGATGGTGTGTGAATAGTAACGACGTCGGAGAACATGACTAATGGAATGAGTCGTTATAATGGCACTGAACTTTGTTCTGAAACCTCCGTTGCCAGGGAATCATTCTGGTGGCGGCATATCAAATTACCCGTCGGCTTTTTCGACTTTGCTTGATGGTGACATAGATCTTTTTCGTTTTGTAGTTCCGCAAGAACCCTCCAAAACCTCTTATGAATCAGTTCTGTGTACTTTTGTTTGTTTATTTGTTTAGATCTATGTTGTTAGAACTGAATTTTTAATATTTACTAATTTGTCCGAAAGGGAATGAGCGAAAAACTTCTGAGCATAGCCCCTTCCCTAAGTAGTCACCTGTTTATGCTGATAGAATAAGGTCCGGAAGGTCAAGGATGGCGATTTTTTTCTACTTTGTTGAACGGTAATCGGAAGTATGATTTGATTAGGCCAAACTGGTTACTTCCTTTTTTTGCATTCCAGGCATGGCCTTTTTTATTTGGACACGTTTTACAGATTTCTTCGTTATGAAGCCGTTATCAATTTTTCTAGCTTGTATGGCCTTATCCCATGCAAAACCCGGTATGGAAAATTTCATGGGCCTAAGCATAGACCACCATTGGTCGGAATTTGATCGCTATTATAGCTGGACCCATTATGTGAGTCACCGAAATCCCATTCTTCTTAGGCTCCTTTGCATCCCCTGAACGATATGCAGCAAAACAGGTGAAACAAGCAGGTGTATACTCTCGTCGGTCTAGTTATTTTTAGGAATTCTGTTGTTCCAAATCCCTTCTTTCTTACTTTGTTCATTTTTCTCGCGCTGTCCCACTGAATAGAGTAGAGTACGGAATAAATAAACAAATAAATGAATGAATAAAAGTTCTTTCTATCGTCGAACTATGCGGCAGGGGTGTGGTGCGTTAGGAACGAAATGGTCGCGTCGCGGTGAGAGTGGCGTCGCGCGCGAAGGAATTTAGCAGGATGCAGCAGTAGGTAAGAAATACAAGAACAAAAGTACTAATAGTAGAATTATGCATAAAATAATGATCGCATATCGATTGAGCTGTATGAAGAACGCTAGAGCTGTGATAACGGCGAATGAGTGGTCCGCGACAGCCGCGGGCGGCAAATCGATTACCCAAAATCGTTCCCAACGTCTCCCATGCGGCAGTCCTTAAATAAATACCAAATTGATGATTGTCGCCTTCAGAAGCGTTTCTTTGTAATCGTTACCTGCATTCGCAGAGTAGAACAGACAGTTGAAAGCCGCAGTTCTCAAATTTGCTGTAGTCCCGAGCCTCACATGAATTCTTCAAAATTTTCAACTTAATTTTAAATTTACTAGGATAGCCTTCATTAGTCATTTCTGAATATCGGAGAGGTAATTAATGTTAAGCTAATTCATGAAATATGACTAGAAGTTTTCGGAAATTCATTGCTCACGCTTAACGAAAAACTGCAGCAAGGCTATGGCTAGTTCCAATGATTTTGTTAACTTGATGTACTTTGAATATGCCTTACTACTCATTGGAGCTACTGCAGCCATACCTTAATATGTGAAAGCTTAATTGACTCGTTTTCAATGTACGTTTTCTTCTCTTGGCAATCAAGATTGTAATAGGGAGGAAAAGGAAATGCAAAAGCTACAGTTTGACTCGAAATCAGCATAGTGACACCTTCAATTTTATTTGAAAACTGGTATCAATAGATCCAGCACAATGGAAGGACCTCAGTGGATCAGTGAATAATGAACGCACATCATGATAGAAGGAATCTAAGGTTGATACTCACCACGGTCAACCAAGCCTTTCATTTCTACGGGTTCGGTCAAATGGTACCAGTCTCGTCTGGAAGTATGAATGCATTGATGTGTACATGGTTGGCCTCGTCATTGTATGGGCTATAACATACAGCACACGCATTTCAAACTATCACTACGACTCTGAATGAAAATCCAGTATCCCAAAACGCTGTTGATAAACGCCGAAGAATCCTTTATCCTCTTTCTCCACCCTCCCCCTCACAAATCCCTCTTATTCTCCATCCTTCCGCTCACATATCAGCGCAATCTAATTGACTCTACTTTTAACAGAGAAACATAATTTCTTTTTCCGGAGTTGTAATGGGTCCATATTGTGTAGTGCGTGTTGATTCAAAGCGAGTATTCTTACTCCTCTCATAGACATTCTCATGAAGAGCGGCAGTGAAGCCAGAAGGTTCTCTTTCAAAGGAAGGAGTAATGAAGTTTGATGTTCGGATGAGCTCCTTCCCCTCCCCTGTATAACATGCCACGTCCAACGAATTTTTCTATCCAGCCATTTTTTATGCAATTTTTTACAATTCAACTCGGTACATAATCGCACCGCCGACGAACTTTATTGAAGGCTCATCAATCGGGACCGGTACTGAACCCTTTCACTGCGATTTCTAACTACGTCCCTGCTCACCCATCAGTCGTAGCATTCACCACCGTATCTTCTTTTGTCAAAGTACAATCACTTTTCCACTATGCAGATGTTCCCTATTTCTGCATCACCTGTTAAGTCGGTCCCTAACGCAATCCAATGCACCCTTCACAACCTTCACAGTTCTGCTCGTTATGAAATTACAAATTAAAAAAAACAAATGTCGAAAACTATAAAGTACAGATTGAATAAAATATTTCATGAGGAACTGGCAGCTTTGCGAGAGGCTTACCTTCTGTTTTGACTTCTGATATTTTTTTTCGAAGTGCATTCGTTTGTAAACTTCCAATTGCTTGCTCTGCTTAAAACTCTGGTCCCTACGTCTCGGTTACTGTATGCCATCGAAATACCAGCATACAATCAAAACGATGGAATCATCAGTTGTACAAAAAAATACCAGAATCCGAGAAGAATGCTGTAGAAATTGCTTTCATTTTTTTCTTTCACTATATACTGCCAGCCAAAGGTGGCAGAGGGGCAAGTATCGGACATGCATGACTCGAGGATCGAGTCACAAGTCAAAACATTCCTGATCCAACCAAGCTTTTCACCCCTCTTGAGTTGCTTATTTAGTACCAGATTGGGAGGATGATAGCACTGACGAAATGGTCCAGGAAATAGAGGCGAAACAAACCATAAAGTGAACATCAGGGACACCGTAAGTCATTGTATACACATGCATTCAATACGCCACTGCGATTCTGGCTAGAAGTCGAATGCGTGGCACATTCCAAAAACGGGTCGATTGGGTTGGTCAAAAAGATTAGCATTAATGCCTTTACTTATACTGAATGTATGTCAGTGTTTTAGAATGAGGAGCATGTTCAATAAGTTCTCCTTTTGTTCTCAAAAAAGGCAAAGAACATTTTGTAGATCCAAGAGGAAGGATTTCGGAAGTTCAAAGTGTTGCAACGCATGTCGTTCCAGACAGTAGAGGCTGATGGCAGGAAACGTTTTAGTGCTAATCGAATGTGATCGGCAAGGGATAACTCGAGAATTTTTTAGGATTCATAGGTCGATTGTATCAACTTGAAACATTTATTAAAGTCGATGTGCGGGTACTGTAGGGGTAAAAAGTGTGCCGAACAAATTTCTGCTCGCGATTCTCTATCGGAACGTAACAAAAATTGTTCTGTGCCAATAATACATATAATAACAAGTGAGACCTAATCTTTTTACAATAAGTGAGTGTAGTGACTGTAACTATAGCTCTCAAAGAGTCACGTAGTTCTTTGCTCTTTATTAAATCACACTTTATCGCCTCCTGCCTCTTTGGCTGGGGAAAGGGGTGGAGAGAGCGGAAAGCGGACAGAGAGGGAGGAGGGGGGGGGGGGGAGGGGGGATCAGGGGAGAGCGATGGGGGAGTGGGGGGGGGGGCAGGTGCCTAGTTCAACTCATAATCAACGATTTTCGTTTCGAACCCAACAGCTCCAACTAACGTAAAATTCTATAAATGATTCCCGATATTCCTCCCGGCCCACCGTTCTTTCAGATATCACCCTTAGCTGGGATTTTTTGCAATATTACCAAAGTACAGAGATCGCAACAGTACCTGCAATCCCGAAAAATAGTGGAATATCGTTTTTTTCCTTCTGTTGAGTGAGGCGATTCTAGCAGGGTAACTCACTGGAAAGTAGGATAGAATGGTGAGAAAGTTCAATTCTAATCAAGAACATGAGATACCGATGCAATTCCTGCGGGGTATGGGTCTTATCGTAGATTTCCAATTACAGATATTGACGTGCACATCGAACGTGCACGTCGACAGATATTACCAGTATTTACATCAGATGATAGTCTTTATCCAGGCAAAGACAAGGGGGGAGCTTAGAGCTGTCAGTGAAAGCAACATTCAGTCTTATGGGGTCTAATGAGACCAAGTTCCTCGACCTCGGTCACTGACCAATGATCCACCCTTCGCACGCATGATAAGTTTATTTGATTTGCGTTCTCTCCTACTTAACAAAATAGACTCTCCATGAACGTCGACCTTGCACCACCACGTGCTAGCGAGAGAAACATCGTTGACAACGTTTACTGCAGTTAGGCCTCCTGTGACTTTCCCAGGGAAGGTTCATGCGGTATACTCCTTTCCTGGCCGTTTTGTTTTTGGTAAGTGCTCTTTGAAAAGCTCATGCTCTTAAAAACTTAGTAGAAGTTTAGCTGAAACTTTTACAAATCCAATTTTAATCTTATAGCGCAACGTACTTCTTCCGATATGAAACCCCGATACAATTAAGGCGATTAATAACTGGCAAGTTGAAAACTTCTCGTACTGTGTGCACGAGTCGACCGGTTATCGTCAATAATCCCAGCACTATCGTGCACTCTTTCCCTTTGCAGAGTAGATCCTAAACTGGTCCATATGTACCCATTTATCAGAAGACTTCATCGCAAAAATGTTCACGGTCGATCATGCTTTTTTTGTTTGGGTAGTGTTCTAATGCAGTTATCGAAGCAACATAATTCAATAAACCTTTCAGAAAGGCTTGATAATATCGGTATTCTCGCTGTAGGCGTTTTTTCTGTAGTTTCTACGGTGGGTTGTTCCATCTGGGAATTCGCTTATGCATAGACGCCAACCCTCTGAAACCCGATATTTTTACTTAGGGTACATATTTGCTCACCTTTCTATGATTTGGGTTGGATTTCAGAATTGCAAAATGGGAGCTCCAGCCAACAAAACTGAGCCGCCCTGTACCTCACTCGAATTTTATTTTCAATGAAAAATTTGATTGAATGCTAACTTGCTTCAGCGTTTTATTGCGATCACCTTTTTTAGGACAACTGCTTGAGCTTGGCAAGCACTAGCTAATTTTTTTGGCAAATTGTCTTCTCAGGACACTTAAAGGGAAGCCTGAAGCCGTTAGTTCCATCCTTCAAGACTCCGATGAAGTTGGATTCGCCGAAACATCAGTATTCAAAGTATTTGTCAACCTTGTGTGAAGTTGGACATACAGAGTGATTTTACCCTTTCTTCATTCGGTTCAAGTCCCCTCGAACGTCCAGCTGTTAAATTGGCCAGTGACTTGTGTTGAAACCGAAAGCGCAGCCAGCGAGACAAAGATCTTTATGTACATAGATGACCAAAGATATTCACTTGGCTTCTGCCTTCAAGGAAACGGAGATTCTTCCTTCCACCTCCTCACTCGAATCAATTATCAAGTGTTATTACTGAATTGTTCAAACATTTCTGTTGTTCTGATATAGTGTCCTTCTTGGGTCTTACCCCCGCCACCATCTAACTCTCGGTACGATTATTCCTCCGTAATTCCGGGATATCTGAACTGTAGATCATTCCTTAATTTTTCAGAGTGTATTGAATTTCACAATGGCAGACATGGTGTAGTACCAAAAGAAGCACTATCACGCCCGCATTGTCCGTGAATAAAACCCTGGACCGATACAACCAAGCCTTCCATCCTTTCGACGTCGGTAATTCGAAACCAGGAGGCTCGTCTTGAAGACTAAAATCTCCGGCATCGGCTATCCACATTAGGCTATTGTGTAGGCCACATACCTGGCCTTCAATGCACCATAAGAATGCTGAATGGAAGTCTCAACGGCGCATACCGAAGAGAGGATCGCTCGAGCCATAAATTCTATCCTTTATTCTAAATAGACACAAGGTTTTGTGAATAGTTTGAAATCATAGATCTTGTAAAACAAGGATGGCTACTTTATAAAGGTCTAAATATCAGAGGCTCGCTTCGCTTTGGTCGCTTTTGCTCAATCTTTCACCTGTCATTTTATCCCTCAGCCAGATCTCCCTAAATCCGCTGTTGATTAACTATTAGCGTGCCATCAAATCACTGCACGACGATTGAATCTAGATTGATTAGCTATTCCTAAAGTTGATTTTTTCTCACAGTATCAAATGATCTGCATTAATGTACAGTAATTTTGAGAATAGTTGATTACGTCAGAGGCTGAAATGGCACTCTGTGCCTCGCCTTTTAGCCTCTTTAGTCTACGACTAATCGTCTCTCAACCTTACCATGACGTTCATATACAGTCTCTCAACCTTACCATGACGTTCATATACGTACCGTGACGAAAGTGTAAACAAAGTTTAAGGGCTTTTTTTCTGGCTTTTATCACATTCCCATGTGTACACATTGAATACACATTATAATACCGTTATAGGAGGCATGGCCGCAACCAAAAAAGTGCTGAATGTCCTCTCTCAGTGTCGATCTATTTGAGCGATGTCGATTATATAAGCTTTCACAAAAAAACGTCATTCCATGCTCCAAAACGATGTGAAACCACTCTCCATTTCCTGCAAAGCGATGGTTTCTCCTTAGGAAGGCTAAATTGTTAGACCTATTTCACATATTTCCCTCGAGCTTCATATCGGCCCTTTCCAGCTGGATCCGAACATTTTGGCTTCCCCTTCTTAATTTTCGTTTCCGTTACTCGAGGCGAGCTACAATTCCTTTGCTCACAGGCCAGCACGTGCTTCATAATTCGCGACCGGCCGTACGACTACCCTGTGAACTTTTGGTTTTTCCGCATTTTCCAGGCGTGAACGTGGATGAGCGGATTCTGTCGTTTAGTTATCCTCAGAGCATTTCTGGCATTGCTTTACTGCTCTATTGCGGCCTACCAGAGGGTGGATGCCCTCGTCGCAGAAGAATTGTTCCTCAATCCTCGGTCGGGGCGATAGCGGGTTTTCTGCAGGATTCTGAGTACAGTTCCAGCTACTTTGCATCTTTGCCGTTTTTATGCTTTCCGCTAGTTCGGCCAGTTGGTTGTCTTGTCTAGAAGGTATACAAAGTAGAGTCCCTCATCTTTTTCGCTGATACCGAGCTTTTAGCAGCACCTTTCCAAGTTTTCTCGACAGTTGTCGAACCCAAGTGATCTCCACCTCTCTTTTTCCTTCGATGGCCATCACTGGCTTCTAGCAGCAGCAAGAAGAATTTTTGGATCAAGCTTAGCAAAAATCACGGTATCCCATATGTTGCACTCAAAGGCTCTAAATAAGTAGGGAATATATGAAATTTTTGAGCAGTGCCCTCAAACGTGAACCTGCTTTCTTCCTTTCTCCCGAAACCATAAAAGCAAGGGGCTAGTGCACTTTGACAGTACGCATTTGAGCCCTGAAGGAACAGCCCATCTCTTCTTTTCTTGTTCGAAAATCTTACTTAGATCTTACTTTTTCTATACGAAATTCCATACCTAGTCCACTTCCATTCTATTAGGTTGATGCATAATTATTGCGGATTTTTTCGCGGCTTTTTTCTCTTGATAGAATTCGAATATTGAGTTTGGGTTTTTTCTAAAAATAATCTACTTGATTTCCTCTACAAGAATATACTCAAAAAACCATCCGCATATTCGCGAAATTAGGCTTAACTACTTCGAGAAAGATTGAAAGGTGGCACAGTCATTCCGCGATCTCAGTAACTTTTCGGCGATCGAACAATCAGTCAGAGCCATCCAAGAAATGGGATCTGCCCCTGAATCTATCATATTCATAAGCAGAAACTTTTATGGATTATCTCATCAACCGTTCATCGAAAAAATAGCTAGAGAAAAGAAGTTACGTCGATTTGGATGACTTGATGGCCGATGTCAAGGCGTGGGTCGCCCGTAAGGATCAAAACTTCTTCGCTTTTGGGATCCGACTAACTAATCAATGGGAAGCAGTGCTTGACGTAGATGGTGAATAAGTTCCGGAGTAATTATTGGAATACCTGGAAAAAATCCGCAATAATTATGCATCAACCTAATATTTTTCCTCCCCTTTCAGGTAATACCAGAAAGGGCATGATGCAAGCGTTCGATTGCCATTCACGGGGCTCTGCAAAATGGGAGGGCACCTTCTTCATTTGCCTTTTCGTGCTTCTGATAACGATTGGAAATGTTCCAGCGAGCAATTCGGCTTATCAAATTACATTTGCTTCTGAGCAGCGTTAATGGTTATTTGAAATTCCTAATGAAGAGTGGTCCTATAGTGCATGCTGCTTGAACTATCAAGTATAATTCATAGAATCTAAAGAGAGTACAGGCAGATTGAACTCATCGGGACTTCCACCACTGGAAGGTTTTGAACTCAGATCAGCTGGAGACATCAATCCGCTAGAGAGAAAAGAAGATCGAGTGAGTGCTGAGGGCGAGAAAACCGGTTTTTGAATGGGAGTCAAAAGAGTTATTTTTTGTATCCAGTACTGGTTTACTTTTTGGCTGGATGATTGCTCAAGTTTACCAGTTCACCTTTTGAGGTGGCACCTGAGTGTGTGCTCGGAGGTGCTGTTTAGATCATATAGCTTTGCTCCGCCCTCTTGAACATTGCTATTGTGTTCTCAGTCTTGAGGTGGGCGGAGTCTGGGGACTGCAACTTGTCATTACGCCATTTCTGAGCTTTTTTCTTAGTGACAGCTCCATATTTCGGCTTTAAAGGGACAAAGTTCTTCCCACACCCTTCCTTCATTCTGCGTGCACAGCCTATTCAATCTTAACCGAGAGCAGGGCGGGGCCGCCCGGGAGGAGAGCGATTTATATGTATTGGATTCTTATTCTCGACGAAATTTAATATAGATTAAACGTCGAATGAAAGAGTTTAGAGGTTCAGACCTTAGGTTTACCATGGCATACATTGAATTTGGATTTGATCCCTAGTCTTTAAGTGCGGTAGATTGCTGGCATAACGCCAATTTCTTTGCTCTATTCTGTTGAATCACAATGCACATATAAATTACGATGTTGTCGAAGTATCAACACATCAGACAAATCGTTCGTTCCTTACACTGTCTTTCTTTAAGGTCGTTCAAATGCCTGAATGGTCGGCACAGGCAGATGCCGGTGACAGTCCAGATGGGCTCATATCACTCGAAGAAGACAGCATTCAGAAAGCAGTTAACCGCCTCGCCACGGTTCGAAACTTTGAAAATCAGTCCTTTCTGTACGAATTGATGCTGACTTTCGGTTCCCCTTGGAGTTCTAGTATGAGTCCTTTTCATAAGTCTGTTAAATTGCTTAAAAGACTTAAAATCTTAAAGGGGCCCAAAGGTGTTGTAGAAACCATACTTGAAAGAAGTGACTTTACACATATATAACTCACCAAGTACCATTGATAATTCCAAGGTATCAATGTACGCTATCAAGGTCCCGTTGGAGTTTCTTCTCTTTTATTTGAACAGATTTCGATCCGAAAGTTGCCGTACTTATTTCCAACTCTTTGCAGAGTTCGTATCCACAAATAACGAAGAATGATTTGCAAAGAATGCAGCAAACAACTTTTGATGAGCTCAGAAATCTGAAAGTTGCACTGGTTGTTGTGGATTTCCAGAATGATTTTATCAGCGGATCTCTCAAAATACAGGTGAACGGTTCGGTTCCAGTGACTGATATAAAAACAGATAGAAAGTGTAAAAAGGTAAGGATATGAGCAAGTCTATTAGACTCTCCTGGTTATTTTGCGGTTGTTTCTAGTTATTTCAACCTCTAAGGAAGAAATCTTAGTAAAACGATTGCACTTTGCCATAAAAGAGAACGCGGACAAACGCAGACATAAAAATCTGGTTTAGTTTTGAAGCAAAACCATACCAAAAAGCAGTGATCATACAGCTATGTTATGCTTGGAGGTGTGCTTGGTGTATCTGAATTCCCACGGTCGCAGGCACGCACGCAATGGCTTCGCGGGATTTACTGTAATGTTCCCAGTTGAAATTCGAATCACATCCTTACACTGCGCGCCCTCACACGTAGGCGACGCAGGCACACGGTTCGGGTACTAGATCCAGCGCCCCGCTCTGGGTCATGGAACATTGTCATCGATTTTAGTTGGAACAATTTTATTCATAAACGGGTGGCAAGAACAAAAATTCATTTCAATCTTAAATCCTCACCGTGGTCCCGCAATTGCTCGAATTCATTACCACTGCAAAATAATGCACATAAATGGGTTCGTGCCTAAAATAAATGTTCAATCTTCAGATAGGCCATGCTCTCGCTCCCAGGGAGATTTTAAAGCACCCCTATCTTATATAAAAAAGCCAAGTGTCTTCCAAATCCGTGTTGCCGCCTTCGGAAGCAAATACTAGCCGACTAAGCTGAGGCGATGGAAACTGCTTCCCCAATAATTTCTATATTCAGGATGGAAGTGCAGAAGAAGATCCATTGGAAGCTATTGCCCCGCTGAATGCCTTAACATCAGACAGCGCTTTGGATTTAGTTGTCTTTACCCAGGTACTAACGGTAGTGATTGTTCTTTTTTTACGGAAATTTCAGGGGTAATGGGCACAACACTAGTATATCAAGTTTGATTGACTACTAACAAGTACTGACAATAGGGAATCAATAACGAAGCGGTCTATTCAGGACTGGCACCCATACAACCACATTTCCTTCGTGGAGTCTGCATGCAACACTGATCGGTCGATCAAGCACAATGGCTCATGCAAACAGCTCAAACCTTTCGACACTGTCGAATTCGAAGACCCACCTATGGAACAGGTAACGTGACAACTGGGATAATCTGGCAGTGCGCCATTTATTTGACTTTCATTCGAGATAAGAAAGTCGCCTGAACTTCTGCTAGACTGGATGGGCAAATCTTTCGGCCCACTCAAAAGGTTCCAAAATTATCCTATGTCAGAATAAAATTGAACTGCAAGCCGACCACATATAAACGAGTAGATCAATGCCTATAAACATTTTTTTGCAAAAATGCTATTATATTTTTTACGAAAATGTTATTGTGAGGCTTAGCCGATATAATCAGGAGCTAAGATGAGTACCGTATCGCTACCGTATTCTAGGCTTGCGCGAGTTGAACCCCTCAGAGTTCCCCAATTTTTTTCGTTGTTTTTTCGCGGTTTTTCGTTACCGTAATCACATAGAGTGAGGTATATGCAGTCGGCAAAATCAATTTAAAAAAATCATTTCAGGTGCTCTATCCGAGGCATTGTGTTCAAAATTCCTGGGGAGCTGAGCTTCACAAAGATGTCATAATCCCGGATGGAGCCACTTTTATTCGGAAAGGAACTCAAGTACTTGTCGATTCCTACTCAGCATTTAACGACAATAATGGCCATAAATTGTGAGTTTTTACTTAGGTACACTCTTTGGGTTGTTTTGACCAACTGCGTCCAATTTATGTCCTTCGTGATCTACCAACCGATCGGGAAGACGATTGATGAGTGCAGGCATGAAAACCGATGCCTCTTCTTTGCCCTGAATTGTTGGGTCATTTCTTTTCAGTCATCGAACAGACCGGTGGACAGTTTGAGACAGTTATCAACCGTAGAAGTCCCCGCCCACCTTCATCGTAACCTCAAGATAGAGTAATAGTCTGGGAGATCAATGGCTAATTTCGGAATCCGCCGGCCGGCCCCGCGAACGCGCCCGCGTGGCGCGGCGGAATCTAACAGCAGCCGATGTGCTGCATGCACGCACAAAGTTTTGGCGCTTGAAAAACTAGCTCTGTTCCGCCGTTCAATCCATGATAGCAGTGTAGTCAGGGGTCGATGTAATCCATGGGTTTATACTGACTGAGAGCAGTATAAACCCACAGATTACACCGCTTAAATTTATAATGTCTGAGAAAGACTAGTGGGGATCTCTGCGATACGATGAAAGTCTACAACGTCCTGAAACTGATATGTCCCTTGTCGGTTTTTTTATTGAAGCAGTTTTTGGTTTTACATGATGTAACCCAACAGAACAAAACAAAACTTGTCGGGTATGAGAACACTCAGTTCTTCACGCTGTAGTGAGGCGACTCGGTCAAAGTCCCATTTTCAAAGAGGCATGGTTGAAGAACTACGTGCAACTCATCATGTCAAACTTCAGATTAGAATTGGAAAAGCTGCTGGAATCAAATGGTATTACGGTGGTGCTCGGCTGTGGTCTTGCTTACGACATATGCTTACGCCATACTCTCACTGACGCCAATGAACTCGGCTACCTAACTGGCGTTGTACGAGACTGCAGGTAAAAGGAATATTTTTAGTCCAGAGGAATGTTCGCAGGGAATCAGAGTATCGCGAAAAAACACAGTGTTAGTGACAAAGCTGAGCGTCTTCAGGGCTCAAAAGGCGGCTGCCTCCAAAGTCACCAAATGTAGAGATAAACCTAAGGAAGCTGGAAAGCTCATGTTTCAGAGCTGGCAGCTATAAGTTGATGGTGAATTCAAAGAAAACCTTCGCGCTACTACTGGATGTGATCAGTAATTCATCATTGCGTAACGCTTCAGTGCTTGGAATTCGTTAGCCTTTTACAGGCTGCAGGATCGGGGAATCCTATTCTCTGTAGTTTTTCACGTTATGATGAATTACGTGTAAATCTCGAGAGCTTGTCCCGATTTCAGAGTTTCGCGTAGTTGGTTTTGAATTTGTTATGTTAAGGAAATGGACGGTTCCAGAAGTATCACCAGTAGTGAGCGAATGGACGTCTCCCACAAAAATCGCTTCGGTGCAAATAGCAACTGCATGCATTGTAGCAAGATTTGGAAGGACCACAGTGACAAAGACAACCTAATCAGTGGCGATTTTGGTTTCACCATGAACTAAGAGTTTCTTCCTTTTTGAGAATAAGAAGCGCATTTGGATGGTACCTCTCCTGTGCGATTATTCGCCGGCATAAGCCATTGTACTAGCCGACACCGTTTTATTGCTAATGGTAACTTTGGTAGAACGAACAAGTAACGCCTGATGAGTGACCCGCGTGGGATCCGAACATTTGCTTATTTTATGCATCCAATAGTACGGGTATCGCGGCGCGCCTCTGCGCTGTGACGCCCCACTAGATCCAATCAAAACATACATATATTATACACCAGGCGGCTACGCACGCTCTCACGCGCGCTAGGGGCTCTAGCCATAGGGACCGAGCCGCATGAGCTGATTTTCATTATAGACGTCCAGAGATGTCGATAGAGACAGCAGTTATGAATTTTCGCCCAAACCCCACTTCCTGTGGGCGGAGTCCGGTCCTGCCACCCGCCATAAGTGTCGCCTCTGCTCCTACCAAGCTTGAACTTTCTAGATCCTTAGGGACAGGAGTTATGGATTTTCGTATATAACTGTAAGAAACGATGCGAGCTTCGATGCACGCTCCGCCAATTGTGGGCGGCCATTTATGCTAGAGATACCTCCGATAATACTTCTCCTACATCAACTTTTTCCTGCTCTGTTGGCTTTCTCCGAACCGAGTTATAAATGTTTTCACAAAGCATTGCATTTCTGGAGAATGGAAGAATCTGGAGAATTTCTGCCCATCGGGGGTGGGTCTCATCAGTTCGACCTAACTTACCAATGCACACCTCTAGCTTCCCTTAAACCCCAGTTCTGAAGCCGTCTTGTGACTGAATTTGAACTCATGGTCCTCAGTACAGCTCATTTCGATGCACGCTCCGCCCACTGTGGGCGGGGCTCCGCCAGGCTGATGTGTGCTTTATACTTCTCAGGACATGGCCCACCCATTCCATGCTTGATCCGGTCTCTCCATGCAAATCTAAAGCAGCTAAGGAGTTTTGTGACAGACATAAGACAGACAGACGGACAGATAGACAGACAGACAGACAGACAGACGAAGCGCTTTATAGTAAGTAGGATGATGAGTTAGCAGTAAATGCGTACAATTATGACATTTCATGAGACTGTTACCTGGCAGGCGTTTCTAATATTTATGGGTCTGATAATGCTGGTAATCATTTTCAAAAACCGCTTTTTTTAGTAAAGGACTCTCGAGTGAGGGCATCGAAGAAACGACAAGACAGTTTGCTTGCGAGAACATCGCAGTCCTTGATTCGGAGGTGGTCAAACGCATTTTGAGGAAAAAAATAATGCCCATTGAATGGGTAAAAAGAATTATGGAAAGAAATATGAAAAATGGAACCAGTGAATCGATCGAGTAAGAGATTATCGGCAAAAATTATCTGCAACTGTGATTTATACTCTTTGTGATTGACCCAAGCGTTTTTACATAGCTTTAACAGCTTGATCATAGGTGACTATTTCTCATGATGAGTATTTGACAACCAGAAAGGCTAAACGGAGGCACACTGTTGAATGCACGGATGCATAAATAGGGATGGCCGAGGAAGGCGATATTGGGTTCTCTCAGAGTTCAACGACTTTAGTATAATCAGCGACCGACCGATCGAACGCGCTGACAGCACTGGACACCGATCGATACCGCTCATGCGGCTTTAAACGCCTTCTGTCCTGTGTCGTCAAGGCGTGGCTACCAACAAGGTCGGTCGGTTAATCGCCGGTTGAAACAGCGCATGTCGTTTACCTGTGGAAACACCCATTCACGGTGTGGCGATTTAGTTCACACTGGCAGGCGGACGGAGAAGTTCAACTCGAGAGAAAAGCCAGATTTGTCAGGTCAGTGGTCTGGGAGATGGGTTCGTTCCTTGCAAAAACCAAGGTGGATCTGAGAGCCTCGATTGCCCATATGTATATTATGTAGTACTTCGTAGTTATAAGCAGTAGGTATGACAACGTCTGAAGTTGGCGCCCTTCAGTTGGAAACTGGGATGACGTCTCAAGTGAAAAAAGTTTTCAAAATTAGCTCCGACGCAACTGCCATTCCCCTGGTGATTCCCATGAGATACGGCGATTTTAGACTGAACTTCCCAAGAAGGTTAAGGGCAGAATTCCTGCACCAAGAGGATCAACATCTGCTCCTTTCCGATTGTCCAGTTCGCCTGAAAGAACAATGACCTGATTCCTTGAAGCCAAACTGCTCCAAACTGCTCGAGCACCCCAATCGATAGACTCCATCCAGTGTTTCCTCAACGTTTAGACTCAACCGCGTCATTTTCGCGCGCTTCTCTGTAGATCAAATCGCCAGGATGACTAGATCTATAAGGGAGTTCAGCCAGCGAATCCGTGCATACAACTTTGTTTTAATATATCCATTCCGAAGCTTTGGCTTCTCTAATTCAATTTATTTACTGTGTTATCTCTTCCTATTGTCGGAAGGCTACATTGTATCTGTCAGTGAAAAGTGAATTATCAACTATTAATAAAAGTTCCTCCTATCTGCCTGTGAGTAGTTTGGAATATTGTGTCAAAAAATTCGATTACATGCTGCCTGGGGTCGTCCAGAGGGCGATTAGATGCAATCGTCAAGCTCAGGAGCCAATTCATACCAGCGATAATACAGTTCGAAAAAAAATCGAGTCTATAGGCGCTGATTAATCCGATCTAAGGATTGGATGTGCCCATTACTTTGATCTCCAATCAGGATCGTGAGGAGATTTTCTGTGTTTGGATGATGGGCCAGCTTATACCTAATAACTGCTCGTATCCTTCTGGTCAAACCTTGTCCACTTTGGCGGGAACACTTGGCACACGTTTATAGTAGGCGTCACAAGTATGTACGCTGCTTCAGCATATTCGCTTAGTGTCGCATTATTACTCAATTTCTTATAATTTTTTAGTTCCCTCCTCGTTCCCTGAAAAAAATCGTGAAGTGCGAGATTGGCAACTCTTTTATTTCACCAGGTTCTTTGTACTAGAATTTTCACGACAATTCACTGCTCGCAAATATAATAAATAATCTATATATGTATATAAATTAATCTCTAAATAAATATCGATGACAGAAGCAATTAAGGACTAGAGGATTCTTCACAGAAACTATCTCACTATATGCTCAACTTATAAGAAGGCTTCTCATGTCACAAAGTGCTGATCGTAACGAATCTTTGAATGCAGCCAGATTGGTTCGAGGATTTGACTTGAATGCAGAAGGTGCAAGGATAATGACGTCATTCTGGAGGTTATACGAGCAGCCATATCCATCCCGGACCACAGCCCCATAACACAGATAGCAATCGGGAATGTCTGGAGAAGTTGTGACCTGAAGACCGAGAATAACCACTTACTTCTATAATAAGTGCTAAACCAGTCTGCCCCTAAAATCCATAAAGTATAAATACACAACATCAAAATATCGAACGTCAACCAGTGTGGTCCCAGTGGGAAATAGTATAGGGAAACTGTAGATCCTCGACCAACTTTCCAACTTAACTGATTATGAGTTGAGTTCAATTTTTCAGGAAAAGGACCAGTATGGTCATAAAAACCTTATGGTTGAAGTAAAGTACCTAGCAGAATGCGGATTATCCTGATGTCTACCGTTTTCATTAGGCCCTTCTAAATCACCGCTGGTCAATCCGTTCCCTGTGGGCACCTCGGGCCGTGACAAGATAGAAGAATCGAAAAATTTCCCCAGACGCTGAGAGGCATTTTGAATCATTTTCTCACCTGACTAGTAGACAATGGGAACCGCAACACTTCCGCCCAAAGAGGATCTTGAAAGATATCCGGCAATTTCTCAATTTCGCCGCTTTCCACTGATTGTCTCGCCAGAACAAGAAGAGCACAAAGATGATTGTCGATACCGTGTCCGACAAGGTTCTGAAAGAAGAATTTCTATCGTTTTCAAGCGTAACTTCGAGGCATCGTACGACTCCTATCAAATGTTATGAATCTTAATTTAAGTGGGTCAAAAAACTCAATACTACTAAAGCTTGATGGGTTGAATTACAACTTTGGTAATATGACAGGTAATATGCTGGTATGGCCCCTGGTTGTGAGGTCTTGACCTGAAGATTCTGAAAGGAGACGGCTATAGGAGACAGCTCACCTCTTGTGTTATAAGTGCCTGTTTTTCAGCTGCTCGCCGCATAAGGACCAGTTTAGTTTCCTGAAAAGAAAACAGCAGTTCCTGAAAGATACTATGTAAGAATCTAATTGGCAGCAACGGTAAGAGTTGTCATTTCACCGTGATTCTGCAAACTCTCCAAATTACCTTAGATTCATTTTTCGTCATTGCTTTTACCCATTGTAAAGCTTCTCTCGTATTTGCTCGAATGTTGTCTACCCTGCCGGCACGAAATCGTCGAAGTGATGCAGATTCATAGGTAGAGACGAGGTAACCATGAAGCCTGAAATTCAGTTCTCGAACTTAATGAGATATTCCAAGATTGGCACTACTGCAATACAAGTTCACACAGTCAGTTTCACCCGCACCCAGCAGCGACCTGACCACGTGCAAAATGGGTGGTGAGGTGCTGGTTACGGTAGGTAGGTGGTACAGTTACAGTTATGGACCTCCTAATCCATATCCGAGACATTCAGAAGTATAAATTACCAAGTAGAAACTCACTTATAATGTGCCAACTGAAGTGCCAATTGAACAAAGCCATCAGGACTGAAACCGGATTTCTTCATGAAATTTCTACCGAAGTCTTTGAATACCAGCACCTCCAGGTCCAATTCCTTTGTGAGCCTGAAAACAATTACCGAGTTATCCTTTACGCAGAACGATTTTGGGGTTTATTTAATCGTTAGAAAGTATAACGGATTAAGGTTTGGGTTAAATGGTTCCGTTTTTCGAGATACGCCATAACGGTGTGCCACGAAACTCACTCGTCAAGCTCCGATGCTTGTTTCCGCAGTATCTCCAGTCCATCGGCACTTATATGCCATGTTAGAGGTTTAGCACTAATCTCACGTTCGGCTCGACTGACCTGAATGATGGCCATGATGGAGACCTCGATCGAAAGGCAGTAGTTCCACCCCGAAATTCAATAAGCTTCCTATACACTGATTTGATTGGTTGTCGGATTTCCAGAATACCGTAGAAAACAAAATGTAAGTGAAGTTAGTTGACAGGGACCCCTTTATTCCAAAATCGGTTTGTTTCCGACGGGATATAGGGAAAGAACTAAGACCATTCATAATCTAGCCCTACACAGCTGTGGAGAGCCAGATGCCTATCAATGCCTCACATTTTCTATGAGACTCGTAGAACACTGACATAGTCTTCGTTTTCATAGACATCTGGAGGATCAGTTTTAGTATGCCCATATCAAATGGATAAGTATCCAAGCTTTACCGTGCCTATATTTGTCCCATCTGTGCATATAGTATATATATGTTTATACTTCCTAATGGAAGAACTTACCATGACTCGTTTTCGATTTTCACGTTCATATCGGAGAGCACTTTCGGCCATCTTTATGATGACTATACCTTCGGCAGCGGAGTGCTCGATGCATAAACCATTTGTTCCACCGCTACTGACAACAAGCTGAAAAGGAGAAAAGGAAGAAATTTAGTGTGCAGTGTGCACTGCATTGACAGCTCAGATGTTAAAGAAGAGTTTCGAGAGTTTCTTTAATCAGTGTGGAGATTTTTTATATGAAATTCATGATTTAAACCACAAATTCCTTACCTGAATAGTCGCATCGTACCATCGATTCAAGCCGTGACCACGACTCCCACCACCAGTTAGGATATGCTTTCCCTGGTCGACAAGGCCTTTTTCATAGGATTGCGAATCCGCATTGTTCTGTGCTGGCGTGGTTTTTGTATCTTCATCGTCCAGGCAAACGACGAACAACGCATCACGAGCCCATGTCAGTGAAACACAGTTGGTGTCGACTACAAGATATGAGTCTAAAGGCAATAGGCAATAGAAAAAAATTTCAAAAATAAGATGGTTAGATGGTGTAAAAGCGTAAGTCTAAAAAGTAAGATTTTGGGACTCCCCAGTGGCCTTGATTACCGGAGCCGCCCTACTGACGGTCACCGTCTGGCTATGAGACGCAGCTTCCGCCCTACCGATCTATATTGCCGTCAGCCAAAGTGTTTTGAGTGCAAACCTGGCGTCGGCCACGGAAACAGCAAGAAGTTCTCTGCTCGTCCGGGCTCTCTCACAGAGATAGCATTTGAGGTGCGCAATTGGGAAGGGTGTCGTTACATAGCACAAGGGTAGAGGAGGAGTCTAGGATCTTACTTCTTGTTTGTGCATCCCAGGCCCCTTGAAAGATCCTTGAAAGGAGTTGTTACATTTACTCAAGAACGATTACTGACAAAATGGGGGGGGGGGGGCTCATTTTTCGAAAAGCAGGGAAAAAAAGCTGTGGGAACGCACGATCTGCGTTACTACATGATCCGTCCGTTCCTCCTGAAATTCCAACCTATAGCACTCGTTGATTGAGAGGGTTCTGTGTTCTTGTATGGGGATGGCGTGAGGCTCTCGTTCATTCAGTGGGTGTTGAAGTGTAAGGGGAAATGTTACCTCGAAATAGCGACAGTGAAGTCAGCTACGAACGATACCACCAAGATCGAAAAAAGGAAAATAAAGAGGCAACTGCATGTATCGTAGAAAGGCAATAATATTGTACTCGATCCCGGATACGCGATTGTAAGTTGGTGTGACAAAAAGTTTCAATAAGGACTCTGAAACGCACTCCCTTCTCGAATGCATGCCAGAAACGTGCCCGATCTGTCCCGAATCACCAGCTGCCAGCGCTACCAATGGGCTACGGCCTAATCCCTTCGTGCTCGGACATTCGCAATACTTGCCGGAGTTGGTGAAGAATATCGGCGAACGACAGGGTTTACCACCTGTACGTGTGTGCACTACGAAGGTCTGGAAAAATTGGTTTTAGATCAAATGAAAATGGGGAATATTCTTGCAAAATCGATAATAACTGTTTTGAATCGTAGGCATACCTGGTCTCGGGACATGACTAGAATGTGCTCATTCTCATGATTCCGACTTGATTTCGAAAAATGTACATCTTCGTCGACTTCGGGTTGCCTAAATGATTTTTCAGATAAGTGCAATATCAATTCCTGCCTCCGCATTAGGTCAACTTACCTATAACAGCCCAAGATTCTGTCATACTGCTGCATACACATATGGACTTTGACTTTTCCAGTCGAGATCTCCCGTTCTAACTGTTTTCTGAAAGAAGCCATTGATAGTTCTGGCCGTAAAATTTCCTTTGAAGACGCCGGTGACACCGCTCCACGGAAGGGAGGGATTGAAATTCAGTCCCCTATGGGAGCTTTGGGTTACAACAAACTTTTGACTGAGGACAAGGTAAAATTGGCACTCCCAACACAGTTCACATAAGGTTTCCTGGACTTGGGTCTGATCCTTCTTTGAGAGGAAACTGAAAGGAATCTTAGCCACCTAGGCAAGTTCGGAGAATTTTTTTGGAGAATCCGTTCCATTAGATGATTTTTCTCAGCGTTTTCTTGGCTGAAGGATAGCCTTCCCATTTTGTGAACATCTCAGTGAGTCCCTCCAACTGAGACTACTCTTATGTTCAGATAAATGAAACACTCACGTGTCAATTTTGTTTTTGTACTCTACGAAGCCTCTGATTAGAAGCGCTGTGTACCTGGAAATGAATGGCTTTTTAAGAGGTAGACCTTTTCATCAGTGAAAGTTAACCCTGAATAGAATGCCCATCACCTCAGCCAATCATCCTCTCCTTCGAAACGTTGCTGTGGAAAAATATATGCAGGGCTTACATTCACTGGTAACGGTAATCGGATTCGTAGATACATCTCGGGAAGCCAAAACTGATTGATCTGAAACTACCATAATTTCAGGACCCTTATACCCATATTGTTTGGTAGGTGACTTACTTACCCAGTTCTCTTCACTCTCAGCCAGTCGGAGCAACCTTTGCTGATAAATGAGACCTGTTTTTCTGAAATCGTAGACGGCTCTTTGCGTTCTCTGAAGTGGTTGATGACGTCCTTCGGCGACTACCTCGGCATATTCGATATAGCGATCGAGGGTGTGGTCTAATGACGGGATCGGGGGCTTGGGAAGAGCAACCTGAATTGGTTTGCAGGCTTATTTCGTGGAAGCGTTCTTCATAACTTACTACCTTATTCAAAAATCTTACTTTTAACTATCTTGTGACTCAAGGTCATTCAGGTCAAGTTTTTTACAATCTCATATGAACGAAGCTGTAACTGTAGAGGAAGCAGAACTACGGTAGTGTACTGGCTCGGGAGACCCCATTTCGAATTGGGGTCCCCCAGCTTAACGGAAACATTTTGTGTTTATCTTGTTTCAATAGTGAGACGTGGCCGCAAGTTGGTACTACCCTCATCCGTGGGTGGATGTTAGAATCGAATCCCTAACAAATGGCACGAGAGAGTTGTCTGACTTTGACAGTAGTCTCGCTAGTTGCGTCGAACTGTTGGCATCATTCTCACTGGCGCGGGTATGGGTACATTCACCCAGAACTAGATGGGCGCGACAAGTCGCGCGGCGAAATTCACGGCGATTCAAACTACTTTAGCGCCTATCATTGGGGCCCAGATTTGAAGTAGAGTCCACTAGTACAATCATCTGACCATACTAATGTTCTCTAATTCAAGTTTGCGCCCCAAAGATAGGTGCCAAAGTCGTCCTAATCGATACGAATCTCTCCGCGCCATTTGCCGCATCCCGTCCACTTCTGGGTGAATGTTCCGTCCCCCCACTGGCGCCACCGAACCTCCAATGTCCCTGGTCCTTCTCGCCCTCACTCACGCGTGCGTTAATCGATAGGGCGCCATTTTTCGAATCTCTCCGGTACATTACACGCCCAACATCCCCAACTCTTACCGTACTTTTGACTTGATTCGACAGCGGAAAACTAAGATTGCGGCGTGAGTCTATCGTCTCCACTTTTGTGAGATATGTGGGATATGCGCTGTCCAGGCCCGCGATGCATTGCCTGAGGGGAAGGCTGGGTTGTTTTAGGGAAATTGAAAAACGCTGGTGCCTTACAAGTGGAACTAATTATGACTTCATCGATTTCTGCTTTCAACAGGATGTCCAATTTATTGATAGACGTCTGTTAAGAGATGGAACCAACATATCAAAACCTTTTTCATTACAGTATTCCTATGCTAGTTTGGAAGTCGATCCATTGAAATGAAAAACTTAGGAAGCCGTACGCTGTATAATTTTTGTGCTATGCAATTGCTGTCATAAGAAACTCATTCAGAAGAGTTCATGGGTTGAAGGCACAGTTGACCATAATTTTGTGTAATTCAGATTATGATGAAAAATGGAAGAAAAGATCGAAAATAGTGCGATGGAGGTGAAGAAACTTCGTGAATCGGTGTTTGCGAAGTTAAAAAGGCTTCGAAAAATCGTTGAAAAGGAAACGCCCCACTCTTCTTCATCTCGTAGACGAGGATGAGATCAGAAAAATGTAACAGACTATGGTAAGTGAAAATTCACTCACTTATGGGCATAGGTAAACAAAAAATCCCTAGTAACAGCAAAAGTAGCTCACCTTTTTCGGCCTCTAGGAGTAGGAAATTGAATAAGGGATCACGGCAGAAAAAAAGCATAATACAGGAAAAAGAATGGGAGAAAAACATTGCCTCACCACTCAGCAATGTATTGATTGTGTGTGGGTCCTGACGCGAATACTTGCAATCCGTATCGCCTCGATACTCGTCTGACGTAACACCGATCAATTGCTGCTTTAGTGGCGATTTTTCTTTGGCACATGTTGCGCGGAACAAAAACAGTGTCGATAAAACATCGTCTCAGCCTGACATCGGCGTGAAAAATGACCTAAGTTAAAGACCGCGCTTCCTTGATACCTTGTATTGAGAACATAAAATTAGTGGCCTACAATTTCGACTAAGGGAAAATTGGAAAAAAATTCGGTAGCCGTAAACACACTAGAAAAAGCGGGACCCTGCTTCCAAGTGGATGAATGCGCAAAAAGAATAAGAATCTTCGGTTTGCCGACCTGCCGGAGGGCAGGATTAAGAGATCCTGCGGTCTTTAAGAAAAGGCCTAGGTCACGAGCGCAAGCTGAAGGAAATTGTTCAGAGCCGACTGCGATGTTCTACTTTTTATTCTGTTTGTTTTAGTAAGTAAAAGTGTAACTAAACGAACACCGTAGTCTGGTCGACTATCAAATTGAGCAACCACAGCTTCTTTGGTGAACTGCCGCTTACGAGACACCTTTGCGGTTAGGTATACTGCCAGGTCTGAACTTTTTGAAGGTGAAAGTGAAGCTACAGTAGGAAGTTCTGAAGAGATTATATAATAGTTTTGTATCGAGGTGCTCATTCATATGGCTCCGAGAAGGAGAAAAAAGCATTGGTAAAATGAGTGCATAATCGAAGATAAGACTGGAAAAGAATCAATCTAGAGAACGTCTTCTATATACATGGGAATCGTTCTGATAGGCTTTAAAAACAGGAGTTGTAAAGAGAAAGAGCCCAAGAGATCTCAAGGGTTAGTGAAATCAGGTGCTAAAAGATGATAGATGCTGGATTTAACTGCAGTGATAAAGACGGAAGGAAATTAGCTCACAAATTGCCCATCATTATTATGGGAGAGTCATAAGAAAGGAACTATCGACAGTAATCGAGAAAAGTTGGGGCTCGACAGGATTGAAACTCGTGACAGTGCGAGCTGTCGACGACGATGGTGGCACTCTGGCTGTTGTCATGAGAACGAAATTACTTTGACAAAGATCATAGTTGAAATCCAAATTGACGAGAAGTAGCTGGAGCTCTGGAACAACGTCGAGCAATACTTCGAGTTCTCAATTAGAATTGTTTACACTGGATACATATTTGTCAATAGTAGCTGCTGAAACTCACTACTATTCACTATTTGTTGTTTATTTTTCGATGAAGCCTTGAGGCGTTGCTATTTGAGCCTTCGCTATCTGACTAATAGTAATCTAATGGGAACTGCAAAAACTAATCTAATTCGCTGAAAGAGAGAAGAGTGAATCAGATGGAAGGGTATCTGGGAACGGCTCGAAAAGCTACATAACATTAAATCCTCCCGATGGCCGGGAACTTCTCTCAATTATAACTATTGATTTGGAATAAAAAGAAAATGGATCGAAATCAATTAGGATAAGTGGAGAGTCACATCCTGCCTATCTGTTCCTATGCCTTCTACGGTTAGCTATGGAAAGAGACCGGTAAGCAAGAAAGCAAGGCGATGTAGATTGCAACTCTTCGTCCTAGGAACCACAGACAATCAGCTGATCGCCGAGTGATAAGCGATGTTCTCCTCCCATTCTTTTTTCCTCTGTTATTCTCTTTGCTGCCGCGGTCCCTTATTTAATTTCCTACCCCAAGAGGCTGAAAAAGGTGAGCTATTATGCTGTCACTAGGTTTTTTTTGCTTACTTATGCTTATAAGTGAATGAATTTTGCTTTCCATAGTCTGTTATTCGCACCAGGACCCACACGTACGCAGTGTGACACATTGTATAGCTCGTCCGAATGCCCCACTATTCTTCATTTTTCTAAATAGTTTCATTCTCGTCCAGCCCCTTTTTAAGGGTTTTTCGAAGCCTTTTTTCACTTTGGGAACACCGATTCACGCAGTTTCTTCGCCTTCATCGCACCAGTTTCAATATTATTTTCCACTTTTTGTCATAATCTGGATCACCCAAAACTATCGTGAACTGTGCCTTCAAGAAAGATCTACGCAGAATGGCTGCCTCACCAACTCATCCAGTTGACTTCGTCAACTGGGTAAGTGCCTGTTTGAGTTGCTTCCTCACCGTCAATTGAGAACACTTTAGGAGATGGCTACAGAGATGGAAGCCGAAAGGATCCCTATTAATTGCACAGGGAATGGACACAAGCTGCTTGCTGGAGAGTTGCCAATGCCGGAAGCAAACAGTGGTTTCCACCAAGAAGAGATGTTGTTCTGCTGTTGTTGGAGCTGCACAGGTCTGCTTCACTTCAAGCTGTTATAAATGGTGGCAGCAGGTAAATACGCCGACCATCCACAAAAGCTCTGAAGGATTCTGGCTCAATAAATCTAGAAAACTAGCAAATCGTTTTGCAACTTGATAGTGCTATCCCACATGTTCCAGGGACCCCACAGGAAATATGGCGGGGAACGGCTGGGAGGATCTGCCCGAAACCTGGGTGTTTTTCTAGCCTCACAGCATTAACCACTACTACTTTGAAGTACTGAAATATCACCAGAAAGAGTGGCGCTCAGATGATTTAGCTACCCTCAAATCCTGTATTGAGAACTTTTCGGATCCCAGTCCGCAGGGAGGGGGAGGGGGGAAGGTGAAAGGCAAAGCAACTGCCAGAAGGGAGCATCGGGTTCAAGTGATAGAAAACAACGGCAAGTTACACTGCTGTCTATTCAAAATTAAATAATGAATTTCTGAAAATGCCCTATGCCGCATGTCTTGCAAGGCCTGTGCACCAACCTCATACATCAATCACCTCACGTGGGCTTCCCTTACGCTGTCCTATCGACTCCACTTGCTTTTTTTGGATGAAGGTGAATTGTCTTTTCTTTAAAAGGCTAATGAATTATCAGGGAGCGAAAAATAACTCTTCTTACTGGTACAGGAACAAAAAGAAAATGGCGAAAACCCACTTGAACACTTTCAAGTGATTGTCTGAATTCAAACGAAACTCAATAGAGCTCTACTTGACTGTCCATAAATTAAATAAACAGTTTCCAAGACCATGAGAGAGTGCCGAGATTATGCAAGCCTGACCCCTACGCTGGGCACAGCCTTCTGATGAAGAAATTTGAAGTAGTTCAGAGGTAGGAACAATTTGGATGTGATTAAAAAACAACCGTTAGGCAATGCAATTGTTACTTCGGGGCGAAAGTGGTTTAGTGGCAGGTGGCGCACTACCCCACGCGCACGGTCAGGGGCTCGAATCCCCGGATCGATATCCGCCTAGGCCAACCAAGGCTCCCTCCGCTCCGGGTTTGCTTGGTTGGTATCAGACTTGTCTGGGAGGATCAAAGCACTGACTTGTACGTCAAATGGCCGGCGCAATTGTATAGGCCATATACGCATTCAATACGCCACTACCATTCTTAATGGACGTCGAGTGTGGGGCACATCCATCAGACTGGATTGATTGACGTCCAAAGGCTTTATCTTTCATTCTTTTACTATTCCTTCATTTTTGCAGTAATGATGGTCCTTTTATGTAAGTAGTGGTACCACGAAATGGTATGGAACCGTTTGCTTCTGCTATCTCTGTGCCATCATTGTGTGAGGGTACAAATATTTTGCGAACAGACCGCCAGCCAGATCTGGTAGTTCTGCTTCGAATTCTCAGACATCCCATGATTGTATGTCGATAACCTCCACTTGGCAACAAATATGGCCTTGAGCTTTTCATTGCCCAAAAAGTCAAAACAGTGTGCAAGGGGGTGATTGGGCAGGGTAAGGATCCGAAAGTCATGGTGAATTCGGGAGGAAGGTGAGTACTTGATACCGACTTTCTCTAGAGTGTATTGATCAGAGTAGGACTATTAGTTTCCTCATAATTGCCTCTTTATCGAACAAAATGGAATTGTTTTTCACATTCACAAGATTACAGATAGCTTGCTTCATGACATCAGATGTGTGAATTGTCATCCATATCTCCTATCCATCAGAACTACCGAAGGATCAGATAGGAAGTAGGCCTGAACCCAGAATTCTTGACATTTCCTCTTATATCCTTCTCTCTTGAGACAGCTCAACTGTGACGAACTGATACGAACACCACTTTATTCCCTATCTCATTAGCGTACTATAAACCGTCTGGAGGGTATGACTGCACAGAAACGATAACTCACATATACATATGTCAAAATATGGAGCAAATGCAGATTTATTGAATGGAATGAAACAAATTTTGTTTAAAGCAATTCTTTATTTATGATCTTTTTGGTGGCAACACGTTCATTTTCCCTAGAGGCACAGTCCACGATAAAAGTGGTTTTTGAGATTCCCCCACAGGATGAATTTGAAGTCCCCGCGTATACCATATCTGGTACTATTAGGTCGGAAACGGCCTAGTTAGGGAGTTGTAAAGGCTCAAAGATTGGCCCGTGTGTATTCTCTGACGAGTTTCACTGGCATTGTAGAGGCTGCCCGGATCACAAGAGAACAGATGTAGGAAGTTCAAACAACTTGTCATTACCCGTAGCGACAGTGGCAGGCAGTTATGTATAATTCTGGCTTGATGTAGTCAGCTCTTTGTGCTATTGCAGTAACTGAAATCTCGTCCGAATACTCCTTCTGTGTTATTCCCGTCATGGTAATCTCGTCCTTCATTTTCCCTGCTTTTGAGGACTCTTATTTTTCTCAAAATCGTCGAATTTTCTTGCTTTCTTCGCTACCAGTGGACTATTTCCAACCTATACTTCCGCTTTTCGACTCTAAAGGGGTACCCAAAAATTATCATGAACTGTGCCTTCAAGTTAATGGTGCAGTGGTGCTCGGATTACGGTGTTGATACCCAATCATTTATACTATTTACGGTCAAACATTTATCTGGATATTTTGCCTTCTGGAGAGTGTTTGAGTGATGTTCGAGTTCAAACGACGGTTTATCTGTACTCATTCCAGAGGTTAGCTTGAGTTGACGTCAACTGATCCGTCAGTAGTAGTAATTCAAATGCATAGTCTCCAGGGTATTCTGGATACATTTACCAGCTTTGGCTTGATATTTTGCTGTACAAGCTATAAGCATATAAGCCATTAAAAAGGCGAGGGTAAGAAAGTCTCGCCAGTGAAAAAGATAAGAACACGGTGCCGAGATAGCACAAGCGCAAGAACGAGTTCCGTCCGAGGCTGAAGTTATGTCCATAACTTGCCAAAGTTGTGAGGCGTTTATTAGCGCTGTTGAAAGTACTACTGTAAGACCTAATTCAGTTGGACTTGTTCATGAAATGGTAATTGCGGTGGATGGAAGTCAAAAATTAGAGGGGTCTCCAAAAGAGAACGTTGCAATTAATAGATTCTTCTAATAGGCATTGTCTGCTGTGGGTGTCGATTACACGTTTGGCAGCGTCTAGACCTCGTTCTGCGAAAAATAGTTTCTACTCGTTCTGGTGCGACTCCGCACAGGAAATCAGAGTGGACGATGTCCTTCTCCCACTCAGGTATGATCATGTTCTCTGTCGAAGTGACATATCTTCCCCTACCTCCCCATAAACGAGGGAAGGCGTAAATCTCTCGAAAAAGTTTCATTCAGCATGTTACCGGTGGGGGAACAAGCCGTTTCTCTACACTGAGCTTCCCTCAAGTACTGATTAGAGGTACCTCTGCGAAACTTTATTCATATATACGAACATTCTGAGGGCTATTTAGAACCCTCAACCGATTAACTGAGGAGCAAATGAGCATACAAAAATTTGAGGAGCAAATGAGCATACAAAAATTAGAGGGATATTTTCACAATTTCACCGAAAAACAAGTATAGTTAATGCTGCGAATGGCCAAGAATGTAACCTGAGCACTAGTATTTGCTACGGGAGAAATAAAAAGCTTCTAGTTTAATTTCCAACTGAAGAGCCTGAACCTTCTGGGGAAGAGGCTTAACAGGACGGTTCTAAATACATGTCATTGCATATTTAACCTCCAAATTTTGTCGTTTTCTGTATTACTATGGACAGGACGCAGTGTCGCAAGGATAGATTATGTATTTTATCCAATCACAGTATCATTTAAATTTTTGAAAACTAACCATCAGAGAAAGAGCTTCATTAAAGCACAGGCGAAGTCAGTTTTCCTGTACGTATCTTCCCTGTATCATTAGTCCCTACTCCATATTCTGCTCATCTAGTAATTATATTTGAGGCCTCAAAGTCGTTTGTCGCTGGTTAACTCCGTTTGCGGGTTGCGCCCCGCATTCGACTTCCAATCAGGATCGTAGTGACTGCATTGAATGCGTATGTGGCCCATACAATATCCAGCCGATGTATGAGTCAGTGTTTTTATCGTCGCGTCTGTTACCAATTAGCCAACCCCGGAGGGACGGATGCTTTGGTTGGTTTGAGCGGATATCGATAAGGGACTCGAATCCGTGGTCATGCCTGTGTGATAGTGCACTATTTGCCATTACACCTTCTCCTCTCCAAGGGATGATTAATAACTGGGATCAACTGGAAATTTTGTTGTCAGTAGAATTTACTATCCAATCGCTCTGCTAAAATCATGCTCAGTTTCCCAAATTCTTCCAAAATTCCGACCCCTAATGAAAAAATCACCGTGCATAATGGATTTCAGGTTTAGGCTGGGACTGAGGATCAGTTTCAGGTTAGGACTAAAATCCACTATGCAAGGAGATTCTGGTCTTCCGTTTAGAAGATTGCGATTCCGTTTTCTCCTCTACACACTGCTTTGCTTCTTACACTACTCTAGTTGCTTTGAGGGTATCTCCCAGTTCAATCTTCCTAATGACTATCATTTAGAAATGAATTGCTCTGTGTCCTTCACGAGAAGGGGCCCACTGCTACATTGGATAGCTACAAAGACGATGGAGTAGGGAATTTCGCTCATGGAAAGTCGATATTCGATTGCTGGTCAATACATATACTTTTCTTTAAGAGGATCTCAACAGATGTTAGAGGTAGTTTCCGTTTTTTTTTCTCAGATGATTTAGCCTCCTTTCTGGATTTTTCAAAAAGTTTTAGCCCGAGAGTACCCCTAATTACCCAAAAATCAGCCCCATGGTATCTGTATTGCCCTGCAACTATTAAAAAATAGTTAAATCTCGGTAGAAATCAAAGCCCTTATGGTTATCAATCATATCAAGCAAACTGAAACCTCTTTTTCCCTATCATTTCTCTGTGACTGCCCTCTATTTCGAGGGATGTTCCAGTGAGACCAATTGGAAACAGAAATCTGATCGCTATCTGCCACTGATTTTGAGAATTTTCGAAGAACCCACCTTTACTTAGTCGTAAGTATGGGGAGCTCGGCCGTTTTACTTACCCTGGGTAAAATATACTTGCTAGAGGCTACTAGACTTGGCAGGGCTAAAAGGACAGGACCGCTCCCCTGTAGCAGCTCAGGAAAGTAGTAATTAAAGGTGATTGTTATATGGCACTCAAAGATGTTGACCACCGCCGACCACTCTAACCAGTATCAGTACCCACTTAATGACGAAGGGAAAGCTTTTGGGCTTATCCATACAGTTTTTGTGTGCCCCCACGATCGATTTCTATTCGGGCACTAAGGGCATATGTTTGCATACAAGGGGTGTTCAATGACTTGCTAAGTTCAATAGGCAGTGCTGTAAGCCTTGCAAATGAGACAAGTACTAATTGATCTGCCCAGAAAAATGAGAGGCTCAGATGCCATTCATGGGTATTGATCCACAGTCCGAACCAAGGGATAGGAGCGCCCTTTAGCACTATCCATTTACGCTCAATACCCTAAAGCGGCTCAAAGTTGGCACAGCCGCTACAACCCTAAGTGACCTCAGTGTTGGTTCTGGCTGGATGTCTGAAAAACTGAACCTGCGGACGTTGAAGGGCCAGAAAAGTTTGCTCTTTGAATTCAAAGCTCGCTATTAAGCCATCACTCGACAATGATTGAGCTAAACGGGCCAGAAAAAGCAGCAAAAGGCCTTGATTACTAGTAAAAAATCCTCCAACTCTTCACCGCTCAATATTTCTCACTGGTTGAATTCATGGCTCAATAAACTCGACTTTTGCAGCCCCGTGGGAGTGCCGCTACAATAATCGAGCTCAATAACTTCAAAGAGCACAAATCATGGACTGTACGGACTCACCGTCACGATGCTTCGAGTTGCGATGGAATATTTAGCCAGATGAACCACAGGTTTGAGAAACGTCCAGCCAAAAGTCATTTTTATTGCCGCGAATATCGACGGAGAATATTGACGGCACCGAGTGCTTTACAGGAAGGTTGCCGTCGGAAGGTCGGTCGGGATTTGTTAGTGTGAGGGGATTGCGTGCTATTTGACGTCAATGGGGATCGGCAACGATGGCTCGGTAGATAGTCGAGGAAGGGGGGAAAAGCGGGGCGAAAATTGAATGGGTTGAAAGCAATTTGTGTGTAGTGGTGGTGGTGGTGGTGGGTGAAATCATTGGCCAAGCCAAGCCAAGCCGTAGAAGAACGATGCGGCCAACGATGCGTCTCAGCAACGCTCTCGTCTCATCACAGCGCCGACGGGGCGACGATAGAGGTGATGGGCTTAATTAGATGAAGACGAAGAGTGTTTGGGGTAAGACAGTGATAAATCCCCGTCTCTCGTCTGTCCCCAAGGAATCGTTCATGGGGCACCCTTTCACTAATGGAATAGGAGGCTACTGACTTCGAAGAACACATTAGGAAAGATGAGCCTGTACTTGAGCCACGGAGACAAAAAGGAGGGGTAAGGAGACCTCTGTGAAACGAACCTCATACCATCCACAGCAGCAACCCTGCTGTCGCTGTTCGCAGCCGTTACCGTTTCGCTCCATATTGCACTAAAATCATCGATACCGTACGCTACCGTATACCTGATCACACAATGTAATGGTTTTTCTTTAGCTGTCTGTGACCTATACCTGTGCTCTGCTATTTCTCAAATACTTTATCAGATTCGCACAAAATTGTAAATAAATAGCGCTCTAAGCAATGCAATAGTAAACAAACAGACAGACACTTTGGCCACTGTCTACCACTGTGGATTCAATGGATCAAAGCCGGCTGGATATTCCGGTTGTGGGAAACTGTTCTGATAGTTTGGCCCTTGAGTACCGTAACTAGGAGTTTGATAGGTTTGTGCTGCCGTCATCTCCGTTGCATTGTTATCGTTCTCGATTTTTCCGTAGTTATCGTTTTTCAATGCCGTTATTTCCGGCTTGGGCGTAAGCGAATCGTACCCGTGGACCTTTTTCAGCATGAAAATCACGGGAGTATAGCCAACATTCAATACGAAGATAATAATATTCAGAGCAAAAAAGCTCATATTGCCCACGATCCAACCGGCAATGATTGGTCCAAATGCGTAAGCTAGTGAATAAGAAATGTCTGCAATTGCGTATACGGAACCGTAGACGGGTACATGGCGTGTATCCACGAGATATCCAAGCATTGGTAAAAGCGAAGTGTCGATAAGGGCAATGCCGAAGCACACGAAGCTCAGCGGAATAATCAGCTGCATAACTGACGTCGTATACGGAACGGCGAAGCATGATATTCCTTCCATAGCCAGACCAACAGAGGCGATCGCCCAAGTGTGATTTGGGAATGCCTTCAGAAGTTTGACGGTGACATAGACACCGAGCACATGGGGAAAGAAGGCCGGCAACCAGATGACCCCCACCAGCCACACAGGCGTGTCCGGCATACTTTCGGCCATCCAGTTGGTGATGGTCGGCTCAAGAAACGCCAGCGAGACGTTCGCCATAATTAGTGCTCCAGAGCAAATGGCGATCATTGGATCCATGAACAGACGCCACATGGGTGTACCTTTGATGCGTTCTCCAGCCGCATTGACGGCTGCACGTCGTCCAGGTTGGATCACCATGAAGACAGCCAGGGCATCAGCGAGGCAGACGAACGAGAGAATCAGGAATGGTACGGGTTTGCCGGCAAGTGAGTAAAGTACTGATCCGAACGGTGGTGCTACGAGACAGCCGAAGGAGATGAAGGCCAGGGCGATACCAAGTGCTGCTGATCGTTCATTTTCTTCGTTGAAACGGTCCGCGATCATAGCCAGTCCTGAGGTGTCAGCGAAAGCTGAGCCGAATCCCTGAAATAGAAGAATTTCTGATCGTCTTTGGAAAATCAGACTTTTTAGATGTTTACCCCATTCTTATGAGTTTGCCCTTATCATTCGATATTAGCATTTCCCCCAAATTGTGTCGGGGCCGTACATTATACCCCAAAAAACGTCTAGGGCCCTTCAATCACCAACATCGACTTATGGCTGCAAAAACCCCTGGGGAGATGTGGCCGGCTCGGCTTTCAAAATCGAAAAGCGACGATAAGGCAGACATGTCAGCGTGTTGTTCAAGATTTATGCTATTCACTAGAATCTTCGTTTACATAGCTAAGATTTATTTGAAAGCCCATTTTGCAAAGGACGATGTCTTCCACCGAGCGTATCCCTCCTATGCCAACCGGGGAGGGAGAGGGGTTAGCTACTACCCTGGGAAATTTCAAGTTTAACAAAAAATTGAAAAAAATCAGTTGAAGGAAACGAACCTGTAATGATCTGGCGAAGAACATGACCGTGTAGCTGTGTCCGAGAGCAAATATAGCTGTCGAACTGAACATCGTCACTAGACCGATGACCATAGGAAGTTCATAACCGATTCGGTCAATAATATAGCCAGAAAATGGATTGACGAATATTTGGATGAGTGCTTTTGAAGCGAATAACCAGCCAAGTTCCATTTCTTCGTCTTTGTAGTCGATTTTGGCACCAACGGCCCGTACTATGACGGTGCCGTTAGGAAGACGTTCGGTCTCATTGTGATAGCCATAGAATTCCACCGAATATGCATGAATATCACGAAGGTATTTCGGAATAATTGGCACAATAACCATGTAGAGCATGTTGTCGAGCAGTAGGGCCACGGAAACGATAACCAGTACGAGTTTCTTCTGATTCTGTGGCTGCTCTACCCATTGCTTCGTAGCTGCTCGGACAGCGTCCGAATCACGATTCAGGATTGGCACGTTGAAGCCCATTGTAGCGTGATTACGGTAGGATGATTAGGATGATGATAATGACGTTGATGATGAGAAGGAGCACGGTGACGAGCACGAGCACAGCGAGCACCAACCGATGGGCGGGGCGACTAGCGCTTCATCTCAGACACTGACAGACACATGACACAGCGCGGCGCCACACTCGCCTGCAACAAGCGAGAGCCGAGTCAATTAGATAGATCATCGCTCGCCCCGCCCACCGATAACATGATCACTAATCGATAATTTGGGAACTGTTCGATCGATATACATGACTGTAGTCTGTGGGCGGGACGTACAACAAACATGCGATACATAAATGGACGTTTACAGTAAGTTTTAGATGAAATCCATAAAAATCATCTCTGATTGGAGGATTGATTTGCCGATCAATAGCAGTGCATACAAGCAGGTGAATGTAAACTATGGTAATGGTAGATTTAGCTGATCGGTTATTGGGTTGTGAATTCGTAGGCCCCATAGGAGGGTAACGTCGTGATCCTAACATGAGGGCGTCACGGGGCATAACCCTCGGGATTTGCTGCAGCCAAATGTAATGAGCATACTGAATAGAAGATCATCCTATGAGGTTCCCTCAGAAAAGTATGAAAGTTCGGTGTAGAAGAGATTATTCTATACAGCAAGCATTGTGACAGTGCCATGGCGAAAGGCGCACTAGTTGGGGCGTGGCAAGCGGTGATAGTGGGCGGAATAGTTAAGATTGCACTCTCTTACATAAACTCTGCCCTCGAAGTAGAATTGTCGAAAAGAAAATTGCAGCGTGGAAAAGACGAATTGTTTGAAAGTAATGCTCGCTGGATCGAAGTTCTGCGGGGACCCAGCTCATCTCCTACATCCGCCAAAACCAACTGCGAAAACGAAACTTCACGGTTTTGAATGGGGTTCGGGTGAATTCAGTCGAATTTTTTGCAAAAGTATATCATCATTTACCCACATTCATGTTTAACGTAAATCGGGTTATCATAAATGGCCAATTTCGAGAGGAAGTATAGGAAGGGTTTGAAAGGCTCACAGAGCAAGACAGTGCTTAGATAGTTGTCTAGACACTCAACATGTTTTGGCTAGAGAGGCTGATTAGTTGTCTCACTGCGCATTATGGCCCCCGACCATCACATCAAGCTCACAAGAATCTGGGAAAAGGGTTGTATTACACCAATACAAGTACCAGTAAGCAACTTATGAGGGGGAGGGGGGAAAGAGCAGGTAGGAGAGGGGTAATAGAGTGGTAAGGGTTCTAGAAACCAACTTCAATACGGTATCTCAATTAAGGAGCATTTTCCGATGTGCAGCTTCAAGATCTTGGGCGTGAGTCCCTGCTCTGGGTTAATATCTGCTCCGCGCTTATGCTGCTTTTACTAGAATATGCTATACATATGGTGACGGAATGGATAGGACTGAGAAAAATGAGTGTTTGAGCGCTTGGTTTTCTTCAAAAATCCCTTTACAGAATCGGGCTATGCAGGGTAATCTTATTTATGAACTTCAAGTTGAATTCGTTAAATTTACATCCTCCAACGAATCCAACATCCAAAGAAGGCATAGCCACATATGCAACTGTGACTACTTGTTCATCGGCTAATTCAACCTCTTGATCCAATCAGTGATGAATTTCATGGATTTCACACCGTTACATTTAGAGCACAGATCTAGGTCACACAGTTTTTGAAGTTTTTATTTTATAAAATTTACAAAATCAAGAAAAGTGCTTACCTAGTAGAATGATTATTGAAGATAAACAAGAGCGATGACGCACCGAGACGAACCCGATTCTGTAAAACAATACTCACAGTAGTTCTTTGGTTGCTGCGATCAATAATCGATCAGAATTACGGCAGAGCAAATGATCTCGGTCAATCCACGAAACCAAAGCTATCAAATACAAATAAGATTCTAATTGACCATTGTATTTGCTACTGGAAAGGAACTTTACCAAGAAAAAGGAAATTCAAGCTCTAAAAGGCAAAAATAGGTTATCACTGTCAAGCCTGTTTATTTCTCGAGTTAGTTTGCTGAGGACAGAGGTGTTATAGCGGCTTGTATCACATTATCACACGCATGTTCGAGGATCAGATCCTGGCTCGATACTCGCTTAGCCCGATAAAGCTTATCATCCCTTTGGGGTAGCTTCAATAGTGCCAGACTTGTCGGGGAGGGCAGAAACGCTGGATTGTACATCGCCTTGTCACCCTACGTTTCTAAGGGTTGTACATCGGCTGGTCATCTCTACTATTCTGAGTACTAGTCGAATGCGGGGCGCATCCCAAAAACAGATTGATTATCGTTAAAAATTTTATTCTTCTAATCTTTGTGTGGTTTTTTGCTTGGAAACCACTTAGATCATATAGAGTATGAAAAATAAAACCTTTGGACATTTTTGAATCCTAACTGAGGGATGCGTCCTGCATTCGACTTGCCATTAGAATCGTAGTCACCTATTTGATGAGTATGTGGCTTACACAATGAATTGCGGTAGCCAGCCGATGTACGAGCCAGTGTTTTCTGCCCTCCTAGTCTAGTCTGGTTCTAGTTAACCGACCTCGAAGGGATGGCAGGATTGGTTGACCTAGGCGGAACCGATCCAGATTCCGAACCTGTGACCATGCGTGTGTGATAGTGCGCCACTTGCCACTGCACGACCTTTGCTCCCGGAGACCCAAAATTATTATAGAGATTTGTCAATAAGAGAATTTCCTTATGCAGAGAACATAGAAACACTGAATGGATGAGCTATTGGATGAAATGTTTAAAATAAATCTTGGAATCACATCATCATAAAAGCCAATAAACAGAATTAGTCGAAAAGAAACTTAATCTGCTCTCCGAAATCAATGAGTGCTAAATTTAAACCATTCATTTATTCTGATTTTTCAAATCATTCAATTGCGTATATTCAATTTTTCAAATTATTCCTAGCATATTGGGCGCAAATGAGGGAAAAATGAGACACAGGTAAGGAAGGTAACGAAGAGGCAATTCAGCACATGACGCTTGACTTTTCCACTTTTACTTTTTCTCAGGGTTCCTAGAATTTGAAAGGGATTTACCCATAATATGTTTTTATGCTTGATAAAACAACCAAATGTTGCCCTTATTGTTCATCCTTGTGAGATGAAGTTGCCATTTGGGAGATGTGAGTATGTGGGGATTAAAGACAATTCCACGAATACTTAAAGAGACTATTAACAGTAAGTAATGTCAAATATAAGAAAACAAAAAAGGAAATCTGAATAACTGTGCTGTGATAGGGTGCGAGCAGCGGTTCGATCTAACGGGGATTTCCATCGTCATAAAGCGACTCTACCCGGTCCCGCACTCCTCACTTGATTTCCAGCTGCAGAATACGAGGTGAACCACGGGGTTATTTACTAGTATATGGGAGCTCTCTGCACGTTTCGCCGATGACGGTTGATGGAGAAAACAGAATGGAAAGGGGAAATACCCAGCGCAGAACCAGAGCAGGAATGGGAAAAGAACTCGGCGGGGCATGCTGGACGCTTTCTGGTAGGAGTGATGAAGTAAGTGCAAAGGAGCTATCGTGCAGGAACAATCGAAAGTGGTCTAGAATATCATTCAAAGTAGAAGTGAGTGAATAATTAAGTTTAATTACCGACCACAGCCGAATATAACTCATTTTATGTTTCCGAGGAGTGCACTTTTTGTCCGGTCAGGAGAAGAAGGCTCGATACGTCAGACGATTGTCATCAACTATTTCCGCAAGGCTGTGAAGACTCACAAAGAAAAAAAAAACAGTCAACAACGTCAAAGGATTCAACACGAATCATGTCACTCTCTAATATAATCTCACAATTCAATGTTTAGGCGGCTGGCTCATAAGATTGGCCCTTCATGGACAGGTAAATTACAAGCTTTATTATGGAACCTTAGGAAATTTCTAGTCCTGAACTTTTGCTTAGACATAGGCCTCTGATGGGAGGAGTGGATGTGATGGCAAGTTAGGCGCTATCACTTACGCAGTTCAAATCCCATATCCATATCTGCCCAGGCTAACCGAGCGTTCCATCGCTCCGGGGTCGATTAACTGGTACCAGACCCGTCTGGGTGAATTACGCCAATCATTGTTTTTTTTTACCTCGGCTGGCCACAGCAAACCGTTGCATAGGTCAAAAATGCGTTCAAACGCCACTACATTTCTTACTGGAAGACAGATGCAGGTCGCATCTCAAGACTCCATTGACTGACGCCTGAGGCTTTATTCCTGATACCCTTCTGGTTTAACTTTTATCACAATATGTGGCCTTCTATATTCAATGAACCTAATAAAAAAAATGAATTTTTCGTTTTTTTCCACGTATATTTTCATGTGTACACTGTTCTCACCCTGATTAAGGTGGGGTGTTTACTTTGTTCACCCACTTAAACAGCCCTTAATTTCACCACTTCAAGGAGCATCCATGAAGAGATTACAAAATTTAAATCAGAAGTTCTTTCTTCCGAGCCTACCATTCACACATTCGAAACCACTCTAATTAAACTGAGCGATTTTTTCTGAGTGATATCCTTTCCATGAAATCTCTTCCCATAAATCAACTGGATGAAAATCCAGAGCTAAAAAAGTTTCAGAAAAGTTGAAAAGTTTCACAGCTTCAATCAAACGAATGATACTGAGCGAGAAAGGAAGACTTCATTCCTTGAGGGCATAGTGATAAATAAATAAATTTTGGGGTGTATTTTCAAAATCCCCATAAAATCCGGAAATTCACCATGCTCATTAAATTGTCTTTGAAGAGAAGGAAGGACTGAACACGAAGCAATCGTTCTGTGTGGGAATCGTGATCTCCACTGGAACTGTGCCCAAGACGGGAAATACCCCAATCTTTGAGAGATTCTTCCCATAACTTATAAATTGAGTCGACTGGAAGCTCTCTCGCTATGAGAACTAAATCATGATGGTTTGTATAACAATGAAAAAATAAAATATGGTAATTTTTATTGAAGTAGTCAACTCATTTTTGCCATTATAGTAATGTTTCGGCCAAGTCTTGCCATTTGGAATATGCTATAAATAATCGAGTGATTGGATTGATGATCTAGCGGGATTTAGCTATTACATTATTGCCAGTGAAAGATTGGGTAGCCTTTCTGTATGTACTTAAGCGATAAAGTGAGAATTTTCTTTTTTTAGCTGTGATTTCATATTAAAAAATTCCCAATCCCAGGGCGGAGAGTTCAGTTAGGAGCTCCTTGCTGTAATAACATTGCCATTTGCCGGAGTTCTTCACCTTTTCAGCACGCAGGCATATCAATAACTCGCATTAATTATGTTTTTTATTGTTCATTTATATGCTGGCGTCATTTAGTCGGCAAAAACTTTCAGGACCACAGTAGTAATCAAAGTTTCCGATCCGACTAGACACTAGACGGTTAAGTTCGACAGAAGTACGCCCTAATATCCGAAGCTACATGTGGAAGAGGTTGGGTACAGCTGCTAGATGTCATCGTACTTTTACAACACCAAATATTTTGCTAAACAGTGAGACTCAATTATATTCGGTAACCAAGCGAGCGCGCTCCAATAAAATAAATAAATAAATAAATAAATAAATAAACATAAGCTGGCTGAAAGAAGGATGGTGCAATGGCAAGTGTGACGCACGATCCCATGGATCAGGGATCGAATCCCGGGGCGATATCCGGCTTGCCCAGCTCTGACACCATCGTGTCAGGGTCGGGTAGTAGTAGGGACTGGTCTAGGAGGATGAAGCGGCTAGACACCGCATTTGATTATGTGGACCACACACACTCAAATACCACTACGATTCCGAATGGAAGTTGAGTGCGGGGCACACCCCTCAGACGTGATTGATTAACGCCAAATAAGCTTATCCTACCCTTTGTGCGGCTTGAAGAAAAATATCAGTTTGATACCGGAACAAGAGCATGCCGAACAAACTTTCTCAGTCTTAGGCTTGGTCAATTTTTATTATTTCCGTTTTGAAAAATTAGGAAAATGATTTTTTACAGCAGCGTGGCTCTAGAATCTTTCTTTGGCCACATACCCATTTGAACTCACCCGCAATCCCGATTGGGTAAAGATAGGACTTCTTAGGAGCTTTATCCTTTTATCTTGTTAGCCATCCTCGAAAGAAAGAACGTTTCTGTCAAGATAATATTGTTCCATCGTTTATCCATTCGTATACGATACTTAATTTCAGCTCATCTGTCAAAATCAAGACTTTTTCGGAGGGTAAAGTAATATAGATCTCTTCGCTGCTGAATCCCCAAATGCTTATCGGATAATTCCCGCAGAGGGCAAAGTCCCCAAGCGCATCATGCGGAGAAAGCAGTTCTGAAGTTGAATCATTATAGCGCAGCATTGGCTAAGACATTAATCATTCCTCCATTCTACCGTATTCCGCCTTTAGGAGATCCATCCATCAGCAATTCGCACGATCACTTCAAAGAAGCTCTAGAACCCGCCCCATAACACTCTCCTGCGGTTCTGCATTTATTCCAGCTAATCATCACTTTCTTCTACCCACGATTTATCGTAAAAAGGATAAAGGCAATTTGGCTGATCGATGAGGCTTTATTCATCGCGCCATGCGTAAGTTTTTCTTCGAGATTATGGATACACTTGATGCTTACTTAACCTGCAAGCTTGAGAAGTTATGTCTTTGGAAGAGTTTCCGTTACCCTTCCCACCCAAGTTACTCGTCCTCGTTCGCCTTCAACCTTTTTGTTCCAGGGTATGAAGCCGTGAACTGAGGTGTTCGCGGAACAGCTCAGAAAGGGCTTTAAGACCGAATGCTCGACACAAACTTCAATGGATTTCAGCAAGTTCAGGGAATTCCAGTTTAAATCTGGATTAATGTGAATTTACTGCAGGTACTTAAAGCACACCTGAAATGAGGGTGTTAACTGAAAAATGCTAAAATTATGAAAAAATGAAAAGGCGCATCATATAGAAGATTAGCCGGGCTGATATCAAAAAGTAAAGGATGAGGCACTGAGAGGCCTTCAAACCAATTTTTCGATGAAGAGCAGTGAATGGTTGGCATGTTGTATTCGATAAATTTCAGTAGTTCAACGATTTTAGCCATCCTGATCGTTCAAGGATCGATATTTTATTCACCATGACTCGGCCTTTTGCCTTTCTTGAGCTTAAAAATTGAATTCAAGTGAATCAGATGGAATCCAAATCTAGATGAGCCAACGGCAAATGGATGGTGTAGAATAGCCGGAATCCAGTTTCCTGTCCTCCAAAGTTTCTAGAAGAGTCAAAATACAGAAACGTTTTGTAAAAGCTGAAGTTCTTTTTGTACAGTCCAGGAATCGTAGGGCGTCGTGTGTTTCGGGTTTATAGACATGTCCCACTTCATACTACTTCTTCCATAACTGTGACTATAAGAAGAAAACAAGGGAATTAATATAGGACCAAAGATGGAACTAAGAAGCTCATATAAGTAGACAAATAAGGCTGAGCACCAATTCCATCCCTTTTTCCCTGGCCATATCTTTTTGCACGAGGCCTGTGAGTTGACTGAATTTTGCAATTTTCAAACCAATTGCCCTTATTCTGCCACTAGGGAATTCATCGTTGAATCTCTGGTTTCTGCTGAATTTTCAGCACCAGGTGACTAGAAATTACCTAATTTTTTCCAGGAAAAACAGATTAGAAGCAACTAGGTAAGTCAGAAGCGAGTCGATCGGAGACTGTCATGATCGGAGAATGTCAGTTTGAGGAAAAAAGCAGCATGACTTGAAGTTGTATATGCCCATCTATGTGAACATTGGATCTTAAAAAGGCAGGTATTCTCATTATCACAAAACTCTTTCGGGAGGAACCAAGCTTAGAATACTTAATTGATAATACTTGTAACGTCTGCACAGTCTGCTTTAGTAAGAAATTTGCGGATTCACGGCAGGTTTTTCAAATATCCCCTGAACGAGCTGGTTATTAGTGAGAGAAAGGAGAAGCCGAAGCAGAAGCACTGTAGAAGAAGTATTATAGAGGCAGATGCTTGCAAAGACGTTTTTCTAGCCAATTAGATGGGCATTGCACATGATATCAAGTTGTGCCCACTTTTTGTCAAATAGTTCCTCTGAAAAGCCGAGTCAGCGCACAATCGAATGCAATGTCCGGGGATCAAATCCTGCACTGGTACTCGCCGAAACCAACTAAGCCTTCCAACTCTCCAGACTTCGTTCATTGGTCATTGGTCAGACCGTAGAGTGAATAAGAGCACTGACTTGAACATGGATTGGTCAACGCAAGTCATTGTACAGGTCACATACGCATTCAAAACAGCCACTACGACTTTGAGTGGAAGTCGAATATGCGGCGCATCCCTGAAACGGGATCAATCTGTTCAAAGGGCTCTAGCTCTTATTGGCCGAGACCATTAAGATGTTCAAAGGAGCAAACCACCTCATTTCACCCCTCAGCGATTCTGTTCAAAAAATTATCGTCTTTTTGAGATCGATATGGGGTCTAAGCAAGGGGTTTTCGTAACTGACTGGTAAGAAGGTATTGACTATGACAGTCGAGTTGGATGACCAAAAATCAGTGGATGTTCCAGGAAGACCAATGAGTGCATCTCAAATGGGAATGTGTTTATAAAACCTTGGAAACTGGAAAAATTTAGGATATTATTGCAGCTGATATGACGTTTTCGACGTCTGTCGGAGATTAGGTAAGGGCGGACTATAGATTGATATTAATGAGTCTGGGAGGGTGTTTTCAGCTGACATCGTTCCAGAAGACCCTCGCTCTCAGCATTGAATAGCAGCTCATCGCCAAGGCTATTCACCGAACCGATTCCCTATTCAGAATTTCTTGCAACGTCTTGGAGAATTTCATGAAAGAGCATGAAAATATTAGAAAAGATTACGGTAGGGCATTTCTTTCGAAGAATTTGTAAGTACAAACCTGAAAGTGCTTAGTACAAAATGATGAGCCCTTGAAATCTACTGTCAAGAGCACAAAAGTGAGCGCTCTCTAAGTTTGATGTCCCTGAAGGGTGAAATCGGTAGGATGCATAATAACTACAAATTAACCTACAACTATCATGAACAATTCAACTCAGCACTAGGAATGTCTAGAAACCCCTGGAACTAACGGTAAAGTAACAATTTTTGCACTTCTATCAAACGTATCAGGGCGGTGTAGTGGTAAGCGACGTACTATCACAAACGCATGGTTACGAGTTTGAATCCTACATCGAAATCCGCCTTGGCCAACCATGCCCATGCCTGCGGGGTCGGTTAATTGGTACCGGGCTCGTCTGGGACGATAAAAGTTCTGACCTTTATATCGACTGGCCATATACCCATACAATAAGCCATTGGGATTCTGAACGGAAGTCGATTGCTGAGACGCATCCCTCAGATTGATCCACGGAGAAAGACTTTATCCCTCATCCTTACCCTTCATTGGAGTTATTAGGTTGCTCGGAAAGCATCTGCTAAAAATTTCACAACACCCCAGGCTTTCTGGAATGTTCTGGAAGTTTCCATGGAATTACTATACAAGGACGCCACTCACTTCCCTGCGTATAACATATCCGGCTATATCTTCATAGCTTATTCAACCCTATAACGGCAGAACTGCTCCACAATCAGCACGTACTTCTTAACGAGTTCGAATCCTACCATTGCGCTACTGAATTCCTTGAACCTGGGTCAAGCAGTGTGTCTTGAAATCTCAGATTACTGGGTGACATTAAAGGATAAAGGATAAAGTTCTAGGGCGGTAATCCATCTCAACTGAGGGATGCGCCCACGTACTCGACTTCCATTCAAAATCTTAGTGGCTAATGAGTGCGTATGTGGCCTATACAATGACTTGCGGTGGCCAGCCAATGTAGAAGTCAGTGCTTTTATCCTCCCAGACGTGTCTGGTACCAATTAGCCGACCCTGGAGGGAGGCAAGGCTCGTTTGGCCTAGGCAGGTATCGAACCGGGATTCGAACCTGTGTGAATGAGTGCGTGAAGAACACCACTTACCACTACACCACATCCGCCTAGGTATCATTATGTTGGGAAAAAGAGTAAAGTGGTTTATAACAAGGTGCATTGTAAATCCTCTACTCCAGAATAAATGTTGAACTTTTGGACCTGTGGATGGCGCATACAAGGCACATCGTGGATAGGTCGATTCGGATTTCTGTCTTCTTGGAATCGGATAGTTGGTAAGAGTGACATAGGAAACACGAAAATGGGTCAGAACTGTTGCGTTCAAATGAGCTTTCAAAAACCTCTTCAAAGAAAAACCTTTTGCGTGGGCTAACCCCCAACCAGGATATATCAACCGTCAGGAATTTCCTTCTTAGCCTTATAGTAGATGAAGTTGACTGAGCGAGAATTCCAAATTCCGTACTATGTGCTGTAGCCGATGGAATAAGATGCTCAAATAGAAAAGGCATCGCCAAGATCAACCAAGAAATATGTTAGAAGTCTCTAAACTAGACAGCAACCTTCTCGTTGTTGCACAGTCCGTTGAAGAAGGCATCAGAGATCAGCCAGCAGGGTTGCTTGAAATAAGAAGTTCTTTCAGCGACATTACTCCCGCAAACGCGAAGAACTTCTTCGGCGATTTTCTCCGATGGTACACGGACTTCAGGACGAGGCTCCAAGGTACGGGCTGCCTTCAGAGTGTCAATCTTCTCGAGATACCGTCGATTGTACGCGGACTCGATGGCAAAAAATCAGTCGGGATGTTCTGATTTTTCGTGACGAGAACGTGACGTGACGAGACCATCAGAACATTCCGATCACATCAGAACATGCCGTAGATCTGAGAAATAGTATTTAGTGGTGTCTCTGCAGGAGAAAATTCAGAGAGTCTGGGATTAGATGATGATAAACATCAATTCCGCTGAATGTATCTATGACTATTCTGCAAATGTGATGGACCTGCGGGACCTGCAAATGTGATGGACCTGCAAATGCGGTTTGAAGACCAAATTTATCTGGGAGAATCCGGGCTAGATAGAATCAATCGACGACCATTTTTCAGACGTAACTCGTCTCTGACTTGGAGCAGTGGCAGAAGGTTCCTCACCTGTTGCCCAGTCGTGGAGTCATACTGCCTACAAGCAAAAGTAAAGGTGTTGAGTATTCTACTCAAGCTTTCCCCGAAAGAAACACATTTCACTCTGGACGGCCTTCAGAATAGACGTCGAATATAGGCACATTCGAACACTACTACACCATTTATATGTTGGAGCAAGGAATATGGCGCATTCTATGTTTATAGCTCACTGCTCCTTTCCTTTTTCTCAAGTCGTTGTTGTTGTTCTACTTTGATTGCGATGTTTTTCAAAATCTGATGCTGTTTTCTGTTTACAAACCCTAGAAGATACTGAAAATTCATTGAAAATTCCTGACTGGAGAGAAAACACAACTTTGTTTCGAGTTTACTTGGTCAGCAACTCAAAAACAAACTCAGTCACCAGTCAGACCACCCCTGGGAGCACTTTCACGGACATCAGTCCCTGACGTTGATTACTACGACCTTTAAAGTGACGCTGTGTGGTTGAGACTGACTCTCCCCTAATATACGAGTGCGTGGGAAATTTGTTCATCGCTGGATGGATGTACTACGCTTTCTTCGCTCTCGAAATTACAGCTTTGTACATGTACATTTCCAGTTGCTATGGGTACAACTCGGACACTCGGGCAATCGAGCAAACCGCAGGAAAGGTAATAGGTCTTTCTTATGTCAGGTTATGTGGGATGTAAAGATTTAACAAAAAAAAAAACAGAACCGAAAAAAAGAACTACGAAGGTTTTAGTTCAAAGGCTCAAATGTATACTTTGGATTAGTTTTACTTACTACAAGCCCAGAGAAAACGACATTTACACTGATATTACGACGTAGTGGATAATTCACTAAGGTAATTCGGGAACTCGAGTGGTAGCAGGAATCTTCGGCGAAGATTTCACAGACGAGCAACTTGATACTCTTTGAGGGCAAGTTGAAAATTCTCAAATACCTTCGGTCATGTTCAAAAATTTGAGGATTTGAGGAGAACTCCCTCAGAAACTAAGTTCTTCCACGAGGCCTAAAATCTCGTCGAGATCGGACCAAAGCCATGTGACAGGTCATACACGAAATGAATGGGTAGGCGTGAGCTCCCAGCATTGAATATGAATAACATCTCGGTGAGTAACATCCGATTTTACTGATAGTGGGGTCCAGAAATCGGAGGAAAACCCAAAATTTGGAGCAGAACACTAACACTGTCTTGGTATCGACCTCGACATGAATAATTCCCAGTGAAGTCCTTCGAGCTCTCCGAAAGTACAGAGGATTTCTTAGTTTTCTAGTATCTCTATGTCTTACACCTGAGAAAGTGAACTCTGACCATCCAGTCACTTTCCTCACTAATGTTTGGGACCTTGGGCCTATTATACCCGTCGCTTTCGGAACACTCCAGAGAGGGGTTTTTTCTGGCAAAATCTTTGCAACACTACAACGAGGTACCATCGTTGGAGGCTAACCAGTTCAGGTAGGGTTTGCCATAGAGGAGATCACTCTCTCCAATCCTTATGCCAAACGAAACTTGTAAAGCTAGTGGAGCTCTCTTCTTTCCAGTTCTACCAGCCGTTTTGAAAGAAGAAGCGCCGAAATGTAAGCTGAATGAATAATTTCTATGTTGGAAAGCGGAAAAAGACATTTCCTGCAGTCAATCCTTCTGGTTGTCTATATTTACTGGTATTGGCTCTAGTCGAGTGCCAAGAATTTGTAGTCTAAGATCAATTTCCAGCTAGCAGATTATCACGAGAGCTGAAGGGGGGCTGAAGACAGCTTATGGCCACGACAACACTTAGAAATCGTTGATCTAGAGGAAAAATTATAGAACAGCATCCTATGAGACTGAAATGTAGCAAAGTTTGAATGGTAGAGAAGCTTCTATTCAGATGATGCTAACGCAAAAACGAAGAAGACCTTTGTTCCTCCGCATAGCGACGACACCCACCTTTATCTATGCACATAATTGATGGCGCAGGTAGGCAGAAAAGCCTTGAGGAGGTGGAATTTTGGAGTTTTTCGACAAAAATTTTTAAAAAACCCCAACGAATACATCGCAACCAGTCAGATTTCGTGGCCATGACAAATGGTAATCAAGCACGCGACGTGAAAGGCGTTAGCATAATAGGATGGGTGCGGATGTGCTTTACCAAATGTGAAAGCCCTTGAAAGCGTTTCCCAAGAGAATTTGGGAGAATGCCAAGAAAATCGGAGAATGCCGTTGTTACCAGTTGGCAGGAGGCTAACACCTTGAAAGACACAGTATCGAAAGTGGGCGGGGCGGCGAGTTGCGATTGGAGCAGGGAGAAGTTGGCGCTGGGCAGAGCAGAGAGCGAGGTGAAATGTGAGCCGCAGCAGCCTGCCTGATCGCTCCCCCCTCAGTTCCCAACCGACGATACTCACACACACTCCCCTGAGCCCCTGAGAAGCTCAACTCTGGCGTGAGTCCTCACTTGTGCCAGAAAATTACAGCTTTGTGAGATAGCGATTAATTCCGAGTCCCGAGAATCAGTGGTTGCCGGCCGGCCGACGGAAAATGAACGTAATCGTCTGCTGCATGAGAGGGCGCTACGCGGAAAGCTGAATACTCCGTAATTGCGATAAAATGAAGCTAATTTTTATGATCCCATCGCTACGGATTTGCGAGCCTAGCAGAGATGACGGAAAAAAGCCGCTTAGCGAGAAAAGAGCGAAACGAAGAGCAGAGCAGAAGGTAGTTGGCCTTCAGTCACAGGGATAAATCGGGATCCAGATGTGCCCGTGGGCTGTAGAGCAGGCAATCAGAGCAGGCCTGACGGTGCGTGCTTGACGCACAAGAATGGAAGCCTGATTGCTTAAAATCGAGTTAGTACTTCCTCCCCGTCAGCCGCAACCATAGTAAAGAGTCGGCCTTCTGCCTCGCCGAGCTGCTTCCACCTTAAATTGAATTTCGGACGAGTTTTTGTTCTTCCATGGCCAAGACGCCTTCGACAGCTTCCCGATCACAGGATGTTGCAAGCCAGAAAGGTCCTGCTCAGTGGAAAGGGCATTCTGGAGACTGAGCAAGCCATCTTGGTAATTTTAGATAGAACCACCTGATAAAAATGGATGATAAAACGATTAAAAGAGTATTATGAGATGAAGAAGAGGCACTGCATCGGAGTATCAGGTGATATAAAACCTAAAGGGCATAGCTGTGACTACGACCAAGCCATTTAGCCCACGAATCCCAACTTGAGTGCCTCCTATAACTGCTTAACTTTACTGGTGACCGAGATTTCGTGGAATATCTGATGCTCCCCCTCGAGCTCATTCCCAATTCCCCGAAAAGCACGGATGCGTTAAAGTTAGTGTGATTACCCCCTATGGGCTCCCAAAAGAAAGTTCGAACCGGTGTGTCCTAAAAGTAGTCAAAACGAAATCTAATAAGTTGCCATGTGCAAGTGGAAGTGGGATGGGTGAAAGTTCTGGTGGGATGGGTGGGATGCAATGGATAAGTCCCCAGACGATGCGTGCCTATATCGGCTAGTGAATTGCCCCACGCACTCTGCCAACCGCACTGAGCTCCTATTCCTGGCTGACGAGCTACTCATTCCCTTCGTCCATGAGTTGACCAGAGTTCAGTGCATGGGACTTCAACGACATCTGGAGGGATAGGCCGCTAAGGAGAAGCCTGTCGTGGGTATAGCTGGAACACCACGTGTTGGCAAAGCGAAATGAGAGCACTACGTGAGAAAAACCCCCCTTCGGCAGCATAATAATGACACTCACCAATTAATAACTAGTTCTAATTGCGAATGTGAGAAATCGAGAATACGAGAGGCATAGGATGCCGAAGTGTGGCACAAGCCACGACGACGACGGCAGCCAGCCAAGCACACCGTCTGCAAGCGGGGAAGAGGGTGAGGGATAGCGGGTGCTATGGTGAGATGGAAGAGGAAACTTTGGTGGGCATTTTGTAGTCGGTCGAAACAACATGTCTCTAGGGAGAATCGGAAACGCCTCGCCTCGCAGCCAGCAGCAAACGCCGCTTTGTTGAAGCCCAGTTAGAAAAACCCCCCATGACATCACACTTGGAGCTTCCTACAGTAGGGCAATCCGATTTCATGTGATGACGACGACTTTGCTAACACCTTGGGCAAAAACGTGAAGTAAAAAGAAATTGAGTTTCGACTGCCGCAGCTCAGAGACGTGAATTTGGAAGATCTCTTCCCCACGACCTTGTAAATATGTATATCTTTGAAAATCTCCAAAATTTCGGAGTTTCGAAAAAATACGACGAACTCCCATACAACGAGTTTGAGCTGAGGGCAAAACTTCGTGTCCGGACCGGAATTGAACCCGTACATGTAATTCTTGGCCTCATTATCCCTTTCACCTTGAAGACTGAAGTGTATTTTCAGAAAGTTTGGAAAAGATTCCCATTACCTGTTCTCGAAGGGTTTTAAAAGTGGGCTCAGGGAATGTACTACGGAGGGTCAGGCAGTGCAATCGGAGGGTGCTTGCCGGAACTATTGAAGTTGAACCCATTCCCAAAATTCTTGAACTAAGAAGGTCAATGATCCTTCTTTTTAGGACCTAAGTTACTCCGGAAACCCTGGTCGTTAGCGGGATTAAGCATTCAATGTAGCGATTCAATACCGCAATTTAGCAATAATGCAATATCTGGAACCTTTAGGCCAAATGTCCCGGATGAGCCTTCGTCCTATCGTTCACTGTAAATAAACGACCTCTTTCCTCATAGGTAATGCAACTGACACTTTTACATCAGGTCATGAGGTGGTCCCAGAGCGAATTGAGCCCCTTCCAGGTGCCTTCCGAGTCGTATCCATACAACGGGTGTTGGGAGTCACTCCACTGACAATGAGACAGACGGTGATGTCACTTCTTCGTCATAGTGGCAAAGTCACAACAATATAGTAGTAGTATGATATCAAAGCTGTAATTACCCTTTTCTATGGCAGAGCGATTGGAATCTTTGTAAAAAGGGATTCACACGGTGCTGACTATCCAAAAAAGACTTCAATTTCGAATATTTGACGTAAGCTGGCGAATTTTCAAGAAAATCTAAGAGGGGTAATCAATAGCCGTGAGAATCCAGCAACGTCGGGTCCAAAAGATAGCGAAATGAGGTTTTCTTGTCGTCCTTCTATCATCTATACGGTAACAACTTTTCGAAGTTGAAATGACAACTTCGGTTCCTGAATGAACTCTGGCCGATTGAGCTTAAGTCGTGATGACGAGCGGTTCCCATGGAATCATCGTATGTGAAGTCAAGCTGTGGCTATAAACCAGAATTGAGGTATGCCATAAAATGTCCTGTTCGTATGTCAAGAGCGATTTGAAGGGCAAAATTTCCGAAAATCTCCGGAAATACTTGATGGATATTGCCGAATCGCTTAATTGTCATCTGAAAGGGATAGGGGACATTTTTCTTCTGCCGTACCCCAATGCCAATGGCCCCAAGCTCAATGTGATGCTCGTTACTCTGAAAGGCTATCAAAGCCTATTCAAGTGCCGAATCGTTTAGAGTCCACTACCATTCAAGTCCAGGCTCATTGAGGCGGATAGGCTCTGGAAGGGGGTGTAGGTGACCGGGAGCGAATGCATGAGATACACATGCGGTAGCGGCTGGGGCATAACGAAGATTTCAATGTGCCCCACGGGGCGTAAATCGCATCAGCATCTATATCGGCAGCCTCCTGGACTGGGGAGCGGTCGATATAACCCCTCTCACTTTCCCATTCCTTCTTTCAATGTCTCATGGGATACATTTAGCGAGTCATGGAAACGAGATAGACGACATCTGCAAAAGAAAGTCCCTGCTCCTACCCAGAATTGGCTAACACCCAAGTATCATCGGCAAGCACTAATGAAGCTCTGAGAAAATTTTTAGGCAAAAAACTTTTTTCTGACGAAGAAGAAGACATCTGAGTACGGAGGAAAAAAATCCAACCAAAATAGGCTCGACGAGGACGTCAAGCGTAAATGGCAGAAATTGGACACCTCAACGCCGGCAGATTCTCACACATATCCATCACACATTCGGACGTCCTCCCTTTTAACGCCGAAATCCTCGCTAGCAGCTGGAAAACGATTGAAGAAATGGATGAAAAATACGGCAAGATCATCGAATCGGCCTTTGGACTTGGACGTTGGACCTCAAAAAAGCAATGTGGGAATCATTTCAATACTAAATCGACAACACTCCTGTTGAAAGGTTGCTGGTGATCTTCCTAAAAAGGTGGCAACAGACTAGCAGATCTGTAAATGATTTTTCTGATTTCAAGAGTATGAGTCCTCGATGAATCCTTGATTCCGACTGCCGGGCTTGCTACAGCAGATCAGCTGCTGAGGACTAACTTGACCTCCTGTAGGCGGAGTTGGCTGACTTCTACTTTTTACTGCGCTACTTGAAAACGCCATGTATCGACTATTTTGGGGCCTGGAGCTTCTTTCCAGCTCATAGCCTTCTTAACCCGCCTGATCATGGACAGGGTCCTCGACTTAGTAATTGCGACGGGGTCCAATGCTGAATTCTTGGGTTGACATCTTCAAAATCATGGGTTGTGATGGCCCTTTCCTGATGGTATCGAACTCGAAAGTTTCCTTCCCAATAAAACAGTCTGAAAATCTTTCTCGATAGAGAAGTCCTGTGTATTTCAATCTTTTTTGAGGTCTATCGTTACTGTATGATACCGTAACCTACATCGTTATACCAATACACCTCGAAGAAAATCGAGAATTATCAGCTGGCCGGTTTTTTCAGAAAGGAAATGGGGATTGGATTGCCCCAGCTCCTTAACAGATGGTAAACAGCGAGAAGGGAACTACTGAAAGACTTCTTTTCTGGTTTGCTCCTCACCTAATCCATCACACAGTCCTTCTAGCAACTTGATAGGCCCCTGGGACCAACCAGCCTGTTTGAACACATTTTGTCTGATAAGATATAGTGACCAGAGTCACAAAACGGACCAGCATAGAGCCTTCAAACTTCAGCGAAGAAAAAAAAGTATGTTGACAAACATCCAGATATGTCAAAGGGAAACCCTCTTATGGTTCTACTGAATGCTTTAAAACTTTTAGGTGAGTCCGCCCGCGTATAGTTCCGTTTTTCGGAGTAAAAGTAGGCAAAATACAATTGATAATTATTCAAAGGCACGGTTCACGATAGAAATGGTTTCTTAGATTTGCACGTGGTATGAATTCGAGGCCTCCTCTGATACCATAAGAGCCGAAATGAGGTCGGAAAACGTTCCGGATGGGGCACAATAAGAGGCCGGAGAGTGAAGGACGGTCAGTCTCCGCTCCTCGCTGGGCTGACTACAAACTGGTATTCGTACTATTCTAATATTATTCTACTCTATTCTACTTGAATAAATTGTTCTCAGCTACTTGTTTTTGCGTCCGGGCCAGCTGAATAAACAGAATTTCAGTGAACTATTGCGAATAAATATTTTCAACAATAGGGGCGAAATCAGCAGTTTGGGTGTGTTGTGTGCAGTTGCAGACATTGCGTCGCATTCGCCTACTCGCCCGAAAATTCCGCTAACCACCGTTTTTTCACTATGAAACTCGTCCAACCCCCTTTTTCCCTTCTTTTTTGAGCGTTTGTATTGCTTTCTATTTGTCGTTTTTTGCGGTTTTTTCGTTATTATCGCACTATCCTGGAGTGGGTCTATCGTTTTACGTGAAAAACGGATGCCCCAAAATTATCGTGAACTGTGCCTTTAAGTATTATGATACATGTAGATATAACTAGAAATCCAATTATCAACCGAGTTTTACTCGATAAATCTATGGGTTCAACTATTTGGTAATACGATAATGATAATAATCACCTTGATAATAAATTAATTCAGAAAATCATCATGATAGAGGCATTGAGCGATAGAAGATAAATTCCCGAAAAATTTAAAAACTCAAGAGCGTCATATTTCAAGTATTTGAATTCAAAGTCAGAAATTTAGTCATTTTCACAGTAAATGACTCAGAAAGGAGGGCTCAAGGATGAGGGACAGCTTGGGGTTGTCAACAAAATGATATCAAAACCTGAAGGTTACTTTTCCGGAGAACGCTACACTACCGCACCCTTCTATTTTATGGAGTTTCCCGCAGCAAAACGTCTGGTTACAGAAATACAGGGCAGCCTCCTCTTGCATAAACAAGCGGTATGATATTTCCATCAACTGGCAAGACGGTTAGGGTACTGGACTTCTCCGGGCTCACCCTGCAAAATTATAGGCTGTCTTAGACCTCTCTGGAAATATGAATTTGTCCCCCTACTTTGAAGTTTCTCTTACGCTTTCCTTAAGATTAACGTAGAACCACTTTCAATAATGTCTACAAGCCAGTGTTTAAAAAAGAAGGTTGATGGGTGCGAGGTTGACGTTTATAAAGTTTTATTTATTTGTTTGTTTGTTTATTGGGTTATTTACTTTATTACTCATTTGCAAGCCAAAGGCAACTGAAAGGTTTCTTCCAGAGATTAGAGTAAAGGTAGCTTTTCTTAGTAAATCATCTCTGACTGTGGTACCAAATGATGCGAAGTATCTGTGAAATCTGATCATCAGCCTAATTTCACTGCCTACTGCACAACTCTAAAGGAATTGCGAGGTTTGAAAATGTAATTAAGCTAGGAAATGCAAAAATGATACTTTCAAAAAGTCAAATTCTGCAATGACGGGAGTTCGAAAGCTTAGTGTTTTCGTTGGTATCAGAACTTTGCTATGGGTAGATTTCAGCAGATATGTTTGAAAATTTTCGCCATTTCCCAAGAGCCTAGCAGATTCATTTTACAATACAGGCCCACCTACATCTGTCTATCGTTTCCCTACGTATGCATGAGTGGTTTTTGTCTGTACCAGCTTCTGAAGAACGGAGAACTATTATTTACTAGCAATTAAATTAATGTAACCAGATCGCTTGTAAAACCAGTAGTCCTTGTTTAGAAGCACAAAACAGGATAGAAAGGGGTTCTCCCTTCTACTCCCCGGGGCCTACAAGGGCCACTAAGGCGGCGTCTGAACCTGAAGGCGGATGAGATCTCAGACGTGTTGTCAGACTTGAGATTTAACTATGTATTCGCACAACTACTCCAGCTAATGGTCAAGGGAGAACGGATGCTTTGAAGACATTTCTTCTTACTGTAGCCACCTGTACGCAATCATGCACATTGGGACAACTCGTCCAAACACTCCTTCCATGCCGTTTTCCATCCTACTCTCATCCAACACGATTGTCCCTTTTTTGAAGCTTTTTCTTTGTTTCAAAAACACCGGTTCTTTCAAACATGGGTACCCCATGATTATCGTGGGCTGAGCCATCAAAGGGAAAAAGGAAAACCTTTATTAATTTTCGAATCTTTTTCAAGAAAGTGGAAGTCGCTGAAAAGGGAGCATCTCAGATTATTAAAAAGCTTTTCAACTTTTATCTGAACTGGTTTCTGGAAAATCTCCATCTCAGATTACCGTAACCAAATTGCTTTTGACTAACAGCAGAAAAAAATTCAAAACAGATTTGAACAAAAACGGAACGGTGCAGCAGTCGACTTTGTGAGAGCTCTTGGAGCAGCAGCAGCTGAGAAAAATGAAAGGATGTCTAGTGGCAATTCAACCATTACATAATCCTATAATTGTTTTATGATTGTTCACAACACATTCCGTCAATGTCTAAGCTGCTTAAACTTTCATACCAGTAATGCCTCAGGCGCAGACAGCTGATTCAATCTTCCTCTACGCTCTCTACGTACCGGCTTCGATGATACCCCTCCCCCTGTAACAAAATCGGCAACTGGCAAAATCAAAGTGAAAGTTCATGGAAGATTAAATGGAATGCATTAAAAAACTAAATTTCTTGAAACTCTACCCTTGGAGTTAAAATGAGTACAGAGCGCGTCGTGGCGATGTTGAACATTGTACGAGTTTGCGCCGTGCACTGGACTCCCTTCCTTAAAGGTGAGGGTCCAGCAGTAGACCCAAATCCACAGAAGAGAACAACGCACCTTTTTTGCCATTTTATATTTCCTAAAGGGAACTTTTCTAGTAGTCTCCAGAACTTGTTTCTATTAGCCTCAAAAAGCCTCTTATTTGGGGGACGAAACTTCAGCTTAGAGGGGATCCGAACCCGTACTTGTGCTTTCCGGTCACCGTGTTCTTTATCCTCTACACTAGTGAGGTCCCAAGTTGAAAAACTTTCTGGTAGTTTCCTTAGACCAATATGAGACAAAAGGTGATATTTGCTACTTGTAGAAGTTCAAGTCTGAAAGTTTTAATGGGAAGAGCAAGTTTGAGAGTTGGCTTAGGAAAACAAGGAAGGGTAAGGGGAGTGCCCAGTGCAGGAATCTCATTTAATCAAATGGGATAGAGTATCATACAACTGTTATATGATGCATTATGTATCTATTTAATAATCCTAATAGAACAGATAGCTTTGAAAGGATTACAAGAAAATGGCAAGGTTGGAGACTGAAGTGCAAAAAAAGTTCGAAAGCTGACATAGTAGGTTCATTAGGCTATAAGACGGAATGGGGAATCCCAGTATTACGGCACCTTAGAAGCATATCTTTTTTTCCAAGGTCAGTCATTCTCAGAAGGGACACGTGTCCCAACCTTCTTTGGAAGCTGGAGGCACCTGAAAGACGATGAAGGTTTCAAGATGTACGGATAGGACCCGACCAATGTCATATTGTTGTAATCCCAAAGTAATGACTTGGAATCTAGGGAGACGAGACTGAGTCCAGGGATGGCCAGCATTCGAACTGAAGACATGCTCCTTCTACTTACCAACAGAAGTCAATTTGTTCAGAGCCAAGGATCACCTTCATCTTATGGAATTTAGCAGTTTCTAACAGTTGGTAAGGTTAAGCATGGCTGAAATTTTCTTGAAATTGAATACTTTCCCCTAACCCTCTTCAAAAACAGTCTGCTTCACTCTGTCGACCCAAAACTGTTTTTCAACAACGTTCTCCACCACTTCTTCTTCTGCTGTTTATTGAACTTTCCCTTATTTTCCGATGAAGAGCCGGATCGAGGTAGGGCAAAATTGTGGAATAAGACATGGGACAAAAGCGACTTTGTTTGAAAATCATCACCATAGCCTTCTCCCTAAATTTGAACGGTTTAAAGTCGTTGCGAGGTGTGAGCATGCAGTTGTCGAAGACAGAACTGGAACAGCTTCGTTCATTCCTTCAACCTTCTCAGCCAAGATCGCTCTTCTCCAATGTTCTGAGGCCCACTTCAGTATATTTATGGAAACGCAAAACAGAGTAGAGCTTTAGGCATATTCTCTCCCTGGAACACACTTTCCATCTAGGATTCAAAATCTACAGCTAGCCTACTACCCTAATCCAGTGCATCATGACGAATTCACGGGGCGAGAGAAACATATATACAGGCTTAACCTCTACCTAAATCAATTCTTTTACCCTTTCCTTCAAACAAAGTTGCACTGCAGTTGAACAAACAGATACGAGATGACGTTTCGGCGTTAATCGATCCCGCTTTGGTATACGCCGCCGCCTTCGACTTTCATCAGAATCGCAGTGGCGTATTGAATGCTCATGGGGCCTAAACAATGGCTTAAGCCACATACGGCTTGATTGGCCTGGTTATAGCTGCGGAATCCGATTTTATGAGCCGAGTACGAGATCGTGCTTCACCTACCACTACCCATATCTGGCCTTTTTGCAGTTGCATATGTCCTGAACTTTGAAATCTCATTTGTTTGAAAAAAAAAACAGTTTTTGTTACAGTTTTGCATTGATCAGTCACATCTTAGTATTTTTACTACCGGTAATACTTTTCCCTTGAAACTTTCTTTAAAGAATCTACATCTTGTTATCAAATCATGTTTGAAACCTGTAAGTGTGTTGTATTATTTAAAAGCAACAGTTATTGTTCGGGTGTCTTACGCACCGTCTCATGGGCGTGGTTTCTATGTGGGTGGAGTTTTCATCATATAGGCACACCGTTTTCCCCATTTGAAAGTGATTCTATGCAAAAACTGCTAGAGGTTGGCTAGTGATTGTTGGCGATCAATCAATAAAAGAAGGGTATTGACCAACTCACAATCAGTTGTCCCTAATGACAGTATGTTGGTCATCGCCAATTAGTGATTCTCTCTGTCTTACTACTTATTTATTTCAATTTATTGTTCATTTGTTTTGTTAGTATTACTGCATTAGGGAGTTGTTTTCCTGAAGTATTTTCATGTAAAATTTGTTAGGCTGGTGTTTCGGTAGAATCGTCTTCTGTGGAGGAACATTACGAAGCATTGTTAATTATTCGTTGTAATTTTTGTGCTCATTTTGTTAGTTGTCTTCCTTATTCTGCTCTTTTTTTTCTATGTGTTTACGTGTGTGCAACAAGTAAATAAATATATGGCTTGTTTGTCAATCCATTTTTCTTAACGATGTGGTAGTGTTCTGCATCCGGTCTATCAAAGGCTTTTCGGGTCAGCTGTTCCCTGCTCATTTGTTGCTATTCTTGTTAAGTACGGAACAACGACCACATTCTGGGTGGCAAGTCCTTGCGTAATGTAGCTTTGTTACGCAGATTGCCAACAGAAGAAGGCGGCACGGAAAGTTGGACAGTACCTTTGGGGTGCGCCTGGCATTCGACATTCACTCTGATTTGTAGTGACGTCGGATTGCCTATCTAGCGTCCACGGTAACATCCGAAGACTAGCCGATCAGCTCTCTGAATACGTCTGATATCAGTTTGCTTGAATAGGAGGCTGTGAGGATCAGTCGGATTCAGCAGGAGTCGATCCAACAGCCGATTCATTCAGGATTTGCGTAACAGCGACCCGCCGCCGGTGCCTCACCTTCCTGCACCGGGAGCTAGAAACGACAAAAAACTGGAAGCCAACTAGAACTTTTATTATAGCTAAAAAGTAAAAAAGATTATAGTGGACTTACATTCTCATTATGCAACGAGTAAAAAGTCTAAAACTCTTCAAACTCTTCAAAAACATCTTTTTGTTCAAATAGCCGGTCCAGAACATGCTAGCCTTTCATCCTTCCGGGGTCGATTAATTAGTACCAGACTCATATGGGAGGAAAAACGCATTGATTGTACATCAGCTGGCCACCGGAAGTCATTGCATAGGCAACAGACGCATTCAAAACGTCACTACGCTTCGAACGGAAGTCAATTGCATCGGCGCACATCCCAGAAATGGGTTGAATTGAAGTTCTTGGACTTTACTCTTTGTCCTTTATAGTCCTGTTCAGAGGCGAATTCTTCACAAGTTAACCGGAAGAAATCTTCTTAGCCGTATGATTTTTGAAAAGGTGGCATATAAGAGCTGTCCAACAGATGGAGAAGAGCATCTACATTCCTTCGACTTGTTTCAGAGAGTTAGTGTCCTCAATGGACAGTTTTCTCTAGCATTTTTCATGCTGCTCCTTGTTTTTACTGCCGTCAGCTCGATTTTCCTGGAATTGGATCAAAATGGAATCGTGGATCTGTGGTTCTGGATTTTAGAGGCTTACTATGGTTCCTCTAGTGCCACCTTTACCCTTCCAACCGAGACATGTAGCGTCTGAGGTCCCATACGACCAGGACCACATCAGGGCTCCTATCTCCTACATACATACATACTCTCGTAACAACCGCCTTTAAATGGCAACGTCTCCTAACCCTTAAAAGTTCTGCAGTGCTTCCCACTTCTGCATTTTTTTTTAGATTTTTTGGAGCGAAGTGCAGGGAGTACTGCTCCTCGTGGCGGCATTTCGAGCGGAAGCCGAAATTTCCTAGCTGGCTGAAATTACCACTCTTCTAACTGTTGGTTTTGCTGCAGTTTCTCCTTTGTGACCCTGGTGAACTGCTACCGAAGGGCTTCTTCTGATATGACAACCCTGTCATCCCCACCAGGATCCTTGCAAGGAAAAGTGGTTCTGTGCCCAAAGGGTCACCTAGGTTGACCAGCAGCCCCAACCATCGTAATCCTCTCTAAAAGGCTTCTGAATGAGCCAAGTTCCTTGTGATCTCAGCAGTCAGACTACTAGGGAGTCACAAATTTCCAATGGTTGGTACTTCGTGGCTACCTCAGAGCCCTTGCATGAGTCACCTCATGTAATAAATAAATAAATATATAATTACAGGCCACACCGATTGATAACCCTTGAAATCCTGGTACTAATAAGATTGCTGTAATCACGACCCATCATAGGTCGCGCATCACTCCCTCGCTTGTTTACGTCGAAAAGTTTTGTATATGTGAACGGGGGGCCAGGGAGGTCGCCGGGGAAGGAAGGGGGAAGGGAGGCGATGGGGCAAGGAGCGGCCTGGCAGCCGGCCGGCCGGGTGGCCGGCTGGCGGCGGCATTCCGTGGCGGCTTCCGCATCGATGGCGGGCCGCGTTGCGCGCCGCGTCGCAACGCCTGCCATCCGCCGCCGCCACCGCCACCGACCTCCCACACCGGTCGGCCACCTCACGTTTGTCAACTCGCCATACTAACTCTTACTCTTCATTCAAGTCTTATTAGAAAGTTTCTCGGGAGGTTCCCATATCATCTTCACTCCGATTTCATCTTCCGGGCGAGTTTTGCTCATAGGACATCGCTAATATTGCTCGTATATTTCTTGGGTCCTGCGAATTTATCGAAATTCCCGTGCTCTCAAACTTTCTAGACTTTTACAATCGCCGATTTTGATCTGATTTTTATATACAGTCTGATATCGATTGATTAAGAACTAGTTTTTGATCTTTATAGAGTTTTTTTTTAACTGAAATCTACAGAGGATGTCGGAGCACGCAGAGGAATCTGAAGACAGTGAAGGACTTCTTAAGGACGCATTTGATGAAGATACACTTACGCAGGTATGTGGGTTTACCCACCAGCCGCGCCAGCCCACTCACGTGAAATGATCCACCAGAGGGAGGGCGGATGGGAGCAGCTGTACTACATGACTTTTTGGAACGGTCAGGGTAGGGTGGCTGAAGGGAATGTTTTTTCGGGAAAGTGATGAAATATGAATGAAATAGGAATGTAAATGTTCCCTCCTTCCCCCTCCTTACTCAGAGACCCAGTGTGGGAAGGGCGCCTCGATGAAGCTTCTACACGACTTTACAGAAGGAGACTCGCATAGAGGGGTTTGATAGTGATCTATTTTTCCATAAACCTCTTCAGTGTCTTCTGGCAGTTTCTAGAAATTTCTGGAATCCTGTTTACCTAATGAGTAACTCTGTAAATTTTCAGTTAAGCAGCCTGATCGCTTCCGGTAGGGGTGTACGCATGGACGAAACACCAGCCTTCAATATGCGTCTTATAGCTGAGGTAGGGCACATTTGTTGAAGAAGTTTTTCTTGAAAAAAGTCAATTTCATTCTAAATGGAAGGAAGATGAAAAAAAAGGAGATAGAAAAAAGGAAATGAAGATGAATTCCCCCTTCTTTGTCTATAGAGAAAAGGAAATGGAGATGAATTTCTCCTCCTTTGTCATGCCAGCCATATGCCCTTCGTCAGGCCTGGGCTTTTTCCCCTTTTTGTTTTCCTTTTCGTTTCGTTTTTATTGTGTCGTTAACATGATTTACTGCCAATGCAATACATCGTCGTCCAATCGTCCAACCCAATCTGTCGACAATGAAAAAGATACGTATCGATTGAGCTTGTCATTTAATGTCGTCAATCAATTTTATTTGTTTAGTTACAGCCTCCCACACCGTTTTCGCGATCACGTCATCCTCCCACTCTTCCTCCTTCTCCTCTACGATCCTTTTGCTCCTTTTGTTTTCTCTAGGAATTGTTCGTCCCGAAACGGCTTTTTGTTTTCTGAAGGCAGTCGGCCGTATTCCGGGAGGCTGACGTCTGGCATCTCCCGTCTACCCGAGGCCAATGGGTTCACTCAGCTGACGCAGCACGGCCTCTGGTTTTTGCCTCCCGTTGGCCTCGGTGATCGAAGTTTTTCGAGGGTTCCCATTGTCCAATCTGCTCTTATCATTCGGAATTTCATCTGTGAACAGGGCGTTGCAGAGTTGAGTGGGCTCTTAGTAAATATCTACCATTCCCAAATAAAGGCATGACGTTAATGGGTGCCAAAGAGCATAAAGAAGTGAGTAGTAGTCGAATTGTCCTCCTGACTAATCGATAATTTAGAGGACGACCTCTACAGACGTTTCGAGATTACGTCCATTCTAAGCCGGAATGGTGATTGTCTTTGTTATTTATTTATTTGTTTATTTAATTATCCATAACTCTGGGAGACTCACGTGGAAGAGAGTCACGGCTGTAGAACGAGGAAAACGTGACGTAGAGTTACGGAACCTAATTATTACATTTCTAAGAGTCTTGCCCACAAGATCCTTCTCAGAGGCTCCCATCCCTGAAGGAGACCCGGACTATTGCTCTATCATCCATACATCTTCTTTGTCCCATGGACTACTCTATTCATTTCTTTTGAGTGTCCTCACATCACTTTTTTCGTAAATGGAGTGGTGAGACAATAAATCCTTTGTCGTGCTTGAACACCTAAGAAACAGAGTGCTTTCTGCGTCTCTTACACGGGATACTCCCTTGTTGTGTCTTTTTTTTGACGTTCGCAAATTCATCCCTTGAACGTTTAAAGCCATTTCCGAGTGGAACGGGAGCAAGACTTCCTTCCTGAAGCTTTTTCATCGCATTTACGACTTCACACGCTTCACTATCTTCCGAGACCTCGTCATCGCAATCTGCGCTATCTTGCTTGCTGCAGGGTCATCGGGTTTCTTGCTGTGATATTCGTGAAAGTATCTCAGAGAGATATGGAAGCGATGAGGTCTTTTAGAAGCCTTTTTAATAATTAGTTTGAAAAAATTTAGCAGGCCCGGCTTGACCGCTTTCTTCACCGCTTTTCCTTTGGAAAAGTTTCCCTTCATCTTCGATTCGGGGATATATTGGGTTGTCCGAAAAGTTCCCGCCGATTTTTGATACCCCGGATTTATCAACCGTTGTGCAAAAGGTCAAGGACCCAACCTGAAAAAGTTATATGTATTCTGAAAGGGTAGATCCTCCTCTATATTCCTATTAGATTCTGTCAACATATGTCGAAGTATGTCTGTACAGGACTCGGATGAAAATGGAGAACCACTGCGCGCATTTTCGGCATCTAATGTATTTCTTCTACCGCAAGGCCTAGAATGCGGCTCAAGCCGCATGAAAGATATATGACGTTCGAGTAGACCATGCCCTACAGGAACGTACAGTGCATGACTAGTTTGCGGAACCCAAACGGAGTGAATTTGCCTTCGAAGACCGGCAACCCTTTGGAAGACTATCATCAGTTTAAACGATCAACTCAAAATGTTAACTGAAGCAAATCGGCGCATCACTACTCGTGGAGTAAGACAAGGGCTTACTGTTTCCAAATTAACCATCCATGGTCATCTGCAGACGCTTGGTTTTGTAAAGCGCCTCGATGTTTAGATATCTCGCGAAAAGAGCGAGCGCAATGCGATGGACCGCGCCTCCATGCGCGACTCGTTGCTCGAACGAAATAAAAATGAGCCGTTTCTGAAACACATGAGCACGAGGGACGAAAATCGGATTGTGTACAGCAATGAGGAGCGGAAAAGATCGTGGAGCCCCCCTAATGAGCCGCCACAAACCGCTGCAAAAGTCAAAATCCAGGTGCGTATGACTATGCCGAGTTGCTGATGGGATTTCAGGGGAATCACTTACCATGAGCTGTTGTCGCACAATCAAAATATCATTTAGGAAAGGTACTATAGTTAGCTAGAAAATATGGAGGCAGCGATAAACCAAAAGCGACCCGAAGTGGCAATTGTGAGGGTGTAATGTTCTAACAGGGTACCTCCGGACCACACGTATATTTGGCCACTCGTCACAAGTTGCTAAAGCTTGCAAGGGATGTCTTACCACACCCCCCATATAGTCCAGACATAGCACCATCAGAATACCACTTGTTTAGGTTTCTGCAAAATTCCTTGAATGGAAATCGTTCAATCCGCTGAAGGACTGCAAAAAGCACCTGAGAGGGTTTTTCGATTTTAACTCTGAAACTTTCTATGGAAGAGGGGAACTGGAACCTACAGGAAAATGACGAAGCCTTACTGAACAGAATGGAGGATATACTGTTCAATCAAAGGATTTCTTCTTCTAAGAATTTTCATTCAAACATGAATCAGAAATCGGCGGGAACTTTTCGGACAACCCAATAAAAGGTGTCAGTGAAGGTTCTGGGAAGAAATTCGGGCAAACGTAGGAGTTAGCAAATCATACCCTTGACGTCATGCTCGGCTCTGTACGAGAGGTCTCACTTTTTCTTTCACTGCTTTCCTCTTCTCTATACCGAACTGAAACATTTGGTCCCAATTACATATAGTGAGATAGTTTTACCGTTCTTATAGCGCATTTCGCGATCTCTTGAGAAAAAAAAACTGTTGAGTAGGTTTAGGGTTTTAGCCACGCCTCCTGCGATAGCTCCGCCCTCGAATGAGTGGTGTGGATTTGTTCAAGGCAGCTGAATTTTCAGCTGATCTTGTCGTCTGATTTTTATTCAGCCTCAGTTAGCAAGCCGTTCCTTTATTTTACTTCAAAACTGTAAACGTTAGAGAGCTACTAATGCAGAATGCTCATCGCCTTGAACAAACAGCGAAACCAAAAGCTTTGCTGAGCAGTTTGGACGGTTTCACTTCATTTTTCTGAACTGCTGAACTAACCAACGCCTCCGCTCCCATTTCCGAAACCCCTTTATCAACATCATTTTATCGTGAAATGTGCCTTTAAAATGCCATAAAACCACTAGGCGCGGTATTGGATGGCCGTTTATGCCAATGGAAAGCGAAAGGAATTTGGATATCTGTTTTTACACCTGAGCATGCCGTAATGGAACAGCTTAAATCTTGTGGTCCACATGAGTAGGAAGAAAATCATTCGGGTGTCATCTATACTGTTTGGATGCCATGTCAACTCTACCCTTACCTCCTTGTAATCCTTTTCTATCCATTGTTGATGGTTCTGTGGTTAGAGACGCACTTCACCTGTGCGGTCGCAAGATCGACCTTAAGCGGAACGAACGAACTTCTAATTCCTTATCGAGGCCAATCGGCCGAAACACTAAAGGGTAGTAACGCTGAGTGGGACTGCAATCAGCTCAAAAGATAATAGTGGAGACGGACTTTTTCGTGATCCTATCGAGAAGTCGAGTACATGGTGCCACCCAGAGGGTCGATCAATGCTATGGTTGGTGGTATTCCGCCAGAACCAGTAGAACCCGTCAGCCTCACTTTGTGATGACTTAGGGGAGTCTTGTCGCCATCTGGGAATCTACTGTATGACCTCGCTTGATAGTTAGAGGATATGCCCAGTTCACTTATAGTCGGTAGCATCCAGAACGACCACCCAGGAGACGCCCGCGTATATGTCCAACAAACGAATATTGTTTAGAAACCCTACGTCAGCCATGCGGACTGATTCCTATGGGGCACTTTTCATAGATGAGAAAAGTGTCGTCATAAATTGGGTACGGATAGGAAAAGCAGAATAAAGGGTCCATTTGGTCCATTCGATCTCGTTGGAATGCATCCCCCATTAAACTTTCGTTTATGGTGAAAGGAATATAAGGATGATGCATAGCGACTTGCATAAATAACGAAGTAAACATCCATGTCGACGTTTTCATCGTTCCGCGTATGCAGCACATTGATTTAACCAGTAATGCTAAGGGGCTGAGGACTCCAAATCAGTTCACGCAGGAAATGTGCCATCTCTCTGATCATCCAACAAGGCCATGTCTCTAGCCACTGCGCTACCTACCGCCGTAAATATGTAAATTCGAAAGTCTGGCTCCAGAGTGCTGCACTTTTATTCCGAAGTGTTTCTCCTAAGTTCGACCCCTCAACATGAATGGCTGCTCCATTCCGGATGATGGGATGATTGTTAAGGTCTTTGGGCGTTGATCAATCCCGTCTGAGGTATGCGCCCCGCATTCGACCTCCATTCAGGATGGTAGTGGTGTATTGGATGCGTATGTGGCCTATACAATGACTTGCGGAGGCCTGCCGATGTACAAGTCGAAGCTTTTATCCTCCGAGACGAGCCTGATACCAATAAGCCGACTCCGGAGGGGTGGAAGGCTAGCTTCACCCAGGCGGATACCGGTCCGGGATTCGAACACGTGACCAGGTGCGTGTGATAGTGTGCCGCTTGTCACTACACCACGTTCGCCCTCAGAGTTTTTTCATATCATGGGTATTGTGTTCCATGGGTTTTTAATTCAGTGACTCTTTATTGTAGTGTGTACTAGTAAGCAAATTAGTAAATAAACAAATAAGTGATATGCGTACATGATAGAAATAGTGCCCTCCCCGTACGCTACCTTCCAGGAGGGTCATGAGATGCCTAACGTGATCAGAGGCAAATGACCCCAGCTGAGGCATCCCGAGGATCCGGGTGTGATCCATTTGAGGTTCAATATATGATTCACATGTGGACGTTGTGCTTCATTCCCAAATTCAGTTCGACTTCCTTTGAAGTAGCCAGGATCTGGTGGTCCTTCAAGAAATAATGGTTTCAAAACAAATGGCCACGTGCTCAATTTTAGGTCAAGTCCAGACGCTACCTTTACGATCACACCGATGAGGGATATAACCTGATTCCATGGCGAAACAATGCATGGGTAGAAATTGCTGAAACGCTCGATTCCAGTCGTGAGTTTTACCAACCAAATTTTAGGGCCTCCGCCTCGTCACGTCGGCGAACACGTGCTTGGACCCATTTCTTTTAAGATTCGTTTAAAAAAGAATAAACTTTGCACTTTACAGCTGAGCACGTGAAAACGCGATGGAAAACCCTTCGAGATCGTTTCAAAAAAGAAGAGAAGAAAGAGAAAATGACTGGAAAACCAGCCACATGGGTGTTTCAGAAACCGCTACGGTTTATACAAACAGTGCCCAAAGAACGACCGTGAGTTACATTCAGTCGCTTTTTTCCATTCGATTTGACTCCCTTTAATCACTTTTTCAATAATGCTTATGAGTAGGAGCCGGTTTTTTTTGTGTAAGCAGCCGTAGAAAGACCAAGCTCTCAGGAAGATGGTTCCACTATCACCCGAGATGTAGAGCCAGCCCTAATGGGTCAAGGTAATAAGACTCTGTCGCTAAGATGACCAGTTACCTGTCACACCTTCAATTTCTCCTTGTTTCCGAGGGCGTAAGTAGGACTCCATATTTTGATCTGTTCCTAACTGCATGCATTTGAAGGTAGGCCGGGATATATCGATCAGGTGCGCGTAAAATCAATACTTATCCTAAAGTGCAGTTGTTAGGGCACGAACATTACCTATGTTCTAAATGTGGCCTTGTCGTCCAAAATAGTTGTTTATTTCCCTGGGATCTATTTCGGTAAAAGAACGACGGTAGACATGCAGTTTTAGGAGCTCCCATATACTTTTGACTTTTGTGGTAAACTGTAAAGCTGCTGAGTTTCAGAGCTGATGATGGCATTATCAAGGACGAAGATAGCGGACATATCTCCCCAATGGAAACGGCGATCTCCTTCATCAAACAGGAGATGAACCGAGCTGCTGAAGCGGCAGCCGAGCCATCGACTACTGACGTTGTCGCGGATTCGCCATCTCTTACACCGCTCTCAAACCAAGGTCTGTGCTTCAGTTGTGAAAATCTGAAAGTAGAGCCTTCTAAGCCATCAATGCGAGACCGGACCTGGCGAAAATCCGGCGCAGCTGGCGTTGAAGAATTCGGTTCGTTCCTCTTAACCAATGAACATTTCAGATCCGTGCGATCTACCTCCTCCAGAAAAGCGGGCTCGATTTAGTCTGACCGATTCCATGCTCCCTATACCCCCTGCGTGAGTCGAAGCTTCTACGGGTTCTTTTTAACAGATGAAGAGCCCCACTTTCAGTCGCTTTCTCGCTCCGCCCATATGGCAGCGAATTGAGGATGAAGAGGAAGAGATGTTTGGACATCTGGTGGCGCTTCGGCTATCGAAGCTCAATACAAAAGCGAGAGAACTGGCTAAGGTCTGTTTTAAAGGTCATTTCCAGAGTCTTCCACACGAATTTCCTACTTTTTCAGATGCGGGTTCTTCAAGTGCTATTCGATGTGCAGTTCGGTGGCACTAATTCCTCAACATGATCTCAAAATCAACGGAGAAATTCAGCGAACAGCTGCGCACACTTTCAGTTGTTCGTTATTACCTTTGTGTGGTCCTAACATACGTTCTATTGCATGCTTTTTTTCGAGTTATGAGTTTTTCTAATGAAAATGTCTTTTTTTTTTGTTTTTCACAGCAAAAACCCACTGTTAGGGTGTGCTCCATACGTTATCTGCCACTGTTACTGGTCGTCTTATTGTTAGAGGCAGACAAGTTTAGTTCTGGCCTGCGGTGGCTACAGTCAGGAGGCTCGTCATGTGGCTATGACAAACACGAAACGAAAGCGGAGGTGCTGGTGATTCTGAGGTGCTCCCTCCGTGTCAGGGTCCAGAAACTGCCTGTACCTACGTATGCCTTCACCGAGCGGGGGAAATACACCTTGCCAGAACACCTTTATACACGGATGCCCAGGTTACACAAACATCAGTCACTCATGAACAAATAAACAAGTAAACAATACAAGTTTACTTTTTTGTTGTTTCTCGGGCTCTCTGGTTACGTTGGTGACCGCTTTCGTTCATTACTCTATTCATCATACATTATGTGGATTGAAGGGGGCGGGAAAGGGGACAGACGGCACAGAAGGGTTCGGACCTCTAAGGATATAGAATCACTTGTCCGACGAGTGTATTCTGCACGAATTAAGGTACTCAGGTTTACTCACTGGAAATGGAGGCCAAATCAAAGCAGAATTCTAGGAAGGGTCATGATGGGGCGGTATAAAGGACGCAAAACCGCTCGACTGATGCGCACACCCAAAGGCGGACGAGTACTCACAGCGTTGCAGAAGTTGTATTAGCATGCATCATTAACACCGAAGAGCACATGTTGTACGCAGGTAGCTCACTGTAGCCAGCTGTACGCAATGGCACCCATATTTGAACAGCTCGTCCAAATGCCCGTTCCATGCAATTTTTGCCATCATATTCTCGTCCAACTTTACTACTTTTCCCCATATGTTTCCCCGTCATATGTTTCCCCATATGAATCATAAGTTTCCCCGAATGAGCCGATATTCGCGTTTTCTTTCCCATTTTTGCACAATTAAAAACTATCACTTCCGCTATTCCTCTGAAGCTGGACAGAACGAAATTGTCGTGAACTGTCCTCCAATATGACCTTCATGATACATTTTTGTCGGCTTGCGGTGGCCTTCTAAGGCTTCAGGCCATGGTGGGTTAAACACGATTAAAGGGGAATTGCTTGGATGAAAATTGAATGTGGTTGTTCCCCTCCAGTAGAGTTCTTGGAAGTCTTATCTACAGAGGCGTGCAGGGTTTTCTGACTTGCAGACGATAATCACTCCAGTCATGTCATGATAATCACTCCAGTAGTATCAAAAGAAAAAGTTGCTTGATATGATAAGAAATGTCTGTCGGATGGTGGGTGTCCGTCGGAAGATTCCTCCCCCCCCCCCCCCACCCCCCTCCGCCCCCACCAGAGCTTTTGAAGAAAGTCGGTTTCTATCAAGGTGTATCTCAAAGACCGTCTGGAATAAGCTCATTCTAGGGTGAAGAGGGTTTACATGGAACATGTAGGTCTTCATGGCAAAGTTTTGCTACAAAACTTCTAAAGAGACTCCTAATGCGCTGCTTTTCGGCCAATCAGGCTTGAGCCTATCCTAAAAGCGCTGTTCACTTCTCGAGTAATGAAAGTTATGGAAGGAACCTAACAAATGTGAGAAAAATTGCTGATAAAGGCGGATACGATTACAGTAACCCTTATTCTACAAGATCTAATACCTGTAAGTTTACCTAGGCAGAGGTGACACTGACTCAATGGAAGCGACGACAGCCCACTCGTGCTCCGCACCACTCTGGGCGTCCCACTAGTTACTGTCCCGACGAGCCATGCCATTTGGAAGCAATGGAAAGGCCTCCCACCATAAGGTTAATCGCAGCAGCGTGGCGCAGTGGAAGCGTGCTGGGCCCATAACCCAGAGGTCGGTGGATCGAAACCACTCGCTGCTAATGCTTTTGTAGAGGTGGTAACCATACAGTTTCTTGCTATGCCGAGATACTTTTGAGGAAGAGGGCACTATTCCATCCACTATCAGCCAAAGACAAAGCTATCGCTAGTCAATTTGAGTGGAAATTACTTTTCAAGCCATTAGTTTTGTAGTCCAAGGAAGGGTGATTTTTGACTTTCAGAGCACTTTGTGATCCTCATGGGTGGGAGGCTCCCATGGGGTGCACAGTTGCCCTTTCTCTTCAATAATGAAGTACACAAACAAAATAAAAATAACAGATTTATTCAATATTCTGTACAGCTGCCAATGAGATTTGTACATTACCGGGTACATCAAAGGGAATATGCTAAAGGAAGAGGTGAAACTGTAGGAAAGTGAAGAATGAATGGTCGAATGTACAGAGCGTTTCTTGAAGGCTCAAATTTTCCCAGGGTTGAGATTGTTCCGCTCGAAATAGCCATCTCTCCTTGAGTTAGCGAAACCTCGGTAAAGTTATGGGACAGGGAAAGACACAGCAAAGACATGGCTGATCACAGCACGCTTCCCCGATCAAACACCCGCAACAAAGTGCCAGCAACGACGTCAGCCACCAATCGTCACGTTGAGGTGGTGGTTGTTGAACGTAACTGAAATTAAAAAGAATTTAGCGAAACTGTACATAATATATTAAGTTCGGGAAAAGTACATTAAAACTTTTAAATTCGAATAATAAAACGTGAAAAGATCAGGCATCGATCGGCCACCCAGTGAGCCATGCATTTCACTTCCATTCTGATTGAAGAGGGTTTGGACGGGTACCAAACAAGCTCAATTATTTCGATGGGCCAGCTGATATCAAAGCCGTATTATAAAGCACTCACCTACGATGTTAGGGTGTAGGTCCGGACGAAACTAAAATTCATTACGGGCACTCGGCTCTTATATTGACTCCCTAGCTTCCTCTTCACCGGTGGCGCCCTTACCCAAGGCCCCTTTTCGACGCGTCGTATATGTGAAGGAAGAGAATTCGCGTATTAAAATTGGGTTATGCTGTGTCAGATTACTGTAAAACCGAGTGCTCGTACTGAATTTTCGTTTCTGTGGAGAAAGGGTAGTGCTAGGTGGCGGATCACCACACGTGCACGGTCGAAGGATCAGGTGCCCGATCGCTGCCCACCCGAGTCGATCAGGCTTTCAATCACTCCGAGGACGATAGGTTTTACCAGAATCATCTGATGGTAATGGAGCTCTGACTTGGGCCGGTCTTAACCACTCATTATAAAGGGCCATACACGCATCCAAAACTTCACTACGATTCTAAATGGAAGCCGAATGTGGGCAAAAACAGGGACGATTATCGCTGAGGACTTTATCCTTGATCCTTTTTCATAATGGCCCCCAACCATGGACGGGGTAGGTTCGTTAAATTGTGGGCGAGAAAGCAGTTCCCTTACCCTTATCGTAACCTATGAACCCTTCAAAATGGCTCTGAACACAAAAATTGGGAAGGCCACGCTAGAAAATGGGTTACTCCATGGCAGGAATTCGTTCTTATGTATTAGTTCCACTGAACTGAGTGATTATCTCCCTCGCCACAGAAAGTGTTTACCACAAGTTAACCTATTTCTCTCTTTTGAAATTCGACATGACGAAATGCACGAAAGGAGGAAACACATGACTCATACATCCACGTGCAGTGGCGTGATGATCGATAGCACTTGGGACAGCTCCCAAAAACCTCACTTCGTTCATGGGTCAACAACGAAGTTACTGGTTTTCAAGGTTAAATTTGATCTATGAGTCATAAAGGGCTCGGAATTGTCACCATTAAGCGATCAACTAATTCATTTTAGCTATTTTCCATGGATTGGTCTTTCCCAAGGACCGATACGTCACGAGCCCCAGAAAATCACATCAAAATCCTGAATTTGGCTCGTAATCATGGAATTGGATCTAGTCCTCGATCCAGCAAATTGCACCCACTTGTAGAAATTGCCGGATTCAAGAGGATTAACTGTTCCGTAAGGTTTCTTGGAGTCACGAAAAATCGTTTTGAAATTTTAAATTTGACTCCTGATTACGGTGTACTGAAATTCTCTGCCTCTTACAGTGAATCGCAGCCAGCTCCAGAAATTGCGGATTTCGAGAGGTTTTCCCGTTTCGCGAGGTTACTAAAAGAACAAATGAGGAAAATAGTTGCTTTGATTTTCTTGTCATCGGTTCTTTCATCGGTTTAAAGGCACTGTTCACGAAAAAAAGGGTTTCGGAGATCTGCACATGGTTTGAATTCGACGCCCCCTTTGATACCATTTGTGCAGGAATGAGGTCGGAAAACGGTCTGGATAGGGCACAATAAGGGCAGGAACATTGGGGGACGGGAGGCCTCCGCCCCTCGCTAGGCTGACTACGAAATCTAATTGCCGTTCATCACTTTCGCATTGGGCGAAGTTGTTTGCTTGGGTGTGTTGTCTGCTATTGCAGACATTGCGTCGCCTAACTGCACTCACCCGAACACTCCCTCAACCGCCGTTCTTTCAATGTGAAACTCGTCCAACCCCCCTTTCCAGCTCTTTTTTGACCCTTTCAATTTCTTTTTGTTCATCGTTTTTTGCGCTTTTTTCGTTGTTATCGCTTTATTCTAGAGTAGTTCTATGAATTCCCGTCAAAAAAGGGTACCTTAAAATTATCGTAAACGGTGCCTTTAAGCGATGCTATTGTACGAATGAGAAGGATTGAGGCTTTCATTTTGGAATAATTTTTGCCGGAGGCAACAGCCCTTGCCTTTCCGAACAGAGCGCTGAAAAGGAAATTTATCTGGGGAAGTACGAGTAAATAAAAGCAGAAAAATGCGTCAGAGTTACGAAACAATACACCCGCTGGACATAGCTGATTATTGAACAGGCCAAATGTTATAAGAAGTAGCGCTAATATTTTGAGTGGCAAACGGATGCATGGCGCATCTTTAAAAAGACCGATCGATGCCGAATATCAGACATTTCATTTGAATTTTTCAACGAATGAAACGGATTGCAACGAATAAAACGATACTCACACAACTTGAGGAGCATATTGTCCTTCTGGATAGACATTTTGATGTGGATGAGGATTCTGATTCTGCGGGTAGTAGTAACCCTAAAAAATAAATTCAAAAAGAATGAATTCCAGAAGCATGGATGAGTGAAAATGAAATAAAATTTGAAAAAAAAAGAATTAAATAAGTAATAAAATGAAAAAAGAGGATTAAGACTGATAGAAAAAAGAGAAGTGGATGATTAGTCAAGGTAGGACAGCAGGCCTGGAGATATGCAGAGAACATGTGAACAGGTAAAAAAGCGAAATAATAGCAAACTAGCTGGGAGCCAAAAATAGAAGATTATAAAAAGAGCTTGTTTTGACTTGATGTTTTCTATTGTTAGAAAATGTGAACATTTAAAAATAAGAATGAAACAAGTAAATAGAATTTAAAAACTAATAATAAAATAAAAATATCAAAATAGCTAAATCAAAGTAGTACCGAAGGGAGGAATAAGTAAAAAACCAAAAAAAAAAAAATGAAATGTCTGATACCAACCGCGTTTCGATAGTGTAAGGGATGAAGGGCATAGCAAGCCCAAGTGCGTGTTCGAGTCTCCGGGTCCGGGGCCGAAATTTTGCCTACAAACCGGTAATCTTGGGAGAATTCCGCATCGTGTACTGGGATATAACAGCGGTTTACAAAACATAAAATTAAAAAATCTTAGTTTTCGTCAAAAAAGTTTCGTTCTAAAGTCATGCAGACGAAACAAAAAAGGCACAAAGGCCAACCAAAACGATAAACGGCCATACGGACCAATCTGGAAGGAGAACCAGCAATCTCCCAAATTATGATAATCAAGACATAGGCGCAATGAAAAAAAAATGTACGCTGTAGGTCTTCCATAAAATGGGAAACCAATAAAGTTAGATAAAAATAAATAAATGAAAAATAAAGATTCTGGGCGTTGATCAATCCTATCAGAGGGAAGCGCCATGTATTCGGCCTCTATTCAGAATCGTAGTGGCGTAATGAGTGCGTATGTGGCCTATACAATGACAGGCGGTGGCCAGCCGATGTACAAGTGGGTGCCTTTTGTCTTCCCAGACGAGTCTGGTACCAATTCACCGAACCCGGAGAGATGGAAGGCTTGGTTGGCCTAGACGGGCATCGATCCGAGATTTGAACCCGTGACCATGCGTGTGATATATTGCGTCACTTCCCACTACACCACCTCCGCTCTAATAATAAACAAACAACAAGCAAACAAATTAATATAATGTCGACAAGTAGGAAAATCAGCGGATGAGACTCACTTCTTCCGAACTGATCCTGTTTTTCTCTTCCTAGCAAAAACACCCTATTTTCATTTTTTATTTTTTCATAAAAATATTATTGTATTTCTATTTTATCAGCCTTAGTCATGAGTAGTGAATGTCACCAATATATTAATAGATAAATATAAAGGAGATAGAGACAGGTTATTTATTTTTTGCCGACGTCATTTTGACTTCTTATAATAAACATTGACTGGAGCTCATAGACCCACACGAGGAAGGATGAGAAAACAGACGGAAGAGCGGCAGGCAAGAAAGAAACGAAAATACGAGAAAATGAAAGGAGGAAATTCGCCTTGAAAAGTGTGGACTGCTCAGGGGATAGCTTCAGTGAGTTAACGTCAAGGAAAAAAGAGTAATACTGCTTACACCGGTCGGTTGTGTTGAATAGTATGGAGGAGGTTGGCTCATTGCTGATGGACTCGATCGATGTCAGCCAGCCGACGGACGACGACGACGGCAACCTCTGTGGGTGTGTCTGTGTATGCAACGAGACAGTCGTGGTCGATGTTCACAGAACCGCAGCAGAGATGGAGGGCGAGAGAATTTCCTGTTCGACAATTGAATTTCTGTCGATTGGGGGATACCGAACGGAAGCGCCGGGACCACACACTGACTCAGCCAGGCCAACCACCTCGGGAAACCCGCCCCACCCCCACGTTGACACAAAAATCAATCCGCGCACTTCGTGGAGGTAGCCAGGTGCGTGTGAACAGCATGTACACGTGATCGCCCCGGAGCGATATTTCGGCTCCGTCGGCAGTTTATCGAGAGAACTGCTCTTCACTGAATGAATAATTGGCATAGACAGGAATCAATAAATTTTCGGAAGTAGTGAAAGTGTCATGTAGCCCTTTGGATCTCTCCCCCGCGTATGGACGGAGTATCCCATTCCAGCTACTTCTGCTATTAATAAAACTAACTCGTTACTCAATGGTTGAAGAGTCCAGTGCGTGGTCTTACTCTGTTTGACACCTGTTCTGGTAATCGGTAGAAGGTTGCGCAGAGTGAAAGGGCGGCGATAACAAGCGAACAACCGATGCATGAAATTCTGGAACTGAACACGTCCGTTGAGGCTATGCAACCCTTTGGGATCGATTGATCAGTGACAGATTTCTTGAAGGGGTTGAAGAATTCACTCATTCATTGACTGGTCCCTTTACCCATAGCCTAGAACATACACCCTATGCCTTATAGGTGTTTCTATAATTCTCAATGAACGTCGAACATGTGGAGCGACCAGGGATGGGCTCGAACACATGCGAAGCAACATCGTAATTTGTTTCTTTTCTAAAAAGCAAAGTCTTGCGGAGTTGTTATTTCCCAGAAGTCAACAATTATGAAGAAACCAAGGATCAGAAAACTAGGAGTCAACAAACAATATGAGCGGCAAATGCTTGGCAAACATACTGGAACTTCTCGAGATGCTCGTGCACTAAGATTGCCTTTCTATTTCAGTGCAGGAAAGGACTTTCCCTGTACTGGTTAGGAGATACCCCAAAAAATATGAAGAACCAGTGATCCTATCTCCCGACTGATAAGGAAATTCAGGAAAACTGCAATCCCCAGAGTTCTTCACAACAATACATGGTGGAGCCGAATATAGTTGCCATGACGGGCATTCCTTCACGCTCACCCTCGATCTTCCATGTTCAATCAAAAGCGCCCAGCTATATGTGGAGTAACTGACTGGTTGTGTGACGGGAAGGCCCAACAAGGCTTCACCCTCTAAGGGGAAACCACAGAGACAGGGCCGGCCCTCACCTCGCTTTTTTCACTTCCTGCTTACACCCTAGTCATCCTTTGTACTGTGTCCTTTGCTTTAGTGTGTCCCACGACAATGTTTCCCCCATTCGGGGACTCGGGTATCTTCACTCAAGTTGAAAAGCAAAAAGAAAGGTAGAGGTTCAAAACATTTTGAACACTGGGCTCACTGATTACGTGTACATTGATTTAAAAGTGAATACCTCGAAAACTACTCACTTCCATTTTACTCAACAATCTATCTTGAACCGGTCGGCATGTCTCTCACAGGTACCATTCTCCCTAGGATGACGATTATATCGAGCTCGAACTACTCAACACAGATTGCATCGATGAATATGAATCATCGGACGACATTTCACGCAAAGTACCAAAAGGAAGACGATCATCATCGCTGACTAAACCAATTGCAAAGTCAGCGATATTTTTGTTTTTTTTCTCTCAGAACATTTTCAAAAGCTGTTTCCTACATTGATCATGGAGTCTTCTTACTTCCAAGTTGTTGTTCGGTTCCATTTTGAGGGTAGATTTCCAGAGGTGACCCAACTCAGTACTCAGAAACAATCGGAGAATCGCTGGAGGAGCGTCAAGCCCTTTTCGAACAGTTGAGGAAGGAATATACGGATATGATATGCAAAGAGAAACCAGCAATCATTTTTGCTCAGGTCATTTTTGGTCTTCTGATTTTGAACCCTAAACTGGCGAGTAGCGGACCTTGTACCCGAATTCCCACGATCGCAGGCGCAGCGGCAGTTACCGTAACCATCCACTGAAAATTCAAATCTTACGCTTACCTCCGACACACGGCTGAAGCGGCAGCGCGGCACTCCGTTCGGGTACAATGTCCCACACCCGGATGTGGCGTCTTTCATAGTCAACGATTTTGCGAGCGACCAGTCGCGCGACCGGTCGCGGACCCATCTCGCAGGCGACTAGTCGCGCCACAGCTCGATCGGTCGAGGAGGCCGCGCTAGTTATGGGTGCCGCCGAGGACGGTCCCGAGCAGATCGAGCGACCAGTCGCTAGCATCCGGCGACCAGTCGCGCGACTGTTCGTGGACTATGAAGGCAGCCTGTGGCAAATGGGAGCTACCGCTGGTGATCGAGATCACGTGATTGATGGGATCGGATCCCGTAAAGGCCATTCGAGTTGTTTGGCTTCCCTGTCACTGGAAGAACTAATTTTCGAGCTGACCTGGAACTGATTCATGAATAAAGCTGTATAGTTCAAGATGCTCTGAAGTGGATCTACCCCTTGATTTTGGATGGGCGGTGCTTCCCAATTGGGAATATTAATTGAAACAGAAATTAATTCAATGATTTTCCACTAATTGTTTTCAGGAAGAGAACGAAGTTACAGAAGGAACTACACTTGAAGATTTCCTACAAAAACATGGACCCTTCCCGGTGGAAGAGCACATTGCAGCAGGGATTATTCGAAGTTGTTAATCTGACCGCGATGCTGTACTCCACAGTATCCGATTAAGTGTCTGTTAAGGTGTGAGCTCGGCGATTATGTTCCTACACTGCAGAGAAGTGGTTCATGGCTGTCTGGACTTCACGTCTGTCGTTCTTGACAGATATTTCAACGCAAAAACCATCGTCTCATCTGCAGTCTATCGCGTGAAATCGTCTAAAGCAGCAGGGTAGTCCACTGAGTGAGCGATTTTCTTTCTAAAAAAATAAAATTTCCAGAGCCAGGGGTAAGGTTGAAGATGTGTTTCATGTAGGACTGTTGCTTTATCGCCTGCTCACTGGACACAAGGCGAAATTCGGGCAGGTAAGTGCGTGACGCCAGAGAAAACTAAATGTGCTCTGTTTCAAGGTCTCCATGTGGGTGCCCCAACAAAAGCAGAGACATGGGGTAATACTAAGTCCCACAGGGATGGTCCGAACATCACATCCAGATAGAAAACCCTCCATACCACAAGTAACAAGCATACTCAATAAAAAATAACCACTGGCAAACTGATCAGCTTCAACAAACTTCTGATTAACATTTGCCCAAGCTAAGCATTCCATCCCCGAGGTCAATGAATCGTAAAGACTTGTCCAGGAAGAAAAATCACTGACGTGCTCGTCGGTTGGTCAACGCAACTCATTGTATAAGTCTCATGCGATTCTGAATGGAAGTCGACTGCAGGGCGCATGCCAGAGACAAATTTGAGCCGACAGACTTTATTCTCTATTCAAAAGCAAGATTGATGGAAATGAAATAACTTCACCTCCAGAGATTTTCATCGAGCCACGGAGATGTCGTTGATGGCAAACCGGAAATGGGAAGGATTTTTTGTCCGCAAAGTCTTTGTTTCGTTCTTGTGGTGCTTGTTTAGAACGAAAATCTTTTTTTAATGACTCCCCTCCCAACATCAGCAAGGAAACCATTTCTTCAGGCTTTATAAATCCCACTTACATGAACTTCTAACAACCTTAACCAAAATTAAGAATGGTGAACTGCTGACCAAACCAAGTCCATATATGCGCATATCGGAAAAAGGGATGAAGCTGGTCGAGTTTATGTTCGCAACGAATTTGAGGTAAGTAACTTACTGCTGTAAATTCCTGAGTAATCCCAAAAGGTAATTCTGATGCTTCAGATTTCCTCCAACAATTGGACGAGTTCGCTACAGTGATTGGCTGGACGAGTGTGACGAAAATCCACCGGTGTTTGTCCTGTTTCCTAGCTGAAATTACTAAGTGGGAGTAATAAAAAATTAAATTCTCCAGATTTTCCAACAAAAATTTGCAAACTGTTCCCAGACGGAAGAGTTCTGTTAAGAAGAATCAGGAAATCTTTGGGTTGGTTAGCCACGCCGAAGCCGTGCACCGAACTTCGGATCAGAAATGGGAAGCATTCGAACATGTGCTCGGCAGTCGGAGTGGCTCCCGTAGGCTTCTCCGGTTACTCTGTTGACCTATAAGAATAAGGGGGGGGGGGTAGGGGCAAAAAATTCGCTAGCTCAACCGAAGTCTGATAAAAGATAGGACAAAACGCAAGTTTTTTATTTGCTTCGATGGGTTTTATCTGTAGTTCACGACCAAGGACAACAATAAACACAACAAAAACAATTAATAAATGGTCAAAAATTAGGTATAGATTCGTACGATATAAATTAGCCACATTCTGTACAAGAGGATGGATGTTCAAGCAAATTGGTTATCATTATTTATAAAGCTATCAAATCATAACAAATGTTTATCAAGATCATCAAACGTTGATTCGGGAACCATCGCAGGCCGAATCCCTTTGTATACCCGAACGAGAGCTTTTTTCACTTCATCAACTTCACCCAACTTCGCTGAAACCGGAAGAACATAGTCAAAAATCAGGGGTGTCACGGGACGAAATTCCTCAGCAACATGTTGGGGCCAATCTATGGCACGCATCTTCTCTACCAGTTTTTCAGGTACCTGAAAGTATACGCAATTCAGGTATAGCATGCTGGGCCTGAAAGCCATCGACTTACCCCTTCGGGAGCGATATCAATCTTGTTAAACAGTAGAACTGCCGGCTTGTGAACCAACTTTTTGCTGTAGTTTTCGAGTTCACGATTCAAAAGAGCGACAACTTCGATTGGAGATCTGCAAATACTGTAGTAAGAAACGTAGCAGGATCAGGAGGCTCCAAGGAAATACTGATCGATAAACGGCTATCGTGCACTACCGGTTGTGCACTCCTCTCCCAGCACTCATAAGAAAGAAAGCCCTGAAATACTTGGTAAGACGAACCTACCATTATTTTTCCGGACTTTGCCATGTACGATCAATTGAGGACAGATAAAAAAGGGACTTCATTCCCCAGGTTCGAGGCAAAACTGTTTTATAACACAGCATATGCAGGATGTATACGAAACAGTTATTTATAAACAACAAAAATTCACCTGAAAGGTTCATTTAATTTGTTGGACAGTTGAAATCCCATACAATCCACTATCAATAGAAGAATGTCCGAGAATTCGAGGTGTTTCAGGAACTTGTAGCCTTTTCCACGATTCTGAGATGCTCCTTCTATCAAACCTGAATAAAATCTTTCAAGCTAAATTCACAATACGGTAGTTTTCCTAAAACTGAAAAATCTCGCCTTGTTAGAAAAATAAAAAATGCTTACCTGGCAAATCGGCAAGAGACAGTGTGAAATCGCTCTCTTCTTCTTTCTTTCCCTTTTCTGGCGTCCAAAATGCCACTTGTGGTTTGGTCTGAAGCTCTGACGGATTAGGCAGCAGGACGAGTTATCCAGGAGCTGTCTGCATTTTTGGGTTCACCTGCTTTTACTACTACTGGTGCTTTTTTGACAGAATCGAGCTCACAGAGTAACAACCAGCCGGTCCGCACAGAAGAGGAGAACGGTATATCCCTTACTGTCAGAGAAGATTAACGTGGAACGTACCGTCGTGAACGGATAGGGAGCTATCTTGATGCTTTTCCGTGGCACAAACGCTTTCATCAACGTCGATTTGCCAGCATTTGGAAAACCAACGAGTCCTACATTGGGACGAAGTTTCAGATGAAGCGATACTGTGAACTGCTCTCCAGGTTCACCCCTGAAATGCGAAACTAATTAGCCCACGGGATATCCAGACTGGAGGAGCTTCAGCTCCTTCTACCACCATGAATTCGGTGACATACTTGTAACCATTCCTTGCATCTCCACCACAGCCTCCTCTTGCTATTAGATAATTCTGGAATGGCCTGGAACACCGTGCAAGCAGCACATTTCGTTCCTCATCAACTGCATCGATCCCCACAGGCACATCCAAGAACTAGAAAGGAACGATTATGACGCTTTAACTTTCCCCTACAAACTATCCTTACGGTGTACTTAGCCTTTCCACTACACACCAAAACAACGTACCGCATCTTCCCCATCTTCGCCAACGAGCTTCACTTTCTGACTGGATGTCCCACTCACAGCTTTCACTCGCATTTTTCCACCCAACCGCTTTTTGATGTCGGCGAAAGCCATACTTGGCATAGCTCTCAAGAAAACGCTGCCTCCTGTACCTCCACGGCCATCGTATCTGAAATATGTAGAGTGATGTATCATCAAAATCGGCAGTCCACCATGAAAAGAAAGGCATAATTCAAAAGAAAATACAGTCCGGTAGAGGAATTAAACTTAAAGGATAAAGGATAAAGTTCTAGGGCATTAATCAATCACTTCTGAGGGATGCGCCCCGCATCCGACTTCCATCTAGAATCGTAGTGGTGTGTTGAATGCGTAGGTGGCCCATACAATGACTTGAGGTGTCCAGCAGATGAACAAGTCAGTGCTTTTATCCTCGCAGACGAGTCTGGTACCAATTAACCGACCCCAGAGCGATGGAAGGCATGGATGGCTTGGGCAGATATCGATCCGGGATTTGAACCCGTGACCACGTGTGAGTGAAGTGCGCCTCTTTCCAGTACACCACTTCCGCCCTGGAGAAATTAAACTTACGAAAAATAAACTGAGTTAACAAAGTTTATTGCTGTCTTGAACTCTTCACGAGGTTTGTAAATATTCTTTATTAGGCTGACGTTTCGGCGGAATCGCCTTCTTCAGAGCCTGAAAGGATCATAACAATTTGTGATTATCCGATCAAACGTCTCCGCCAACCCACTAAGTTCGAGACCCCCAGGGCACGCAGGTGGTTGAAAGGAGAACCACTCACCGTAACTATGTGGATTCTTCGAAACCACCCAACAAGTAGTGGTACCAACCGACCAGTGTCAGCTGGGGTACGTCCTCATTAAAGTCTGTAAGGGAAGGCCAATCTTATATAAGGCCGTAGCTCCCGCGTGATTGCGAGACATTCTTCCCTACGATTCATTTTGGGATCGGTGACCTGTATCCAAAATGCCTCGAGGGTTTTACGCGCGCACACTTGCGACTCCTGTGCTACGACCTCCACGATGACCTCAAAATCGCCTCCGTTATGCTTCTGAACTCGGTGGCTCCCCAAGGCAGTAGATTCCTTCAATCGTCTCATGCCATCCATGTGCTCTTTGACTCTCACGTGAAGTGGTCTTGCCGTTTCTCCGATATACTCATCACCACAATCCCGGCAAGTAATTTTGTAGACCACTCCAGACATGTTACAATCACCTTCCCTTCCAGCTGGACAAACCACACAGTTTGAGGTTGTACATAGGCGATCGTATAGCCTGTTACGAATCAGGCGCTTCTTCAGATTGAAGGGTGGTACGTTTACAATAGCAACTAAATTTTCCAAACCAGATCTCTTTAGACACTTTCTAATGGAGGCGCTGACCTCATCAGAAATAAATGGTAGTACAAAAGGAGTCTTGCCTTCAATCGAGGTACTACCATGTCTGAGGATCACACCACTAGAAGAAGCTCTACGTGTGGCTGGAAAATTGTAGTAGCCATTTGACCTAGCTATATCGCGTGCCATTTGAAGCGACTCTTTTCGCTCTTCCTCCCCAGTGCAGACCTTCCTAGCGGTGCGGAACATATTTCTGACGACCGCTCGTTTTACGTAGAAAGGATGAGCTGAGTGATAATGGACAATGATGTTCTTATTGCTAGGCTTTCTGTACCACTTCGTAACAATCGTATCACCCTGTAGCCTCACTTGAACGTTTAAGAAAGGAAGCCAATTCCCGGTCGGTTTTTCCCGTGTTAACTTAATGTGCTCTGATTGTGAATTGAGCAGGCCAAAACACACATCTACTTCTTCCTGTGTCGCGCAGACTATGAAGCAGTCGACGATATATCTGCAGTAAAGCAAGGGCAGATATTCCAGTACAGGCGCTTCAATCTTGGCCATAAATGATATGGCCAACACAGGCGCCAATCGCTGCCCCATGGCCAAGCCTCTAGTCTGTGCGAAATACCTTCCCGACCACTTGAAAATGTTACAACTGAGGCACTCGTTCACAAGTGTCATCAGTTGGGATATAGACAGCCCTCGCATACCAATTTCGTTCTGGTGCTGACTAAGAAGCTCGAATACGGCTTCCATAGCAGACCCATTGCTGACATTTGTATAGAGAGCTTCTACGTCGAAGGATTCCATAACGCACGAACCACTGGGGTGCAGTGCGAAAAGGCGATCCAAAAACATTTGGGTGTTAGTGAGGTGGGAAGGAATGAAGTTAAGGAGCTGCACTAGAATGGTATTAAGAAACCATGCGATTCGGTCAGTAGGACACCCACGCAGCTTATTATAGGACGGACTTTCACGGAAGTGGGATTGATTGAAGCAAGGTCGTCTGCATCTAAAAACTTGTGCGTCTTTATGAGCAGATACAGGACTGGACAACAAGGCGACTCAAGTTTGAGCCGTGTTATTAAGGTTGAACTCAGCCCTGCGGACCGTGCTACTGAAACCCACATCCGGTTTAGTCCACGCAGCTGCGTTTTGAACTCCTCAAGAGAAGCTGGGCGATAGAGAGATGTGTCTCCCAGATGGTGTTCTGTTATTTCACAGTCGAGTTGTCTGGGGATCACTACAAACTCTCCTCCTTTATCACTGACGGATAACCGTATGGTTCGAGACTTTATCAGCTCTCGAAGTTCCTTAATACCACGTGCTTGCTCCCTTGAAATATTAGATGTGGTGTTTTGCTTTCGAAACCTACTCAGCACCTTGAACACGTCGTCGGCAAAAACCCGGAAATTGGCATCGGAATCAATGTGTGGTTCCTGTTGTTTGAAAACGTGGCTGGGAAGGGAATGTTGAGCACATTTCTTACCTGGTCTGCCACTAAGGAGCCATTATCACACCTAGCCCTATAACGGAGTCGATCTTGAAGTTCGTGTAGACTGCACATTATTTTTCGCATGACAGCTGTGGAAATGGGCTGTGAAGGTGAAAAACTCGGGCCCATTTCCAAGATCGAACGAGCGCAGTCAGATAGTGGGAAGCCTCCCAACACAGTGACTCGAGACTTAGATGGACTCCGCTGGCTAGTCTCGTCGGCTTTATGATTTCCCGAAACCCGCTCAGCCACGATGCGCGATGACCCCCCTTTAAAACCACATGTTGAACTGCAAAGGTCATCGAACTTCCTTTGTAAGGCAGCTTTAACCTTAGATCGGATAGAATCACAAATTGATATAGATCCACTCACTATCCTCCTCCAAAGGTGTTCCTCCAAGAACTGGGCACAACAATGTTCCTTTGATACGCATTTGTTTAGCAAAGAAAACATGTTATCACGTTTTGCTCGAATTGCCATTCGAAGCAGTTTCATTTCGATGTCCAGCACTCTTGAGTCGCACCGTGAGCCGTTGAAAAGATCGCCCAGCTTCTTCTTCGAAATAAATTTCGGAACTACGCGGTGATCCAAACAGCGGCGGAGAAAAGTGATCTCTTGACGCGCTAAGACAATTTTCTGTCTCAGCGATAAGACTTCTTTCACGAGCCGTTCGTGCTGAGTTGGCACGTCACGAAGTAAGTTCCATGTACGACTTTCTATGAACCTCGGCATTATTGTATTACTGAGTTTATTGCTGTCTTGAACTCTTCACGAGGTTTGTAAATATTCTTTATTAGGCTGACGTTTCGGCGGAATCGCCTTCTTCAGAGCCTGAAAGGATCATAACAATTTGTGATTATCAGATCAAACGTCTCCGCCAACCCACTAAGTTCGAGACCCCCAGGGCACGCAGGTGGTTGAAAGGAGAACCACTCACCGTAACTATGTGGATTCTTCGAAACCACCCAACAAGTAGTGGTACCAACCGACCAGGGTCAGCTGGGGTACGTCCTCATTGGAGTCTGTGAGGGAAGGCCAATCTTATATAAGGCCGTAGCTCCCGCGTGATTGCGAGACATTCTTCCCTACGATTCATTTTGGGATCGTTGACCTGTATCCAAAATGCCTCGAGGGTTTTACGCGCGCACACTTGCGACTCCTGTGCTACGACCTCCACGATGACCTCAAAATCGCCTCCGTTATGCTTCTGAACTCGGTGGCTCCCCAAGGCAGTAGATTCCTTCAATCGTCTCATGCCATCCATGTGCTCTTTGACTCTCACGTGAAGTGGTCTTGCCGTTTCTCCGATATACTCATCACCACAATCCCGGCAAGTAATTTTGTAGACCACTCCAGACATGTTACAATCACCTTCCCTTCCAGCTGGACAAACCACAACAGACAAACTTTAATGAGGACGTACCCCAGCTGACACTGGTCGGTTGGTACCACTACTTGTTGGGTGGTTTCGAAGAATCCACATAGTTACGGTGAGTGGTTCTCCTTTCAACCACCTGCGTGCCCTGGGGGTCTCGAACTTAGTGGGTTGGCGGAGACGTTTGATCGGATAATCACAAATTGTTATGATCCTTTCAGGCTCTGAAGAAGGCGATTCCGCCGAAACGTCAGCCTAATAAAGAATATTTACAAACCTCGTGAAGAGTTCAAGACAGCAATAAACTCAGTAATACAATAATGCCGAGGTTCATAGAAAGCCGTACATGGAACTTACTTCGTGAGTTAACAAAGTTAATTCTTCTTCATATCGATAAGCCTTTCGCATAGCTTATCAAAAAGTTTTTAGGGAGGAATAACAATAGCTGTGAATCTGGTACATAGTTGGGACTGGAGTTTCTGGGGAGTATGAACTGCAGAAATTCCCCTACCGCTGTAATCCGTGTCCTCCTGAACCAGCACGTACTCGTATAGTATACACGTCCTTTTCAACAACTCCCAAATCATGACTGATCAATTTTTGAACTTGCTTGATCGTACTTCGTAACAGTGGAGACCAACGCATATACTCTGAAAGTGAAGGTAAGCAGTAGGTAAAGATGGCTCGGTTAATCGAAATACCGAAAGATTCGAGCGAACAACTGAAAAAGAACTGGATGAAAATATGTCAAACCGATTGAACACTGAGTTTTCCCAGCTGCATTCTGTTTTGCCAGTTAAATGCCCCGCTCTTTTGTGGTTCGACCCCTCCATCATGCAAGTGGAAGTATAAACGCTCCTTGGCACTACAGAAAAGAAAATCAGCTACTATCCAGCCGCTTTCGTATTAAGGCCTGTCTCACCAGCCAATACTGATAGAGAAGTGCTGCCTCTACATCAACTTTATTTTATTAATTACCTTGTTATTCTCTGAAGTCGACATATCCGAGGCACAGTTTTGAGATTCGAAGGGTTTTAGTATTAGAACCTTCCCGGGAGGATGGCCAAAGAAGCCCTGAGGGATGCTCACTAGGGGAGAACAAGGTAGGGGAAGATCATATAGCCAAGGCTAGCATTCTTGGTAGCGAGTATCCTGAACTTGCATCCTTACGGACTTCTCTGTCAAACTGTAGGTAATATATTCAAGGACCTGCCAGATGAGGCCGCCTGATTACAACAGAAAACACCAGATGCCCGTTCCATAACTACTTTCCAGTGCAGACTATCATTCGCCTGAACTAACAAACGCCGCCTAGCAAGCTCCTATCACTATCACAATTATGTATGTCCACACTACTATCAATGCGCTTAACAGGCAAAACCTTAGAACAAAAAGCCCCCACAAGAGCCTTTTGGAGTTTCCCCTTTGACTCTTCATCATATAATCGCCATTTAAATGCCAACGGAGCAGAGGCGAGGCAACCCCTATCGTATACGTGGGTCAGGGTCAGGCTTCAGATCTTAACACTCAATCAACCAGCCATCTCTGCCCGTTATTGTGAACTAGTCATTGTCATATCATCTTGAGAGGATAAACAACTTACTTGAACAGTAGGTGGCCTCCGAAAGCCTTCGCCCAAACAAAAAACTTCGAATTTAGGCCGAATTGGAAGCATACAAGGAGGGATTGATAAAAGTCAATGACTACGGCCTTATCTACTCTGAGCAGAACTCTACAGCACAAGAATTGAGTCAAGAAAGAATTGGAAATCCCAACTATCCTCACCGGGTGTGGTGCGTTATGAACGAAACGGTCGCGTCGCGGTGAGAGGGGCGTCGCGCGCGAAGGAATGTAGCAGGATGCAGCAGTAGGTAAGAAATACAAGAACAAAAGTACTAATAGTAGAATTATGCATGAAATAATGATCGCACATCGATTGAGCTGTATGAAGAACGCTGGAGCTGTATTAACGGCAAATGAGTGGTCCGCGACAGCCGCCTGCGGCGGATCGATCACCCAAAATCGTTCCTAACGCCCGTCTCCCATCCTCACCACTGCGGCCTGATGCACTAACCACCCAGCTAGGTGCGACATAGCACCGCTATGGGTGGCTCGTGCATCAGGCCTTGGAAGGAGTGATTTTGAATAGAAAAGTGCAGAATGAATAGACACGTATCCCATTCCTACTGAATGTTCAGTGGTGAGAATGATCTAGAATCTATAATCTTTCAATCTGGTATTACTTCTTTTCAAGTTCCTTCTCCACCTTCCTAAGGCTGGTTGCAAACAGAACTGAGTCACTCAACCTAAGGAATTTCAGACTTAGTGACAGATCTCGTCATGCCGTCGGCACAGAAAATCCAGCTTAGTCGTAAGATAACATGTTAGGGACGCAGAATGTTCACGGACACCACACCACGTTTTTCGACGCATCGTTGTTTCAGTAAGGGGGACGGTACGAACGTGCGTCCGAGGGTGCGCGCGGCGAGTTGCTCGGCAAAGTTCGTGACGGTCTGTACGACTGCGGCACCAATTTTCGGGACACAAACTCGAAGTAGTTTAGTTTATTAGGGTCGGATGATCCTCCTAATCCACTCTATTTGAAATTTGGGCCCCAACTACAGGTGCCGAACTCGTTCAAACCATTACGAACTTCGCCGCGCGCATCCTCGGACGCACGTTCGTACACACACCCTTCCAGTAAATATTTTACGACTAGTATTACGGTAGGAATTTGGATTGTGCCCAAATCGTGTTGTTGTTTTGAATATCCGATAATAGCCTACTTCTTTCGACTAATTTCTGCTTCGAAACCAGGCCAGGCCAGAGCTTAGTTGTCAAAGGCTTTTATGCTTCGAGTAACTGTGGATTAGTGAAGGCTTCGGGAGGCAATGTAAAATTAAACATTGTGGGGAGGTCTGTGATTTGAATTGATTTCCGAACTACTCAAGTTCACAACTAACGGTCTGCTTTATGGCGTATTGCTTTCTTTTTGGGACCAATCATCACCCACACCAATGAATTACGCGAAACTTTACACATGCATTCATAATCAAACTCAATCAAAGTCAGTAGTGGAGATTGAAGTGGAAAAAGTGAAGGGGAAAATTAAGGTGCACAGAAACGCCCAATTTTTATTATAAAACTTTGTTCCTTATCAGTTTCTAACAAAACCCAACGTCAGGTATCCTAAGCTATCAGATAATGAGGTTTCAACAGAAATGTAGAACCAAACAGCCACGAAATAAAAAGAAACATTCACAAAAACGTTTTATTAGAGTAAAATGACGATTGAAAAGTAGCAGACGCTTGTCGGATTTTGCGCTCCAATTGTAAATTTGCGCTCGATTGTTAATGACGTTGTCACCGCTTAAAAAAGGAATTGTTTCTCATTTTCTACTGCTCCTCTCCGTTGCCTTTACGTTTTTGGTTTTGTTGACTTCAGTGCAATTTTTTCCATGGGCGTTAAAACTAGTAAGTTTGGAGCTTTTGCCGTTTCTAATCAGGCTTTCTTTGAAAATCGGGCAAAATCAGGTATGCGGGAGTGTTCGCTGATTTTGAAATCCAGGCAACATACCACTTCTTGTAGCGGTTGTGTGGGCTGGAGTGTTGTGAATTTTTGTGGTAATGGCTTACTTCGATGAGTTTCTCGACTTCCATTTCGGAGAGTTTGACTCACAGAAGTTGATTACTTCTTACTCAGAATATACAGTTTCAAAGCGGAGTTCGCCTTCCTATACCGTCGTCACTTCAGACGGGTCTTCTTGCAGAGGCCAAAGGGGTCAGTGGAGCTGGTATTCAAGCGAAATAGCATTGGTTCAGATTTGGACAAGGTATATAAGCTGTGGTTTGGTTCCGCTGACGAAAACCTCGAGGCATCTATATATCCACTTCTCGCAATCTGCCATGGAAGATAGTTTGCGTATCGTAGTAGTTGAAAAATATGGAAAATCTCGATTGCTTTTGGAGGATAGACTAGCCTTCGTCTTGATGATCGCCTCTTTTTGCACGATTTTGGATGGCTCAGGCAATCGTGCAAAATTAATGTTATGCTTTTGCATCTGTCCAGTGGAAACTCATTGTGTCATAATGGAAGCTCTGTTTGAAGTGGCATTCGAGCAATTGCGTCGTCTTTATAGGCTTGAAGCATCTCATCACGTATCGAAGTGGGACTTACATAGATCAGTTGCGCTTTTCATGGTGGAGTTGGCTGCTGAATTGAAATGTGTTGAAAACTCCTATACAGCTTACATGGTTGATGGATACTACCGATTCTATTTTAGTTAAATCGCTGTCGAGTAGTGAGTAATGTTCGGTACATAGCAACAAACGACTATTTTTTGGATGTTCTTCAGGGCTACGGGAAGTCTTGTTGTCTTCTTTCGCCTGCGAAGTGTGCTTGAACAGATTCAGTTCGCTAAAATGAATTTAATTATTTGCTTGAGTTGGCAAGGCAACATTATTGAGAGAGAGAGTTTTGGGTTGATCCGCTTCTATGAGCTCTACGTATAGAGTTTATGCGAATTCTGTTTTTGCTTGACAGTCAGCTGTAGTTCCCTCTCCCAACCGCCTTGCTTTAACTATTTCCTTCGATCCCTGTGAAGTATTCCAGACAACTCTTCCTCGCCCGAAAGTTTTCGTTCTGTAATCGAATGCTGGCATGGCGGAATGAATCACGGTTTAGCCAGTTCCCAACAGTGGGCGCGACAACCAGGACGCTCACAGCCGTGCACTTAAATTAGAGTCAGCTAGTTTGAAAGAGTGTCACTCTAGACACCGTCAGCTTTAGTTCAAAGAGCACGATAAATTGATGTGGCAAAAAGGAAAGCAGAGATACAGAGCGCTCGTTATTAAAAAAACAATCAAAAATCCTCTGGGATTCAACATAGTGACCCCTTGTCTACGGAGTTGATTTTGGAGGACGTCGTGGAAGAATAGGGTGTTTGGACAAGTTCTCAATTGTTGGTGTCAAATCACACTCAACTGTGTCACCTGTTTAACCCGACGCCTAGCGTCTCTTCCTCTTCAATTGTATACCGATTGGATCCGATGAGGATTTTCTTCCTTTTACTTCGGTCTGTTACTACCCCTCATATCAAACACTTCTAGTCTTGGGAACCCCAGAAACCCTTCCCTTATGGGTGTAAAATCTTATCGTGGTGTTTGAGGACTCTCCTTATACTGCCAACCGCTTGCAAGTGAAGAGTCTGGGTGAATCACTTCCGCCCCTCTCATTCCCATGTTGTTTCCCATGTATGGATCAACATGTTGTTTAGGGATTAGTCGACGTGTTTATGCATTTGTACTGTACATAATTGGATTTGAGCATGCTTTCCGATTACACTGGCAAGCATAGAAGTGCCGTTTGCTTCAATTTTACTTCATAATTCCCAACACTGTCAGCTTCCTGGAATTCCATTCTGCCAGAGCGCTTGATCGCGCTATCTTCCTACGCATCGCAAACGTTTTTATAAGATGCTGTATTACATCTTTGACTTTTCTACAGCGTCCTGTTTACACTCATACCACCAACCTGTTCCTATTATACTGATCTGATTTTAACGCCCCACAGTAGAGGTTTGACGAATTTCCTGGGCGCTGGTAACTATCGGTAACTTGTACTGAATCAGTTTTTATCAATTACTCAGAAGTTCTTCTGGGTAAGTCATTAGTTTCAGTTATCACTGTCTTTCAGCACCTTATTGTGGTAATCTCTTTGATTGCTATTTTACTGAACTCTCACAGAGTTAAGCGCTAATGTTCGATTAATTAAGTGATTCGTGATTGTTATGTTTTGAGATAGCCTTCTTTCCAGTGTCAGAGTGTCATTGGATGAATATAGCTCCCTAGGTATGCCTGAACCGGCTGGAAAGGAAAATGGAGAACAGGCTCAAAAGAGCGTCCAAATCGATGATGTGCTCGAATATTGTAATTCGTCAGGTAGAATCTTTTTTAGTAGTTGCAGATATCGTTCTCTCTCCATACTTTTAGATGTATTTTACTTCTAACGCGGTTCACATTTGAAGCAGTAGTTTGTACGAAACAAAGTGGTAAGCCTATGTAATAATGCTTAGCTATGTGTCGTATACCTGCTTGAAACTCCCTTTGTTACTTCAAATGCGATAACGGCTTTTTCTGTGCTTATCATCAAATCAAGCCCTTTGTGTGACTATTATAGGCTCATCGGTGAACGAATTGGTAAATGGTGTGTGTCCTCGGTCTTCACCATCTCCACCTGCTTCTCGTAGACGATTACGAACGATGAGCGGTTCCAAAGCTGAGCACCATCTTTTCACAACCAAGTCCGGAAGGGTATGTCACGGCGTTTCCTAAATTGTTCAACTTCAGTTTTTGCTGCTGGTCTGTTAGTTCGGGTTTCATAACTTTCAGGTTTTTTTTGAGTTTCATGATCTTTTCTCCTCATTCCATGCCAACATTTCATGCAATATGCCCCAATTTATAAATTTTCTCAACAATTTCAAAGGGATTTTACGAGAAAAAAATGGCATTTTCCTCGTAGACACAGAACCACCTATCGTTCAAGTGTTGCAACATTCCGAAATGATCTGCTAGTCGGAGTATGTAGGACAACATCGAACAACTGAGCAACTGCTTGCAGCGAAATTATTTCTAATTGGGATACCTTCATGGAATCCTCAAATTCTGAGTCAGATTAGCTTGGGAAACATCTCAAAATAAGCAGTAGTTTCTGATTCGCCTTCTTTTGATGGGGAAGTAATCTGTTTCAGAAAATCTACACGAAAGGAAGGCCACCTTGGTACGACAGCAAAGGAAAGTCGCTGAAACAGCCATATGTTATTGGAATCTGTGGCGGGTATGTTTTCTGAAGTCAATCTTGCTGTGCACCTACATTATTGAACATGCGATTTGATGAGTAGCGGGATCGCGGCTTCGAGCTCTTTCTTTTTGAATTCAAGACATTCTCTTTTCAGCTCAGCCAGTGGTAAAACTACTGTTGCGGAGAAGATCATAGAAAAGTTAGAGATACCGTGGGTGACGATTTTAAGTATGGATAGTTTTTATAAGGTAAGATTTCGTGCATGTTCTTTTCGGTTGTTCACTCATGATTATCTGCTACAGGTTCTCAACGAAAAGGAGCATGCTCTTGCTGAACAGTCCAACTACAATTTCGACCATCCCAATGCTTTTGATTTCGATCTGCTTTTTGAGGTTTACTTTTGTATTCTCTCGTTGTGTTCTCGTTCTTAATTATTTTGTAATTTTAGGTTTTAACTCGACTACGTGAAGGAAAAAGTTGTGAAGTGCCTGTATACGATTTCACTACTCATTCTCGGGATAATAACCCAAAGGTTGGTATTTTTGATTTTTGTGCAGCTTTATGGACGTTGGTTATGGTAATTTAGTGGACCCGTTCAACTTTAACACTTTTGTTTCAATTTGCTTGAAAGCCATGCCTACGTGTTCCAGGTGATGTACGGCGCAGACGTTCTAATTTTCGAAGGGATTCTTGCCTTTCATCGCCCTGACATAAATGCTATGATGGATATGAAGGTTTCTTAACATTTTTGTGGGTATTGCAATAATACCTTTTGGAAAACTGCTGGATTCAAGGTATTCGTTGACACGGATCCTGATGTGCGTTTAGCTCGAAGACTAAATCGTGATATTAACGAGCGCGGTCGTGACGCAGTTGGCGTACTTGATCAGTATTTCAGATTTGTCAAAGTAAGTTTTTCTTTTTTCCTCTTCTGTTTGGCTGAGTATGATCTCATTCCTGAGCATAACTGCGCTGTCTCCTCAGGAAAGGGTTCATATACTCTCAATTGCTGCTCGAAAAATTTTTCGTCTTTCGTGTTAGGCAGCCGGGATACTTCCGGCGTGATTTCTCCTGTCCTTCTGGATTTCTTTTCTTTTATTTCTCACTCGGTGTCAGATATGAGCTTGTCCATAAAAAGGCACTGTCCAAAACTGTTTTCGTTTGTCCACCTCGTACACCGGTCGACATGGATTTTTGTTCCTGATCTAAACGTTTCATCGATGCCCTGCTTTCGCTCGTTTCATCTAGTTCTGATACATCAGGGTAGACTTCAGGCAGCCTTTCTTCCATAAGTCTCTTGACTGCAGAATCCCATCTGGGCTGCTTTTCTTTAGTTTTCACTTCCTTTTTTTACACTTTACGTATATAAAAGCAGTATATGTGGAGGGACTGATGGTGTAAGAACGAAAATATTACAGCCGGCATTCGAAGCGTATATCGCACCGGGAATGAAAGTCGCTGATATCATCGTTCCTCGGGGTGGAGATAACGATGTGGCAATCAATCTCATTGCGAAACAGGTGATGACCCAACTAGTTAAAAGAGGTAAGACATGATTTGTGTTGTACGGTTTAACCATTGCTTAGCTTCTATGTTATGCAGGTTATGACCAAACTGCTGCTTCACAATGTCGCCACGATTTGGTGAACATGGGACAGCTTCCTGATGAGCTACCAGACAATCTCACGATTATCAGGGAAACACCACAAGTTCGTGGTTTGCACACATTCATCCGAAACAAGAATACGAAAAGGTATATGGGTGACTGTTTCCTTTTGTTAAAATACTTTGTTGCCCCATCTTTCTTAGGGAGTTTTTTTTTGTAACAGAACGCTTAGTTAATCCTGCTGCAAATCATGGTTCTTTAGATTGGTTTTGACTAGTAAAAAGTTTTTATGCGATTTTGGGGCAAGCACAGGCATAACTTGAATTGACTGCGAGTGCCGTGGGCTGAGACCTTGGGCAGGCAATGATATGTAATTTTGTCTCAGTCTGTATCTTCAGAGATGAGCTGATTTTCTATTCCGAGCGTCTGACCCGTATTCTTGTCGAAGAAGCTATGAATTTTATGCCCTATAAGGATGTTGAGATCGAACTCAACAATGGTCAAAGGTAATTTTTCTAATATTTTCTTGGATGAAAAGGTTTTCGTAGCCTCTTCAATGTAGCGCAGCAGTTGTGAAAATGTCTCGGTTCATACTTTTCGAGCTGCATCTTACGAGTATGTAGTTGACAAAAATTTCTTCGTGTAGGCAGTTTTGTACTGAAAGGTAGCTCTCTTCGCTTCTACTCTAATGTTCACTTTTTTCGAGTTTTAGGGTGAAGGGGCGGCGACAATCTGCTCGAATTTGTGGCATCGCTATCATGAGAGCAGGAGAAACTATGGAGAATTCTCTTCGGGCTGTTGTGAAGGATTGTAAGGTAAGCTCTTTGTTCATTTCAGCTAGAAGTTCGTATATCTCTTGTGCCGTTATTTTCCGATTTAGATGGGAAAGATATTGATCCAAACCAATGACAAGACTATGGAACCAGAGCTTTATTACCTTCGATTGCCAAAAGATATTGACAAGTACAAAGTCATGTTGTTGGATGCTACTGTTGCAACTGGTTCGTTAACTTTTGATTCTTTTTTGGCTTTTCGAAGAGCTCGATTGCCATTGATAAAAGTGTTTCGGTATAGTTTTTTGATGAAATTGAAGTCCAAAATTCAATTATTTGTTGAGATATTTATCCTCCATCCACTGTCTTAATCAAAGCTTTATCCTTTCCCATTTTATTGATCTGCCTAACTTGTCGCCTTTTTCAGTTATTTTTGCAGGTGTTCATGTTACGAAAGAAATCTTTTCTTCTACTGGCAATATCATCATCATTAATTATTATATCATCACCGCCCTTTTTGTTTCTTCAACAGTAAAGCTTTCTTTGTAGGTGCGGCAGCTATGATGGCAATTCGAATTCTTCTCGATCATGACGTGCCAGAGGAAAATATTTATGTCCTGTCTTTGCTCATGTCTGAGCCTGGAGTTCATGCCTTAGCCTACGCATTCCCCAAGGTAGGTTTCTACCTTACGAGAAGCCGGCCTCAACCCTAGTTAATAAGTACGGCATGCTTTTACTTATTTTCCTTTAGCTGGTATACATTTGTAACATTGTTTCGGGGTGTATTGAGCAGTTTGTAACCCCACTTTTTATCACAAGATCCAGTTTCGCTACTCATTCTTCCCAATCGCAATGTCTAAAAACTTCTAAATTTTAGTTGAGTTTTGGAGGTTCTGGCTTGAGGTTGTTTTCTTTCGATTCTTTCCAGGCTTTCAGTGAGCTGCTCTTTTGCGGAAACTCGGAAGTATGTAATTGACTTTATAATAGGTTCGACTTATCACCACTGCTGTGGATGCTCAGATCTCTGACAACTTCTACGTTTTACCTGGAATGGGTAACTTCGGAGATCGATATTATGGCACATACTCTAGTGACACAGAAGGCGAAGAACCGTTGGATGGTTAAACTTTAATACATGTAGGTTTATGCTTTGTCTGTTTTTCGTAAGGTTATATCTGTATTAAGGCTATCTTGCCATCTTACTGTAATATATTTCCTAGTTCACTGGGAAACTATGACTGTATCTATTCTTTCTCACCTGTAAGTGCTTTGATTCCTTATTGTACTGCATATTAATTGTTGTTGTTGCCTTCGCATAACGCTTAGGGAGTGGTCTTGGTTTGTTGGACTGTTCTTGTTGTATATGCATTAACGAAAGATCTAGATTAGCACTTGTTTTCACCGTTGCACGCATGCTTCAAGCATTTAAAATGTTATTTCTTCTGGGTATTTCCTTTTGCCCCGCTTTTAACCTGTTTTCATCCTTCCTATGGACATTCGCTGTGAAATTATTCCCAATTCTTGGCAGTATTCACTATAATAGTCAACGTTTTTCCCTTATTGTTTTCCATGACAAAATCATCTTTCATTTCGGAATTGTTGGGCGCTGAGCTTGTTTTTCGATTTTCGAGGATTCTTATCCACGGTGTTGCTTGAAAATTAAAAATTTTTAATATTGTACGCATGTCAATTGAAAATTGATGCTGTTCAGCTCACCGCGTACTTCATTTTCTGTGACCTTTCTTTTCGTGGACCTACATTTACGAAATTTTCATTGATGGTGAAATAGTCCGGATAGTCGAGATCAGAATCCTGTCGGTGGCCGATGGCTACAAAATTGCATCTGTATACTCTGGGTGGTGTGGCAAAAGTCGGCCCATGGCCCTGCGAAGCTACTCTGTTCCTCCTACTTAGTCGCGTAATCGTTGCCCCTTGCTGTTTTTATTGCAGCTGCCACGCAACTTATTGTTTGCTGGGCATGATGGTCGATTTTCAAGCATTCAGCATAGCTGCTATCTAAAGTGCTACATCACCATCTTGCGAAATCCCAGTCCTCGGCAAAATTGCGTCACGGACCTTGGAGTTCCTTCACTTTGATTTGTATTGTAGTCCCCTTGCTTGATATCCTTCTCTTCTCGGGGCTGTACATGAACTCACAAGCTTCTGTCGAGCACGTCGGAGGTCAAGATTTTTTTTTTTGGCACCAAAAGCTGACGACGATCTATGAATTGGTTGTTTTTTTTTGCTAGGCCAGACATTTGCAAAGCGTTTTCAAGTATTCTTACTGATACCACCGTTCTTCCTAGTTCCTCCAATTGCTCCGGTCATTCTGACTTTTTGACTCAGTCATTTTGCATGGAACTACTTCAGTGCTCAACACATTCTCATCGTCTGCATTTTTAAGCGATTTTTCGTGATTATATTTTCATTCAGCAAGATGATGAACATTTTTGAGTGGGATGATGGGCATGGGAGGAGGTATGGCGGACGGTATAGTTGTACAATGCGTGCCTATTCTGCTGCATTCATCGATGCCGATTCGGCTAAAGTTGCTGAACTGAATTATGGCGGAAAGGTTCGTTTTGCAGAGAAATTGATATTCGTTTAATAAATTTTTGAAATCTTCACTTTTTCTCAGATTTTACTACCCAATTCCACTTTGGATTACCTGATACGATACAATGTGCCTTATCCTATGCTCTTCAAAGTGAGTATCTTGTTTCTCCGTCAACAGGTACCATTCTTTGTTCTTTTTCAACCGACTGATGATCTTGCAGGTGTCGTCAGTCAGTGAAAATGCGCGATCTACTAACTGTGGTGTACTGGAGTTTTCTGCTCCAGAAGGGAAGTGTTATCTTCCTCAGTGGGTGGGTTCCCTTCAAGTTCACTAAACTCTACAAATAGAAGAGCTGCTGTCACTGTAATTAGATGGTTTACCAAGTTATTTCCCTTTCAAAATTTAGATGATGAAGCAGTTACGTATCGATGAGGGTGCTGAAGTTCGTGTAGACTCAGTGACACTTCAAGCAGCTACATATGCGAAACTCAAACCGCAATCACTCGAATTCCTGAACATCAGTAATCCAAGGTTAGTCGTCTTATGTCTGTGACAGTTTAGCACAGTATGGTTCTACGCTTTTTTCTTGTTTTGTTTAATACAATCCGCGGTCAAGTACTAGTCAACGCAAGTACTTTATTGAGTTTTATATGGCTTTTTGTGTTTTCTTTTTGCGTTCATTCCGAAAAACCATTTTTACTCCATTCTGTTCATTCTAATGTTAAAAAGTAGTAAAATGTGTAAACTATACGTTTCCTCTTCTTAGACTATGTCTTCGATTTTCACATTGAGATACTAAACTTCAGTTTTCAAATTCAGTTGTAGAGAATTCCCAAGATTACTGTCGTAGTCTTCCGATCAGAATTGACTTCAAGTCATGTAATTGGTTTCTACTCAGTCATTCGCTATTCAAAAAAAAAACGCATGCCATACGCCACATTCCTGATGTAGAAAAAGCGTTACTAGATGTAGGCAAATTATATGAGCAGCGTCCCAGTGTGATTAGTTGTGAAAGTAAAGGTCGAATGTGGTGAAGATGATTGTTTCAGGGCTGTGCTCGAAGTAGAACTACGAAAATTCGCTTGTTTAACGAAAAACGACGTCATCGCTGTTTTGGTTCGTTTTTTTACTTGAACGGCATTTTGCTGTTAGGTCTTCATTGACGTTTTCGTTTCCGTTTTTTGCGAACCGGTCCTTATTCGATCGTTCATTTTCAGTATGCGGATCAAGTACTCGAGTTTCTGGTCCAAGAAGTGAAGCCCAGTAATGCTGTATGTATAATCGAATGCGATCTGAATCTGGACTTTGACGCACCTGAAGGATATGTCGAACAACCGACGTCTGGAAGATCTGGCACTGGTTTCAAGGTTATAATTTAGTTGTGTTGATAATTGTGACGTCTTGAAAATGTCTGGGTTATGGAGGGCGGGGAGTCATCATTCTTAAACAGTGCTTTGTTGAAGGTTTTTTTTTGGGAAAAAAGGATTTTATGTGTAATTTTTTCACTTCAAAAAAAGTATTTTGTTCAGCCTCCGGCGCCGGCCGTAAAAGCAGTGCCACCTCCGAGTGGTTCACATTTCTCAGCATTCAGTGGATCAGGGCAACGTTTGGACGGGAAAAAGAAGCCTTCTTCGAACAGTCTTTGTGCTGACCAAGCTGATGATCTTCTTGACAACTTACAAGCATTACCACCAGTCATTTGCATTGATGATTATAAGCCAGGTAAGCGTTCCTATCTCTTCCAAATAACATTGTTCTTAATGCTTTGAAAGCGCAGAGTTGCTTTCTATTTTGGAGTTATTAATACAGTAACGAACTGCGATAGGTTGCCGCGTCATCGTTGATCTCTCTAGAGAAGGAGGCTAGAAATCACATTGGAAGTTAGGCTCTAGGCCTACACTTCGCCACTCGGAATCGTGCCTGGCGTGGCGTAAGCCGGCAGGTGGAAAGCGTGCAGCGTCCTTGTGCAATCTTTCTCGTCATTGCTCAACTCATCCGAGCCTCGTCATTGTTCAATTTCTTCCCCATCTAGGTAATATGCATCATCTAGTTGGTCATAAACTTACTGTAATGAGTATCGGCTTGTTCTTCAGATACTTTATTTGGCTTAATTACATAGTAAGACTAAATTCTTCCAGTCTAAATTGGTAATAGGAGTCATACTGTACTACAAAAAGCTGGATTGGTTTGAGAAGTCCGAGACTTGTTTTTCTTAAGTACACTCAAGCATTGGACTTCCAGTCAGATTTCTGGTTGGCCTGGACGAGTATCGATCTTGGATTCGATCTTCGGGCCATGCGCTTGTTAGTATGGAGTGGTGATAGTAGTGACACTTGTAGTTACTCCTTGAATAGGTTTAGCAGGAAATTTGAACGACGTCCAAATATTTGCTCATTATTCAAATATTTAGAAGTTCTATGAAAAGCCAGATTAGACGCCCTGAAAACTCAACAGCTTGGACATTTCAGGAAAGTTGTCATTCATACGGTACGACTACAAGTCCCGCTTTGACACAGAACGTGAATTACAAGAAGCAAAGTTAGCTGCTACCAAGAAAGCCATACCGTTCGAGGGGTCAAGTGCAACCATAAGGAAACGATATTGAACGCAACAGGTTCCATCGCTTACTTGTCACTTCGAAGTATTTGTAATGTGAATTCCCTTGTAATCTGTACACAGTGGCCTTAGTTACAGGCCACTCGGAAAATATTCACGGAGTTTTGTTTCTCTTGAGAATCCATCTTGAGCTCCCATTTCAATTATTTACTAAACTTGAATGTAAATGTAAATAAACGGTGGTGAATAAATATAATTTTTATTTTTGTATTGTACTTTTGTAATGCTTTTTATTGCTGGATATGGTTTTTGATTTAGGATGCTCAGAGAGTTCGAAGATGTGGTAATCATTTTTTCGAGAAGTTCGAGGTCATCAAGCGGGTTAGGGTTGAGGGATGGGCGGGGTTTGAGAGGTGGGCCGTTTTTGTCGCTTCCGGTTATGCCGTCTAGCAATAGGACTTTTACGCTTTGTGACGGAGCATTTTTTTGCTTTTGATTATCGAGTCGTAATGGTTGGATCTTCGAATTTCTGGTCCTATCACTATACCTTGTGTTTATACTGTACAGTTATGGCCGTGCTTCCGGGAAAACCCCTCGGTGATTGCTCTTACCACTAGTTGGATCTTATCATGTGTCCTATCAACTCCAAGAGAAGACCACTATTTCCTGCCATTAACTGAGGAAGCCTAGTAGTTGCCTCAACTGCAGAAGCAGTAAGCGCTTAGCTTCCCTCTCAGTTAACGAAGTGATGTCAAAGTGGACAACTGGCTATGTCAAGGGTTTCCAAAACCAATAGCTCCAGAAATGCAACAGCAATTCCTTTAGGCCATGGTTGACTTCTGAGTTGAGCTATCGGTACTGGTGTAATGGTGTTTTTTTTTCTGGAAATGTTCCAAGTTTTGCATTTTTTGAATGGTTTTTCACTGACTCGCTAGCTGTTTTTTTTACTTAGCCTTTTCTTCTTGATAGCAAACACATGTGCCAGGTGCAGGGTCGAGCCTTATTTGCAGTTGAGTGGCTTTGTCAGTGAGACTTTCTCATGCGACTTCTCCGTGTGCTGCAGGGTTGCAAAGTTCTTGAGTCACCCTTTTTCCATGGTATTTTCATTTGGAAAGGAAGTAAAGGTTAAGAGGTTGTGAAAAAAGAGTAGAGAAGCAGAAAGGGATCGTAAGACATTCATGGTTTTCTTAATGTCCGAGAGGATTTTTACCGTGCAGGAGTTAAATGGGCTATTTTCCTCGTTCCAAACAAATAGTCTGAAGTGGGATGGAATAAATGAACGAACGAAGCGCCTTCGATTCCTGAATAGTTCTGTTACAGTTCTATCGACTACATCTACCCCTCAATACTGTGCGGTAATCAAGTGGACTCTACCAAAAGAAGAAAAAATAGAATGCCATATTTTCGTGCATTCCAACGGGACTCTCATGCGTGTGTGTCACCTTTCTCATCAATCATCTTCGTCGCATTAACCACGCACATAGCTTTTTCAATGAATTGGGCATTGTTTGAATATCGGCGTTTTCGACGGAAAAACTCGGAGGGCGCCAGGGAACCCTCTTGTATGCGGCTCGCGCGATGTCCTCAATCGACGTCGCCGTCGTCAAGTTCTCACTCAAGTCCCGTTCCTCGAGCTCCAACGAGGTTCTTCAAGTAGCTGGATGGAACTCGATTGTCACTCCTATGATGTCTATTTTTGATTTCCCATATCATTTCTCATTCTTGGTGGTTTTACAAACTGTAGTTTACCTTATTCCAGTCCATCTAAATAGGGAAGAAAGCAACCTGGGCGAACGAAATTGTGGGGTCTTCTCGGAAATCATTCGATTGTAGGTGTGGGCCGGGATTTTAACGCAACTTCGTTCGATAAGGAGTTTCGTGCTCCTTTTTTCCACAGCATGTTTGCAGACCCTGTAATTACTGTAGTTTCGGCGAAGTACGGTATCGGAAGCAAATTTCCAGACATCTCGTTCTTCTGCTTGAGTTGGTCTTTCCTTATTAACAATTTTAGGATGGAAAGGAAGGCCCCATCACATTATTTTCATCTGACATTCCCAATTGGGTGTTGAAAAGTCAAAAACCGAGGTTCTATAAGTTTGTAATATGCAGAGGAGTAATAGACATGATCTGAGTTCCGGGTAGCTCCCCATCTTCTGACCGTGGAGAGGACTAAAATCGTGGCCTTAGAATTCGAATAGCGTATTCCGTACCGTTCAGTTTGCCCCTTACGACGTCGCGATGGTAATCTCTGGTGGTGTTTTTGGTTTCACGTGGCGTTTTTGCTTAGTGTATCTTGTGGTCTTCAATTCGATCAGATGAACGGGCATCGTTGAATGCCCCAATTTGTTTTTCAATCCTTAAGATCTTTATGTCTTGTTCTCTGTAGTATAGTGCTCATTATCCTTCAGTGTCGCTCAATTTCCTTCGAGAGGCCACTTTTAGCAGCTCCGTGTACTTTAAGGGACCGCCTCTTTCTTTCTTTAATTTTTAATCAAGGTTCTGAGAGCATGGCACTTGTTGATGTTCCCCGTCATTGCACTCACGAAAGGAAGTCTTTTGAGGTGCAGACATTCTCCACCTGCAAAAAGCAATTTATTCCTCTGCGAAGTTTGTCACATCAACTCCAGAAGATATGAAGTACTAGTTGTTAGGAGAACCATGATCTCTGTGATTCCTTCACTCCACTCTTGTCTGTCCTACATCGTTTCAACATTCCCTATTAGATTGCCGTAGGTTTTGTTCCCCTCCGAATAACTTTCTTTTACGTTCCTTCTTGGCCTCCGTTAAAGGATAGAGTATGACACAGGCAGTTTGATCATAGTACAGGAGCTAAACCACACGTTCAGCTCTTGGTCAGAATCACGGAGGTGACTTAATGAGCTAAAAAATTACTCAACAGCATAAATCCCTTTTTCCGTAAAGTTCTTTGAATCCGGGACTTCCTTAGGTGGTCGTTGACACCCTCTTGCCCACCCATATATGTGCAGTTGTCAACTAACTGGTGACTCACCCCTGGTTCCTTCCTCTTCCACCACGCCCTGTCCACCACCTAGATAAGTTGTGCGAATTGGATGTTCCTGTCTACGTGTTAAATACCTACAAGTACGGGTCCGAGTACCGTCCGAGACTGAAATTTTGTCCCCAAATCCCCAACATTGTAAGGAATACCCGCAGTTATTGGGTTATGGGGTTTGAGAACTAATGAAGAAGTGGATGGAAACAAAAAGCCTCACAAGTTTGGCGATTTATGGACAAAACTTCAGTACGATGGAAACAAGAAGCATTGGCAGATTAGTAAATGTTTATTCAGGGAAATACGATTGTTTTTCTCCTGCAGAAGAACCAAATGACAAGGTACAATCATTGCTAAGACCTACAAAAACGAGAGGAACTACCAAGTTCAACTCATGGGCCGACAGGATGGGGTCAAGACTTGGCGCATACTTCCTCAAAAATCAATGCTGAGATCGACTTGCTACAGCCGCCTTTGGCGGTTTGTTTTTGTGCCAAAGTCGGACACCACATTTTCTTACAACCCACATCATGTAGCAATATTTTTTGTTTTTTAATATTTCAAATTCCTTAAGCATCATCATCTACGAGTGTTGCCGTTCATAGCTAAACCCCATGCTATCAAACTCCAACAGCTGACTTACTGCCGATCTATGTTCGTTCGCCTCTTTAGAGTGACCTGGGCTTTTCCTCTTAAGGATCAACCATCAAAGTGGCCTTCCAATCAGGCGATTCTCAGAGAATGAACGTTCTATTTCGATAAGTCCCTTTTCTGAAATACACCCTTCATTCGACTCCTACTCATAGTTGCAGGAGATTGCCCAGAAAATCTGTGGCAATGCTGGTTGAAGCAGAATCAGATGAAGCTTCCAATCTACTATCCTGATCCAGTTCATCCAAGAGCGATGAGGTAAAATAATTTATGAGTCTGAAAAAGCTCAGATCCAGGTTCCGTTTAGACAAAGGCACGATAACGGGGAGCTAGTCCGTGCCCTATTTTCGTCCCAATTGATGGGTATCGCACAAAACATGAGGTTTCATGGGTTCTGATACGTTGCTGTTGCACTTGCAATTGTTGCGGCTATGAGATCCGCTTCATCCACAGCCTCTCATTTGGACTCGGTCTTAGCTTTCTGGTACCGTGAATAAGAGCAGAAGGATTCGGGTGAGATGTAGATGGACAAAGAAGTGAAAATCCTGTGAAGGCCTTTCCCCCTTCCTCACCCCACCCCTAGCTCAACTTCTATGATGACTCTTTGGACCGTAAACAGCTAGGCTTCTCTTGTCCGATTGGGGTTCATCGGTGGGCAGGTCCAAAATGATTCAGCAGTGTAATGCACGAACTTCGGCCCTAATCCTCAACCTAACTTGAAATTTAGGTGCATGTTTATATATGAAGTTTTTTATTTATTTTTATTTTCATAAGTAGATACAAATGCTGATGCTCGCTCCGAAGCAGCGAATTCCAACGAGCTTTTGCTCAGTTGAATATCTTCCGTTTGTTCGTTGGTCACCTTGGTCCCACGAACAAATGGAAGGACGGGAAAATTGCCCACGGGCTCAGAATTGATGCCTTTACCCAAATGCCACCGGATTGCCCTTTTTCCATTTTATCGTCAGGTAGCTTTGCTGACGGGAGAAATAGCAAACGTTAATGAGGACTAGGAGGGAGGGGGTTTAGCAGGGTAGGTAGGAGTTAGACATTTCTCCGTGCAGGCAATTCCACTAGTCTTCGAGCTTGTCGGCGTTCCGCGGTAGAAACTTGTTCATTCTTCGGGGAACATTGATAAATTTCATGTCGTTTTCGACAGCTGCCACTTTTTTTGGTGGATACTGTATGCGAAAATAACCCGTTCCCTATTTTTTTCTGAAAAAAGAAAAACGATATCGGCCTCGGTCTCGTTAAGAATGGGTGAAGAATGCCCATAACATTAGGTGTGTGAAAGAATTTCCATAGACCTACATCAAACAAAAAGAATCAGCCGTAAAATTTCCTCTTCTTGTGCCTCACAGCAGGCGACCACCCTTCCCCAAGGACGTGAACGTTTTTGAAAAACAAAAACTTTGACGTATCGTACAGGTCAATCGCTATCGATTTATACGATTGATTTGATAAATTACCGTATCACGATAACTGTGAGAAAACGGTATGCGAACGTGGAAAGATTGAGAGACGAAAGCAAAAAGAAAAAAGAATGAAAGGAACGGGAAGTGGAAATGAGGTAACTTCTTCTTAGTTACTTTCAAGTAAGCTGATGTACCACCTTCGCGAAGTGAATCTGTATCGCAGAAAGTCAGGGCTTTGGGTAGGGCATGCGTCGGTAACTGTATCCAACCAGACCATTCAAGAGATCCGTAGTGAACAGGAGCTGATCAAATCCTGGTTTGAATACATTTTCCCACCCGAGGGCCCGGATTCCTTTCAATTTTCGTATGAATTTCCAATGGTTGGGTAAAACTTTTTGATAGCTCGATCCATCAGTTCAAATTGAACTCTCGAATAGAGCGCGAGCATCTTATGGGCTTCAGTGGGAGCCTTACATAAACGTAGAATTTTGATCCGAAAAAATGAGAATCAGGAGCTACACGAAGCTCCAGCCATCAAGTTCGAGGTACGTCTTCTTACTGTCGTTCGAGCGGAATCGGAAACTAAGGCCTGTCCGAAATGCGTAGTTCAACATCGATTTTCTTCGAACTGTTTACTCTGACATCGGAACGGAACGGGAGAGTTTCATGACCTCGCATTCTGACTTTACCAGTTGCATATATAAAAGCACAGTTACTATTGGAATGGTCTCGAAGATTTCCCTCTAGGACGAACCTGTTGACTCCCATGTATGCCATATGTGTCACTGTCACATCGAAAGAGAGATTAAAAATTGTCTACACTGATTTAAACAACATTTGACATTGTTGGCTTACTGTAGCCAATGCTTTCTGCAACTGCAAGCTAATGACACCTCGTCCAAGTACCCTTTCAATGCCACTTCTCCTAACAGCCACGAACATAATCGTGGATACGGGTAACTAGATAATCCGACTAACCGGCAAAACGAAATAGGAGGCTTTTAAGTGGGACTTGTGGAGGCATGCTCCATTTCCGGGGACTAGCAGGGGTGAAGCATATACTAGCAAGTGATAGGTACGATATTATATCCAGTGGTCGCGAAACCTGTGCAAGTTCCGCTGGTCCCGTCTTTCCGAGTTTGAAATGTTCACGAAAAGACCAAGATTAATTGGACACTAGCGGTGGGTCGGCGAGGCGACAACAAAGCCGCTACCGGCCCCGCTGTCCGTCCCATATTTTGGACATTTCAGGAGCCTAGTCGCCTGTGTTTCAGAAAGCCAAGCCATAAGTCACCATGTCTTGATTCTGCCTGTCCTTCTTCTTAAGAAGGTAACAATGAAGGTAAATAGGTACTAACCATATTACTGGTTTGTATAAAGGGGCATAAAGGGCCCTATCCGTCACTAATACCTTCTTAAAAGAGCCCTTCCTGGCGTCTTCTTTGAGCCCATTGGGTGTATCCTACGTTCTCGATGCCCTTCAGAGGCGGCGGACGACGGCGGATGATGAATTCTCATGCCAGTACATGCATTTCAATTGGCCATGATGGATTGGCTCGTCCAAAGCATCGGAGCAAACAAGTCTGCTGAGTCTTCCCGTTGAGTAGGATACCTACGAACGAATTGGAAGTTCCCTATTCGGCAGGGAGGCCTGCGAAAGTCGTAATTATAATTGAACTGAAAAGTATTTGTAAATAAACTGAAAAGGCGGCATCTTGAAAGGGTTTGTTTTCAAGTGCCGCAGTTTTTCACCAATCTGAAGTTCACTATCGCTAACATCTATACGAGTTCTACCGCGCCAGATAGATATCGTAGCTACCTGATTCATGGAGCCCATTTCAGACAGCCTACCCGCGTGTCGTCAATGATCCCTATCTCCATCCCACTCAATGGCGACGACCATGGCTCATTGCGCGTTCCGCCCACTTTGGGAACTACTTTGTCCTCGTTCGCGCTTGCCCGTCACATTTTAAAGTTACTAGTTCCATGAATAATGCTTGTTGTTCTACCGCTGTTGCCCATTTTACATTGACAATGATTATGGTTGTCCAAAGTCAAAGAGCCCATCTACCCCTACCCCGATGGTCCGAGGATGAAATTTTGTGGGTTCTCCCACTCTCGGAGATGGCTCGGCTGGTATTGAAATAGTTCTGAGCACCGATGTGAGCATTACTTGGTCCCGAAAGTTGTTGTAAAAATCGAATAGCCCCAAACGCCTCTACGAATCGGAGGGGAACATCAAGACGGGGCCTATCCTGAAACAGAAGCATCTTATTTTAAAGGTCTTGCCCTTCATCTGCTCATAAATGGTTACCTGTCGTCAAGCTGATGCCGTTGAGCTTGATCCTTGTTGTAAGAGGAAGCTGCTCCAATCCGCTGCAGTATAAACCCTAATAAGATCATTTTTTCCTTATCAACAGGGAAAATCCTCGTTCCACTTTAAAGGAGACCACGGACAAACATAAGCCGGTTCAACGTCTCATCATTCTATCTGTTGTTTTATTTGTTATTTATTTGTTGTTCTCTACTTCTGCTTACAAGGAAGAATACTAGTCATTTTTCAATCCTCTCCTTCTACATTATTAGCCGAGGCTTTAGTACCCTTAAATAATTGAGATGATTTATAACAATTTAAATGCTCCAGTGAATTAAGTATAACTTGCAGGTAAATTCGTTCCTAAATTATTGAATCCATAATCTAAGAACCACTGAAGTTCAGAAAGTATCAGTTGAAGCTGAAGACTTGATATCTACTCGAAATTGGATTAGATTTCAAACGAATTTTTAATAACTCATTTTTCCCTGATGTACTATTGTTGTACATGCTGTACATTCCAGATTTACTTTTTCATTTTTTTTATTTATGGGTACCAGTTCTCTATTTTACTCTGTCGTGGTATAAACGGATTACAAACTAGCTACCGCGCTGTGCGAGGGGGTGATTAGTGCAGAATTAAATTGAGGTTTCCATCGATTTCACCTTTGCTGAAGTGGTGATAATCGTCAAAGGACAGGTGGAAGCAATAACCCTGAGAGTTTGAGGCCTGATCAAGAGTTTTATGAGGGTGATTAGGAGGTAGAAAGCCTCGTATCCTGAACCGCGTTCGCTAACATACATAGCGATTAGAGTTTCAAGAAAATCAAAGTATACCGATTGGTAGTAACAATACCCAATTCTGTAGCCGTTATACTGTATTCAATACGCTTACCTACATAGACACATTTTATTGATTAATTAGTTTCCCTGGAAGGTTAGCAGGCCATGGAATGCCTGGGGGCAGGGGATTGGGAATGCTTGGGATTTTCGGATCTGGGGTTCGTTGATTTACAGGGCTTCAGGTCATGGATGTATAACTTTCATTTGTTGATCCACTTTCGTATTTCAGGTACAGGCTACTTTTGAATTTCAGTTATTTACCTAACAATCGTTCTTCCCGAAGGACGGTGGTCTCGTGAAAAGTGTAGAGGGTGAACAGGGATAGCGAAGTGGCCTGAAGTGCGGGTTTGTGACAATAATATCGAATTCGGTCCCTACTGAAGGAAGAACCCCGAGTACCAGTCCTGGGATCGAGTTGCTGCATCCCCTCTAGAAAGGATCTGAAAGGGCTTGACGTTGCAGCAGGGGACAGCAAGAATGTAAGGGGCTTCACTAAAGCAGCAGATCCCGCCCTTCTTGGGAAAAGGAAAGGAAGCCGTTGTTAGGTTTTCTTGGCAGAATGGCTTAGAGAGACCAATAAGCCACCAAGTTTTTCAACCCCTGGTGGAGCCGCCTAATAAAGAAAGTGATTTCGGACAAACAATGCCACAGAACAGAACAGCTGCTGAGTGTCTGAGTAGCTCATTGTAGCTGATTGATGAATGAATTGTACTTTCACTCGGCACTCCTTTTTTTTGTTTCCGTCGACAAAAACCCCACTTGGGACAGCCCACCTTTAGCCTAGTTGTGGACGGTGGCTATCGTGGCTACAAATGCAAAGCGAGAGAAGACCCATTTGCTCAGTGAACTGTGTAATGGATATGAGGCACGCGAGCTTCTTGAGCGAACTTTATTAGCTCCTGAAGCCAATTAATTCTGAGTAGTGTCAAGGAGGAATATGTGTACTTCGAGCTTGTGATGGATATGTGTCATTACATTCGTTTTTCAATCGCTTACTTGCTTCAGGAGTAGTGACAGAGGACCTTTGAAAAACTAGGAATAGAAAAATATCGGTGTCATTTTAGATGTGCTTTTTTTTCGAGAAGATCACTAAGTACTACGTAAGATTACTAGGTATCATGGGAGATCACTAGGTATCACGTGTTACTGCTGTTACCGCCCCAAAGGACAAAAAACTCGAGTAAAAGTAAAACTAAGCGGTACCGGCTAATGAGCGACGTGAAAAAAAGATTGGCGTCAATTTATTTCTCTGGGATGCGCCATATGTAAAGATTTTATCGTAGATTACGTAGATAATCGTAACGGAGCTTATCTGTTTTCACCATAAATTTTAGTCGTCTTTTAAAAAACATTCTACCGTACTCCTCAATAATCAAAACGGCTTTGAGAAGGTCCACGTGATTATCCATTCCGAATATAACCTTTGTTAATTTCACTTTTCGGAAATAAACCGTTTTTTAGAATTCGGAAGGGAAATTCAATTTTGTGGTTCAGTTCTGCTAAACATACTTTTATTTGAATGAAATTCTGAATTGAAATTGAATTCCCCTTTACTCTAGCCCTAGAGTTTGAAAGAACTTTACTAATCATACTATCTAAGTGAGGTTATTAGAAATTGGTTACCTTCACGGTAGCTCGGTAGCACAATGCAGAACTGAGATAGTGGTTCACGTAGTATGCAGATCAGTAATCGATTTATTGATCACATATCATACGGGACTTCTGATTTGGCAATGATTGTGACAAGAAATTGATTGAAATCCAGCCTTAGTTGATCGCCTTCGTGAATCAGATTGCAAGCTGCACAGACTGCTGACGATAGTTGTGAGGGTAACCTGGAAAAGGAAATTCCGAAGAAAAGCTGAGGTTTATTTCGACTTGAACTTTAGTTACTGTTGTTTTTAACCGCAGTACGTGATGCGAAAATCTCACAAGGTTGGCGAGTTATGGACAGAACTTCGGTCGTCGGACTGGACTCGATCCCTTACTTGTGCTATCTGGGCATCGTGCTCTTATCCCTTACACTACCGAGACCCCGCTTGCCCCCGCCTTCTTATGGTATTTGGGTGACTGAGGTTTATTTTTGGCTCATCGCACTTTTTTTCTTCTATTAAAGGGACCTTAAAGGAATCGACTGGTAAAACGTGCTTTCAATTTTCGATATTGAGACCAAAAGCTGTCTGTAACTATTTTCACACAGATTAAATCTCGCTGACAATGGCTGGTCGGTGCCCAAAAGCACATTCTATTCACATAAAGATTCGCCCTAAAACTCTTGCAGGTCCAAAGTCTGTGGGCCACTCAGAAGTATTCTTTACTATTTCTTTTGAATTGTTCTTTACATATTTCCTTCATAAGCATAAAGGCTTTGGTGTCAGTCGATTCCCTCTTAGGATGCACCACGGCATTGGACTACTATGTATTCAGAATGGTTTGAATGCGTAGCTGGCTTTTTTCCGTACTTCAAGCATTTCACCTTTATCATCAGCTTTCGGTTGCATTTTAACTTTAACCATCTTCATACCGGGATGCGCCTGAGCACTCAGAGCCTGATCAGAATTGTAAAGTCATTTGAATGGGTGTTTGTGATATACCAACTTAAATATCCCAAATAGTAGGAGTCCCAAAGGGACTTAGAAAAGGCGATGGATAACTTCACGATGGCTCATCAGCGAAAGAATTATTTGGAAGATAAAAAATAAAATAAAAGTAAATAACTAAGAACCAAATAATGGAAAAATCGAACCCTGCCATGTCAGTGTTTACTGTGCGCAGTACCCTTGGTTCGAGAAAGAAGCAAGCTTGTAGATACAGAGTAGTGAAGAATTCAGATTTTGAAAGACCTACTTGTTCAAAAGCCATTCTGCTAAGTAAATGACTAGTTGTGCTTGCTGTTGCAAGGAACAGCCGTGGCTTCAACGGCATCCACATTTTCACAGCAATTACTAGGAGCAATACTACTATCTTAGCTGTCCGCTATCCTTCCTTAACCAAATTACCCTCCATTACCGCACTTTCGACTCATCGCTTAGACTCTTCGATTCAGTCAAGTACATTCTTGACCCTCTACTGTGATCAGGGAGATTTAATAGGTGTATTTTGTTGGCTTTATATCTTTGAAGACGGATTTGGTTCCATTCAGTAAAGTAATACGTAAATAAGTTACACAATTTACAGCGATTCGCATGATTGCATATTTAGTAGGTATGCAGGAGAGGAACGCAAAGGGAATCAGAAATGAGCTGTTTTTTTAGATAACCTATGCAGATTTCCACGGGAATCAAAAAATTATGAATTAGAATCCTCAAAAACTGGGTGCTCCTCTACCTCCCTACAATACGGCATTTCTATACCTTTTTTGGGACTCATCTGAGATATCCACATTCCGTCTGAGATGCGCCATTACTTTCAATTTCCACTTGTAGTCGTTAAGGTATTTGGATGCTGTTTTAACCTCTTCAGCATACCACAACCCCCCTTGTCCCAATTTTTTTGTTGTGTACCTCGCCTTTCGAAGCTGTACTTGTGCTTTACTGGCTGGCACTACGATTTCCTTGCACCACCGAAATCCCTGCTTCCCTCACCCGCTCAGTAACACACTTGCTCTGGCTTTGACTCGTTTTCCCTTACATCTAGTATTTGGAAAGATCAAAAATGAGCCCATAGTGGATGGCCGGAGCTGTTGGCCCACTGATATTGTAAAGTGATGAAGAACTTCAATGAACTATCCATTGTCTCCGACTGGGCTTCAGATTATTTCCGCAAGGATCACTTCGTGGTCGTTAGAGCGGCTCCGATGCTGTTTCAGTCAGAGTGCAGCTAATTTCAGTGCGTTTTCATTGCGCCCCGTAATCCCTGAGCTATTCTGGTCCGTCATTACATGCTGTTCCTTCTTCATCGGAAAGAGTCTTCAGGGAGTACGAATGTAGCGACACTGCGGTGACATGTTGTGTTATTTACATTTTTATAATTAGGGTCAAAGGGTGAAGGATCAAGTGTGCGGCGAAGACAAAGCAATTTCATTTCTGCGTTGCGCCCCGCACTCAACGTCTATCTGAAATCACAGTGGTGTTTAGAGTGCATATGTGGTCCATACAAGTACTTGGGTGAGCACCGATCCCTCCTAATCCCTCCTAATTAAACTCCAGTTAACTACAACAGCTCCAGTCCAGTAATCGTTACAAGGTCACTCTCAATTGATTTCATTTCACTTGATCTTTACTCGATGTTACTAGTGCAACTCAGATGCACCTCCTTAAAGGCATGTTGAGGGGCAGTGTCACGTTTATCACCTCATCTCCCCATTCAAGATTTTTCCTCTCGTTCGAATCGCTCTATTTGGGGGAAAACCTACCAATCGGATTGAGGCAACGTCCAGATGTCACACTAAGTGTCTGCTCAATCGCTCAGGAAGGGCTAAATAGAAGAAAGGTGTTGGGAGTGGATCCAAGTCTAGGTGCTTGAGAAAATGCCTCGACTGAATTTGCTTCCCACACTTTTCTTTTGACCTTACATTCTCTTTGGTACTTCATTTTAAAAACATGCCTGAATCCTGAAATAGCGGTGTCATTTGTCCGTTTCTCACCCATCTCGTTCAGAACGATGAGTACGTTTTCCGGATCCAAATTCGAGGAGGCGATGAATTCGTCGTACCTGAAATTGGATGTTAAGTAAGGGTTAGCTTGGGTTACTGGTGAAATGGGCTTCCTTTCTGGGTACTGTATTATGAGAGCAAAAAAGTTGTAAGTAACCGGGATATATGAGGGTGCACCCGAACCCCAGTCGTGGAAGGACGGCATGATTCCCTTAAAGCTAATTCCTTCTTAATTTTCTCACTCAACACTTCCCATTAGGATATATTTTTACCGCATGCTACCACATTTTAAAGCTCTTCTTTACCTCTTTTCTCAGTCAGAAGCTCTAGTTGAGGCTCTAATAGGTAAGGCACCCCTCCGTTCGTACATAACACATTGGATGTCCGAATTGTCGGGATCTAATCGGTATTGGTAACGGAGCTAAGACGAGCGAATTCTCCATGCCACATTATATGGCCGTCCGTCTGTGTATGGCAAACGGAGGCCGATTGCAATAAGGTGTCATTTCGATCTGATATTGGCCTCGTCTGAGCCCCTCTCGGCACCCTCTCTCCTCGCGGGCCATCAAAACGCCTTGTCAACGGCGTCATATTAGATGTCATCCGCGAACCTCTCCCTTTCTATTCACCTCTTCTCCACCTCCTCGACCACTGGGACTGGATCGGATATTCCCTCTTGGGATCATTCCAGACCTCCCAGTTGCTTATTTCGCTTTTTTTCGATCTTTTTCTTCCCTCTAGAAGGACTTTCTCCCCCGAATTTTCCTGAAACTCATTTACTTAGTCCCACAGTTAATTTGTATTCAATGCTCAGTTGTTCCGAAAGGTCTCATGTCCTTTCCCTTTTGTTCAACCCTGAAGAATAGGATTTTCTAGCGTTTTAATTCAACAATTTAATTTTCCCACTAGTTCCTTTGTTATTAGAAATTAGGGCATTATCATGATAATATCTCATCAGGGTGTCGGCTACGGGAGCCTCTTTCCTTGGAAGGGTACTGTAAATCAGAACTGAGGGGATATGCAACTCTGGTAGTTACTACTCTGGCTGGTAACCCATACGGGAGGCGATTTATCCCCTCCAAAATAGAGCTTCAAGACCGATACCCATTCTCCTCATCTAGGTTGAAGGGAGTGAAGGTAGAAGGTCAAAATTGAGTGTGTTCTCCAGTGACTCGCTTTTTCATCTCTAATTGGTAAGCCCTCTGAAAGTTGGTTGAAGGAAGGGGTCTCTCTGGGGTTAAACAACAGAAGGATAGAAGACAATGCTCTGGGCACCTACCATTTACCAGATGTTGCACAATCTACTAGGAAACGAAATTGATACTAATTAATCTGCTCATACGAGATGGAAGACCAGGTCGGTCATGACGTGTATCGATCCTGGATTGGTGTTTACGGGTGAAATCCGCTCCAATCTACCCTGCTACACCTCCGTCCCGGGACGTTGAAGCTGCTCCAGTCGGTCTTGCTATGCCTTCACCCCAGACAATACGTTGTAAAGGTTCCTCGAAACCTTCGAGGAAGAAAAGATATTAACTCAATGGATCGTTAGAGAAACATGCTCCGGTAGGAGACCAGTGTTCGTCACATTTCCTTAGTCTCGTTCCCTAGTAAAAAGTTTTACCCATGAAGAGTACACCTCCATTGCCTTCCCGTGCTCATAGAACATTGTCACAACCGCGCCGAAGCCATCTCATGGAAACGAGCATTTGGTCTTCCTTGAATCAGGAGCAAATGCATCCTGAACCACCGGGTGTGGTGCGTTAGGAACGAAATGGTCGCGTCGCGGTGAGAGGGGCGTCGCGCGCGAAGGAATGTAGCAGGATGCAGCAGTAGGTAAGAAATTCAAGAACAAAAGTACTAATAGTAGAATTATGCATAAAGTAATGATCGCATATCGATTGAGCTGTATGAAGAACGGTAGAGCTGTAATAACGGCGAATGAGTGGTTCGCGACAGTCGCGTGCGGCAAATCGATTACCCAAAATCGTTCCTAACGCCCGTCTCCCTGAACCACCAACTTCACCATCCCGAACGGGTAATCCCTTCTGGTGAAAGGTTTCTCAAGACAGATGGTTTTTTGTTCAGGATAAATATCTTCATATCAGTGAAGGGTGGTTGATTTTGGACCAGTGTCCTCATCGGGGGCAATTCACTACGACCCTAATTTCTTTTTCTTTTGCTACCCATCGTCCTTATTGTGTTTGGGAACGGAAAATCAGGGATTCAGCATGATCTTGTGGTAGATTTGATTGATTCCTAAGCAATTTGCGCGATCGTTTGACATCATTTCCCTTCCTCAGTTGTCCTACCATCTTCCTATAAAAGTTGACAGTGATACCATTTTAACAATATTTTATTAGCACGATTTTGGTCTTGGTCAGGAAACAAACCTGCTATCAAGTTCGTGCTGTCCTGCACATTTAGCTGTTATACAAATCCTGCCCTAATGATAGACTCGAATCGTCCTACAGAGTAAGTAATTAACGTGCCTTGGGCAGTTCTGTGAGTAAGGAAGAAGAACATGCCCTCTGATCACTATGTGATGGGGAGACGGGCGTTAGGAACGATTTTGGGTAATCGATTTGCCGTACGCGGCTGTCGCGGACCACTCATTCGCCGTTATTACAGCTCCAGCGTTCTTCATACAGCTCGATCGATATGCGATCATTATTTTATGCATAATTCTACTATTAGTACTTTTGTTCTTGTAGTTCTTACCTACTGCTGCATCCTGCTACATTCCTTCGCGCGCGACGCCTCTCTCACCGCGACGCGACCAGTTCGTTCCTAACGCACCACACCCCTATGTGATGTTTATAGTGGGCTACCTCCGCCCACACTCGAACCCAGCTATCTACGAGCAAGTGGGTACATAAAAACACTTCGAATACCTCTCTGACTCTACTTTTCAAGGGGTTACACCTCACATACAGTCACTACCTGCGTTTCTTGATGACGTTTCGTTCGTTGATGGATTCTTGAGGTAAGAAAAAAATCAGGCACATCCGGGTGTCATGTAGAGCCTTCGGGTGTGGCGAAATCTTGAATTTGACTCACCATATCTTCAAATCTTCGCCTGTATTCTCATCTGGATTGGCTACCAGTATCACTCCTTCAATGCCATCCCTTATGGCTGGCCAACAGTCGCGGTACCTGCAGAGAAGGATAATGGCGATTCTTTTGTTTTGATTTCGGGGTCATCTAATTAGTTGCGACCATTTCCCCTAAGACCATTGGCGTCATAATTGCCGGCCATTAGCTAAGCGATTTTCGGGTAGGATACAAAACACCCATAAGATGTCCGAAAATGGGTAGTTAAGGTTTAATTCAGGTTACGCCAACCTAGGTAGCTGATCCGCTCTTTGATATTTTCTGAGTTTTTGCCAAAATCCTTTCAGGAACTAATGATATGAAACGAACCATCGTATCCTTTAATTGGTCCCACTTTTTCAGATTTTTTTGAAATGAACTTTCCCTCTTCTCATCAAAACTCCACTTCAAGTACGGTATTCGAAGAATGAGGGAGTAGATAAATAATGATTTCCCAATGAATTCCTAGGCTCAACGACAGGTCGTTTGAGGCAGATAACGGTTGGAATGAGGGCGATGATGAGTTATGAGGTCGTCATATGCCCATTTATTCTCGCTTAGTCGTGATCACTCACTTCAGATCTCCGCTACAATCCCATAGCTCCACATCGACTTCGATCCTTTGTCGACGAATATCTAGCTCGTGACTTTCAAACTCTACTATTCGGACTCCTAAAATTTGCTGAAATCAACGCAGACTTTTTTATTACTAATTTTATTGCAGTAACTCAGTCTAAGTCGTCTACTCGAAATTTGAAGGTTTAAGTGAATGAAAAACTCTGAAAAATTCACTTAAGACGCTAAGGATTCTGCGGTTGAGCTAGTAGGTACCCGTATGGATCAGCGATTTTTTAAAACATTTGAAAAATGAAAGAAGAATTCATTCAGGCTTTAGCTGCTTATGAATCTTTCTCTCTCTTCGGTTGCTTACAAGCCAGTGGCTTGAAGGATTCAATTAGTGTTTTTGCTTTGAGAACCATAGCCAGTGCTGTAGAATGTGCAAGAATTAGCACATTTTTCCTCCTTTGCAAAGTCCTAGAGAATCTTCATGGAAAACTATTTACCATTTTTACCATTTACAATACCATTTTTAGACCCATAGGAAACACACTATGGGTATTCGATGGATGGAAAATTCCGAAAAACCTTGGCATTTCTGAAATTTTTAACTGCATAGGAACATAAGAACCAGAATCTCACTGTGGAGCTGTCCAACTCACTGGTCTCGAACAATCATATTCACTGAAGTGCTTTAATCATGCTTTGCAACAGGAGATGCAGATCCCTATCACCATACTGCAGCTCAAAAACTGGTAAAAAATAAAGTTGACAATTTTTTAAAAAATTTTAAAAAATGGAAAAATGCGAGGGTCGCGTATGGGGAAGAACAACCACAACATTTTGCTGCCTCCCTTTCAAATCAAGTCTATTCACATCCATATGGCTTGTCAAGTGTTACATGAGCCTACCCCTTGGTTTCTTTTGGAAAAAAAAAACAAGGAGTAGGCTCATGTAACACATGTACCAAATTGTGGAAGCCACAAATAGTCATCTTATTGTTTTTCTGCAATTTTCTTTCCTCCGTCTCCCTACTGGTGAAGATTTTGAAGGTGGGGATTTATTTTTTAAGTGATTGAGTAGATGAGAAAATGATACTGGGCCACTTGCTAGGTTCGCTTGCCTCCTCCTCTGATTTTAGGCCTATTTTGCCCTAGCACTGAAAAGATTTTCTATCCAATGTGGGAGCTCATCAGGGATTTCGAGGGATTCTTTTCTGGAACGCTCCCTAATCTTTTCTCAAATCATTCAAATACTGGCCACAAGGGCCCATGCACATCTCCCTACTGTTCTGTCCAAATTTGAGTACTCAGGTAAACCCTAGTAAAGGAATTAGGGGATCGCTTCAGAGTTGATCCCCCTATGTTACTGCTCTTTGTTGTCTACTTAGTGGTCTGAGTTCCACGAATAAATTTGTTGCACTCGCACGCTGCCTACTAACAAAGAGAGGACGACAACGTCGGCGGAGGCGACGGATGGTGGTGGTGGTGGTCAATTCGTCGTTCATTACTCGCATTAGTGGCCGGAGGAGGGGGTTTCCGGTGAGGGTAGGCTCATTAATACGATCCAAAGACGACGGATGATTGGCTTCGTTGACCAGCCAAGCACAAACAATCACCTCTCAAGACGTCCTGATACTTGTCATAGCCACAATAAGGACCTTCCATTTAATTTTTTACGACTTGCTCATTAGGATTCGGGAATGATAATGAATGAAATAAATTTGATTTTAATAGCAGTAATAAGTAGTAGAACCAATGGGGTGGCCGACTTCCCTTCGGCAGGGCCACAAAAAACGAAGGGGAGAATAGATAGGTAGGGACCCAGTGGACTGATTGTTACCTAAATTTCTTCGATACCAGTTCTATCCAGATAAGCTGGGCGTACCCATTCGAGTGATCAAGGAAAAAACTTGATCAAGGAAAAATGTGGAGTAGGATCCCTTGACAAAATTCTTTCCTAGAGCTCGTTTATTTTAGTGACTAGGTGATTGACTACCCCACCTACGGTAAGTAAGTAAGTAAGTAAGTAAGTATATACCAAAATATTCAAGTGCTCATGTTGTGGGTAAATGAAAAATAAAATAAATAAGTAAAATAAATAAGTAAGTATCTAGTCCCTACAGTAGGCGAAGTTACCCCCTAGAAGGGCTCAGAAAATATTCCACAAAGTCTGAAAAGCTAAGCAAAGTATTTCCCATGCTGAAGAAACCCTCCTAGGATAAAATCCCATTAAAAGGTAATCTGATAGCTGGACGAGAACGCTGGAAAAATTGGACGGAACAATTGCCTCGATAACTACCTCTACCAACCTTTCGTCGGCCGATATTCTCCAAGGGATTCGATGTCGACCTGCTCGCCCAAATAGTTGGAGATTGCTGTTTTTCCAGACTGAAAGTCCCTTCATCGGTTGCTATTTTGACTCAGATAAAGAAGGAAAAAGTTGAAGTTGGGAAGAAATCCCTGTTTGGAGGGTTATGTCCCATATGTCCCCAAGGGGAACGACCTAGGGACGATTCGGACTACAGGACGGGACACAAAGAACAGAACCTAAACCAAGCGAGGATTGGGTCTGTTGAATATTTCATGCAAGGAGTTTGGAACACTAGCCTCCACGACACTCATAAATCGGTTTGGGAATTCGGTTCGGGATTCATAGCGACCAACCAAACCTTCTTGCACCAATCAATCAGCACCAACCCTGTCTGGGAGGATAAAAGCATTGACATGGCACCGATTGGTCCCATTTGTCATTGTATAGGCCAAATGTACCTTCAGAAGCCACCCAGATCAAGAATGGAAGTCATCTAGGTGACTGATCCCGCAAGGAGGTTGGCTCATACGTTCATCACTCACACAGAAAAATGTGCTAAAACCCTGGAACGTCATCCCTCTTTGGGCATAAGTAATCAGTAAGAGTGCATGTAAGTAAAAGCGGCATTCCCTTGAGGGAGGGAATGGACTGGCGGCAAAAAGGGACTAATTCAATCAAGGCAACTCCCGACAAGCCTTTAGGGGAGACAAGCAGCTTTCTCCATTCCCACTTTGAGTAGCTACTCGAAATCCAACTTACCTTACATGGTCCCAACACGAGAATCTTCTTTGGTGGTTTACTTTCGTCCTTCATGCTTGATCTTGCGGTGGAGGTCAGATTTGAAGGCGTGGGATCAGGTCTTTGGACGGGAGTAGAGGTCGGAGTGTGCCCGGCAGGAACGATGTCGGGCACCAACGACTGTTCCCATGGTGACCACGAAACCGCAATTGCACATAGGTTTTTTCAACAGACCTAAACTACTTCAGGAAATATTCATATTCACACCCCCGAGACATTTATCTTTACAGCCGATCGTTCTGTCTATTTCTCCACTCAAGAAAACATCCGTCCTCGTTGTTCCGTTGAATTGCCTGATTCGCTTCGTTTCACTTGCTGTTTTCCAACACTTTCAGCCGAACTTTAATGGCGCTCCCTTCCACTTCGTTGAACGTCCGTTACGATTTAATGAAAAAACGCCTTTTGACATGAGCCGCAACGGAATTCAACCGTTCATGTCCGTTCTTCGTTTCGTTTCAGGTCCATAGAAGCAAGGTCCTTTTGTCATGTTGTCGGACTTTTTGGGGTCACCTTTGAATAAGTACAGGAAGTCAACATCCCATCAAAAATATCCGTGCAGGATTTGCCAGATACTTCAGGGGACCATTATTCCCCATGCTTTTCAGACGAACCTGTAGGTCCGGTGCTAGACCTCCTTGTAGAACCTTCAGATTTCACTTTGTCAATTAAAATCCAGGAACATCTTCGGTGCTTTCGAACAATATCAATGTATATAGTGTAATTATAACTTGTATAGTCTGTAGTGAAAGTGGAGTTCGTCGGGTATGGCTTCAATAATCATGCCCGTCTATCCCCGTTGAAGATTGGCTGGTTCTGATGACCAAGGAGGAAACATGTGAGGGATCGAATGCATGGCGCATTCTCAGCTCTAGAAACTGTTCATTATATGGTACAGACTGACTGAAGGTACAAGAGGATTAAGTCTTCAGGCGTTAATCAATCCCGTCTAAGAGATGCGCCCCAGTATCCGACTTCCATTCAGGATCGTGGTGGCGTATTGAATGCGTATGTGGCCTATACAATGACTCTTGCGGTGGCCAGCATATGTACAAGTCAGTGCTTTTTTCCTCCCAGACGAGTCTGGTACCAATTAATCGACCCTGGAGAGATGGAAGGCTTGGTTGGCCTAGGGGTTATTAATAAGGTATTTGAACTCGTGACCATGCGTGTAGGACAGTGCCCTACTTGCCAGTAACCACCTCCGCCCGTAGCATTGGTGGACCTAGAAAAAATCCATCTTTGATCGAAATTACCTGTCATTTTTTATTTACACAATCCTCCTTCTTAGGGTGCTTGACCTCACTTTTGATGACTTCATTCGCATAATTCCTGTCTTCTTTCCTTCTCCTCCCGCCCCCTCCTCTTGTTCCTTTTGATATCAAATCTCTCGATCCTTTCTATTGCTCATGTTTTACTTGTACTGTTGTTTGATAGTTTTCATGCTGGTTACCTACTCTTTGGTAGCCCTTTAGCTCCTAAGGTTTTACCCACTTTCCAGCCTCCTTTGTCTCCGTCCTTCCCTCATCTCTCTTCGTGTCAAATGCTTCCAAAGTACATAAAGGGGATGCATCTCACCTGTCCGTTGTTCACGACATTAATCCTTCCGTTTTGGCGGTTTTATGACCTTTGACGATAACCGTTGTCGTAAGCAAAACGTTGTGACGCAACGTTACAGCCTTCTGTTGTTGTGTTTACTCACCTACTTACGAGGATCGATGCAAACAGGAGCGTCCAATTCAATCTTTGCTTGAAAATTCAAATAATCAAAATTATCCGTGAAATGATTATGGCTAAAAGGTGCCACAGTGAATAAATTTCATTGTAAAGCGTCTAGATATAAGTTAACAACAAAAAAGACAATAGAATTCGTTTTTTCTTCTTGAAAAGCGTAAAATTTGCACATACAAAGAAGTTCAAATGCTATTCATATACATCGAGCAAAAAAGGCATAAAGAGAAAATGCTATAGTATGATAAAAACTATAAAGTTGTTAAAGACAATCCATTCCGTTTGTGGGATGCGCCCCGCACAAGAATTCCATTCTGGATCTTGTCCATTCAGGATCTTGATGGGGTTTTGAATCCCTATATCTTCCAGTATGGAAGACCTGTGTGGGGCCTGTACAATGACTTACGGTTCCCAGCCTATGTACAAGCCAACGCTTTTATCCTCCCAGACGAGGCTGGTACAAATTAAGCGACCCTGAGGGCTGGAAGGGCTGGTTGGCTAGAGCTAAATAGTATCAAACCTAGACCACGTGTGATAGGGGGGCCACTGCCAATACATCAGCCGGGCCCTTTTATTATGATACTAACGTGATATCTCTAGTGATTAACAAGCTAAAAATCTCAAAGATCAATGATGAGGCAGAAGCGGTTCAGTGCCTAGTGGCGCAGTTTTCGTCTGCACGGGTAGTGGATCGAGGTCTGTGCAGTACCCATAAAATTATGTCAACGCATTCCATCTTTCGAGGTCATCTAACCAACCCCGAAAACATCAGAAGTACGATGTTACTCGAACTGACTCTGACGAGCGCTCATATGGCAACCAAACTTTCAAACGCTACAACAATTACGAAGGGATTCCACACAGGAAACTTATCCAATACTGTACTGATCAGTGCTAACACTTTACTTTCCACTCTCTAAGACCTGGTAATCTCTTTAGTTGAAAGGTCGGACCTTTGTTCATCGAACAGGATGAAAAAAGTTTCAATAAAACAGACATTTTTTTACCGTAATTTTCGATTTTCATTCCCTTTCTCTACCAATGCTTTTTCTGGTGTATATTATGCGTCAGCCTTTGCTCAGTCAGTCAGCCCTTCTCGTTTATCTTTTAATGAGGTTTTCGTCAATGGAATTGCATCTGAGCGGATAATTTGCCATGCTCTCTTCCATCACAACACTCCTACCTCATACCCAATGTCACTTATAATAATTTCATATTCTAATGAGTCCGACCAGGTTACGATGACATCCGCGCCCATTTTCCTGGGTGGGTACGGGTTTTTCAATCTTCTGGGGGGTTACGCATATGAATTCCCTTGGGGACCACCATGTCTGCAGCTTTCTTTGACAGCAAAGAGTCATGGCTGCAGATGACGACTGGCTGGCTGGCTGGATGGCCGTCAATTCGACCAATTGTTTTGCTGACCTATGTATTCACAAGGAGAGTCCGATTAAATTTGGCCTCATTCACTGACCGATCCATCACGCAATTTCGCCCGGTTAATTCTCCATTACACTATGATGCTTGTTATTTACTTTATGACTGTTTACCAGATCGTTTATTAGCTTGAATATGTAATTTTCATGAATATTCATATTTTTCAAGTAGAACACCCACAAGTGGTACTTGAAGTTGGAGAGAGCCAAGTTTGTTAGCTCATTGGCCTCCCAAACTTTCGATCTAATCGTCTGGGATGCATATGAACCATCACGGGTCATACAAACAATCTCGGCTAGTGGCCTCCTCCCCCTCCTCCCTCCCCTCCCAATTGAGTCAGTTAATAATCTTTTCAAGTAGATGGAGCTCTACTATTCAATACAGCGAATCAATAAAAGTGATCAATTCGAATCGATGAGGTAATTGATTGCCGTTGATTTTTGACAGATCTGTCATCTATCCATTCATCCCTCCGCACTTCAACTGATCAGCCTTGACAATGAGACGTCTTGACAGTTATTGCTAGTAAGAGGCAGGTAAAGGCGGAAGAGGTCAGCTGTTCTTCGCGAAAATGCCTTGATCAAGGAGATTTATGTCCTATTTGATTCGTTTTTTTTTTTTTTTTGTTCTCTACAAAAATCCTCTTCTTGTTTATAGGTTTATATTCTGAAGGAAGGCACATCTGAAGGAAAAGTTAAAAGTTTTTTAAACTTTTATTCTGAAGGGATCTTTAAGGTTACCATTGAGGTGGTGGAAAATTCAAAAAAAAAAGAATAAGTTCCCGTATTCGGGATGTGCCTCGCCCTCAACTTCCATTCAGAATCGCAGTGACGTGTTGAATCTGTGTGTGGTCCATATCATGACTTGCAGTGGCCCAGTCAATGTACAACTCAGCACTTTTATCACCCAGACGAGTGTGGTAGCAATTGAACGAACTCGAAAGCTTGGTAGGCTCGCTTGGCCAAGGTGGATATCGATCCTGGATTTGATCCTTTGACGATGCGTGTGTGATAGCGGGCCACTTGCTACTACACCCTCTCCTCCCCTTTTTTAAAATACTCTCATAATAAATTAGTAGAATAATAGAGTAGATATTATAGTCACCTAGTTCTTCAGTTCATTTTCGTTAGACTAGCCTCCATGGTAAAGATAGATATAGCCACATTCTATCGGGGGCCTTCCCTTCTTTCCAAATCTCCTCCAGTCGTAGGGGCTCAACGTTCCGGTAATTGACTACGGGTGTGGTGCGATTCGTGCGATTCTGAGTGCGCGCGGCAAATTGCGCGGCGAGATTCGGTGCTATTCGAACGACTCTGACGCCTATTATTGGGGCACAAACTTGAAGTAGAATAGTTGAGTATGGTCAGCTGATCCTACTGATCTACTCTGCTTCAAGTTTGTGCTCCAATAATAGGCGCAGGAGTTGTTTGAAACATCGCAAATTTCGCCGCGCAATTCGCCGCGCGCACCCGGAATCGCACGAATCGCACGTCCCCCATTGACTACATATGGTTGGCGTAATACCGTAACCAAATAATGTTACTACGAGTGAATTACTGCAAGTAACTATCGTGTTGTGTCGTAACCAGTAATACGGAGCTGCATTAGCTAGCTTAGACAGAGAGGTGGAGCTCTCACTCATACCTCATCCACTCTGTCATAGCTTACCGAAAACTACTTTTTCCCACTCTTTGCGAACTCTTTAATCCATTCTCTTGAACAAGTCTAAAGCTTCAAGTAGTGTTTACACTGTAACTAGCAGAACATAGCAGAAAGAGAAGCACAACATGCCAACCGCATGGCCCCTTTACTGGTAATCACTACTTTCACCTTTGAACGGGCTACCAAAGTCTAAGTGCGTGGCTTATTCTGACTGGTAGAGGAACTCATCTCATTGTCAGTTTCACATAGTACAGGATTTTTGTTCCTTCCAACCAAGTCTAAAGTAATTAAAATCTCCTGACTGGATGAAAGAAATTGTTTTTCACGGTCAAAGTAATTGGTTTTTTGCCTCAACACTGGAAACTGAGCTGCCCACAACAAACTTTACTATTCAGATGACCACTAGCTATTTGAAGTGTTACTACTTTGTGAATTCAAAGTCAAAGTACTACCTGAGCACGTTCCAGAGGGGGAGGTCGGCCTTCGAAAGGCCTCATAGGCCTTCTGAGACATTCAACGGCACTCCCTGAACCGTCAAAGATTAGGAGGTATGAAATGGTTGAAGATTCCCATTCATTAGGCGAACATATGAGGTTCCTGTCAGATTCCTCTTCGTTTTTTCATTATTTTCTTCCCTCTATCATCTCATTGACTCAGAAGAGCGGCATCTCCTTCACCCGAACGGAATCAATTCTATAGCTTTCAACTTCCCGTCCCATCGGAGTTTCAAAGCGCTCCTCCTTAGTAAAGCTGAACCGACCGGATTTGTAATCCCCGTGTACCTGATGAGGTCAGCCCATGTCATCCACTAATTGACCTAAGCCCCAATGAATGGTTAGGTGGTCCGGTCCGGTTCGTTCAGGTCGTCGTCATCACAGCTGCCTTTTTAGATCTAATAGATCTGTGTTTGTTCTTAACACAGCTGCAACCGCACGCCATCAGCGTCCATCGGACAAACCAGCACTGGGCTCGGGTCATTAATTATACGAACAAAATTCAATCGGAATTTGAAAATGATCAAAATATTCAGCATGACCCGATTTTGAACAAAATTGATCATCGATTTGTCTAATTATATCTGTTTACCATTTGATTTTTTCTTTCGGATCAACTGCCTGTTACTTATTGTTCGCAGAAGATAAAAGTCGATAATCAGTGATAAGTCGATAAGCCTAAATATTATATCATGGTTGTTGCCTTTATGGATAGCAGAACTGTTCGAAAGTTGTTTTTTCGCTCTCACCACTGTTATTATTATAATTTTTATTATTTATTTTTATGACTAAGAAAACCAATTATCAATGTTTACAGTGGCGACAGTATCCGATAAAATACATAAAAAGAAAACAAAAGAAAAACAAACAAGGAATACAAGCTCTTGGGAATAATCGCATCATTTGTTTACTCTACAAGCTTCTGCCAGCTTTGGGGCATTTGAGAAAATTCCGGTTTCAACTTTTTTCACCCCTCCGGGGCCTCTTGCCCTTGTTTCCCACATGTCGAACAGACTACAGCAGCTTAGAAGGTGAAGTAGGTCGTTTGGTGCCCATTTTTTTCCCTACAGACCTACTCTGTACTGGTTAGGAGAGTAATGAAGTGTTCCAGAGCTTCCCAGCTTCCTACTGCAACAGAGCTTCCGTCCCCTCCCCTTCCCCCCTCGAGAAGTGACCCCTCACCTCCCCTCTCCTTCCCTCCGACTACTCCACTCAATGAGACTCTGGCAACGTCTCAGTGATTGGCCATTAAGTGTGTGAGCCGTCATCGTCGCCGTCGTCCTCCCAACATAAGCTCAGTTTATCGTTGGCACCTTGGGTGGTGGCGCACGAGGGATGTCGGTGGTGTCCGGGCCGTTGTCTCATCGCTTTCGCCACCGTTGTCGTCCCTCCCACCCCTCATACGACACACTCCATGCCACGCCCCCCCAATCCATTAGGGTAATCCAGCCCGGGTTTCACCCCCCATACCAACACCCTTGACTACGATCCACCCTCTCTTCTCGTCATTCATGCTATTCATTTGCATATCGACCCTCTACGCACTAATTTCATAGCATAACCCATGGTGATATTGGCTACATCGTTGTGTCCCCCGTGAAAACCGCTTACTAGGCTGTTCGCATAATTCTTATTGACAAGCTGTCTGGGTATATGGGAGGAGGATGAGCAACTGGGAATCTCCAATGATGATTCGGGTCTCCTAGAGGGTTTATAAAGGAAATGTTCATCATTGGCTCATGCCATTCCCCTAATTAAACAAGGATTTGAAATTGGAATCGAACGTAATAACTTGAAATATGAAACTCCCGTCCCCTCGAAGGAAAGGCTTCCGGTCACTTCCCGTTCCGTTTCCTCTCCCCCCTTGAACATAAATAGGAAATTGCTCCTCGACAAGTATGTTTGTCTATGTAATTGGCTTGGCCACTTCTACGATTATGGTTTCGTCACTTTACCAATTCATAACCAGCTCGTTTTCTTTAGAAGCCTTTTTTCTTATAATTGCCCATTCACTGGAATATAAGGCTTTGTTCTTCAATCCCTTATAGCGCTCTAATGACGAGATTTACTGGATTTATGGCCTTTCTTCGCCTTTTAAAGGTCCCAGTGGACTATCTGATTTAACAGCTTTATCGTGACCCAGGATTACTTTCCTTAGAACTTCTCGAGTTTTTCACAACTCGAAGTCCTTTTCGATCAAGTTTACTTCGAAAGGTTTTTCAACTTTGACTCTGCTCTCTGGAGTGACATAGAACTCGTGAAGAGCTTGAAATTACTTTTTTCTGATAATTCCCCTTATGCTGAGGATGGAGAGGGTGAGGCTTCAGCGATATTGAGACCATACTGAGGGCACTACTCGTTTTCTTACTGGTTTTGGGTAAAAGTTTCTCCGAATTCGCTATCAGTCAAATCTCCTCCTGACATAAAGCTCTGTATGCATACATATGTAGCTCTTGGCACTTCATTACTTTGTCGTCAAATCCTTTCTTTTTTTCTTCTTATAGGTATCTGAAAAAGCAGATGAATGAAGAAAGAATAGAAAAAGGAGTATTCCAGTTATTACAGCATAAGACATAGAGATACGATGAAAACTGCAAAAAAAAAGTATCCATTTTAGAGAGGAGATTGAAAGTATGGCGGATACTGAAAGTTTTGTGTCGTTAATTCCTTTTTATTTTATCGTGCTCTTTGGTATTTTTCACCTCCACCTTCCGTTTTATACACATGCGTACGCAATTTATTTTGTTGTTCTAACTGTGAGCGATTAATAACTTTTTACTTTTTAATATTTTACTACTTACAAAGTTTACGATTTTGATGTTCAGACAATTAGCCCAGTATACAAGAATAAGTAACTTTCCGATGAACTATGATAAATTTTCGTAATTTTTTGTGATTTTATGTGATTTTTTGTGATTTTATTATAGTTTTCGATCTGAGTGTTTCTGATGTCCCATCTCCCATTTCTATATATATTTCTTCCAAGCTGAAATCGCTCTGTCCATAATTCTCTTCTCAGAACATTTTTGTTTGGGACCCTATGGCCATCCACATACCCCATTTGCCCTTTCATTGTTCTTTAGTGTAAACTACCAACCACCAACGACCGCCAGATGCCGCCGCTTGAGAACAACTGGGAACTTGGAGGAAGTCTAAAAAACCTCATTAGGGGAGTATTTCACGGTTCGACCTTCCACTCAGGAAAGAATCAGTCAAATGACGTCATAAGTTTAGAAGTAACTTTCTAGACAGTTAGAAGGTTTCCTTAATGATCCGGGGAAGAGTCACGCCACTTTTTGATCATTTTACAACCACCGAAAGAATGAAACTTCGATCTAGACCCAACTTTCTACCTGACTCATTTCGGTACTGCTGCTGATAATAGTGAGCTTACAGCTAGAACTCTTATCCGTCGTTGCCTCCCCTATTGTGGATCATTCTCTGAACAACGAGAGAGTTTGACCGTTCAGCCCCACTTATTCTTCACCTGAGTTGGTACCGTAGACTTGACTAATCCTTGAACTTCTTCAGCCATTAATTCACGTTATCGATTGGCCCGAATGACCGGGGTATCAGGTATCAGGTTACCTGGCGGCTATACTGGGAAGACATTTGCTAGGTTCCAGAATTCTCCACGGCCCAGCGCCAATTTTTTACATAAAAACTCATTAATATCAATAATTATCATCAAAAAGCTTCAGAAATGACATTTTGTTACTAATAATTTGTCCTGAATTATTTGCCACCTCGGAGCTTACAATATGTCATGTAATGGCTTCTATGAAGGCTTCATGCCTCCTTAATCGCCTCACTAGGTCTGCAAAAAGCTGCTCGCTGAGAACATGGGAATTAACTACAAAAACTAAAACTGGCCCTCCCGGACAGACTCATTACTTTCTTAGAAACTTCAAGTAGCTACTAGTATGAAACAACACTGTCTGTTCCCATGCCAACAAGTTCTCTTCTCGTCTTGGAGGTTTTGCTGACATTGTCGTTTTTTTCCTCCCCAGCCACTACTCTGCACCGGCTACCTAGTTGGCGTACTTTTTTTAGCGCCAGGAGACGAGGCGTATGTCTGAGGTGCGGCTTATTTACCTGTTTATTGACTTATTTATATGGTCTATGACTCGTCAACACGGCAACTAAATTATCTAAAAACATATCTCTGTGAATTGTTTATGTTTATTTATTTACTGATATCTGGACTGAACTAATGAACTAACAGTCGTTGTAAAGAAAAGAAAGACCGACAAAAAGCATGGCAGCAGTTTTCGTGGAACTTTCGTTATCTTCAAATTCCTTAACTGAACTTTTTACTTACTTTATCCGCATCCGGGACCCTTTCCCTATCGTATTCAGGAGGGTCATAGAGAAGGTCCCACCCGGAATTTCTTGAACACCGATTTTATCTGAAGGCTTCAACGTGTTTCAGGGTCCAGTAGCCCCAGAGTTTCTCCACAATTTTTACTGCAATTCTGTTTCTGTTCGGAAGACAGTAGTTTTTCCGACGGAATGAGAGAGCTAGGAGGTATATAGGGCTTGTCCTTTTTGTAAATAGTAGGAATCTGGTGTCGACGATAGAAATAAGACCTCTAATAATGTTTAAACAACCTATAAATGCTCCGCTAGCAGCAGTATCGGCTTACCAACGATAACATGCACTTTGCCATTCCTTCCTTTCATTTTTTTCTGAGAGAAAAAACCACTTTTTAATTTCTTTTCTATCAGCAATTTTGAGTGCCGAATGGCTTTGACACATCCTTCGCTTAACTGGCTTTCAATTGTGTCTTTGTAGAGAAAGTTGTACTTTACTGACTGCCCAACACTTCCCCAACCCGTCCCCCACCCATTCCTACCTCGCTCTCCTTGCCCCCTATTCTCCAGAGGAGGATCGGATGCTTGACTTCTTTGAAGAAGGAACTTTAGACACCTTCTGGCATCGCTATCGTCCAAGGACCGATTCTTTTTACTTTCCCAACTGGGAAATCGATCTTTACCAGTAAGTAACGAAGAAGTCAACTTCGATCAATCTGAACCAAGGGTGATGAGTGGCATTTTTCGAAATGGGTCATTTCAGCTCATTTTCTTTTTTCTCTTTTACTTAATTGATCTTTTTGCTGCATTCTTTCTCGTTTTTCCATCTTGGAACGCAACTTTATGGGCATTCCACCTACCTGTTCTCAGTTCCCATGCATGTTTTACACTCCCAGACAGTTAGTCCCAGGTACGATGTTCCACCCTCAATTGACATTTTCGATTTGCCCTGTATTCCTTTTGAACTACACACCTCTCTTTCCCTAATACCCTAACTAGCTCCTTTTGATGGTAAAAACAAGTCTTTCGGCGAAAGAAAAGGAGCGACAAATCTACATGGTCAACATTTTGCAAAGAAGCTCTGGTCTTCCTCTTCTTCTCACCATCAGATCGATGGTCCTTAGCCTCTCTCCTTCCCTTTACCTTACAATAAATTACGGGTTGCGCCCCTAGAAATGTTTTACTAAGACCCTAATTCACTATTTTCCTTTCATTCCTCTTCTACCCACTCTCTCCAGCTCATCCATTGCTTGCTCCACCTCCAACTGGTGGGGTAACATGGGAAGGGTTGTTTCATCGCGTTGCCTTCCGATCTAGCTATTCTCGTCGAGAACAGTTTTCCGTTTCTTTCGAATCTCACTTACCATCCTCTCTTTCCTGCGCTCTCCTTTCCTTAGGCAGAGTCCTACCGAAGAGGAGCTTAGGACTGGAGTTATGTGCTCATCGCCCAGTGTTTCATGTCGCTCCTCAATGAGCATTGTTTATTAGATTGTTTATTTGGGTTTCTGCCTTGATTTTATGTCCCTGTTTTCCCATTCGATTCAATTTATTGATCGACAATATTGATTTCCGACTACAGTCTCTTTATACACTCGTTCTGATTCTTATCTTGAAGCCCTGCAATCTGAACATCATCCGATTCTATCCTCGTTAGTGTATATACCATCTGATGGGTCCTCCTATCCTAATTGAATCCGCCTAATAGCATTGATGCGTATTGATTGATTGCTTTTCGATTCTATCACAACCAGATGTAACTAGAAGATGCCTTTGAAACCTGGGTGTCGTTTACCCATTACACGTAACCCAACTCGTATCGTTCTGCCCTATTTTCCCAAAGCTAATTACGTTACGTTACCCGCTACCAGCATTGGAACGAGTTTTCATTCCAATCGTGGTCGTTGTCGTCGTCGACGTCGTCACCGTCGATCATCATCATCAAAGTGGTTTCAGATGTTGCGATGCGACGTCTTCTTGTTCGTCTTCTGCTGATCAGCTGCTGCCTTCTCAGCGATGTACAATTCATTTCCGCACAGCACTTTTACTACTCAAAAACTGCCATTAACAATGTCATCATAGAAGACGGAAAGGTTTGTCGCCCAGTTCTCCCCTGAGAGGACATTTTCCATCTAAAAACGGAAATCAATCTGCCCCGAGAAAGGGGAGGGGGAGCATTTTCCATTAGCAGCTTTATACATCGGGAATTCATCTGTGGCAGTGGGGTGTTGCTACGTCGCCCCGTGGCCTCTCTTAATCAACGGTAATGGCCTATGAATACGTTATAAGTTTGCGCAATTTAATACATGGGGCTTTGACTGGGAATTAGTCTCCCAAGGCTGTCCCGCCCGGCCTGGACTGCCTACGTGCCTAGGAAATCGCTGAATTCCTACGAATGTGATTGCCACTCATCGCCTTCAAATAACGGCTTCCAAGTGTAATGTACTGGAACTTCAAAAAAGGGCAAGTGCCGAGAGTCACGAAAGAAGCTTGCAAGAAGTTTTTTTTTCAGAAAATGCAAAAAAATGGAATTGGATTCTTGTTTTTTTTTTTCAATTTTTTAAAATTTGCTCTCCAAACGTTTTACCTCCAAGACTTCACCCTGAATCAGCAGGTAATGGAAAAGTTGTAGCGGCAGTACTAATTAATCGTAGATAACATCAGTACAGAACGAGATAGACAGCAATATTTAGTCAGGTAAACAACAACAAAGATTTGTTTATCGTTCCGCATTTAGTCGTAAGTCAGACAGTCGGGGTCAGAGCGATTCAAAATTAGGGTCAGATTAGCTGACCCAGGATAATCCGGAGAAGACAACAGGGAAAGAAGTGGGAGAGCCGGTAGCGATTGGATTGTTCGCAGTTATTGGATCGGAAATCTTTAAATCTAACTTTTATTTGATTTCTTTGTTTTGTTTACTAAACTCCCTGAAGAAGATGTGCAAGAAGCACCGGAATGGGTTGAAATCCCCTCAGGACCGAGACTTCAGCTAATACATTCTTTTACTTCTTCACTTTGGATTGTTCTCTGAAAAGGGCTTTTCATAGGACTGATTGGTGTTGTATTGAGTTCTCCCTTGAGACTCAGCACAATGGAGGACCGACTCTCGGCATTGGACTAATGAAGCCTATCTAGCGAAAGTGAATGTTTCGACATTTGCCCGAAGAGGTCATTCGAGAGGAAAAAAAAAAGAATTCCTCAAAGACCAAGTTTGTTTCTGCTGATTGGGCAACCATTGCCCTATTCGGACCTAATTAAAATCTGATCGATCCGTCCCCAATTTCAACCCCAATTTCCGTCTAAGAGTGGGGAAGTCTATTTAAGTTGATAGTAGTAAGGCGAATAATGCTCAATAAAAGATTAACTAAGACTCGATGGCAGTGAAAGCAGCTTTCAGTAATGAGTAAATTATTTCTGGGTAAAGGAGCAACTCCGTGCTGAATAGACCCACATTTGGGACCCGACGATACAAGGGGTCGGATGCATTACCCCTCTGCTGAGAAGTCCTATGGAAAGATTTCTACGGAAGATCGCCCTGATGGTTTTCTGCATGTCTATCTTCCGGGAGAGCACTAAGAGCAAGGATAACATCAGCAGAGGTAACCCCTCTCAACTTCGTTCCTGAGGAAATTTTCTTGTCAAAGGTGTATTGCCCGAGATCCAGGTCATGCTCATTTTGTCACCTTCACTCGGGAACTTCTCAAGCATCCCTAGATCAATCCAAGGTTCGATTAAGGTATTTGGGCCGGATATGCCAACCCCTTGCAGTCTAGGCGCATTCTAAGTAGGAATGTAAAGGAGAGGAGAGATCGTATGTTTGTGTAATTTAGTCCTTGCCTTAGGCATCATTCACATTCACAGAATAATGTAGTATTTGGAGTTATTTAGTTGTTTTTGTTATTCTTATGGCCGGTTGTTTGTGTCTGAATCCTTCCTACTCTAATTAATCTCGGCACCATCATGCAAATGCCTTCCTAACAACTAATTATGGGTGTAATACGAAAAGGGAGCCTTCGAGACTCCGTGATTACTCGATATTGTACTGACATTCAGAGCTTCTTCTTTCACCCATTCAAAAGCACCCAGAACAAACACCCAGGAGTGGTCATTTAGTTTAGGAGCGGAAATCTCATACCACTGGTCAGGTCTTGAGCGGAGCGGAAAAATTAAAGAATAGAATGGATATAAAAATTTTAAAAATGCAAAAAACTAAATAAACGATTGAAAAAATGTTTAAAGAACTGCTTTGCATTTTGGCTTCACAACTAGTCAGAAAGGTAGACTAGGGGCAAACGGTGGGTATAAGTGCGCATTAAGTCCTGAACCGACCACAAGAGGAACTCCTTCTTCTGGCCCCGAATGCCGGTACAATCGGCAGTTTTTGGGTGTTCGACGTCGCTATTTCTGGCTACAATCGTTACTAATTCGAATTAATTCGAATCAGGAGTCGTAATTTCTGTTTCCGGTAAGAACCCGAACGGTTATCACCCATGTCTGTTCCCAGCCGTCTTTCAGGGCTTACCATTACCGAAATAGGGAATTACCGACAGTTTTGTAGCACCGCTAACGCAGTAAAGTCAAACTATACAGGATGAAAATTCAAAAATCAAAATTCAAAGGAGCCAATCCTCTCAACTATCGATTTCCAGGTCTACATTGGGGCGGTGAACGAGCTTGCAGTACTTTCCGACGACGAACTCCTACCACTCTATTCGGTTTCTACGGGTCCAGTTCGGGACTCTCCCCTGTGCAGTGTCGACGGGAGCAGTTGCCTGAAAGATGCGGTACTACGTGATACCGACAATTACAACAAAGTTCTACAAGTTCTGCCTAATGCTGTACTTCACTGTGGTTCTGTCAGGCAAGGTATGTGTCATTAAGTCCGTTTTTTTCTGATGGGTACTCTAGAGGAAACTTCCTTTCGTTAATGGATTCTCTTTGTGACTTCTACAGCTTTTTTTGCTATTTTTAAGTGACCATAGATTTGTTTTTTTGAGACGTCTCTCGCTTGGGAACGTTATCTTTGGGTGGAATCTTTATTCCCGAAGGAGACATTTGAGGGAAAGGGCACTGACCTTTGAATATTTTCTTCATAGATCGATCGAACATTCAAACACAATTCTGAATATTTTCAGGGGCCTGCTCCTTTTATTCCCTCCAGAATCTATCGCTCACATCATCTGGGGACGTTCCAGTTGCTGCCATTTCTCCAACAGCATCATGTGTTTCTTTGAGGCTTTCACCATTACTCCTAGCCATAGCTGTATCCCATTCGGGTGACTCTCCGTACAGAGAACCGTTCCCAGCAGTGGCGTTGCGAGAGCTTCCCGGATTGTCCGTGGTGAATGCAGGTACGTTTTTTCTGGGAGCTACCTGGGAATTACCTAGATTTCACTTGTTTTAGGTAGTCTGGAGGGTGAAGCGGCTGTGTTTCTTCGAGCAGAACTTCGTTCATCTTTTCCTGTCCGGTACTTGAGTATATTCCACTATCAACACTACGTATTCATTGCGGCCGTACAGGCTCGTGACAGCCGGCAAAGCCGAGCCACTCCAAAAGTCGCCAAACTGCTCAGATTCTGTGATAATGATACTCGGTAAGTTGTAGCTACTACTTAGAGTTCTTAGTAAAAGGTATTTTTCCCCACTGCTGGTTCCAGACTGATGGCTCTTGCTATGAAAAGGCTTCGTTACATTCAAATAGCAGACACTATTTGCTTTTTCCCATTTTCTTCAACTCTTATTTCCTTAATTTTTTCTTACATCATTTTTTTCAATTCCGGATTTTTTTCACAATTTCTTCAGATTTTCAACCAATTCCAACGAATCCAAGGAGTTTTTAGCAGATCTGATCTCCACCTTTTAGTCTCTGATGATCCAACCCCTCTTAGATTGCTGAACTGCCACGTCTTTTTCAAAATTTTGATTTTTCGGGCCATTTTTCTCAATTTCCTTTTCGTCATGCTACTTTGCTCTGATCGGCTTATGCTGTGTATATTAGAAGCTCCCTCTTTTGGTCATTTCCTCTTTCCTTTCTCAAAAGCTTCCGCTTTCACTGCCAATTTCTTCTTGCCTCATATGCTTGCAACTTTTTTTACTTTATTTTGGGAGTTATTTGCCTTTTTCACTTTTTTGTAGCTATCATGGAAGTCCAATGGAGAGAAAGAGATCTATTCCTGTTGTATACATGAAACCCTCTCACTTCCCACGCTGAAGTGGCCTTTTTTGGGTATCCGTCGGCATAGTCTCCTTTTTGTGTCTTTACCGCTCAACGCCGGCTTTATGTGACTCGTTTTTTCCTCTGAACTCCTTCAGGCAATTCACACTTCCTCAAATTTGTCCTCTTTTCCTCTTTTCCTCATCATTTTCCGTTTGTTTATCTTCCGGTTTTCGATGGGCCAAAAGGTCTGGTCGCTTATTGACCGGTTCGTTTCAAATTCAATTTCGAGGCGATTTTTCTTTATGGAGACTATTCATTATTGCTATTACATATGGTCACACCTGTAATCCCTTGGGGACACCATCTATTAGGCCCAGATATCTCCTCTTTGTCTGCCCCACGCCTTGTTAGAATCGTCGCTTCAATTAATTGTCTCAAAGAGATTCCACGATTGGAAACGCCCCACTTAGGTTACTCTCATTGATGAAAGCAAGCTCTTGATTTAGTAAACTAACAGAATCTCTTTCGGAACTTAGATGGGAACCCTAGCCCATCTCTTTACTCAATGGGAATTTAGCGTGCTCAAATCCCGATAGGGCTCGTCCTCGTGCTCAAGTGTAATCACCTCCGACAATGGTTGTTGTCGGCTTTGGCTTGGCTGGCTAGCTATAGCAGCCAGCCAGCTAACTGCACCTATTCTTTAGACGGATATTTGCGCTCTTACCACCCGCTTTGGCATTTGTTTGCGTATTTGCTAATTGGCAAGCTGGCCGGCCAGCCGGGGAGGCCGATGCCGCTATTTCCATTCAGCATCACTTTCTTCAGTGCACACCAACTCTCACCCCTCGGTCGGTCCTCCAGAAATTCGATTCCGACTGGCTTGATAAACGGGGGTTTCCAGACGGGAAAGTGATATCATGAGTGCTACCCCTTATTGGACGTATTCGGGTGACGGCGATGGATGGATAGTGCACCCAGCTTGAATGGACTGGTTGATTTCTAGTTGACATATAAATAAACAAATGACTAAATCGAGACGGGCAAACCAGGAAAAGGGAAGGGAACTAGTTCTCTTCATCATATCAGTTAACAGTTACCCATATCTGCTGGGGTTCTTCCAGCTGGAAATGGTTGAGCAGAGCTTCTGGCGTTGATCAGATCCGGTTTGGAAAGCCTGCGCCATCTGACCTGCTCGGGCGAGCCATGCACTGGGCCACAGCTTACAAACTCCCATACAACTATGGCACCAATGAACCGACCCTGGAGGGATCCAAGGCTTTGCTCGCTTAAGGTAGTGGACCTGAGGTGGCAGAGCACTTTTGAGAATCTAGGCGTGCGCCGGGCTTGATGAACGGGGGTTTGCAGTAGGAAAGTGATATCATGAGTGCTGTCCCCTACTGGATGGATTCGGGTGACAGGGAAGGATGGATAATCCATCCAGCCTTAGTGGACTGGTTGATTTCCAAATGACATATAAATAATTAAATAAATAGGTAAATAAATAACTCGAGACGAACAAATCAGGTAAAAGGATCATGCCAGATGGAAAAGCTGAAAAAGAGCTTCTGGCGTTGATCACAACCGGTTTGGAAAGCCTGCGCCATCTGACCTGCTCGGGCCAGCTGCCGCACAAGTCAGAGCTTTCATTCTCTCAGACAAGTGTGGTGCCAATGAGGTGACCTTGGAGGATCGAAGGTTCTGTTAGTTCCGGTTTGAGCCCCTCCAGGGTGGAGGGGCCCTACTACGGTTGCAGGAGTGCGCCATGAAGTCGTCAAACCGCTCTGACCCCTCCTTCCTCGTATGACTAACGAGATTCATGAACTCGGATAGTTGGCCATGCACCAAATCCATCGCATGCGGGTAGTTTCTTTTGAGAAATTGAGGGTCCTTGACGTAATCCTTTGCGCTGTTACGCTACGTTGCACATACGGTCCTCGCCGACGACAAATACCATCCGCCTAATTGGATTACCATCGCATGGTCGCAGCATTGCTGCGCATGACATTTACTGATCCTCCCCAAGCAAATGTAAGAAGACATCAGGGTATTGAAATCAAAGGGTCCTAACACGAATAGATCATTTCAGGTTCATATCGTATTCTGAAGTGGAATTACAGTGTCGATCTGAGGACAATACTAATTTCCCACATATGACAGCAGCATATCTTTTGGGTAAGTGACTCCCACCTTTTTGCATGTCTGCCTTTGACACCTCGCTCCCATGTGGGAGTTTTTTGTTCCCCTTGAGGATGGTTTTCGATATGAATAACGGTAAAAAATGTTTGGCTAACGTCAAGAAGATGGGAGGATGAATTGGTGGCAAACGGTTGAAGAAATTGGGCAAACAGAAACGAAGCGATGACGAAATTAGAAGACGCAAATGAAAAATGCCCATGACACATGGGAGATTCCTCCTCTGCAGAAGGGGATCCCAAACGGAATCGGTCGCCCTGATTTCAGGAAAATCGTTCCCAGATTAAATGTATCCCGAAACTTGGGACCTACCGCACGTGGGTTATCCCTTGGGAAATTTTGGAAAGAAATTTTTTCTCTGAGTAACTTCTAATTTTTCGAAATATTCAGGTGACACCCTTGTGGGGGCCTTCACAGCGTCTTCAACAGGCACGAAATCGGCGGTCTGCTTCTTCTCGATGCAACGTCTGAAGCTGACCTTCTGGTACAACATCGATCGCTGTCGTGGTGGGACCGACTCCATTGGTCTCCCACATATTGGAAGGGATGCCAAGTGCATTAACGTACGTCCATTACATGGCCCTGCCCATCTTAATTTGCCTTTTCCTTATTTTTTCACATTGTACCCTTTTACCCGACCTTTTCATCCCGTTTCTGCTTCCCATGTCGTTTCTTGGGCTCAATTCTCTTCTTTCAGAAGTCCCGAATTCCTTTGGACGAGGAAACATGTGAACTGGGAGTGGGCGGTTCGATTGAAGCCGTTGAAATCGCTGTCGCTGAAGTTGATGTGAAGATCACCTCCCTGAGCGGTGTCCCAGACCCACGAATTCTGCTCGCTGGCACTGATGATGGACAGATTTTGCAGGTGAGTTGTACTGTAGTGGAGTAACGGACTATCGTTTCCCGTGGGGACGACTCTGACCAAGTCATTCTGGCGCAATCTGGCGTTTTTTGTGGCGTGAACGCCATCTGGCCAGTGGCAGCAGCTCGTTGACGAACAAAGACTGCCGTGTGCGATTAGCCCAACACATGCCATTTGGGCTATCACTAAATGAAAACATTATGTGATCGAGTAAAGAGATAGGGAAGGGGAAGGAAATGGGGCGTATCAATGGAAGCTCCAAACTGGGCACAAAGTCCCCTCCCACTACTGAATAAACTACCCTTCACCGGTTGATCTTCCTCCCCTAATTCCGCTCTCGGGATGTTTTCATGAAGCTGGGGCTGGTGCTAAACGGAAGTTCTCCACAAGTTGGCACTCAGAATTTAGTCTGAGTTCCTTACCCCACCTAGACCGACTAGGCAGTCTGAAAGCCTCTGTTCTATGGTTGCATCTTCAGAATAAGCCAAGATCTGGTAGGCCTTCCTATTTGCATCGAATCTGAACCTGACTGACTCAGTAGTATGCCAAGTTCGTCAGTAGCGAGGTAGGAGAGGACGTATAGGAATTCCCAAGCTCCAAGCGTTTTCTCTCAAGCCGCCCTGAGATGTCATGGTTTGACTTCCCTGACCGGACAGGGATACCAGAGCTAGCAAAGAGAATAGGGCTATGGCCATTGTCGTATAGCCTTTACAGAGTGTTTCAATCTATGGGCTGCACCTATATTCGGCTAATCTGAATCACGTTGGAGTGCATGGCGCATAGGCGCAGAGCACCCCGACCTCGCGTCCTATCCAATTGTCTGTCGCCGGGTCTGTCGCCGGAATGCCGCAGTTTTGATGAACTGCGCCTTCTGGCGTATTTTTTCGGGAGGTTTTTTGATTGGTGAAGAGTGGGAAGAATGAGGGAAATCTGCTGTTATGAGCCTCCAGAGACGTGATTTATGGCCAACAAAAGACGAATTCGACGCTTGGCAAATGGATTTCGGCTTGCTGCAAGAAAAAAGCCCAAGGACAAGCTCTGGGTACTCAAGGGACATGACTGCTGACTGAGACGTTATGCAATCGACAATGTTGCCACAGCGGTTCAAGGACATCAAAATTGTTTGTCGTCCCGTTAAGTGGGGTTAGTTCTCCCACCTTTCCCCGGTGGGTAGAAAAAAGACGAAATCGTATTGGATCAAAACCACAGCCATGGAATCCGCCATACAAGTTTAATGGTCCCAAAATCGAGCGGACGATTGAGTGGTGATATTTGCCAGCGCTGCTGTAGAAACCAGAACTTAGAATTATAAAATTTTTGCAATATTTCAGCCGTAGGGGTCCCCCGGTAGTAAATCGCACTGTTAAATTGCTTTTTTCTAAAAATAAAAAATCCTCTATGCTCCCTCGTTCCCAGAATAGATGACTATGAGAGGGCTGACTGAAGGACAAAGTTCTTAAAACGAGTCTATCAAAGTGCTTACCTTCCCAGCCAAAAAAGAAACTTATTTTTTTAATTGTTTACAAATTGCTTTTTGCTGTATAACCAACGGGTGGTTTCGAAGGGAAAGAAATTAAAAAGAGAATTTTGAAGTTTACCGTTTCAACGTTCACATTTAAATTACTCAACTGATCGCATCAGCATTTCCAAGAGATTCCCGATAGGAACGTGGTGTGACGTCTATAAAATCTTTCGGGGTCCTCCTGAATTCACAGTAATCTGAGGATTGGCCAGGGTGGCGGAGTTGGTCTTCGGCTTGACCATAACTATAGGTTAGCATAAAGTGTTTTGTGGACCGTCGTGTGAGTGGCTGCTCACCAAACGGAAAATCGCGTCGATTGATCGCGACTTGGAGTGCGCCACGCATTCGACTTGTGGAGGCATTCAAATACACACCTGTTCTACCCAAGAAATTGCTGCGTTTTCAAGTGTCACCTTATTGCGTTAATGAAAGTAATCTGACGATCGTGTGGAAACCGAGAAACTGAGAAAACGAAAAGCCGGTCTAAACACTGAATTTGGAAGGGAGCCCTTGATGAACCCAAAGACATAGAAGAAACTACCTCGAACGGTTGAATTCCATTAAGAGCCGGTGTTCATAAGTAATTCTCTCCATATCTATCTCTTCGGCTATTGTCCTCGGCCACGGGAAGCTCTTCCGCTCGTCTTCAATGTGTGAATAGGCCTCAATGGCAGCAGCCGCCCTCGTCAAGGATTGTTTGTCCCGTTGATCACTTCGTCGTGGGCGCGACCTCCCAGTCCTTGTCTCAGTTCATACAAAGGGAATCTTCGGGGCGATTGAAATGAGCCGACAATTTCTAAGGACAGACAAAAAATCGCTTGATTCAGGGAACTTTCTTAGGTTACTTGGAAAACACTGGCCTGGCACAAGTCTATCAAAATTTTCACTTTAGCTCAGAACCTCAACATTTTCTGAAGGGTATCGCTCACGAGTTGACGCACTTAAAAGGGCATCAGGATCTTTCTAGAATGGCCTAGGAGGCACTTCTGGTGAATGAAGTTATTGTGGTCCCCTTGAGTGAGATGCAAACCGTCCTGATGTGAACTCCCACTAAGAAATTGAAGTCGAGCTATGGCCGTTATAGGAAAAATGGCAATGAAAGCGAAAGCATGGCTCATTATATGGGCCAGCATCAGAATCAATCTTCCTTTGAAATAATTTCTTAAAAACTCCAACAATTTCAGTTCAAATCGAAATCGCCGGCCCAATTGGAGGAATACGATCGTAGGAACGTTGGTGATGGTCGAATGGGTTTCAACGTTCAACAACTCGATGTACGACAAGTCAACGTTTTTGCTACTCTTCCCAAAGGAGTAAGTTCTTTTCAAAGGGATTTCTTTTGAATAAAATGACACATTTCGTTGACGAGAAGGTTCTGGTTTGTGTCACATGTAACATTTTCGTGTGCAAAACTCCGTTAAAAGTCCGGTTCCGACAATTTCCACGGCCGCTAGACACTAATGCATCCATCGTACCCCACCTTTACGGGTATTCGCGTCTCAATAAGTCTAGGGCATTGGCCTTCCACCACTGGCCAGGTTTTTAATACCGTCCGGTCTAGATAGAGTTTATAATTCACACAAGGGCAGCTGGCGACAAAGGGATATTCGGTGTCACCTCGTTGAGGTCCGATTGCTTCCTTCCGGCGGTTGTAAAGATCAGCTGGCGCTGAGACAATAAACAATTTTTGACGGGAAGGAGAGATTAATGACTTGACAGGGGAGAATTGAGTGCCTACATTGGGATTGCCCGGAAAGGTCTAGTGTACGAAGCCTCGAGAGGCTTTTCGACTGAAAAAAAAAAAACCTTTGAAACGAGACCTTTCGAGGATGTCTTTCCACGTTTCTAGGAATAAAATAAATAATCAATAAAAATAGTGTAAACAATAAACAAGCATCCAAGAAAGCCCAAAAGTAAATGAATATTCTATTTTATGTTAACGAATGGACTATTACTATCTGGATGGTCCCGTAATCTTACTCTTACTAGTCTTTCTAGAGTTTCATAGTGGTAGAGTGCCCACCTCGGCAGATGAAGAAGTGTCCCGTTTGGAGAAATCGGCCGGCCCCTACAGGCTCTGAGGTATAGAAAAGAGATCCCAGAGGCATTCCATATCCTATTCCCAGAGCAGGAAACCTTGAGATTGACGCGCTATGCCAACATTTTCCGCGTAGAATTGCCGAGCCGATTTAAAGGGGCTACTCGACATAGATTGCTTTACCTTTTCGTCCTTAAAGGTTTATGTGATTATATACGACAACTTTAGAAAATGTAGAACTTCATCAAAAACATTCAGATCGTTTCACTGCCTATTTCATCCTGCCATACGATCTCATCCTGTCAAGAATGTGTGACTTCACCTGATCCGATGTGCCAGTGGTGTCCTGCTGCAGGAAAGTGTATGACTTCGATGCACTGTCCTTCATCAGCTGTAGGTCTTGTCATGCTTATTTTGCTTTCTTTATAACAGTATTACACCCAAAACAAAAATGTAAAGGTTTTTTGCACCTCTCTGCAAAGTTCTGGCGTATGCACAGTGTATGTAGAATTCTGGCACATCCTTTCTGAGGGCCAGTTTAGCTCTCGGCCCTATGGGTCTCTCAAATGGCACGCGATTTACCTTGAAGATTAGAGCAACTGGCTTGTTTTCGGCATCTAACAAGTCATCGCATAGTCAAAAAATGGGTTCAAATCGGTCATGAACCTCATTGAAAGTCGAACTCATGGCTTATCCCAGGCAAGATCAAGCGATCTGAGACTTTTGACCGAAAATTTTAACATCGACATTATATTTTTGTGCTTGATAGATTTGTCTTCAAAGGACGATCATGATAGAACCATAAAAAAGAGGACCTCAATTTTGTTACTTTAGACCCTGTCATTTAGGCGAGTGTATGTCCAGTCAGGAATGGCCCACCATCACCTGCTTCACTGTCTATCGATGATCTCAACAGGAATATCTCGCTCCCCATTAAACATCTGCCTCAACCTCATGGCTTTGTAAGTTTACTCTGTCAGTTACTTATGCTTTTTTACTTATTACTATTGACCCCGTATCATTTTTTTGTATTTTTATTTTAACTTTAGTCTTCGTATTTCTGAAAAACTGATGATGGGAATCGGGTAACTCAAAACCATGGGAAATGGAAATTTCTTTTCATGCTCCACCATGAGTAATTTCGTCGAGATTCAAATTTCTTGACAACAACAAAAGCTACTAAAATGCATTGAAAAAGCTCCAAAAACTGGTAATTTGAAAACTGCCAGCTACCCGCCGGAGTTTCAATATTGCTCCATACTGAAATAGTATCGCTACAATTACAGTAAATCGAAATAGATTGTTTAAAAAATTGCTTCTACTGAATGCTCTTCACGCTCCTATTATCGAAGCAGGAATATAGATTATTGGGTTGCGTAATCCTAGACGTAAAATACGCTGTGTCGCTTGCAAATCTGGTCATGCCTTGCTTGTTCTCGTCTCTTTTTTTTTGGTTGAATAATGTTAAGGAAAAAGAATATGAAATCTCCTTAATTTCTATTTACTGATTACTGCCAAAGTGGAGTGATTTAATGAAAAGAATCTTTCAGTCATACGTCTGCTTATTCGGCACCTCGTCGAGTGTGGCTACATGGACCGAGATCGGGGTTTCCTGTGCGCTTCCATCGCTACGTTCATCGACAGACCTGCCATCATCGTTAACAGAACTACTAGCTCTCAGTACATCTGCCAGTTCCTACCGTATAGTCGAGTACAATTTCACTCTGTACAACTGTGGAGCTTTCATGACGTGAGTTTGAAGCCAGATTCGTTCTCGTAAAGCCTTGGTAATCACGTAGGCTTGCTTTCAATACCCAACATCTCCGGTATTCCACCAACAGTTTAAGAGCCTTTCCTAAGTAAGTTGATTCGTGACAATCGCATTTTTAGTGGTTGGAACGGGCGGAAAGGGGTAAACCTCTATATTTAGGTAAATAGTAAGCATACAGTATCTACTTCATGCTACCTCTAACTATGTTGAATGGTACTTGAAATTGCCGGAAACCATTTTTGATTAATATCCTACTTAATTAGGAACCAACTTAAGTTTGCCCCCTATTGTTCGTATTGGCCGTGAATGGGCATTTCACGGGCGTGCTGTCACGAAGCGGGTTTCTGAGAATAGCTTGCAAAAAGTCATTGGGCGACATTACTGTAAGTAACACACCCCGGAATGCTGCAATTACTTGTTTGTAATGGGCTCGCGTTATGTAACCGAACTGGTTACTTTGCGACCGTTCGTAGTAACCTACAAATTACGCGAGCCAATTGTCTTGATCTGACCACCAGTCCAGGGTTTTCCATTTTATAAGATCCCTAAGAGCGAGCGAACCTCGAATTCTCATGAATTTCACTTGTTACTTACCAATTGTCTTCAGGTGTTCGTCATGCAGTGCATCTGGGACAGGTTGTGATTGGTGTATCGAGTCCCACAAATGCGTCTCAAGTGGAAAATGCAGTACGGTAGGTCTGCTCTGACCATGAGAAGCTTCATAGTTCCAAGTACTGAATTTTCATTCCAGGACAAGGCCACTGAGTGTGTACATATCAAGCGGTCATCACAACTTATGATACCTAAGGGGAATTCGCAGGAGATCTCGTTCGGTGTTGCTCATTTGGACCGTCTGCCGAAGAAGGAGAGCTATTCATGTCGAGTGGTCCTAAACGGCACTACAGTACTTGCCAGAGCCAAGCTCTCTGAGGTACGGTACTGCGAAGCTATCTTTTATAATCTGGTTCGCTAATATTAAGCAACTCAACCGAAAAGCAGGACCTATGGCTTTGTCTGCCTTTCAAAACCGACTTACCCATGCCAACTAGTAACTCTGCATATCTCTCTTAGCTTGTATGAGTCAGAACGCTGCTGGACCCGCTAGTGTCTACATTCGGTAGAGTTTTGCTTTCCAAAGTGTGCTGTTTAGGAGTAGTACACTTAAAAAGACTGAAATAGAGCCCATTCCAAGTAAGGCTGTCATACCAAAGTAGGCCTTTGAACGTGGATCCATGGGTCTAAGCTACCGAAAATCTGATTCGTGGTTACGCAGAGCACCTGAATCCTCTGTTCCTGTTACTTCTGACCACAATTTCAATCCCATTCCCTTCCAACTAATGATAACGTTTCAGTCATCAGTGAAGTGCGAGGCGATGAAGCTAAACTATCTTGATGCGTTACCAAACGTCACGGCTCCTCTTGAATTCATGCAAGGAACGGACGTCATCGACAGTACCGAAGGTTTGTTCATAGCGTATCGTTTTGCCATTGAGTACTGTCCTGACTGTCAGATTCTCTATCTATTTTTCCGTTTTTTTCGTCCTTCTCCATGTTCCCTCTAATTTGGTGAACACATAAAACTTGGAGGTGCACAGGCAGGGGCAGTTCTAGAGTAAAGGAAAGAATACTTCAATCTTTCTCTCTGAAGTCTAAGTAATGGAAGTTAGAGGATGAGGACTAATTAATGGGACCTTCTTATGTTTTTCGCTTCTAGGTTTCTTACTGAAAGCTTTTGGGAGTACTTTCTGTGTGGGAATGGCAATTATTGGCTCGTATTAGTTTAAAAAAGCTTACAGAACTCTCAGACGCAAGTTCCCTGGTTATCTAGTCGTTAACCCCACTACACTACCAGACAGTAACTGGGTAACCTTGGAGTATAGGGGTTCGAGTACTTCCAATCTTGCTCTTCCACAGCTGTCCTGACCTTATAAGAAACAATTAACATAAGAGCCTTGCAACTAATCTTATTCTGTTCCAGTTCTGATCTATTCCTGCTCCCTGTTGGCCGCTGACTGCTCCTCATGTGTATACGCCTCGGCCACGTGGGGATGTTCATGGTGCAGTGGTCGATGCTCACATGACTGTCCTCAGCCTCCTCAGGACGTCATCTGCGATCGACCACAGATCGTCTCGGTTCGTTGCGCTTTCTTTAATCCAATTAGCCTCGGCAACGTAGCCAATTTGATGTGTCTCAGCCAGACAAAGCTGGATCATTTCTGACTCGATTTGATAAACGGGGAGATAATGGCGAAAAAAAAGTTTCGCAGAAACTGATCATCTGAGGAGTTCATGGCCCATGAGTTTGTCCTAGCCATTCCCCGGTATCGAAGTTGCCGGAAATTTTCGGATTCCCTCTTGTCCCTTGAAATTGGGGAATTATTTTTGGTAGCGGACCGTGATGCGGTCGTTATAAGGAAGTTGCTGAGTGAATATTCAAAGTTTGGCTCCAGATGGGACCCAATATACATGTGTGGGACACAAACATTCATGGCATAGGTCGCCCACACGCTCTATGTGTTGAACTTTCTCAGGCCCTGCTCAGAGGAGCCCTTAAAGTTGCGCCTGAGCTTCGTGTCCTGGAGGCAGGGGGATTTCATTGTGAAATGATTCCAAGAATTCTTTTTCAGTTCACCCCAAGCAGTGGACCGATTGAAGGTGGCACAAAGATGACGATCACCGGCAGAGACTTGGGTTCGACGATCGACGAAGTGAAGGACAGAGTTTTTGTGGCCGGCAGTCGATGTCCTGTTATCCACTATGAAATTTCAAAGAAGATCGTCTGTCGGGTGGAGAAGGTACGAATTTCATTCTATATTCTTCTGGTATTCTCAGAGGAGCTGTCATCACTGATTCAGCTAAGCCTTTCCTTTTTCAGGGAATCTCATCTGGTCCTGTACGAGTTACAGTAGGTAAAACGGGTTCGAGAACGGCTGAGTCTACCCTGCTCTATTCATTTGTTGAGACCAATGTCTTTTCGGCTTATCCACCATTTGCTCCTGTCTCAGGAGGAACCAAGGTATCCCTCTTGAAAAATAAATGACACAAGCAAAGAACAGTTGTTTGAATTAACATAATTAAATATAAAAATCGGTTTATCCTTACGATAGGCACCAATGAAAATAAATTACATCAAAAAATTAATTTTAACATGGTTAAGGTATTTTTATACGTAGACAGTTCGCATTGATTGTAGAATTATATCCGAGAAATTAGTACTGATAGTATAGGAACGATTACGAATGATAATCTGAGAAAGTAATGATACGGTAATGGCGTTAAGAGTGTGATCAAGGCGTAAGTGGTGCGGTGGCAAGTGGCGCGCTATTGCACATGCACGGTCAGGAACGAGTCCCGGCTCGATATCCGTCGAAGCCAAGTAAACCTTCCATCCCTCCGTGGTCGGGTCAGCTGAATGGTACCAGATTTGTTTGAGAGGATAAATGCCCTGACTTGCACATTGGGTGCCTACTTCAAGTCACTGTATAGGCCACATACGCATTCAGTCGCCCTCATGAATTGGATGGGGTCGAATGCGGGGAGCACTCTAAGAATGGGATCGATAGCTGCTTTCAAACACTTTTCCCTTGTCTCCTATTATATAATAATTGTAATAATAATATCACTATTGATAATTTTAATGATAATGGGATCTTGACTTGAAGACGTGATTTTTATACGACTTTCACAGATCACCCTCTATGGTCAGAATCTAGACGTTGGCTCAGACGTGAAGGTGCAGATTGGAAAAGTTCCTTGCAGCGATGTCAGGGTAATTATTACCATTTGTGATTTTCTGAGAAACTCACGCAACCTTTCTGGGTATTGCTCTAACTCCTGAGCTCTTTCCATTCAGCGTAATTCGACTTCATCACTGAGCTGCACCGTCTCCCGTGCACTAGCTCCATCGAAAATCGTTGAAATCATCGTCTCCATCGATAATGCCATCATGAAAGTGCCGGGAACATTCGAATTCCGCCCTGATCCCACTGTAGCGTCTGTCTATCCGCTTGTTAGCTTTAAATCAGGTGGAAGATTGGTATCGGTTGAGGTAGGTACATGGCTCAATACCTAGTTGTTGAGGTTTCGAGCTTCAGAATTCCTGTAAGCACTACTTCAGGGAACGAACTTTGATGCCGTACTGACGGCACGTATGTTCTTCGTCTCGTCCACATCGCCTCCATTTGAGATCGTCTCGAAGCTGTCGAGTTGTCAGATTCAGAATGCAACATTCATGTTTTGCCTGACGCCTCAATTGCTTTCGGGACCGCACGCTAGGTCGTCTTATTCAAGGTGAGAGAATCATCCGTGCGTTTTACTTAAGAGGAGTTTCCTTCATCAGCTTCAAACACGCAGCCATGAGTCTATAGGTGGCTTTGGTAGTCACCTCTCTTCCTAATCAGGTGAAGGGGTCCATAGTAAGTACTTTTGCCCCTGTTTCAAGCTTCCAGATGAGCTCGTGAGGCAGGAATCCCTCTTAATATTGTATTTGCCCCTTTAACGAGTTCTTTTTACTCCAACACGCTATTGCTGCGTTCTTCAAAGTCGACAACAGTTTCAGATTCCCTCTGGGATTTGCGATGGACAACGTGACGCTGGTACGTAATCTCGGCCATCGAATTCAGATGCGAATAGTTCCCGATCCCGAATTTGCTCCATTCAAAGGTAAAATTTGTTTTGGGTTTTTTTAAATTTTATGTTTTGGTTTTATTCTAGTGATACATCGTCGCTTTTATGTATGGCATTGCATCAGTAGAACAGCCCTCATAAGTGCATGCCATTTTCGCTCATTTGAAACGTTGCACTGAAGCTAATTTTGTGGACGCATTATCCTGCAGCAGTCGGATGTCCTTTTTTGTTGAGGAAGTGCTTGCTGAATTGATCAGACGGAAAGCAAGGGATTTGCATAACTAAGAACTTCTTATAGGGGCTTCAGGGAACTCCGAAAAATGTAAAAGAAAGCGAACAGACCAGAAAAATGAAAAAACTGGACATTCATTACCAATTTTCCGGGGAACTTGGAATATTTGAAATTCTAGGTAGGTATGGGAGAAGTAAGGTGGAGTTAATGTAGTGTCAGGTGCCGGCTTGAACATCGGTGGACCACTGTAGGTCATTGTAGAGGCTGCATACGCATTCCAACCTTGTTACGATTCTAAATAGAAGTAAAATGCTGGGCTTGTCCCAGAAAAATCTGCTGACCAATTCAAAAGACCCTATTACTGTTATTTCAATAGGAGGTAGCTTACGGTTGAAAGACCTTGTCCGCTATTCATAAGAGGGGTAGCATACGGTATTCGTTCCAGGAATCCGCATACATCAAGGTGATCAACCCCTGATTCTTGATGGAAGCCACCTGAACGAAGCTGCCGAACCTCAGGATTATAAGGTATGGTCTGAAAATAGGAGGATAGGAAGATTCGCCGTTTTCTACGTTTTGTTTATAGATCTTCATCGGCTCTGAAAGGTGCTATGTCACCTTGGTTGACACGAGGCAATTGGTCTGCAGTGGCCCATCGGTTCAACCGGATGCTACGGATGAGCGTGGTAAGGTTCAGAATGCCTCTTCGAACACACCTTGTACCGTCAGACTTATCAATCCCTCTTGAGGTGAGCCTATCGTTGGTGGTCTTCCACTAGTTTCCGTCACCGTTGGACGACTTCGAACAGAACTGGGACTCATCGAATATGTTGATCCGATTGCTACACTGCGACTTTGGGTTCTGGTTAGTGTCCTCCCCTACCCTTCAGATTTATATAAAGAGAAATTACCTTACCCAATTCATTTCCAGGTTGTGACCGCTCTCGCTGCGTTGTGCTCTTTGCTGGTGCTGCTCGCATTCCTTTGGAAGAAACGTCGGGTGGAGCGAGAACGTGACTACAGGAAGATTCAAATGCAAATGGAACATCTGGAGAGCAACGTCAGGAAAGAGTGCAAGCAGGTATGACTGGATGTGTGGAAGCATCTAACAAACGTTTTCGGTCACAGGCTTTCAGTTGAATTTGTTTCAGGCCTTTGCCGAACTCCAGACGTCTATGGAAAGCTGCGGAGATGACGATTATGAAGGTATCTCAACAGCTCCTTCATTATTCTCAGAGCAAAGGGCCATGCAGTAGCAAACGACGTTGTTAAGTACTTGCTTGTCCGATGTTTGGGGTCCAGTTTAGGGTTACTTGCATTATTTGAGATCGACCCCATGAGGCTACACGTTTCGAGAGGCGGACATATCAACCAACCACCAACTTGAGCTGTTCGCTCTATTCCTTACGTAGATGGGGGAAGCGCTTCCAAACCCCTCAAGGTTTTCGAACTGGGACTGGTGTGTGGCGCGACTCGGACATTTAATCTACAGGGGTGCCCAAAAAAAAAGAGACACTATGCATGGGGCCTAATCCAGGGCGGAATACGTCGCACCGATTGAAGCAGCAGAGGAATGCGATTGAGTAAATTGTACTAAGAATGTTGCTTGATGAAAGGAAGCAGGAACTCGTGGGGTTCCTATATCGGCATCAAATTATGAAGCCGTCTGCAATTGCGGACGCGCTCAAGACGACTTATGGGATATCGGTCGGCAACAAGCAAATACGCAACTTTCTCAATCGAGTCGCTTACGGACAGATTCCTGGGCATCGTCGCTTAGGATCTGGAAGACCGCTGACTTCCTGTAGCCCCGACAATTCCGCAATGGTCTGCGACGTCGTGGGAGACGAGCCGATCTCGCCGACCTCAGACGACATCAAATTTGCGTGGCAAAAACCGGAAGGCCATTGAAGCATTCCGTGATCGAATACAATGTGTTCTTGATTTTGCGGGTTGTAATATTCAGTCAGAGATTAATAAAGTTTGATTACATTGGTGGTACAAGCCGAGCAGTGAAAGTGTCTTTTTTTTGGGCACCCCTGTACATATGTCTAGGGTTTTAAGTTATTGTCCCAGTCAAAAATGATTAAGCAAAAAGAGGTCTCCAAGAGCTGCGAACACAGTACCGTTGGGAGATTGGAATACTTTCAGGTAATGATGTCACGACGATAGTAGAATTCGTGCATCGTCTTCTGTGGGACGACAGTGGCTGGACACATTCACCGTCGCTCTATGCTTCTACTCTACCGGTCACTCTGGCTCAGTTCGATGCCTTACTCAGCTGCAAGCAGTTCGTCTTTTCGGTGAGTTCTCGACTCCGATCTCGGCTCAATCTTTTGATATTTTCTGATCTTATCGAGCCTATAAATGTCCAGCCCAAGGAAATAATCGAATTCTCATTACTAAGGAGTTAACATTATTTTTTTGGCAGCTAGCCACCAACTCTAATGAGCACAGGTTCCCATGGGTGTCTCTTGTACTGCAAGAAATTGAGGACTGAAAAACTGTGCTGACGAAATTGCCTGATTTTCCGGCGCCATTGCGTAATCTAAACGCTCCATCCTTTTAGATCGTCGAAACGGCCGAGTCTGAGTCGGGAATGTCGCCAAGCGAGCGGTCCATGCTTTCTTCATTACTGATCGCCGTACTGCTTCGTAACTTCCAGTACTGCACAGATGTCGTTCTATCGCTTCTTCGGGCTCATATCGCTAAGAGTGTTCATGTAAGTGACATTTGTTTATCTTGTTTACCTGATTGATTCCACCTAAACATAGAACCATAGATAGTAGTACCGTCACGGTTCCAAATCGAATTTTGACGCGTGACGCATCCCAAAAGTGGCCTTTCTCTATGCGTTCATACTTTAGATTGTCGCCATGCAGAAACCGTGCGATACTCGTTCATACTTCTACACTAGTACACCATTCTTCGTTAAATATTCTCAATATTCTTCCTCATCGAATTTCAAAATTAATAATTCAAGAAATGAAAAGTTGAAAAAATTAAATTCAAATCAATAATTTTCAGGCGGGATGTGGCGATATCCTGTTTCGAAAAAGCGACAGTGTGGTAGAGAAAATGGTGTCAAAATGGCTGGCGATCTGTCTTTACGATTCGATATCCCAATATCAAGCCCACAAATACAGTACCCTATTCAAGGTCGGTAATTTTGTAATTTTCGAACCACTGGAACACTTCGAGACTACTTATTGCAGGCTTTGAAATACCAAACCGAAAGGGGTCCAGTGGATGCAGTTACTGGTAATGCTCGATACACGATCAATGAGGCCAAGCTTTTGAGAGAAATCGTCGACTGCACCCCCGTGGTACGTTCCTGGGTGGCCTCTGATGTAGGGAATTCGTTAAGGTTGAGCTCTTTCAGGACTGCTTAGTGATGACACTGGATGGCTGTGGTCCGTTCACCGTTCGGGCCATTGCTTGTGATACAATCTCCCAGTTGAAACAAAAAATTCTCGATCACCTCTACAAACGAATTCCTCACAGTCAACGACCGACACTAGCCAGTTTCGATTTAGGTTGGTTTTGACTGATTTCTAGAGGGTTCCCCAAGAATAGGGAAGCTCGGTCGAAGCGATTCGGTCATCCTAAGCCTGAAAGACTATTATATCTGAGCGGAGGGCTGAAATAACGACCGTAAGGATCACTGAGCAAGCGGTAAACAAAACAGTAAACATAGTCATCGGCTACTTGTAAACTTTTCACTCTAATTTGTCGTGAGAATGTGGGAAGCCTTGCTCGTCCGGGTAGCATCCTCTACAGTTTTTCCCATTCTGATTTTTTTACTAAGCGCCTGCAATTTTCATGGTCTCAATTTGGTCAACTTGTGGTTTTTCTTAGAAAGTTCTCGATTCCTGCTTGTTTCAGAGTTGCTCTGCCCCACACGTGGACGTTTACTGCTGTCCGATTGGTCAGGACCTTGTCCGTCAACCATGAAAGGACCCACCAAACTGAACACCTTAGCCACCTACGGTATCTCAAATCAGTCCCGCATTGCAATGATACCTGCAGAGAAAAGTTCAACGGGCTATCGAGGTAAGTTCTTATGTAGGAATGGTGTATAAAGGGTGATTTTGAGCTGTTGCAGACTCGCTGGCTGATTCGGGCAAGTCATCGTGGTCATCGTTGGATCGGTCATCTCCTGTGTATCCACCAAGCCGTTTCTGTCATCTGTCCAGTCCATCACGTACGCTGACTATGGAAAAGCGGAAGAAAATCGATGAAAGTATTCCGAAATCGATTCCAGAAGTCTACCTGACACGACTTCTTACCAGGTACCATCTAATATTCGGTCCCAACCGCCAATAAACGCTTTTCTCTTTTTGGAGAAGCTGAAAAGGATAGCAAAAGGGAGAAGAACCCAAGCAGAAGTAGTTCTAATCCAACCGGATCCTAGGTAACTGGATACTTTTACTTGGTCGGGGTTTCAAACCTTTAAAAAGGTCTCACTTAGCCCGGCTCTTACCCAGATACCGTATTTTGGGAGTTTGTTGAGCAGACCTCGGATAGTCCTTATTCGATGAGTTGAGCTAGTAGATCTTGTACCCACCGTGTTCACAAGGATCTACCATGTCTGCACATTACCCCTTCACCTGCGGTAGGGGCCCAAAAGCTTCTTTTCTCCTGAATTTCTCGAGTGTTTCATTCCAAACAACACCAGTTTTCCTAACGCATTACTGAACGGCTTGCAAAACCTCGTTCTAATCAACAAAATTGCCAAAATACCATTTTTTAAATTCATTTCTCTTTCAGCAAAGGTACTGTGCAGAAGTACATCGAAGATTTCTTGGAATCAATAATGTTCCTCGAATGCTCTACATATCCACCGATACTGAAACGTGTATTTGATTTGTTAGAAGAGGAAGCGACTCGAAATAGGGTAAGTTTGACAGTACGGTCATGGTTCAGTTCAATTTATACCAGTCTGGGGGATTTAGTCTTCCACGCTATCGCCCAGCACTGGTAGGGCAAGGGGAGGGGGAGGGGGGGGGGGTTGGATGTGATAGTACACGGATGTTGATTATAGTGCTGTCCCCACTAATAGGACCGGGCTTCCTATAAGGGTCAAGGAAGAATATCGATTCACCTGGCCTTGGAAATACCTTTTCCAGCTTTATCCTACGAATTGAACATTTGCTCAGACCGTTAGGATCATGTAATTGCAGAATTGTCCATTTCAATGGTTGTTGCAGGTCCCTAAAAGAACGGGTGTTTTCCCCCTGGGGCAGTACCGAGCGCCTGATATCTGATCAGCGGAAGAAGTGATGCTTCATAGAAGTAGTTTAGGGTAAAGCTTGGTAGTCAGATCACCCACAACGGCCCCATCCTTGCTCCATAAAAATGCTGAAGGTTCAGAAAGATCTTGGATCCTTGCAATCCCAATAGAAAAATCGGACCCTGCTTTTTCACTTGACTAACTAGTACAAACGAATTTACCATCCGTTTTCAAATGTTGAAATTTGTCAAAGCTCTCCTTTTCACAAATTTAAACTTAATTTCAACTAAGTTTATATTTTTAAATCGCTTTAGGTATCCGATCATCGATTAATCCAACAATGGAAATCGAATCTGTATATTTTACGCGTTTGGGTCCATCTTATTAAGAATCCCAAGATTCTTCTAGATGTTTCCGAGTCCATCAGTCAAGATGGGAATCTCTCCGTCGTCGCTCAAACACTGGTCCGTTGGAGTCACTCGATCTTTAGATTCTTCAAAAAAATTTTATTCCATTCAGATGGACTGTTTTTCGTTTTCCGAGCAGTGCTTGGGAGCCCATTCGCCCAGTTCCCGGTTATTATTTGCTAAGGTAAGCGCTCTGTCCCTCCTGACCGATCTGTAATTATTTTTTGGAGGTTTTCAAATGTAGTGTTGAGTTTTTTTACTTATTCTTCCCTAATTTCTAGGAGGTGGCCCGTCTACGTCCTCTGTCCACTGATCTCTTCCGTAGAATACGCCGACAACCTCCTGTTTCCGATGAGATCTTTATCGACAGCCTTAACGAAGTCGCTAATGTTAGTTGGCACTTAAATATTTATAATTTTTTTTCCTAGTTTATTTTGAATTTTAAATTTGATTTTTAGTAAATTTTGCTACGTTTAGAGTCTGCGTGACTGTACGCGATCAACAGTGGCTCTTTCCGAATTACTTACCTGGGTACGAGGGAATGGTGTTCGTTTGATTGAGGTGAGTTCTGGATTGCCGACCTTTTCACTACAACAGAGAATGTTCGAATTCTCATCAATAAACGAAGGGTGAGGTGGTGTAGTGGCGAGTGGCGCTCTATCACACGCCCATGTTCACGAGTTCGATTCTCGGATCGATATCCTACTAGGACAAGCAAGCCTTCCATCCCTCCGGGGTCAGTCAATGGGTACCAGAATCGTGTGGGAGGTTAAAAGCACTGACTTGTACATAAGCTGGGCACCACCCGTCATTGTATCGCCCAACTTTTACACGTGTTGGTGAAAGGAAAGGAACTTCTCTTGTTCGCCTTTCTCGGTATGCGCCATGCATTCATCTTCCTCCAGTATATGTCGTAAACTAAAGATTATGCAAAGTTCACGCATGTTTTATTGGCTGATCGTACTGCTCCTGAGTACCTTACCTTAAGAACTCGGGAAAATTCTAGCTTTATGCTATGAATCACCTTAGGACCCTCAGGCACTCATGATTGGGTCGGTCGTTAGAAATATCAGCCTTACGACGTATTCAGCTCAAGCACTAACCAGAATTGACCTTGGGCCAAGAAATGTGAGACAAGCTGGATACATGGCGCAATTCTGAGCCCTTATTTACTGCTTTTCGCTTTGTACTTCCATCCTTGACCGTTTTTACTACAGTTTATACTTGTTTCCTTATAAGTTTCTCATTTGCAGGTGCTTGCCGCTGATGATGTCTGCACATCTCAACGATTACCATCCCGATTATCTCAGGTTATCAACCTATCGCTTGACCCAGCCGATCACATCTATTCGACCATACTCGACGAATCATAGTTTTCGAGAATCTTCTATTCGAAAGAAGATTTCTATCAGGGTTATTCGAATGTACCATATCATAATCGTGTACGTGTAAGGGTTGAATCCCTAGAAATTCTACTGTGAAATTAGGATTCTAGTTGTACTAAACAACTTGAAGTTTCTCTACTTCATTGACTTTATGAAGGAAAGAAACTCCAAGAAGAATTGACTGAGTGAGTTCCATCATTCGGCGAACCCCCTTGATTGCTGTGCTTACAGCGCTTTATCTAGTCTTTCACTTGCCTGCCGAGTTTCATGTTCTCCTCATTCCGGATTTTTTGTTCAGATTCTAAATATGTAAATGAATATTCAAGCAATCCCATCTGGTTTTCATCACATACATAGAAAAACATTTTAAACAGCAGTAAACAGATTAAGATAAACACAAATAATGCACCAAACCGATGGATACTGCAACAGATCGAGTACAGAACATGTCCTTGCTTTGTAGAAAAATCCTTTTAATCCGCAGATACTCCAGCTGAATGCCTGAGATTCTGCCTGCTTAAATCATCAGAGATATGGTGCCGATCTTGTCTGATGACCGGCCAGCAATTCGGCTCAGTGACCAGGTTCATTGTCCACCGTCTGGGCTACCCACTAAGCCGAAGGTGTTCTCCAACATCCTAATGGCACAGTTCACGATAAAAATGGTTTCTAAGATTTACCCATTAAATGAATTAGAAGTCTCCTCGTATACCATATCTGGCACTACTAGGTAGGAAAGGGCTAGTCTAAGTCTAGTTGAGCTTTATAAAGGCTCAAAGATTGGCCCGTGCCTATCCTCGGACGAGTTTCACCGGCATTGTTGAGGCTGCACCGATCACAAGGGAACCCATATAGGAAGTTCAAACAACTTGCCATGACCGATAGCGACAGAGAAAGGCAGTTCTGTACAGTCCTGGCTCGATGCATTGAGCTCTTTGCGCAATTGGAACAGCTGAAATCTCGTCCGAATACCCCTTCCATATCAATTCCGTGATGGAAATCTCGTCCAACCTATCTTTTTCTCAAACTCTCGCTTTCTTCTTTACCGTTGAACTATTTCCAACCTATACTCCATCTTTTCGAATACAAGCGGAATTATCGTGAACTGTGCCTTTTAAGACATAGTCTTGTTGAAAAGTTTGGCTACAGTAGATCGTTGCAAGTGGGGTACCCCTCGCATCGGTGTTATCCCACGAGTTCGCTTTCGGATTGCTAGAATGTCCGTACCAACATCAAAAGTCATCCTGGAAAGCAAACCTCCGAGATCGAGTTACAAATCTGTCTTGCTTACCTATTGTGTTAACTTGTTTCACTTTGCTTTCAAACTCTTCCACTTGATTCCCATACGGGAAAATCTTTCAGTAGGGAATCTCGTAGAAAAGTGAGTATGTAACTTTTTATTTATCAGTGAATAAAAAACAGAATCAGCATAACAAACAACCGTCGTAAACATATAATACAGTACATAAAACGATGGTTGGCAGCAATTGATCGCTAAATGGAATCAATGATAATGTGATCATAATGATAACAGAATTAGCAACATAGCTAACAAAATTCGAGCTAAATGGCCCTACACCGTACTTGGGAGCAGTCTGGCAGGGCAGTCCTCAAAGTAACGGCGCAAGAACATTAGTACATACATGACTGCCCATATATTGGATATTTCGACTGATTACGATGGAATGATACAGCTTGAGCTACGATTTATACCCATATTGATACTCAAGAAATTGTCGTTCTTCATCATTTGCTAACTGGTGGCCAATCTCCATCTCCTGAAGTATAACGAACCCTTCTATGGTATAGCAGGCGATAGTGGAACTGGAAATTTCACGTCTTGCCATAGCCCAAGTCTTTTATGGGGATAAGCCCCACAGAATTCGTAATATTCCAGAGTAGCAAAATTGTTTCAATACGTTTTAGACCTATACAGTAAACAAGACGGCCCTGCCGATGTGAGACCCAAAGGAGAAGACGGGCAGTTAAATCGGTTTTGAGTATTCGATTCGCCGCACGCGGCAGTCGCGGACTAGTTGCCTCGCTATAGCAGTTTTAGTCCTCGTCATCCAGCTGGATCGACATGCGATTACTACACTGGTGTGCAAAACTTAGGGATGAGATGGATAATGTGACATAACACATTAAGGACTAGGTGGAAATAAATGAAAATGTTGGAGTATATAGCCACACCTATAACGGTTATGAACAGTAAGCTGGACATCCCTCCGTGGAGGAATAGTTCAAATAAGGCGCGAAATACGAAGTATGGCGGAAGTCGAGGCAGTTGATAGGTATGAAAGGAATTTTTTGTCAATCGGCTAAAACTCCTTCCTAATGTGTATCTTTTCAGGGTTGCAGTGAGCCCTGAATTCATTTTTATGGATGACAACGCGCGGCCGTATCGAACAGCACAGGTGGGTGAACTCTTGGCACAAGAGGATATCCAGCGAATGAAGTCGCCTGACCATTCTCCCGACCTCAATCCCATCGAGCACTTGTAGGATGCACTGGGTAGAGGCATTGCAGCACGTCCAAATGCAGCACTGAGCATCCAGCAGTTGTCAATTGCGCTGATAGAGGAGTGGAATGCCCTACCACAATAATTCATTTCAAACTTCGTGGAAAATGTGAGATCGCGTTGCAAAGCATGTTTCGTTGTCCGTGGTGATCACACATCCTATTACGAGCTGCTGTGCTTTTTTTGCGGCACCAGGATGAATTGTGAAGACTTATGTGTTATCGGTATGGTTGAATAAAAAAAATCGTATCTTTTTGTTTCATTTCTATTTTCTGCCAGTTGCGTCCTGGGCAACACCGTAATGGTCCTCACTTAGTATGGTATAGGTTTCATCGAGCTCTGCTTTCTGGCAGAGGCGCAATAATCGAATTGTGCTTTCGTCCCTAAGTTTTGCACAACAGTGTATTTTTGGAATGATTCTACTGTCACCTCATTTGTTGCTGTGTTCCTTACTCGCTGCGCGGGTCATGCTTCACTCTTCTACATTCCTTCGCGACGTCGCTCTCGCCGCGAAGAGACCATTTTGATTCAATTGCACCACACCCTGACCTAGTGTTTTCGCAAAAAAATATCCCAAATATTCATGTATCTCCCCGCAAAAATAGGCCCATTAGGTATTTGCCAAAATACTTCGAGAAGTTGAAAGATTGATTTGCCCACGTAAGTATCGATCCCATGTGGGACATTCGGATCATACCTGGGTGAGGATGACGCTGGTACTACTCTTCTAATTCCTCCTAGAGACGAAGAGAATGAAAAGGAAGCATAGTTCACATCCATCCGCTCTGTATCACTTTTACTCTGTATGTAATGTCCTACTATATAAATGTGCTCCCACGACCTCTTGACTCCCCAGTCATGCCTCTACATGTGGGCTTACAAGTCCATTACTTGTTGCCAATTTGAGGGAGAGAGCTTGGCTTGGGTGATATATTGGGAGTAATGGGAAAGCATGAACTTTAGATGGAAAACTCTATGTTTCACTTGGTTTTGTAAACTGTTCAGGGCAATAACCTCAGAAATGAAATCCTTACCTTCCTTCTCACAACATATTCCGCTCCTCGCCGTTCTTCACAACAACAGGTGATCAGAACCGTGATTAGCGCAATCGCAACCGCACAAAGTACGGCTATGAACCAGGCTGCGTTTCGGAGAGATTCTAAAAGTATAGATTCGAAATATGCTAAGTGTAGGCAGGGTAAAGAGCCCCCTGTCGATTTCTGATGCTCCCACTTCCGGACGAAATGAAATTCTATCAAAAAACGCCCAATCTGAGGATCCCAGAGATACTTTTCATGATGCTCTATCACATTTTTCTCATCAAAAAACTAATTAAACACAATCAGAGGTGAAGTTGTGAAAAATCAGTGTTTTTTCTCCTCAATGTGTTGGTTTCTCGAATTCTCCAGCCCCCAAGTGGGAATCATTGGCTTCGAAAACAACATACAGACCCCATCACACCCAATCATTTGCGATTACCGTCTCCTAAGAAGTTCGGGCCAAGATTTGTTCACGTAGACTTTTGGCCCCGAACTCCTTAGAAGAATAGCAGTCACTTGACTTGCCCTCATGAAGTGGAAAGAGCTCACCTTGATTGAGATGGGAAACATTCTCCTTGGTTAAGGTGGTCACTGATCGTGGTTCACTGTACGACATCCGATTTCCATCTTTGGCTACACCGATCAGATTATACGTACTGCCTTCCCGAAGTCCAGTAATGGTCAGGTGTGTGGTCGGGAGATAAACAGGCCCAGTCTCGAAGTGTTCCGTAGAATTTGTAGGTAGGAGAGCTTGAGCTTACTAGCAGAAGGTCATGATAGTAGACATTTTGTAGAAGGTAATGGGACCTGCTAAGGAGTAATTGACGAAGAACGATGAGCCGGGCATCCTCCATACATTGTGATTTGACGGCTTCCATTCCACATCTACGGTATCTATTGTAATGTTTCTGACGAAGAATACCGGTGGATCAGGATCTGAAAGTACTTCAAGAGATCTTCAAAGCAGTAAGGCAGCCTGAGTGGTTGCCGTTGGACCAGAAGAATTTGGCTCATTTTGGTGGTTCACAGTCGAGGACCTACCCAAAATCGTCACGTTACACTAAGTTTACCTTAGTGTAGCGTTACTATCTTTTGTTACGCGCACTTGTCTGTGGAGGCACATAACTACGTGTAATGAGTAGCAGAAAGTCAGATATAAGAAGTCTCATCTTTAGGAGGGCCTTCGCTTACGGGGAATGGGTCCCATTTGGCACATTCACAGGTCAAGAAAATGGTTTTACTCCCACTACTGTGAAAAAGTGAAAAGCTAACGAATACTCTTGCCTGAAACCCTCATTCCAGCGGTCGTCAACGAAGGAGGACGGGCTGTTCAATCGCTTTTGTGTAGTCGATCCGCCACATGCGGCAGTCGCGGACTAGTTGTCTCTCCTTATTGCAGTTCTAGCGTTTTTCATACAGCTCGATCGATATGCAATTATTATTTTTGGCATGATTCCAATGTCATGTCTTTTGTTACTTCATTGCTTGATCAACGCGCTGCTTCTTCCTCGATTCTATACATTTCTTCACGCACGACGCCGCTCTCGCCGCGAAGCGACCATTTCGATTCAACTGCACAACACCCACCAGTAAAACCCACATGCTCAGAGGGTAGAGAGAGCTAGTTTCCTTCTTAGACAACCTCTCGGATCCAGATCACCCTTCGACAACTTCATGTGAGCCCTCCAACCCTGAACGCCTGCTGGCCCTAATGAAGAGCGATGGGGACGAGTGTTCAAGTACAGAGGAGCCAGACAGGGCCCCTTACAGAACCCCAATATAGAGTAAGTGATCATGCAAGGGAGATGATTTTTTACGACTTACTCCTAGTGTTCCAGGTTCTCACGGGTCGTGTCGTTTTCAGTCCTTCACCAGCACTTGTTTCTCCCCAAACAGAAACTCTGTAGGACGAATCCGGCTCGCATTTCTCGTGTAGATAATAACGCTGTCGATGCAAAACGTAGGTCTCTTCAGTCTCGTCTGAAAAATCTCCCGTTTTTGAAATCCCTTTACAGAATTATGGTACAAAATGTATATCGATTGCAGGCGCGTAAAATCAATACCCATTTTGAAGTGACAGCATCAAACCGGCAGAGCGTAAAAGCAACTTCAACTATAAACTAATGAATAGTGAAGACAAACACCCACTTTTCTCATTCTCAAAGGATAGGAAGTAGCCTCTGAGTAGTCCGTTCGGATGTTTTGGCGGTTCCCAAAGGGTGAGTATTGCATGCGCTCCAACAGCCACCACACGTAGATTGTGCACCTTTGACGGTACTGAAAAGTTTGTAAATAGAAAATAAATAAATAACAGACGTAAACAAATAACTGGGCATCAAAAGATAAGCAACCAAACTGCAACTTACATCCTTCGGGAGTTGTCAAATGAATGGCCGGGCTGGGAGCGCTGCCGTAGCGACGATTCTTGGTCCGGATCACCGCAGTATAGTTGGAATTAGGGGCGAGAGTGGAAATCACCTGAGTCATCACGTTTGTGAGTAATAAAAAAGGAAGGACGATGAATTCGAAGGGGAAAGCGAAGAATTACCTTTTCAGTTTCGTTGGGTGCCAGCATGAGACTGTACTTTCGTGCAGGGAGCACATCACGCCAAAACTCTATCTGAAAAATCACAGTACCAAAAGCAAATTGAAAGCAGAGCATCGGAACTTTAAATTAATATCAAATTACTCTTTTCCAAATAAGCAATGAGCTCGGACCGTCAGTGGTCAGAGGGGTTCTCTACCGTCGTCAGAGGGGTTCTCTAGGGCGATCTGTGGGAGGAATTTCTCCAGACCTTCTAGGACTAGTACTACACTATTTCACCTATTTCAATCCAAGACTTATTAGTTGTTAATATACCATTCCCTAAAGTGGCCATGGTCAGTAATGTGAGATAAAGGTGTCGTTCTTGTTGAAGTTCAGCTCAAACTTTAATTTAAAGTCTCCTAAGGTCCCAGGAGTGCATGGCGCATTCTTCAAAACCCACTAAGTGGTCACTTGTCTATGAGTTAGTTTAACGTTTTTGACACTGCATACAAAACTATCAACGAACCTCGTATCCACGTAAATAGCCATTCACTGACGACTCTTCCACCGGTTCCCATTTGAAGCTGACCGTCGAGAAATTCACAAGTTTTTCGACCCGGAAGTTATTTGGTGGTATTGATGGTACTGCAAATTGGTCATTTACAATCGCATACTCCATAACTGATAAGTAAAAAAGGATTTAAAGTTTTCAGCAGCAGTTTTGTTCTACAACAACAATAAATTATTATATATTTTCATAGCTATAACTTTATTGCCTGACAAGATATCAAAGCTGAGAGATTCGGCGCTATTTAAAGAGTATGCTTCTGATTTTCATGGTACGGATCATTTCATCCTCAGGGATGTGCTTCGTTGCGCGCGTCCGTCGAAACTAGGTCACGCCGCAGCTGTCGCATGCGGCGGGTCAGCTCGCGATATTTGACAGACGTCGCAGTTGTCAGTGGGGCATACGATTTGCGCTTGATACACTGCAGTCAGCCAAAGAGAAGCTAACACGGACAAATGCAAACTGTTCGCTCCACTGACCTTTGGTGGGGGAGACGAGCGTTAGGAACGATTTTGGGTAACCGATTTGCCGCACGCGGCTGTCGCGGCCCACTCATTCGCCCTTGTTTCAGCTCTAGCGTTCTTCATACAGCTCAATCGATATGCCATTATTTTATGCATAATTCTACTATTAGTACTTTTGTTCTTGTATTTCTTACCTACTGCTACATCGTGCTACATCCCATCGCGCGCGACGTCCCTCTCACCGCGAGCGACCATTTCGTTCCTAACGCACCACACCCCTCTTGGTGGTACTGTAATGTCATCTCGAGACCGAGTGGGGTGCGCCGCTCGCGAAGTGGGCGGGGTGACCTACTTTTGACGGACGCGCGCAACGGACGTTCTCCCATCCTCAGAGAGGAACGTCTTTTTCCATCGAGGCCAATGGACCACGCCATAGCCCGGATCATTCAAATCGATACGACGGACCTGCTTCTGTTCAGGACCTCATGGATTTCCTGTTTACTACGAAACATGAGCCGACCCATGACTCTTTATCGATAGTGCATATTTGAATTTCGCAATATTTCACTCACAGATGCAAGCATAGAAAAACTACGGTAGGACCAATTTATCTCCAAGCCTTGCCCACGCACAAACCACGCCCTAACGTAGAGACTGACTCGTGGCTTCCATTTTAATTGTCCCATATGCAAACGTATGATGCTTAGGATGACTTATTTTTGTAGCTTTTATAGTTTCCCACTTTGAAACTGTAAGAAAACTTTGTTCGACAAGTATCTATATATATTGATAAGAATTCAAATGGTAAGCTTCGAAAAACTCGCCCGCCTGTCGGCATCCTTCAATTCAGCTAGAACTTTTGTATTTATTTTATACTTTTGCACTTCAGGTAAGGATTTTTTGAACTATTAACCCAACAAATAACTTAAAATTGACAAGTAAACAATGGCAAAGAAAAAGGCAAAGAGGCTCTATATTCATGAGTCATCATATAGACACAAACCGTCTTCTCCAGAGAATCCTTTTACGGTGTCCGGTTCGAGAATACTGGGTCCGATAGCGTTTACAGCTCGTACTTGAACTTGGAATGGACGGAATGTTGGCTGTTCACGGATTATAGTGTGATTCTGAAAAGAAACTGTGACTTCTATGATAGGAAACCTTCAGACTCCTGACGGCTTTCCTCTCATATTCAAGTTCTAATACTCTCCCATCCGAAATTGTTCTGACCTTCTTGTGAAGTAAATCTCGACTCAAACAAGTCATCACCGGTACTGGATCAATTTTTCCATAGCGATAGATTTCTGGCAGAGGGCTATGGTTGACCCGAGGTGGCAGTGAAGTCCTATTATGCCTTTACTACCAGCACTACCATTAACCAGCTGTTAAGGTTGAGTGGTGTTGAAGAAAGCGTTTCCGTCAAAACGTGGTCTCACACGCGTCACACCCAAACAGGCGGTTTCGACAAGAGATTTCCGACAAAAATAGGAAGGGTCTCTGTACGAAAGTATGAAGCGCATCCTTCACGGGATGCAAAAGAGGCGTTGCTGCTGCCTCGCATCCACTTCGCTCTAATCAAAATTGCTAGATCAGCGTTTCAAAGCGACAAAGTTGAAGGAAGGTGACAGTTTCGGGCTTTTTCAGGGGCTACCTGGGTGGGCGGGGCCTAGGCTCACCGAAGTCCAGTACGTGGACTGTAGACTAGGCTGTTTAACCCAGCCCCTCAATTGCGCCTGGTCAAGATCAGTACCGTATCTGTTACTGCGGTGGGTGTCGAGTACCCTCTCATGGAGGGTTCTTACCACTTCGGAATCTTCTGAGTCACTTCTTCAGATGTAGAAAACTCCAAAACTTCAGTGGTTTCGGTCTTTTACAAACTATATAATACATCTGATTGGTAAATGTGCGAATATTCGCTCAACACCCTTCCCAGAGTGATCAGCCCCAAAGTTGGAGCTTCTGAATCGGAACATCGTCCCATTTATAACTTAGCATTTTTCTTACCCCTTCTTTGTCAATTGGTGCTACATAATTAGGAGCTCAGGCGACGTTTTGAGCAGCAAACGTTGCATGCAGCGTGAGGGGCGCCTTCGCAACTCCCCTGTGGTGCACAATGTAACATGGCTTTCTCCCACTCTTCCTGCAGATCCCGAATACGTCATAGTTATGAAAAGTTTCAGAAGAATGCTTTTTCCATAAACATGCTCGCTAAAGGGCATGAGAAGGTATTGTCAATACTCACCACTACCTCCTCCCTTACCCGCTGATGCTGTAAATTCAACACTGAGGTACTATGCCCTCGAACTTCGGTCCCTTCCCTAGCCTATTCTCCTCTATTCGCCCTCTTTAAGAGCAATACTATAGAATTCCTTGTCGGAGGCTCTTCAAGGCTGGCTTATAGCTTAGTTGTGGCTGCCCAATTGGGCACTGTTATGAGAATCCACCGACTCGGGGAACTCGGCACGGTCGTCAACGCGCTGAACCTTTAAAAGACCAGTAAATTCCTGGCGAGGCTTTGAAATTCAATCCAAGCTTTAAAGTATAAAGTCGATTTCTTTGGTTCATTTCGTTAGCATTCAGAATTAAATCAGAGAAATCTTGGGTTCTAGAGAGTCTGTATACACCTCCTGAGCTTTTGCTCTTTTTTTGTTGTGCCTAGACGCTTCAGTTTCTTCAGTTGTTTATGTTTGGCCAAAATTGGTTGCACTTGAACAGCAATTGGGAACAACCAGGAAACACCCCGATTTCCGTTCCCGATCACCTAACTACGACTTGCCCAACAAGTAGGTTCCCAGGCTGGTATCAGGATGATAGAGTGACGGAAGGATTGCGTCATCAGGAAACGTTGTTTACTAGTTACCGTTGTTTACTGTTAGGGAGAACGAGTAACTTAGAGCAGGGCGTCGATTTGAGCTTTCATTAAGCTCCCGAAAAATCAATAGTAAAAATCAATAGTGGAAATTTAGCTCACAGCGAGTGGATCTTCAACGACAAACTCTGTCCAAGCAGTATGTGGCTCATCCAATTTGTACCTGAAGAGGCAAACACTACATAAAAAAATCAACAGAAACTAGGCAATAATATTAAATTCATGTAAAATATAATAAATAAATAGAAATTCCGGATTTTTTGTTCAGATTCTAAATATGTAAATGAATATTCAAGCAATCCCATCTGGTTTAATCACATACATGGAAAAACATTTTAAACAGCTGTAAACAGATTAAGATAAACACAAATAATGCACCAAACCGATGGATACTGCAACAGATCGAGTACAGAACATGTCCTTGCTTTGTAGAAAAATCCTTTTAATCCGCAGATACTCCAGCTGAATGCCTGAGATTCTGCCTGCTTGAATCATCAGAGATATGGTGCCGATCTTGTCTGATAACCGGCCAGCAATTCGGCTCAGTGACCAGGTTCATTGTCCACCGTCTGGGCTACCCACTGAGCCGAAGGTGTTCTCCAACATCCTAATGGCACAGTTCACGATAAAAATGGTTTCTAAGATTTACCCATTAAATGAATTAGAAGTCTCCTCGTATACCATATCTGGCGCTATTAGGTAGGAAAGGGCTAGTCTAGGTCTAGTTGAGCTTTATAAAGGCTCAAAAATTGGCCCGTGCCTATCCTCGGACGAGTTTCACCGGCATTGTTGAGGCTGCACCGATCACAAGGGAACCCATGTAGGAAGTTCAAACAACTTGCCATGACCGATAGCGACAGAGAAAGGCAGTTCTGTACAGTTCTGGCTCGATGCAGTGAGCTCTTTGCGCAAATGGAACAGCTGAAATCTCGTCCGAATACCCCTTCCATATCATTTCCGTGATGGAAATCTCGTCCAACCTATCTTTTTCTCAAAATCGCCGAACTCTCGCTTTCTTCTCTACCGTTGAACTATTTCCAACCTATACTCCATCTTTTCGAATACAAGCGGAATTATCGTGAACTGTGCCTTTTAAGACATAGTCTTGTTGAAAAGTTTGGCTACAGTAGATCGTTGCAAGTGGGGTACCCTCGCATCGGTGTTACCCCACAAGTTCGCTTTCGGATTGCTAGAATGTCCGTACCAACATCAAAAGTCATCCTGGAAAGCAAACCTCCGAGATCGAGTTACAAATCTGTCTTGCTTACCTATTGTGTTAACTTGTTTCACTTTGCTTTCAAACTCTCCCACTTGATTCCCATACGGGAAAATCTTTCAGTAGGGAATCTCGTAGAAAAGTGAGTATGTAACTTTTTATTTATCAGTGAATAAAAAACAGAATCAGCATAACAAACAACCGTCGTAAACATATAATACAGTACATAAAACGATGGTTGGCAGCAATTGATCGCTAAATGGAATCAATGATAATGTGATCATAATCAGGATAACAGAATTAGCAACATAGCTAACAAAATTCGAGCTAAATTCCCCTACACCGTACTTGGGAGCAGTCTGGCAGGGCAGTCCTCAAAGTAACGGCGTAAGAACATTAGTACATACATGACTGCCCATAAATTGGATATTTCGATTGGTTATGATGGAATGATACAGCTTGAGCTACGATTTATACCCATATTGATACTCAAGAAATTGTCGTTCTTCATCGTTTGCCAACTGGTGGCCAATCTCCATCTCCTGAAGTATAACGAACCCTTCTATGGTATAGCAGGCGATAGTGGAACTGCAAATTTCGAGTCTTACCATGGTCCAAGTCTTTTATGGGGATAAGCCCCACAGAATTCGTAATATTCCAGAATAGCAAAGTTGTTTCAATACGTTTCAGACCTATCGATGTACAAAAGGGCCCTGCTGAGTGAGACCCAGGGGAGGAGATGGGCAGTTAAATCGGTTTTGAGTATTTGATTCGCCGCACGCGGCAGTCGCGGACTAATTGCTTCCTTAGTGCATTTCTAGCGTTTTTCATGGAGCTCGATCAATATGCGATTATTATTTTTGGCATGCTTCTAATGTCACTTCTTTTGTTTGTGTGTTCCTTACTCGCTGCCATGCTCCTGCTTCATTCTGCTACAATCCTTCGCGCGCGACGTCGCTCTCGCGGCGGAGCGACCATTTCGATTCTACTGCACCACAACCAATGATGCAGTATTTTTGCAAAAAAGTATCCGCCAGGATTATTTAGTATTTGTCAAAATAACTCAAGAAGTTGAAGGATTGATTCGCCCACGCGGGGTGACTATTGGCACACACCACGGATAACCCCGTACCTCGCGGGACGATTTGTCCACGCGGGGTGCGGGGTGGTCCGTGGTGTGACTACCGCACCTGTTTGGAAGATGACGCTGGTACTACTCGTCCAATTCCTCCTAGAGACGAAATGAAGTGGGAGCATAGTTCACGCCCGTCCGCTTAGTAGCACTTCTACCCTCCCTGCTCGTGCTGCCCTATTATATAAAAGTCTATGCTATGTGCTTCCACCCCATGAACCCCCAACAATAGCCCTGCATGAGGGTTTGCATGTCCGTCCGTTCGCTTGCTGCCAATTTGGGTCTCGCGTTCCATACAGCAGAGAGCTCATGTAATATGAAGGGAGGGCATTGAGACAGAACGAATTTAAGGTGGACTACTCCATCTTCCATTTGGTTTGGTAAACTGTTTAGAGCAATAACCTCAGAAATTCCATCCTTACCTTCCTTCTCACAACATATTCTGCTCCTCGTCGTTCTTCACAACAACAGGTGATCAAAACCGTGATTAGTGCGATTGCAACAGCACAAAGTACGGCTATGAACCAGGCTGCGTTTCGGAGAGATTCTAAAAGTATAAATTCGAGTTATGCTAAATGTAGGCAGGGTAAATGAAGAGCCACTATCGATTTCTAATGCTCCCACTTCCGGACGAGATGAAATTCTATCAAAAAATGCCCAATCCAAGGATCCCAGAGATACTTTTTATGATGTCCTATCACATTCTACCCATCAAAAAACTGATCAAATCCAATCAGGGGTGAAGTTGTGGGAAATTAGTGTTTTCCCCCTCAAAGTGTTGGTTTCTCAAATTATCCAGGCCCCAAGTGGGACTCATTGGCTTCGAAAACATATGACATACAGACAACATCACAGCCGATCATTTGCGACTACCATCTTCTAGGAAGTTCGGGCCAAGATTTGTTCACGTAGGCTTTTGACCCCGAACTCCTTAGAAGAATAGCAGTCACTTGACTTGCCCTCATAAAGTGGGAAAAGCTTACCTTGACTGAGATGGGAAACATTCTCCTTGGTTAAGGTGGTCACTGATCGTGGTTCACTGTACGACATCCGATTTCCATCTTTGGCTACACCGATCAGATTATATGTACTGCCCTCCCGAAGTCCAGTAACTGTCAGGTGAGTGGTCGGGAGATAAATAGGCCCAGTCTCGAAGTGTTCCGTAGAATCTGTAAGTAGAAGAGCTATAGCTTACTAGCGGAACGTCATGATAATAGTAAGTATAGTAGAAGGTAACAATGTAGATTGGAACCTGCTAAGGAGTAATTGACGAAGAACGACGAGCCAGGCATCCTCCATACATTGTGATTTGATGGCTTCCATTCCACATCTACGGTATCTAATGTGATGTTTCTAACGAAGAATACCGGTGGATCAGGATCTGAAAAGTTACTTCAAGAGATCCTCAAAGCAATAAGGCAGCTTGAGTGATTGCCGTTGGACTAAAAGGATTTGGCTCGTTTTGGTGGCTCACAATTGAGGACCTACCCAGAATTGCCACTTTATGCTGCTTTTATCATAGCGATTAGAGAGGACGTATAGCGTTACTATCACTTGTTACGCACATTTGTCTGTGAAGGCACATAACCACGTGTAATGAGTAGCAGAAAGTCGGATATAAGAAGTCTTATCTTTACGAGGGCCTTCGCTGACGGGGAATGGGTCCCATTTGATACATTCAGAGGCCAAGAAAAGTGGTTTACTGTAAATACGGTTAAGAAGAGAAAAACGAATGAATACTAGTGTTTAAAACCCCCAATTCAACTATCACCAACAAAGGAGTCGTTGTGCAATCGATTCGCCGCATGCGGCGGTCGCGGACAATTTGCCTCGTTTTTGCAGTTTTAGCGATCTTCATATAGCTCGATCGAGATGCGATTATTACTTTTGGCATGATTACAATGTTACTGCTTTTTTTTCCTATATTCTTTGCTCAAAGGGCCGCTTCTACTTCACTCTGCAACACTCCTTCGCTCGCGATGTCGCTCTCGCCGCGAAGCGACCAGTTCGTTCTACTGCACCACACCCATCAACAAAACCTACTATTCAAAGGAACAAAGTGCTAGATGTCGTTGTTAGCCATCCTGTTGGATCCAGATCACCCTTCTCGACAATCGGCCCCGGCAACTTCATGTGAGCCCTTCATCCCTGACGCATGCTGGCTCTCCCTAATTTAGAACGACAGGGACGAGGCCACTGTGGAGAATCCCAACAGGGCCACTTCTAGAGCCCCAATTTGAATAAACGGGCATGCAAATGAGTTGCTACTTGCGACTTACTCCTAGTATTCCAAGTTCTGACTGGTCGTGTCGTTTTTAGTCCTTCACCAGCACTTGTTTCTCCCCAAACAGAAACTCGGTAGGACGAATCCGGTTGGCATTTCTCGTGTAGATAATAACGCTGTCGATGTAGAACGTATGTCTCTTCAGTTTCGTCTGAAAAGTCTCCCGTTTTTGATTATCCCTTTACAGAATTACGGTACAAAATGTACATCGATCGCGGGCGCGTAAAATCGGTACCGATTTTTAAGTGACAGCGTCAAACCGGCAGAGCGTAAAAGCAACTTCAACTATAGACTGATGAACAGTGAAGACAAACACATACTTTTCTCATTCTCAAAGGATAGGAAGTAGCCTCGGAGTATTCCGTTCGGATGTTTTGGCGGTTCCCAAAGAGTAAGTATCGCATGCGCTCCTACGGCCACCACGCGTAGATTGTGTACTTTTGATGGTACTGAAAACCATATCCCATAAACAACAAGTAAACAAACAACAAATACAAACGAGTGACTGAACTAGGTTGAATCCCGCGTGAACCGCAACTTACATCCTTCAGGAGTTGTCAGATGAATGGCCGGACTAGGAGCGCTGCCGTAGCGACGATTCTTGGTCCGGATCACCGCAGTATAATTGGAATTGGGAGCAAGAGTGGAAATCACCTGAGTCATCACGTTTGTGAGTAGTAGAAAAGGAAGGACGATGAATTCGAAAGAAAAAGCGAGGAATCACCTTTTCAGTTTCGTTCGGTGCCAGCATGAGACGATACTTTCGTGCAGGGAGCACATCGCGCCAGAACTCGATCTAAAAAATCACAATATCAAAGGTCTATCGGGAGCAGAGTAAGATGGTTCATCAGAACTTTAAATGAATGTCAAAGTTCTCTTTTTTGAATAGTCTTGGGTCGTAAGTGGTCAGAGGGGATGTCGACCAATAGCGCGATCTGTGGGAAAGTTTCCCTAGACCTTCTACAACTAGTAGAATCCTCTTTCACTCCGATACCATTAGATAAAGTAACATCATGGTCAGTATTGTAAGCCAAATGAACCCTGTTCGTCATAGTATAGCTCAAGCTCTGATTCAAAGCCACCTACGGTTCTTAGTGACTCCGACTGCACATCTGGCACATCCTTACAACCGAATTCGATTACAGTTAGTCCAGTTAGTGTTGCTCAGTCGTTTTTGACGCTGCATACAAATCTTAAAACAAACCTCATATCCACGAAAATAGCCGTTCACTGACGACTCGTCCACCGGTTCCCATTTGAAGCTGACTGTCGAGAAATTCACGAGCTTCTCGACTCGAAAGTTGTTTGGCGCTACTGATGGTACTGTAAATTGGTAATTTACGATCGTATACTCCATAACTGCTAAATGAAAAAGGATTTAAAATTCTCAGCAGCAGTCAGATTATATAACAAGAATAAAAATTATATTTTCACACTATAATTTCATAGTCTTCCAAGATACCAAAGCTGAGGGATTCGGCGCTATTTAAACAGAATGCTTTTGATTTTCATGGTACGGGTCATTTTATCCTCAGAGAGGAACGTCTTTTCCTTCGAGGCCAATGAACTACGCCATAGACTATTTAATTCGATAGGACGGACCTGCTTCTGTTCAGGACCTCATGTAGTTCATGTTTACTACAAAACATGAACCGACCCATGACTCTTTATAGATAGTGCAAATTTGAATTTCGCAATATTTCACTTACAGATGTAAGCACAGAAGAACTACGGTAGGACCTATTTTCTCCAAGCCTTGCCCAACAAACCACGCCCTAACGCAGAGACTGACTAGCATCTTCCATTTCAATTGTCCCATATGCAAACTTATGTTGCTCAGGATGACTTTTTTGTAGGGTTTATACTTTTTCACATTAAGACTGTAGGACATTTTTGTTCAACAAGCAACTATAAGGGTAACAATTCAAAAGGTGAGCTCCGAAAAACTGGTCCGCCTGTCGGCATCCTTCAATCCAGCTAGAACTTCCGTATTAAATTTCGTACTTTTCCACTTCAGCTAAGGATTTTTTGATTTCTCAACGCAACAAATACTCCAGCAATGATAAGTTAATAAGTGAACAATGGCAGAGAAATAAGCAGGAAAGTTTATATTTATAACGAATCAAATCAACACACCGTCTTCTCCAGAAAACCCTTTCACAGTGTCCGGTTCGAGAATACTGGGTCCAATAGCGTTTACAGCTCGCACTTGAACTTGGAATGGACGGAATGTTGGCTGTTCACGGATTATGGTGTGATTCTGAAACGATATAGTGACTTCTATGACGGAGATCGAGCAAACTCCTTTCCGTTTTCCTCCTCATTTTCGAGTTCTAGTATTGTCTCATCCGGAGTTGTTCTGATCTCCCTCTACAGTAACACTCGAACAGTTCAAATAAGTCATCACCGGTTCTAGATCTAATTTTCCATATCATTAGATTTCTGTTAGAGGGCCATGGTTGACTGAGGTGGCAGTAAAGTCCTCCTATCCCTTTACGACCAGCATGATGATTAACCACCTGTTAAGGTTAACTGGTGATGAAGAAAGCCTATCCGTCAAAACGTAAACTCACACACACCATACCCAAACAGGTGGTTTCGACAGGAGTTTTTCTAAAAAAAAATAGGAAGTGTCCTGTACGGAAGTGCAAAGCGCATCCCTCGAGGGGCAAAAAAGGCGCTGCGAGGCTGGCATTTACGCTATGCTCGAAACAAAATTGCTAGGTCAGCGTTTCGTAGCAACAAAGTTCAGAACAGGCGAATGTTTCGGGCTTTTTCAGGAGCAGCGGGCTCCCTAGATGGGCGGGGTCTCGGCTCACCGGCAGAGTCCAGTATGTGAGGTGTGGGTACCCTCTAATGGAAGATCTTTACCACCTAGTACATAAATAGCGCATAATACGACCAACATTGGGATTCATGAAGCGTGAACTAGCCGACTGACCGTCTGAATGGGATCATGTGGAGCAGCGGGTACGTGTTTAGCCTTCGGCCTGCAGGGTCGGGGTTTCGGATGGACGGCATTCTGTTTTGCTTTTAGTTCCGGAGACTTCTGAGTCACTTCTTCAGATGTACAAAACTCCAGAAACTTGACTTTCCCGAAATTCAGTGGGTTTGGCCTTTTACGAACTAGATTTGATTGATGTGGAGTAGAAAGTCGGTTTCTTGGGGTTCATCCCGTTAGCTTTCAGAATTGAATCAGAGAAATCTTAGGTTACATTTCCAGAGCATTTTTCTTTTCTTTCTGTTGGGCCTAAGCGCATCAGTCCCTATTGTGTTTATGTTTGGCGAAAATTTACTTTGATGATCTGCTCGAACAACAAATGGGAAAAACAAAGAAACATCCTACTATCCGTCACCGACCTAACGACGACTTACCCAATAGGTAGATTTTCAAACTGGCCTCAGGAAGATATAGTGACAGAGGAAGGATTGCGTCCTCACGGAACGTTGTTTACTAGCTACCATTGTTCAGTGTTAGGGAAAACGAGTAACTCAATACATTAAACAGGCGTCGATTTGAGCTCTCATTGAGTTCCCAAAAAATCAATAATAAAAATCAATAGTGGAAAAGTGGCTTACAGCGAGTGGATCTTCAACGACAAACTCTGTCCAAGCAGTGTGTGGCTCGTCTAATTTGTACCTGAATTGACAAACACTTCATTGAAAAGAAATCAACAGATGATAAGCAATAATAATAAATTAATATAAAAATAAAGCAGGTACACAGAAATTTTTATAAAAAGATTGAAGTATAGTAGATTCTCGCTCAACAGAAAAATTCGAGAAGAATTTTCAAAGGATAAGGCATTAAGAAATCTTAAAATTCAGGTTTAGAGGTCTTGAGAACTGGGAATCTGTTGTGCGATCCCTTTATTCCCTTTGATTGGCCCCCGAAAAAACTTAGTTCTCAATTTTTTTGAAAATCGCCGTTTCAGAGTGTCTTTGAAGGCACAGTTCACGGTGGGAGAGGTATTTAGATTCCCTCTTATTTACACGGTGATCCCCTAAGGGTAACAGAAGAGACGCTGTTGGACCAAAAGCCATAGAGCTGGGGCATAGTAGTAGCCCCACTACCGAATCGCCCGAATGCCTCGCCCCTCGACCGATGATGTGTCAGAGGAGTATCGAGGCGATACAGATTGCAAAATTCGTGCTAGGACCTCCACACTATCAGCTGATCGCCGAGTGACGAGACGTTGTTTTTCTCTATTCTATTTTCTCTGTTATTTCATATAGCTGCTGCGATTGTTCATCTAATTTCCTATCTCAAGAGGATGAAAATGAAGGGCCACTCTTGCTGGTAGCAGTGGTTTTGCTGACTTATGCTCATGAGTTAATTTGCGCGCGTACGCACTGAACAACTCGTCCAAATACACTTCTACTTCATTTTTCTAGTCTCATTCTCGTCCAACACCCTTTCTGACAGTTTTTCGAGGCCTTTTATCATTTTCGAAACACTGATCCCCGCACTTTCTCCGCCTTCATCTCACTACTTCCCACCTCCTCTTTCATTTTTCGTCATAATCTGGATAACCCAAAACAGCAGTGAACTGTACCTTTATGTATCAGTTTGCAGTGCATTTGTTTTGGATAGGGCATGGGTGGGCATACTTACTACTTTGGCTGTAGAAGATAAATGAAATGGCTGTGAATGGGGGAAATGCGGTGATCGCAAGAGCTGGGGTGAGGTAGAGTGGTAAAAATTTCCAAAGGAGTCAACAGAATTTTCCTTAAATGGGGGAAAATCGATGTGGCTCTGCACTTGCCATCCCCAGAGAATCTCAAGAATGGGAGCACTACAGGCTCGGTTTGTCGCGTCAGGGCCACTCATGGGTGTGCGCTCGAGATGGAGGGTCCGGGTCCTGACATTTTTTTTTGCATTTTTTTTCAGGCAAGAAAGACTCACGATGACGAGATTTTAAGGGAGATGTGAGCATTTACGGGAGTGTTAGAAACCAGAGGTGATTTGAAAAGGTTTACGAGCCCCAGATGATCCAGAAACTTCTTACCTGACAAGGTACTGTAAGTGGGGAGCGTTCCAGTAGTACTTCTCCATCGGCTTCCAATAGACGACCAAATTGTCTGGCTCCGTTCCCTCGACCCGAACGCCTTTCGGGTTCGAGTATGGGAAAGAAGGACGGGTATGGCAGGAGATATTCTGCACCTTATCTAAATTATTCACTTATTCACTTTTTCAGTGAGAACACTTTCCGTCTACATTTCCCTTGGCAACAGCTGTAGATAATGAACCAGTAAGGGAATTCTCGTCAACTGCTTTGACAAATCCATTACTAGCTCGTGTTTCCATAAATTATTCGGATTGAAACTCAACAAACCTTCGTCCAGCCCGACGTTCTGATCTGAACGGCCGTGGGAATTCTCAGCGACCACCCGGAATGTGTAATTCACCTGAATAGTTTCACTTTACAGCCTCCTTCAGAACTCCATGAAAGAATCAACTCACCCATGGCGTCAGAGTAACGTCAGCCTCGAAATTTTCTCTGGCTACGTTGATCTCGTCCACAACGCGCTCCCATACACCCTGAATACTGTAGGTTCAGGTGGGCCCTTGAGAAAGGGGAGATGGGCTCACCTTCCGGAAATCGGTTTCCATTTCGACGGTGTACTTTTTGATGTCGTCTCCGTGATCCTCTGCAGCTTTCCATTTGATCACCGCTTTCCTCTCTGTACAGACTGGTGGCTCCATTAGCGGTTGTGCAGGAACGTCTGAATAATGGATGGTTATGAGCTCGACCTAAAAGGAAAACCTGTGGTTTGCTATGAATTTCATTTATTTCGCTTCTTGCCTCCCAAAATCAAAATCTAGAAGCGGTTCGCAGAAGAGATATAAGCTTCTGTCTATGAACTACTGGCATTGAATGTAGCTAACTGCTTGGAGCAGTTACTCAGTAGATTTGACTCATAGAACTTTGCAGAAACAGGAAGAGATCATGGATGATGAGAACTTATCGAGAAGGTGACGGAGATGTCTGCTCACAATCAGTGTAATTCTGCTAAGATGAAAGGAACGACTAGATGCATTTGAATTGGCTGTACTTCACTGGGACACGGCCTTTGGAACACCAGTAAGATATCCTACCAATCTTAACCAGTAAGAAAAGTCAACCCAAGCGGGCACTCCTTACACAACATTACGTGGGCCCGGTAACCGCTGGATTAAGGCTTGACAACAATATCGAGTAGTGAGTCCTATTCCTTCCGTGTCCACTAGTAGGAGCGAAATCCCTCATTGTTGGATATGCCTTCAGTGGAATACGAAGGGAGTTTGGTCATTTTTATATGATGAGTGTAAGTGTAAGACAAAGTCACTTCAAGGGCAGTAAAAGATATACCGTGATGTCAGAGGAAGCTTATAAGACTTTATTAATTCTGGGAACGAGTCAGCGGATACTAAAAGTAGGACCGGGGATGGGTTGCGTCTCCGGTCCTGGGTCTGGAGTAAGTTAGTTGTGTTTTGAAGGAATGGGACAATTTCAGGGAACCAGCCATCAATGCAGGAAATCGTTTGAGAATGGGATGGTGTCGAATTTGGCGATTTGCTTATGAGTCTCGTCAATACAGATTCCATTGCCTACCGTAATTCTTGTTCTGGTGCAAATTATAGAAGTTTTAGATATATTAAAAGCGGTAAGTCCAAATTGGTAGAAACTTTTACTTTCAGCCTTGCGCCATGCAATCTCGCTAGTGTAGGGGAAGAGGAGGATGTGCTCCGTGAAGCTCAGTCACAGATTCGATTTCTATCAGGAGGGATTTTCGTAAGACTTGTACTGCCTGCTTATGATGTCCTCACCTTTGACGATGAGCCGCATTGACGCTAGTTTGACATCGACTTCGGTGATAGCAGCGCAATCAATCATGCCTGAATGCGGGCCTCGAAGTGAGTTGAGGAGAAGTCGATCGGGTAGGACTCTGAAAGTATCACAATGGGTAGGCACCTAGGCAGGTCAGTAGGAGAAGTAGGAATCGCCGAAGTGGTTCTGTACTGAAGGGTGACTGTACTAGCAGATTCAAAGGTGTCCTGTCAAGACTTCACCTCAACTGACGCTCACAGCTGTAACGAGACAAGTCCATTCAATCAAATTTTCAACATTTTTTGCCTCTTTGAGCCCTGAGTGGGCCCTGTCTTGCCTCTCTGTACTGTCCTACTTCTTTCCTTTTGGACTCATTCCGTTATTCATTAGATAGCTTGAATTACTAAATAAATTTAATTCTTACTGATAAACGGTGTTGTTTCCGATAATCTCCCCGTTGATGGTCCATTTATAAGTGATCTGAAGACGTGGATCAGCTATCGCTTCACAGTGTAACTCGGCCGAATCGCCCGCTTCCAACACCAATTTCGGAGGCGAAGGCACTTTCACAAAGTAAGTTGGCTCTGAATTTCCGTAAAATTTCGTAACCGCCTATGGCAGCGTCTCAGAAAGGACTTACTGTAAACTTGAAGCCTGTTGGTAGCTCGAGCAATACCGTATTTATTCGATACATTACAGTAATAAAGACCCTCATCTGCGCTGCTCAAATCATGAATGATGAACGTATTGTTTGCCAGGAGCTGAAATCAAGCTATTCATCAGAGTAATAAATCTGAGAGGGAAAGGGGATCAAATCAGACTTGTGTTTTCCCTTCGATCACTTTCAATGGGCTATCATCCGCATCAACCCATCGGACCACAGGGTCCGGAGCTGCAACCACATCACAGTTCAGCGACACCGATGTTTTCTGGACGACTTTCCATACTCGTTGTGTTGGCATAAGGAATCGAGGTGCATGTGCTGAAAGAGAGACATTTGAGCGAGGAGTATGATAGAACAAAGCGGGTTCTCCATCACCCAGACATAGGGTCATTCGGGGTTCGTCCAAAAGCTGAATAGGTCTAATCCCTAATCGTGGCTGTTGAAGGACTATCCTGACAGAAAAAAGTAGAGGTAGGGCTGTGATAAATGTCCTCGCTATCACATGGTTGAACAGGGGACGGAATTCTGGGCAGAGACATTCTGTGCTCGTCAATATCCCATCTGTACGTTGCCGGTTCCTTCTCTTTAGATTCTTTCAGTAAGGAGCCCCTGTTTTACACACTGGTTTGCTGGTTTTGTATTTGGGCATAGTGAATCAAACGCACCATCTGATACCTCTACAGTTATGACTGGAACTTGAATGCATGGCGCAATCCCATACTGGTTTGTTCGAATGAAACCACTGCAGATATGTTATTTTAGATTACCTTTCACATTGACGAATGCATTGGCGTAAACGTAGCCGAGTGGATTTGAGGCATTGCATTGGTAAACACCAGTATCGAGATCGTGATTCAACGACGACAATCTCAAGACTCTTCCATTGTCAAGCAGGACCCGCCGCTGATCTCCCGTTTGCTCTGAAATGAAGGGCTATGAAAAAGTATCAAAAAGATGGGGGGACGGTACGAACGTGCGTCCGAGGGTGCGCGCGGCAAATTGCGCGGCGAAGTTCGTGACGATTTGTATGACTCCGACGCCAATTTTCGGGGCACAAACTCGGAGTAATGTAGTTTAGTATGGTCAGATGATCCTCCTAATCCACTCTATTTCAAACTTGGGCCCCAATGGTAGGCGCCAAAGTCGTTCAAATCATTACGAACTTCGTCGCGCAATTTGCCGCGCGCATCCTCGGACGCACGTTCGTACACATACCCAAAAAGATGGCGAGTCGATGTGGGTCCTACAGCGAAATGTACGCAAACGAACCATGTAACGGTTTCCCATTCATGCTCCATTTGACTATGGGAGGTGGCTGTCCTGATGCAAGGCATTCGAGTTCGGTGGTACTTTCCTCCGGTTGTTCAATGTCCTTTGGTGGGTCGAAGTCCCAGTAGGGTGCCGCTGAAACAACACTTTTTAAAGACTTTCTAAGGCTATTTTTCTTAAAATACTTCTAGGAGAGTTGGCTTACTTTTGAGAGTTCTAACTCCCACATCTGAACTCACCCACAACTCGGACATTAACAGAGTGGGCGATGTTGGCTGAACGACATTCGTAGTGACCAGCGTCTTCAGGATGCACATTCTCAATGATCAGGGCTTTTCCAAACTCGCTCTCAGGCGACGTCAAATCTTTCAATCGGGCTTTTGGCAGATATCCATCGAGCTTTGACCAGAAGATTTCTGGTAGAGGGCTATAATGCACGATGTAAATGGGGATTTCATTTTTTGTTTTACCATTCCAAAGAATGCATCTCGTAAGTTGGATCCACTATATTTTGGTAATTTTACTCTGTAATTTTAGAGTTGCTTTCAATGTTACTGTTATGATCTGTCAGGGTGAGGCATAGGAACAGGTAGGACGACTACGGAATATTCCCGTAAAAGAATCCATCTGTTGAACTTGTTAGTAAGGTAATGTTGTACAAAAGTCCCCACTGTAGGGGTAGATGGTGCGTCCTGATGAGAGGATCCAGATGAATTTCACGAGAAATGGAAGAGAGCGTCAGGGTGTCCGTTGACAGTTTCCCGAGGGTTCCAAGACTTCACCATTTGGGAATAAGGGCCATTTTATCATTTGGCTAAGGGTCGAATTAGATGGTAATAATGATAATGATAATAGTAATAGTAATAGTAATAATAATAATAATAATAATAATAATAATAATAATAATAACAATAATAATAATAATAATAATAATAATAATAATAATAATAATAATAATAATAGTAATTGAGAGGTTTCGCTACACATGAATTGAAAAACCTACTTCCCACCGAAAATGCACAGCAAACGAAGTTTACCACCGGCTTTAACGGTGACTTCCTTCGGGCTCGTATACAGTTTATGCACGGGTACTGTAGGATCTCCTGAAAAAGGATATCGTGCCACATCTTCACTTTGTCCGAATTTTATCTCATGTTACGTATTGTAGTTATATGAATCCCCAGATTCGATTCAGAGCATTGAAAAACCCGCAGCTACCAGGGGTCGGCTCACCTCAGCTGTTAACTGAATTAAGGAACACCCAGAAATCTTTTGGTTCAATCCATTCCGTTTCTGAGATGTGCCTCACTTTCGATTTCATTCAGAATCGCATTGGTCTTCTCTTTTCCGAAGAAAGAGAAGGCTCGGTTGGTCTGGGCGAATATCTATCCGAAGTTCGATCTCATGGCTATGAGTGTATGATAGCGCGCTACTTGCTACTAGACCACATTTTTCGCATTACCATTAATCCGTGGGATCGAGCTTCGGATGATGGATGTTTATCGGGAGCTCTCATGGCAACTGTTAGCGTTTGCATGAAAACTGAAATGGTAGTTTTGCCATAACTGTAGAGTAAGTTTAGTTGGGCGGAAATGGTCATTGGGAGTGGCGAAACTGGCTGTAAAGTTTTCATACAAACGTTTACAGCTGCAATGCCAGCTCCCGATGAACCTGGGCACAATAGTTTGACCTTCCAACCATCTCAACTGGTGAAGGAAGACGTCCGGCTTCACCTCCGACTGCTAGCTGATCCTATTACCTTCATGATGCTAGTTTTCCCTCTCTCTGGGTAATTGTCTGGAGGATAAACGTCTTAGTGTTGAAGAAAGGCATCTACACCCTTCAATCTCTGAAGAAAGCACATTTTCCATAATGGCCATAGCTGGCCTATAAGCTCAATAGCAACCTCATGGGCAACCACTAGAATCTGTACTAGTCGTACTAGGAAAGCGAGTAAATGGGTGTAGGGCAAGTATAGAAAACAGTTAATGAAGTAGCGAAGATGCGAAAAACATCCGGTTCTTCCACCAAACTTCATTTCCGCTGCCTTCTCCGTACGTTAATTTACGCCTCAGGAAGCCTCAGGAACCTGAGCATCAAGCAAACATGATGAACAGATGGTCAGCGCCAGCCAAAGCAATTTCTCGCGTGGAATCTCCTGAGACACGCAAGTGGCGCTGGAAAACGGGAATAACACCTAAACAGGAACATGGTCCAGTCCACCAAAGCATCATGGCTAGCTTGGCAAAACCTACCGGGTTCGATAAGTTACCAGTTGGATCTACTGGTAGCCTTTTGAATCTCTGAGAAGCAAACAGCTGACGTCCAGTTTTGGGAGAGTGTCCTTGAGGTTTGCAAGACCTATCGGCTTCCGTTCCTCCCAAGAGTGCTCAGTAAAAATACCGGAAAAATATCTAACTCTTTATGGGAGCCCGCACCTGCAAAGTACTCTATCTTCTTAGAAACTGAAAATCTTTGCTCAACTCGAGCTTCATGTCTACCCATACGTCTTTACGGAAATTATTTTTGTTTATCACTTAATCATGGCTTGGGACGAAGGCTAAACCACTTTGAATGACATTTTTCTCAGATTTTCGGTTGATTTCTGCAAAAAATTGTTGACTCCCGGACCGAGCTGCTACCGCATTGCATATTTGCACTGCATGAGTTGAATGGCCACCAGTAAGAGGCCATATTTTATCGGAGTCGTTTCGAGAGTCGTTCTAAACGCACCAAATGGCTTGCTGATTGATTAAGCAAAAAACCACATAAAACCTCGGCAGCAGCAGCAGAACAGAGCTCTTTCCTCGATGAATCAGCAGGGAATTTGGTTTGTTCAATGACCAACAAGTCCACTTTAGGAATAGCTAAATGGGTAGAGCTTTTCCCAGGAGTCCCCATTTGGGAGATGGGCCTTACTAGTTCACCAAGGATTAGCCGCGCATGTGACTCTTGCTTAACATCGTGGTTTCCTTTGAATGCGCGCTAACAGCTCAGGCGAGGTAAATAATGCCCTACGTTAGCAGAAATCAAGAGACTTGGGAGAAATGGACGTTCTCGTTGAGTTTGGGAAGTAGAAACGGTAGACGTAGTAGCGGTTTGATGAAAATGTTTCCAGCAAAATTTCCTGTATTTTGCAATCCCTACAATAGGCTCTTAGTTCCAGGCAGAGACTTTCTCCTGAGGTACACAGAGCGGAAAGGAGGGACGGGTCCTGACCGTATCCTACCACCGTGGTGTCAGAACACCGTCAATAAATTGTTTTATCGAAAAAATTTGTCTATGCGAGAACGTGAACACTCAGGTATAGTGTTGGTGCCCGATTAAATCTTGCAAAACATACATACATACGGTAGGCTGATACTGTAGGCAGCATGTGACTGTCTTAGATTAGACATTCAGCGAAATTACCGACCTAGTACTTCAGCTAAACCCACCCAAAGCGTCTATAAATGGGAGGTCTATAAAGTCGAGTTCAATTAGATCTCCAGAAATTTTCATCCCTGGGCCAGACTCGAACCACTGAGTTCGCTCCTCTGTGCCCGGAGCTCTTACACATTGCGCTACCGAGACCTTGAACCAAAAAAGTCTAAATAAAGGGTAAATACAGAGCAGGCAGAAACAGGTAGTAAACATCATAACTATAGATACATGAGCGATCACTTTCCTATCTCCTATCTGAACATATCATTCTCTACCCCTGACATCCCTCAACGTCGTCTGCCTTCGCTGTATTCCATTTTCTTTCTTTTTTCTTGGTCCCAGAGCCCAAATTTGATGTTCAGTCTATGGCAAATTCTTCCTGATGCCACCATCATTTAGGCCATTCAGGGGGTGATTAACTTTTTTCGCAGAAACCATACGTTCGCCATTGCTTTAATTGGACATCGGAAAGTTAATTGCGCCTTTTTGAACTTGGCTCTGGTCTCCTGTGGTCAACATCACCAATGCGAATCAAGAGATCCGGCCAAAAATCAGCGGTTATTTGGAAATAGTATCACCGGTTATCTGAAAAAGTAATTGGCTGATGGTTTTTTCCTTCTTGATAGCTCATTTCAAGCATCTTGTCACCTTGGAAGATCTATTTATGGAACATAATATAACCAATAAATCCCGATGGAATGTACTTGGGATTTGTACTTGCCCGTAAATGTCCCACCTGCATCAATTACAACTACAAATACTAGAAGCGCCTGCCAGATCAGCCGCAAGCAACTTTCCCCGTAAGCCAAACGAAGATTTTTGTTTGTAAACAAAATGACTGCTTTCCAAGTGTCAAGCAAACACCGTAATCGAATAACCGGTAACGACGTCATGAAAAACAATGCTAAAAGATTTCCTGAGGGTCTATGTGGCAGTCAGATCATCAACGAATTTAGTGTTCCCATAAATGGAATTAATGGGCACGGCCACGTGCTGCCGATCTTTATACCAACTGCCGGTAGGCCCGTTTATAGTTCCTACGGTCGCACGCGATTTTGTAATCACCTATTGCTTGGTTAGAGAAATAGGTAGATTAATGACCGTATGGGACCTTCAAACATCGAATCGCTTTTGAATGAGCTCTACACAGCACTGAGCTTTGACGGAGCTACAAATACTCGGTCGAACCTAGGTAAGACCTAAATGCGAGGCCTGATCCATAACGACGTTTACCGAGACGTTCTCCCACCCCGAAGCTGATCTGGCCCATTGTGGACCCAGTGTGTACCCAAGCTTTACAGGAAATGGCGAAAACAAAATTTCTCAATAGGAAAGAGAACGAACCTTCCCTAGGAATGACCTCCAGCTGGACATGGTCGCCGGATCGGTATTCGCCATGCAGGACGGGAGAGCCAGCAGCACATTCATAAACGAGATTCTGCAAGAATTCCTTCACTACATGATCAGTAAATAAACAAGTAAACAAATAAACAACGAAATTTCGAACGACTGACTGGTCGTCCATCGTGCATCTCCACTGCGCTAAATTGCAGTTTACCATCCCCATCTACAGTGATGTGCTTCCGTCGGATGGTCTCAATCACTGATCCCTGCTCGGTGTCCCTAAAAAAGCTCCCAACCGGGTCATTATATTATAAATTGATGGATATCCAATGAGTCAGCTTGGAATTTGAATATTTCTCGCTGACGTGGGATGTTGATGTGAAAGCTGATCGAATTAGCAAGGGTAATGCATATCGGGACTCAATTACCCACTTTGGCAATGAGGACGGTGGGATAGCTAGACACCAACAACAAAGGTCTAGCCTTTACCCAAGGAACTCCTAGTTGAAAGTGTTACCTGTATAGCCAGAACAAGGTTGGTGGCGGTGTACCCCTGGGGGCTTTGCAGTCGATCGTCAGCGATTCGCCTTCCATCACTTGAATCCTCCTTACCGGTCGTGGAGGGAAATGTTCCAGCTCTAAATGGACAAGTTTTATTTCCTAATTTTTAGTTGATTTTTTTATGTTTTCTCCAGTGGGAGGGGAATGGTGTGATCGGTGACATTGTCGGAGTACGCCATGCATTCAATTTCTATCTCAATCGTGTAGGTGACAGAATATGTTCTGCGTGTACCACAACCCGGCCAAGGGGTCCTGCTGTGACTTCTTCCCTTACCTTCCCATCCCTTGCCTCCCACTTTTCCTCTCCCATAGCCAAGGCAGCCATAAATCTTTCTCTACGAAAGGGAGCAGGATACGGCTTTGTACTTTCCTTACTTTGCAAGTGCTAAGTAGTGCCCATTGCATTTGCACCTTCCAAGTTTTTCACCCCATTCTGCCCTCAGTAAATAGTAGTTACCCCGAATGTACTCCATAAGTAGATCCCAGTAGCCTTGATATAGTTGTCTTCGAAACTCTGGGAATGCATTTTAGCGCAGCAAGTGTGCGTATTCCCACGGGACTCACCCATCGTCACACAAGCAGCGCCCCGAAGATCTCCTCATCTAATCAAAGTGTTTTTCCTGTCCTCACCCCCTTTCATCGAACTCTCCCCTGCCCTCATTACGAAATCTGTAGCCGACCGACCTCTCCTGGCGCGACATCCTCCGATGGGGTAACTCAGAACTCTTACGAGCCAATGAAAAACTTAAGAGGATCGGCTATCGGCTCATTGAAATTGCCGACAGTTATTGATGTGCGAACGGGGAGAAGCCAGCTATTTTCTTCGAACATCTGGTGGTACCGGCCGTACACCTTACCCCCTCAATAAAATTACGTCATCAGGCCACGGTCACTGCATACATAGCTCGGATCATCTGGGGATCCGGGTAATTAGGGAACAGAGGAATCGGTGGGTGGTTCTAACTGCTACCTGGATGACTTCATGAATATGCAAGCCATGACATAGATTATTTGTGGCTGGTGCTTGTTTATGGTATCTAAACAAAATTCTCTCACTCGGTAACGAACCTAATGGCCCATCTGTTCGGAAAATGGGTATTTTTCTCGAATGCTGCTCTACCAAGGATGGTAGAACTCCGAGCATGAGTATGTGCCCTTCGGGTATGCCACTCACAGTGAGTCCATTCATGGCGAATCAGGCAATGCTTTTTGCGTGGCTTCATATCCTTTCGCATTACTGAGTACACCAGAAATAACTTGGGTAAGTATGCTAATGTGGGCAATGATGCGAAAAGGGCTTAGATGAAGGCGGTTTCTGTAGAGAACTACTCCCTGAGACTTCTCGGAAGCTTTTGACCAAATGGGCATACCCATTTTCTGCCAAAGCTGAATGGAAGTCTGAATTAGGGTTAGTGGCAAGAACCATCATGGTTAACGGAATTCCTCTTTTTTTCTGTGTCTGAGTCTCCATTTGGAGCTGAAGCCTAATGAAATGGGACCTGCGTCATCTCCAGAAGGAGCCATCACGAGCTCAAGTGCTCAGGTTATATGAATATGACAAAGGGATATGACTTAAAAAGAAGGCAAGAATAGACAATAACCTCCTTCTATCCCCATTTGTCTGTCTACTTCAAGATGGGCCGTTCCTCATGTCACGGTAAGCGATCCGCCAGTCTATTCGTGCCAGCCCCTTGGAACCATATCGGATCGCCCTTAAGCAGCAACCAAGGATGCGTCCAATTTTCTCGCTCGGCGAGGGCGTCGAAAAGTCAATTCGGTCGCGAGGCCAAGATTTCGCCGAAAGGAAATGTGCTGTGTTCGAATGTAATTAAATAAAGGTCTGGGGCGTCGAGAATTGAGGGGCATTACGCTCCCCGTCATTTTACTGCGCGTTTAGGTGCCACCCATAAACAGATTTCATTGCGCATAGAACAAACTCCCGACACATTATGGAAAATAGTTCCCCATTGAAAGGATGTACAGATCGGGTGGAATCTTGAAAAAGTGAAAGAAGTCGATGCGTAGGGGAAGTGATAGCGCAGTAGTTGGAGACGTCAGAGTGACAGACACCACTTCTAAAGATCGAACCTCGCCTCGGACATTGATATCTACCCTGCCTTAAAATATCTTTACTGCTACCGACTCTGCTAGGGAGTATCAAAGCTTGACCTTCGACAATGATAGGCTTACTCTACCGTCATTCCCTTCATTATCACATTTCACTATAGAATATTATCACACATTACAATCCATTATCATTCCCACAGAATATGGAATGGGTAACAAAGAATGTACCGATCATTCCTACTAGCTACTTTATTGGAGAATAACTGTCTCTTTTCAACGGAATGACTCTTCTGTCCCCTCTGGAACCCCATAACCTGCTAGGCTGAAGTTCGTTCTCCATAAGGTCATGAAGCTGAGCGGTTTGCCCTTTACTCGTCGTCCTTTTCCGTCTAATTCCAAAGGTAAATAAGACCCCTGCCGATTACTACCTCTCAACTACAATCAGAGTTGTTAAGAGGGCTTCAGGGACTTAACGTGGAAATTGATGTCTACGGGGTAGATCGGCTTCATTTAATAGGGAGGTACCTACAGCCTAGACCTCCACTGATCATAGCCTTGCCTCCTCAGTAGGACTTCAACTGGTCGAGTGACCATATATTTACGGAAGAAGATATCATAGATGTGAGGTGAGATCCAGGGAAAGGGAAACTAGGTTGAAAAGGGCAAAGGGAGGTGAACTAAGGGTAAGGATCACGAAAAATAGCACCTTAACTGAAACAATGGTTCATGCCAAAAGCCAATTCAAACTGGTTATCGATCGAAAAATCTTACTTGGGTTATGGGAATGAATACTACCTTCAGACTCGATTCCAATGGGAGCTTGACTTCGCTCCCAGAATAGCTAGGTGAGGCCCCATTATACGGTGACGTGGCTACTCGTTTCAATACAGCGGCTTCCAGCCAAACATCCATCCTTTAGTAGAATCTAGAAATTATCGGAAGTGATATGTCACCCCCCTCCCCTTCCCACCCCCTGAAGGCTTAGGCTTACAAAGCAATCTACAAACGGTTTCAATTGCACGAACTGCTTCAGCCAGAAATCAAGTGTATGGCGCACCCCCGAGGCGTAAAATATTAAGGATCAACATCATATTTCAATGGGAAATCAGAGGAAAAGATGGAAAAACGAACCTCCTAGCCGTAGATGGACCTTATTTGAGACGGCTGTACCAAAAATATTCGAAACAAAACATTGATAATAGCCTTCGTGATGTCGTTTTGGCTTCATAAATTGGATGGTCCCAGATTGGCCAGCTCGAACCCATTCGATATCGCCGCCAATCTCCAGCTGTTCACCATTTTTATACCAAACAAATCTGAACAAAAGATATGCGAAAATGAATTGGCAGACACCTTTTGATAAGAAAATCAAAGATTACGGTAGAACTCACGATTCTGCATTGTCAGACGCTTGACATTTCAATGTAGGCCGAGCATGTGGACTAAGATTCTCTTCAAGTTGATACCATACCTCTTCTGGAGGTTGCACTAGCAATTTTGGTGGTCCTACAAAGTGCTTGTGATTTCTTTATCCAGTAAAACGAGCAGGTCCAGGTGACTAACCCAGAGTGGCGAACGCATGCGTGAAATCCCTCGCTGTGCAGGCCAACAGCAGAATCGTCAGCATCTCATCTGGGATCTGAAAAGAACCCACACAAGTTATCATGCAGCCAATGATTTATTGACGGAATGTCCAAAGAGTTACGAGCGGTCACCTTACTATCTAAAAACTAGGAGAAAAATAACTGGAGCAGGCTGTTGGCAATATATCGTCGAGGCAGAGTAGTTCAAAGCTGCTGAGAATCTTCTTACTACATTGTCGTCCCGTCTGGGTAATCCAAAGACACGTGCAAGGGTGCGAAAACCAGAAATTACCTTGGGAGGAGGATAGGAGAAGGGGTTGGGGAAGGCGAGGGGGGAGAGAGAGAGAGAGAGGAATCGGTCAGGGCGGACCTTCATCTGCAAGATCACCAATCCCGGACTTTCTTTCACAGTTACATTACCAGCATGGCAGCATTACAAGTCTAAAATCTCTGTAAGTAATCAAAACTTTTCTTTGATTCTCCAAGTAGCCTCCTATTCCTAGTAGGCAAGGTGCCAACTGAATTCCTGGAGGTTAGCTTGGTGCATTACCATTCCCTACGAAAGACCGGGGTGCTTGAGGGCTGTTCACAGGACTGCTCTTTGATGAACATCCTACCAATGGGTAGAAAAACAAGATTACAAAACTCTTTCGTTCGGAAAGACCTTTTTCCCATTCTCATTCGACAGAGAGGGTCGACCCACCAGAAAAACCCCCCAATCATCAAGATTAGTCAGCAGAACGCGTTATTCATCAATCAATTCATTCGTTCATCCATCCATCACACTTTCCGGTTCCTTCTCTTTCTTTTTCTCTTTTTACTCAACCGATCAGAGGCCATACTATATACTTCCATCTGAAAACGCTCAAGTTATGACTGGGTTATGACTGCTTAACTGCAGCAGCTGATTTCGCTTGTACGGAAGCGAACGCTATAAGAAAAGCATAAACGCTGTAGGGTAGCGTTCATTACGAGCTCGGTTATTGATATCGAATCATTTTACGGCCACGAAGGTCAGCTAGTAAATAATTGATAAGTTATTAGTTAATTATTGGGTTGTAACATAAGTTCGTAGAGTTTTTTCACAGAGATTTATTTTACCAAAAAACAATAATTATAATAATAAATTAATCAATGATGTATCTTCCTGTTACTGTTTGCGACCTCCTCCAATCTCTCGACCAATTTGTTGATGCCGTTTCGCCAAAAATCGGACGGTCTGGTGTCGAAGAAGTTGTTGAGCCAGTTTTCAAGAACCTCTTCGCCATCGAAGGTAACACTCCTCATTTGGTTTGACAGAGAGCGGAAAGGTGGTAGTCGGTAGGTGCAAGACCCGGAGAGTACGGTGGATGCTGAAGAACCTCTCATTCAAGCTTTTGGAGTGCTGTTTTGACGACTTGGGCATTATGGGGCCTGGCGTTGTCGTAGAGCAAGATGACTTCACCTTGCCTATCGGGTCTTTTCAGCCGAATAGCCACACTAACACGGTTTAGCTGGGCAATGTAGACCTCCTTGTTGACAGTAGCATTTCGTTCGAGCATTTCCCAGTGCACCGTTCCTTTCCAGTCTCACCAAACGCAAATCATGACCTATTTTGAGTGAAGATCTTGCTTGACTCTCGGCTTCGGTGCCTCTCCTGGGGCCACCCAGAGACACACCTAGGACACCTTCCTCGTACACATTGCATATGTCCCGAGCGGCTTCGTCTGCTTATTGACCTCGATGAAAAGCAGATGTCGAAAATGCTGATTTTCTCCTCCTGGACATTCCAATTCTGGGCCAGAAAAAAGACGTAAAACTAAACTATCCAAAAAACGAATAAAACTATTTTACAGAGGAGAAAGAGCTCTTTCGAATGAATATATACACTTCGCCAAAAAACAAAGCGAATCGTTGTAAAATGACCCTAACACAAAACTCTACGAACTTATGTTACAACCCAATAGTTCCTGCTAATTACACCCATTTGGGCAATAACAGTATCCCAGTAGAGCCCAAACGGGTCTAAGGTGTTTCAGGAAAAAGAAATCGGAAAGTCATGTGTGAAAGAGGTAAACAATAGCTTAGCAGCAGCAGGTAAACAACGAGTAAACAAAAAATGTACTAAAAAAGTAATTTCGAGAAATGAAAGGCATTGAAAAACCTGGGCAGTATGTCAAAGATAGAGATCATGATGAGATTTAACTAGTATTTTCATGAACTGCCTTTGAAAAATCGAAATGAAAGAGTCAGTAGAAATACACAAATAATCAGGTCAACAAATAAACAAGAGAGTGAATAAACAAACATTCTCTTGGGAACAATGAGTGCACTATACCAGCTGTCGCCCGAAATATTGTCTGAGAAACGTGAATGGGTGTGCTGAGCAATCTAATCTGCTTTGGTTGCCGTGGTCGTCAGTTCATTAAGAAATACGAGGCAAGAATCATAGCTGGGAATAGCAATTGCCAGTCATTTGCATATGCTCCTATTACGTCGTCGTAGTCGTCGTCTGTCTCCAAGCTCCAAGCCACACAGTCACAATTACCCCCCACTAGTCCCACCCAGAAGGCGTGTCCCAGTCGCCGTAGTCTCTAGGTGGTCTGACACCTGCCCTCAACGTTATTCATCCGAAAAATCCCGATGACCAATAGAGGAAGGACAAAGTATGTTGTCCTGAAGGGATGAGATAAGGACGAGGGTTGCGAGATGTCTGCAGCGGCCGCTAACAGCACTGACTGGCCAATGCACTTCCGGCAGAATCGAGAATTCAGGCTGCCACCCAGCAAAAGATATTGCCGACCAGTTAACGAGTCCAAAGTCTTCCCTCTAATCGTTGACGCCAGCCAACCCTCCTCGTCCGAGATCACCGAAACTCTTGGGGCTTTAGTGACGTCCCCCTTTGATGCTTCCTTCTTTGGTTGTAAGAAGTGAATCGATGATTTCGGGGATGACAACGACGACAAGTCGTGTATTATTGGGCACTTCCGCAGAAGGCAAAGGACAGCAGTGAATAGACGAAATCAGGCCGGCCCCTCTAGCAGGACATCGGACGACCTCCGACCGACGATGAGCACCAATGCTACACTACACACACACCCATCAATTCCAAACGTCATCATTGACCTTAAAGGGAGGGAAGGAACTATGCAGAAGTGAAAGACAGCTGCTACTGCTGCTGTTGCGTGCACTAGCTGAGCAGCAGCTCAGAAATGGGAAAGAGCCCTCGGAACGGGGGGAGGATAGGGGCTGGACGAAGCGCTCGCGAACGAATGTTCTGTTCCATTTGCGCATTAGAAAGCGGAGAAAGAATTTATGGCTTCCCCTACGTACCACTATCACGCAAAAGGACACTTCAGGGTGGGGGAGGCTAATAGTTTGAAATTAAGAGTGAGAGTGATACTTTGTGAAGGAAGAAAGATTCGTTGACTACGAGGAAAGATCTTCTTCGAAGGGATTCTGCAGAGACTGAAGTTTTCTACAACTGCCCTCAGTGTTGTACTACTACAGAGTATACTACAAACTTCTCCTGGAACTTCTTTCTCTCCAACGAGTTGCCGCAGCTGCGTCATTCATGACGTCAACGGTAACAGTAGTAAGGAAGTCAAAGAAAATTGAAACGAAGCAATTGGTTCAGAAGTTTAAATAACAGTTAGTAATCAATAGTAGGTAATAATGGGTCTAGTCTGAAAGTCTACAAGTCTTCAGCGTTAATAGTTCCCGTTTTTGGGTGCGCCTCGCATCCGACTTTTATTTGGAATCGAGCGGCTTTGAAAGCGTATGTGGCTTTTACAATGGCTTGCGGTGGCCAGCTTGGGTACATATCTGTGCTTCTATCTTCCCAGATGGATCTGCTACCAACTAACTGGTCACGTAAAGATGGGAGGCTTGGTTGACCCAGGCGGATCTTGTTCAGTCCTGTGACTAGGTCTATGTATGTGGTAGAGCGCTACTTGTCACAACATCGCTTTCGTTCCTCAAGAATAAGGGTTCATGGCCCGCATGCTCCTCTTTAAGACGCACGGTAAAAGACGAATAGCATTCTTCCTGAAGATGTCTGATGGATAAATATTGAGCAAGTTTCTCTACCAGGTCCAGGTGATGCTACAAGACGTATGTAGGAGAACGGTAGCCATCCTAGACCTAGCTATCCAGGACTAGTCCGTACAAGTTGTAGCAAGCCTATAAGAGCATTTAAACGACGTCAAAATTCTGCGTGAAAGTTGAGTGCACGGCGCATAGTGATGACAATGAAGAACTCGATCTCCGGAAGATAAAATGTGTCTATTGAACTTTTTGAATTTTGTAGAGCTAGATGCTAAAATCAAAAAACTTTTCTCTTTGCTCTTTCGTTGTTTACATTTCTTGTTATTTACTTTGATTTTTTCTAATGTAACCTCAAAAATCGCGCTGCTATGTAAGTTTACTCAAAAGATTAATTCCTTGCCAGTTCATGGGTTAAAAAAGATCTCTAAAGTAGGGTTACATCGCGATTGTCTAATCGTATCAAGCTCAAGCTGTTACAGCTGAATCAGCTCGTGAAAAATGGGGCACTTCATCTTCAGAGCAGATAGGCGGATTAAACTATACGAACGGGTTTTTGAGCCTACGGTACACTCGATCTGTCAAAAATCAGGAGAACAAATTTCTTAGCAGTCTCTGAAACAGACGAGGGTGTAAGTCGGAGGTGGGTGTTGAGGAGGGCGCCACCACCTGAATGGTTCAGGAACCAATTCCCAGACTGATACCAGCTCAGACAACTGAGCCTAACTCCCTCCCGGTTCAGTCATATGATACAAAATTCGAGTGAGAGGGTGAGAATATTGGCTTGGCTACACCAAGTAGCAGCACAAATCCGTCAGGGCGCGATACATTGAGAATTTCATTAGATATGTACATATAATATATTAGGTTGAGTCATAAGTCCTCGGGCAAATTGGCAACGATAATATTTATCTTACAATTTTTAAACGACAATAGCGAATCATTTGAAATATGCCCCATTGGCATCGATGGTCTTCTGGCAATGCTTGGGCAGATCGTAGATGTCCTTGCTTTAAAACGCTGGGAGCTGGCCCTTGGAGAAGTGCAAAAGTGCCATTTTGATGTCGTCGCGGGTTTGAAAGTCCTGACCATCCAGATGTACGTTGAAGATGGGGGAAAAGGTGGTAATACGAGGGATCCAGATCTGAGGAACATGGTTGGCGTGGTAAAAATGTCCTGCCGAAATTCGTCAGTTCAGTTTTGGTCGTTCTTGCAATGTGAGGGCGAGCGTTGTCGTGCTGGAAGTGAACTTTGTGCTGCTGCGGAAGTGTAGCTTCGGGATTCGCCTTCAAATTCCTCAGCTGCGTAATGTAGACGTGTGCGGTCACTGTGCATCCTTCGTCTAGCAGCTCCCATTATTCGACACTGTGAGCGCTCCACCGGAATCAGAGCATAACCTCCTTGGCGTCTACGTTGGGTTTGGGGGAGTTTTCTGCATGCGCACCTTTGTCGATCCATTGAGCACGCCGGTGAACGTTAGAGTAGAGGATCGACTTTGCACCCCTGATGATTAGGTACTCGAGCCACGTGTGGTGCCCCTGAGCGTGAGGAGAGAAAGTGCCACGTCGTCGCGGCGGTCTATGTCATACTGCTTCAAAGCATGAGGCATCTATGGACCGAGCTTTCGCACCTTGTCGATTGACTTCAATTACGAAGAACTGTGGACTGACTCCCCAAGGGTGACTGCCAGTTCACAAGTAGTTTGATACGGATCGGCTCCCACCTGGCTCCGCAGCACTTTCAAATCCAACTTCATTGAGTGTCCTGGACGATCTTCATTTTCGACGGAATAGTCGCCCGATGCGAACTTATAGTGCCACTTGTAAATTGTACACCTCCTGCTTGTGAACGTCTTTCATACCTCTATCGATTGCCGCGGGTTCATGGCCAGATAAAAAAATAAATATGATGGTGTTGCGGATGTGGAGTTGCGACGGCTTGAAATCATGAGGCACAGTTGCTGGAAAGGAAACAATTAGGTGCCTTTTCCAGTATGCGTTTGAAAGAGCCTTCCATACTCTATCTAACAGTGCCTCGCACGTTCATTTTCGTCACCTCTCTCCCGAGTTATGATCGCTAGAACTCATCACTATCACATTGTCCGAGGACTTATGACTCAACCTAATATCATTGATACTTGTAGGTTCATCAACTAGACTCCAGGCCAAATTCTGCACAGGCAGGACATGTCCAGATTCAAAGCCACAATGATCTTGAATAATAGTAAGTGAAGCCCAGAGCTGGGAGCCTCGACTTTTTGAGGAGTTTTCAACAGCTATAACAGCTTGGACTAACGTTTGCCATTCATCTAGCTACTTCATAGGTAATGTCGTTTTTACGAAATAAAAATTTGAGCTGTAAATTTGGAAAAATTTATTAAATAAGTAATTGAAAACTCTTTCTCCGATTTTTGATCACTCTGTAAATCAAACTGGAATAACTAAAACTGTATCAAACTCTGTACCCTTCAAAGTGGTCCATTAAAATCAATCAACGAAAATGATCCCGGCAGCAAACAACTGGTTCAGGAACTATTTCCATTGCAATGAATTTTCAGTGATATGCCGTTTACATAGTTCGGATCCACCTATGAATATTCACCATGGGGTTGTACAACATAACCTATTTCCCCTACAGAACGGGTCAAAGTAATGTCGTCAATCTTCAAAACACCGTAATTTGGAATTCGATCTGAAACTCTTTGAAAAACAACCAAAAAAATTTAAATGATAAGTAGCAATTTCAAGTAATAATTTTAGAATATTTTTCCAAATTTTACAGGTCTTGCATGAATTTTTGAGTAATTCTAGGTAAAAACACATAGTGGCTTTAAACATCGACGAAAAAACTGTTCCGAAAAAAGCGATGTAGTTAGCCGAGCTTCAGCGCTAATAGGCTTGGACGTAAAAAAATGAATAAAATAAATAACAAATAAAGAAATAAAACAATAAATAAATAATCAACAAATGAAACAAAATCTCATAGAACTAATTGACTTCCAACATTAAGGTGACAAGGCTGGAATCATTTGCAGCAGGTCTCAAATAAAGGCTTAATCAGTAAAGTACACAAGTATATAGAACGGCTTTTAAGAACGTCGACTTCCAAAATCCTTCACCTCTCTACCAAGTCATTTCGTGAATAATCTATTGATAATGCTAAATTGAAATGTTTTTCAACTGGGTAGAATAGCAAAATGTCGCAGTAGAACGAGTCCAAATCCGTTTAAGACTGAGGCCTGCTAACAGATTGAGGGCAGCGGTTTCGGCAGTCACATCGCACTTTCTTTTTGAGCCTCGATTTTTTTCCTTCTCCAGAAAAAAACGTCGGACGCAAGAAAATTGAGCCAGAAAAAGAATTTGATTTATAGTGCAAGCTGTGAACAGGGGCAGCGAAAATAACGAGAATATCGCGAAGTTTTCTTTGTGGCATAGAATTTATGAACATCCACTCGTTCAGTTACGCGAGATCAGTTCCGAAGGAGTGGGTTGGCTCCAGACCTCTCCGAGATCACCTGAATAGTTAGCTTGTCTGGAAGGTAAAACAAGGGTTGCGAGTGCTTTTTTGGACAGCCTAGTGGGCCCATCGGAGAAAATGGACCGAAGGCAAGCTTCATACTCTTCCAAAGGCTCAAAGAAGATCTTCCAAACAAAACGTTCGAAGGAACCAATGAATCCTCCATTACTCGAGATCACTCAAATGACTTTTCCGCATCATCAAAAAAGGTTTTACAATGGTGGAACTTCAAAGAGCAAGAAAGAAAATGCGAAAGCCACAGTGTGAAGTGTGTCTACCGAACAGCTGCTACATGCAGAATTTTTCCGTCCGTTCGTATGCCAAAAGTCTACCATAGCTATGCGAAGCCATCGATAGCAGGTGACCAGATCTATTAGACCGGAGGCAGTAGAATCTGCTGAAGATTATTAGGCCGTAATATTGTCGAAGATTTTGCGGTTTACGCTGTTATCCTCTTATCTACGTTTGTATAACAAATACATTAAATTCTTCAGAAGCTTTTGCAGATTCTGCTACCTCCGACTTCTACGGGTCCCTCGTAGAGCATAAAAGGAATTATTAAGGCTGGTTGGAGGAAAACAATGAGGCCAAATTGAGGGTTCAAAGTGATAACCCAGTCGATCGATACATTGTTCGAATAGGAAACAGGCGGAATAAAAAATATAGCTTTAGAAGCCTTCAACTCTTGATTTGGATCATTCAAGTAGTTCAGATAACCTACCTTTGGCTTAATTTTGCTAGACCAACTTTTAGGAGGTAAAGGCATCATGGGAAACGGGGAAATCAGTGCGGACGGCTTCCTAGTACGCCATGCATCAGAGTTCCTTTCGGAATGGTGTAGCAGTATCATCTAGCAGTGGATTCTCTTAAGTGGAACTCTACTGCTCCTCTTTCATCTGACAAGAAAAGTAATAGACTCCAACATTCTCTACATCGCCTGCACGAGGGGCTTTTCCCAATCCACCGGAGCTCAGGAAAAAGTGTCAGAAGAAATGAGAGAACAAATGGAACGAAATTTCTTTCCATTAAAATCAAAGGCGAGAACGAAGCCATTGATACTTTAGGAAATGAAATATAACATTGACAGGAGCGGTGCCCATTAGATTTGATCCATGGGCAGTTGTAGTGGCGCCATTCGCTGCTGCGCTTTATTTGTACGAGGAAAAAGTGAGTTGTAATAAGGCTATTCAGATCAGATCCAACTTCTTCATCCATCAATTGCCCCACAACTCATCGAAAGAGTTTTTACTGTGGGTGATCTCTAATAATTTCGTATAACTCCGATGCAGTTACTATACCCTGTCACTACCTCAGCAGATCAAGGGCCAGAGTCAGAACTGATCAAGAGAGTCACAGAAGAACTACCTGGTTACTAGGACCATGAATATTTAAAAAATTCTGAGTAACGTAGAGATTTTAGAAGTTTTTTATGACTATAGTACTACCTACATCGGTAAAGAATTCGCTTGAGTTGAGGTTCGGGTGATAGCTCAAAAGCCCTGAAGCTCAGAAATTAATATCACAATAATGAAGATTGGATGGAGAATCTGACTTACTGCTTCAAATTGTGGTAACTGAGCAGTTCAACCCAATCTACTACGGAACTACCGAGTTCGAGGACGTCTCTGCTCTCCGTTTTTTAATAATGGTAAAAATTTGAGTGACAGAGATGAGGAAGAAGTGAGGAATGCAACATTTCCACTGAGGACATGCGGTTGAAAAACGTCAAGAATGATTATGTACACATAAAAGAAATGCTGTCCTCCGAGAGAACGTTGTAAGAACCACCTCCGTTGAAGCCGATACGCTACGGACTCCGATGACAGATGTCAGACAAGCACGAGAAATCACGAGCAACACTTGAATAATGAGGAGAACGTTTGGTGGAGACGGGAAAAAACGAAAAGAAGAAAAACGGCTTCGGAAGTGGTAATTGTAAGAAAACAGGGGACCAGGTGCACTTACGACTTGTTTTGATGTCACCACAGTAATCTAATCAGTCCCACGACTGGGCGGTTAGGGTCATGACCCCGAAATAGCACCCGTTCGGTAGCAAATAAGGTTGGAAGGGATACTAAATTAAGCCATGGACCTAGGAGGTACCTGACAGACTTCTTGCCAGGTATCAGGGACTCAAACTCGTCGTCTCACTTTAGTGGGGCTGTCGGTACCGGCCTTTTATGAGATCTGGACTTTGCGAGTCATGGTTTATAATTCTTTACAATTCTGATTTCTATGTGAAAACTGGTTTCATGGCGCATCATTTTGCTCGATGCCAACGTTCAACTCGTTGGACAGCTTCCTCTGTTTTATTACTAGACATCCACGGGCAGCGAAGAGAAAAGTACTGAGAAGTAGTAAAGAAAGTAATTCAACTAGTATAGAGTGAAGGACGGTCGACTATTTATTTGTTTATTTCATACACTCAGAGGGGTGCCTAACTCAAAGGGCAGAAGTGTGCATCATAAAAATGGAATGATTAAAAAACAGTTCCCATCTGAAAAAGTAGTCTGCTGAGGTGAACTCCTGTCTCTACCAGCAGCCAAGCATGGCAGTCGACTGCCCATATGGGAAAATGAAGTAACTCTCAAGCTTATTGAGGGTACCCACTGCAATAGAAACCGTGCCATTTTCATGGCATGGTCAATTTATCAATCTGGACTCCAGACTAACAAAAGAGGAGCTCTCGGAAAAGCTGATTTTATAATCTCAGGGACCCTCGAGCGGCTAGCTGGCTTTTTTTCGGACAGGAGGGAAAGACCGGAAAGCGGAGGGCTAATCAAATGAAACACCCGGTCGAAAAGAAAAGCCAGGGTAGGGAAGGGAATCCCGTGCTTATTAACAAAAATTATCACCGCTAACTGTCGTCATTGTTAAACAAAATTATATTCAAGCATTACCTCTGAGTAGCCCTCCCTCCATTGCCTATTTTGTGAGCATTCAGTAAACATCATGTTTATTGAGCAACAATAGATGAAAATCACTCGAGAATGACAATCGCTATGACTAATAACACATTACGGGGATGAATGTACAGGTAGATTCAGAGCTCGCCGGAGAAAAACTTCCAGTCGAGTCATCGCTCAAAAAGCCAGAGGTGAACACCGTCGTCGTTGTGATGATGATGAAGCTTTGCCACCGCCGACGAGCGCAACAAACCACTTACGTATTACACAGACACGATTACGAAAAGACACCGAAAAGAGGGATTGGGATCAGAACTGGTACTCTGACACGTCCACTTCGATGAGGGCTACATTGTAAGCGAGTATGGCTCCCGTTTTTGATTTGGTATGAATGTCCACCCGAAGTTTTATCTCTTTCGGACCCTTCAACGGGCGTATCAACTTCACAATACCTGAAATGGTAAAATTAAAGTGGCTGTTCGAAAATTTGGATAGTCTTCGTAGTAGAAGAATTATGTTCAAGAAAAAGAGAGCTAGATAGGTGCTCGTGGAGCAGTAGCTGATGAGCCTTTTTGCATGGACGAACTTTGGATCGAGTCCACGAAGGACGAACGTATCCCGAATTTAGGAGGTTTATGGCCCCAATATATAAATATGAAGGTCCTACACCAAAGACGAAAGCCTTGTTCGTTCCCTGGTGAAATTAATCAGCACTGAGCGTATTCTCCTCCCTGAGAGCTGCATCGGGTAGTCCCATTCCAATATCTACCGAATATGATGGCAGTGGAGGCAGTAACAACCTTAGCTCTATATAAACTAACTTTTATGTGTCCTATCCCAGAGGTACGGTAGGCCAAATGAGGTTACAAGCAAACTGTTTACTGTTTATAATAGAAACAATCAAACAACCTCCATCAGAATGGCAGAATCTAAACTATGTAGTTCCTTCATGAACCGACATTAGTGAGACCTCTTTCACTTCACCTCTTCAGACTGGAGATCATGTGTTCTAAGTGAAAAACGAATATGTGCGTACAGTTCCTAGGAGAACAAAGTGCTTCCTTCTCGCCCTTCCCCCACTCACTCCTCCGCAATAAATTACGAGAAAGAATTGCAACAAAGGTGGAAAAAATTAGTTGCAACATCCGATATTTTTTCAGGAAAATCGGATAATTCATCGATTAGAGCTAGTTTTTTAGGTGCCCTCTGTCCCTGGCAACTGTTCATGCTAGTTCAGAGACTTGTTAGAGCTCAAACACTTTCTTTTCAAGTTGAGGGGATTTTCCGTTCTTCCAAAAAAACTGTGTAGAATCACAGTACAGCCATTGAAATAGATTCATCGAGGGTTCCTCTCAGACCCCAATAAACGGCTAGAAAAGCGAAATACTCTTGCTACTAATTAGAGGATGCTGGAAAGTCACGGTAACTAGACGTCCCTAACTGCAACTGCTGAAGGTTTCTACGTTTTCTTAAAGTTTCGATTTATTTTTGTCATATTTTTGATGCCGTTTTTACGATGATGCACATGTTTGGCTACAGTGAAATAAATTGAAATTGAAATTGAATCTCCCACGGTACCTTACAAAGATGCCAGTGCGTAAAAATGATGAGAGGCCATTCCTGCTCTATGACTGGAAGTAGGCCCAAACAAATCGGATCGGATTAATTGTAATCAATGAATTTTTGAATATGTGTAATTCCTAACACATCGACTCAGTTCAGCATTTTTCGAGAGCGGTTGAATTGAAAGGTTCGTTTTCCGAAAGATTAGCATAATCTTCGGCGCTAAGGCATTCTCGTAATAGAGTGGACGTGAAAATTGAATTGGCCGACGGACATTTTCTACACCGTTTGCTTTACGAAATACGATGCAGTAGAAATGGCAATGGAGTCAAGGGGAAGCTATTTAATGATTCAAAGATGAGAAAATGGGGGAATTTCTTTCGAGCTGAATTTCCGACTTATTACGCAACTAACAGAACCGGTATTCGAAGAAGATGAGGTCTAGGAATGCAGAATTCAAGACAAATTTACATTTCAAAAGTTTGGCCCATGTATGCACCTTAAACAATCTATCTACTTCTAGCCACCCCTCAGTTCTCGAGGAAGGGTTGATTTGCCCTAAAAGTAACGGAAGTTGTTGATTCACTCAGTTAAAGGTCCAGCGTTGATCATTGCAGTTTTGGGATACGCCCCGCATTCGACAACTGCTTAGAAACGTTGTGACGCTTTGAATGCGTACATGACCTATACAATGACTAGCGATAGTCAACTGCTGTACAAGTCGAGACCTTAAGCCCTTACACAAGCGTGGTACCAATTAATCGGATCCTGAGGGATGGCAGGCTTGGTAGGTCTGGGCGAGGGCCGATCTGGGCTGGATCCACTGACCATGCGCCACTTGCCATAACACCACCACCGCCCAGTCTCTAACATAACAGGAAAATTTAAGGTGGAATGGCCACTCTTTCTAGATGGGCTCTGCTGTCGAACCAGTAATTTAAGGTAATTTTCGATTTTTTTTCCATAAATTTTCAATTTTTTTATGATGCTTCTAAATCGAATGTCATCAATCAAATGGCCCAAATGAGTGGTACTGTCAACTTTTTGCCAATTTTGGTGAGCATTCGAATGACATCAACCAGCCACCTGCACTTCCGCTGGACGTGCTCAGCCGGCTGTCAAATCTTCATTATTCATCTTATTTAAACGTTTGTCCCACTTAGGACTTACTGAGAAGCTGATAACAACTTCTAATCATCATAGTTAAATATTTCTATACGATACAATTAATTATAATACAGTCATAATTATTTGAATTTAATTGCGATTTCGAAGAGATATAAAGGATCGAATAGCTTTCTACACCTTTCACCGCTATTACAGCTCTGAATGGTACCAACTCGCTCGAACTGTCAAAGATATGCACGAAAAAGGCGATTTCAAGCAGATTCCACAGACCCAACCTTATTTCACATAATTTCATGCAAGACAAAGGGAACACAAGTTTTCATTCTCCCATACAAATGTAGCAATAGTTGTCCTGCACGATAAGAAGGCTTGGTTGACCCACGAGGATAACCACCTCGGACATGATTTATGCACAATTTTTATGGTCGTGGAAGTGGGGTAACAGCGCCAGTTGGCGCTGTCCCTTCTACGCTTCGTATACAGAATGTGGTAATGATTAGGGACAACTTTGCGGCCCATGGGATTGCAAACCGACCTGGTTAATGAAATTTGGGAACGAAAAGGATGCCATTTTCGTTCAGTCTACCGGAGCTCTTTAGTAATAGCTCAGAAACGACACTTCCGTTAAACTTTCTGAGCACAAATCGGTTATACGGCACATCCTGAGCTAACCTAGGCCAAAGCACCCCACTTGGACTTGGAAAACGTAAACTGCCCGCTATTCAAAGAGTAAAGGACAAAATGGTAAAATTTTCTAACGTAGATCAATTCCGTATTGGATGCGCCGCATACACGTTTTTCATTCAAAGTCGTGGTGACGTTTTGAAGGCGTATGTGGCCTATACACCCTGACAGTCATTGTACAAGTGCTTTCAACCTCCAGATGAGACTGTTAGCAATAGGCCTAACCCAAAAGTATGGAAGGCGTAGTCGCTCTGGATGGGTATCGATAGTTATGTGGACAGTATCTTTATTTGGAAGACTGGCCAAGAAGGAATCTCCCGGATCCGATCTTTGGAAAGGGCATGAGGTAGTCTGAGCCATTTGGCACTACACCACTTCGCCTTCGAGTAATTGAGACAGTAAAAGAGTGTAGGCAAAACAAACCTATATTTTGATCCTGCTCAACGGTAAAATGACGTCGGCCGACCCTATCCATGTAGTATGAGACAGAAAACGGTGTTTCCAAAAGCGTTCGAATCCGGGATACCTACAAAAGAGTTGGATCGAAGGATGATTATGATCTTTTGGATCGAGTTGGTCCTACATCAAAATGAATATATGTTGAGGTTAAGAAGTAATACTTAAGGGTAATCTGAATGGAATCAAAAATGGGTTCCTCACGGAAGGTTCGGTTGGCCTGGGAAGGTATCACTCCATGGCTGTGACAGTGCACTACTCAGAACATGCTGTCAATGCATTCAAACCTTGAGTTGACACCTACACAAAGCCTCTCCATATACCCTCTTCGATTACCTACTCTAAGTGAAATTTTGTTTTACCTCTTGGGGAATACGATCCCTACAACTGAAAGGTTCATCAATTATTTAGTGAAAAGACAAACCTCAATTGGGTTGATGATTGATTTGGTAGAGGGAAGAGCTCGAAATTGGTACAGGATCTCTTCAGTATGATTTCCAAGACATGCAGCATCGCCTTGCTTACAAGATTTCAGGCAAGAGTATCCATCCTGTACATTGCTGAACAACCAAGTATATTACACTTGGAGACTTACCTATGTCTAGAAGCAAGATAACCTACAGATCTGAACTCATTCGGCAATAATGGCCACTAAGCTTGGTCTATTTTTTTTTGCATTATCACTCTGAGCGTCTGGCCGTCGGGCTTTCGCAGTAACTTATTGGGAGCATAAAGACATTTAAAAATATTCGATAGGAAAATTGGTCAGTTTTCCGTGTGAATGTGAATTCATACAGTAACACTAGTCGTCAGAAAATACAAGGTTAGTTAGCCACGGACAACAGGGGATGGACTCCTTGATTCTGCTGTGCTGGGTCGATATACCCTCTGTTCTTCGCAGGCGATCCACGCATACGTGTGTGGAGAGTCTGTGGGTGCAGTTGGTATCCTGCCCATCGACTCGGCCAAAAGCTTGCATTCGGGTGACGAACGAGTCACGCTGGGAAGTATTTGGGAGGCGATTCGGGGCCGCCTCCAAAAACAAAGCTCCTTGTCCACTTCGGGATAGCCTGGCAAGCCCCCGGAGTCAATAGCCCCCACGTCAGAGCCTGGCAAGCTGCACGTTGGGTATTTTCACGCCAAAAACAGTAATAGAAATGGGCCTCATTCCCCTGAACCTGAGGGAGCCCCCAATACGGCAGCGTTGGGTAGGACCGCTCGGGAGAGGCTGCTAAAATCTCAGGGCCAAAACAGCCGCCCAAAAGGAGAAGGACTAAGATGGCGATCTGTACTTTCAACGCACGGACGCTTGCATCGGAAGCGTGTATAGAAGACCTGATGATGCAAGCTAGGAAGATCAAGTACAACGTCATCGGACTGACCGAGACGAGAAGACATCGCCCGCTGCACGCTGTGTTTGAGACTGGAGAAGAACTGTTCCTTGGAACATGCGACAGTAGAGGCGTCGGCGGCGTAGGTGTCCTCGTCAACACGCACTTGGCCATGAACATCGATTCGTACGAAAGCTTAACAACCCGAATCGGACGTTTGCGATTAAGAAGATGTGGCTCAATCCCAGCTCTAACCATCTTCGTTGCTTACGCACCAACATCGAGCTACGAAGAAGAGGAGTTGGAAGCGTTTTATATGGATCTGGAGAGGCTCTACAGAGAAGACCACACTTTCTTCAAGGTCATCGTCGGTGATTTTAACGCCAAGATTGGCCCCAGAAGAACGGCTGAAGAGCTTCACATCGGGATTCACGGAGTGGAATGGAATGAGCAGGGTGAAAGGCTGTCCGAGTTTATCATGACGACCCACACCACCCATGGTAAGTCGCAGTTCCAGAAGCCCTCTCATTTAAGATGGACATGGGAGTCACCTGGTGGACAGTTCCATAATGAAATAGACCACATCATCTTCAATCGAAGATTTTGCCTGACCGACGTCGCTGTTGTTCCGAAGTTCTACACGGGATCGGACCATCGTCTCCTCCGCGCTAGATTCCGCTTCTCAGTGCGTGGGGAGAGAGCTATGAAGTTTCGGAAACGAAGCCCCAAGACCTCCATCAACTGGGACCACTTCGCTTCCCTTGCGAGTAAATGGGAAGATTCCGTTATCGACAACATCGACGAAGAATACAACCGGCTCGTCGAACATCTTCACGATAGTGCTACGAAAGCAGAGAGTCTACAAAAGCCGAGAGACGACTCTCCTCGAAGACTCTCGAGCTGATACGCCAGCGTGGAATCGCGCGAGCTGCAGGCAATTATCAACAAACGTCCGAACTTGCGAAGCTATGCAGAGAAGCGATAAAGGAAGATCTGAAAGAGAGAAGAGCAGCAGTCATGGACGAAGCCGCCGAGGCCGGAAAGAGCATACGCAAAGCCCGACGGAGCTTCGCCAATTACAAGACCAAGATGACCTCCCTTCGTCGTCCTGACGGAACCGTTTCTGCATCACGGAGGGCAATGGAGAAGGTCATCTACGACCTCTACTCGGATCTCTTCGACAGCCACGTCTACCTGCCTACTCACCATCTTAGGCAAGACGAATATATCGCTCCTTCGGTTCTCCCTTCCGAAATACGACATGCCATCACGTCGATGAAGAACTGTACAGCGCCCGGTCCCGATAGGATCAAACCAGAACATCTGAAGAGTATGCCTCCGGTCATCATCAAAACTCTGGCTAGGCTCTTCACACGGTACCTGTCGGAATGCAAAGTGCCCACGTCGTGGAAAACTAGCAAGACTGTGTTGCTGTACAAAAAGGGAGATCCAGACGATATTGGCAACTATCGCCCAATCTGCCTGCTGTCCGTAATCTACAAGCTTTTCACTCGTGTCATCCTAAATAGGATTGGCAGAACATTAGATGAAGGACAGCCATGGGAGCAAGCAGGGTTTCGGAGAGGGTTCAGTACAATCGATCATATCCACACCCTAACAAGGCTCATTGAGGTATCGCGAGAGTACAAAATGCCGCTATGTCTTACGTTCATCGATTTAAAGAAAGCCTTTGATACCGTCGAGACGGAAGCGGTAATTGAAGCCCTGGGTAACCAGGGTGTTCCTACGCAATATATAAGGATGCTTCGTGAGCTCTACGATAACTTCACGACCAGGATTTCACCATTCTATAAGGAAGTCATTGTCAACGTGAAGAGAGGTGTTCGGCAAGGCGATACTATTTCGCCCAAACTTTTTAGTGTCGCCTCGAGAATATCATGCGTCATTTGGAATGGGAAGACTTGGGAGTGAAGGTCGACGGCCGCTTCCTACATCACCTCCGCTTTGCAGACGACATCGTGCTTATAACACCGAACATCGAGCAGGCGGAACGAATGCTGGCCGAGTTTGATAGTGCTTGTGGAAAGATCGGCTTGAGGCTGAACCTAACGAAGACGATGTTCATGAGAAACGGACTGGTACCGGATGCTCCTTTCACGTTAAACGGAACGAATATCTCCGAATGCTCTAGCTATGTGTATCTAGGTCGGGAAGTCAACATGATGAACGACCTAGCTCCAGAGCTGTGCAGAAGGAAACGCGCCGCGTGGGGAGCATTTAAGAATATCGAGGGAGTAGTGAAGAAGACGAAGAACATCCGGCTCCGCGCTCACCTTTTCGACACTGCTGTCCTTCCTGCTTTGACGTACGCCTCGGAGACCTGGACTCTACGAAAGCAGGATGAGCATGCTGTCAGCGTTATTCAACGCGCTTTGGAAAGGACGATGCTCGGAATTTCCCTATACACGCAAGTGCAGAAGGGAATCCGGAGTTCCGAGCTCCGTCACCGAACGAAGATCAGGGATGCCGTTGATTACGCCAAGAAATCGAAGATCAGGTGGGCCGGACACGTTATGCGATATAGTGATGACCGTTGGACCAGGGCGGTTACTGACTGGATCCCTCGGGACATCAAACGAACTCCAGGGAGGCCGCCAACAAGATGGTCAGACTTCTTCACGAAAGCTCTGAACGAAAGGAATGTTGAACCTCGTGTCCCTGAAGCGAGAACGATTCACTGGACCACTCTGGCTCGTGACAGGGACGAATGGAGACGTTACTGGCGCCCGCTCGAGGAAGTCGATGATCAACGGGACGACAGGTGATACAGGTGAACAGTAGAATAGTTCTGGGGGTGTAATAGTAGAACAGTACCCAAGTATGGTACCTACCGAAAGTCTTGGTTGGCCTAAATATCGATTCGGATTCGAACCCGCGATCATGAGTGTGAGATAGCGCGCCTCTTGCTACCTCAAATACTCCTTCCATGCAGTTTTTTCTGTAACGTTCTCGTCCAACCCATAGTTTACCTACATTTTCAGCTCTGAATACGCTGATTTCCTTGTTTTCTTTTACTTTTACACTTTTACTTACAACTTTTACCCTATTCTAAACTACCGCTTCCTTTGGTCATCGGAAACCGTGTAGAAACCTCAACATTATCGCGAACTCAGCCTTCCACATATTCGAGCGAACAGCCATGCATATTTTCATCAACTAAATCGCGAATAAGTACAGCAATTTATTAGCAAGGCTTCTAGCGGCTCTGATTACTTTGCAACCATTGTTATCACAAATAAGAAAACAATAAATAAACTATAAATAGAATTAACGAGATCATGCTGTAACATATAATTAATACCGTCTTATATTAGAAGAAACACGTAAAATTCCTGAAAAAAAGCGGCATGTTTTGAAGCGAGGCTCACATATCCCCACCGTGCTGTCATGAGAGTTTTCTTGACAGCCTTACTCTACTAGGACCCTACAAGGATCCCAGTAAACCAAAAATCTGCTAAGTAAACCAGAAATTCCTAGTAAGGGTAATCTGCAACCAAGTAGGAGCCCCATGGTACTGCTTTCAGTACGGGGGTATGTTTTATCAACCTCGCTCCCATACACGAAAGGCGAATCGCTGGCGAAATCACGATCCAATCAACATAGGACTTGTTAGTTATAGTTATAGATACTTATGAAATCCACCCGAATGGCGTTTGTGTGGGGCAACATGCACTATCAAATTGGCAATGTATTTTCCGGTAAATTGCGATCTCTTCGTGAGCCTCAGAATGAGCTCCAGCTCAATGGTTTGTGGTCCGTCCAATGTGTCTCGAACAGCGATCACAGCTGAATTCCGATCTCTTCCTTTTTGTAGAAGAAAGTTTTGGCGGATTGCCAAAAGTACAGCTGGTGACTCTGAAAGAAGTTAATTGGGTTAGCAGAAACTGATTGGTGAAGGAGTTAATCTGTTAAACATTTATGGGACTCGTACCCGGAATAGCCCGTTTGAGGTTAAGCTCGAACTGGACGATCGAGTCATTATGAGCAGGACCTTTGATGGTGAACAAAGTGATCGTTGGACGGTGTGATGTGATGGCAATTCCCTTGGGAATTGCGATGTACTGCCAAGTAATGTGTACCGGATAACGAGCCTTACATGCAGCATCACTCAAACCAGCGCAAACCGAACGAAGACGATTACAACGACTGAAAGGTTAGAATTGTAGGCACTGCACAGCACACCGTAATTAGCCCATACACTGTAAACAAGCTTCGATTTAAACTACAGTATAGCGGATACCGTACTTCTTGTAGTTACTGTCGTGGACATAATTCTCTGGGCATACAATATGATGACATTTGTAGTGACCAAGAGTGTTGACACAGATTCGATCATGTCCCTGACATTCGCCGAGGGCACATTCATCAATATCTGAAAAAGGGCCTCAATCAGAAAATTCTCCAAAAGTTCCCCATCCCCAGAAGTTCCTCATTAGTCCTGAATATAAAATGGATGTCGGGTGCGGGGGCGCATCCCCAGAATGGATTGATTAACGCCAAAAACTTTATCCTTTATCCATTTATAAAATGACACCACAGCGTACTGGGACTGTCACATGACGATTGGAAGTTTTGGTGAGGCCTTATTTCGGGCAGACAAAGGAATGGTTCAGGAACAGGAATTCCCCCAGTTTGAGGTGGGGTCACTTTTTAGAACCCATTCCTACTCAAAACTCCGACGTCGTTTAGGCCGTCTAGGCAGGAGTGAGTACTTCATCCTCCCCACATGCATAATACAAACAGATCTTCAAGGGTATGTTATGGGATTTCTCCCTGAACTCCATTCGTAAGTTGAACGTGGGATTACCGGACCGATTAGAGCACTTGTCTGTACTTCTTTACGGACCACAGAGAGTTTACCTCTCAAATAAATGAAAAATATGATCCCATAAGAAGTCGGTGCTTCAGCTAGCTAGCTGTCCTTCTGTCCTTTCTCTTAGCTTCGAGATGTCCTTCTTTGCTCTCGGATTGTACAGGTTATAGCTGGTCCTTGAGTTTCTGTTTAGAGGTCATCAGGGTGAAGCGTGCTCCCCTGTTTCGGGTCCGGAATATTATCCCCGAAAACGGCGTCGCGCACGCCGCACCTGCCGCGTATCGCAGGATTGCGATGGAAGGTTGGAGCGCGCAATTTGCGTGGTAGGGAGTCCTTTAATTTTTTGGATTGGCTGGCCGCTCCCTTCAATTCCAATGCGGTCTTGATCGTTGCTAATATAGGAGGAGTCATTCTACTTGATTAAGTTTAATAAACATAAAAACAAGAAAAAAAAAGCGAAAAAAAACGATCAAATCTAAAAAAGAGAAAGGCAATCGACGAAAAATATTGCGTCATATCGATTGGCGGGGAGGCGGGGTGAGTACGGTAATAGCAGTGACATGAGGCCACAGGAGAAGGCCGCAATCGAGGTAAAGTTCTGTTACCTCCCCTCCTTCTCCTGTCTCTAGCTGCCGATAATCAGGAGGGAGGGTAACACTTACCTACACATGTTCGTCCATCCGGTTGAATTTTGTAACCAGGCGGACACTTGCAGAGGTATGAACCTTTGGTGTTTATGCATCCTCCCATACACAAATCATTGTCTGAAAACAAAATGAACTCTTAAATGAAAACAAAAATATGTATGTACAAATGACATTTAAACAATATAACGGACAAATAATAAACAAAATAACACATAATGAAATGCTGAATTAGAACAGAGGTTGACTACCCGAAGTGATTCTGAAGAGTTAGGGCAATGATTAATCAGCCCAGCTAAATATCAAAAAAAAAATAAATTCAACAGGTAAACCCTGCTTTTTTACTCAGTCTCACCTATATTGTGATTGTTTGTCGTTCTTTGGTCATCATTCAAATAAATGTGAAAAAGTTCATACGGCAGCTAAATCTCCACCCGGTTTAGTCCCTTTCCAATTTGCTTCAACTTTTTTCTCAGCAATTTATCTGTGAATCTTTTTCATCTGATATCCGACCAGTCTTCGCCTCCCGCAACTCCCACGGAATGCCTTCCAGAGCCTTTGGTGAGAGCACCTTCTACTTTCGATATTGTAGTGTAGAACTGATCAGGAAGCCCAAAAGAACAAAACGTCTTAGTATAAGTTGGAAGACGTTCTGCTCCGAGTTAACCAAGTGGACCAGGTAGCGGTGGAAGTACGAAAGATCGGCTCTGTCTAGTGAACTTCCTTAGGGCAGTTCAATTCTTTAAGGACTCCTCTTTTGAGATGATGATAGCCAGTAAGTAAGAGACTTTGTTGAGTTCATCCTTCCTGTTGTGCTCAAGGACCTGAAGCCAGTTAAAGGTTCTTGAAGGCAACAGTAAGAATGAACTTGACAGGATCCCTTACTTACTGAGCTATCATCCCTCTCTACAAGTAAGAGGTGCTGGTAAAAAGTCAAACTGCCCTAAAGCGGCTCACGGAACAAAGTCAATCTTTCGTACCTTCACCACTCTGGTAAAATGGGAGGAACTAATACCATCAACTGGCTCTGAAACCTAATTGTGAAGCAGACTGAAATAGAATTTTCTTTTGGGCTCCTTACTTAGACTTAGTTCCTCCCATGCTGTTGAGCATATCGGGCGGTGTGGGATTCTAACTTGATATAAAATTTGTAATTTTTGATTTTTTGCGTATGTTAAAAGCTTTCACTTTCTAACAAACCAGCACCAGCCCAAAGTTTGCACTCGTCGATATCGACGCATGTCTTTCCATCGGTACCTGAAATTTTTGCCATCAGTACTCTAATAAATGGATCGATTAGCAATAGTTAAGAAACATTTGCAGCTAGTCCTACCGACTGTATAGCCTCGATCGCAAATGCACTGATATGATCCGGGGATGTTGATACATTTCTGCTCACAGTCGGCTTCTCCAGTTTCACATTCGTTGATATCTGAAAACGGTCTTTTAATGGACTGTAGCAGGATTCCTAACAGCTTAATACTTTGCAAATTAGATCCCCACATGAAATTTCTTCAAATCTTTTTCATAATCTATTTTCATTTTCATCAATCTAGGAGAATCTTACCCGCGCGACAGACGGGGTGGGCGCACAAGTAGGGATTATTGCAATATATATTACCAGGCGGCTACGCACGCTCTCGCGCGCGCTAGGGGCTCTAGCCATGAGAGACGGAGCCGCATGAGCTGATTTTCATTATAGACCTTTATCGGATTTATGAGTTTCCGCTCAACCTCGCCTCCTGCGGGCGGAGTCTGGTCCTGCCACCCACCATAAGTGTTCCCATCCTGTCGCCTGTACTCCCAACAAGTTTGAACTTTCTAGGTCCATGGGGACAGGAGTTACGAATTTTCGCACAAACCCCGCCCCTTGTGGGCGGAGTCTGGTTTTACTACCCACCATAAGTTTCCCCCATCACGGTGTCTGTACTCCTACCAAGTTTGAACTTTCTAGGTCCATGGGGACATGAGTTATGAATTTTCGCCCAAACCCCGCAGCTTGTGGGCGGAGTCTGGTTCTGCCGCCCACCATAAGTTTTGCCTCCATGACGCCTGTATTCCTACCAAATTTAAACTCTCTAGGTCCATGGGAACTGGAATTATGGATTTTCGTATATAAGTGTAGGAAGGGATGTGAGCTTCGAGGCACGCTCCGCCCATTGTGGGCGGGCCTCCGCGGACGTCATTTATGCTGGAGATACCTTCGACAATACCTCTCCTACATCAACTTTTTCCTGCTCTGTTGGCTTTCTCTGAACCGAGTTATAAATGTTTTCATAAAGCATTGCATTTCTGGAGAACGCCCCGCCCATCGGGGTGGATCTCCCCAGTTCGATCTAACTTACCAATGCACACCTCTAGCCACCTTTAAACTCCAGTTTCGAAGCCGTCGTGTTACTGAATTTGAAATCACGGTCCTCAGTAGGCCTCATTTCGAGGCACGCCACGCCCACTGTGGGCGGGGCTCCGCCAAGCTGATGTGTGTTTTTTACTTATAGAGACCTGGCCCACCCATCCCACACTTAACCCGGTCTCTTCAGGCAGATCTAAAGGAGCTAAGGAATTTCGTGACAGACATACAGACAGACAGACAGACAGACAGACAGACAGACAGACAGACAGACAGACAGACAGATAGACAGACAGACAGACAGGCAGACAGACAGACAGACAGACAGACAGACAGACAGACAGACAGACAGACAGACAGACAGACAGACAGACAGGCAGACAGACAGACAGACAGACAGACAGACAGACAGACAGACAGACAGACAGACAGACAGACAGACAGACAGACAGACAGACAGACAGACAGACAGACAGACAGACAGACAGACAGACAGACAGACAGACAGACAGACAGACAGACAGACAGACAGACAGACAGACAGACAGACAGACAGACAGACAGACAGACAGACTAAGCGCTTTATAGTAAGTAGGATACCTCCAACATGGGAGTCCCCTGAGATGGTACAATTTCTACAACGCCGTTGAGACTCACACGCTGTGGGTGTGACATTCGCATGATACAATGTCTGGCCCCTTATTAAAGGTTCACGATAAGTTTGAGTTACCATTTGAAGTTGAAAAGAGGAACTGTTGACGTAGTAGTGCATCGGTGGCAAAGAATGCGTGAAAATCAAAAGTAGTGGAAATAGACGTTGTACGAAATTACCATGACGGAAATGGCACAGAAGGGGTATTCGGACGAGATTTCTGTTGTTGCATTTGCACAAAGAGCTGGCTAAATCAAGTCAATACTGTTCAGAATTGCCTTTCACTGTCGCCATGAGCCATGACAAGATATTTGAACCTCCAACATGGAAGTCCCCTGAGATGGTACAATTTCTACAACGCCGTTGAGACTCGTACGTTGTGGGCGTGGCATTCGCATGATACAACATCTGCCCCTTATTGTGCCCTACCCAGAACATTTCTCGACCTGACATAGACACATATGGTATCATGATGGCCTCGAATTCATCCTATGAGGAAATTTCAAGAATCATTATTTTATGAACTGTGCCTTTGGGAGATGGTCACAGCTGAAGATAACGTAAGCCGACTCTGTAGCGGAAGGTGTAATGCCAGAATGTGCTCGGTGCCTTTACTCTTCTTCCCCTTCTCCATGTGTAGATCCTTTTCTTTACATGATTATAACGTTAGATGAAAACAACACAGACAGAAAAATCCAAAACATCTCCAAAATAATTTAGAGAGCTCATGAAAGAAAGTTCCAAATGGTCTCAAAAAACCGTGTTTTCAAAGAAAGTGGTACAGCCTTCGGTCTTGAGATACCAGTAATCGTAGTTTAGCCGAGATCCCAGGATTTTAAGCATTCCTTTCATAAATCCGATATATCATGACTACGCTTATTAAAAAGAATGCACCACAAATTCTGTTAACCACACAGCAACAGCTGAGAGGGTGCGAAGATACACCTGGAAATTGAACAGATCTACGCTGAGCTTTTTCTTATATTAAGAGATGGCTTTAGAGGCTTCAAAAGGAGCGCGATCATGGGAATAGATATAGATAGATAGCTCGCAAGTGTGTGTCTTGACAAAGGATGTCAGGGGGTTGTCAAGTGATTTAAAGGCACAGTTCACGATGAAAATGGGCTCCAAGATTCCCCACAGGATGAATTTGAGCCCCCCGCGTATACCATATCTGGCACTACTAGGTCGGAAAACGGTCTACTCAGGGAGTTATAAAGGCCCGTGTGAATCCTCGGACGAGTTTCACCGGCACTGTAGGGGCTGCAGCAATCACAAGGGAACCCACGTAGGAAGTTCAAACAACTTGTCATGACCCAAAGCTACAGTGAATGGCAACTCTGTACAGTTCTGGCTTGATGCAATCAGCTCTTTGCGCAATTGCAATAACTGAAATCTCGTCCGAATACCCCTTCCATGTTATGTCTGTCATTGAAATCTCGTCCAACCTCTATTTCCCCTACTTTTGAGGAGCCATATTTATCTCGAAATCAGCGATCTCTCTCGCTTTCTTCACTACCGATGAACTATTCCCAATCTATACTTCTGCTTTTCGAATAAAAACGGGTATCTCAAAATTATCGTGAACTGTGCCTGTGAGTGCGTGAAGGGCGAAATGTAGTGGTGCTCATGATACTTGCAACAATGAGTTGAACTGGACAATGAAAAGGGAGTGCCTAAACAGCCCACGGGTTCACCTGAACACAGATCCTCACCATTTCTGCAACTATTTGATCAGCACAGATTTCATGAAGCAGAATGCATCAACATAATACGTCATGCGGAAACAAAAATTGATGGTGTTCTCTGTCCTTTCACTTTCATTTTCAGAGAGGTCTGTGTAGCTGTTCAAACAGTTGCAAAAAAGATGAGGATCGAGCACACCCTTGCGGATCAAGTGCATATCGATGATATCATTCCAATTCAGCGGTTAAGTATAAAAGGCATGTTACCAGTACCAGCAGCAATTCAATATTTCGCTTTTCCATCATCCTCCATCGTAATATTTACCGGACACTCATTTCGGCAACAGCGCTATGTGCAATTCCCATGATCGCACGCTTTCTAATCTCTAAAGGTCTTCTGAACACAAAAGGAAATCTTACTTCGTTTGATTTTCAAATGTATCAAATTCAAAATTCATTGTATAAAATTCTCTTCAATTTTCAGATGTATCTTCACGCCCTTCTAGCAGTTGCTGTGTCGTTGTCGTCATTTCTGGTGCGTTTTTTTTTTTTCAGACAAAAAACAATATTCTAAATATATCATATTTTATTCCAGGATCTCAACGTGGTAAATGGTGCGACCCTTGCCGGATACGGAGCAAACCCGTACGGAGGACCTGGAGTAGGATCTCCTTTCGGAGGACCAAATGGAAGTCCGTTCGGAGGTTCTGAAGGGTCCTACGGAGGACAAGGAGGGAGTTCGTATGGAGGTCCTTCAGGATTCCGCCAAGGACGAGGACGAAGTCCGTACGGAGCCCCTAGTGGACCTTTCTACGGAGGACAAGGAGGAGGTTCGTATAGAGGACCAGGAGTACCCTACGGAGGACAAGGAGTACCCTCATTCGGAGGACCTCGAGGACCTTACGGAGGACAAGGAGGAAATTCCTACGGAAGACCTGAAGGACCTTTTTCAAGCGGGCCACGAGGAAATTCGTTCGGAGGACAAGGGCAATATCCTTTCGGTTGGCAAGGAGGAAATCCGTACGGGGGATTTGAAAACAGTCCTTATGGTGGCTTCGGAGGAAATACGTACGGAGGAGCCGGCGGATATCCGCGTGGTGGACCCGGAGGCTCTTTCGGAAGATCTGGTGGATGGAACTGACCAGAGATACCAGAAAAGCTTCACGAAATCTTTTATTATCAATAAGAATTTTTAAGTATCAATAATAAAAGTGTCTGATACGTGGTCGAGAATACTGTTTCAGTGAGATTTTCTACAATACTGAGGTTAACCGTATCCATGCAACGCAGCCTCATTAGGTACAAATTGTATTCCCCAACAACACTGGTGCACACATTAGCAACTGGGCACTGAAAGACGTTTTTCCACAAAGTGCTATTTGGCGAGTTTTGCGGTGATTTTAAGATCTCAGCACCTATGCGCGACTTCCCATATCAGGTGTTTCGGATGTTGTGGCACAATGGTCAACGCATGACGAGCTGTGGGCAAAGTTTCTAGGATCCAGGTCTAGGTAACAAATTCACCAGCGCAGTCATTCCGTGGGGAGTTTCAGATGGATCTTCAGTATTCGCTTGATAGCAGAACGCAATTGAATAAAGAGTGAGCAGAGCGTATCTTTTAAAGTTCCAATAAAAAAACCAGGCTGAAATGCATGGCCTTGCGTACACACTTCGATTTCCATCATCAACTTTGTTGGCACAACGAAAGTCCCACAGAGTCACAACTCTGCGAGCTTAATGTAACTGCTACCTGACATCACGTCAAAACTTATGGGAAGTAAAGTGAAAGCTTTTAGAGTCATACTCTAACTTTGCCATGGACAATTCCACTGTGTGGTAGTGGAATTGTTCATGGCAAAGTTAAAGTATGACTCTACCTCTTCGATTTCAGTGAATCGCCGTACGCACTGGTTTCCATACAAAAATTATGGGTAACTACTTTACATACCTTCGCATCGTCTTCCATCTTCGGCCAGCTTGTATCCCTTGTTGCATTTGCAAATGAACGAACCAATTGTATTGACACATTCAGCCGAAAAATCGCAAACGTGGCCAGAAAACTTCTCACATTCGTCCACATCCTCGCAACGTTTTGTCTGTAAGCGATTACCATTTGTTTTCACATGATTATTCACTAGAGAAGGTGGTGTAGTGGCAAGAGGTGCACTTCACACACATGGTCGCGGGTTCAAATCCTGGATCAATATCCGCTTGTTGCCAACTAAGCCTTCCATCCCGCCGGAGTCTGTTAACTGGGACCAGACTTCTCTAGAAGGATAAGAGCACTGACTTGTGCATCGGCTGGCTAAGTCACTGTTCAGGCCACATACGCATTCACTACACCACTGCGATTCAGAATGGAAGTCGAATGCGGGACGTAACCCTCGGACGGGATTGATTAATGCCCCAAGGCTTTCACTTATTCCCCATTCAATGCTTTGTGTACGGTTGTATAGCGTTAATTTCTCCGTCAAAATGATGCGCAAGTTGTTGACACAAAAGCACAAAGTCACATCAAAAGTAATATTCGACCTAGAAGGGTTAAGTCTTCGTCAGTTCGTTCATGGAGAACGAAGTCGGCGATAAGTGCGGGCAAAATCGTTCAAGGTCCCTCTACTCACTCTACTCCTGTTGTGTTTACCTTTGCTTGGGAGTCAATGCACATTTCAGTGGAGATTTCTAACATTACCGTATTCTATGACGGATTAGAACTAATTTCAAATGATCGTCAGTTATACCAGAATTGACAGACCTTCTCGTTAAACTCGTATCCAGCATTACAACGACATCTATAGCTGCCAAGCAGGTTTATACACAATAATCCATCACAAATCGTCTTGTTCGAGCACTCATTGATATCTGAAGTTGGGATTGATCTGCTACACTTTTATATCTATAGCTTCTCTACCAAGCAAGCTTCGGTCTCGCAACGAAAATTGAACCAGAACCCACAAACCGATATCGACCGCATCAATATTCAAGGGCAAGCCTATTTATGTTTTTCATGGGAGGGGGGAGCTTCAAAATTGTTTGTAACACTTCGCATCGGGAGCACAACGTTGCCCAGGGATCCCAATTTGGTAAATACTCAGCTAAGGCAGAAATGAAAGAAAGTTTGGAAAAATCATACAGAGCTTGAAGACTGCATCCAACCGAGTACCGACAATGTAGCGAAGAGCCTAGAAAGTGCCCCGCAATGATTCCCTTGCGCTTTTGTGAGCATCTCGAAGGCTACAGTAAAGGTATGCCCCGTCAATCCACCCGTTATTTTCCTTCTAAAGACAGAGCTAGTTTTGAATTTAGCGGAAAGCTGCATGACATCACGCAAGACCCGACTGACATTTGGACTTGAGAATCCCTCTTTTAACTACACCTGGAACATCTACCGAGCAAGAATATGAAATCCCTTGTCAAGCACTCGCCCTGGTAATCGGTTCAGGCAGTCGCTAATGACATGCCACATGGGGAGACAACTAGCTAGGATCTGCCGGGCGTAGTGAGCCGTGAGTCGGGACTGGTGTAACACTCAAATCGATTGCTGAATCCTTGAAATGTTATCCTTCCAAAAGCATTGAGTATTTCCAACTAGAACGTACAATCGCCCTTTACGTATTGAATCGGCGACACAAATGGTTGTGGAATAAACGCCAAAGGAAATACAATCAAGTTCAGAACACTGAATAATCGAGGGACCAATGCGTGACCACCATCTTGGCTGCAGTACGAGAAACGAAATAATCTTACCGTCACAGAATCCGGTGTTCGGGTTAAGTTCGTAACCGGGTGAACATATGTTGTTCCTTAGTTGACAACGGAAAGAACCAGCTGTGTTCACACATTCCTCTGTAGGAAGACAACGTTCTGGGTCAGCACATTCGTCATAATCTGAATTCGAATAATTTGTATCGAAGTCACGGTGATGAATTTGAAGAACTTGGCTTACCAAGGCACATTCCATTGGATGGATAATATCCCTGTGGGCATTCGATACTTGTGCATTCACCGGTCACAGGATTCTGTAGCTCACCTTCTGCACATTTCTTTAGATCACATCTGAAAGTAGCGATTAACTGGAAGACTGTGATGGCAGTGAAGCGCAGCAATTGGCATTAGCACCGATCTCGCTGTTTCGATAAAAGGCACAGTTCACGATAAAAATGGTTCCGGAGATTTGCACATGGTATGAATTCGAGCCCCCTCTGATACCATATGTGCCGAAATGAGGTCGTAAAACGTTCTCGATAGTGCACAATAAGGGTCGTGGGAGTGGGGGACGAGAGGCCTTCGCCCCTCGCTAGGCTGACTACGAAATCTAATTGCCGTTCACCACTTTCGCATTGGGGCAACATTCTGAACAATCGATAAGCCGACTGGCAAATTGCCATGGACGGGCATGTAGATTTTGTTGCAAAATCAGCTATTTGCGCGTGTTGTATGCAATTGCAGACACTGCGTCGTGTTCGTCTGACTCGCCCAAACACTCCCCTTAACCGCGGTTTTCGGCTGTGTAACTCGTCCAACCGACCTTTTTACTTCTTTTTGACCCTTTGTATTTCTTTTGTTCCTTTTCTGTTTTCGATTTCTGTTTATTCATTATAGTACTGTAGACCGTACCTATCATTTCCCGACAAAAACCCGTATGCCCCAAAATTATCATGAACTGTGCCTTTAATAGGGCCAAAATGAACGTATGAGGGCAGCGAAAGGACACCACACCTAATTTTGCAGAAAATGATCGTTGATGACATGAATATATTGGTACGCAATTGATTAATTAACGGAGAAAAGTCAATTCTCTATGAAACGTATGGAAGCCTATGTAAATTGACAGCATGAAGTGCTGACCAAAAATTTAACTAAGTTTTTGCTTGTTCTCTAAATAATTTATGAAACAATGTGATGTGATAAACCTTAAAAAAGTAAAAGCAAAGGAAATGATAGTAAAGTTCAAGTGGCAGTGACGCAAGAAATCAAATAAAAGGATAAAGGACTGAATTTTCGGAAGTCAATCCCGTCTGAGGATGCGGCCCAGCATTCAACTTCTATTCAGATTCGTTGTGGTGGAACGAATGCGTATGTGACCCTTACCCTGAATTGCGATGGCAAGCCGATGTACAAGTCAGTGCTTTTATCCTCCCCGACGATTTGCTATTAATCAACCGAAAGATGGAAGTTTGGTTGGCTCAGGATAGCGATAAGGTGTTCGAACCCGTGGCTGTTAGTATAAGATATTGCGCCACTTGCCGCTACACAACATTTGCCAAGAATTTGAATAAAACCGATGAAGAAACAAAAACTTCTAGTGGAGGTGAAGTACAATATTTGGCTGCCCTAGCACTTAACCTACTCTGGCTGGATCTGGTTTATGACCATTTCTGAGCAGATAACACTGAAAGTGCAATAACTACTCGCCCATAAACTCTTTTTGATTAGGCTGAAGTGGAGGATGAGGATCTATCCTTTTTAATGATGGAATGCCCATAGGTAACACTACAACAAAAGAAGGCTGGATCCAAGGAACCGAAGGTGATTACCCATGGACCACAACTGTTATTGGAAGACAAGTGGGATAGGTAGAAAATTTGCTCTTGCACGTGCTGTAGCGGTAAAACTACATGATTTCAGAAGCAACTCCTGACCTAACGACACACTTGAGATAATGAAAAATGCACGCAGTGTATACTCCACATTGTATAATACAAATATGCATGCTCATTACATGATTGATTAATGAGTAAACAACAAAACAGTACCTATAACTTCCTTGAGTATTGCGACATTGGTAAAGCGGACCACAATCATGAGCGCCGAGGGTGCATTCATCCACGTCTGTAAGGATCTCATTTTAATTTGAATATTCAAAGAAAATTTGTTACAAAATGTTATGCATGCAGTTAAGTCACAGCAAGCCATCGCAAACCAAGGCACTCCTCGGTCTCTGAGTCCATGGCGTATCCGGTACCACATGAAAGTGTTCGAATGCATTTAAATGATCCCGGTAGATTCAGACATCGTTGAGATTCCAGGCAATCATCCATCAACAAAAGACACTCATCAATGTCTAAAAGTGGGCACTCACACAACATAATTAGAAGTTAGTAGATCAAGTTGATTGTAAACAATTCATGCTTTTAATTCCATAGAAATGTTAAAAATAGACGAATTAGTCACAAATAACAACAATGTGGAAGAAAACAAAATGGGCTTTGTGTCCATAAAATGGAGGTTATGGTCCGAAAGATGAAATTTTTACTTATTGCCTGTACACTTGGCAAGATTGAAGACAGCCCATCTGGTCTTCGGAAGCACCATTACCAAGTCACCGCGAATCGGAAAATGCGCTTTCATTGCTGCTAATGAAATTCTGCACTTCTTCCTTGTACAGATGGATTTGGTCACAAAAGGTTTGCTGTTGACCACTATCGGCGCTTTTAGACTACAGCGATGAGCGCTGAGCGTGTAGCGTTGCTGACCGCCACATGACAATGCTAGACACCGATCGCTAGCGTCCGCGTCGCTGCTAACGACTTTTGCGTTGAGGCATGTTATGCCAAGAGTTGGAGCATGGTGGAGCATGCTATACTCGGGAAATAATATGCTTTTACGCAAAGACCGTCAGTGGCGGCGCAGACGGTGACGACCGACGTCTAACGTTGTCATGGGGTGGCCAGCGACGCTCCGCGCCCAACGCTCATCGCTGTATTCTGAGAGCGCTCTGTGGACGAGAAGGAAAGAGGATCACAACGCCCGGGGACTCTACGTGATCCCGAAACAATGACCCTTAGGTGGTACTAGCTTTTGTATTTTACCAGCAATAGAAGACCGATGTTTCCGATTTACAAATTTATGAAAATCTTCTTCACTTCCACTTTCTTCATCGACCACTTGCCATATTCATTAGAGCGATTGGCAATGTAAGGAGAAAAGGATGACCACGGCAATGCATTTTACAAAGCGGTTATCTGAAGAGGAAGCGAAAGCTCACCTGTGAGAACTCAAATGGTCGGATGAGATGACAAGCTTAAACTTAAAGGCACTGTTCACGAAAAAAATGTTTTCGGAGATCTGCACATGGTTTGAATTCGACGCCTTCTCTGATACCATTTGTGCAGGAATGAGGTCGGAAAACGGTCTGGATTGGGCACAATAAGGGCAGGAACATTGGGGGACGGGAGGCCTCCGCCCCTCGCTAGGCTGACTACGAAATCTAATTGCCGTTCATCACTTTCGCATTGGGCGAAGTTGTCTGCTTGGGTGTGTTGTCTGCTATTGCAGACATTGTGTCGCCTAACTGCACTCGCCCGAACACTCCCTTAACCGCCGTTCTTCCAATGTGAAACTCGACCAACCCCCCTTTCCAGCTCTTTTTTGACCCTTTCTATTTCTTTTTGTTCATCGTTTTCTGCGCTTTTTTCGTTGTTATCGCTTTATTCTAGAGTAGTTCTATGAATTTCCGTCAAAAAAGGGTACCCTAAATTTATCGTAAACGGTGCCTTTAAAGATTCCATGTTAGAATAAGTAACGAGACGTGTAGGTCGCATGCACCAACCGTTCACTCACCAACACATTTATCATCACCCTCTGGTTGCCATCCAGGTGGGCATATAAGCTTTATTGTCTTCAGTATAACGGAATCAGGATATCGAATAGTCTCGATGAGTGGATCATTTCCGATCACTTTGAGAAGCTTTTCCTTTGTATCATTTCCGTATTGTTTCATAATCTCTTTGATGCGGTTCCATCGGTTCTCATCAATCACGGAACGAGGCAATCGTCTATGATGACAGTCATAGCTGCCATCGCTACTGACGCAGTCATCTCGTCCAGAGTCGCAAGACGGAGCAGACGAATGGCACTCATCGCGATCTTCCCACAAAATAGATTTTTTTGTTCAAGATTAAGAAAAATTAAGCTAGTTTCCCATAGTAGATATTAGGATAGAATGAAGTCATTAAAGGCACAGTTCACGATGGGAATAGATCCCAGAATTTCAACTCGGACAACCCTTGGCCTGTATGAATGCCATATGAGGCCCTGTCGAGTTGAAAAGCGGTCTAGATAAGGCGCAACTCACCTGTATCACCTGTATCACCTGTCGTCCCGTTGATCATCGACTTCCTCGAGCGGGCGCCAGTAACGTCTCCATTCGTCCCTGTCACGAGCCAGAGTGGTCCAGTGAATCGTTCTCGCTCCAGGGACACGAGGTTCAACATTCCTTTCGTTCAGAGCTTTCGTGAAGAAGTCTGACCATCTCGTTGGCGGCCTTCCTGGAGTTCGTTTGATGTCCCGAGGAATCCAGTCAGTAACCGCCCTGGTCCAACGGTCATCACTATATCGCATAACGTGTCCGGCCCACCTGATCTTCGATTTCTTGGCGTAATCCTGGTCGTGAAGTTATCGTAGAGCTCACGAAGCATCCTTATATATTGCGTAGGAACACCCTGGTTACCCAGGGCTTCAATTACCGCTTCCGTCTCGACGGTATCAAAGGCTTTCTTTAAATCGATGAACGTAAGACATAGCGGCATTTTGTACTCTCGCGATACCTCAATGAGCCTTGTTAGGGTGTAGATATGATCGATTGTACTGAACCCTCTCCGAAACCCTGCTTGCTCGCATGGCTGTCCTTCATCTAATGTTCTGCCAATCCTATTTAGGATGACACGAGTGAAAAGCTTGTAGATTACGGACAGCAGGCAGATTGGGCGATAATTGCCAATATCGTCTGGATCTCCCTTTTTGTACAACAACACAGTCTTGCTAGTTTTCCACGACGTGGGCACTTTGCATTCCGACAGGTACCGTGTGAAGAGCCTAGCCAGAGTTTTGATGATGACTGGTGGTATACTCTTCAGATGTTCTGGTTTGATCCTATCGGGACCGGGCGCTGTACAGTTCTTCATCGACGTGATGGCATGTCGTATTTCGGAAGGGAGAACCGAAGGAGCGATATATTCGTCTTGCCTAAGATGGTGAGTAGGCAGGTAGACGTGACTGTCGAAGAGATCCGAGTAGAAGTCGTAGATGACCTTCTCCATTGCCCTCCGGGATGCAGTAACGGTTCCGTCCGGACGACGAAGGGAGGTCATCTTGGTCTTGTAATTGGCGAAGCTCCGTCGGGCTTTGCGAATGCTCTTTCCGGCCTCGGCGGCTTCGTCCATGACTGCTGCTCTTCTCTCTTTCAGATCTTCCTTTATCGCTTCTCTGCATAGCTTCGCAAGTTCGGACGTTCGTTGATAATTGCCTGCAGCTCGCGCGATTCCACGCTGGCGTATCAGCTCGAGAGTCTCCGAAGAGAGTCGTCTCTTGGCTATTTGTAGACTCTCTGCTTTCGTAGCACTATCGTGAAGATGCTCGACGAGCCGGTTGTATTCTTCGTCGATGTTGTCGATAACGGAATCCTCCCATTTACTCGCAAGGGAAGCGAAGTTGTCCCAGTTGATGGAGGTCTTGGGGCTTCGTTTCCGAAACTTCATAGCTCTCTCCCCACGCACTGAGAAGCAGAATCGAGCGCGGAGGAGACGATGGTCCGATCCCGTGTAGAACTTCGGAACAACAGCGACGTCGGTCAGGCAAAATCTCCGATTGAAGATGATGTGGTCTATTTCATTATGGAACTGTCCACCAGGTGACTCCCATGTCCATCTTAAATGAGAGGGCTTCTGGAACTGCGAGTTACCATGGATGGTGTGGGTCGTCATGATAAACTCGGACAGCCTTTCACCCTGCTCATTCCATTCCACTCCGTGAGTCCCGATGTGAAGCTCTTCAGCCGTTCTTCTGGGGCCAATCTTGGCGTTAAAATCACCGACGATGACCTTGAAGAAAGTGTGGTCTTCTCTGTAGAGCCTCTCCAGATCCATATAAAACGCTTCCAACTCCTCTTCTTCGTAGCTCGATGTTGGTGCGTAAGCAACGAAGATGGTTAGAGCTGGGATTGAGCCACATCTTCTTAATCGCAAACGTCCGATTCGGGTTGTTAAGCTTTCGTACGAATCGATGTTCATGGCCAAGTGCGTATTGACGAGGACACCTACACCGCCGACGCCTCTACTGTCGCATGTTCCAAGGAACAGTTCTTCTCCAGTCTCAAATACAGCGTGCAGCGGGCGATGCCTCCTCGTCTCGGTCAGTCCGATGACGTCGTACTTGATCTTCCTAGCTTGCATCATCAGGTCTTCTATACACGCTTCCGATGCAAGCGTCCGTGCGTTGAAAGTACAGATCGCCATCCTAGTCCTTCTCCTTTTGGGCAGCCTGTTTTGGCCCTGAGATTTTAGCAGCCTCTCCCGAGCGGTCCTACCCAACGCTGCCGTATTGGGGGCTCCCTCAGGTTCAGGGGAATGAGGCCCATTTTTATTACTGTTTTTGGCGGTGAAAGAAAAACCCATCGTGTAGCTTGCCAGGCTCTGACGTGGGGGGTTGGACGAGGGGCTTTGTTTTTGGAGGCGGCCCCGAATCGCCTCCCGGATACTTCCCAGCGTGACTTGTTCGTCACTCGAATGCAAGCTTTTGGCCGAGTCGATGGGCAGGATACCAACTGCACCCACAGACTCTCCACACACGTATGCATGGATCACCTGCGAGAAACAGAGGGTATATCGACCCAGCACAGCAGAATCAAGGAGTCCATCCCCTGAATCCACCTGCGTCTCTGGGAAAGTACCGGTGACTTTTGGTCGGCGATTAGTTCCCCTATCCGCCACCTGGGGACGCCCTACGTAGCCTCGTCACTAACCGGCTGGGGATCCTTCAGTGAGAGAGAACCCTCAGTGAAGGAGATCCGTTATCCAAGGCGCAACTAGGACTAAAAAATAGGTGGCCATGTTTTAACGGCTGAATAGATGCTGCACCATTCACTGTTGGAGCGCAGATGCTGAAAATTTGAACAACTAGCCGTGACCCACGGCTACAGCGGAAAGTGGCAATCTCTGCATACTGTAGCCAACGTTACGTGCAATTGCACCAAATTCACATCACGTCCACACCACTTCCATGGCCCGTATGCATAATGCCCAGGGTAGGGAAGGGGAGAGTCTCCCCAAGGAAATGCTTGCCGAGTGCGCGAGCGTTCAAATGGGGTTTTTGCCTTTGTTCTGTGTCAAGATAGTTGCAATGGAGCTAAGTATTTTCCTAGAAACAGGTGAAGAATCGACAGCCCTTGGTAATCATGTGATGTTTGTCTCTGCGACCTTACCTTAGCGAGAGCTCAGAGAAGCGCGACCCCATTGACTCCCCATCCTGGGAAGGGAGGCCTCCCTACCCTGGGAGGGGGATGAACGTACCCCTAAAATTGCGCTGGGGCGCCCATGGTCATGTAAACCATTACCCCTCTATTCACTACATTATTGGACTGAGCGCTTATCCCTCTGATTTCTGCGGTGCTAAGTGAGTTGGGAGGGGCCACGCGGCGGCGCGGCGCCTTTCATGTCTGCGCCCTCTGTAGCGAGATAGTAGTAGTGCGCCTGAGTCTGGGAAGGGATGGTGAGGTTGTACTGAAGTGTTTCGTGATTCAAAACAAATTACCTCTTGATACATGTTATATGCTTGCATACTATGGATACTCTTCTTCTGAGCCGATAAAACCCTATTTTTAAGAAGGGAAGGGGCTCCGGGGTGGGTGAGATGGTTATCTCGTGCAAAAAGCTGAGATGAGATAAAAGCTGAACGTCCAATTGGCTCACCCACCCCGGAGCCCCTTCCCTTCCTTAAATTAGGTGAAAACACGCAGTTATAACATAAAAGAACTTTGAAACGTCCCGAAACACCATTACGGACTCGCCTATTCTTGCTTGTCTACTATCTCACCGGAGAGGGCACAGACATGAAAAGGCGCCGCGCCGCCGCGTGCCCCCCCCCCCCCAACTCCCTTAGCACCATTTCTGCTGCCGAATTCGTCAAGTATTGCTCTGATTTCATTCTACTGCTGCAACCAACTACAAATTTATTTATATTGCTGAATTCATTGCTATTAAGCAGTCGAATCTTCAGATAAGCAGGTTTTCTTTCTAGATTTACACCAGTTATCGTGAGCATGTTGCATCGCGATCCTGGTGTGATTTGGGAAGGAAACTGGAATTATTTCTGTGAGCAACTAATGAGTAGTTTTTTTTTTCTGATTTGTATATTATTACATATCCTATTGCATTTTATTCTTTGTTACCCTGCTATTCCTGTCGTGGGAGTGGGTTGGCGACATGGCGCTTGTTATGGGTGATATTAAATTATTTTATGTTCCACTTTTGTTCATAGCTCTCAATTTTCATTCTAAATGAATGCTGTCAGGTATTGCAGTTGTAACTGTGCACCTTCTACTCGCTTTGCTCTTAATTTTTTAACGAGCACTGCCTTGAAAAGCGGTTTACGAACCTTCGCGCAGAAGGGCCACTTCTCGCCTAGGTGCGAAAACTTGTTGTCCATTGTGTTGTCCATATCTTCCATGAGCGCATAAAAAAATTAAGTGTTGAAGATGTATTATGATAGCAATAGTAAGAAAGCTCGGCGCTTAGAGCAAAAAAAGTTGTTTTCGAACAAGAATCATGTGTACACCACGTGTAAAGGTTGAAATAGACGCTGCAACGGACTGAAATGCTTCGATGCGGTGACTTGGAGAAGAGAATATCTACCAAATGTACATCAGTGCTAGTGACAAGGAATAAATTTTAGGGGGATTAAGCCGAGGGTTGCGGTGGTGGGGTGGGTGCATAGAGGAAGGTTGCGTATGTGCAGGATTCTCGAGGTATGAGCATCCCGAGATGGCGCAGAAATGTAAAGGTTAAAGAGTGGAAGGGGTGGCACGTATCGAATAAGTAATCCTGAATGGACTGGTGGTGATGTGGTTCTTGCGGCCTCTTTGAAGACGCTGCCTTCAGCCCCAAATATCTGAAAACCCTGTAAAAAATGAGAAATAGCCCAACTCCAAGCCGAGTGTTATTTAATGACTAGCATCTAGAAACCACAATATCAATTGTTTATCTGGTGTGCAAATTTTATTCGTTCGAAGCTTTTTTTCTAAGCGCTTCACTGTATTTTTGTCCCCTTCATTTGTTTTTTCACACACTCAATTACGACCTGAGAGCAGCGTGGTGATATTTAATTTGCGCATCTAACTAAGGTTACTTTGTACTTGGGTGCGCGATAACTGGATGCTCCGTTCAAAGTTTCCACAACCCTCCAATCCCTCCATCTGCTACTTCCTTCAGCCTTCGTAGGATGTAGCTCCCCTCCACTTTGTTGAAAAGCTTTCCTGAGGCAAAAATCTACACTCTTCCCCAATTCCGGTTCAATTAATCGAAAAACACGAACTTCGGATACCAATCTAGCATTGGCCAAACGGTAGTGGAGGCGCGAAATACTGCGCTCCAGCGTCACTTATCTGACCCACGGCGAATACAAACACTTCCTTGGGGGGGTGTATGTCGTTTGGCGCGATGGGCGGGTCGCGCCGCCCATTTGAGGCGGCGCGACTCCGCCCATCGCACCGTTCAACTCGTTCAGATCGCGTAATCTTCCCCTTTCCTCTCCTCTATAGATGATAGAAGCTCAAACATCATCTATAGAGGAGAGGAGAGAAGAAGATTACGCGATCTGAACGAGTTGAACCGTGCGATGGGCGGAGTCGCGCCGCCTCAAATAGGCGGGGCGACCCCGCCCATCGCCCCAAACGACCGGCTCCCCCTTGGGGAGGCTCTCCCCTTCCCTACCCTGGGCGTTTTGCATACGGGCCCATATCACTTCCGTCGTCGTATTCTCAGCTTCCCCTCAGTTCTGCCGTATTTTAAAAGCCTCATGTTTCGGAACCTCGCCGATTTTTATGCTTTCGTCGTCATCAATGCGCTATTACGCACAATTACTTCAACAATTGCACTTGAACCAGTATTCCAGAATAACCGTGAACTGTGCCTTCGAATACGCTTTATAACAGACCCAAATTGATATTAATTGGAATCAGGAATAAGAATAATCGGGTGGAAAGGTAGTTGAAGGAAGCATCGCTCTTTTCCAACACTGATTTTGCAGCGCAGAGGAGGAAAGGTACCCGAGTTCGCCAGCCCATTTCGCCAGCCCGTTCCTTCCTAGGCCTTGGAAGGGATGGAAAATCGGGGTAAGTGAACCAACTGAATGATCAACTCACACCCCATCCCAGCTTTTGCACTGGATAATCTTCTCCTCCATCCAAGTGCTCTTCCACTTCTATGGCTTAGGTGAAACTGTACTCCTTTGGCTAAAAATCCTCTCTGAGCACAAGTGAGTGATATCGGAGGTTGGATACCCCTCCCCCTTTGCTGCGCTTCAGCGTTTGATGATGGATAAAAGCAGTAATCCACCTCGCTCTTCCCCCAACTACATTTTCACTGTTCGTTTAACTAAATGCCTTCGTAACTCACCGACACAGCTCTGACCATCGGGGCCTAGATCGTACCCAGGTCTGCACGTGCACTCAACGCTTTCTCCTCCTCTGAAAAATTTCCTATCGTAATATCATTATTCATTTTAGGAAGTCGACCACTAGACTACGATAGGTATATAAAAAGTTGGCGATTTTTACCCAGATTCATCATTAATGACACTCGATTTCAGAGTGTGGGACCTCACGCCCTAATGGCGTGTAGCGCTCCCCGCATCCGCCGCGCTTCGGGACAAGGCGTGAAGTGTGGAAGTGAAATTCGAATCCTTAGTAGAAGATGACTCTGATTGCCGCGAATTCTCACGGCCGCGTGCGCGACTACCACCATGGGAATCCGATTACAAAAGACTCTCATTTCGACTTCAGATGTTTCTTAGAGGAATTGCTTAGAATTTCAACTTTCTTTCAGAAAAACATTTATAGTTCAAAAACGGATGAGCTTACCGATCATTGCAAAAATGTTCGCATTTCGAATGAGCACATCGATCACCCAGATAGACGGCGTTGTTTTCAGAGACTGGAAAGTTTGGTCGACCTAACGAAGAAAACCACCGAGTGACCGGCGTAGTGATCACTGTAAACCCTACACAAAAAATGAGCCAGTCAAACCAGTTGATATCGGAATCGTCTGAGTGAATTCGAATGTTCCCTGACAGCAACGTGAGAAAGCCCTCAGACATGCAGCTGAAAATCCTGTGGGTGGAATGCAGGGTTGATTTTTTGCCAGCAGTTCGTTAGCCAGTAGACAACATTCGCAACATTCCTGCAACGGAAAAACGGACTGGCAATTCAAATACAATTAAATGTTGAATTAGTATTAGTATGTTAGTATTTTGCGCTTAACCCTTTGTAATATCTTCAGATTTTAGAAAAAGCGTACTTCTTGAAAATAATAAACTGTCTAACAAGGTTGGCGATCTGTGCACTTCGGGACTTGAACCCGCGCAGGCGACGACGGACATTTGGGCGACAAACCCGCCCCGACTTTGACGTGTTGCCGCACCCTTCCGCGGGAAAGCGTGCGCGGCATTTTTGGATCTGAGCTATGCCGCGCTATGACCTAACGCCGAACCTCAGGAGCTATTTGGTAAGTTTCCACCTGATGGCGAATCCTTTTGTTTCATATTTAATCGAAAATTTCCAAATGTAGTGGGTAGCATACCTTCCGTAATCCTCCGCCCAGTGAGTTTATACTCGACGGGCATGTTTCATCCTGCCTCGCAAGATCCGTACCTTCTTCGCATGCGGAATCCAACAATGCACGCAAGCAACAAATCGATGCCGATCTGAAATTGATCCGATGTTTTTTATGGTTAGAACCAACAATAATTGCATTAGTTTTCTAGAAAGAGAAAAAAATTGACGAGCTTCTTGGAAATCCTTTTTGAGTACTATCGAGCCTCCTGGAATCCCTTTTTCAGTGAACGTAAGAGTACTGATTTGCTTTGATAGGTCATAAATTTCGTTGGCTCTTTAGCTGTGGGATTCGGCAACCGATAAGAGATGGTTTTTGTATTCATGTAGGCTGTCAATCAAAAATACATCACCTCAAACATGTGGCCTTTGACCCTTCTGATTTGATGTTTGAGCAGGTATGCGTCTGTTGGAAATGTCTTGCTCCACCCGCACAGCAACGAGAAAGTTCATTAGCGTAAACAGCTACTGAAAAAAAAGACATTCAGAATAACTTAGGTAATGGTGACTAGTAGTAATCTTCAGAATATTAGGAGAACTAAATAAGTCAATTAAGCCAAATTACTACACGTGCACAAGCAAGCTGCAGCACCTGGAGCACTTACAATTACGACTCGCTACTCTCAGTATTGATCGCCGCGCGCGTCTCACACGCGGTGCGGTCGGGACTGCAATTCAAAGGTCGCGAACGACAGCACCTTTGGTGAGATTTCATTATTACGGCAATAGTTCCTGCACCCATTGCCTTCCAATGCGATAAACATCGGAAGCTGGAGAGATCAAGTTGCAGCAACAGCTGTGATTCATAGCGCTGCTCCTACTCATCGCTGATGCACAGACGATCTTTTCGAGCCCTCACCTCACCGTCCTCAGAGCTATTTGAGTCATAGTCATTGTGTCAACGAATTTGTTTTATACTAGTAGAAGTCCAGGATAAAGTCTTCTGGCAGTGATCAATTCCGTTTCTGGGATACGTCCCGTATCCGGCTTCAGCTCAGAACCGTGGGATTGGTCTGTATGCGTATGTGACCTATACAATGGCTTGAGGTGGTCAGCCGATGTACAAGTCAAAGCTTTTATCCTCCCAGACGAGTCTGGTATCAATTTACTGAACCAGGAGGGATGGAAGGCTTGGATGGCTTTGGCGAATACCGATTTTGGGGTTCGAATCCGTGACCATGCGTGTGTTATCATGTGCGCCATTTGCCACCACACCAGCTCTACCCCGACAGTAACAAGACGCCGTAAAACTTATTATTCCTATCAATTAATAACCTTTTTCTATATCATCTCACAGCTGAAAAATTTTTAATTCTTACGATTTCTATGAATTTCGGACAGCAACGAAATCTTTGTTACTTACCTAAAAATATGCTTCCCAAAAGTAAGGCGAAAGCTGAGACGTTTGTCTTCAACATAGATTAGGTCGATTTGGTATAAGCGACCCTTGGCCTGGAACTGAATTGATTGATTGATTACTCTTTTTTATATTCGTAAATTTGAAAGACACCACAAAAAGAACCTACAAGTATGAGACGCCTGTATCGCGAACTATTAACGAGCAGAAAACACTGGGAAAAACGGAAAACAAGAGGGCAAAAGATCCAAACTGTGACGACAGGCACGAAAATTCAGTCCGGCACTCGGCTCTTACAGTAGTCCGGCACGTGTTAACACGCAAGTTTTTACCCGTCACATATACGACGCGTCGAAAAAGGGCTTTGGGCAAGGACACGGGGGTGGGTGTTGGGGTAAGCCAGGGGGTTACTGTAAGAGCCGAGTACCGGACTGAATTTTCGTTTTAGTACTGTGACGAAGAGAGATGAGACGAAGAGGACAAAATAATCTTGTTCGATCATTTCCGTTTAGGAAAGCACTTTACATTCGACTTCCATTCAGAATCGTAGTGGCGTTTTTGAATGAATTTGTGGTCTATTCAATTACTTGAGATGACCGCTTAAATGTAGAAGCTCCCTAGACGGGACTGGTACCAGCTACCTAGCATCGAAGCGATAGAAATCTTGGTTACTCATGAGGACAGCGATACTTGAATCATGCTTGTAGTATAGTGCGCTAGTTGCCATTATACCGCTGAGGTGACTAACAGAAAATTTGGAAGTAAGGACTCCAGTTGAAAAGCAATAGTTTGCCACTCAACCATAAATGAGTATGGTGGGGCAGAAGGGGAATCGAAGCGAAATGGGAGGGAAACATTAGCGCTATTCGAGGGCTTTAATGGGTAAGGTTCAATTGAAAACACTTCGAGCCGTCAAAACAACGGCTTATGTGCTGATAAACTTATAAGCACTTTTAGAGTGACCCCTCCATTTCTTAGGAACACACGTCCGAAGGTCGTGTTAGTAGCTATTTACACTGTTAATAATAAAGCTCAGCAACTGCTGTCCATTTTCGCTTTTCAGGTAGTCTTGGTCGATTGAAAACCACTTTGAACAATTCATTAATGCAAGGCCACTTTTGCCCGATAGAGTAGTGGGTGACTTAAGGCCGACGTCCTGACCCTCCGGCTGGATTTTTTACCACTTTACCATGCCGCGCAGGGTTTGGCAACTTTCTTCGTTATGGCGGTTGGCTGAGCATAGAAAGCTGGTGAAAAACATAAATTCTGGATAAACAAATGTGGTTCGAAAATCGGATCCATATGAAGCCGCTTACTGCCACAGGGGTTCCAACAGAGTCATCTCAAGGTGGTTTTTCCAGTTATTGATCCTTTACTCAGGATATTATCAAGGCCTAGGGTAGGGTTGGTGTTGTGGCATCGTACACGCAAGTATCGAAACCAGGACCGATGCTCGCCTAGAACAACCGAAGAACTTCAGGGTCCGTTATTTGGTACCAGACTCGGGTGAGGATAATGGCACTGAGTTGTACATTGGCTGACCACTGCAAGCATTCAACAATTACATAGGCATTCAAAATGCGATTACGATTCTGAATGAAAGTCATGTACAAGGCTCATCCCTCAGACTGGATCGATTTACGTGGAGACCCTACCCACTAGCCTTGTAACTACCAAGGCACAACAATTTCTCAATTTACATCTAAGTAGAACACCTAATACACATTGATCTTAGAGAGCTCAAGCAATCAAATATTGGCTCCTCATAAAAGTCATGAGATATTTTTATATCAGACAATGTTTATGTGATTTTTTCGGTCGTAATGAATCAAACCGTACGTGTCATGTACATGCGGCTGATAGCCTCAACTTCGCTCTGGAGAAACAAAGCAATTCGGTTGGCTTTACTGATCTTTCAGCTTCCCAAAACTCAGCCATCAAGTGAACGCTCTTGTTATACCTAACCCTCTTATGACGGCAAAGGAACGACACGGAATCAGTTTTGTAAAGTTGCATCAAGTTCACGGTAACAGTTCCAAGCAAAAGCAAAATCCCAGTGGTTTCGAAGATTTCATGCTGATTTTTAGCTGGTCTCTAGCGCGAAGAAACCGCCACAGGTTCGCTAGGTAAGTAGATGTCACAGATGGAATGTAATTGAAATTTGTAATTGTAATTGTTTATTGCACAGGTTCACACCCATGCTAATTGACGACAACGATTGACGCCCATGTCAAACGGTACGAGACTACTTCGGTAGACTACATAACTGAAGGATTGAACATCTCAAGTAAAAGTCAGTTCCCATTCTTCGAACAAATTCCCACTCCTGTTTCCAAGTTCCAAGAAACAATCAAAAATTACGTATCCCTTATGCAACATGTTAATAAGAGACTTTCAAGAAATTTAGTTGATCCCCATCAAATGGTAGATTATCGACCATTCTATTGAACACATAGAATCACCGTTCTGATATATTATGCAGCACTACTGGAGGTTCTACTCGTAGAGAATGTTAACGTTGAAGAGGCTACTTTAGTTTAATTAATCGAATAAAGACCGACTAAATGGGAAACGACTTCTCGGAAAAGGAATTATCCGCCATTTCAGCAAGCAGTGTTTTAGGCTTATAGCGTAAAATGTTTTTAAAGAGTCGAATTTTTCAATCTTTCAACACTACTTAATGGGATATACACTCATTTATCAGTGCATCTCAAAAGGAATTATCAGAGGATGTACGACGTTATACTTTGATGTTTGATCAGCGGGATCTCTGGTTGAGCAGTGAACATCCCTCCTGATCGATTTTTCACGAAGTCCGACTTGAGAGTCGTTTGTAATATTAGGAACAAATTAAGCTGACATCCTCAGAAACACCAGAAATAGAGAGAAAGGTTGGACTCCAGATTCGAAAAGCGATTCCGCTATCGCTCAGCAAACAATTTGGAAAAGAAAAGTAAAGAAATTCAGAGAGCAAGGTGGCCAGAGGCAAGAAGAAGCGGATGCCATAGAAGCGATGTTAATACTATATTTAATAGCTGGAGTGGTAAAAAACAATCTTCGATTCACCTGATGATTGTGGGATGAGTATCTGATAATGTCATAAACTGAGTAAACGAGCTTGATTCTGCGGCCTTGAGGAAAGCTTAGATGAAGTGTAAAGTGAGATGAATTGCATCCCAGGTCCAGCTGATCGAGCAGTATTTCATTTCGAGCTTTCAGTAGGACCAACATTTCTTTAAGAACATGAACGAAACTCAAATATTTGAACAGACTAAGTTTTCCTTTGACAACATCGAAACAACAAATTATCATAACATATGCCCGAACACTTCAGCCTTTTTCATTCTAATCCCCACGAAATCTTCAGTTGCCCAGTGAAGCTATGTTTCTAAGGTGATCCATCCTCAGAAAAGTTGAGCATCTTTTATTTGGCAATCTTACAGTACTCTATCTTTATCTCAGTTTTGGAGTTCAGAGGCAGAGGTATGATTCATTGATCTGGCCCTGGTCCATTGCCCTGATCCACTCCGATGGTTCCACCATTGCGTGGGATCCGGGAAATTCCCTTAGTTTATGTAGCCGTACATCTGGGGCTTTAGAGACTTGATTCGATAAAAAACGTAGACGCCAGGCCAAATTTATTGATAGGCACCGGGAAAAGGATTAGCTGGTCGGCAAAACGGTGCTGATTGTTGTGTTGCATTGTTCTCGTAGCGATAACAAGTCACTACTATCAGATTAGCAATCTTCTCCCGAAAACACAGCATACTGAGAATTGTTGACTATCAAGAAGCGGGCTCATTGATTCTTTCTTAAAAAGCTTTCCTGAAAAAGACCCCAACAGTCAATTTTCGGCACAATTTGATTCCTATAGGTGATTTCTGGGCACTCAGGTATTACCCATCTGTCGGTTCCATCCAACTGATGCGCTTTGCAGTATGGATTTCTTTCAGTCTACGGCTACGTGGATTGAGACCCATACGAGACAAAGCATACTGGAAACTCAATAGCCACACAGGTTTTCCGAAAAATCTCCCAAATGTGATTGAGACGCTGCAAGGAATGGCGGTATGACCGTATGCATGAGTTGTGGAAAGAACCTCGCACAAACTTTTCTGTATCTATACATCACAAGCTCCCCGAAAGCTCCTTCGCTCAAAGCCGGATGGCAGTAGGGAGCAAAAAACTTGGACACAAGCTATAGGAATATAATAGTCGTCGTGTAAAGTGAACCTGTATTTGAAACAATCTGATTTTCGAAAAGTGGAAGGTAAACCATTCTCATTTCATTCACAAATTTCCTCAGAAAGTGAACAGCATGTTGTGGTTTTTCGGCCAAACTTGTATTTGCACCAACCCCTTTTCACCATTTCTGGGCGAGTCTGAGGCTGGATTGTTAGGGGGGTAGTGAATGCCTAACATCAGCGAATCTAGTTTGGAGTTGTGCGCCAACGTCCTGGTGCTCGTCGTAGTGCCAAGTGTTGTTCACCCTAGGATCGTCTCCTGCGAGTTTCCGTCCATCCTTATACCTACCCGTCGGAATCGAAGCTTACATTTAAAATTCAATAGCTTTCGATTAACTATCCAGAAAATTTTCCCAAAAGATCTTTCAGAGGTCTACATTCAAATGTTCTTTTTCCTGCATTTTTTAGTCTTTTTTTCACTGTTTACGTTTTGATTTTTACTTTTGATTTCTTTTAGTCCCATCATTTTTTTTGATTCCTTCCTCAACTTCCAACTGAAGCGTAGAGATTCAAATCCATGTAGTTTTTGAGTACTTTTAAGTCGAACTTTCATATTTCGAAGTTTTGAAAATCAATCACAACAATATATCAATGCTAAAATAATTAGGACCATGTTGAAAAGAAATATTGCAACTGGGTCCCCACTCACAATAAGATCCTGCCAGAGTGTGGGCGGAAGCTTGAAATATGATAGTTGATGAATGAAAAAAGACAAAAAAACTTTTTCATATACAATGATGAGAGTACATACAAGCGACATGCTAACCTAAATGTTTTTCTATAACTGTTTTGTTCGGAGCAGTCATAACCAGGAATATCACATTTCTCTTTTAAAGTTTTTGCTAGTATGGGCATAGTTGCTCTGCACGCACAATTTTTCCTCCTAAATTTCTTCGTAGGTGCCCAGAGAACTCATTTAAAAGTTAAATTCTCGAAAACAGAGGTTCTGAAGGCTTGGAACTTTTCATCTACATGGGAGATAGCTGTAGTTGTACAGTATGCTCTCAAAAAGTGTAATAACTCTGGAACAAGCCATAAGGGAGAAGAAATTATGGAATAGTCCTGTCTGAAGAGTTGAGGCTGCTGTCGTTTTTCATTTATAGCCCGCTTTGGCTTTCTTGTCCTCTTCTATTTACCAAGAACATCAAAAAAAGGTAAACCGAGATTGATAGAGTAGAGTGATCAGTACCTATACAAGCCAATATCGTTTTCATGAAAAAGGCCTCGAAAGATTCTTAGATTCAAGTTAGCAAAACAAAGACGACAACCAAGAGAAGAAACAATCGTGTAACAGCTATCGTTACATTATTTACTTAACGTACTTATTGAAGAGGGTCCCAAAAAGCCTCTAGACATTTAAAAGATGAAAAAGAGATAGATTAGTAGAAATAACGGCACTATAACTATCTGAACCAGAGCAATCAAATGTTTATCAACAGATGATCATCAAAGAGGATCAGCATTGATCTTTTTCTGATCTCAGAAAATCTGATTTCAGAAAAGGTTCCTCTGAGATCATTGATCTCAGAGGATCATTTCTGATGATCAAGATTGGGGTACATCAGAAGAAACGAAATGGGAAGGGATCCATGAGCAACTGTGCAAGTGTCACGGGAATGGTTTCCTGACTTGATTATCTCCGGTGTCGAATGACATTTTCAGATATCATTGCGTAATGTTTACATATCGAATCACTGGCTAGCCGTGAAAGAGAAGGGAAGAAATTACGTGATAATGAACACACTTGACTGATAACGCTTCTCTCCGAAACAATTCGTATAGCCCACCGGCTAGGGTCATACAGATCACCAGCTAAGGGTCAGCAGCTCTATAACTTACAGACCTCCGGGGAAGAGTTCCACTAAACCAAAAATGAAAATCTTCATCCATCCGTGATCAGGCAGGTGATACCGTACCCGTCTGGGAGCACAAAAGTACTGACTTATGTATCGACTGACCACTGCAAGTCATTGTATAGGCCACATACTCATTCAATACGCCACTACGATTCTGCAGGGGAGTCCAGTGTGGCGCATCCTTAAGCACAAGTCAATGTATGCAGAGGCCGCGCACAAAACACCAAAAGGATTCTGAGTGGAAGTCAAATGTGGGAGCGCACTCCAAGAAGGGGACAGATGATTTGAAGATTCTTTCCTTCGAATTCTGGCATCCACTGAAAGAAGTATCACATAAGAGCAGCTGGCAAATCTCGAAAACCCTGGGCACGTAAATGTTGTCAAGTGAAAGTGCTGGCTCTCTTGATAAATAAATTGACAAGTAAAAATAAATAAAATGAAAACAAAATAAATTTAGACTTGACAAACTCGACTTCACGGTAGATGAGGTAGTGGAGGACGCCTGTAATGGTTGGCCACGCCTATTATGGTGGAAGGCTTGATCGGTTGGGGCGAGTATCAATGCAAGAATCGCTCCCCGGACCGTGCGCATGTTGTAGTGCACCACTCCACTATGCTAACTCCGCCAATTAATAATAATTTTACTACAATATAACAAATTACAATCAATTACGGATATCACAGAGGAACACCTCAAAACGAACCAAAATGTACTAAACTTAGAAAGAAAATAATACTATTCGTTCAACCATCTTGTTATTTCTTATCAACTTATTTATTTACTTGCTTATCCAATTGCTTTCAAGCAACTATTGTTTACCTTTTATATACACAGAAAATTATCTTTACGTACTTAATTCGTTCTTTTTTCCTGACAAGTCCCAGATAACGAGAATTATTTAGCAGATTCAACTTGAGTGACGTGTTTATTCATTTTTGAGGGACAACATGAAAACATAACAGCCTTTTTGAAGGAAATGTTTTGATTTCATGCAACAAAGCCAAGTCTTCATGGACAATCCCTTCGAGGGTGTAGAACTTTCTCGTCATTCAACCATCTTATAAAATGGCTTCCCTCAGATTTACTTCCTTACCGCTGTTTGCTGTAGATCCATTCTGTGATTCCTAGCGAAATTTCCATAACGAGGTGAAAGCTCTTCATGGTGAAAGTAGAAGCGCAAACGCATATGTCAAGATACCTGTACGGTAAGTGCACGGCAAAGGAAAACATGTTTATGTAGGGCCAAATTACGGTAACGGCAAGCGGGGCGCTACCACCTATATGGTTCGGAGACCAAATCCACTATCGACGATCGGTTAGGCCAATCATGTCTACCATCTCGGGTACCCTCCAACTGGATTCAGAACTGTATAAGACGGTAAAGTATTGAAGGTATGAAGGAAAGGTGACCTGTGTGTTACTTGGTTGCCCCTTGGAACTTACTGTAGTGACCAAGTACGCATTTAAACGCCGCCGAGATGGACAGTAATTCACCTTTTTGGACGACTATAGAATTGGCTCAAATCTCTCCAGCGGATTCTACTGTCCAGCTCCGCCAAATGTCTCAGTCTTCAAAGTAGCAACTGTATCGAAAGCATAAAGACCAAAGCATCTGTGCGACAAAAATCGCAGAACGTCTTCGATTCCAACAACAGTCCCACTTCACTGGTATTTGGCAAATGACCAAGGCGAGGGAAGCTCAATATGATATTCGGTTTTGGTGTAGCAGGGGTTGCAGCAGATCTACGGCTATGTAGGATTTCCTAACTTCTCATAAACCTAGAAATCCAGCCGGTAAACAATTCAGTCTTTTTTTATTACACTGAAATTCTGTCAGACCGATAAGACCTCATAGGGACGGAACACTTTGACTAATGCGAAGAATAGCTAAATACTTACCACTACAGGGTGCGCCATAATTATGGTAACAGGAGTGTTGGGCTACAGAAACCACAGTTCATATTGATACATGATGAAGCTGTGTGGACTATATACTAAGCATCGCATCTACAAAACGAACACTTGGTCATCCTATATAACCGTCTTCTGTACTAGTTATAGCTCGAGAACGTTTCGACTCTTCATCGACGGTGGCACGCAGAGCTTCTTGAGGAACTCCAGCTCAGGCTTTTTTCAGTGATTCCTTATGAGCAGCAACAGTAGTGCATTCTGAAGCGCAGGCTTCCTTCTCCAGTATGGACTATACCTAGCGATCCATCTCACTGTGGTCCAGGAGATTTGTAGGAGGACTGCAAGCTGGGATGGAGTCGCGAACATTTCCTCAGCGCCAGTCTTAATATTTTCCCATTCATGAGCAAGTGCGTCGTAGTTTTTAAATCGTACCCCTCCGAAAATCTTTGGCCCTCAGCTGCATCCTCTCAGGAAAACCCTTCTCAACGAGGTTCTGGTTAAGTTTTGTACTTTTCTCGACCAAAATTTGCGATATCGATGTGGTGGTAGAGATTCTAGCAAAAACCATTGTAAAATAGGGAGAACGGCTACGAGAGGCGATCTGACTCTTTTCAGCGGCTTCAGCACTCGAAATGTGAAATATCTGCATACTTTGGGGTCTCAACATTTCTTCCACGCTGAACACCCTTTAGTCAAAAAAAGGTTTGTGGAAGCGCGTGCTGCCCGCAAGCAGCGCACGGAATTTGTTTTTTCTCACCAACTTCTTCTCGTCAAGAAGCTCATAAGGCTTTGGAATCCTATTTGGATACATTAGTATCTACTCGGGGTAGACTCTCGTCATCGGAGTAGAGCGCACAAACAAATCGGCAGTCATTTCTCTCGCTTTCTGCAGGTTCCGCAGCGTATTCCTTCCCAAGCAATTCTATTCGGAAAAGAAGCTGTATATGAGACAAGGCGGCCGTTTTGAGGTTTGTCATTGACCTGTCTACGCAAAGCGTTTCTAGACACTGTCCTGTGGGGAATGTTGAAACGAGCAGCGATCCCGGAAAAAAGACTCACCAAAGACGTGCAAAGGCGCAACGGCTGGTGGATGACTACGAGGCTCCACCGTTTTTCGGAATCTGTCGAATGGAGAGCACCAAAGTAGATATGTCGGCTAAGGTATATCGTGAACATAAGGGAAGGTTTAGATTTGGAGAAACCCTCTAAACAAGGAAATTACGGACGTCCGAAAAGTTGTTACCATATTTATGGCGCACCCTGTATACTACCGAGGATCCTACACATGCCATTCCACGAATTTCCTACTCCAACAGGGATATCTGCACACCACAGAGCTCTCCATCATTCATATGATCTGAAAGTGTTTCTGTCTCATGATTGCAAAAGTCCTCTCCGGCCGGGAATTGAACCCGGGTCTCGCATGTGACAGACGCGGATACTCACCACTATACTACCGAGGATCCAACCACCCACCGTTCATGACGCCTCACGACTTTCCGGCTGCAATTCGCATACGAGCCCACTCATCCCATTTCAACTTTCACCCGCAGATCATGGAACTTCGCCTACAAGGGAATTCCTAGAGGAATTCTCAGAGTAGGTGAGAATTTCTAGAGGAATTCTCACCTACTCTGATGTTTTGCATCCTCTCGCATTTTTCTCATCCACTGAACAGCTTCAGTGAAGAATTCGGATCCATGGGTTCTAAAGAAACTTTTTAAAATCAATTTTGTGTTCACATCGGCTTGACACTCTTTCTTTTCTGCTGCAGAAGTCTATGAACTTGGCACAATTACGTAATTTGCCTTCGCATAACTTCCTTAACAGGAACAGTTGCTGTAGAAACTGAATAACCAGATGACCATCATCTTTGTCTAATTATTAGGTTTTTTATGATTCTCTAATAGGTTCAGAGAAAATATTGAGAGAACTGTAATTTGCAAGGCCTACACTTTTAATTGCACATGTGGAGATAATTGAAATGAAAGTGAATACTTGTCAGATATCCTTGATGACGCCGATCAGCGGCATGACGTGTCAATGGCTTTCTCCAATTGTACAGAGCCAATTCTCTTGATAATCTGTTAATTTCAATTTAGATAATGAGATTCACTTGAAAATACTCATCTGAGGGAGTTCCCAGAAAGTAACTTCCTTGCTTAATTATTTGTTCTTCTTAGGAAAACGGATTTTTTGAAAAGTTTGTCTCCTCTAGCTCATTCTACCGGCTACTGCTGGACGGACTCACATTTCCTTTCGTTGGCATCAGCTTTTTTCATATCCTTTTTCTTCACTTCAAAACTTTCGGTACACCACACTTACTCTTTTCGATCATGTGCTTCACCGTGACCACCGAGATTTTTGATATCTCTGAGACCATCAACATTTTTTTCCACGAGCGCCCACAGTACTATTTGCAATTCACGAACGTGCTACATGGCGTCAAACAAGAGCAGCGAAAAGCTGCTTACCACCTTGTACAACTATTTATCTAACTCTACCCACATCTATCTGACATTTCCTCTTTCGGATTTACGACCGGAATCGTATTGGAGCGATTATTGGATGAAGAGTAGTAAAAGATTAACTTGGCTCTATGGATACATCGGTAATCACTGACTAAACTGGATTCCTTCAACCTGTAGATAATCGGTTATTTTACCGCAGGCGAACCTTACCTTAAAGGCATGTGTGCAGCTTTCAAGAAATGCTCGGATTTTGCCGGTTTTCGCAGCTTTCCAATTGCCCTATAATTTAGACTATCATCCACGACTCTGCAAGCCAATTTGTCTGTCTGCCTAAGAATTCCACAATCAAACCATGTACAGGATCTAAATATCAAGATCTAGATTTACAGAGACCATTTCCCATCCTCTGATGAGATAGACTCGAGCCATTCGTCTTAACCTTGTCCAAGACCAATTCAGAAGCTGTCAACGGCAATCGCTTTCGTCATGGTCATCGGGTAACCTTAGCGCCAACATGTATGTACCTCCTGCCTTACAGAAGGTGATAGGTGACGGTGGTGGTAGAACATTCAAGATTACCACCCACTCACCGGAATACCACTCCGAATCTACCACTTGGAGCAATCCATTTATTCACGTTTTCACATCGTAAATTGGGAGGGTGAAATCTTCGATGTTCAATCCGTCTTCACGGGAGCTCTTGAATGGCGAACTTGATGTTAAAACTTCCGTTTTCCTGATTCCTACTAGCTAAAACAATCCTTATGCGGCACCATACTATCCGGTGAGTTATGGGGCTGCTGCTTCGTCGTATACTAGTAAAGATTACGAACGCAACTACTGTGGAAGTTCCATCTGGCTACAGAAAGTTATGTAGGAGTTTTCAAATAATGATAATATCTATGAATACGAATATGAATGAATACATGTAATCACTCTGAATATGCACTGAGGGAATTTCTCCAAAGGAGCGTGCAGGCAAAAAACGCGCTCAGAAAGGGAGCAGGAAATCCTTTCCGACCGACGGGTCCGCAAACTGGATTCCTAATATCGCAGTACTGACTATTGAAGGTGGTTAGATGAGACATTCTGAAAAACAGTAATCAACATGGAGTCCATGCCGACCGAACCTTCATTTCTCATGGGGTAGCAGTACAAGACTTGTTTGACGAGCTGATTGGCATGAACCTTTCTACTGTTCTTGAGCGGTAGAAAGTAGCACACTTACTCAGACATTTCATCGACAGTGACCTCCAAATTACGATTGAAGGTTAGTGAAAACAGTATACCGAGATTTTTAACTCTGCATACGCCTGTAACAGCTCATTACAAAGCTCGCTGAGATGTGCAGCAGAGTCAAACACGGAACTCATCAGCTAGTCGTCCCCTGAATACCTCTGGGATATGCAATCCACAAGGATATTCGGATTCCACTCGGGATGGACAATGAATTAAAGTCCTAGTGCATTCTGACTGCTGGTACTACCATAGCTCGGAATGGTGTAAAAACCGGTAGTACTGCACTTCTACTGGTTTGGCCCGTCAGTACATTCATCAATATTGGCTTCGGATCTGAATAATCTACGCCCACTAGACATTCATTGTACTGAAGCACTACCTAAGAAAAAAATTCGGGAGAAAAAAACTGAATGTAACGCTACTCCCCATGATTGTAGGAAAAGTCAGACCCCTTATCACTCGAACAGGTGATACCAAATTGGTGCAAAATCTGCGAAAATAGTACGCACAACAAGTTGACGAACCTTCTTATCTCCCCTGGTTCAGGTTCCCTTATCTATGACGTAAAAAGCTGGGACCATACAGCTCAAGCTGCCTTTTCAGATCCCTACGGCACCAGGCTTGGGATGTTTCTTGAGGAAGCACTTCTTCCTGTAGACGAAGCTGAGCAACTCGACAGATGGTGACTACAAAAATCTTGTCAGCTGAATCAGCAAACACCTTTTTTCTGCTGCGTTTCACACATCGTCGGGGACGGGACGGAGTGATAGCCGCCCGCAGCTTCGGACGGTGCAGCCGATGTTTTCCCGATCTGTTGTCGCGCCCGTTCTCTCATACTGTGTTGGTGTTATCGTTTCATCTCATCGGGGTTGAAGCTCTGACGAGCCACGAAGTGTTCTCCCCACCCACCCACACTGATCACATGCTTCCTGAAAATATCATCAGAACGATTTTCACCAGCAGGAAGCGATTCGTTTCATTTTCTCGTTGCTCTACCCCTTTACTGAGCTTGATTACTTACTGGCTTGAGCCCCCAGGGTACGTACCTCTCGGGCTTAAGAGATGATCCAGCTGATAGTTAATGCTCCTTCTCTGATCGATACTTTGCTCCTTCCTTCCAAGCCTTCTCATTAGCGATGGGAGAGTGCGTGTAGGTTAAATTTATCATGCAATCCATATGAATAATTGCATATATGACGCTTCTGGTTAGCCAGTTCCCTACCACATCCCCAATAAGTCGCCCCCGAACTTCCAACGTCTATACTTTCTTCTTTCAGAGGTAATGCCTACTGTTTAGACATCACTGAGTGAAGTTCTTGGTGATCCATTCATCAGGTTGGTTCTTGCCAATACTTTCCAATGCACAGTTCCGCTTTTGAGGATGTTCTGGTCGTTTAGAGGTTATCCAGGCTTCTTCTACGAATGTCCGTGACCAAATCACTAAATCATGATCGTAGGTGACTTAGATTGAGCATCATATGCCTGTGAGTATTTTCTCTGTTTTTAGAGCCGACGGAACATCGCGATCGCCTTTTCATCGGTGAAATCAGACGGGATTGGGAGCCGAAGAGAGTAGAGGTATTGGCACTAACTGCTCAAGAAATCTCAATTTCTGAAAGTAACTTTGAGACGAGGTATAACAACCATTTTCAGTCGTTCCTGCGGGCAATCCTTCCAGATGCAACCACTATCGATGCCTATGCTGAAGGAAGTCCTCTGGTGCGGAATCGAGGTTTCGCCTTCGTTAGTTTTGCTGATGTGGGAGCGGCTGTACGAGCGAAGGAGAAATTGCTGAACTCTCCAATAAAGGTTCGACTTCAAAATCATTCATGACGCTTTCTTCCCTTTCTGCTTACATGAATGGAAGCTGGATAATCCTCACGGAAGCACCCTTCGTCACGAGTGTCCGTGTAACGTTGTGAATTCTCCTAGCGACACAAGCACATGCTTCTCTTTAAAGAGAGCCTTAGTAGCAGGACTTAGTAGCAGGAGCTGCTCCAAGAAGAATACGCAGAGATCGCTCTATAACTTCAAAAGAGGACCTTGGGAAGTGCTGTGGATTGTGGGTATCAAAACCAGGACATATGACCACTCACCAAAATTTGTTTATAAATTTGTCCCATAAAATCCGGCCTTGCAGCTCTCACACGGCACTACTAAATGAATTTTGAATCCATGGAACACTAAATCACTCAGATTTCTCTGTGCAGCCAGCTGCATGGCGCATCCTGAAAACGCTTGGTCAACCCATAACGGACCAGCGGTAATTCCCACCCTAAGTTGCCGTGGATTTTCATCTTTTCAAAACAGCGTGCTTCCAATTAACAATTACTGACTTATCCACAACTATTAATATTCGTAAGAGTTAAAAAAAACAAAAGACCAGACAACTCAGAGCTGCTTAATGGGGGGCTCGCTTGATCCTTCAACTAATATCCCTCTTCATCAGTTGACCTTCTTATGAATATTTGCACAAAGCAACATTTCATAAAGGAAAAGATAGATGTTCGTTTAAATGCAACAAAAAACTAGAGTCTACACAACTTCCTCGGCTGTTCACACTCGTGATGCATCCAGTGCTACAGGATGATTGTGATGGGGTGATCTTTTTCCATTAGGATAACTGAGGTGACATTCGTTCACGAAACTCTACTCCTAGCTCCTAACAGTAGAAAATTGTTCTTCGGTAAAAACTGTATTCCATCAGCTAACAAAAAAAGAAATGACAATTATAGATTAGTGAGACGAAGCGAGTCACATGAGGAGCGCTCAGAAAATATTATAATCTCGGGGATTTTCTAGATAAACACGATTACTTCCTTGATTACCTAACTACCCTCCTCACAATCTGCCTCAGTGGCGTAAACTCTAGGTGAGCATGACAATTATGAGACATGGTCAGAGAAAGAGCGTTGTATGAAGTTCATGATTCCCACAGATGACGGAGGTGGGCATGGCTGATTTGCTCGAAATCATGACAGTCATAATTACGAGAACTTCGATGTTCCTTCGAGGGTGGCGATGGGTACCCGAGTTCTCACTGTTTCAGTCACGCACGCGACAGTAGTTTCGTATAATTACTGTATCCTATCTATTAACAATTCCCCAGGAATTCGAGACTATACCCCCACACTGTCGCTCCGAAACGTGGCAAGCTCGCGAGCGCGGTACACTGCCCAGGTACAAGATCCCAAACTCGGCATCCGACGCTCCTTGATGGCATCGGTTCCAAAAGGGGATCCTCCGAAATAATCGAGCAATTACGTGAATGTCAAAGACAAAAAGCTCCAAGCGACCAAGTTTGAAGTTGCGGATTAGCACATAACTCTACCTCACAGAAAACCTTCATAAAACTCTGGGATTAACCAAGAAAACTGACAAGTTTTTCTCCTAAAAAGGTTCTCTTTTTTTCAGATGGGAGGGCGTGTCCTCACGGTCGACTGGGCACGAGCTGAACATACCGTATCGGCGGAAATCATGAAGACGGTAAACGTTGTAAAGCTTTTTTTTACCTCATCATTTAGAAGATTTTTCACATTGATAAAAATCCTTCCTCATAACCTCACAGTCATTTTGATTTCAGAATGGAACCAGTTAACGAATAGGTACGTTTTCATAGATATATGGTAATGTGTAACTCGTGATCTACGAAAAATCGATTTCAATCATTCTACTTCACATTCCTACAGATTGGCTTAAATTTCCTCGAACAAAGCCGAAAACAATATTAACTCAATCCGCGATTTCTAGGGCATTCCATACTTTATACTTTTGTCCTCGGTGCAGTATAAGTCTGGTTTCATTTATTGAATGAGCAGCAGATCGATACTCGCCCACACCTTCCGTTCCCGACGAGAGTAGTTAGTCATTGGGAGAGCGCTTTTGTAGAAATGTAGAAGTATACTGTAAAAGGGCGATTCACTGAATGCAAAAATAGGAACAGAACTGAATATCAATGGACCAAACCGGTGCTCCTCACAGTGTGGCAGCGAATAGGTTCTATCACTCCCAGATTCCAGGAGGGAAAAGAAAAGGAGAAAAAAAGAGTTTTCTTTTTTGTAATCACATAGACAGACATAGAGACATCTAGACATAAATTTCAAAGCCTGAATAATCAACGATTGGGATTTCTCATGGTGTCCAAGTGATTGGGAAAATTCGTTCACCCTTTTTCATCCCTAAACAATACTTTTCATTTGCAGATCGCAAATCTATTCATCAGAAACATAGCACCTGGTACATCTGAGCTCGCTCTTAAACAACTTTTCGGAGGTGAAGAAGCGGTGTGTGTTCTTCTTCTGTTTCTATTTCGGGCCTAGCTTCCATTCCTCCCAAGATGTCGGCTTCACAAAATTTCAGGACTAGTTCTGCTGAAAAGCCAAATATGGCTGAAGTTCTATTCCAGGGTGTTGCACGAGTGAAGATTCAGCGAACTTACGGATTCGTGCGATTTCACAAACGAGCCCAAGCTGAAGCTGCAATGGAAAAGCACAATGGTGCTGTACTGGTGAGTCTTCAGAGTCCGAGACGCTAGACTCGAGCGTCATGCCGCGCGCCGCTCGGGGTAGAAGAAATTCCAGGAAAAGAGAATAGATTATTGTAGCGTGCGTGTAGGTCAAATTTTAAAGGCAACGTTTAACGATCGGTGGCAATCGAGTTAGATTTGAATGAATGCGTCCTATTTCTAGGGAGGGAGGGGGGAGAGGGGGGGGGCAGTGAATCAGTGACTAGGTGGTACCTTCTCCCTAAAAATCGCGTCGCCTTCGCCGCATCCGTTAGCAAGCAGTCGTGTGCCACGAAGGGAGAGGTTTGAATACCGAGTGAAAGGACACAGTAGCCGCCGAGGAACCACTGCCTTCCCGTGGGAACTCGGGGGGGGGGGGGGAAGTACCGCCATCCGATTGAGCATGGTTCAGCAAGTCGATGCATCGAGACTACTGTCAAAGGCTGACATCGCGAGGGCCACCGCGAATTCGACTATAACTTTTCCCGGGTCTTACTACTAATCTTTCTCGAAAGGCTCTTTAAAACCTAAAGATACTACTTCAGAATGGCAGTCGTCTGGAGGTGTCGTGGGCTCGTCCTCCGCCTCCTGGTCGAACCATGAAGAAAACGCCTCCGATTGGAAAGCACCGATTGTTTACCATGAATCCTCAAATAATGCAACAACCAGTGTATGCTTTAGATTTTCAATTTTTCTAAGTATCTAAAGTAAATCTTAGTAACGGGGAAATGACCCATGAAAACTCGTACTACTTGTCCATTATGCCTAGTTCGCCTGTTGTCCCATTGATCATCGATTTGCTCGCGCGAGCACCAGAGACGTCTCCAGCTGTCCCTGTCGCGAGCCAATGTAGCCCGGTAACCTTCCCCACTCGAAAGACGCATACTATTCCTTTCGTTCAGAGCAATAGTAGGGAGTCTTTGCGACTTTGTCTTCATCTGACCTGTGAATTGAAAGATCCTCTCCATCAAAGCGCTAACCCTTGGAACTCCGCGCTAACCCTTGGAACTCCTCATTTCAAAAGGAATGGGAACACTTTTATTGATTCGCAATGCATTGTTCAAATTTTTAACGCCCTTTTATCTTTTGGTTGTACCAAGGGATTAACTTGGGTCCAGTAGCTGACAATGAGGAGATATGATTGTCCCTTTTCCCCTTGGCCCCTTCCTCAATTGCTCTCGTTCCTTTTTTATACAAGTTTGTACCCTTCGGTGGACTTGAAATTCCATGTGTCCGAACTCTGTAAGTAAAACAGGTCAGTGATAACATGAGATCTTACCAACAGGTTTATGAAATTCATTGGTTTAGCTCAGAACGACCAAACCAAAGGCCGGAAGGGAGTACTTTAATGAGTCAAATGGTTCATCTGTAAGAAGCGTGTTCCATCGATTTCAGTGCAACACATGGTTTCGAAGGACTTCCTCTTCTGCAAGTCGAAGCGCCTTTGTTCACATCTCCAGTTCTCGATGTACCACTTCTCACACCCGCTCAAACACCAGTTTCAACTACACCGGCTGCTTCATCGATGCCACTCGTCTTTGTTCCTCCACCACATCAGCTTCCAGTGCCTGTGGGCCCATTTCCGGAGCAGTCTCACTTGATCAAGGCAAATATTTTTCTGTGCTGAACGAAGCTTGATTATTATGAAAATTGAAAAGAATTGTGGAAATTTTGAAAAATTCGCAAGAAAAAGGGGAAAATGAAGTTTTAAAGAGCTTCCACCTTACTTTGCCGAATTCATGACATTTTCTATGGTCACTTCGGTCCAGCTATCCAAGACTGCTTCTAGCTCGTTCCAATATTCCACACACCGTTCTTAGAGCCCTAAGCTTCAACTTATAGGCACCTCACTTTCACAAGAAGTTTCAGGTGTATAGCTTCAGTGAAATAAAGGTGTTATGGGGCAGATTAGGGCGAAATTGAGAACTCTTAATCCACATTATAAGAACTATGGTGCTCTGAAAATGAGGTTAGAAAAGGGTTTGTGCGAGATTTGGTGTCTGTAACCATCTGGGTGCCTCTCACACGGGCGCACTATTCGTCGGCGTCCTTACGCGCTTCATTGTGAATGTACAACCACTTTATATCACGGCCACTTTTGGGTGTGTAGGTAGGCCAAGCTTATCTGGTCGTCCCCTGAGAAGAAGGAACAATTTTTACTTTTTCAAATCGTTCCTTTAATTCTGCCTCTCATCCACTCTACACTCAACAGCACTGCAGTGTCCTTCTAATTTTGAGAGTCCTAGGGTAAACGATCATTTTTAGTCAACTCTTTCAGAGCGATCTCGTCCGAATTCTGAAAAGACGATCTTCTAGTGTTAAGATCCCTTCCTAAGCCACTCGGTCACTTGAGTTCCGATCATTTTTTCCTCATATCCATGACACGAACAACTGTTTTTCAGTCGTTCTCCGAGCGAGTACGCAATCATGGATTGGGAGATGTTCGCGTAATCACATCAGCAGTGGTAGTCAACAATCTCATATTCTACGTGACTACGGTAAACAACTTGAGAATTCCTTTTTCGTAATGAAAAAACTGTGCTGTGCTTAGCAAAATCTATCATGCTTCATCTTTTTGTGAGTGGTGTTGTGGCTGGTGGCGTTCTATCACACAAGCACTGTCCAGGGATCGAATCCCTCCCGGCTCGATATCCGCTCAGACTTACCAAGCCTCCCATCACTTCGGCGTCGATTAATTGGAACCAGACTCGTCTGGGAGGATAAAAGCGCTGACTTGTACATCAGCTGGTCACTGTTATTTATTGTATAGGCCACATACGCATTCAAACACCTCCAGGATTCTGAATGGAAATCGAATACGGTGGCGCGCCCCAAACATGAGGACCAAAGACTTTATCCTCTCTATATTTTTGTAGGCTTTATTTGTTTTACCAAAATGTACTTGTTTTCAGATACTGGTGGGCTATGTTCGCCTTGATGGTCCGTTGGCTCCATCAAAATCAGAAGCCGAACAGAACGCCATTGTATTTGCCTCCAATTACCTGAATATTCCAATATGTTGATGCCTTTGATAACAGTTTAGAAACCACAGATATTTGAGGGTTCTGAAAATCACAGTGCATTAACTTTGTAAATTTCTAGAAAACTTCCGTTACTGGAGAGCTCTTATGTAGTTATTTGTTGTCATACTTATTTGAATACGAGGTAAGAGGTATAATAAATATTCTTCAGAACATAAAGATTGATTTTGAAGGAATTCCTTGTAACTACTGATCACTTGGAATAATTGAAATCTACAGCTAGGGCTTGGAAAGGGCTATCGGCTCCCACTAACAAAGAAAGATGGAAACCACTTAATAAGCACTGCTCTACTGCATAGGTCCTAACCATGCCTAGGTAAAGTCGAACAAATAAGTACAAAAAGCATTGCTCTCAATTTTTATCTTATTACTTTGTCCAACCCAAAATATTTCAAAACTGTTGAGCATCGGCTAGAAACAGTTTTGACCCCAAGGATCTCAAAGCAGCTTCCACGCCTCACTGGTGCCAGCTCGGGAAAATGGTAGCAGTAACTCATAAATAGTCTAGGAATGCAGCTAAAAACGATAGGTCGAGTTGGACTGAGGATAGGCTCCCCTGTACCCTTCAGTCCGAATATCCTGCCATTCGATTACATGTTGTTCTGACCCTAAAACAGTGACCTGCTAGGAAACTCCTTGACAAAGATGAGGACTACCAACCAGCTGCCGAGTGATGATCGCTCTATTTCCAGAATACGGTATCGATTATCAGATGTTTGGGTATCGATTGGTGATCTATTAGGCGATAGTGAAGTTCCCACAATATTCGTTAATGTTTCCCGTTTAATCAGAATAGGACCTATGGAATGGGCCTTTTGAGCAACGTTATTATGCCAAGGTTTTTTAATAACGTTGCTCAAAAGGCCCATTCCATAGGTCCTATTCTGATTAAACGGGAAACACTAACGAATATTGTGGGAACTTCACTATCGCCCATCAGATCACCAAGGTTAGTAAGGTTCGGGAAGCTAGTAAGGGGCGTTAACAGGGAAAAGCTGCCATGGAGGGGATTGAGGCCTAGGGCTAGTGATTCTGGTTATGCTGAGGAAAATAAGGATTCAACGTCTTTCTATTACTGTTTTATATTAGTACTGTCGTAGGAGTACCCACATAATTCGGTTACACAACCATTTCAGTAACCACTTTATGAATCCTGCTACAGTAAAGATTTGGGTACGCAGAGAACTCTCGATCAGGTCGCATGCCATCGCATGCCTTGGCCCTGGTTTTGGGATAGTGACGAAATCGTAACAAACATCTGCCCTTTACCTCAGGCGTGGGTGCACGGCCCACTCATAGTGGCACTTGTCGCGCTTGAATGCTAATTTGCTGACATTATCAATGCTTATAACTTTATGTTAACTATCAAGTGGTTCCTGCGCCACTTCTGCTCGGTCAGACAGCAGACGGTCAAGACGCCCCGCCTTAATGGCTCGCCCACTCAATCTAGAAGGTTGCTCCGCTGGAAGTGCCAGTTGTCGCATGGTCGTTTTAGTTCGATGACTATTTCTAATCACAATTCGCCTGCTGCAGCTGTTTCTAGATCGTTCACGGGTGTCGAAATGGCAGGACTCAGGCACCTTGCCTTTTGAAATTTGCCCGAAACGATCCCGAAATCACTTCGATTCTCTTAGCATTTCCAGCTGTCCAAACATAACGGCATGTATTTGTGTTATGCGGTGTCCGTTCTTCTTTTATCCTTTATTATAAGTAAATAAGTCGTCTGAATTCTTTAAAAGCGGATCCATTTTGATGTTAATGATGCGTGTCAGAAAATGGTTTGCTTTCAGAATCGCTGCGTTATGCCCGATTCTTCTACTAAAAGTGCTAATGATAATCGACTTGAAGTGGTGGATGCGGACGTAGTCGAAACAGTTGAATACCTTCTAGAAAATATTCGTCTAGAACCTACGTCAGAAGGTAGCTCTAAAGATAGCACAGTTCCTGGCCCATCGGATATTCCAAAATCGAAAGATGATTCTTCCAAACCGGTAATCAATGAGATCATCAAAGAGGCTGTAAGTTATTCGGAAGTTCGATCCTACTTTCAGTGAAATTCCCTGTAAATGGGAATGCATCAATATTCATTTCAGAAACCTGCTGAACCGAGAGAACCGAGAGTGCCACCTAGCCTAGATGACGAGCGTGACATATTCAAGGTTCGATTTTATTTTGTAAAGTCGTACCCGCATGCATTGAATTTGAATTTTGTGATTATTTTTGTTATATTGCTTGATATTGAGTGTATCAGTGCAGAACCCTGAAGCTTTATTTCAATCTTGGCAGTTCGCCAACTTCTCGGTCTTGTTTTTCCCCATTAGGAGCTGCCCTTTTGTTCCGTTTTGCCAGCCCTGATTTCTATAAACATCGAAGAATAGCGCTTTGTCGTTGTTGGGTCTTCTGTTATTTCCTGTTTCATGTCTTTGCAAGCATGGTTCGGGCAACCCTTTCCTGTTTGTTTATAAACGGAGAGTAGACCTCACATTGAGATCCTGGGAACTATATTCATCTGGGTAGGAATTTCGTACCTAATTTCTTGAGCGGAGGGTCTTGAGTGGTGGTTGTCCCATTACTGATATCGATCGAATTTCAGCTCAAAGCCGTTCAATTCAACTCGAACAAAACGTCTATCGTCACTCAAAATCTGAATGGTCCGTGTCCGTTGATAGCTCTGGTCAATGTGCTTGCACTCAAAGGTTTAACCTATCTTTTCTATACAATTTTTTCTCCCTTTGCGGTCTATTATTTCAATACTTTTAAGGATTAACGAAACTCCCTGGAAATGGCCACATAACAAGGGACGCCCTCACCCACCTGGTACTTTTTTCGGTTCATTCTTAAACGTTATGAAAGAGAACAGAGAGATCATACTTCAGATTGCAGACGCTCTGCTCCAGATGCGGCCTAACAACATGGCTGTCCACGTAGAAAGTAATTATGATAGAAACCTTGACGATGTTATAAATCTTCTACCAGACCTAGGGCGTGGGTTGGACGTCAATGTCAGGTATGAAATATTCATGTCATCTGAGATGCATAGGTTTTTGCTATAAATAAATTGATTGGCTCCAATCTTTTTCCACTTTTATTCAATACTCAGACCAATCTCTATTCGTTCAGATTTCGTCACGTTACTGACTTTGAATTTACACCAGCTCTGTCGTTATTTGATTTACTTCGAGTGAACTTGTACCACGGATGGCTTCCTGATCCTCAATTCGTGGAAATCAGTACGTTTTACATCGCTCATTTGATTGATTATTTCTTCCAAAGCATTATATTTTGTGTATTTTTAGGAAAAGCTGTTGGAGACTTAACCTACAACCAACTTGTGGAGCAAATATGTGACGAAGAGAACCATAATCGATTATTACTGCAAGAGTTTTTGGATGAGAATGTCACGCAACTGACTTACCATGGATTAATTGGTCTAATGGAGGCAATGCAAGATGGGGAGTTAGCGGTGTTGTTTCGAAACAACCATTTCCATACGATTCATAAGAGGAAGGTGGGATAATTGGAATTGGCTTTGTGTTCTTTTTATCTACGAATTTAGTTTTTATCAGTCGGACGTAAGTTCACGTGTCGAGAGTGCAAAAAACTATCTTTCTCGTGCTGTGACCCATTTCAACTTTTTTTGCTGCTCTACTGCGAGGGTCGGGAAATTACACCCGCGAGTGTTTCTGTTCTCTCTCCCAGTTTTTACATACCATTCTTTGAGCTTGGGCTGAATCCGGTGACCACCAACTCAAGCATATTCAAAACCCAATGCATTAAATATATACCTTCAATAATTTTTGTCTTTAAATTTCCCCAGAGGCGATATTCTAGCCTTATTTTTTTGGGACCTGTATCGTAATATGCTTGCCCTCCATGCCAATGAACTCGTTCATTGCTGGAAATTCTTCCTTATGGTGTGGCGCGTTTCAATCCCGCTCCTCTAGCGCTTCCACTCAAGAAAACACTGATAATATGTGTGCAGTAAAGAATATTCTTCCCTTTCTATATCAATTTTCTATTCAGGATCTGCTTTACTTACTTGTGTCTGATAGTGGTTATGTTAACGAGCCGTCTATTGTCTGGGAGTCCTTCAACAATGTTGACGGAAGTTCGATTTTTTTCGCGAGTGATTTCACTGTTGGTTCTCCTGGTACCAGTAACACAACAAATGAACCAATGGGTCCCTGCTCAACAGATATCGAGTGCGTTGTTGATTATGACCCTTTCGAATAACAGCAACAAAGAATTTACATCGATTAGTTTTAGCTTTTTACTAGCACAAGAGATGCAAGCTCGTGAAGAAGAACTCGCCAGAAAAGAAGCTGAAGAGGCAGCGAAACAAATGGCTTCAACGCAAAATCAACGCTGTGCATCTACCACTGAGGAGAGGTTCGTTCTGATTTAGGTATACGCATTTTTTACTTGCAGTTTCTTCAATTTAACCCTTTTGGCTGCTCATTAGGGGGCTACTATAACTTCCCGAGGGCGTAAGTGCAGTGCCCATGCAGTTTGGAAAACACATCTCCCGTCTATTTGAGGCTAGTCCCACGTTTCGTTCGTAAACGCACGTTATCGGTTTTAGGGCCTCATTTTACATTAGATTGACCTATGCATATATTCCCTAAACGCCTTATCGAATTACTGTCCTTGTTGCTTTTTGTGGTCGGTCACATAGCCCATTTTGAACCCTTTTACAAAGTCATTTTGCTGCGCCCAGAATGGAGGGCTTGTTTTTCAGTAAAACCTCACTTTGCTGTGTGACCACCTCTATGGTCCCATATCTCATTATTAAGAGATTTTTCTTCCGTACTCTTCGGACCAGATCCGATAGTTATCTTTTGCATTCCAAGTAGTATTTCAAATGTCAGGGTGTGTTGAACATAAAGCATTACTGCTTTTGGGAAATCGAGTTAGAAATTGAACAATAGCTGCCTGTGCTCCCACAAAGCATTATACTATGTTTCTTCCGTGCCGTTGTTCTCGCTTATACACAAAATCACAGGAACACTACCTTGAATTCAGTATCGGTCCTTATAAACGTGTCTTTTTATAGACATTCTGCGCACGAGAGGGCACCTCACAAGAGTAGCAAACCTGTTGCAGCAAACGCAGGGGCTAAAGATAAGAAGGTGGGTAATTTTACTCTTCTGAAAATTTGATAGAAACTTTACCCGTGTCTGTCATCAAATGGGAAATGAGGCCGTGATGGTTCTTACAATCCTTTTTGAGTTGTACAGCTTCTGAAGCACAGTTAAGACGTGAAAGTCACTATTCTTGTGCTATTTCGCCTGTTTCGCTGGTCTTTACTCCGTCTAGACGCCTTCATACTTCGCCCTAGCCGATCCTCAAAAAGTGAAAAGCGCTAAAAGAAAGGTTCCGGTCCCGAAACAGCGAGGCGGAACAGACAAGATTTATTACCCGAACGGCGACGTTTCAAGCATGACTCGCGTGAGTCATCAATCTTGTGACATATGTATCAAATGACGCCATCACCGGCGTCAACTCTGGCGCGTTTCGTCTATCGACTTTCGCCCATCGCCCATCAGCCAGCGCAAAGTATGGCGGGGGCCATTGAGAGCAACTTTTTTGCTCACCCGGTCATCTACAAATTATTTCCACACCCGGTATGCTTTCTTTCATTTTTTCTTCCCATTTCATATTTTCAAAGGGTGTCAGGTTTGCACGACCTTATAATAATTACCTGTAATTTTTTCAACTTTGGCGTTTCCGACTTCTTTTTCTGTAGATGTCGTTGTGAATGTGTAAAGAACCAGATGTGAAGGGTTCCATCTGACTTGCTGGAACGTTTAGAAAAATGCAGTATTTCAGTGTACAATATCGTGACTGCTCAAATTGGACGTGCTATTTTCGCTATGGCGTCATAGATGTTTTTGACCGTTGAAATACAAAAGGATGCAAATTATAGTCAGGCGGGGTCCCATCTTGTAATATTTTTCGATGCACATTTCTTCCTTTCTTAGAAGTGATTTTGATGCGGATAGTGACTTGTTGTGCTTTCACTGTAAGAGGTACGTTGAGTTTTAGTTAAATGTATGTTTTGAAGTGCCTTTACTTACCGTGGATTCTTGTTTAGTTGATTTTTTGTGATATTAGCTTGGGTTTTATGTTGAGATATAGTTTGTACACATTCCTAGTGCACTGTTTATATTTTCCATTTTGCTAGTCTTAATGTTGCCAATGGTGTCTGTAGGGTTTCCGAACTGCTTGACATTGAAAACTTTGACAACTTTCACTATTTTGACTGCTTCGTGATAAGTGACTTGTATTTAATATGAACTCCATTTAAGCGTGATAATTGTAGAACATTCTGACGGTCTACAAATTGTGTTCTTAGCGAAATGTTGCCTTATTGACCTTTATATTGACAATAAACTGGAGCCCATCTGTGTATTTCTATTGATAACAATGTGTTGCAATCATTCAAACATACCTGTTCAATGTTGAGACTACCCTTTAACCGGTGCTCCTGAATTATCCCAACGTAAAAACACAAAATGGAAGGGTATCGTTGATCTGGCGTTAATTACTCGGTTTCCGTTCACAATCGTAGTGACGTTTGAAATGGGTATTTAGCCTATACAACGACTTGCAGGGTTCTGTCAATATAGAAGCCGGTGTTTTATTCTCTCCGACGGGTTCCTAACCATTCACCCTGCCCGGAGGGGATGGAATGTCTGGTTGGATTAGACGCGTATCGATCCCACTTTTTGATCCCGGACCACGCATGTGGTATTGATGCCCCATTGAACATCCAACTTCCCATGTTATGCGGAGCAACAACAATGGGTGTCGAGTTTTGGTCTGGAAGAGTGATCTGAACTTTGCGCTGCACAACACTTCCCTACGATTTCTATCTAGAAGATGTTCTACTCAGCGAGTAGCGTAAGAAATAGAGCTGGAAGAGTGGGCTTCATATCATGGTTGCGAGCCGGCCCTAAAAGTAGGTTTTGGTTGCCTTGGTCTTACAATTTTCCTTGTTCACTCAACATTATCTCGTTATTAGCTGAGATATTTTGATGCCGACTAAGACATTCTAACAGCGTGGGACTCAGCTTGGTTCTTTTGAAGAGAGATACCCAAGTCCTATGTAGTTATTCCTGCAAAATAGGTAGGCTCTAATAGCGGGTTTTCTAATAAACATAGAGGGCAGAGTCAGCCAATTTATCATCCCAACTGCGATTTCTTCAATTTTCCAATCGATATGACTCATTTGCTCGCCTGCTTTATTTCAATCCTCTGAAGATTCGCATTGTGAGCATAAACTCAGTAAGCGAGCTATGCAGGCAAAAACTTCCAATCGCCCTTATTAGGAAGTGGAGGGTTTTATTGAAATATCAAATGTGGACGAAATCTCCCCTAACTTTTCATAACTGTTCAGCAGCAGTTAGAGTTTTCAGTAAGTAGTTGAATTTAATATAGTTTATTTAGGTATTTATGCCAAGAGATACAACAGGTCCAAGCCAAGTTGTTTGTCGTTATTTTGCCAATGGCTTTTGTACTCAGGGTGATAGATGCACTTTCTTGCATGTTCGGAATAGTCCGCCAGATCTCGTTTGTAGATATTATCAGCGTGGAAGGTATGGTTACTTTTTAATCTGATAAGGTGTTTGGCTTCTCCTAGAATTATACTTTTACATTCTAGAGGGCTTAAAATGATGATTTGCTACCCCGTCATACTACTCCCATGCGATGCGAAAACATAAGCTCGTTCGTGTCAGAAGTGAAGCGTTGTGATTGTGTATGCGTAAACACCGGTCTTCTAAGTTATGCAGTTTGACCACTTAACTTTGTTTACACCACCCATTCCTTCGCAGCAGCATGCGCATATTTTTACTTCGTTTTGAAGCTTCCATAATACTCACGATTTTTTCATTTTGTGTCATTATTATGATTTCTGAATTTATTTCTGCTCTTCGTTTGTTTAGAATAGTTTTTTACCGTATGATTTTAGTTGTCAATATGGCTCAGCCTGTAGATATGACCACATTCGTCCTAAACAAGGCGATGGTGCTAACGTAACAAATGGCACAGTTCCTTCCTCAAAACCCTCTACTCTTTTGCCTAAACCAGTGAAATTACCGAAACCAGGTCTTAACACAGATGCCGCAGAGTTTATTCCATCTTGGAAGCGTTCTTCGCCTGGTGAGGTTTTCAACTACGCTGTGATATTTCCGAAAACATTGGAAAACTTCATGATTGCTTAAGGAACATCGTATGCTGTAGCAGCAGGTGCGATAGAAAGTGAAGGCGCCAGCCTCCCTCTCTGTCCATATTTCGAAATGGGAGAGTGCAACAACGATCCGTGCCAGTTTGTACACGGTCTTGTATGCGATATGTGTTCACGGGCATGCATCCATCCGTATGATGAAAAACAACAAAAGCAACACTTTGCAGTTAGTTCGCTTCGCCCACATGTCCTATCAGGCTCAGAATAGAGTCCCATCTATTATAATTTTGTAGGAATGTTTACAACAGCACGAGATGGCCATGGAGCAAGCATTTGCCGAAGCAAAGAGTGTAGACAAATGTTGTGGAATTTGTATGGAGAACATTATGGAAAAAGTAAGCGGAGAAGGAAGTTCACTCGTTTTTACTTTGATTTAGTTAGGAATGTCTGTGGAGGCAATATAGGCAGATTTAGCGGACACAGTTAAGCATAGGTACTTTTACAGATTTTTTTGTTCGGCCCCAACCTCTTATATTTGTAGTGTTTCCTAAAATAGAAGCTCTATTCAGTCCGCTCAAGTGATTTTTCCAGGCACTCCGCTTCGGTATACTCGAAGGATGTCGTCATTGTTTTTGTTTGGACTGCATTCGAGAGTGGAGACGTAATCAGACCTTCGAGACTGATGTTGTGCGGTAAGGCAGACATATATTACGTGTTTACTGGATTCATTATTTACTCCTGTTTTCTTCCAGATCATGTCCCGAATGTCGGCAACATAGTAATTTCGTTATTCCATCTACTTTGTGGGTCGAAGATGAAGATGAGAAACGTATATTGTGCGAAGTGTATCGAAATAACATGGCCCAGAAGCAATGCAAATATTACAAAGTTAGTAAGCTTCTAGTTTTGATATCTTACTAGCTTTAGTGTTTCTTCTCGGCTCTAGACATATAAAGCCAGCGAATCCTTGTTTTACAAAATATTCCTTCAGTGTACTAAAAGCTTACACCTGAGCACCAAGGGTGATTGTAAAAGTGTACAACTCCATAAGATCTAGTTCCTTTTGTTCCAATTGTACCATCATCGTGTTCGTTACAGGAAGGAGTGTCTGCAGAAGGATGTCCATTCGGAAATAAATGCTTCTATAAACACCAGCTCCCTGATGGTTCCATAGACCCAGGTGAAGAACCTCATGCAAGGAAAAAACCTTTTCTCGCTGACTTTATTTTCAACAGGTGAGGTCTTATCTCTCTAATTTCTAATTAACTGGGTCACGCTTGTTCATATTCGCTCAAGCTCAAACCTAGTTTGGCTCACCTAATTTTCTGCGGGTTGCCAGATTACTTGCCCATTCGCATTATTTGTAGGTATTTTACACTATGAAGTATGTAGAGGTGAAGTGAAGCCAATTTTCTTGAGGTGTCTTTGCTCATAATTTTCTCCTTGTATGTGGTGACAGTATTCCTGCCCCCTGTCAAAACTCTATAATCTCGTTGATTGAGCGATTGAATGTTAAAATAATCCCGACTTCCATGTAGCTAAAGTGATAACATAATTTCACTATTCCTTTTTCGCAAAAAAAAAAACTTGTGCCGACATAAGCACAAAAATCATTTGAGTATGTTCTAGCTCGAGAACGGATGAGGACGATGCACTTGATGAGGTTACTGCAGCCGCACTGGATAACGAGTTCTATTTGAGAGATTTCTTCATGAGGTTACACCTTGAGCGTTCTTAGACATCAATTCTGCCTTCGCATTATATGTTGTCAAGTGCTGTTAGGTACATGTGCCAGTGATTTGAGGGGTTTAGAGGAATTGTCTAGCAGAGTTTCTGAACAACTGAGCCTCCAAGCTGTTTGAAATTTTGCGTGCACCGAAGGTAATAATAAATCTTTGCATTATTCACGCTTTTACGTTTTGATTGGTTATGTATGATCATCCATTATTTTACTAAGAATGCTACTAATGTTGTGCACATATTGAGGTTTTATGTTTGATTAACTCAATTGCCGTGATTGCTGTCCTATTCATCGCATGCTCATCGAATATTCGTCAGATGGAATCAATGCCTTTCATTTCAATATTGGAACACAGACTGTTCCGGGGGCCCAGACATGAACAGTTGCATGAATCACTTGAATTTTTCGTGATACAGACACCCGTCTGTTGATTAGTCTTCTTAATGTTCTCTCAGAAGATGTATATAACCTCTAGAGGACATATCGGGTTTTGTAGTGAATCCTGTTACTTCTATCATGGACCTTCTTGATAGTTTGAGAAGACTCTCAGTAAGGGATATTTTTGCGTTTTATAGGATGTTGCAGCTGTTTTTATGAGCCCTTTTCCAGATTTCTAGACCTAAGTGACCCCAATATGCTCGCGAAGCTGCAAATGTGATAGCACAGGTTTCTCCGATACATGTTTCGGTCTTCTTTTTCCTTTTAAAAATAGAAACCTTATGGATTTCCCATTCATTTCATTCGCCTTGAAAAGAACTTGGTATCAGTTCATGCTCAAATGGTGTGTATTAAATGGCTGTCGCAGATCGCGAAGATCATCTCGTCGTGATACAGTAGGACCTGCTAACCACCATCACTAAACTGACTAGCAGCAAAAGGGTCCCAGTTGACCTGACACTATTGGATGCCGGATTGCGCCATGTGTGGCAGTGCTCTGACGTTTTTATTCTGCTGTTTGTACTAATTACTGTTCCTGTTGAAAATTACTCCATCAGCGGCTTCTGAAGAACGTTTTCTTTTGAATCTGACGCTCCGTATGAATAGGTGCTTAACGCTTACTAATTAGTACATAATTGTAATAGCTTGGCAGATGCATTATAAGTTCCTTCTTAGATTTTCAGCGGCAATGTATGAGCGAGTACTTGATGAGGTAGAAGTTGCAAGGGATCTCGTTGATGCTATTCGTGCCACTACCGACGCACCATTACATGCTTGTATCGATGCCGCCAAGACCTGCATGACTGTTATGGCTCCATTTCTTCAGTGAGTTTGTAAATTCATTCGGAAATCGTGGCAGCCAAAAGATGCAAGCTCAGTGCGATCGTTGTCATTTACCATTTTCACTCTTGATTTTACTTATGGAACTTTAGGTTGGGAACCCTTCCAATTGAAGACAAGCGTTTTCGCAACATCGAGTTTTATAAATAACAGACAGTTGGTTAGGGGTGAGAGGGAAGAATATCAACTCAAAAAGAGTTTCATCACACTATGACGAGAAGCGGGTAGGTTGGTTATGAGTGGAATAACTTGCTCCCAACAAGGTCACCCGTCGTTTTGACCTCTCCTAAAAGGACTTAGGTGATAAAGATTTTTTACAATAGGATATCGTGATATGGTTAGATGTGGTGTAGTGGCAAGAGGCGCACTTTACAGACGCATGGTCAAGGGTCCAAATCCCGGATCCATATCCGCGTAGGCCAACAAAGCTCATGTAAATCGAATGCGTGGGCGCATTATCCTTTATCCTTTAGGATATGGCGATATAAGCAAGGGTTGTTTAGTTGTTTTGTTTCACAAGTTTCTGTTTTGTTTCACTTCTATATATCTCTTGTTTGAGAGGAAACGAAGGCTTTACACTCGATAGTTCAGAACTTTCTCTAGCCAATGTTGATGGGCCCGCTTGCCTTCATCTGTTCGAATGGAAAGGGCTCCGCACAGGTGCGGAAAATATGCATGCGTCATTGTTTCAGAGACGAAGCGTTTTCACGAATACAAAAAGCCGTCCGCGAATATGTCGTTTGTGTCAGCGATTGTTACGACTATCGCCTTCTCTCGCACATAAAACAACAGTTGGAAGGAATATTCAACGAAAAAGATGAGGTATGATGTTGCTTTCAACGTAATGGCTTCCTTGCATTTGCTCGAATACAGCGATCTTCCTCGAATTAAGCTCAGCTTCTCCAGCGAGCAAGATGACAACATACTCATCAAGTACCTTCGTGCATTCTCCGACTGCGCGGTATGGTTTTCATTGTGGTTTACTCTTAAATCAGATCACTCACTTCTTTTGAGCCTTTTCAGACGAAGACTGATTCAGCAGTAGTTTTGAAAATAATCACAGCGGACGATTTCGAATGGCTGAACCATCTCATCAATGTGTATCACATGGTTAGTGGAACGCGTCTTAAGTACTGCGACTATTAATATTATTGTAGTTGGAGTAAACAAAGATACAATTAACAAATAAGACTATAATAGATTCTACTGTTGCTTCATTTAGGACCAGAACGAAAGTGTCCGCTATGAAGGATTGTGTTGTATCGCTGCACTCGTCGACTCTTGTCGCAGTCTTATTCCTTTTCTTCTCAACTCACGACTCCCAGAAGTATTGGCTTCGGAGTTTCAAACAATTGATAATAACCTGACTGAATTGCACCTTATTGCCATAAAACTGCTCACGAAGATTTATTCAACTGATAGACCCCCTCCACTTAATCATTTCGGTAAGTTTTGAGGTTTATCGAAGTTGGCTCAAAGAGATCAAGACCTCATAAGAGTCATTGGCACATTTCATAGAGAGAAAAAGATAGGGAAAGATGGATAATGAAGAGAAAATCTTTGAAAAAGGGGTTTTAGTCTAATGGTCTTCGATGAAAAAAACGCGAACGATCTTTCCGTCGTGTGAGGGAAGGCATGGGGAGGCTTTGCACCCGTGCTCTTCTCCGAGTAAGGAGAGCACGAGTGTTCAGTATCTCCCCCTTTTGCTCCATTTATTTGAAGATCCACTTTGTGCAGAGTTGCCGTAGGGTGATAGCCGCTAGAAAAGTTCACGTAATTACTACTTCGAAGAGCTCACCGAGAAAATAAGTTTCCTTTTGTTCCACTCTCCTTTTCCCTTTTTAGAATTCTTCGATTGCAATTTTTGCATGAAAATAGTTGGGCAGTTGAAAGAACATCCGTCGGAGATATTGGATCTTATGGTAAACTTCAGCTTTCTTATCCCGGAAGCCTATAGTAATGCTGTTATCCTCGCACTCGAATCGAATCCTTGCCCACTTCTTGGACAGCTCCTGGTTAAAGCTGTAAACGAGGAAACAAGCGGTATGCCCAGTTGCTTTTTTTCCAAACAGAAAGCCCAGTTATTACTTGAAGTTTCAGATCGCCGGTTAAAATTTTTCATAGCTATTGCTGAACACGGTACATTGTATAAAGAACTATTTTACGAAAACGATCTCGATGTTTTATCACATGTTGTTGCAAGAGAACTAGGAAATTCTGATGATGTACAGGTTGGTTCGGCATTGCAATCGTGCGTACACTTTCATCCGAACTCACTACAATGATCATTAAGATTCGTTCCCGTTGCATGGAATGTATTGCCCGATTAGCAGAAACGGGTCATTGCGATCGTATGGTGCGAGAAGCCGTCGAAAATTCTGATTTCGACGAAGAATTGCGTTTGCAAACTTTAGCTGCCATAATTGAGTATCAGCTATGATTTTAGCTTTAGCTGTAGTTCATTAGTATTGCGAATAGGTTGATTAGATCGAATCCCGGTTTAAGTGTAAAGTAAGGTTGTGAGAAATGCTTGTCCAATGTTTATACAGGTTTGAATGCATTGCATTTATAATATGTACAATTTCATGCTACCCATTTTCATAAAGAGCTTTTAATATATTTCTAGTCATACTATAATCGTCTCCATCTGTTCGGTGGCCAGATAATATGTGTCGCTCGATTTTTCACTAGACCTCGACTTACCTAAAGCATTCAGTACACTCATATTCACTGGTAATCTTCAAACTGCTTGCTGGTAATTGCTAGAGCTTTTGCTTGTAGCCGCTTGTAGTACGTAGAACATAAATACTATTTTGCAAGAGCGGCAGTTCTTATGTTCGAAGGTTGGCCTAGAGCAGGAGTACGACATAATGCGAAAATGAACGGATGGGACTAATTGGGCTATGCTCCAAAATATCCGATGAGTCCCCGCAAACGATTAGGTGGGATGTCGATATTAAATATTGTTTCCAAAGTGGTAGGGAAATCGAGAAACCTGTTGGCGAGGTTTTTTTCGGGCATCTTACATTGCAATTACGCTGGTTATTCTTTCAGATACAAGATTAACCGATTTTCGGAAGGGCATGACTAAATGTAATATTTCAGTCCTGTCTCAGAATTAAACAGGGATGACTATAACAAGTCGAGAGAGGGCTAACGTAGGGGTGTGGTGTAGTAGGTACGAAATTGTCGCGTCGCGGTGAGAGACGTCGCGCGCGAAAGAATGTATCAGGATGCAGCAGTGGGTAAGAAATACAAGAACGAAAGTACTATTAGTAGAATTATGCATAAAATAATGATCGCATATCGATTGAGGTGTATGAAGAACACTAGAGCTGTAGTAAAGGCGAATGAGTGGTCCGCAACAGCCGCGTGCGGCGAATCGTTTAACCAAAATCGTTCCTAACGCCCGTCTCCCGCTAACGTAGATGTAGGTTTTTTCGCTTGACCCTATCATCGAACGGAATGGATTATTCAGGTTTTCATTAACTTTACGAATGGAAACGTTAATCAAGTTTATAGTCCCCGAATAGATTGAAAAAGACTCACTGGACCGTAAATATTGCTATCGTTTGCATTGACCGGGTTATCACTTTCCATCCAACAGCAGCCTTTAGGAACAATTAGCAGCTCATTCCTATGTTTTGGCCTGAAATGTGAAAGTGATGGAAATTTCTGGGAGGTTCTACGTAAGTTTTGGAACGTACATGACGAGATCGCCTTCCAGGCCTGATACTCGCTTGATGTGCATCATGTCGGGTTCTCGTGGAGATCTGAATTGCTGATTGCTCTCGAATTCTATGAAAACCCCAGAAAAATAGACTCACATAAAGGTGAGGATGTCACCAATATTTGGTGATCGAATGCCCCATGGGCTGAGCCAAACCATATCTCTGTGCCACCATCGTGAATCGGAACCCTCAAGTGTTGGCGACATTGACGCTCCTGTGACAACGGCTGGATGCCCCACGATGTCAAAGGCGGTCATTGCAACACAGACGCTCGAAGTGACGCGCACAGTGAAACGCAGCATTGTTGGGACGATATTTGGCTCTTCAAGTTAAAATGACACAGTTCTTTCCTGAGAGGATAAAGAAGAAGGAATAATTCCTGCAAAATGTGCAATGCACTGGACTCGCAAAAGGAAAAATACAAGCACATACAATCCGAATATGGCTAGCGGTTGTGAAGAACGGTTGGCTGCATTCATACTTTGCCTGAGTACATTTTCGGCGTTCGATCCGAGTGCAACGAAGGGGGCGTGGCTAGCGTATGTCGAAGTCACCAAAGTTGCCCGCCCAGTATGAATGCAACCATTAGCGCCGGCTGTGCAGTATGCGGATAGCGATGGTGATCAGGGAGGCCTCAAGGTTATCCTGGTAAGAAGGCGCAAGCGAGAGCAGCTAATCGGGCTGCCGGGATCAGAATACCATCATTACGAGCTTTATAGCTATTTTAAAGCCTACATGTTGACTTTGTGATTAACACGGGTGTTCAAAACGAAAAAAATGGAAAAAAAGCCAATAAATTCGAGTCTACGAAAAAAAGGACTCGGATCAAGCAAATAAATATACTAAAATATGTCATAAAATATAAATAAACATCAAGTTCCTAAGAGGAAACCAAGCAGGAATGAAGCTTCTCTTTCGTTTTGTTTCTAGAACTTCCAGCAACGTCGAAAGTCATGGGCAAATTTAATTCAAAGAAAGGACTTTCCACCTACTCAATAAATTATAGCCTCTTGCTATTCTCATGAAAATTCGTCGTTACCTAGTAACCCATTTTCCTTTGCATTAATTCATCTGAAGTGCAGTTTTCGGAATTATGGATAACATCGCGCCCTATGTTCCACTTAAAAAAGCTATTTAATTCAGTCTGAATCGATCCGATTTCGAATAAACTCGGAAAAGCTTCAAGTAGAGTAAGTAAACTGGCACTGGAAGAAGAGGAACATGAAGGAGAAAAACTTTGTATCAAAAAAACGCTAATTTAACCGAAAACGATAAAAGCAACATATGGAAGATCCTAACCACGACAAACCATTTACTGCATTAGTATGAGGTCATTATCTCAAGTTATGAGCTTCGGCTAGTTTTCGCGCTCTACTGATATTAGGACCAGCGCTGCGGTTGCAACGCGTGCCTCCGTGTGCGGTGACGCGCGATAGTTTTTCGTCGAACTTTGCCAAAAAACTTCCACGTCTTTTTCACTTTGTCGTTTTCGGATCTTGGTAGGTTGTATAGTTTTATGAATTGCTGATGTTTTCTGTTACTACCTATGCTTCGGCTTCTAACCAGAATGATTTGTGAAGGTGCTTTGTGCCTGAAATGTTAATACCCTCAAAATTCGGTTCATAGCTATGTTTTTATCAGTAGCTCTGGAAAGATGTACGTCTCACATGTGCAATTTCTTCAATTCGCTCGTTGCAGGAGATGTGGTTACTGCTCATTTGAGGAAAGTCTGTGAGAGACTCGTGTTAGTTATAAAAGTAATTGTGTCCTTTAGGATTTCTTACCGTCAGATTACAAGAAATATTTGCACTGCCGGGCGATGCCTGGATGAGGTCCGGTGACCAACTTGGTTCGAAAATCGAATGGGTGGGACACAAGATCTCATTATTTATTGACGAGCAAAATGGTTTTGCTACGCAAGTAAAGGCTCAGGGCGTGTTTTACCTTATGTTTGAGCGTCCACACTGTAAATAGCCATCTCTATTCCGACGACGTCCAACGATCTGCCTTTTGTCGCTCTCAAGTTCTTTTCCCCAATCACTGCGCTCAAGTGGGAAATCCAATAACCATAGTTCATGTCCGAAAGGAATTGGGATGAAGAATAACTAAACGCGAAAATCAGTTGTTAATTCTAATTCCACTAGTATATTAAGTGATGCTTTTATTTGAACTTTGTCATCTTGGCAGCCATTCCCAAAGGGGTTTCAAGCCCTATAGCAATAGAAACGCAATAACTTTTTTGCATATCAGTGTAGCAGATTAAAAAAGTTTTTCTAAGGGACTTGTTGTAAGATCATCAGTTTGGAAGATTCCCATTTATCTGTGAGCACTAGTTGCCAGGGAAACTGCTAGCATGTTTAAACTACCCAGGGACATTTCTTAAGTAATCGGGTTCCCTTTTGGAACAGTGAAGTTGAGAGAATGAAAAATGCAGCAACCGGCATTGTAGGTTTTTATGAGCTTTTTATAAAGCTACTTCCTCCGTTGTGGTATAAATGCTCAGCTTCGCAAATAAAATGTGTTTTGTTCGAATGTGATGAAAAACTCACTCCATTTTGTGCTTCTGAACTGATTTTCTTCAAAGGAATTTCGCTTAGCATCTCGGTGTTCCTGTTCCTCTGCTTTCTTACATTAGTTTCAATGATTACGCGTCTCAAAAAAAACTTTTTTCCGCGACCTTGTCGACCTACTATTTCGTACCCTCTATGCTTCGCGATTAAAACTTATGACCCAATCGGTTTTCAGCGGCAACATGACCTCCATGGATATGTCCCTCGATGAGATAATCGCTAAAAACAGAAGAGAGAAAAGAACAGGTATTCTCTTCTTTCGATCCATATGCATGTAATCGTAGAATATGTAAAATACATGTGGCGATTTTCAAGTAGAATTAGTAACTTTTTCGTTTACCTGAATTCTAGGAAAATGATACTTTATAGGTTTTCGCAAAGGGTTTGGAAGGAGTGGCCGATCCGGAGGAGGCTCAGGTGGACGTTTTTCCGGAAGCAGACCCTACAAAACGTATATTGACTTCGATGCTCCCCCTGTTCCTGTGCGAGGTCCCAAAATAGGAGGTAACATATATGGATCTGCTAATTCAGTGTTTTTGATACACCTCTTTAGGACCGAGCAATCCCAACAAAACTGTACGCATCAACATTTCGAATCTTGCACCATCTGTAGTTTCTTCTGACTTGGAGGAATTATTTGTAAACTATCGGATCGAAGCTGCAACCGTAAACTACAACGAGTCAGGTATTTCGATTGCATTGACTTAACTTTGCATCTTGCTCTCTTTTGATTACCTTTTCTCGATATTGTATTGACACGATATTTTTTAAAAACATTGAGAAGTTCATCCTCGCGGCTCATAGAATATTGCATATTCTGAATTGTCCAAGCAGCATTGTTTTTCGTTACCGATTCATGTTCGAAACATTGAACGCTAGTTTCTTGAATGATGGGAGAAAAGCGCGCATGATGCCAACTGAATTTTTAAGCATATAAATTCAATTATCTCGTTTTCTCAAAATATCGATATTTCTTAGTTTCATCGGGACCTCTTACTACTACTATTTATCATTCTTTTGCTCAAAGTTCAAGAATTAGTTCATGAGCCCTTGACTAAGCCTCTATTGAGAGCAAGAATACTTAGAGATTCCGGAGCTAGAGGGCTCTCATGGTTGCTATATTAGCATTATTCATAGTCTTCAGCAATCTTTTTAAGAAGTCAATGCATTGTTGTTGTTTCACTCTCAGCTTGTTAAGGAGTATCTGTTGGTACGGGTGATATCTATCTACGTAGAAGTGATGCGGAAAATGTGATCAACGATTTCAAAGGTGTTGCACTTGATGGACAGGTGAGCGACCCGAATCTTGAGTTAGACATTTAACACAAATATAATGGTTTTCTTTGCTTTGTGCGATATTAACCTCTTCTCAAAACCTGTTGGTCTTTGAAATGGCATTGTTTTATTGCTTGTGAAAACACTCGGATTATTTTTGTTTTTCTTGTGAAAATACTCGGATTTTTTTTTTCATTTTTTAGGTGATGAGGATGGTACTAGTTGATGGCAGTGAAGCACTCAGTTCGCGCGTGCAGTTAGCACCTGTCAATGGTGGTGGCGTGATAAAGAGCTTTAGGAATGGCGGTGAGATTTTTAAGCTAGTCCTTTCTTTCCTTTTTCAGTTTCATTTCTCACTGTCAGGCATACTCCTAAATTGAGATTTCCAGTTTGATAGTATACTTTAATCACATCGAGGTTTTTGCGAAGGGGCACAGTTATATGTTTCTTCTCTTAAACGAAGGGATTACAACGCATCGAAATGAGGTCGTCTCAGACCAAATGAATTGAACATCAGCTACTTTAGGAAAGTATAAAGGCCAAAGCTAATCTGCAGGCCAAATTTGGCCTGTAGATTAGCTTTGGCCTTTAGACCAGTCTAAAGTAGCTGATGTTCAATTCATTTTTATCCTCCTTGACAAATTTAATGGTAGTCTAATGCTAGCTAGCCTGGTACCCCCTTGGCTACTGCGCTGGGTGCTCGGAACCCGAGTGGCACCAGGTTTTACATGCAGGGAAACTACGAGAAGATTTCTTGTTATATGAAAATGTCGTTTATCCAGCGTTAAGAAATATTGTCGTTTAGTTTCATTATGTTTAGGTGAACGCCGAGATGGTAGAGGAAGCAGGGGCGGAGGATTCGGTCGCAGATCAAGATCGGGACGGAGGTATCCATTTAGTTTTTGTTGTGAAGTGTATATTCATGAGCTGATAGTTTACATTTATTTCCCATAGTTAGGTAGTAATTTTCTAATTCCTCTGGGTTTCTATGATATTGCAATTAGTTCTGTCTTGATCTTCGTTACAATTTCACTTGATATAAACTTCGGGTATCAAGGATTATCTCTGGACTGGAAGCATGAGGTTATTCCCCTTGTGGAAAAGTTTGGTCACCCTAGTTGCTTGCGAAGATAATTATTCGAGTACTATGTATGACATGTATTTTTTCGGTCCTAAGTAGCTCGCAACCTAAATAGAAAAGAAACGTACTCAAGCAAATGAGTCCGAAATTTCAACAGAACATGTTTTGTATATCACAAATGTTCTGGAGAGGCTCTATTCATAATCGTGGAATAGATGGATTTTCTAATCACCTCAGTTTAGTGGTTCGAAGATCAAACGAGAAGATTCTAGGGCAAGAATGACGGAGGCTGAGTTGGATGCTGAACTGGAAGCATATATGTCAAAGCCACGAGCACAGTAGCTTCGTCACATTAGCTTCTCTTCCTTGACTTGAACTCGAATATGAGCGGGACTGTCGCCCATCTTTGAATCTATACTTATGTTGTTTTGAGTTTATAAACTTGTATGATCCGATCTACGCCTGATACACAATGTTCGAGTAATGTGGAGTGGCTGCTTAAAGCTGTTTACAGGCGGATTCGTTTGCGTATTGTTGTACCTAGTAATATTGTTGCATTTGTTTGAAAAATAAATTATTTTTGTGTTGAGTGTTTTTGGTAATGAGAAACAGCGCTTGCAATGCCAGGACAACCATGCTTGTTAAAGTTTTTTTTTGAACTTTTTCGTTGAGACGTTCTACTTATTGTTATTCCGTTATAAAAATTCGTCTATTTTGTTGTAGGTAGTAATCAGTGGTTTAATGGTTTATTTGTAATGCTATAGCGTCTGGGATTTGCCAGAACCGCATCCATCGTAAGAAATGAACGTTCCGTCTCAGAAGAAGCCTGAGTCGGCTGGATTGTGGCGCTATATAGGTATGTGAGATTTTTTCCCAAATTTTTTCCCTATATACTAGTTTGGTATGCAGGTTTCTGGAAATCAGAAGCGGGTGACACCCAACCTGTTGTGGAAGTTATCGAAGCACCAGATTGGAAGGCTAATCTCGAGCTCAAAGGGGAAGCCGAATTGCCAAGAAATCGACTTCTCCATTGGGGTCCAATTGTTGCTCTTGGCATAACGTTTTATGTAAGTTCTGTGTTTGCCCAATGTGTTTTTTTTTTCAATTTGACTATCCTTTAAGTTGAAGTTTTATCTGAATTTTCCAGATAGGAGTTGTGTCTACATATTTCGCGGTTTTGTGGTGGCCTCTAGATTTTCTGGGAGGATTTCTTAATACGGCTATTTTCTTTATCTGGAATTACTCTACAATAGTAAACTTGACAAGAGCTTCGTTCGTTGGACCCGGTCACGTTCCGTTGAAGTGGCATCCGCATGAAGATGAGGTAGATTTTGTTCTTTTACAATTTATATAGAGAAGGTTGCGTTTGGTTTAAATTTCTCTTTTAATCCTGTGCAGTTATGGAGCTCCATGTAGGCTCGTTCTCTTGCATGAACTTTCAAAATAATCATTCCGCTGCCTTTCCGTTACTCGTCTGATTGGCTTTGACGTCGTTCGCTACGGCCCAACCATCTACTCAATTATTAAGCAACTACACAGCTTGCTTTTTCCAGTAAGATTGGAGATTTAGATTGTAAGCAGATCAATGTAACCAGAAGTGATCCTGACTTCATTTCTTGTTGTAAAATATTTATTGAAGCAGTGTTGTATCTTGGAGTGAGGTACGTGGCTCTTAGGCTGCAACTAACTCGTGGTTTTTTTTACGACCGACACTTAACTAATTTCTGAGATCTTGGTAAGAACTTGGTGTTAAAACTAAACGCCTTCATATTGAATCAATACTCCCGACTAGGAACCACGAACGTGGTCTTCCAGCATGAGTGTTTTCTTGATGTTGTCACCTAAAGTAGGTTGTTTCTCGACACAGTCGCTAAGTATGAAGCCTTTTTGTTAAGAAGATATCTCCAAATGAGCCTATCGACACATTATTACAATGGTGTGAACCATGTTCTGGCTACAAAGTGCCTCGTTCTCATCATTGTTCCCATTGCGGCCGTTGCTCAATGAAAATGGATCATCACTGCCGTAAGATTTTTTAAAATTCGAATTAACTTCATTAGATCAGTGGATCTGCCACCCTTACACAAATCCTCTCAAATTTACTATTGCTTTTTGTTGCTTGTTTTGGTTTTCACTGTAAACATTGACATCAGAAAGATCGTATGCTGTAGGGCTTTTTGCCATTTCCAACTTTCGAAGTGTACTATAGCATCACCTTTGGGAAGTACAGCCTTGACGACACGTGTGTAGGTCATATTCATGAGAGAAAATTCTGAAACTCTCGAATTAAGCATGGATTAACAATTGCGTTGGTCACCGGAATCATGCCTTCTTCGTTAGATTTCTGGTTTCCGCAGTGATCGGGTGTCTACATGCATTGGTGATCTTGATTGCTGCATTCTACCACGCCATCCATTTCGTGAGTTCTATGTGTGGTCTCCGTCTCACTTGATCTGCCGCCAATTTTCGAATAATTATTGTAAATATTAGATTATTTGTAACCCAGAACTTCTTTCTTCGCATGAGTTCTCTTTCTAAACCACAATTTGTTAGTTCCAAACAATAATCAACTTTTAGAATTATTATTATCGATACGGTGATGGAAGTGAACCGCTAATACCATTGACGTTCTGGTCGTTAATCGGCATGGTGATTGCCAGTGCCTTTGCATTCGGCGTTGTAGTTGGGGTCGGTGGCCTTCTTTACCTTCAGCTCAAGTATATCAAAAACAACAAGACGGGCATAGAAGAATATATAGGTAATTTTAAGCCTATCCACCTTCTTTTGCCTCCTGAACATTGTCGCTTTAGCGGCTTTAGTATTATATGTCATGGTGTTTCAGAACAGAAGGCCATTTCTTATCGCAAGGAAGAAGAATGTGACTGGGAGGACTTCACATACCCTTATGATCTTGGTTGGAAACGAAACTTCCGAGAGGTTCTTTTCTCGTGGTCTGGCGAGTAAGTGCCTCGTTGTATAAGAATGTGTTTTGAAATACATTCACTGAAGCCTATTTGTTCCAGAACTACAGGAAACGGTGTTTGGTGGCCGGTGCGAAAAGGATGTGATCAGTTCTCTTTATCGGTGAGTACCACGAGGTTTGGATAGAATAGCACACTTGCTGGTTAGGTACTTCAGCGGTTGTCTAATCCTTTGCCCACTTGCTCTCTCGTCCGTTTTTTGACCTAGCGGCGATAGGTCTTTTGTCACTGCAACTTTCCCTTATTTAGTATACCGATCTTAGAAAAGCCGCCTCCCAATTCTACACACTAGAAGCTCCTAAACTTGATGTGTTTTTGGTTTGCAAACTGGTTGTGAACTCGTTTGCAGTAATTGCGTGAATTAGTGTAGCTTCATTCAGCGTGAACAACTGCGGCAAAAGGCTTTGAAGCGATATTTGTCGCGAATCGTTGCCGTGCAGAAGAATTTCCGAGGAGGCATCTTTGGTTCAGTGTTCATTGGTTGTCGATTGTTCATCTGCCAACCCATCAGTGAAGAACCTCGTCTCAAGGTAAATTTCTCAAATCGTGCTCATGGGATGAATCAAGTTGACATTGAAAGGACGAGAGAGTGCTATTGAACTTGCATTGGTCCTGCTCGTTCATATATGCAAACAAAGGTGTTCAGATGCAGAATGCAGGGTTATAAGCAGTGCCCAATTGACTTTTACTTAAATTTATTCTTATTTCAATTCTTATTCAATTGTTAATGGTCAGAACAGAGCGATTTTTTGCTTGCCTGCAGCTCTTTAGCGATTTCAGTTTTCGAATAGCCGTAGATATGCCAGGTGTAGCACAAGCAGTGTTGGTATAGGATGCTTTCTGAATGTTCACAATTTTTTCATCAGCCTTAATTGGCTGGACAAAGTCGGTTTGAGATGATCCTTACTTGAGGCGTCATCTAAAATCACTAGGAGATACTCTGAGAGTTTATAGGGGTGGCAGTTGAGACAAGGGTTTTGCTTGTTGGGGATCCCTCATTGAGAAATCCATCGGTGCTACGTGACTGACGTAAAGCAGCTTCTTTGGTGGAATTTCTATTGGGTAAGTCGCTGCAATACTTTAGATTCCAAGAAAGCAGTACAGTCGAGTTACATTGGGTAGAAATAGATAATTATCACCACTGAGTATCACTCTGTTATTGTTGCTGTTAATGCTGTAATTGCTGTTGCTGTGATTGGCTGTTATTCATTCCGGGGTTCATTTCTCCTATGTATGTGTAATATTACCTTGAGGCATACCTCACGGGCCCCATTTGGATTAGCCTCGATTGAGCACCGTTTCATGTTTCTTTAATGGAAGGCGCAGTAAGCAGTAAATTATTCTGGCTACGTCGGCTGCCTCTTTTGCCGCGACATAAGCCTTTCAGGATACCCTCAAATCGCAGTCGCGTACGGCTCAATATTTTCAGCAGCGAAAAAAATAGAGCTTTGTCTTGCCTTCGATAGAGTTTACAAGCCGTACGATTACGCTCGAATAGAAGGTTTGCACCCTGCCTTGGATCACGCAAAAAGTAATCTAAAACTGTTGAAGATCTCCGTGAATGAAGAATACGTGGTCACGCGTGGACAGCGCGGATGGCTCTACGGTTATAAGGTGGACAACGAGAAGGTGAAAGGATGGTTCCCACGGGTTTGTGTTCGATTTACCGACAAATATCCATTCCAAATGGAAACAGATCAATCTAAGAATACGGCTACTACCTCAAAGTCTTAATTTACCTTCTCAAGACTTCCGTGTAGTTCTGATGATTTTGAAATTACAATCTCAACAGCTGTGACGGTTTGACTCCAGTAATAATCGTGAATAAATTCACTTGAGTGATTTGATATCAATGCTGGAGTTATTTGCATTTGGCTGGTTTACGCTTTGCTAGAGTCACTTTTGACCAATTTAAATGGCTTCTTTCAAATCAAATCAAGTGTGATTATTTATTATGAATTGATTCTCTAAGATTTCTTAATAAGCTTAGTGCAGAGATGTTTTCAGTTGTGGATGAGTTGTTTTAATTGTGTGTTATTCTTGATCTTCATCGTTTTTTGTTTATGTGTTTGCCTTGCCTTTTGAAAACATTCGCGGTATCTCTTTTCTTCATGTTCTTCCGTTCTATTTATTGTAGTTGTCAGGCGCGAAACCAATTGTCTTTGCACCTGACAAATCAGCGGGTGACTGCACAGAAGCTTGGAACCTTATGCTCTCCGGTTCCATCGTTATCGTGAATTATGATCGGTTCATGACGGCATCGTTGAGCTTGACAGCGTACTCCGCATTTAGGTATTGCTGTTGTTATTTCTATGACCCAGAATCTCTCTCAATCGTACGTAGGACCATCCTAGCTCAGAAACGACCGCTGGAAGGTTATATAGGGTTTTCCGTGCTATTCCAGAAGTTTAGAAAAGTAAGATTATTATAAATATAGTTTTATCTTTCAGATGTAGCCTTTGACCATTATGAAGAGTATGTAGGTCTAGCTGTGACGTAATTATTACATGATGTGAATAAATATTCCTATGAACTCTAGAATTTCCGAGATAGCAGCGGAATTTTGTGTGAACTAAAGATGCGGTGATCAAGGATAACTACCGTGAAATTGTGACATTGGCGAAGAAAATTTGTGTGGAAATCGGAATGCCATCAGGAGCAGGAGAGGGCAGTTGAACCGGTCAGGGTACTTTTATGCAATTCAGCTTTTTCACTGGTTCACGACAGTTGTTTCTACCCGAAATGATCCGAAATGTGCCTGATTAGCTGTCGGACGAAGGGTGACCCCTAATACTCACGAATGATGATTAAGTAATCGGAGCCTCGGATGGAATAAAGCTAATAGAGAGACAACCAAATTGAAATCAATAAATAAGAACGATTTGAATTGGAAGACGGAAGATATTAGGTTGAGTCATAAGTCCTCGGACAATGTGAGAGTAGTGACTTCTAGCGATCATAACTCGGAAAAGAGGTGACGAAAATGAACGTGCGAGGCAATGTTAGATAGAGTATGGAAAGCTCTTTCAAACGCACACTGGAGATGGCACCTAACTGTTTTCTTTCCAGCAACTGTGCCTCATGATTTCAAGCCGTCGCAAATCCACATCCGCAACACCATCATATTTATTTTTTATCTGGCCATGAACCCGCGGCAATCGATAGAGGTATGAAGGACGTTTACAAGCAGGAGGTGTACAATTTACAAGTGGCACCAGAAGTTCGCATCGGGCGACTATTCCGTCGAAAATGAAGACCGTCCGGGACGCTCAATGAAGTTGGATTTGAAGGTGCTGCGGAGCCAGGTGGAAGCCGATCCGTATCAAACTACTCGTGAAGTGGCAGCCACCCTTGGGGAGTCGGTCCACAGTTCTTCGTGAATTGAAGTCAATAGACAAGGTGCGAAAGCTCGGTCCATAGACGCCTCATGCTTTGAAGCAGTATGACATGGACCGCCGCGACGACGTGGCACTTTCTCTCCTCACGCTCAAGGGCACCACACGTGGCTCGAGTACCTAGTCACCAGGGTTGCGAAGTCGAACCTCTACCCTAACGTTCACCGGTGTGCTCAATGGATTGACAAAGGTGCGCAAGCAGAAGACTCCCCCAAACCCAACGTACACGCGAAGGAGGTTATGCACTGGTTCTGGCGGAGCGTTCTCCGTGTCGAATAATGGGAGCTGCTAGACGAAGGATGCACAGTGACCGTACACGTCTACATTACGCAACTGAGGAATTTGAAAGCGAATACCGAAGCTACACGTCCACAGCAGCACAAAGTTTATTTCCAACACGACAACGCTCGCCCTCACATTGCAAGAGCGACCAAAACTGAACTGACGAATTTCGGCAGGACAAGTTTATCACACCAACCATGCTCCTCGGACTTAGATCCCTCGAGTTACCACCTTTTTCCCCATCTTCAACGTCATCTGGATGGTCAGGACTTTCAAACCCGCGACGACATCAAAGTGGCACTGGTGCAGTTCTCCAAGGGCCAGCTCCCAGCGTTCTAAAGCAAGGACATCTACGATTTGCCCAAGCATTGGCAGAAGACCATCGATTCCAATGGGGCATATTTCAAATGATTCGCTATTGTCGTTTAAAAATTGTAAGATTAATATTATCATTGCCAATTTGTCCGAGGACTTATGACTCAACCTAATAATTTCCATTAGCAACTGCCACTCGAAAGGCATCATGTCAGTTAAGGTAATGTCTCCCCACACCCTGTTTCATCACACTTTCCAACCAATAACCTCTGCTGAACTCAAGAAGAAGCCCAGAATACGGTAATGACGTGAGCTATACATGAAGTTGAGACAGCTCCTGGGAACACGCGTTATAAATACAATTCGTCTGAAGGACGAGAAAATTCTGAACCTGATTCTTCGGCTTCATACTGACTTCCGATGTCCGAGCTCACCATCAGATCAAGGTCAGAGATGGGTCTTTCAATTCGTGATGAGCTCAATTTCGACTAGCCCCTAGTACTTGCTCAGAACAGCTCGTCGAGGCACCGTTTCAGCACTGGTATGGCAGTTGAAAAGGAGACTATACTTCTCGATCAACTCGAGGAAAAGTGTCACCTTTTAACTTACATGTTCGACATTCATCGCACAGTTCTAGCTGGTGACCCCTCTTACCAGTTAGGCCATCCGGCTATCTGAAATGTATAGGTGCAGTACTCACTATTACAATTTGAGCTGGAAGAGAGTGAGAAACAGTGAAGTGAAGAAAAAGTAGTGAAATGATTACCTTTCCCTCAACAAACGGATCCCACGGTGTTCACACATATGCTTTGCGTGTTTCTTCACCTCTGGGAACCTCTGAGTGAGGAATAAGTACTTGAGAAACGTCGGTGTCATCCGTTATTACACAGCTTCAGGGAAAATCCAGAGTCATCATTATTCAGGGCAGGATCCCCATGCTACTGAGGATACGGCTCAAGATGAGCTGATGCTGCAAGTACGATATTGAAAAATATGTGCAGATATGGGGTGTTTGGTGGTCAGAAGCTTCTGGAAGCGATCCAACGAGGTTTAAAGATGTAGCCCTTTCCGTCGACAGCCCCGCCTTCAAACGGACGTGTTAACCGGCAACATAAACTGGCAGTGAGCAGTGTGGAACCCCAACGGCAAAACTAATGCCAACAAAAGAAAAAACTGAGCCGAAATCTCGAGACCATCCTATCTAATATGAACACCTTCATGATGACTTTGGAAATCTTTTTTGGGTTGGAAAATTGCTCAAGAGGAAGTAGCCCATCGGTGAGCAAGAAAGCGAAAAACTCGCTTAGTTTGTGAGATTATTAAAAGCAGTAAAAAAAAAGGGTTACAAGATAGCATAGCGGAAATGGTCTAAAATGGTGTTAGGGCGAGATTTCAGTCACTGCAGTTGCATAAATAGCTGGCTACAGAATGCCAAGAATGCCCAGAACAGCCGTCAACTATAACCATAGGTCACGGGCTATTAATTTAAAAATGTTTGCAAAATGTGTACTCTTTTGTGAAATTTGCAACTTCTTTAACGAAATGAGAACTCGTGCTCCTCGGGGCGTTGACGTATGTGGAGCACGTCCATGAGCTCTTATTACGCCTTTTTTCGCTTAACCTAGAAGCGCTTTATATGACATACTTTAAGATCGTGGTTGAAAATCTCCAAAACCATTTTCACTACGCATGAACTGTGCCTTTAACTATGGCATTGTCATCCAAACTACTTTCTCCTATGCTTGTTTGAGCTGGGCTTGAGCAGCACAATCACTTCATGGAGGCTACCACTTTTTAGTAGAACTTGAACAGTAGAAGACCTGTATCTAAGCGAAACCAAACTGAATCTCACGAGCAATACGTTCATCTCCATACTCTTCCTCATGGAAATAGTATTCGTTTGGACGGGAATAGTCGCCTTAGCAAAATCGACGTGAAGCTAAGGGTAAGGTGTAAACGGATGCGAACTAATGTACCTCAGCACGTCCCTTGTCAGAACACTTGGAAATGGGTAAAAGTAGCCATATTTCGCCTCGATGTACCTATAGCTTTTCGAAGAAAACTTGTCTCACAGGATTGTATATGTTATGTTGGCTGATGGTGAGAAAAACATCGGAAAACCGTCTCTTCTAATGAAGCATAAGTACATGGAAAATGCTGATGCCACCAATTATCATGAGGAATTCATTGCTTCATCAAACACTTCTTTGAGAAGGAACAGTTCTCACGATACAAAGATAGCAAGCATGATAAACTAGTCATGAATGAAGAATACTGTAACATTTCAAGTGATGAGGAGAACATTTCTTTTTTCATCGAAAAGAGCGTTTTAGAAGCGTCACTATGTCCTATAACAAGATTGATCGACCCTTTGCTGACTGTTCCTCCTCCAAAAGGACGTGTTGATATAACCACTGAATGTTGTGAAACAGAGCAAAGAGATACGATTAGATCGAAGTTGTGACATTAAAAAATAAACACAGTGATGTCACCCTTGGGAACAAATGGAAACTTGTCCAAGCGCTCAATGAAATGGATTTGGAGAGGGTATGGGTACACTGGCCCGTTTATAGTCGCCCGTTCGGAGGTGAAACTCATGGCCATGGCGACTCTGGCACCTATCACTGAGGCACACATCTCCAAACGGGCAAATATTCCGTCCCCCATTTGAAGGCGGTCATTCCTGAGTGCTCTGTGTCTCTAAGCCGAGGAGTAGAGCGGAGGAAAGAGTGGGGAGCTGGGTTACTGGGCTTGCAGCAGTGCCTAAAAAAGAATTTGAGCCAGAGAGTTCGGGTTTTTGCCAGACAGATCGGGGTTTTCGCTCCAATCTAATGGGTAGGGGGCATAGGTGCGGGTGAAATACTACAAATCTGCAAAAGTCTGAAAAATGATGTAGTTGAAGAGGAACTGACGGATGCTGTCTCGTGGAGATAGCGCAAACTCCGGGTTCACGTTTAAACATTATGAACTAGACGGCGATTCGAAGGAGTTTCTATTCGCTAACAGAAAGAATATACCCCACCACTATTCTAGGTGTTCAGTTTGAGAGCTTCTCTTCTTCGTGATGATTGCGCCCTGCGTTTTGATGTACCTTGAAACCTGCTTACCCTTCCGTTCCGAACCCTGTTCCATTTAGAAGCAGACAAAAGAGCAGCTGTTCAATGGTGCAAATTGGGAGCAGCATATTCTCACACCTAAAAACGGCCATTCAACATCTTAATGTGCCTTCATTTGTGAGCCATTGCGCCAATCATTTACATACTATGCACCTCACATCTATGAGCGTACAGCTCAGAATAGGGCTTAAGAAAGGAATGGGGACAGGGTATTTGAAAACACTGTTGTTAACTGTTCATTTAAAGGCACAGTTCACGATAAAAATGATTCCTGTCATATCCCTCAAAATGAAACTGTGGCTCCCACGTATACCATATATGGCACTGCCAGATCGCAAATCTATTTAGGTAGGGCGTTATAAGGGCTCTACGATTGTACTGATTGAATGCCACGCCCACTGCTTACTAATTTCAACGGCGTTGTAGAGGGTGCACCACTCACAAGGGACACCCGTGTAGGAAATTTAAACAACGTTCTGTAACTCATGGCCACATCGAAAGACATTTTGGACAATTTCGGCTTATGTAATCAGCTTTTTGCGCAATTGCAACAACTGAAATCTCGGCCGAGTACTCCTCCCATGCCATATCCGTCGTGGTAATCTCGTACAACCTCTAGTTTCACAACTTTTTGGAAGCTCTATTTATCACAAAACCGGCAGAGTTTTCCGTTTTCTTCGCTACCGATGCACTACTCTGCACCAGTACTTCGGCTTTTGGCGTAAAAAGGGTACCCCAAGGGTATCGTGAACTACGTCTTTCAATGGTGAAATTCGTGAGAGTCGATTAGAATTACAAGTTGTTTGACAGTAAGGGTTCGACAGCAAGGAAGCCGGAGAAAGGGAAAGATGAAGGAAACTCATGGCTCGAACCTTCCATACCGTTTCGCCGTATTTCTGGAGTCGTTATTCCAAGTTTAGCCGCTGCTCATATGAAATCCTTTGTTTCACTCGGTGATCTTCTGACGCCAAGTTAGTCCAGTAGAGATCCATCAACCTTACAACATTTTTATTTTGTTAGATGCGTGTGATTCCGTTTCATTATCACAAAGACTTTGCAGTTCCTTTTTTTCAGAAACATTTTACCATGTGAATTTCAAGAAATACGCAATACACTGCATAAATAGAAAGTCAGACATAGCCAGCGATCGGCAGCTTCGATAGAGCGGGACTGGAAGTGATGATGAAGAAAGTACGTGTTTGAATAAGCTTTTGTTTGTTTACAACGGATTCAGTCAGTGATATATCACAAGTAGTTCAATTTGTTAGAGTTAGTCACACTACTTCAAACCGAGGCTATCGTCATTTATCGTGATTAGTCAGAAGCTTCATAGTGACGTCAACCCTTGAACAGTACGTGGCGGGTAAATAGTGAGCCGGACAGTGGATAACGGATAACGCTCCAGCATTATTTTGTCTCAAAATCGAGCTACTTATTTGGTATAACCCATTCAGGGCGAGCAGGTCTTCATACCCTGCTAACTTTGAAAAATTTCGGCAAATTGTTCAGAAACAAGATTTGGAACAAGATGAACAACAAGATTTGGAAACGGGGAAATGAAGTCATTCTTCAGGTTAAGCCAAGAAATATACTTCCTCAGAGCTTTTCTGGAACCCTCTTTTTAACCGATTTGGATATTTTTTCAACAAATTATGTGGTTCTATACAGAGTTACTGGCAAAGTATGTAGGTCTATGAAGAGTTTCTGATTGTTACATTTGCTCAGTTTATAGGTATAAGGTTTCGCATTCCTCGTGACTACCGTTGAACACACCGTTTTTTCGGATTTGACTTTGGCCTTGTAATACTCAGACTTCCAAAATACCTCTTCCACGATCTGAACGCTTCCGGAGTACTCTGAATAGGCAATCGGGTAACCAGTCTGCCCAGCCTCTGTTGAGAAGGGTTGAAGATTGCTATCGAGAGGCTTTACATTAGAAAGGCTTCTTTCAAAGCGACTTGTGGAATGAGTTCAGTTTTACAGTCTACAGTCATTGCCAACGATGTTCAATTCTGTAGAAGTGTGGTATTCGGCGGTCATACGTATGAATCCTTATAAACGTTACATTTTCAAATACACAATAATTACAGTAGTGTATAAAAGGGTCAGTTGTAAATTTTTGTTTCCTTTCACCTGATCACCCACTTTTTTTCAGTAAATTCGTCGACACTCAGCACGTTCTTCCGTCAGAAGACATCTCCACTTATCGCTGTCAAGAGCACGACTGCGTTCATTTGCACAGGTGTACTTGGATTTCCTTGCGGTGTTCTGAAGTTCTTTCGAAAATTCATTACGAATTTTCTCGTCTTACCACCGATGCGCATACGCCCGTTTGAGGACAACAGGGATTGTAGCAACCCTCATCAAAGAGGGATGGTCTGGAATGTTAGACAACGACTTTTACCAAGAGCAACCGTTTCGACGGAATGTGGGTTCTCAAAACAACGATCTACTTTTACGATTTTGGGGACAGCAAAAATCCTGCCATGCATTGTGGTTCTTCTTCACGTCTGTGCTGCTTGGAACGACCCTTTTCTTTCCTCCTGCCCACTTCAAATTTGATTTTGTGTGTCTAAACTGACCCTGGAATCAAAGGGAATGATACCTGAGAGAAGCTACCGCTCGGGAGGGATCTAAGTAAATTAGTTAGCGGTACAAATTATATGCAGCGGTGCCACATCCAGCTATGAAAAGCGGTTCCTGTTCCGAAGTATTGCCGGATAAAACAACCCAACCTCTTGGATTTTTTTAGAGTTTGTTTTTGAAATTCTTGGAGACGAAGTTCCAGAGCCTTATTGGGTATGTGACCGTCAACATTCCGACGAGACTTCAGTGGCTTCAGGTGCTCCAGCTTCCCGGGAAAGTTCCAGTGGCATCGCTCGGTCAAGGGCATAGAAGGAAAAGATAAGATCTACAGGTGAGCGTTTCCACAACTATGTATAGCGCAAGTACTGTCGGCTGTCACCTGAGTAGGTATTGTAAGTACCTCTTAAGTACGGTAGCTGTGTGTGCTAAATTTAACAATGTTTACTATCCTACGTCAAAGGTGAGTCACCCCCTAGGAACACGTCAGATTGAATTCTTGATATGAGCTCAGTGGGAGGGCCAGACTATTGCAATTTCGGCTGGGCTGTCACCTGAGTCCGACGTTGACAGGGGCCGTGGTGGTGGCGCCGCTGGTCGACGTCTCCCCCCGTTGGGGGGTCCTCCGTTGGGGGCGGTGCTTTTTGGATGCCACGCCTTCAGCCCCGTGTATCGCCGGCTTCCACCTACGGCGGCTCGAAACTCTCACTAGATTTCCGCATATTCGCGACTAGAATCGCCTGATTTAATTTCCAGTTCATTTTCGGGTTCCGTGCGTTACTATCATACTTATTCTTATTCGTGTTTATTTGAATTTTATTTATTTTTTGTATTATTTCAATAGAAAATGAACCATGTTGATGTGGATCAGTTACTGGAGGATTATGCCTGGGGGCATTTCAAGGATATTCAATCACTTCGAAGGACCCGTCTAGACGACTTCAAATCCCTCGAACGGGATGATTGCGAATTCATTATTGTGAGTAGACGTTGCTTCCATTGCTGTCGTGTGTATGTTTAAACAATCTCCCACTAATTCCTCCCGAATTCCATGTGAAAGCCCCGCATTTGGCCCCGACATTGATTTCGGGGGTGTTTGCCGGGCGTGTTCAACACTCTCATCGAACCAATCCATCGAACTGATAACTGTCTCCTCTCGCTGTTCGGCGTGTGAAAAGCTGATTGCCGTCAAAGATAGCGCCTAAGAGTTGTTGCTAGGGCTACACATCCCAGATAGTCCCTGTAAAAAAGTCGTAGACCCTGGGTAACCCACAGAGACTTAGCCGAAATGGGAAAAATAACTGGGAGCTCGACTGACCAATCAGGCCTCGTGAGGCCGCCCCTTTTCAATGTTGTTTCCATATTGACCGAGTTTTTGGTAATGTTGCAGCTGGAGCGCTCTCAAAATGGCTCATGAACTGCTAAACTCCCATACTCACCGGGGGGCCCATTCGGAATTACCTTCAGCTGTGCGGGTGGTCGAGGTCATACATGGGAGAACTAAATCTTACTCCTAATTTTACTGCAATGATTTTGAAATAGGCTACGGTAGAGTAAATGTCGCAATTGCTCATTAGTAAGCTAAAAGCTTGTGAAAAGCAGTGTCATCGTGTTTTTTTCTACCAGCAAAATGTCGACGAACAGCTGTTTTCAATTTTTCCTGCCCGCTTCATAGCCACTTGAGTCATAGATAACAATTAGAACGATCCGACTGGCTCAGCAAGTTTGAGCAGTATCGATTAGACAAATGGGCGAAGTGTGAATTTGATTAACTGAGACATAAAAGTCATTGATAGTTCATTCTGGTCCCCCATTCTCCTTCTATAGCTCGCTGGCCTCGGTAGGATCAGGTAGCAACTTCGCATGAGCTCCGTGAATTGGCTCCCTGACTATGGCAACAATCGTTTTTCTCAGTTATCCTCCCTTGGCCCATACAATTTCTGGAATGCTGCTAAGTCGCGGATGGCTCGCAGGGAGATATTTGCGAGCTAAAAATATCAGAGGAAAGTAGCAAAGAGCCTGGTGCTTGTACTGCATATGCTAGCTATACTTGTATTCGATTGTCCGGGGCAGCTTCACTGGATCGGAGCCACATTTGGGGGGGGGGGGGCCTTTGATATAGAGGCCTTTGACTGAAAGCTGAGGTAGCGAGTACTTCAAAAAGTTCTACCTCGGTTGTTTCTATGAATTTTAGCCGTCTCTCTATATCTGAGCTTCCTTTAATGGGGGGAACACCTGCGTCTCAGCAATACCCACAGTTACTTGACTGGGACCTATGCACTCTCAGTTTTCGGCTGATAATCGGCTGTGCTGTCGAATTTGATTGTTCACACAATAAAAGCCACTGACACTTCATTCTGGTCCCCAGATTCTTCTTATACAGCTCGTGGGCCTGGGTAGGCCTTCGTGAAAGGTGCCCTACAGAAAATTTATGCGCAGTCCCATGCCTTTTACTATGTTGTTCGGCTAAGCGTTATCTAGTTCGACCTTGTTGCGATGCCAAAGTCACGGCTGTCTCTTAGGCCGCAATCTTTTCATCTAGTGCGGTAGCGGTCGTCATCTGAAGATCAGACAACCCGATAGCAACGTTGGACTGAGTTGAACGTAGCGATTGATCGGTCGCGTGCGATGTGACTTCCCGCTGAGTTCGACGCTCCTACCCTAAACAACAACCATACGGTGAACTGTACGAGCTGGGGAATTCATCCGTTGACTTCGGGACTGCTCTGAAGGCATCCGGAAGCTGACGTCCGCCAGCTGTCCCCGTGGACACATTGTAACGAGCGCTTAAGAATGATTCATCACTATGAGCTATTGTGTTCAGTGGTTCTTCCGTTGTCGCTTTCCCTTGGGTCCAATCAGTGGGTGCTCTCTTAGTTTGTGTTGCAAGCCACTTCGCGCTGTTTGGATAAGTCTCACTGATGACATGTTACGATGGTCGGACAGCCACAGCCAAGCAGCAGCTCTCACTGAGAACGAGCTGAGAGTAGTTACATCGGCAGCATCAGGTCGTCAGTCAGGCTTGTCGCCGGAGCAAAAGCCGGCCACTGCCTCCCTGATGAATGCTCCCTAATTGCTGCACCGACGGTGACGTTCGTAGGGAGAGTAACTCCCTACTGCCGAGACAGCCGTGGCTGTGGCAGTAAGCAGTAAATCCTGAGCTATTAGCAGTAAAACGCCGTTTTCGCCGAGCAATCGCATTTCAGCTGCGTATATCGAATTACATTGGAGTCATATGAACCCTTGTCCATTTCTCGCGCTCCGTCTCTAGGAGAATGTCCGGCTTCCTCCATCCTGGACCCTTTGTGGCTTCCTTTCGATTAGGGGGAGATTATGTTTCGTAAGCATTGGAGCTGGCTAGCTGCCTAGATGAGCAGTTCCGTTAATGAGTAGAGGGAATCCCCAGGGAGATCCGATTAGCACATGAAGATAACACCTCCCTCGAGCGGGGCAGTTTGTCGACGCACGAGCTCAAGGACCCACTCATCGATTGCCAAAGTGCTACTAAATACCAATTGAACTTGCAAGAGTTGTTAGTTTTCATCAACATCGCCATCATCATTGAACAGAAAACTGCCGCCACCCCGGCCTCTGTGTTGCCCATCATCCCCGGTAACCAGTTATATTTGTCGGGTACGAGCAGCCAGCCGGCAGCCGGCATACGGTAGCTATGCGATGAGTCATCAGGTTATTGAGGCAATACTTCTCTGAGAAACACCGTAGTCGACCGGGAACGAGTTCGAGCGTGGGAGTGAGGAGGGGGTCTGTAGAGTCACGAAATATAGGGAACGGTAGTATGAGTCATTTGCCTCGATAATTTCAAAAATAGGGGTGCGAAACAAAAATAGACTACCCCCCCCCCCCGAAAGACCACCTTAGATAAGGCGTTGCTGACAACTAAGAAGAGGGGCGTACAAGACGAAGGACCGGAAAAGACTACGAGATCGTGGGGAGGTAAGCAGGGGGCACGATATGATAACCGCGTGGGTATCTCTTTGTAAAAAATCCTTAGCCATCAGCCGCACGCCTCTGGAAATGCAGTGAACCTATAGCACCATGACCCACTTTCTGAAGGAGGTTAGGTTGACAGTGGGACGATTTTAAGGGTCAAAACCCAAAGATAGCTGACATGACTTGAAAGAGAAAGAATTTTCCAGCAAAAAAGTGGGTAAAGGAATCTGTAGACCCAGAAGAGTGGCAAAAGTTGTTCCCAAATTGTGTAGATGACGTATTCGTCTGGCGTTTATGGTTCCCGTGGTAACACTGAGCTATTGTTTATTCCCAAATGGGTCGAAGTTCTGGTGTGCATGGGGGGCTCCCGTTCACAAAAGAATACGAAAGTGCCAGCGTCATAAACACAATGGCTAAGTGGCTGATCACAATATTGCAATATCGCTGACATAGCAGTTGCCTAGCCTTGTCACAATATTACGCTATCGGGGAGTGGGAGGGGGAGGTTTTCGTTAGTTTCTGCAATTTTTGAACCTGGCCAGATCTGGGTGAGATATATGGCCACAGAGCTCGTAGGCATTCTTTCCCAGAAGTATATAGTGAACAAAAGCAACCACAGAAGCTTCTTTGAGCTTTTCTCCACCTGCATAGCTAAGCAATTTGACAAATGACATCTCAAACTACGGCTAATCTATCATGGACCAGACGCTGAGGAGCTTTTTGTGACCCTGGCGTTTTCGCCCATCTTCCAACGGCAACAACAAGCATGCTGCTGTCCATGATGCTACTGCGGGAAGCCCTGCACCCTGCACTCTGCCACTGGCTGGCAATCGATGATTCCCAGCTGATTCGTACTCGATTCCCTATCAGTATCAGATCAATGAGTAGCGACGACGTGCTCACTCAGGTGTTAATGATTGGTCTGATGACAGATAGCGGAAGGTTGAGCCGTCTTGGGCCTGATTGGATCGTTCTGGAAATACGATCTTGGTTGGAACAGAGGACAGAGGGTCGAATGAAGGGTGGAGAATTGACTGGAGGACTGAAAAACTAGTAAGGAGGGAATATATACCCACTAAAAACTGACGGATTTCAGAGGGGCATGTTCTTTTTAAGACCCCCTTGTCAATAACCAGTAAATAAAGGTAGCCTTAGATGTGTCCTCTTCATTTTTTCACTAATTATCCTTTTCAGAATCGAAAGAATCTCATGTGGATCAATGAAGACCCACAGTACACGGAGTTTATACCTGTTGGAGCGAAGCCATACACTCTCTTCAAATCCGTCTACACGAATAACACCAACAGGTTAGTTGTATGGGGCAACCACGGCTCGCCGTTAGGCTTATTATCTCCTAATGGGCAACCCATAATTACCAGTTAAGCCATTTATCCCCACATTTCAGGCCTCAAGAGTACTCATTCAAAACGGAGCGAACGACCGAGTCACTTTGTTCGATTAGTCGAGAGCAAGGCTATTCAATGGGAGCTGAAGCTGAACTGACTTTGAAGACTCCATGTAGGTTCTTCTCCTTCTTCGACGATGATGATCAGATGAATTTTCCGTTACTGCTAATCCAATCAACGCCGATTCCACGCAATGTAGCCGAGCGCGTAACAAACAGTCCTGAGTTTTTTGTTGGGTTCGGGGACACACAATTAGTGGCAACACCGGGAAATGTAATTGATAGATTCATACTCTTCAAGTGGGCTGGTTGTTGAGGTAGTACTACTTGTTGTCGATGAGAAGTAAATGTACTGGGGTAAAATCAATTTTTTTGCACAGGTCGCCTTTTCCCTTCGAGGTAAGTGTGGGAGTGCAACAGAGTAGCTTACCTTGGGTAGCGGTAGGTAGTATGGATAAAAAAAGTAAAGTTCATAGCGATTACTGTATGCGAATCGAGTAAGAATTGACGGAATCAATTACCACCGTGGCGGCTTGGTTTGGGATGGGAAAAACCTAACTCACCCATGGACCAATCTCCCATTGTAGACAGCTATGTGACAGGGAATCATTTCATAATAGATTCTGATGATGGTATTACTATCACTTAGTACTGTTTAGGTATATTATATTTTTACTTTTATTTTGTTTTTTACCGTCTATTTTCCCGGTTTAACCCCCTCTCCCCCCTCCTTCACCATCCCACTCCCCGCGTTTTCTGCCAATTTTCGCATTACCCTGGCAGCTTTTACCTCTCAGGTATGGCAGACAAACAGTAACAACGTATACCTTTACTATTTTTTTCGCTGCTTTTATTTGGTTTTGACTTAATTTTTTCAGTACAGTATGCCCTTTCTGTACATTTAATGTAAACACCTGCTTCAATGTCGTTCTCTGGGTAGAACCAAAGGGGAAGCCCATAAATTGGTGACTCACTTTAGATTACAATGTGTAACGTTTACATAAAAACTTAGATGCCTTAGAGATAACGTGGAACGCCTGAAATCAGCAAATTCATCTACGTATTTTTGTTTACAAAATATGTTTCATATCTGATTTTGCGCCTGCAGCTGCTTTCTGCGTGCCTTTGGTTTTTTAATGAATCCTCCCTTGGCTTTTTGCCAATAGCCCCTACACATTTTCATCACCTTTGTGTGACGTTCCTCCTCAGGATAGGAGATTTGGAGATCTCATGAGTCGAGCTATTAGATAGGAACGGAATGCTCATTGAAGAGATGGATTGGGGATTAGATCGAATCGTGGAAAACGGCGTCCATCAAAGTGTCAAATGTAAAGATTTTCATCGGGAAATTAGTCCCGGCACGGATCACCCACCGGGTAGAGCCTCTGTATCTTGGCAATGAGTAATGTGAAATGAGTTGTGACACCTAGCGTTGCTTTGCATCAGAACAGGGCCAATCCCACCCAAATCAAGCCTGTCCTACGACATAATTTCAGGAATAATTGGAACCCTAGGAATGACATTTTCTATCTGTTTTATTGGTATGTATTACCAGAACGATCCAGCCATCGGTCTGATGAGACCATGCTTATGGGGTCCGGTTTCTGTGGCAAGATCGTACTCACTGAGCTTTGAACAAAAAACTGGTAATATCTCTCGATGCGGCAGATTTGGCTGTTAACTGTTCCTACCTAAGTTGTCTCCGATTTTACTAGAACCGTCTACTTCTTTGAGTTGTAACTGAGTGCCCATAGAAAACTACTAGTGGTACCCTATTTTGAGAATGAGGGTCGATCCACCAATGTCAAGGGTATGCTCAGGTTTTGTTTATCGGCTTAACTTTCTATTTGGGGAAAATTCTCAAGTAAATACCTAGGTATGGTAAGATTGATAGTACCAGTTTCCCATCATTCTTTTTTGATGCCGTAAACAAGCACATAACAATTTCCGAATGAAGTAATTTTTGTTTGTTCGTTTTTTATTGTATGCCTGTTTGGAGGTGAACAGAAGATCGAAGTTCCCCCTTCTCCCCTCTTCCCACCCCCCACACACAAGGTCCGCTGACGAAGGTGGGGAGGGGGGGGGGACGGGACAGCGAAGAAATCTCTCCATGGTCTATAGAAAGTAATATAAATGTTTGTAAAGGGAAAGCATAGACAAACAGTTAGTTATTGATCGAAATCAAAAGTTTTTCTGACCTAAAACTGGGTTCATATACATGAGAATATGAGGTTCCAGGAACCATTAATCCTGTGGGCCACCTGGTTTCGATGTTGTCTTGATCCTGCGCTTTTATGGAAGTCACTCTGTTCAGATGTTGTAAAAAGGGATTAGAAAGGACGTTCAACTGTATAGTTAAGACTGTCCTCTGTTTCGTATTCAGCCCTTTTCACGGCCCGAACTCAAACCGACCGTACCGAACAGAGTTACTCCTACCTACAGGTAGCACTCTCGGGTAGACCTTACCGTCAAAGGCTTGCAGCAATTACCTGCCTTGTTGTTTCGTGCTAATTGAATCCTGAGCATACCCCTTTTCTTGTGATGGATTGGCGAGTAATCGATCATCACACAGATCCTGAATCTACAACCAGTTACTGTTTGGGGTCCTCATTGGAACATTGTTGATCGTTCTGCGTTTTCGGCCCATAGACGTCTTGCAATATGCTGGCCCATGTGGGAAACTCAAACAAATCTCGTTCAGTGAAATTTTCACGCTCCATTACTAGTGTTTGTTTGCTCCAAGGAGACTTGCATGGGATGGGAAACCTTTGGGAAGATCCTTAGTTCGTCATGGAAGGGATTGAAGCTCTACGGAGAGTGAGTGCCTTCATAGTCCTTGGAGGAAAAAATTCCTCTATGGGCGTTAGCTCCTTGACTTTCAGAGAAGTCAGGAAACAAAAGAAGGTAGAGCCGGAAAGGTCCCCTGGCAAATGAGCTTTTCACACATTTGATCGTCCCGTCATTTATTTGACAACCGGAAATTGCTTTTCGCTGTTGAAATCGCTTTGGATTTCCTAGATAAACAGGTGGATCTGAAGTGTCTCCCAGTCGATGAGAGTCTTCGGCCAAAAAACGCCTCTGAAGTACTTGGGGTACAAGATTTCGCAAAATTTTCCGCTGCCGAAAATTTCGCCTCAGAAGAAAAACCTTAACTCGTCCTAGAAAGAAGGCCACGATGCGTCGTTTTCACAGATCTGGATCATTTGTTTGTTATGAGAACAGAAAAACGCTCTTATTGTATTGCCTCCCGCCGTCTGACAGGCGACAGTCAGAGGATGGACGGAGGACGAACTGTCAAGGGCACAGCAGCAGCAACGGAACACACAGTGACGACCGAACAAATTGAACGGAATTTTCAAGGTTGACGGCGACTCCAATCAAACGAGCAATGTTTTCCATTTCCCTCGAACAAGATCCAATCCCCTCTAGTTGAGTGGGTGGGGGAACTCAATTTGGAGTTATGAAGGCCAACACAGAGATCTCAGTAGTCATTATTTCCTCTCGCTTGACTGCGTCTCAAAGGAGCTTTGCGCGAGAGATTTCACGCCGCAACTGACGAAAAGCTTAGTTGGAAGGGCAAGAAGCTAAAACTAGTTGAGAACTAACTGGGGCAACTAGGGAGAGAGTATTTCTTCGATTCCGGCTTCAATTGGGCAAAAACTTCGTCATTTTGGACGGACGGATTCTGCCGTCCATGTTAGTAAAACCATTGAGAAAGTGCAATTCCCACATATGAAAAGAGTTTCTTTCGGGAAGAAAAAATCCTCAAAAATTCTGCCATTATGAAGAATAGGGAGCCAAGAGGGCTTCTGGCAAACGGGCTTTTCGCTCATGAAGGAAGATCCATCGATTAATTTGGAACTTACCTTGAAAGTTCATAATTGTTTTTCTTGAAAATAGGTTGTTCAGCGCGAGAAAGTGCTTCACCCAGACGAACCTTTTACTTTACTCAGAGAGTCTGGTCCCGTGGCTCAACCCACATAGTTTTCTTATAAGAATATGCCATATTTCTAAATTTTTCGTTCATTTTGAACCGTGAGAGTGCTAAACTCGACGCAGGAGCAGTCAAGGTGTTTTTCCCCAGGCCCATGCGAAGAAACGATTATTTTCCATCATACTACTGTACTGCTTTTGATAAAAAGTGTCGTTCAAAGTTGGATATTATGATTACTAGGGCAAAATGACCTTCTGGTATTGTAGCCACATAATTCTTGGATATTTCAGGTGAAATCGCCGAATTGAAAGCTGGTTTCAAGCATGAGATGCATTTCAGTAATCTGAATGAGAACTGCCAAACAGAGATTCTTACATGGGGAGTTGACAGCAATGTTCAGGTAAGATTTGATGGAGCAGCTGAATCATCGAATCATGCTCCTTCCCTATCCTTTCTACTTTTTAACCGACTTCCTTTTTTGTTATCGCCATTTGAATATCCAAAATAAGTACCCTTCTCCATGAGAAACCCTCGAAGTTGCTCGAAGGCGTGTTAGAAAAAAAGAATTCGAGCATCTCAATCGTTTTCATGAAAATCCACGTTGAACGGGAGGGACTGAAAATTTTCTTGGGGACCGTATTTGCGATAGTGGGAATCTCTGAAATGAAACAAAAAATTGAGCGCTTTAAAAGATTATAATGTCCGAATCTTCATTTCAGGATTAAAATCATACAAAGCAACTTTCAAGACATAAGCAGTCTAAACATTATTGTATACACTTTTACAGGTACCTCCTCACTACAGCACTGAAGCGTCGATTATCATTGAAGAAATGAATTACAAAGGATCATATTCGGTTGTCACGAAATTGTCAGGAAACGTCACCATCTCAATAAGAAGGCAAGTCAAAATTACTAGAGAAATAGGATTTTTGTTTATTTTATCCAACATTATACAAACTTTCATTGGATGTTTAATTTGCGGAGTTTCGTGTATGAATGAAAGGATAGGTGGTGAGTAATCCCCGATAACGAAAAAACTATGGTTGAGGTCAGAAAGCCGTGAAATCATGCGTTTTGTTTGTTGGTTGTTGAAAGGGGGTTTGCAACACGTAGATCTCTTGTTTATTTATTTGTTTACATATCTAAATACATATGTATTTGCACAAAGTTGTTTGTAGTCAAAAAGTATAAGTGATGATTGCATTCACGTTCCTCTTTTTGTGGATATCTACGTTAGTAAATCGAAGTGGTACCCGTACTAATTGCCACCTGCATTTCGTCCACGAGCTCGACCATCTATTCTGAAAGATGTCGGTGGTTAGGTCAGAAAGATGAAAAATGGAGCCTTTGGCGCAGTAGGCGCCCGGATCTCGGGATCTGAATACACCGTCCAGGAAGTTCAAGTGAACTTTGCTCCTCGAATGTTCCCAATCTGTTGTGGGAGACCCGGATAGCTTTTACAACTTTTTCGTGCGATCTCCTTAACTTAGTTTAATTTAACTACGATCCTTAAAAATGTAGAAGGTAAATATTTTTTGCGCCATCCCGAGCTCGGAACTTTCTGGAAATCTCTGGAAAGAGAGGAGTCATATTCAGAATTGTTATGAGCACTACGATTAGGTGGACAATAGTCGCTCACAAACTGAGAGACTCATCTTGATGAATATTTATGAGCAGTGAACAAGTCATCCTTTCGTACGTGAGCAATTCCAGAGAATTCAGTCTGGGCAGGGAACTGCGGGACGCTTCAGATGGCTTAACGAACTGGGATAGCTCATGCTTACAGAAAAACAGAACTTCAGGGCAATATAATGACTTTCCAGTGGTTCTTTGTAACAAAAATAAATTCTTAGCATCAGTACATACTTCTAGCAGAACTAACATCGAATTTCCGAGCCCATACCTCCTTTCATAAACCCTATCTTTTAGCCCTATCTTCGCTAAGCAATAGTATGGAATTCTGCCAAAAAACTTCCATACGATAACAAAAGGAGCGGATTCTGTGAAAAAATGACTTTCCCTGCCCTTTCCCTCTGAAAAATTCATGCCTTGCGTCCGTGATTTCAAAATGCATTTAGAATTGTAAGGGCGATGGAATGAATACTTTACTAAAGGCAAGACAGGGACAGAAGAGCTGCAGAGACACCCTGCTAACCCCCTTTCCCCTTCCATTCTCATTCCCTCTCTTTTCCGACTCCTTTCATAAATACTTGTTATAGAAAGAGTTTGCTTGGAAGAAATTTATAGCAGAGATCATCAGGGCAAGTTGAGACCATTATGATAGGCCATGCTGATTGCTAGATAGCTTGAGATGCCGCCAATGGTTATATACTCAGCAATACATTACTATTGAACCTTAAAATCTTAGAAATTCTCAGGTACAGTTTGATTACATACAATTACTCTGAAAGAGGAGTATACTCGCATGGTCTTAAAATCGGTCCATTTAAGTGTTCATAAAATACCTTTGAAATAGAATCTACGGTGCGATCACTGATCAGTTTAGCTAACCTCGGCTAATTCGTCCTTCCTTTTTAGTGGAACCTCAGAAATATTATTGGACCTGTTCAGTTCCGGCGTTCCTTTTTTGTTAAGCCGAAATGGTAATTCCTCGGAAAGAGTGATGTTTAACGGAAATTAGAGACGTCGGCTCCCATGTATTTATCGCTGTCGGAGGCCAATCATGTAATCGTTTATGTACCACGGGAGGTGAGCCTCCGAGCCTCCACTTCAATAAGGGATAGAGAAAGGTCACAGTGTTTGTATACGTCGAGTATGCGGTAAACGGGCTCTCAATGAATAGCGTTGACTTGAATAGCCTAATTGAACCAACACTGAAGGACGGCGACTGTCGTTCTGTTCTTCACCGACCGTCCATTACAGCGGTAACCTCTAAACGATTTGAGGCAAATATGAACCAGTTCAGAGGGGAGGGAGATTGGAATGTGCTCTATTGTGAGTCACAAAAGACGAGTTTTCATTGATTTAACCATTGAATTTTCATGAGAGGCTACATAGTGTTCGATGTTGATCTGTACCTTCTGATGGAGCGAGACCTTAATGGGTTGGTGCAGGAACGTTTTCCATTTTTCCTACTTTGCTGTCGGTTTCTGCTCATTTTTGAAAAGCGTTCCGATCACAGTAAAACACTGACGAATCTCACAATGTTAGAGAGTTGTTGAACAAACTTCAGACGGACACGTATTTGTGCTTTCTGGCCACCTTGCCCTTGACCTGATCCCTTGCCCTGGCCTTCTTGATTGCTTTTGTTTTAGGCCTAAAACAAAAGCAAAAACATAGAAAAAAGATAATGTCGAAGGTTTTGAGTAAGTAAACAATGCAGTAAATAGTGAGTTTTTTAGTTTATTATTTATAAAATATTGAACGCTCACCTGATAGTATCTTCCAAGATGACTTCCCTTCCCTAATTCTCTTCTGGGTACATTCTAGGCATTGCAGATTATTTTTTTAGCCTCTTTGAGTAATTACGCTATCCAGGCTATCCCTTGGCAGGCATGGGTACCTTACAGATAGAAAAAACCACTTTGATAGTGATTACTCTTGATAACTGTAGAATGGCGGACGTAGTGTAGTGACAAGTGACCACTTCACACGCATGGTAATGGGTTCGAGTCCTTGATCGATATCCGCCCGGGCCAACCAAGTCTTCCATTCCTCCTGGGTCGGTTAATCGGTACCAGACTCGTCTGGGACAATAAAAACACTTGTACATCGCTTGGCCACCGTAATTCATTGTATAGGCCACATACGATTCAAAACAATTCTGAACGGAAGTCCAATGAGCAGGCGCAACCCTCAGATGAAACTGATTGACGCCCAAGACGTCATCCTTTATCCTTCAACTGATAGAATAGATAATTCAAATTAGCCTTTATCAAGCTTGTTTCAATCATTATGTTTAATGCAGTTTTGTCTCTAGGCTACTTAGTAGCACAACGATACCTGTGCAGTCCATAGGTAGCATTATAATTTATGTATTTCAGGCGGAGAGACGGAGCATTGGTGCTGCCAATACGTGTGAATATTGTTGAAGTGTTCTTATCTCACCTCGAAAGCCCACACTGCCGAAAAGAGGTTTGTTGTCTTTTGTCGTTTGCCTTCCCACTGACTACCAGGGATGCTGTGTGTGAGCAACCTGTTCGTCAGCACTGAGCCATTGTCTGAACCATTGAAATAACGCTTTTACCGCTTTTTCTGACTAACCAAGCCGCTTTTGCTCGGTGACCTTATCAGATCGAGGGAAAGCAATCATTTGATGTTGAAATATTGCCCTTCAGCTTGGCAGCGGGTTTGTTATGCATCGCTTCTTGGCAATTCGAATAATTTCCATGAACAGTTGTTGAGAAGATTCCTTGATCAGAATCTACTTCCCGATGAAATCAATTTTTTGTTATTAAATAGATTTCCAATTCGACCGTTCCTTTTTATTTGTAATTTGTTGTAGTATTTCTGCCCCATGAGTTTGAAATCGCGCTCAGCTCGGAGTTAGGGCAGTCCAGAGAAATTCTCCAGTCTGTGAGTTGATAGGAATTGGAATCAAAGACCTGGATTTTGCTCCAAAACTAAGTCGAATCTGTAGAGCATCCCAAGAAGTGGCCCGAGCCAACCTCTATTCTCCAGTAATCAGTTGCTGGGGAGGGACAAGAACTATGAACAGCATCGTTCGTCGAGAACTTTTGGGAGAGCATCTTTCTGTGGGATTCGCTACCATAGTTGGGTGACTAAGAGGGAACTGGAACCACTACTGATTATCATCTTCTTCACTCTTCGAATCGTTAAAGGGGTTTAATATAGCAAACCCAAAAAGAAGTCAAAGACATGGCTCCACATCACTAATTCATTTATATCCCGTAATGGTCGGATTAGAGGGTTGGAGGTTAGGGTGGTCATAACTAGACTATGGCAGCTGAAAGGACCCGAGCACGAAAACTTCGAATGGCTTATTTATGAAAATCCACTCCTGTAATAAATGAACGACTTTTGCAAAAGCAGTAATCGATTTTCAATTTGAGAACGGACAGGTGCTGGCGCAAGGAGTGGGTGACTTCTTTTGTCGTGGTGTTGCTATGCACGTAATTGAAATATATAGGAAACGAGATTAGAGACCTTCACACGGTATACGGTAGCAGTATCGTGATTCGTTGTAAATGAGTTTCCTTAATGAGTTTCCAGCGTTCTTATAGTTATTACAGCGCTACTGTTAAACACAGGCATACGCCTCACAAGTACATGATACTGTAAATCCAAGCGGAAACCCATTTATCGTAATTTTCGGAGAATCCGTCGGTTCGGATGTCACTAACGACCGACTAACGACTAACGACTATCACTATCACATCCGTGAATGAGGTTACAGGCGTTCATTTTTGAGGCTTGTGGGAACGGATCCTATCTAGGTCACTCTTAAGGGTAGGTTAAACGGTAACGGACAACCCTGGGAAAGCCAAACATCATTTTCGAATCTGCTGTACCTGCTACTCATTATGGGGAGCATGTTGAAGTTCACCCCTAAGATCATAATGTATAGTCGCGTGCGTGGCGTAATCTATTACTATCGATTAAGGAGGGAGAATTGAATCGGTTGATCTCATCCGTACGGAATCCAAATGTGCCAGCGTTTTCTACAACAATATTTGACTGGTCCCTGCCCGAAGGCTGAGCCGAGCGCCCATGGGGCTAACCTCAAATTCGGGCGGAATTCCAAAAACGGGTTGTCAAGCTGTAATTCTGCCATTATGTTGTCAAGGAAATTACACCTGCTCTATAATTGCAATCACGTAGCTTTCACCTTTCTCTTGGCCTATGCTGAGAACACTATTCGAATGGATCTACTTAGGAGGACACATAGAGTAACTGGGTAAGGGTAAGGAATGATAAGTGCATGGAAATTCTTCCCAGAATGGGCTGAACAAACCAATTCCTTAGATATCCTACAGTAATGGTAAAATGATTCGGGTGGATCAGCGACATCTTAACATTCATTCTCGAAGGGATACTTTTTCTGGTTGATTCCGGAAAGAAGATCTAGTCAGATGAGCAAAGCTAGGTGCTTGAGCCCCGAAGTCAAACATGAGTGCCAGTCACGGCGCATACCGAGGAACATGTATGAACATGGAGCATTTCTCACTCATATTCAGTCACGTATCGAACAGAATATAATTGGAAAATTCTTATGTGATTTTTCTTCTTTTCTTTCCAAAAATTACTGTTTTGATTAGCATATAACTTCATTCTTCTTCATTAACGCCCGTTTCTTCATTACCAAATTGTCGACTGCGGATGACAATTCTAGTATGAGCCTGTAGCAGAACGCGAGGGTTTGCTAATCCATCCATTTGGGGTGTGCCACTTCGTCTGGTTTCGAAATCGACGCATGCGGCTGGCGTGATATTCACACTTAACGACACGTAAAGTCTGCTATGTCGTAATGCCTGACTTAAAGGAGCAAACGCGCCATCCATAGCACGCTGCATTTTCACATATTGCCGCATCCAGACCTAAAGACCACCTAAAGGTTTTCGGCCTAATGAACTAGCTCGTCATCGTCATAAAGGGTACACTGCTACAGAATGCCGCCGTTTCTCCCATTTCAAGACGTATTGCCCTGTTAATGATTAGGGGTGTTCACCCACATGTTTGAAAACGACTTCATCATCCTCACGATATTTTTCTGCGAAGTCTTCAGTATTGTTGTGATTCATTTGTATTGAAACATTGTTATTTTTTCAACATTTATTCATAGCTATACAACAATAAATCAAGCATCAATAATCGAGCTCCCGTAGTTTGCCGTAATATTCCTACTAGGTCCGAGGGAAGGGCTTTTATTCCACAACAATTTGGGGAAGTGTGGAAGGGGTTGGTGGGTTTAAATTCCAAGAAGATGAACAGCGACACGTTTTTCTAAGTTCACTTCCCACTTTTGACTTGAAGATATGGGTGACTGTCTATCTGCTGGATACCAAACCAAAAACTGTTCGGGTCAAATACGGTACAGATCTTTGTCCTCGTTCGTGGTTCCGGGCAAGTTTTAATTAACGCATTGCCTACTGAGGTGGGGAAGGCTCAGCTAAGCAGGGAGAGAGAGCTTCGGTTCGTGGATCTGAACACATGAGGCGATGCATGTTGTTGTTCTACTTTTGCCGATTACCCCAACAATAAGTAAAGCTCTCCGTCCTCGATCATTCGCGGACCTTCGGCACTCGGCACTTGGTTGCTTGCTTCGCCCATGCAATAAATTGTGGTAGGCAGTGAAGGTAATTACATGGGACAATGTTTTTATTCTCCTCAAGACGAACCTGATTCCAGCTAATCAACTTTGAAAGGAAGGACGGCTTAGTTGCCTCGGGCCGCCATCCCATCTTTTACCGGAGTTCTGGTCATGCATCATTTCAGGCTGCTCTGCGTAAAAGAAGCTAAGATAGAAATTGGATTTATTGCAACTCCTGTTGGGTGGACACCATTCTTGAGAAGAGGGCTCCCTCCGTTGCAAATTTGTCCCATGGCCTGATTAGGGTGCGAAGGGGTGAAGATGATAGAAGGGATGTTCAAGCTGTTGATCGCATCTCTAACCAACGAATTCGCCAACAGCAGATCTCCTAAAATAGGCACTCTTCGATGCTCTCAAGAGTCTCCCAGAAATAAACTCTTAGCAGACGTGGTCATTGTTCGATTATTTGTAGGTGCATACCATCTGCTATCTGTGAATTCATATGACCATCTAGTTTTCTTGGGCCCTCCTGAAGGACAGCTATTTTGCAGCTTCCGTCGATACGATCTCAGCTCTGCGGTTCTAGAGATAGTTACTTACTAGTAAAGCTCGGAGTATTAAATCGATTTTTTTCATGCAAGGGCACTTAAAAGGCCGTTGGTAGTAAGGCTAAGGACGATGCACCGTCGATTCCATGGCAGTATCGTAAAAAACCCGTTACACCCTATCAAATTCCATTTCGAATGCTTCCAGTTTTTAACAACCAGCACTTATTTACACAACCCTAGAAAGGGAAGTGCAGTATAGAAAGGTATAAATAAAGTAATAATAAAGAGGTTAGCAACCCCTTCCACCAGACTTCGCCAGGAGTGGTCCTACTTTGCAATTGACCCTGTATTTACTTAACACCACTTCAATCTGTGACTCATCAACTTTGATAAGAAACTGAGATGACGACAGATTTTGAGCAAATGATTGCTTTCGAAACTGCAGACTTACTCAGTAGGACCTCCTTTCGAAAATCTCCTGTGAAATAGTCGGATACAGCTAAGAGGTAATACCAGTTATTTATTTTCAGGTGAAGCAGGTGGTTACAATCGATCAGCGCAAAGTTGTCCGATTATTAAGCAAAGGAACCTGTCACTTCCAGGTAAGCAATGAACTAATGTCTCTTTTTTACATTTCCACTACTGACTCTTAGGTGTTTCTGTTTCCTTAGGTGTCCACAGCCTGTTTCGCATGGGGACCGGAGGCCTGAAACTAGTGGCACCTTTTGCGCCTCTTACGGCCATCCTAGGAGAGGCGACTACGGTGTAGTGGAAAAGTAAAAGTAAAAGTATAGAAAGGTAGTGTTTGGGTGGACACCGGGGTCTCATTTGAGGGGGGGGGGGAAGTTAATCCGAAGTGAGCTAATGATTCGATGATCTTTGAGGGGTTAGGCAAACCAGGTGGGATGTGTTGCCTTATGCCCGAACCATTCACAATATGTTGCAATCCTAGCTAGTTGTCTCGCCTTGCATCATTTCTAACTTGCTCCTCGTGCAGCTCGCCATGCCATTCGGGAATAACGCTCGCTACCAAATCTCAAGAGGAATCCTGATGTCAAAGGGGATCTAGAGAAGATAGCGAAAAAACTCTTCATGGGCACCATGCTTGTTTCCTGTAGGAACACTAGCTGCTGCTATTTTCACTGCCACCGCTTCTCATGCTTACCTCGCTTGAAGGGTAATTGAGTATGAAGCTGGCAAGTGAGTGCACGCACTCCTCCAGACTAATAAGAGGGACATCCTTAAATTGTAATCAGTATCCCGAACCTTGCAATAGCCTAAGGTCCTACAGCTTCACAAGCTCATCCAAGAACCCATGGGAGTGCAGTAGAAAAGATTACGAAGTCTTATAAACGGTTCATTGGAACAGGCCACGTCAGAAATAATTGGGAGACTGGTTAATGTAAATGCAATATCTTCAACGCTCATACTAATCATTTCAGTTCGCTATGAAACAAAAGATCGATCTCAAGGAAAATCCTCTCGGCATTGGAAAAGAAATCATGATTGACTAATTGGATTATTGATTTGTTGTTGTTTATTATACTGCTTGTTTAAACGACCCACTCTCATCGATATGCATTGTGAATTTGATGAATGGATACATTCCTCTTTGAACATAATAAATATTAAACATCTATTGATAAAGGTGTTCCACGGTTGGATGATATGTAGTAGCTTTTCAGTCGAATTGTGTTGTAGTCATGCTATGAAATGGTCCCACAGCAATTTTGTCAAAGGAAATCAAAGGCTTCAAGCAAAATATTGGTGTCCTTAATATATAGCATTTGAGCAAGCGGTCACGCATGTGTTTCTCGTATCCACTAACATTTGAAGGAAGCAATAAAACTCGGGGATAAAGTCAAGTTGCTGTTGAGGCTGTAGACTAAGGTTCGTCAATAGTCAGGCTGGGCCCAGTGCTGCCAATATGCAGTTTAGCATGAAAACACTGTTCGAAGCTGTGGGACCAGATCTGGGAACCATCATTCTAATTCACTTCACTTTCATTAATTCGTTCGGCGGTAGTTATCAAACTACTACGTCATGGTGTCACTGCAACGGTCGTTGGGTCTAACTAAATTGAAGCCCAGTGAAGTATAAAGGCAAAATGTAAAGCCGACTTTCAGAGCTCCTCTCGAACGACACCCTCGGAACCACAAGTTTTGCTTTCTAACCATGTAAACAAGCCTCTTTCAGAGGTAGCATGTTGTAGGTGCCTGTGACCAATCACTTAGGGTGCTATGAGAGCCATTGAAACAGGTTACGGCCCTTCATTTCCTCTTCCTACTGGTAATGTTTATGCATACAGAACTTTTACCGGACACACACTGATACATCACAGGGCCAGGGGCTGCTGTGGATTCTACTAAAGTGATATCGATGATGATAACTTCCGAAGCCCTCGGATTTATACCGTTTATGATGCTCCCCGATATTAGGATTCCGACTTCCATCCAGAATCGCAGTGGAGCTCTAAATGCGAGTATGGCGTTTATAGAGATTTGACCAGCCGATGTTTTAAGCCGGCTTCACAATGTTACACCAACTAATCGACCTCATACAGATTGCAGGCTTGGTTGTATTCGGCGATTCAATATCCAGGATTCCAACCACGAACCGATTCGTGTGTTTCAGGGTGCCGCCTTTGCCACTACACCACATGCTCTCTATGAATGCATGAGATGATTCTTCATCAAAATAAAGAGGAAAAGGAGAACTTGCGTGGTGTTGATGAATTAAGATGAAAAAATAAAAAGAGGATACGCTGTTTAATTGTGTTAGCTGCACATTGGCAGCCTGTTAATTGGAGACCAGTCGACTTGAGGACTCGAACATTAGTGTAGTCTTTGGAAGGGCTACATGGATTTCCCACTATTTTGCCACGCCACGGTTGAAGAATGTTGACCGCGTTCGGGTGGTTTTTCTTTCGCTGTTTTTTGTGCCCACAGTGCTTTGATATGTTCTGGTCTAAATTCAGACTTGAGACCGGAGACGCACGTATAAGCACGAAAGGTTCAATGGCGTGTGGCCTACTATCTTATACACATGACCCGGGGATCAACTTCCCGATCCTTTCCAAGCCGTTCATCCCTCCAGGGTTGAATAAATATGTAGTACCAGACAGTCTGGGAGAACAGAAGTGCTGACTCGAGCATCGACAGCCCACCACAACTCATTGTATAGGCCACATAGGCATCAAAACGTCATAACGATTCTGAAAAACGTCCAATGCTGAGCCATATTTTAAGAACAAGTTAACGTCAAAACGTCGCCCTCCTCTAATCCTCATGGAATAGGAAAGCCTCCTAACTAGAAAGTCACTACTCAGAGAGTATGATGTACAGCGTTGACCGATGTGGACCTGGTCCATCACCATATAGACTCGAAAAAATGCTGTCGAAACTGAACAAAGGTCAGTTCCATTGGCATTGAATACTCTTTTTCTTGAATACTTCACCTACTTGACTTCCACTAAGATTCGCCATGGCATCTGAGTTCATCCTTCTAGATATTCTTGTGAAGCCTGCATGCAAGCTTTTTTCTGTTCTCATTGAAAATCTGACACCACTCGGACATAGTTACTAGTCAAGTGAAGGGCCGGATCTTGTCTTGATTTTGTATGTATTTTTAGTTTTCATATTGTTTAGGTTAGCTGCACTGATTGACATTAACAATGCTATTTGACTCGAATTCTCTAGTCGACATCAATGTGAGTGCAAAGGCACTTTTTAATAAATTCATTATTATTCTGAATACCTCAATAATATTATTTCTTTATTTAGTTATCGAATTGGTTAGCTACAATCAGCTCTGTGAATTTCAATTGGCCTTTTTAGCTACCTTTTGCCGGTACATCCCTCTAGCTTCTAGCAGAGGGGGCAAAAGCTTAGGAAATAATTAATCCGCTTTTTTTAAGCCACTCTTTATTCTAATTCTGGTTCATACATTTCCTGCAGGGACGTTCCAAAGAACCCCTGCAGTAAAGAGGACGCTATCCCCTTAGGATCTTTCAACCCAACAAGTTGGGAGGATGGCATTCGATTAGACCCGTAGCCGGCGAGGAACATTTAGGAGGACAAAGTCACCATTGCGACTGGGGTCAAAAAGGGATAAGCCTTCAATAATTTCGATGTTTTTTTTTTAAATTGGATGTGAGTTCGTATTTTACACGGGAAAATCAGTGAGACAGTATCGCTTCCCGCTGAGCCGCTCTTTTCTTGGATTCTCACCCTCACCAGGAATCAGTTTCGGCTTTCAGTTATCAAGTTCTTCTACCTTACGTTGCACTTATAGTGTGTCATTACTATCGTCACTTGAAGGACTATCCAAAGTAGAGGCATTGTGAATGTGCTCATTTAAACGTCGTCCTATCTTTCCTAATACCCTTCAGCTCTCTCTTGAGATCGTCTTGGCAGAGGACAAATACCAGCTTAATCAAACTACCATAATACGTCTAAAGGGACATAGCCGTCACGTTCTAGCCATGCCTAATCGACTTTGAATGACCGTTTTGGAGAAGAAAAGTTAATATCAAAATGAACTCAGCTACATCGAGCGGATGAGAAACCGCCATTGGAACCACTTGAAGGCCCAGTTCACGTTAAAACGGTTTCTTAGATTTCCCTGTTGTATGAAAATACGATAGTCCCCCTCCACACCTGCCGTTGTAGAATTGTAAAACGTTTCGGATAGGGTACAATGAGGGGCCAGGGTTTGTGTGGTGTGAATGCCATGCCCATCGTGGACGAGTTTCAACGGCTTAGTAGAGGTTGTACTAACTCAAGGGATTCCCACGTAGAGAGTCCAACAACTTGTCTTAACCCATGATAACAGTGAAAGGCAGTTTCGGGCAATTTCGGCTTGACGTAGCCATCTCTTTGCGCAATGGGAGCAGGCTAAATCTCGTCCAAACACTCCTTACATACCATTCCCGTCACGGTGTTCTCGTACACCTCCACTTCCACTACTATTAAAAAAGCTAGGCATGGGCCGATTTCCTCACATTCTTCGCCACCGATGTACTCCTCTACATCAACACATCCGCTTTTCAACCTAAAGAGGGCACCTCGAAATTTCGGTGGACTGTGCCTTTAAGTTCTGCAATACTTCTATGGAAACGCTTTTCACATTCACACCCTACTCCATTCGTTTCACCTATTAATTACGTCATGAGTTAACATCAAAATTGAGTACTGAGACTGCAAACCTCCTTCATATGATTACTAAGCCAAGGTAAAAAGGTTTGATAGTCAACGTGAATCCTTCCAAGAAGTCAAGCATTTTTTTTTGGAGTAGGCTCCATTGGCACGACATGAAGCACGGAACTGTGATCTGACTGGTAGAGTTTTCAAAATACATGAGAATTTCCTTGATTTTATATGGTAATGACGTTGAAATTCTCTCTGGGACCCAAATTCGAACGAATTAATTCAGGTTTTCTGTTGGCCGTGGTGAACTCCCAAAGCAAAATTAAACTACCATCAAACACTCAGTTTCTCACTCATTTTTAAAGTCTTGAACTAAATGTTCAGGTTCGCAAACTGGTATCGTTAATTACTCTGAAGAAGCCAATTGAAACTTCATTCTTTTGGTAATTGAAAAGTGTCATTCACCCTGATTCCTTCTGAGCACAATTATTAAGTAAAAGTAAGCAAGCATGTTGATGATGAGTTCCAACAAGGGATATATCAGAGATTTCTAGCTCTGTTATTATTTGCGTCTGTATAATCTTCTTTTGCTTCACCTAAAAATCCTTCACAGACACATTTCGAACGCTATTGCGATTCTAAGTGCAAGTCGAATGCGGGGCGCATCTCGAAATATGATTTTAAGTCCGATTTTCTTTGCTTTTGCTCCTACTCATGTCTGACATAGTTCCTTCCTCCCCTGACAAAAAGTGCTGAGCGATAGGAACGAGCCGCTTACATCGTTGTAGGACCCAGCTAGGCTGGTTGGAACTTCGTACCAGGCTACCAGCCTTCCTCAAGTGATTGAATAGCAATGGCCCAAAGCAATGGCCCCTTGAGAAAGGAGTGACTCATACTAGAAAAACGTGCAGTAATCGTCGTGAAGTATTCGTAAACCTTCTCCTCCACTAAGATTATTGACATAGCAATTGAGATACCTATTTATCCTCGAGGCGGCGGTGGTGTAGTGGCAAAAGGCGCACTATCGTACACTCATGGTACTAGGATCACGTTGCGGCCATTATTAGCCCAGACCAAGCCTTCTATTCTTCTTAGGCCACTTAATCCGCATTAGGCTGGCGGCACAAAAGCACAGGCTTGCACTCCCACTGATCACCGCAATCATTAATATCATCCATGGGCGCATTCAAATGCCACTAAGACTCTGGCTAAAGGTCGATGGCGGGGCGCATCCCAAAATTTAATTTTTCCAAGCCCTGAGACTTCAGAAATAATTCGACCTGATTGCTGATCTGAATGCACTAACCGTTATGGATATTGTGCCTTTCCTGGCTACCGTACATAGCTGGACCTAGAGGTACGACTGATTCACCAGCCTGGTCTGTAGTCGATCCTGCGAACAACACAGCTGTTATAAAGCTACTCTGCCTCTGCAGCTCTTTTCCTGACTGGCAAGTCACTGTCATTCCACCTCTGTTTTTTTCACCAAAACGGAGCAGGGCGGACGGCATGGCTTACTCATTGCCATGATGAAATTACCAGAAAAATCCTGACTATGACTCATCACTAGAGGATACAGAGACATTCAGTTAGCAATTTAGGCTGAATATTTTTTCTAGAAGAGTATTGATGGCATCAGCGTCATTTATTGCAGAGCATGGGCCTTTCCCACGGGAATTCCCAGTGCGTTATAGACATCGAATGGCCCGACACATTTTCACCCCAGTCACTTCAAGATGTCGCATCGAATTTCGCTTCCCTATGCTCGTTATCCGCTAATTCGCGTTGATTCGACAAATCATAAATTATTAACGATATAAGTATGAAAATTGAAATGTATAGAAATTGGAATGACGCTGTAGGAGTGGTCCTTCTCTAGTGAATCTTCAGAGCGAACTCTTCTCCCCTGAAGAATGCGTTCCCATGAACTCTTGCAAAGTTCGGTATGGTACTTTCCCTACTGCTCCTTTTCTCAGTTTTTAACTTACTTGGTTAGTTATTCCCTTTCTTGGTATGTTGCTGGTACCTGCTGCCGATTTAGTCCCTGAAGCCAAGGTTAGTCAAGGTGGATAATATCCAAGGTTCATGCTGTCATGCACGGCATCAAGCGAACACTGGTTCGGCAGCTCTTTGAGCAGCTTTTTGCTCACGTGAAGACCGGCCTCAACAAGAGCTCGAAAGTTGAACCTATCTCAACATAACACCTTCTGGTGGGGTATTTCAAGGGGAACTGCATCACATTCAAGTACTGAGTTGAGCTGATCGTGTCTTCGCCTTTTCCAGTTCTACCCTCTTATTGCGGTTACTTTCGATTGTATACTTACGTGCACATACAATTGCTTTTTGGTTTATGTATTTGTATGTTTAGGTACTTTTACAAGAAGATAAAGAATGTCTTTTCTCGTTAACCAATCCCTTTTTGAAATGCCAACTCGCCATGGACTTCCAATTGGAACCGAGGTGGCGTTTTGAATGCGTAATTGCCCTATGCAATCATTCGTGGTGGTCGACCGATTAAAACCAGCGCTTTAATCCTCCCACTCTCGCGCCCACAGTGACCCGGTAGCGATTGAAGGCTCGGTAGACCTGGGCGCGCACTGATCCGCGATTCGATCCCCGAATCATGTGTGTGGTAATGTGCGCTACATGCCACTACACCACCTTGCCCTAATAGGAATTGTAGAAAAAACAGTCGACAATGAACCAAGACAAACCGGTGACAGTTCATCAAGAATGGTGGGACACGTTCTCATTTTACTGGATTTTTCTCGCTCCTTGAAATTCTCGACAAGATTTGTTCCAACCCTTCAAAGACCTTCCTGTACTTGTACATACTGTATAGCCAATCCATTAGTGGATCGTTTTTTCAACTTTCGATGTTTTCAAAAAAATCGCGTTGAAAGCGCGATTTTGCGTCCCAACTAACCCCGGCTTCCTCTGCTTCTCTGCGTCTCCCCAACAAGAACACTATTGTACTCGTAGCAGAGCGAAGCGGCGAAGATGCCCAGCGTTCGCGGAGTATGAAAGCAAGCCAAAAGTCGCTCGTTGTGGTCATGCAATAATCATTTATTTGTTGATAGGGAAAACTATCTGATGGAAAATGTTGAAGGCTTCGTGGTGGAGGCGGAAAAAATGCTCAAATCACAGGAAGAGAGCAACCACTTTCTAAAATTAAAACCTATCTAATTTAATTACATTAAAAGATAGCTAGCTAAGACTCTGTCAACATCAATTGCTATCTCCTTTTTGAAAGAATAAAGATGATTTCAATGATACGCTTTTTTCCAGATCAAAGAACGAATTAAGCGGAAGGCGACCTTTGAAAATCATTTACCAGTAGGTACTGATTGCACGACACCGATCAGATTCGAATCCCGACTGGATATCATCTCCCACAAAGCCGTCCACGAATCCGAATGGGAATCGATTTTGTGGTGTAGGCGAAAGGGTTTGACCAGCATAAAAGTTTTTTCTAACCATACCCGCCATTACAGCTCTGATTCGATTACTTCGCCACCTTAATAATGCTACTTTTTGTCTACTAGTCCCCATCGTTTCGTAGTAATAAAAGAAGGTATCGCGCTCGTTCCCCCGTATCGACCATCCTCGTTTCACCCCCACTGCTTTCGTCAGGCTCGGTCGGCTCAGTCATGTCGCCGTTCTCAGCTCCACAATACCCAGATTCATAAATAATCAAAAACTACTGGGAATAGTCAATACCTCCCCACCTATACTAGTAATTTACTTGGAAATGATAGGCTTCTGGCATAATAACGGAAAGGGTCATGTTTGGGGCATTCATTTGCGAACGGCGGCGTTGTTTGTTTGAGAGGTTCAACTTCATTCATAATGACTGGTCCGGGGAGTGTTGATTGTTTACGAACTTCGACAAATATATTGTTTACTGACCTAAACTATCGTGAGCTTTTTTATTACATTACAATATGATGCTGTGCTCATTTTTCCTTATCAGTTACTATTTCTTAATTGCCACTCGCCAAACGGTCAAATATTACAAAGCGATATCTACCTTTGCAGATTTAGGATAAAGTCTATTGGCCTTCATTGATCCCGTTTGGGAATGTGCCCTATTATAATCGATTCGATCGATCGGGCACATTCGAAATCGAAGGGAATCGATTTAACTTCCTATTAGAATCGTAGTAGCGTTTTTGATGCATAAATCATCCACTTACCTCCCCATAAATTCACTTGCGGTGACCAGAAATCGGTGTGTTTATCCTCCCAGACGGGTCTGGTAGCAATTAACCGACTTCGGAGGGAGGAAAAGTTTTGTTGACTTGGTCGAATATCGATCGGAGGACCAAAAATAACAATAGGAATGTTTCTGGGTGTTCCTTTAAATGTCTGTATCTCCCCATTCCCCTAGGCAGAGATGAATTGAGTCTAGATCTATAATTACATTTTTTTAGTGATCATTGTCCCTTTATCGCTTTTACACTTCAATCAATATGAAACTTTTGATATCGATTGCATTCTGCGCGTAAAATCAATACGTATTGTTAAAGGCTTTGCTAAAAGTCGGTTGATTCGTCAAAATGGCCTGACTTTAATGAATTTTTCCAGCTTTTTTTGCTTCCAATTGGTGTTCCTATCGTCGATTACCTCTCCTTTATCATCCAACTAAAATCTTTTCGTAAAATATGTCCACTTTCTGGGGTCAACCTTGCCCAATCTCTTCTCCACCTACGTAGTCGTTGTCACACCTGCTGCCTTTCTGCGGTCGTCTTTTTCTTTCGCCTACCTCTCATCATTTCCCGGAAAATTACCGCATTATTTCTGTGCCATTCTATCCGTCTTTATGCAGTAATGCATTGAAATTACTCGGTATAATAAAAACGAAAACGAGTTATTCGAGTCGAGTGAACTCTCAGAAATTCTTACCTGTTCTGGCTTCTATTTGATTCTTTCTTTCTCAAGCGGATACGTATACTTTTCTTTACTTTATGGTAGCACTTTTTGTTGGACTTCACTAACTACGGTATAATTTCATTTCACCTACCTCTACATATACCTACTGCTCTGAGTGACAAACAGCATAATGAAGCTCTTTTCCGAACAGGACCACGCATCATGAATACCGTAGGCACATGGTGTATCTAAGGTAGGCCGAAAGTGAAAAGATTACCCTCGAAAGTCTCCCATACCCGCTTTGACGTTTTTCTTCGTTTGAAACGATTGTCAACCGATAAACGAGTGAACCGCCCACTAAAGGACGATTTATCGTGCAGTGAGACTGTAGGCATCAAGGACTCTGGCTTCTAATTACGGTCGGGGGAATAAACTAAACGAGTACGATTCAGAAGAGATAGGGGGAATATGTTCCTGTATCACTTATTTTCCGCAAAACTAATACGATGTTATTTTTTTTGCCGGATTTCTTTTAGCAGATTCTCATGTATCCGGTTCTTTTCACTCATTTCCTGATTATCTAGGGATGCAACATTTTGTTGTGGGAATAGACAGTTTCCTGAGTCGCATAATGTGTCCTGAAAAACAGGAAACCACGCCTCCACAGGAAGGCCCCCCCCCCCACAAGGATCAACAGGAGAGTGCCGAGAACGCAACCACTGCCGGTCTATTCAGCGGTCAATCTTGGTTGTTATGTAATGTGCTTTTATAACTAGTGGTCAAAACTGCTACAATGAATATTGATTGAACCGTCTAATCAATATTTGCTCACAACACTCGATCTCTGTAGTTTTCAGTATGGGAACATACCTGGTAAACAATCAAGTAAACAAGACTTTCTTCGAAATCGATGGACTGTAGAAAATATTTGTCAATAATTGGGGAATATTGTTGATAACAAGGACAAAGAACCATTCCCGAATATGGCGATCCTAGTCACCCCAACGGCGTTTTGATTCCTCCTCCCGTGCCAGCAGACGGCAGCGATTCCTTTCCCGATTCTCTCCCGCATTCACGTTCCCATCACAACCGTAGTATAGGACAACAAGTGAGATTTACTCAATACTCACTTAATGAACCATTATGTTCGAGTAAGGTGTGCACCGAGGGGAAACTAGGCCAAATAGTCGGCATGTCACTTAAACGGAGATTCTAATCTACTATGCGATTTTATAGTATAACAGGACATAGTTAACGGTACTACCTGTTCGCTTCAGTTACATATTTAGAACTTTTTGATCAGTACTTACTAAACTCTTTGTATCTTACCGAAATATTGATTTAGGCTAGTATACAGGCGGCTGTTTATTGACCCAGTTCTCAGTCAGTTTGAAGGTGAGCCTTGCCAGTAAACGTGCTCTAATGCAAATAGGGCATCGATTACTGAACATTTCCTTGCCAGCGAATCATTTTTTATGATAATTGGGCAGTTACTGTCTATTAGCCAGTGCCCTTTCAGGCTGATTTCTCCCTCGAAGAGTTATTCTGATGTTATTTATTATCATAATTGACTTTTATACCATACTGTGCCGTTTCTCCCTTTTCTGCTTTTTAAATCGCATAAATTCGGAAAGTCCGCTTTTTATGGTGCAAATTCTTCCTGTACTGTCAAAATGTATTTTAAGGGGTGATGAGCACTCCGAACAACCCGAAAGATGATGATGTGCCTGAAAAAGTGCTGCAAAATGAAACGGGTTGTGAGCAAGTGCAGCAACAACAGCCTCAGCCACAGGAACCTCCTCCCCCTCCCTCGGATTGCATGGATGTAAAAACCGTAAGGACATCGAGCATAATTGCTCTTCAATGTGAATTTTACCATTTAATCTATTGTTTTCAAGGATACTGGGAAAGAATCGCCTTCAACGGTTTCGCTCAATAGTTTACCATCGACACCACCGTCACCTGCTATTGAAAACAATACGGAAATTCCTCAAACAGTACCAAAGCAACCGTCTCGTCTTGATCAATTGTTGGAACAATTTCTTGCCTATGAATCTAGTCTTTCAATGACCGACTACATCAAACGATTCTACGTGAGTATTTAGACAAAGATTATATGGAGCTTGTCTGTAAATTGCGCTCGCTGAGTTTTATAAAGAATTCGGAGCAAGGATAAGGGCTGCGACCGAATAGCATCAATCAAGCGAAAGAGATATCGAAAGAGCATGGGGTCTTGAGGGATGTCTTGACTAGGATTTTGTTTTTAGACGCTCCAACTACTGCAACCGATTGGTTGAAAATTACTTCTGCTGAAATTTCGTTTCTAAGGTTTGAAGATTTGAGGCCAAATAATTCATTTATTGCTGACACTGTGACCATTTTTTGAAGCTTAAAATTTTTCTTCACAAAAAAAGAATCAGGTCTTTAACTAGGGATATATGAGGCTTCAAATGTGATTGTATGCGCCAGCAGGGCTAAATAACTGGAAACTGCAAAGGACTTGATAGATTTAGCTCCGAGACTAGTTGGAATATAGCATCCATTTCTAAGTTATGCTTACGTTATGTCCATATCCGTTTGATTATTCCAATTCTTTTTTTTCGTTAAAATAGTTCCTTCTAGCCGACTTTTTTAGCAAATCCGACTCGAACAAGAGGCTCTTCGCAATGATCCTGAGTTTTCGGCCAAATGCGCATCAGAAAGTGTGCACGTGATGCGTAACCGATATCGGGATATTTTGCCTTGTCAGTTTATTTTATTACTATTTTTTTGATTCTTTTATTTACAATACTTTTTGTATGTTTTCTCACATTACATTTTTCTTCTTTTTTGAACTATTGTTGTGAGACGTGGCTCGAGGAAACAAGATGATTATTTAGCTTTCTATCTGGCGAACTGGGCAGTTTTAGAATTTGATAATAGAAAGGTATCAGGGAAGAAAGGCATCAATTAGGTGACAATGTTGCGCAGTGACATGAGTTATATTTCAAGGATGGGAACGTGGCATCCCACTGAGACGGCCCTTTTTGTCTGACTTCTAAATCTACCTGTCAATTCAAGATTCAGGAGGGAAGGGTGGTTTATGTGGTAGAATAAAGAAGATAATGTGGAATCGTGAAATAAATTTTTCATTCGTTTGATTTTGATGGGGCATTTTTCCTGCGATGTACGACGTACTATTTATTCCCACCATTCTTTTTTATGTGTTGCCCTTTTGTGTGCCTAACACTGTATGTTTTAATGTTCATTTATTGCGATGGATTTAATTAATTCTTTATGCCAATTCCGAAACCCTGTTCTCACAATGTTGCTGTTTAATACGCCAGTTCCTATGAATAGGCAAACTCTGGTGACTTACTGCCTCTTTAATATGCACATATCTCAATACCCCATAATCTGCAGCGCATTTTCAATCCGGTACAGCGTAAATACAATGAAACCTTTAGCGGTCTATGCTGCCACTCGGAGGATTTATAGCCATGTTTTGATGGGATCGTCTTGGTCACGTAAAGAATTTGTGGCGCGAGTGCGGTTATGCCAATAATTCCTAAATAGACATTCATAAATGATGAATATTTAAGTTCTAGCATTTGGTTGTATCTTTTTCGCAAGGTAAGGGATAAAGTTTTTGGCCGTCAATCAAACCCGTTTGAAAGTTGCGCCCCTGCACTCAACATCTATTCAGAATATGTGGTCTATAAAATGACTTGCGGTGGCCAACCAATGAGCAAGTCAATGTTTTATCCTCCCACACGAGTCCGGTACCAATCAACCGATCCCCGAGGGATGGAAGGCTGCGTTGGTCTCGGTCAACATCGATCCGGGATTCGAGCCCGCGACCATGTGTGTGATAGTGCGCCACTTGAGAGTACGCCACTTGCACCCTTTTTCGCAAGTCATACAGCGGAAATCCTCGTTAAGGTTGGATTTGACAAGTTATTAGTAAGATACAATCCTCTGAGATATAACCTATTTTGTCATTTACGCGAACAGCTCCGGTATCCCTGCCAGTGTTCTCGACCCTTTAATTTGTTCCCTAATTGAAAGATTTGCGCATCCGATTTTTCCAGTGTTCTTCCTTTCTCCCTTTTCTCCTTAGTTCATTCTTACTTTGATGTCATCCTCTGGAAATCAAAACCATGTACAGTGTAAAATTTGAACCACCCACAAAGATAAAGGGAAAATGAGCCACTCGATAGCTCTCCCAAGAAACGGCGCACTTCCAATGCACCGGATGTACCGGATCGTGTGAAATCTGGGTGGAATGCAGCGCGATGTCGGTTATCGTAAACTTCGCGATAAAAGTCCCATGTCTCGTTCACATCATTCAAGCTGACCCACCATTATTTGGTGAAAAATCTGCCAAATGAATGTATTAGCCTTCGAGGGTTAGCGCGAGCCTTGGTTACCCAAATTAGTCAGAAGAAATGCCTAGAAATTAGAGATCAACAATCACAAGATAGGATATCCTACCTATGTCAAACCACTTAATCATACGTTAAAAATAATTTCAGATGATCGAAATCGTGTCGCCCTTTCGCAATCCGATGACAATTCCAATGGCTACATCAATGCTTCCTTCATAAGCCTTACGAAAGGACGTATGCGCTTTATTGCTGCTCAGGCTCCTCTCCCTGCTACACTTGAAGAATGGTTGGTTATTTTTCTCTGTTGAGTACATTAGATTTACCGGTTTGAACTTCATTTGATATTGCACCACTCATCTGCCCCTAGAATACGAATGGTGCGTTGGAGAATTAATTTATGCAATCAAATAATTCATGGTGGGCCAGAACTGGAGTGAAAATTTCCTCCTGTGTTTCGCATGAGTTATTATTTTTTACATTTTAGGTGGAAAATGGTCGATGAGCAGAAAGTGGTGCTTATTGTTATGCTTTGTAAATTGGTTGAAATGAACAAGGTAAGCACAGAATTTTTTTCATGTTTATATTTTTTCACTTCAATGTTTGCCGAACCCCAATGCAATTTTCCACGTACAGTGCAATAAAAGGAAGACGTTCCTCTAATTTAAATTATTTTGTGTTTCATAGTCAAGAGAGCTGACCTCTTGGTCGGTAGTTGGGTTCATGGCATGGGTTTTTACGGAAATGTTGGTTATCAAACCTAAAACTGCACAAAATCATCAATTTTCCATGACACGATGTTTTGTTCAGGTGAAATGTGAGCGGTATTGGCCGGCTGAAATTGGTCAAAGTCTACTTTTTGGTTGTTATGAGATCACGTTAGATGAAGTGGAAACGTAAGTAAACAGTTATTTGCTCTTCTTTGAGGGAGGTCCCTACAAAAGCAATTACAGATATCCTGATGACGAGTATTTGTTACGTCGTTTGCGGATGACGAACCAGAAAAGTGGAGAGTCCAGAGTGATTCATCAGCTGCATTACAAGTAACTTTTTTCCTTGTTTGTTCAGTCGGCCCAGTCCTTCAATCACTGCTCCTTTTTTTCTCGCTTTTTATAACCACAGGTTGCTCGAGAACCTTTCGTTATCATCAGTGATTTACCTGGGGCTTAGAGAAAGACTGTCTATCTGTGAGGGAGGGAGGTTAGTCTGGAGCAGTGACGAAGCTCAAATCCGTTTCTTTGTGGCCGTGCTCTTACTTCTAATTCTATGGGATCACACAAACTCCACTACCTTCTAATTTATAAGCTCCTCGATCGAATTTTTATCATGACTTAATAGATACTGTAGCTGTAGGGATCGAAAGTTCAGATAGTTTTTGTTACGCTGCCGAGTTTGTCTTAATTCCTAATTTTCAGGGAGTGGCCAGATCATGGATGTCCCTCAGGTGAAAGTCAGTTGATAAACATGATTGAGAAAATGGCGGAACTTCATGAGAAAACGGATGCGCCAGTATTGGTCCATTGTAGGTATGTGATCCAAAAAAACAAATGTTCCAGCAAGTTTGCTATAGCTGAGAAAACGATTTTTCAGTGCTGGTGTTGGTCGCACTGGAACCATCATTTCTGTTAATTACATAAGAGAGTTGATCAAATCTGCTGAATTGGAATCGCTTGATCTCTTCGATCTTGTTATGAGTTTGAGGAAACAGAGAGCTAGTATGGTGCAAACTCAGGTGCGTTGTTTTTTTTTAGTTTTTGGACCTATTAGGATAAATTGCGATGAAAGTTCACACTAGTAGGCTCCGTCGACATAATCGGTTTTATCAGTTCTACTGCAACTTGTTCCTAGTGTCTTTATTTTGCGCAGCAACAGTAAAATTCCTACCCTCGCCTCTAGAGAGCGGGTATAAATGCATGAATATATTTTTGACCCAAAACTTTGGGCGGACTGTTGTGGTCGGAATGGTTGTGTACGGAAACTAACCAACACCCATTGCATCTGACTATGGGAAGAGATCGTGATCCTGAATTAAAAGAGTCAGCATATTGTTTTAGGATCAGTACCAATTTGTTCACAAATGTGTTGCATATTACTGTAGAAGACATCTTGGTCTCCCACAACCAGAGCCTCCACAGGATGATTTTGTGAGTTTTTCGCTCTTGACTACTATGTGTTGTGCTTATGTTTGTGCGCTTTGTGTTCATGTGTCTTTGACGTTACGTCTCCATTTTACCTATACAAATTGTGTTAGTAAAATCTGAGTCCTGTACACAAATTTACGAACTGCTTAAAAGGTAGCTGGGTGGGCAGCGTGATAGTCATGAGAGCTTCAAGTAAGAATATTTAGATACGAATTCAATTGCATCCCGTTCCAAGGTGGATGTTGTTAGATTTGCTACTTTTCCTACTTTATGTGATGAAAATCGTAAAGTGCTCAGTACTGCTGTCACTTTCATGAAGTGATCTCGCTTGAAGTCTTCGGAAATCTTTCGATTACAAGACTGAAGCCATTGAATTGAGCGCATGCTGGGCCTCGCGTGTCCTTATGCGGATCCGTTATGCACCTGTATCACCTGCCGTTCCGTTGATTATCGATTTCCGCGAGCGTGCACCAGTAATGTCCCTAATCGTCCTTAGTGCCGAAGTGGTTCAATGGATCGCTCCACACAAAGAAAATCAGATAGAGTATTACTCCGTTCAGAGCTTTCGTGAAATGCTTAGTATCGCATTGGTGGACGTCCTGGTGCTCGTCTGATGTATCGAGTAATCCAGTCTGTAACCTCCCTGGTTCAGCGGTAATCAAAAATGGCATGACATCGCTGGCGCACCTATCTTCGGCTTCTGGCGTAAGCAGGGGCGTCTCTGATCATCATTCGTCGACGGTGTCTGAACTCCGTGTTCCGTCTGTATTTGCATGTATCGAGAATTTCTGAGCGATGCTGACTCCATACTCATCCTTGGAGGTTAAGCCTCAAAAGCGTAGGTCAAAGCAGAAAGAACCACAGCGTCGAAAGGACGAGCTCGAAGTGGCCGGTTCCCCCCATATGCTATATTTTAAAATGGCCTCTACAATAAATAGAATCCAAGTGTAAGTGGTATTTTGAGGGTATTTGTTTCAGTCCAAAGCTTGTCCTCTAGTGCTCTTTCGCCTTCAGGTCCTCCAAACCGTTGACCAGCTCATTTAACGAGTGACCCATAGTAGTTAAATGAGAATGAATGTTTTCCTGGGAATTCATGTGTCTTGAACATCGCTGATCACATTACTTGTTTTCCAAAGTTTCACGTTCATTTTGGAGTAATTCATTCCTTTTGATGTCTCTGAGTTGTATTGTATATGCTGAATGAGCTTTTATCGTTTAAGGACGACTCGTTTTCTGCTCCGTCACCAATGGCCCCTACATTCAACAGACCTTTGCAAACAAACGGCGACCAACTTATACAGCTTGATGACAGTGACGATGAATCGGAGTCGGGAAATTCAGTGCCGGGTTTGTTTCCATTATCCAGAATGAGAAGTTTTTATTTTGGATGTTTGCTGTTTTTACAGATTTTCCTCACGAGCCGCCTGCTCCAAGAGGTCCAGAAGAATTGGGCAGCGCGGCAAGTTAAAAGTTGGTTTGTCACATTTTTCCTTTTCATCCCTCTGTTTTTTTAAGTGTATTCCACTTTTTTTTATTTCAGAAGTCGCTGTTTGAATCCAGGAAGGTGTCGGAATTATGGAAAGTCATCAGAGACTCACGAGCATTCAGAAATGTTTCTAAGCTGTTTGGTTCGCCGTAGATCCTTGTCCCTTTCACTGTGCAAAGTTCCTTCATACATGTTATTCGGCAGGTAAAATTCGGTTCAGAAACCCATCGTTCCCTACATCACTTTCCCTTTCTGTCTCTTCGTTCCATAAGGCATTCCATTGATATATTATTACATGTGCATTGATTGTAGTTCTCAGTTGTTGTTTTGTTTTCTTTTCAATTTTTATTTCTTCACGGATCGTGCACCCAGCGGTTACCTCTGGAATTGAATGATGATATTGATATAATTCTGATTTGATGATGTTCTTGATCTAACGTTCTCATTTTCTCGTTCTCGCAGTGATCACATTTTGCATGTAGGCAGAACTTCTCCGTTGAGGTCTCACCTTCTTGCTGACCGCGAGAACTGCCATCAAGTATTAGTCAAGATTTTTATTTTGTATTTTTCTTGGGACTGGAATTACCCTGATCTGAATGGGTCCGGTGGCACCAAATGGCTGATGGTCCGGATCGACCGGTAGTCGGGTTCTGATGTGTTACAAATATATGAGCACTGTTTCTGTTTCCATACCCACAGTCTACGAAAAAGCTTTTGAAGACTGCTAAAGAAACCGGATGAGATCATTTCCGTGGTCGAAGGGCATTATATTTACTTTGTTATTGGCGTCAGATGAACATCTCTCTCCCATTCCCAGTGATATTCCATAGAAATACATTTCTGAGGATTTCACTTTCGTACCGTACTTTCATGTTCTGTGATCATATTTGCTTTGAAGACAATAAATTTAAATTTGATCATTTTCTCAGTTGTCAAAAGGAAATCTCAAAGGGTAAGTTAGAAGGCAAAAAAAGTCATAATACCATGCAGAATGTGAAGGATATTTGTGCTAAAAAACTGAGGAGCAAGTGGGATCCACAGGTTTATAAAACCGCTTTGGAACACAAAAAAATTCCTAAGAAATTGGTCAAGGGCGGAGGTGGTGTAGGGACAAGTGGCGCTCCTATGTCCATCTTATGGTTACAGGTCCGAATCCGAGATCGATCTTCGCCTGGGCCAACTAAGCCTTCCATTCCTCTGGGGTCAATTAAATGGTACCAGGCTTGTGTGGGAGGACAAAAGCAGTGGCTTGTACATCAGCTGGCCCCGGAAGTCATTGTATAGGCCACATACGCATTCAATACGCCGTTACGATTCTGAATGGAAGTCGAATGCGGGGGGCATCCTTCAAACGGGATTGATTAACGCCAAAAATTGAAGCTTGAAGCAACAGTGAATTACTTTTAAAAAACAATGATGATTTTTTGATTACAAAAGCATTTAGTCGGTCAATAAATATACTATTTTCTCGATAGTTGAATAATATCGATAACAATAATCGATATTCACTCTTACAGTTACCCTTTCATTTTGCTAATTTTATACAATGATTTTGGTACTAGTTTTTTCCTTGAAATCTAAGAAAGCACCGAAGGCATGTGTGGTTATACGTTGATCAGGTGGTACACAAGCATCATCGATCAAACATCGATGATGTCATCTCCTCGTAGTGTCGAGTACTTTCTAAGATTTCCTGCAAACATTTACCTTACTTCTAAAAAAGCCCAAACATCAGCTGATCGGGTTTCAATGATCATGGCAAACTCACTGATCATTCTCAACCTTTACTGTTTTTACTTTGATTGTTTTTTTATAAATTGTGTTGAGATAGAACCTGTTTTCCGAGCGTGATTCAAAATCATTACAGTGCATGAGAGGGGCTCAGGAGGCTCACATCACTACCTGCGAGAAGGGGTGAAAATTCCTCTTCTGGAGCGAATTCCTCATGTCCGAGTAAAACAAAAGAAGGATAGGTGTCCAACAATCCGAGTTAGGCGTCTTACAATGAATTCCCAACCAGAGTATAGGTAATGAAGAGAAGCTGGGACTATGCTCACAATTATTTCTGATTTTTCAGTTTAAATTGAACTCAGATCAAGCATATCAGTGGTTCACCCGAATTAGGGTTTCGGATAGGTCGAATCGAGCGGTGCCAAATACCGTCTTCAACGGCGACACTATGGACTTCTACTACTTCAACTCTATTCGCTTAATCGTAGGAAGGTTCTCTGGGAGAGCATGGGCATTTTTACGAATGATTTTATCACACGCATAGACAAGGGTGGGGCAGGTCGGTGCGCAAGAGTTATTTGTTGAACGTTCAGCTGAAGTTTGGTTAGCGCTTTGGGTAAACTACCGCCGCCGCCCCGTTGGCTGAACTCGTCGATCAACCATTCAACTCGATACACCGCCTTCGACCCAGCGCTCCGCACTGGTTTCAGTCCGACCTTGTCGGATGAGCAGTTCACACCAATTTATCTTTGAATTTGGTTCTTGAAGTCTCTTACTTACGAAACGGTTTCAGTGGCCCTTTCCCATACCGATTTGGATTCTTCCGAAAGTTTCAAGCCTACTCTCGCTTCAACATAGGACCACGAGTATTTATTACATTGTGAGCATCCCACAAAACGACAGTGACTTGTGGTTTTATTCCTTCACACTTTACTGAGGCTCGGCTCCTAAGTTGTCCTTTCTCTTGAAACTCGGACAGTGTATACTACTTTCATATTTCATACCCCACCAGTTGATTGGTTCATGCTTCAGCTCCTCCAAAACAAAAGGTAATTTCAAACCTAATGCCTAACAAAGCCGTAGCACCTTTTTATTACATTAAGCCCAACTAATCACGACTCCCTTCTCCGAATGCCTTTCTGCAGACAAAATGATAGAAGCTTCTTGTCTTCGAATTCATGGTGGAAAAGAAGCAGCCTCTCAGTTGTTGACCTATATTTATGTTTACCCATCTTCTTTGAGCTTCATCATCAACCTAGGTCACCGAAGTCAGAGGCATTTGTATGTGTACTAGACCTGCATAATGTCTTGTTTGATTACTTATAAGAATCTCATCCATTACAGTAATCCATACATCGGCCGAAGATTTGTAGATTAATTACTGTAACTATTTTTTTCTTTTTTTTAATTGTAATTCGAATGCTTTTATTTTGATTGTTAGTTTGATCAAGAGGGAAGGGGGGGGGGGGGCTGAAGGAGATTCTGGAGCAGCCCCCTATCCGTTGCATAGCATTGAAGGTTTCTACATCTCAGAAGCCCTAACGAGTATCTGACGTAGAGCATCCAAGACGGCTCGACCAGGGTAACTATATGTCTGGGAACCCATTGGTGCGACCGTTTCATGTAATTAGCTCGGATCTGGTTCATTCGCGGATGTACCTATCCCAGCAGGACGTGAGATTCCCCATTCCATTGTTGCAATTGTAAATGAGGGTGCAAAAATGGGGCAAAGGGCAGTCAAAAAAGTTGCTCAAGGGTGAAGTGACTTCAGCAAGGTGAGGGTGGGTGGCATTATAATCGGTTGATGGCATTTCTTGGCTAGTTGTCTCATCTTGCGACGTGTCCATCGAGTCTAACGCTCTTTAGCACACAAATGAATCTGCCGCACAGGGGAGACGCTCAATACAAAGTAGGAACTATTAGGTTGATGCATAATTATTGCGGATTTTTTCGCGGCTTTCTTTCTCTCGATAGAATTTGAATATTAAGTTCGGGTTTTTTCTAGAAATGATCTACTTGATTTCCTCTACAAGAATATTCTCAAGAAACTCTCCGCATATTCGCGAAATCAGGCTTAACTACCTTGAGAAAGATTTGAAGGTGGCAGAGTCATTCCGCGATCTCAGTAACCTTTCGGCGATCGAACAATCAGCCATAGCCAACCAAGAAATGGGACCTGCCCCTAAATCTGCCATGTTCACCAGCAGAAACTTTTATGGATTATCTCGTCAACCGTTCATCGAAAAAATGGCTAGAGAATAGAGGTTACGTCGATTTGGATGACTTGACGGCCGATGTCAAGGCAAGGGTCGCCCGAAAGGATCGAAACTTCTTCGCTTTTGGGATCCGAATAACTAATCAATGGGAAGCAGTGCTTGACGTAGATGGTGAATAAGTTCCGGAGTAATTATTTGAATATGTCTTTGCTTAGTATTTCTATAGTTTCTTTAAGTAAAATTTGCTGGAAAAAACCCGCAATAAATCCGCAATAATTATGCATCAACCTAATAGATAATCCTCTTCTGGGGATCATACTCCTTATAACAAAACCAGTCATCTACTCCTTGTACCAACTCATACTTCCAAATGGGGTACCTATTCTATGGTCATTGAAACGGAAAATGATTCTAACCACAGTTTTCGAAGCTTGGGAAGTCACCATTAACGAAGAAGGCAGAATAGGCAATAACCATAGGTATCTGCAATCAAGAAGAAATCTCATAAGTGATAGAACTTGCTCAGGAGGCGCCATGCATGCGGAGTACACTTGAAATTAGCGTTTGGATGCAGTTTCTTTATAAACATTGAGGATAGGTAGCCAACCGTTCAAATAATCTCTTTCGTTCCTTCAGGAGGCAGCCATTGCCTACTACCATGCACCACGGTGCCCTTCTAAACTATTCCTCTCTACTTCTAGCGGGAACCTCGACTGAACGGGAGCCTCATCACCCGACTGCTCCTATTTTCAGAACGATCAACTGGTGGTGGAATCAGCTGTGGAAATAAAAACGGTGCACACAGATCACCTCAGAATGCTGTCGGCCCGTAGGTCAGGGGTAGATTCATCCACATAGAAATCGGATTGAAAATCGGTTTTTTGAGGTGCTGGAAGGAAAAATGTACTTGTTAACCTCTGCTGGCCACTCAGCGGAAGCACGTGGGAAAACACAAGGTCCATTAAGAAAGGAGTGGAACTTGGTTTGCCGAATCGCGCCTGAAGGTGGAATGTGTAAGCTAAGAAAAGGAGCTTCGGTGGTTATCTTTGGGTTGAAAAAAGCCTGGAAGGAAACAGATGTGAACTTATGTCATGAGAGGGTCAGCTTTTGGAATGTATAGCCGATGGATCTCAAGGTTACCTCCCCTTCTTGACCTGACCCTCACTCGGTGTGCATTCCTTGTGCTCGACTAGCTCGATACAGGGGCCTAAATCTATATAAACTAAAAAAATATCGCCTTCCGGAATCACTTAGTAAGTGTTGAAACTTCCTAAAAGCCGTGGATTCCTTCCAATCAGCACGTTCCCCACTCCTCGCTTATTGGACAGGACCGTCGTGGCTCAAAATTGGTAGTTCTACATATCCAGTATACTCCTACACTCAACTCATTCTTTACCGGTACTCATGAATAGCATCAGCCTGTGCTCGTTCCCTTCCCAGCATCCCTTTTGGATTTCCCTGAACTCTCTCGTCCATTGATTGCCGCCAATCGAGAACATGAGATACTCCGTAGGTTGAGAAGATAAGATTGGGAAGTTTGAGCTATTGGATCGTTGAGAATCATCTCAATCACTTATGAGGATGTCCTACTTGGGAGGATGCTCATGCTCAACATGTCATTCAAGCTTTCATTGCTAAGCGGCCTGCAAATTGCCTCACAGGAGTGGAAGTAGGATCGAATCCCCTAGATGCAGACATTCCGAAGAATGTCTTACTACACCGTCGACTGATCTGCTCCTCAATGTTACAATCGTTCGGTATCATTCTTTAACACCAGCTATTGAAAGGGCCGAATCTGTTGTCAGCCAGTGGACGAGCTGATTGAGGCTGAATGGTCGAGTAAACTCGAACATGTTTCGGTAGCCTATCGGATAATCCTTTGGTCTTCAGCCTGTAGGTTTATGTGTTTGGATTCCTGAAAGTCCTACCTTACAATACAACCGAAAAGGCTTCCATCACATCGTGATACAGTTTTATAGGTTTGTGGAACCCTGGCACCCTTTGATTTTTCGAATTCAACGTGTGTGCAAAAATCAGAACGAATTTTAGTAAAACATTCCAGTGCCTTCGATATTCCGGGATCCCTCGAATTTCATGCTCCAAAAGCCGATTCAATATTGTTGATTGGGGTCGTTGTTCCAGATTCGCAATGCACTGCTTGATTGCATTACTTTTGCCAATTACCGGTTCGCTTGCTGCAATTCGATGTTACCAAGGACAAGAAACGATTCCCGGACAAGTGATCCCATACCAACCTGGTAGGCGTTTCCAAGAGCTTACTAATTTATAATTTAGTTTATTATTTATTTATTATTTCATTATTTTTTACAAATACTTTTTTATTTATTTTTATTTTTTTATTATTAACATTCTAAAAACTATTTGCAAAATGGACCATTTTACAGTGAATTGTCCAACAGCTGATTTTTGCTTCAATAGCTATGTGAAACGTCATCACAATGGAGATGACAGCTACACGATCACAAAAAGCTGTGGAGAAGTCGGAAAATGTTTTGTGAGTACCGTAATATTTTTTTTGTTCAGTAAAAAACCTTTCTGGAGGATGAAGTCTTTCGAATGTTTGATTATCCTTTGTTGCTTTTGTAAATCTAGCCGTTCTCCAATAGGAAAAAAAAGAGCAACAGACATCTCTGAGTAGATATCGGGGAGTGGCATTCTGTGAGTTGGGTCGTTAGAGATAAAAAACTCGACCTCTTCCTCGAATCTCGCAGAACTATCCTACAAAAAGTCTTCGTGTAAATGAGAACGAATGACTTTTTTGTCGTGTTGCCACCTCGCATAACGAATGGGGTTCTCGAAAAAAAAAATATCAGCTGCAGCAGACAGAACCGATGCAAGTTCTAGCTCTATTCGTGGGGTAGGACTGTTGGAGGGAAGTTGCACCGTTATCTGTCGACTGGGATAGTGTTAGAACCTGATCGAGCTTCGTTTCAGTTAGGATTTTGATATCCTTTCATGAAAAATTACTCAGGTCGGAAATGTGGGAAAAATCTTTTGCAAGAGAAAATCATAGGAAATTAACCTCCTGATTGCTCATCAGCAGGCTTTTTTTTGCCATCTTACCCATTGCTATAGTTCCAAAATGGGCATAAAAGCTTGACGAATAGGGACTTTCTGCGTTTATCAATCCTGTTTTTAGAACGCGCCCTGCACTCGACTCCCATTCAGGATTGTAGTGGGGTATTGAATGCGTATGTAGCTTTTACATAAAATGGCAAGTGGTTTCGTACCGATGAGCAAGCCAGTGCTTTTATCCTCCCAGGCATCTAATTCCAACCAAACGACTATGTACGGATGGAGGGCTTGGTGGGCTAGGGTGGGTATCGGTCCGGGGGTCATTCATCGAGCCATGCGTGTAAAAGTGTGCGTCACCTGCCTGTGCATCACCTACACCTTTTTATGGGCCTATAATGAAGGGATTTAAATTGCTAAAAAGCGAATGTTAACCTTCAGACATTACTTTTTCATTGGAATTAGCAGTGTGGGAAATTTTGATCTGAATTTCCCGAAATTTCTCTCTAAGTTTGTCTCACTTTTTTGATGGCCTGGACTGAGTTTTCTTACTGATCTACGGGATCAATGAAAATCCGGTGGTTCCGAGAAATCAGAGTTGTGAGAAGAAACCAGTACCGATCGTTGATGCGGGAGAAAGGCGTCAGAGTTCATCATGATCCGCGTAAGTCACGCATAATATTTGCGTTGTAGTTCGTCATTGTTATTTGAGCGCGATGATCGACTGACACCGGTTTGCTTTCGTCCTTCCTCCCAGAGCTTGACTTTTCGACTGGGGCCCGATAGAGGGCATGGTACGAAGGGTCAATAGCTGCAATGGCTGCAATTTTTCCGACCGACTCTGAAAATCGAACGAAAAGTTTTTTTGCGGGAAAATTGGCTCGAGCAACTAAATAAAACAGCTCCTCAATAGCCGCCATCTATCTCCTACTGCTCATTGATATCCTAAGGCTGACCTGTTTGAAGGATCTTAAAGGGTAGGAGCAGCTTTGTAACTGCGCCTTCCGAATGCAGAAAGGCCCTAAAGATCGCTCGTTTTGAATGGGATTCCGACGGTGATCAGCCGCCAAAGGAACCGTTCCCTTCCCGGCTGACCCAACTTATCAAACTCCGGGCCCAGTAACCTTTTGTCAATCTTCTCTAGGGGCAAAACATTGTCCAAAACGGGACTGCCCCAAGGGTAACTGATTAGGTATTCATGGGGTCAAAGTCAGTCATTTTTCTTCTTATATTTCACAATTTAGGAGACGGGCTGTGATGGTCCAAGCGATGAGCGAAACTGCTGCTGCGTCGGAGATCTGTGTAACTCAGCCGGAGGCCTTACAATCGGCATCGTCGGACTTTCCCTTTTAGCTATCCGAGTACTATAAAATGTAAAATAAAATTGTACAGATGGAATATTTGAAATAAAAATTTGTTTATGATGAGGAGCAACGTTGAACTGAATTCACAGGAACTCAAAAACCCTCATATACAGATTATAGAGCTTCAAGCTTTCGGAATGCAGGCAGAAGATTCCACAGAAGTGTCAACAATTTCGGCCGCTTACAAAGTGGTAAATAAACTTTAGAACTTTGTTGTCGGAGTTTTTAAGGCCGGACCTCCCTGATTGAGGGCCCCATGCCGGTGAATGATTTTGTGTCGAGTAAGAACGAGGTTACAGGAGTTTATGGTTGTCGAGGTTGTGCCAGCGGATCCCTCTCCAACTGCTAGAGCAATAAAAGGCTATAGTGTAACAGAGCGTGGTAATGGGAGACAGAAATCCAGTTTTTCCAATCCTACTTCCCACAAAGTGGAATTCCCTTCTGAATGGTGAACTCTGGTATAAAAAATTTGTACGGTCTCATAGTTATGAGTAGAATCCCTCGAAGTATCACAAACGTGGCGAAATTTTTATTCTTGATGTTCAAACATTGTGAATATCATGTAGGCGTCAGATAGCTTCTCCAAAATGAATCAATACACAGCTGAGGTTCTCCACTCTTCTTAATCAGTACCACGGACCAGGTCCATTGGTTGGAATTATTTGAGCTCCTGATCCTCCTCCTACTCCTGTTCCGTACGGGCCCATTCCTGCTCCTCCAGCGTATGGTCTTCCAGGACCACCATACGGGTATCCAATTGGTCCTGAAGGTCCTCCGTATGATGGCCCACCATATCCATTCCAAAACGGACCTCCAGGTCCTCCATACGGGTATCCTCCTCGTCCATTGGGAAATCGTCCTCCAGGCCCATAGAAACCTCCTCCAGGGAAAGGACCTCCGAGCCCGCCAGGATAAGGTCCGCCGTACGGACCTCCTCCTTGTCCATTGGGATAAGGTCCACTAGGTCCAAAGCCAGGATAAGGGCCAGGTTGTCTTCGGAATCGCATTCTGGAGTGCGACGCTTCATGAGTTGCTTGCTGAGATGATTTTCTATCAAGCGTATCGCCGTGTGCCGCAACTAATCCCTGAAATGGAAATTTCTCAACATCACTTCACTTCAGATTGTTCACTCATAATTTTCAATCGCCATTTTATAGGCAGTTATTAATCAGTATTGGTCCAGATGTTGGTCGAAAAATTCTCAAACAAAACATGCTTCCCCTGGAAATGGCACACGATATGTAGTTGTCAGCAAGTACTTCAACACTCTACTGTACAAATAAACGTGGGAAATTCCCTGCTTACTTCAAAGCTTCTTTCCCAATTCTTCGTGAACTGCTCAATCATTTTCTCGAAGAATTTTCAACCATTCAAATCAACGCTACTGCTTGAAAAGTGGAGCTGACCAGAAGGATTCAAAGATAGTCTCAAAAAATTGGTAATGGTTTGGTTGGAACTCATACCAGTGCCTGCGATCGACTGGCATCGACCCTCATATTATTAGAACGACGCTTGGCCTCATTTCCTTCATGGCTTTGGAAAGTGTGGCTGTAAAGCAAATAAATGGGCAACGCCCTTAGGCACCATCTGCTCTTCAGGAGTACATATCTCTACCAAAAAATCTTTTACAAGCTTTATATGTAAAAATCATATATTTTATTGAATTTACAGTTTTTTTTTGTTTTTTAAGGGAAAAACGTACCAGTGATGTTGCTAGTGACGCAACAGTAGCAAACAGGACGCACAGGCGCATCTGAAAAATTTCCAGATCAGTGTTGGCTCTGTTCCAGTATTTTTGCATTTGAAGGCAGTTCCTCGAAGAAGTGGTCAATGGGATAACATAGCATGTTCAGTAAGTAACCATGCCATTCACAATCGAAGAGGAGCTTGTAATTCGGGGTAATTGCCCTGAATTCAAAGCTCCAGACATGTTCACCACCTCAGTGAGGAGAAGGAGTTGAAAGAAATCGAAGGCCTGATGCATTTTCTTTTCAACTCTGTATGCCTCGGGAATGGAGGCTTAAGAAGTTATACATTTCCGGGGTTTGGGCCTTTTGGACGCTACCTTGATTGAGTACATTAATACTACTTAATACATACATAATTGAGTACATTATACAGTATTAAATACTATCCTATGCCTTTTCAGATTACGAGAATCAGGGAAGAGACATGGGATTGCGGCCGTCGACGAGTAGCCATTGGAGATGTACGTATTTATATATTCGTGATTTTTACTGTGATCAAACAAAGAAGCTGAATAAACACGAAAAAATCCCAGTAAAATGTATGATGTAACGTATATGATATGAGTAAATATTCTATGATGTAATATATTGCTATGCTTAATGACGATGTCCACAAGGCACGCATCTTGCGTAACGTATAAATCGCTGCGAATATAATACTCGTGTGCCCTGTAAAGTTTTTTTTAGAAAAATAAACTGGATTTTAAAGAAACTGACATCTCGAATTTATCGTCTTGATCAGAAGCCTAACGCAATTTGAGTTCAAGATCTGCATAACATCCATTTAGCGCTCAATTCTCTCTAGCGGCTTGGACATTTAGGCTTCTAGAAAAATTACATCTCCATTAACAAAAATCATGAGCTTCGTAGGAATTGAATATTTTGTTGACTTTTTATGATAATTACCAGAAATAAACACGTACACATGTCATTATTCAGTTCACAGTTCTATAATTTCGTTACATGTGCAAGCATCGGAGAAACATTTTTATATAATTAAACAGCACTAGTTATACATTATGATACATTTAAATAATGAATGATACAGAAGAACGCTGGTCCTCAATAACGAATCGACAGTTATGGATTGAAGTCGAAAGAGGAAAAATCAGCTCAACAACTTACTCGTACCATAAAACCATAAACGGAAGCAGACATAGACTTCCGCTGAACAACTCAAGTGCTTATTGGGTAAGAACAAATGACCGTACATCACGGATAAAACTTGATACATGTAATGGATGAAGAGAGATATATTATTCGATAGTTAGGGTCCTACTGGGTATGGAATTCTGTAAAATTTACCAAGACGAACGGACCCAAAGGATTTGGTAATAAAGAGCACGATGAAAATATATCACTAGGAAACCCATGCGGACCCTATAAAATCAACGACGCGAATGAAATTTAGCGTGTCAAAGGTCTCTACAGTAGCATGCCAACCAACTCCATCCTCCGTTGCCCCTATCGAACCAGGCATTTCAGAAAGTCGTCTTGATCGCGTAGACGGGAGATGCATGGAGGCATTTTGCCTTCAAACAACACTTCAACAACATTCAGTAGATACTTTCGGAATGGATGATTGAATGGCACCACTACACCAGCTTCAAGTACTTCCATGAATAATCGGTGTAGCTGTTCACTGGATACCGTTTCTGGATCGGTACGATACATTTTGGGAAAGGATCGGCGGGTACCAGATGAGTCCTTGTGTGGCTTATCCAGATCAGAACGGTAGCGTTCGTATCCTCGTTTAAGCTCAGAAAAGATCCAGTCTCTTAAGGGATGAAGATCATCCAGTAAAGGATCGTAGTCACGTCTGGCATGGTATAATCTGAGCACGAGATCTTCCAGGTCGCTTATCGGCCGACCTCTTTGGGTTTGTGTATTCAACTGGTAAATAAAATGACTTCGTTGCTTAAAACGCACCAATGTATCCATATGAAGCTCCAAGAATAGCCGATTTAGCCAGTAGGGACCGGCTTCATCACATCGCGCTTTGCCCATTGTAATCAGCATGGTGTTCCATGAAATCATAAACCATTTGCTACCATCAGAAAGATCAACGAAATCGAGTAGACGTCTTGTGGTATTATGAATAAGTACTTCGTGGCCTGGAGCAGGAAGATGACGTGCATAACGAGGTAACCGCTCACTGCGATAAAGCCATCGACCTGATTCTGGATGGATGAAGCGGCATTCCTCGACGGGATCATCCAGGACATGTTCTACAGGCTTTAGTGAATCACAAAATATGGTAAGGTCCATGCGAAGCTTTGATTTGAGCTCTTTCGCTTGATCTCGAGTCCATATGTACATTGGATCCCCTATGCGGATCCAGTCACCTCTTCCATCAGTGATAATTTCATTAACATCATCGAAGTTAGGGTTTAGGAAAACATCAATGTGAAGTCGATGCCAGTTTTCATCCTGAGGATCTATGCGAAAGTTGAGCTGGAATGTCAGACGAGGATAAGACAGATGATAATGCAGCATGAGAGTATACATGTTGTGGAAGGATCTCCCACAAATGATACATTTTTCTGTCTCATACTGATCCATCACCGTCAGCCAACCCATTTTTTGAACCTCTGTCAAATTTTCGTAGTTCGAAACCCTTGATGTGGGTTCGATTCCGAAGAGATTAGTTGCCTTATCACTATCATCACGAGGAACCATACCCGATGAGATGCGATATGTTATCAAAGGAGGAATTTCCAATCGTAGCCAGTTTTGCACGATTGCAAGATGGGTTCTGCCCATGCTTTTCAATGGGCGAAATGCTGAAGAAGCCGACAATTCATCGTCCCCTTCAACTCCATCTGAAGACCTCGAGCTTTGCTCAGAAAAGCTGCAGTCTGAATCGTCTTCGTATATAGGACCACAAATAACCCTCATTTGGAGAAATGGATTCGTATGAAGACGTTTACTCCAGTATTCCAGTTCGGATACAATCATTGGAGAAGAAATATCGTTGGTCAGTTTCTCCTGCTCGATGAGTACAACGTTGTTCTCGCCTACTATAAAACCTCCATCTCCATTCCAAGGAGCTTTGTTTCTGTAGATCGCCTTTGTTCCCAGAAGCGTATGCTCGAAAATAACGGGATGATCTTGATTGGCAGTATCCGAGCGCATTATCCGACTGGGCAGATGCCGAAGAGCATGACCATCAACGCGAATCCCTTTCAAATTGTTAGTGACGTCCACTCGAACCACAATATACACCCGAAGCTGCGGATCACTGGGAATCGTGGGTACGTCGATCGAAACTGGCGACATTGGGACATTTACATTAACAGTGAATGTAGCCGATGGGAGTCTCTCTGGCTGTTCAAAAACATCCCCTCTCTGACGTACTGTGTAAACTTGAACTTTGGCTAATCGTTCACCTTCCAAAAGATGATGACACACCATTCTGAAAGACAAAGTAGCCGAGTCCTGGGAAATGCATGCTGATTGAGCCGGAGAACCGATACAACCATTATCAAGCGACTTCTCAATGGATTCCTCGACAGGATGGAATATTCCATTAGCTTTGAGAAATCTCCTGTATGCTACATTTCGGTAGAGAACACGCCTGTCTCTGGTCCTCTTGAACGCGGCCAAAGTTCCAATGGAAAAATGAAAATTTCGGATGTCCTCAAATTCGCGGATATTTTCCTCAATGGAATTTCTAGATATGAGCGCTTCCACCAAATCGCAAAGACGTTCCTTCCTTTCTCGAGGAGTTCTCCGCACAGGTGATCGTGTAAGTTTTGAAGGCCATACCAACGGTGGTTCATCTTCACCAAACGTAAAAGAGGGAACAGCTCGATCTGCGAATGCCATTTGATACAAAAGATTTCGTCGTAAATATGGTTGAAAAACTGGTCGAGTTCCAGCATCCAATGTCGACATAGCTTTATATGTACGTAGAGAAGATAACATCCTGTCACGAAAATCCGACGATGTCATTCCATTTAGAGCATGAGCGGTTAATTCCTTGAGATATTCATTGGGATCTCTAGCAAGACTATTCTCATCAACATTTTCTTCACAACTGAAGATAAGACTTTTCTCTGTTGCCGGTGGATCCGTCAAACTTCTTGCATTGTTCAATCTAGTCCTCACAGAGGTAATAACAAATCTATTCGCAGGAGATTCGTTGTCATGGTTAAGCTCTTTCATCTTTTTTGAAATCGGCTCAACAGGGTCATTTTTAGGGAAGTCTGAGTGCTTTACAGTGTCTTCTTCTGAGTTTTGGCTGATCAAGATGGAGTGGGGCTTATTTATCTTCCTCAGTTTATGTCGGCCCATCCTATGCCTATCCTTTTTATGACGGAGCATCAGGACAATCGTTCTCAGCGAGCACGTTCCTTCTGAAAACCAGATTCTTTTTTTGATTTTTGTTTCTTTTTTTTTTAGAAAAAAGACTTACCAGTGATGATGTTTCCACTGACGCAATAGCAGCAAACTAGACACACAGGTGCATCTGAAAAAGTTCCAGATCAGTGTTGATTCTGCTCCCGTATTTTTGTATATATAGACACATTCTCGAACAAGCGGTCTCGGGGATTTCCCAGGACGTTCAGCAAGCGGAGTGCTTTCCTTGAAATCAAAGGTCCAGACATGTTCTCGAATTCAAGTAGGAGAAGTGTCGAAAGAAATGTAACGCCGGGTCTGTTTTTTTCCTTATGACTTCATATCGCTCAGGTTCTGAGTTCTAGGAGGTTATATATTTCCCCAGGTCTGACCTTTTAGACATTCCCATGATTGAGTATATTAATATTACTTTAAATCATTCAATATTAGATTACATCTTGAAAATGCAAGGGAAATGAATGCGATGGAATGGTGCTTGCCGACTGGTAAGAAATGCACCGTGCAACCTAGAAAAGGACCCCCCAGGATTCGTCCATTGATGTGAAAAAGAAATTTGAAGTCATCCACGGGCAAAGTCCAATAACGGACAGGACTTCCTAACATCTTGTGTTTGTGAGATCACTTTACAATGCTACTGAAGAGCAGTTTGCAGTGCAGAATGAAATCAGCTTTTCTACTCTTCCACAGCTCTTCCATACTACCCGATCTCTCGTTATTTGCGTCCAATGAAGGCAATCTCGCAGAAGTATTTGGTCTACGAATCCATTGACCTAGTTGGGAGTCGTTATACTAGCGGTCTTATTCACTATTCGGAAGCCATTCTACGATAAGCTTTGGTGCCAATGGTGACGTCGGCTGGCCGTAAGACTTCGCACAAACACGCCTATCGGTCACTTAAAGGCACAGTTCACGATATTTCTGGGTAATCCAGATTATTACGAAAAAACATGTGATGGAACGTAGTGTGATGAATGCGAAGAAACTGCGTAAATCGGTGTTTCTAAAGTGGAAAAGACGTGGAGAAATCGCCAAAAAAGAAGCTGGTCGAGAATGAGACCAGAAAAATGAAGAAGAATGGGGCGTTTGAACGAGATATACAGCGTGCCCCATTGCATACGTGTGAGTCCTGGTGCGAATAGCTGACTACGGTAAGCGAAAATTCATTTACTCATAGGCATATGTTAACGAAAAAACCCCAATAATGACGAAAATAGCCCACAGTTTTTTGGCCTCTTGAGGTAGAAAGTTAGAATAAGGGACCACAGCAGCAAAAAGAATAACAAAGAATAAAAGAATAGGAGAAAATTATCGCCTCATTACTCGGCGATAAGTTGATTGCGTGTGGTTTCTAGAACGAATATTGCAATATATATCGCCTCGACACTCGTCTGACGTGACACCGATCGAGGGGCGGGAAGTCCGGGCGATCCGGTAACGGGGCTTCCACTATGTTCTTGGGTATTCTGAGGGGGAGAACTCAGGAACTATTTTTATCGTGGACTGTACCTTTAAAATTTTTTCAATTTCTTAAGGGCACAGTACACGATGAAATTGATTTCTGAGATTTCCACATAGTCTGAATTTGAGGCCCCTCTGATACCATATGTGTAGGAGTTAGGCAGAAACGTCCTGGATGGGGCATAATACTGGGGCTAGAGATTGTACAGAGGGAAGTTCCTAACCTCCTCCAACTGTGTACGGAATCTAACTTTTGTGCACCGCTTTAGCATTGGAGCAATATTTGAAGAAACGATAAGCTGATCCCGACTCTGACTATTATTTTCATTAGACTGTATCCTTATTCTATAAATGTTGTATTCCGCTGAAATCATTTTTTTACTCTGCTATTGACGAAATGATCAGATGGGTATTTTAGGTACTCGAATTCATATAGTAGTTTTTTGCATGATGTTTCGGTTAACTTTTATGCACCCAATACTAGTATGCATCCCCTCGAAAACGGTAGTGTGGTGAGTTAAAGTAAAATTTCATATCTTGCTTTTTTTCTTTTAAACTAGTTCAGCAACGTATTTGTAGATATTGCACTGTTTGATGTAAGCATCATAATCTTTATATGTTTTGCACTCGTATATTGCTGTGTATGTTTATTTAGCACGCGAATTTCGAGAAAAGTATTCGGGGGGGTGGTAATTTTTGCACTATTGATTGTTTCTTTTTTCACTTGATTACGGTTATTAACACGTAGGAACAGTATTGTATACTGTTAAGGGCATTGTGTTTGTCTGCTTTGAACCATTTTCTTTCGTTACACATAAATATTGCATAAGGGACCACCATTTTTCACTGAAATTCAGGCGCGGTAAAATTCACGTGCACTTAAGAAAATGATTCAAAGCAAACAAACATAACGTTCGTAACAATATGCAATACTGCTTCTACGTATTGATAACTATGATCAAGTGAAAAAGAAATAATCAATAGAGTAAAAAAATTACTCATCACCCCTACTTTTCAACTAAAGTGCTTACTAAACATACACAGAAACATACAAACGTACAAAACATATAAAAATTAAGGTACCTACATTAAACAATACAATATCTACAAGTATATTGCTGAACTAGTTCAAAAGAAAAAGAGTAAGGTATGAAATTTTACAAATTTAACTCATCACGTCATTCCCGCGGAAGTGCATGTTAATATTGGGTTCTAACTGCATAAAATTCTTCAAATCAAAGTCAAAGAGTGTTCTTAGCAATTGACAAGAAGATATCAATGACCCAGCTGGAAAAAAAATGCAATACAAGAAGGGTAACAGTAATAAAATATTGATTGCACATTGAAATGCGTGGAGTTTACTGGAATAAAAAATATTTACAATATTCTTTAACCAGCTCTTGAAAAATAGTATAAATTTGATCACAAACGTTCCATCAAAAGTGAATCAAAGAGTGCGGTAATAAAAAATAAATATTTATTACCACAAGTTAACCAAAACACCATGCAAAAAACTACTTTATGAGTTTAAATACATAAGACACACACCTGATCCTTTCGACAATAGCAGAGAATGAATAGCTGCAGCCGAAAAGAAAAGAATAACTGTTACAGAAACTATCAGGGGAGTGAAACCGACCAGCAAAAAAGTGAAATCAGCTGGTTGGTGCGTTGTACGCAATTGCAGACATAACCGGAGCTCGCTCAAAAATGTCCACGTCTTTTTTTCTGCCTCAAACCTCTCCAATGCCATTTTTACTAGTTTTTTCTCCTCTTTTATTTCTTTATATATGTCTTTTCTTTCGCTTTTTCTTCTTTATCGTTGTACTACTGTAGGTCTTATCTTTAATTATTCGTTAAAAACCGGATACCTCAAAATTATCTGTGCCTTTAAATATCTAATTAGTGTAGCTAGTTGTCATCCTGTTCTTCTATATTGACGTCTGGCATTCTAGCTGGTAGGTCACACCTGCCTGTGCTCAGGCAGCCGACTTCCGTCAGGACGTATGATGCTGTCGTTCATTTCGGCTGCTTATAGCAGAGCCAACCTCCAACTCACTATTGCGTGATGTTGTTATTAGGAATGTTTATTTACTAATCGCGTAATATCCAGCCGATCAGCTCAAAAAGCGCTCCGTTGCCTTGCAGCCCTGCACTCCCCGGTATATACTGAACCTAGAACATTGTAAACTATCAAGATCACTAACCTGTAGAGGCTCGTTGTCGACCCTGCCTTCAGGGTGCTGGATCTTGAAGAGGCTTCAATCGAAAGGCTGCCTCTTACAACTGTAGTCGTGACGATACCGACAACGACCGAATTCCCGTCACTGCAAAGTCACCGCTAAGCTGTTACGACGAAAATAATTCCTGTAGCCCGTGCCATCCCACATTACGAGAAGGGATGGCGAAGGCCTCAGGATGAACCTTCTCATCGAATACTTGGCTAACTCATAATTTTATATCAATAAATATCGTCGAAAGTAGCGGATCATACGGTAAACTTGGATTTGAGCGTGAACTCTCATAATTCCCTAAGTAAATTAGAACTCCCACATAGGAACATTTATTAAGAACGGGAAAACAATCTACAACAATCGATTCACTTCTACATAATTATCTAAAATCACTAGATGCTGTAATGCACAATCTAGACAGCATAAGTAAACTATTTGTACCCTCCTATCAAGGTTTATAATAAATTTGCACAAAAATGTATAGAAAAAAATCCATTGATTACGCTTTCAACCCCAAACCTCAATCACACGCAAAAACTGACAATTCTAGCGAAGTTTGACTCAAATGTCTAGCAGAAAAATAGTTTCCCAACACTAACAGATGGCAAAAATCAAAGCACAGGATAAGCAAGAAGAGATTTTCACTCGAGATGCAAAGGCGACGAGAAATCGACTAATCCCTCCCCATGAAATACAACTATTATATTATACATTTGTAGCCGATGATTTCACAAACAGAAGGATGCGGTCGGTCGCATTCCGTTATGACATAAAGTCCTTGGTAATGATTCTCGTCAGGACCCGATCCGAAAACGAATCCTCGTTGAACTTCTCGTCCCGCAGTTGGTAGATCTGAAAAATACGGTGAAAATTCATCATCAATGAGTTCAAAAGTCTATTAAGAAATATTTATTTAACCAGATCCCTTGCTTGAAGGTTGTGTCTAGAAGCTCGACCCGGGCAATAATTGAAAGTGGGAAATCAGACTGTTCTAATATGGGTAAACGCACTTGCTTTATTAGTTTTTCACTCTAGTTTCCCAATTGGTGAGGGGCGGTTGGGGGAGGGGGAGGGGCTAACAGTAAATTCCATCATATTGACTCTGAACGTGAAAATTTAATTTTGCAATTTTGCTTTGAAGGATAGTCTTTATAACTATAAATCTAGCTCCAGTCCCAAACCTTTCGAATAACGCGTAGATCCATGATCGAAGTCAACTTCTCGAGTGGCTCCGGTCGTCCTTCAATCTCCTTCGCCAACTTCTTCATTTTTGACCCGTCTTTGTCATCAAATATGCATACAAGGATGTTCTTGCTCGTATCGGCGATACCAAATGTTACCAATGAATCGGAGATCTGTAAAAACACAAGGGCACTAGAGACAATTACTGAAATCTGCAGGATTGCTAAAATTTGTTAAAGGGGTGGCCCCAATCTAAGAATTAAAATGGGGGCAAAGAGGAGTGGTCAGCTGGTATCGTTCAGTAACAGCTCTACTTCAAAGTAGCTCTTTGCCATCTCGAAAATTGCGTTACATCAGAAAATACGGTAAACAGTAAACATGAAGACAAATATAAGGCCGTATGCATAACGCCCAGGGTAGAGAAGGGGAGAATCACCCCAAGAAAATGATTGTCTGCCGTGGGTCAGATAAGTGACGCTGGAGCAGATAATTTTTCGCCTCCAATACCGCCGACGCAGTGACAGAATAGTATCCGAAGTTCGTCTTTTCGATTAGATGAGCCAGGTTTCTCCCAGGGCATAGAAGAAACTTCTAGAAGGAGTAGGGTCGTAAACGAAATTTCAACCTTATCCGACCGTGTCCGACTAAAACCGCCTACACGAATTGGGAAGGAAAACTACAGCGGAAGTGAGGATATGGCTAAAAAAAGGATAAGTAAACCTAGAAGGGATCTCATGGCCAAGTTTCGTAGAAAGTAGAACAATAGGAAACAATAGAATAGAAATAGATAAGAAGTACATTTCGACTCGGTGACAAACTGTAAACAAGTTCTGCAGCAAGACTTCGAGTTGACAGACGATTATGGGCTGCTTGGTGGACAGCTCGATTCGCAGCTGCCAACACGATGAACGGTTCCAATACCTGAAATCGGAAATCAAGAGTGGGGAACAACTTGTAATGATGCTATTTATGGTCGTTGGATAGCAGAACAGCTGGAAATCTAGACTTGAATAAAAAGTAAAGCTTAAATCAATTTAAAAAAGTAAAGCAAAAAGTAACTCTTACAGGAACTTTCGGTGAAGGTGACTTATGAAGAAAGTAAAATAAAGGATAAAGTTTTCGACGTCGATCGATCCCGCTTGAGGGATGCGTCCCGCACTCGACTTCTATTTGGAATCGTAGTGGCGTAATGAGTGCGTAAGTGTGGCCTATACAATGACCTGCGGTGGCCAGCCAATGTACAAGTCACTGCTTTGTTCCTCCCAGACCAGTCTGGAAGCAATTAATCGACCCCGGAGGGATGGAAGGTTGGTCCTAGGCGGATATCTATCCGGGATTCGAACCCCTGACCATACGTGTCAGATAGTGCGCCACGTGCCACTACACCACCACCGCCCCAAGAAAGTAGGATAATTAAGAAAAAAGATGCTGATGAAATTTTCATGGCTTAGTGATCCACTGCCACGAACCGGCCGAGATTGTCGATAAAGAAAATAGAAACTCAAGTGCAGATGAAGAAAACTTATGTCCACTTACCAGTTCGGCCCGTATCATAGCAGCATCGATTTCTCCTTTTCGTAACTTATCCCGAAGGACATGCTGAAAAAATAAATGAATATTAGTCAATCGCCCTTTTTGCAAAAACACTTGAAGTACCGTACTCACAGCATTTTTAACATCAGTAAATAGACATATGCGAATTGCTCGCCGTTGCGTTATATCATAAGGATCCGGTTGAAGCTCATATAGTCGAGATGTACCCGGCGACATTCGTTTTTGACGCCTGAAAACACAAAAATCCAACTCGAAAATTAATTCCGAGACAGAAATTGGACGAATAGTTGGAAGGGAACAAAAAAAGGGCTCTAGGAAACTATCAACAGCTCAAAAGATAACGAAGGAGAAAATCAGTGTAACGACATAGGATATAATTGGCCCTGAACTGTAGATTACCCTCTTCTTACAGTAGAAATGATTTTCTTAAAAAAAAAAACACTTTTCAAAAGAAACCTTTTCAAACTGAAAGCTCAGATTGGAAGAAGAGAAGAAAAGGGCGAGGACAATTTTACGAATCTCGTTCATCTCTACTCTCTCCCATCAAACCCTTTCCGAGACCATTCCCATGGGGAGATTTTTTCCACCGTCCATTTAAATGCGACTTCACTTAAATAAAGGCTTTGTAAGGGCAGAAAGACCGGCGTAACTCGTCGCACAAGAAGGATATACCCTGAGCTCTACAAAGTATATCACAAAGGATGGACCTCAAGTTTCCGAAAATCTGCATCAATGTTTGCAAAAACTGTAACACTACCACTTGACCGAAGCCATTGAAAAAACTCAAGCGTGAATCATAATCGACCTATCAGCTACCGGCGTCATTGTTCTTAGGATCAGTGTCGTCAGTAAATGCTATGTAGAACAGAAAAAATGTCACTACAATGTCGATGAAGTGGGCGGAAATCGCGACATTTCTCTGTCAATAAATCTTCAAACAAAAACTACCCCGCAAAAGTGCTATCGATAGCATAGCAAATTCTATTTTTCAAAGAGGAAGCTCTCGAGAGATAGCAGCACAAGCAAGCCGACAGCTTGCAGTATTTCTGAGACGAAACTGATTGTGACATTTGTAAGTAACCTTCGGTGTAAGAATGATAAAAAACCACCCGGCTCACGCATGGAGCATAGCCAGTTGTCCGCAGGAACAGAACGAGTACAAGACCCTCGATATAAAGGACCTCTCCAAAATTATCTAGCTCGATCCTACTAATCATAATGAAGGCTTCGTTTAATTCCTTCCAAATTTCTGAGGATAGGGCACAATTAAAAATGTTGGAGAAAAGACCTCTCAGGCTTCTCACGGAGTTTTGAGGATCGGTGCTCCGGAGTCCAATGAAGATTTACTTGCTGATTTCAGTGAGTGAATATTAAGAGTCCAAGAATTCGAGGGTCAAAGAGAAACTCGGCCGCTCAAAGTTTGGGTGCAAGTTCTCATCCATGCTTTTTCAGTGGACTTGGGACAAATAGGAAAATTTCAGTGTTTTTGTTCACGTTTGCTAAGCAACGTGACTGGAGACTGGCCGCGGCCTACCAGGCAAGGGAGAATGATTCTAAGCTATGATTGCCCAATTTCGAAAGCGTTTCAAAACATTAAACCAATATATGTCCACCATTATGGGAGGCCGCGAATCAGGAGGGCTATGATTTATTTAAATTATGCAGAACAGATAGCTTTAAACGATGGAAAATGACTCAGATAGAAGGAAATTGGAAGAAAATGGGAGTTTTCGAGCCCGTGCTGCGTCCACTCGTTAGAATTCAGAGGGGGGGGGGAGGGGGGGGGAGGGACTCAGAATTATTGTAAAACGACATAAACGTCATTGAAATTGAAGGAAGATTTCAGCGTTCTCTACTTAAAGGAAAGGCACTGAGTCGATTTAACGGGAAAAAGGACGAGATTTTCGGAATGCAAGTATGAATGAGACCGAAAATGTTTTGCAGGGACTAAGACCCAAGGTTGCCCAAAATGCGCCCGATTACAAGAAGCGGTCAATATGACGCACGCAAATGAAATGTCATCGGGTGAATGAGAAATGTCATCGAATTTTTGAGAGGGAAACGACACTGACGAAGAAATGTGAACGAACATGCAGTAAGAACTACTCAGAAACTACTCGTCCCACTGCTTAATGGTTTCTTCTGGCGCCAAATCTAATAGCCCAGAGAGGAGGAACTGCTTGTTTCCAACTGGAATTGGATGAGAAATAGTACGAAGAATACGAGTACTTTCAGCGAGTCATTCTTCTCGTGATGAGGAACAGTTACTTCGTGGATAGCTTACGAGCAACAAACACTTCTCATTCAGCTTCACACAAGAAACTTTTCAACTTGCAAAGATACAGCAAACAAAAAAGTTACAATAACTTTTTACTCATAAATTAATTTAACTTTTTTTCAAGGTACAGATATTTCTCCTCGTGTGGCAGCCATACACAAAGAGTTCAACTTCCAACTTATAGCAATCATAACCGCAAGTTACCAAAAGTTTCAAGCCAGCGATCGCTAATGCTTTACTAATAATCGGAATTACGCCCAGTACGATAGTACTGAATCCATCTAGAATAAGAGAACCAAGAAAACAAGCTTGCAAATGTCGGTTCCCAGCGGAGGTGAGGACCTTCCAAAGCACATGCACCTCATGACCACTTTTTGATATAAGATGCACAACATAACGTCTACTTAATTTCCATAGATATACCCTTTTCGGATGAAGAGGCAAACTGAGGCGATTTTGATTCCCAGGCGCTTTTCGTTAACAAAGAAGTGACCTAGGAATCAAAATTCAATAATCAATTAATGATATGCGAGAGATAGAAACAATGGCCAGTGCACCTGCCGTTCCCCAGAAGTTCCTGTACTTTGGAGAGTAAATGTAGGTTCATACAATTACGGTTTGAGATAAAGTCAATTCGATGGGCCTATAAAGATATATTCATGCGAAACACCCAGTCCTCATCACTTCTCGTTCAACGTCACCGCCCTTTCAGAACTCAGTGAAAATCTGCCGATATTTTTTTCGAAAGTTTTCGTTGCTAGCCCCGAGTTTTCTCCTTTCTACTGCTTGTTGAAAAGCGAATGTTCGAGATATAAACCTTCCGCTCCCGTTAACTAGCAACAATAGCATCAGTTCCTTGGCTATTCGTAGTCAGCCGAGCGTTATCCATCAATCAGTACAATCGAGAAGCGCTATAATCCCCTAATCCCTGGCACAAGCGCGGTCGTCATCAGATAAATCCTTTGGGGCACTGATAACTAAGCCACCATCACTGGAACAGATTTATATACGACTCGACCGATTCCAACTGCTCTTGCTCAAGACAATTTTTAGGGATGGCATATCAATAAAACCAAGTTCCCTTTCGTAATGGTACCTAGATGAAAGTAGAAAAAAGAGGTTTGAGGGTACCACAGTCAAGTCGGGAATCAAGACTTGAGAATTATTCTAAGCTGCATGGGCACGATAGGGACTTCTCCATGGAGACGGATCCTACTTAGGTTCTTGGGCACATACTGACAAGTCCCACTCCCTTGAGCATAAATGCCCAAACCCTGACATTCATGGTGAAGAACAGGGGTCCCGTTAGCCTCAAAACAATCTTCATATTCAATTGACCAAAAAAACTATCAAATCAAAATTGACAAAACGTCATCTTTATCAATCAAAACGGAGACGTTTCAAAACGAATCAAGTTTTTAAGGCATGATGGACATTGGCAGCGCACTGCCCTCTACCATCAGCCACGAAACTGAGAAAGAAGAGACTAGAAGGCCTTCCGATGAAGAACGCTCCAATGAAACGGACGAGTTCGAAAGAGTTAAGAGAGGGGGACGGCGATATGACAGCTCTAATCGAGCAGCTTGAAGTCGTTAACGCAAATGGCAACAGACAAGAGATTAGGCTGAAGACCTGATCGATAGACTGAAGCTCCTGAGCAACACACCAGAAGATGGATGACGTTCCCAAGCTTCTAAATAAACTGGGAATAAACCCGAGATCAAAGGGAACCCGAAAATCTCCTCTGCTCGATCTAAATCATGCTACTTCTGCAAAATATGACAGTACTGAGCAGTAGCTACATATTCAAGCGGGGAAAGCCGAGTCTTTTGCACTCTGCGAGAACATCTGGCCATGGAACGAATATATTCGATGCATGGAATCTAAATGAGCCCAAAAGAACGCGTAGAGCGGTGGCTGCATAATAGCTGCTGTGTGAAGACAGAATTCAACGTATGAATTGCCAGACAATGAGAAAAAAATGCAAATATAACGGCTTTTAACAGCTAAGCGCAGCATTATGGACAACGTCGCCACGCTTGACTCCATCTGCAGAATCGATTTCCAGTCACTCCGCTTACATCACTAGAGCTAATGTTCTGTCAGCAACTAGGGGCTTCGGGAGCAAAGCTCATAAGCATATTGCCAGTTTCATCGCCTCATAGTGACCCGGAAAACCCAATTTATAAATAAACACAAATATAATATTCGTTGTCGATCGTCGACAGCATTTCCTTTCAGCAGCTTACGTCAGAAAGGATGATACTATTAATGCTATTTGTGATAGAAATATTACCAGTTCAACAAAGTCTCATGAAAAAGCTACAAAGAATAGCGGATGAGAAGTAAACAAAAACAAGAAAGTAAACCTGAAGATCCAAAGGAAAAAACACCGGAAAAAGGCGCCGTAGTAAGAAATTGAAGACTTGGATCAGAGGTACAAGTGATGTAAAAGTTAGAGGACTCATTTGCCAGTTGCGTTTAGATCGGCTGCCACCGAATCCAACCGTGATTCCAGTGGTTTGCCGTCAAAACCGCTTCAAAAACCGCCAAACAAGCGATTAGAGGAATCCGATCATTAGTCTAAGTACCCTAGTCACAGAGAATTGAATTGGTTTCCATGTCCCTTCACATCCGCTTATCCTTGATGTAAGAAGAAGTGGTCCGCTTTAAGAAGAAATAGTATACACTTACAATACGCCCGAAACCGATCCTGAATAATAGGGCCCAAGGAAAACGTTTACCGATAGTACCAATTTGGAGCATTAGCCTAACCTATAATCAAAAGCGATTACAGCGCAGCTCATCCACACGTGAGCGATGTAACCCCAAATTATTGGCCAATGTTGGTACCCGATCACTAAAAGGGATCGGATACCAACGTTGGCCAATAATTTGGGGTTACAACTAATTGATTCGTCGAGTAACTCAGGTAACGACTCGATTACGGTGTATCAGTTGAGCTAATTTACGATAAACACTTGATGGAAAACAAAATTAAACAAGACCACCACCAAAAGAGATGCTTCTTGGAAGGAGGGTCTGGAATAGAGCTGCTGGCAAGCCTGGAACCGAAACCGAGGAAATCAACGCAGCCTCACATGATAAATGAGAAAATCTTTCATCCCAGACGCGAGTCCGGGAACACACTACACATTCTACCCATGAAAAATTCAATTATATTTTTTCTCCCAAGGGTCATATAAATCAAAATGCTGCGAAGATCTGGGGTTCCCACACGACAAAAAAATTTCCATAAGTAAATATACATGGTCCGTTTATCTTACTTAGGCTACAGTCACACTAAAAATAACATAACAAATAATGTGAATTGAAGGTTGAAATGAAAATCTTGCTTTTTCCATTCGGGGTAGGCAGAGGGTCTGAGTTTCGTCTACGAATAGCTTTTCGAACGGATGAAAAAACAATTTCTACCCAAATATTACTTTTACCTCCCCCCTATCAGAACATTCACAGGGAAGTTTCAAATGATTAAGCTTTTTAACCGATTGAATGAATAGATTTTTGAATAAGGCTTAAGCTACTGGTTAGCGGGGCCATCTTTAGAGGTGGGTGAATGTTTTGCAGACGCTAGACAGACAACGGATGAAATGCCAAAAGTCAAGGTTGAAAGAGCGACTGTTTGCATTGCCTTTGAACGAGCCGCACTATTGTTGATGTCACAGTTGTCGCAGTCGTCTCTTCCCCCATCCATCTCGGCACACCACCGCAAAATCAAACAAAACATAAACTATTTTTATCACTGGACAGTATCTATGCCGCTTACGTCCCTGATCAGGGTCAGAAATTCTCAAAAATCGAGTAAAAAAAAACAAAAAATTGGGTAGGGTTGTTTGGGCTGCTTAACAACAAACACCAAACAAACAATAACAACAACAATATGATTGAATCAGATCAAAAAATGTAAAATATTGGAGTAAACACCGATAAGAATCTTTATATGCCACAAAACCCACTATTCGACCCCTCCCTAACAAAGCCAAAAGACTAAAGTATCATCTTACAAAAAGGAGAAGCCTGGCCGCTCAAGAAGGTTCCTATGTAAAAGCCCTCCATTTCTAGACCTTCTTCTACCTCCGCCCAGTGTCCTGAGAATTCCTCAGAAGCACTGCTTGTATTTCAAACCTGAAAAAAGATGAATCCACAGAAAGCTCTTTTTCAGCCAGGGAAAAGCCAAGAATGGCCTCTTGCACAGCGATTCACAACAATGCCTCATTACTTCGTTGAAAAACAACTCTTCGCGATTTTAATTGAAGAACCTGTTGCTGTGCTGTCGGGCTCGCCCATTTGGAGCAAAACAAATACGCAAACATCGAGAAAAAACCACTTCAATCCAAAATTTCAGGAAAGGCTTTGTTCCTTTTTCGGACCACACTCCGCTAGAACCATAATGCATATATACATATATCTTTATAAATGTAAAAAAGGAAAAGTTAAAAAGAAGAAAATGGACCAAGCCATTAACGCCACCTAAGTACTCATAGATTCAGACCGTAATCGGAAACTCTGTAGAGCAAATTCAGCTTACCATGAACAGCACATTACTCCCAATAGCTACAGTATCCTCGGAGTAAGTTGAGATGTCAGTCAGTAGTTGTAGAAATCTTGAGAGAGTTGAGTTCCACTGACAATGACATCGATCGTCACTCTACATGGCCTCTCTCTCACTCTATTCGAAATTCTCTCGGATGACTGCACTTTGTAATAACAATGCGCGAACCGCAGAATGTGTCCACACAGAATAAATCAATTTAGTGCCTTTCAAAGTAACTTGCTGTGAATAATCGCCTTGGTAGACAACGGCTAACTGGCGGCAGTCACAGAACACGCTGAACAAAGCTTGGACAACATGAATGAGTCGGAGCCTGAGCCCATTGCTCTTGTTCAAGAAGGACTCACAGCTGCAATTTATGAGTAGCAGTTAAACATTTATTTGGCCCATCATAGGGGTGTTAACCCCACAAGCACCTACGGCAAGGTCGCAAAAGTGGATGCACCTGCCCGGATGGCATATCCTAGGTGCTTTCTAGGATTTTTAGTCCCTATATTGGACCATGAATCTCAGTCATTCCTTCGTTGCCTACCCATCCCCCATCCGGCCAGTGAGATCGGTCAGTCAGAAATTTGGCCGAGTTCTAGAAGGCGAGCAGATTCCACTATCCCGAACCCAAAGGTTCCAGGTGTCTTCGTAGACGACAAGGAACGACCGGACAACATGGTAGAGGCTCACACTGACAACAAGGTGTACCGGTGGATGTGAACTTCTACCTTTTACTCGGTACAAAATGGATTCTAACCAGGGAGGAGAGCGATGGCAATGAATTGTACCAAGAATCTGATGGTTGTTCCAAGAATTGATGGTCTACTTCCGGCTGCCAAAACGAAGAGAACGCTCGTTATCGGTATGAAGACTAGTGGAAGGTGTAATTAACTCGTTGTCTTGCCCTCGAAAGCTTTAATTGCAACCTAGAATCTACTATTTTGGATTTGCGCATCTGGTATGCTGTGAGACAATGAAACCCTGTAATGGTGCTACAACAGGTGGTCAATTTCGAAAGGTGACTTATCAAAGTGTTAGGTTGTAATCAAAGGAAAAAACGGCAGTTACATAGCAACCAGAAAGAGAAAGCTGGTAGAAAGTCGAAGGGCACGTTGTTTTCCCAATTGGAAATTCTCATCAGGCCAACCTGGGCGACGGTACGGTTTGAGAAGAGCTGAGACCGGATTGTAGCAACAGGTATCTTATTTCTTGTACCATGCCAATTCAAACGCTTCTATGCCAACCGAACAATGGCAATTTCACAAATCTCATGCTTGAAAGTCTGGGTTCGCTGAGTGTGTGCTTCGAATTAGGCCAATCTGGTTTAAAAAGGATTCCTGACGCGGATTAAGCTAGAGGCTTGTCATATTGTAAGACGTTCCAAATCCAATATCATTATGCGATTTGGAAGGAATCCGATACTGGCCATCATCATTCCATATACTATTTTATGATTTTTGGCTCAACCGCTCTTCCCTGCATCTTCAGATTACCTACACGATAGAAGGCTTCTTTCATTGTGTTCCTTTCCCCTTATGAAGAAGGAACTATCCAGGAATTCACTCTGGTCCCCACCACATCAATCCAACCTTCAAGCTTACCCTTCATGCATGGGCCTGGTCAATAAACTGTGTCATTTTACTTTTTAGCGAATAGATGGCACATGAGAATCTGGACCAGCCCTATAACTTACCAAGATCAAGGATGGCAAAGATGGATAGTTCACCACCGAAAAAAAGTAGCCTTCATTAAAATTAGACAGAAGGAAGCTAAAAAGAAGAGACAGTCGCGAAAAAAGGGGTGACAAATAACCATTCTGTTTTTATCAGTCCTTCACTGCCTTATCAGCAGACGAACCGTAACAGAACTTAGAATTTACCCTTGACCTCATAATAAGTAATGGATAAATAGACAATTTCGAGTACTAGAAAAGAAATATAGGCGGTAAAGATACGAGCGATTAGGCGGGTAGTGTTATACATCAGTCAAGAGAGTGACGAAAAAGCTAACAGGACACCGCTGTCAATCATTTGATGAGGGTAGGCAGCCTTGTTTCGTTTTTCCTTTGATACCTTGAGGAAAAAAAACCATCTATCACTGAGGTTGAGCCATTCAAGCCAAACAGCTTATTTCGGTTTTTTGGGTCGCCACGTTTGACCTCATATGGACATGAGGTGCCTTCAGAATCGGCTATCCAGAAAATAATCGGTCCGAAAAAGAGCTCAAACAATAGGGTTGAATAATCAAAATTAGCCGATTTCCACATGAGTTGCAACAGCATTGAATGCGGGTTGGTCCAGCAGACACAAACGTACTGCACCACCTTTTCAGAGAGGCCTATCAGAAAACTAGACGCTGAATGGTGGAGGACTCCGCTCTTAGGAAGCAGCTCCATGAACCGACGAATTAGAAGGTGAACTTCAAGATGGGGGATTTTTCTGCGTTGTTTACAGGGGATCCTATTTCTAGAAAGTAAAGAATCACATCCCTGATATGTAAGCCAGCCGCGCGACGAAGGCAGCAGATTGCCGTTGGAAAAGCTGCTCTAGGCCAAGACATCAATCAGCCAGAAAGCTTTCTCTGCTGCCTTGGCGATTTTCATACCTAAGCAAACTTCCACTGCAGACGCTTTCAGCTCCTAAACTCAACACAACATCGTCAACGAGCGCCATAGCCCATAAAAGAAGTTGAAGGTCTCATCGCCTCAGCCAGGAAAAGGACAGATAGGAGTAATGACGCGTGGAACATCAAGAAACCATAAAAATGAGAAAGACTATCAAGAGCCAGTCGGCGAAGGTTTCCAAGGCGGCGACGGACCTTTGAAATATACCGTTCACATAAATCTTGTTTGCTTCAAGGACATACGGGTACATGGTCGCCGTTACAGACGGCAATGGGAGATTGGAAATGAGTTTTTGAGGCAAGGATGAATGTCGGACGAAAATTAAATCGCGTTTCTCAAGTGGGGCTTTCTAGAGGGATGGCTCATGAGTGGCTAGTTCCCCTGGAAAAAACCAAGGAGTTCTCTTCAAATCCAAGCGCCAAATTGGAATAACAAAATGAGAAGAATGTACAGAAGTGATCTGGAAGAAAGGAGGAGATCGAGTTCGAGAGCGAATTAAGCCATCTGTACCAATTGTCCTTACTGAAAGGCAAATAAAGGGACGACAAATGTCAAGCAGTGGCCGCTCTGATGCTTTACACTATCAATACATCTGTTTCCTAAAGCAAATACACAAGAAATCAGGGGCAAGAGGATCACGTGGCTTTTTGCCCGTGCGGTTTATCATGAATGTTGATGGATAGTCACTAGGAATGAACAGGCTAACAAGAGATTTGATTAAAGATAGTGGATAAAGAAAGGTGAAACAAAGTCAGCTCCTATTGAGCGATCTTTGGTATACCAAAAGAGACATAGAACCCTCATTTGTGAAAATTGCTTGGCTTGGATAGCTATCTCACTAACAAGATCCCATTCACTTTCCCTCAAATACTTGAATATTCATTATCCCTTCAACAAAAGTAAGACTTGTACTTCTACTCTTTCGTTTCAGATTCATCGCCAAAGGAATTCGTTAAGCTAAAAAGGGGCACGATACCGAGAAAAAAACTAGGAGATTTGTACTCAGGGCTTCTCTGTCAACGTTTATTAAGTATTAGCCTGCAGTTTCCAAAAATTTTTCAAGAATGTTGTTTTCATGCACTCAAGACGCTCAGGAAAGAAAAGACTCTACTTGAAAGTTTCCCGCGGGTATTCCTTCAGCGCGCAAGAGCGCTTTTTTTTTAAATCGGATTCCCACGAAATGAAACATTATCCTTGTGAGGACTAACAAGTGGCTCCAGAGAAAGGTTGGGCTTGCGGCTTGAAAAGGAAAGTCGAAAAAGTCGTTCACAGAGGATGTAGATTTCGAATTAAGCAAACATCAAAGGACCTGGACGAGGCGAACTTAAAATTACTGTAAGAGTATAAAAAATGTGTTTTTATATCAATTCCAGGGCAAGGAAGAACTTCCAGTGCACTTCTCAAGGATGGGAACTTTCACAACTTAGTTCCCAACCCTGGGTCTCAAAATCCAGATAGAATCGTTGAAATAGCTAAATCTTTAAAAATGATTCGGTAAATGCGGCCACGCATGGGGACATTTGACGAAACCTAACTTGGGGGCACGAAGCAAGCCAATGACTCCAGGGAACCAGTGGGAGGAGAATGTTCCCCAAAAAAAGTATACAGTAACAGGAAACCAAAAGAATTGAGGAAAATTGCAACCAAGTTTGTGTAACAAGCGAGTCTGATTTGAATGTTGTGGAAAAGCTTCACAAAGCTGTTTTGTCTGACGGATGCCAGATGTTGACTAATGTCTAATCAGCTCCAGATTCACAGAAAATTTACAATGGCAAAGGAAAAACCGAAGCGATGCAAACATGCACCCTTGCGGCTTCAAATCCGGCCTCTAGAAAACTTTTCCTCTAATCTACGTAAGTCAGAAACTCTTTCCGAAAATCCTTTTGATTACAACAAAGTGAACAGAAAGCGGGTTGCTAAATCGATGAGAATGACTGGCCCAGCGGTATACAGGAAGGAATAATCCTTGCACGACCTCCAGGAAGGTGACTGGAAGAGTCTGACGTAGAAGAATTTGAAAGAATACACGAGAGATGCAATCAACAAGCCAAAACCAGAAGCTAGCTTTTTTGGAATCACCGCAGCTTCGATTAACTCTGAGAAAAAAAAAAGAAAAAAAGGTCTCAGGAAACTCAGGGGATCTCCCTAGTGAAAGCTTCCCCGTGCAAGTCGCCAGGAAGCAGAAACAGAGGTAGACATTAGCACGATTTATAAAGACACAAGAAAAACTGACGCCATTTGGGTGAGAGGAAAAGAGGGCACTACCGTGTGGAAAGGTAGACGATCCAGTACGAAGCGATTACATGTGACAACTAAAGCCCTTCAGTAAAGTGCTAGTTGTTAGCGATCAGATCGAGACAAACATAAACAACTTCTCAAATTTCTGACGTAATCTAGCCGAAACGATACTATAAAATCATGATCGACTACGCAGCATAAAAGTGCGCCTGGGGAAGCCCGAGGAGTTTCCAGCGCCATCAAAATTGCGTGTTTTGATGGCACTGGAGACGGAAGTGGTGAAAGTGGCCACTATTGAAAGCGACACACGACAAATGGCAAAGGCGAAAACATCACCCTCAGACCGATCCAGCAACCGACAAACACGGATGAACTGAATAACAATTAGAGCAAAAATGGGGCCGTTAAAGTACACCAGACAGACGCAAAACTGCTCGTAAATAAGGTCTCACGAGCATTGCCAAGGGTATAACGAAGGGACAGTGGGAATGGATGAAAGAGCTTTTTGTCGTAACAGACATCGAAGCTAGCAACTTTAGACGAACCAAACTGAGAAAAAATGGAAAGATATTGGTTCCTAAGTCTCCAGTAATCTCTAGCTCATGGGTAAGAACCACTGAGCAATATGAACAGTAAAAATATGCTAAATCAAAAAAAATGAAAGTTTGAAAGGCCAGAGACTTTTCTTTAGGAGAGATTAACTTACCACTGGCAAAACTGGAAGCAGAGAAGCGTTTCCGTCTTTGGAGGGCAAAAACTTGGGAAGAAGGGAGGAGAGAAAGATAACAGGACACCTGTGGAAAGCATTGGCCGTGATCGAAAGAAGAGAAGGCAGTATGAGGAGGAATACAAAGAGACTCGTATGTCCTTGGAACCAGGTACAAGAACATACAGAGGGAAAAAATAAATATTCAGTCGATATTGAACGTAGGAAGTAAGAAAAAGAGAATGGCGACGTGCCCTTGGAAAAACAAAGGGAGTCTAGCCACCATTAGTACAGCAATAAATCATGTTACGGGAGATACGGACAGGATATAAACGTAAAAAGTAAAATCCTTTGTTAGCATGACCTTCGAGGAGAGAAAGAATCCAAGAAGAACGACAAAGGGCTCTGTTTACTTCTACTACAGAGACATCAGAAAGATGAAGCAATTCCCTGCCATTGTTTACTAATTTCTCAACGGACCCGCTGTAGAGGAGATGGCAATGAGCATTAAACACTATGGAAAGGATTATGTTACAGACATCGAAGGGTTCAAGGACTTCCGAGAAAGCTCAATGCCGAAAAAAGGTAGAATAATGAAGATTCAAAAAGAATTTGGGAATGGGAAGCACAGGAAGAATCCTTTGGGAACTCCTGTGTGTACCCGAATGGTGGTCTCAATTAGAAATCATCATCGCGATGTTGTGGCGTAATTTGTTCCACTGGTACACGCAGCTCTCTTGGCATACCAAAAAAGCCACTCAGATCAATTGTTTGTCGGACGGTCGAAAGCAAAAACACATGGGAACAATGGGCGAGACCAGATTTCATATCGCTAGAACGCCATGTTGCAATGGACCCTCTTCACAAGGTCTAAATAAAAACATTTACGATATAAACAATTAAGAAAGTGATTTTAGTGACTGCAAAGATGATCGTAGTAGGAGATAGGGAGCGAAGATAGAAAAATTATAGAAACAAGGAAAAAGTAAAAACAGGAAGAAGATATTTCGAAGGAAAATATGAAGCTGAAGCGACAGTTTTATCTTTTTTGTTTCTTAAATTTTACGAAATGACTCATTGTTGATAAAATTGCTATTTTTACTTCGACTTGATATTTTGTCTCGGCAGTGTAAGGGATAGAGCACGGTGCCTGGGAAGCACAAGTGCGGGTTCGAATCGCTTCCGAGACCGAAGTTTGTCCATAAATCGCCAACCTTGTGAGGCTATTTTTATTGTAAATTTCGAGGGTTTCATTTATAGACGAATGTTTATCGGGTATCTAAACACCTATAAATGTTGCGTAAGCAAAGTAAACAAAAGCGCATAGAATAGCAAGGGGGCAAATAAACAAATAAATAGAGAAACGTTGCAAATTCAATACGATTTTTTGAAGTGGAAGGTACACATAATAGCGGAGGTGCTGCATGTAAGAAAAAGGTTGATATCCGTTGTGAGCGAATAGCCATATTGACGCACTGATCAACTTAACATTGGCTCGTATCAATAGCTTTTAGCCCAAGTGTATATATCTACAGTAATCCATGAAATTCAATTCAAAACAACCAGTTTGAAAGCAGGGAAAGAAGAGAAGAGAACCACCGAACATTACTGCTGAGTGTTGGTAAGTGAATTCAGACTGGGCAGGCAGGCTTAGGCAGAAAGCTTTTGAGTTTAGTCTTCGAAAAGAAGATTTAGATGAGTGATGGTGGCTTATAGAGCATAGGGAAAGGTGAGAAATGTAGAAACTATGCAAGACAAAGTTAAACTGCTCAGCTGCGCTCGTCTACTGCAAATAATCGGATTGCACTTTTCACTACAAAAAACGCCTGGATTCTCTGACAACATTAGGATTTGCATTGAAATCGACCTTAACGAGAAATTCCCTGAAAATAACTCTCCTTCAGCTTTAGACCATCACATATCGGCTGAACGTCAAGCTACTATAGAGGCGATAATTAGATAGTCAAGGGGCCGCTCACAAAAATATAGGTAACCTGAGTAAATGGAATCTAATGCTGTCAGGAGCTACAATTGGTCCCCAGGAATCAAGCAAGAAACCTAAAAGTTACTAGAAAAAGTTGTAAATTTAGATTATGATAGTTGGAATCAGATAAATGAAACACCGTACCGTAACTTGAGGTAATATAAAATGGAATAAGTAAGGAATTTCCAAAATATTTCGAGAAAAAATTGCACCAAGGATAACCAACTTCGAAGAAAAAGCCTCATCAAAGAAGTCGAAGACATTCAAAACATAAAATTCAATGTCACCCGAGAGTCTGGCAGGCTTATCAACGCTATTCTAGTTCCTCTTATCAGTCGGCAACTTGCCGACCCACACTGACCTCCGTCACGGAAACGTTTTTACGACAAGGCGGGGGTTTTTTACGAGTTTTTTGTTACAACAACGTGTAGTTAACTTTCTCTCAACATGACACACGATAAAAGAGTACCTGAGGAGAGTCACAGCGTCCCAGATAGAGAAAAAAAAACGAATTCGAAAAGTATTTGTGTTCCAAGCCTCAGAGATGGATGTGTGGAGAAACTTGGTTGGGGAGCAGAATAGAACTAATTGCTATTACGTCAACACCGCTAGCTATTGTCCAGCCGTTGAACAGGCGTCTTCGAAAGCTATTACAAACATCAGAGATCGATAACTTAGAGAGGTAAGTTAGCTATGCAAATGTACGAAGTTAGTATTTCAGTTAAATTTTGAAAGCACTAGTAAACAATGCTGTCACTGGTAATTCAACAAGCATCGAAACAAACTCGCTGCACACCCGCCTATTCTTCTTTTTTCCACTGAATAATCAGCCTTAGCAATCCTTCCCAAACGAAAAAAAAGACGATTCAATCGAAAATTCGTCGAATATTCGGTTGCCTCTGCTTTGCCATTGTGAATGTGGCGTCCATAGAGCCTAGCCTCAGATTCCGTAAAATAACTTAATCCAAATTTTTTCCACATTGAAAAATCTCTTTGGAATGGTTCAAACTGAATATAAATGATTGTATTTCTCAAAGAAAATCAGTTGCAACGCATTTACTTCATAACATTCGATAAATAAACAAAAAAACAAAGGCAAATGAGTAAAAAAAATGTTATCAGCCACATAATACTGTCTTCAAACCATAATGTTCGAAAGATGTGACAAGATTTTTGAAAATTGGGTCCGATCGTTTTCATATAGAGTGCTATTTCTAACAGAGAATAGAGCCTAACGAGGATAAATTTCTAAAGACTGTGGGCTAATGAAGACCTCTCAATAAACTATTGGAAAAATGCGAACATTACAGTGAAATAACGAAAAAAAGAAAAAAAAATTGAAGCCCCATAAAAGAAATGGCAAAAAAGAAACGGACGCCAAAACATCATTAGAGCGCTAATTAGCCGTGGAGCTGATTGTCTGCAGAACAGATGCAGGCCAATCTTGGCATTGTGCCAATCGATCAAACGTTGACGTCAGGGAGCGAGTATTTTCGGCTAAGCAGCTGGCCGTCAACCAACTAGTTTCGGGATTAGTACGAGCAAAAACCCGAAAACATCGATTCATGGGTTGAAAACCCTAAAACCCATAGCTGGTATAGAAACTGTGGCGAGAAGGTTGTGAAAACGTCGGATGCTCACCCATCATTTCAGATGTTCTTCATTACCTGTGGGAACTCGGGAAAAAATTGGTGGCAATTCGGTAAATTCTTCTGGGAAGAGGGAGGGAAAAGGAATAGAAGCGGGAAGCATAGTTCTGTGGCTTCGTCTATGGCTAGTGAACTCCTTCAGTTGTTACAGTCCTCCAAGTAGTTAAGTCCACCTCAATCCGAACGGTCACCTTTTGCAATTATTGCCCTTTTATGAATTGCGAACCAAAGAGCAAGGGCCTCATGACTGCATCCACGCAAAAAATGCATATTGATTCAATGCCTGTTGAATAAACACATATTTTGATGTAGCGGTAATATCATGTAGGATTGAGGTAGCATAGGACCTACGCACCTGGTTTTTTGATAGCTCTGCCCAAAGCAGCACGCTTTAAAGGCACAGTTCACGAAAAAAAAACAGTTAAAAACGGTTTGTGGGGAATCTCCTTCTGACAATTGGACTCCCCGTATATGACGCTCTCGGATTTGTAAACGCCCTAGATAGAGCGTTATACGGGCCCAGAGATTGTATGGGTTGAATGCCACACCCATAGCGGAAAAGTTTCGATGGCTTTAAAGAGGATGTGTCCTCTCAAGGGATTCTCATTTTGAAAATCCAAAGATTTACACTTAACCATGACGAAGGTGAAACATAGTTTTTGGAAAATATCGGATCAATATAGCCAACTTTTACGCAATCACCACGACTGGAACTCGTCCAAATTCTCCTTATATGCCATTCTCCTTGGTGATCCCGTACAACCTCTATTTTCAGTACTTTTAGAAGATCTTATTTCAGCGAAATCGACGAGTTTCCTCACTTTCTTGGCCACCTATGCATTATTCCCCATCGACACTTCCGCTTTCCAACTTGGTAAGGGTACCACAGAATTACCGTGAACTGCGGCTTGGAAAATCACTCTGTAGTATACAAAACGAAGAAAAAGGTTGAATAGAATGGCATTCTCTTTATTGCTACTTCTTGGAAATAATGCCAGGGCATGAGACACCTTTTTCACTGCCAATTCTTTGAAATTCGGCCGATTTTTTTTTTCAGAATAATCAGAGTCACCCCATAAATTCTGAAAGAACTCACATTTTGAAGAAGTTGAAAGGCTGAAAAAGGCTCGTAAAGATGCCTCGTCGCCTCCGACGACGAGTCAGAGTGGTTGTGGTGAAAGTGGGTAATCATCTTATTCACACCCGCCTTTTGACACAAAAACTGCCAAGTGAATACATCAACAAACCCTCTTCGTAACTATCGTCTATGGGCATTGTAACAACTTTCTAACTCGTTACTCACCTCTTGTACAACATTGTTATTGAGCAATTTGTTTAAACCATAGTTCTGAGCAAATATACTTGTAGCACCTGAAAGAACCATCAGTCAGAGTTGATAGAAAGCGCAGTGGCTAGAGATGTTAGTACGAGCTTATACGACCCACGAGATCAGATCCAACACCGGAGAAACATTGCCATTCATTATACCATGCAAATGAGTGGGTATAGAAGATCTCAATAATTGAACACGCCTTTCATTCAATGATCTTTAGGGTCCTTGCACTCGATTTAGAATTGTACTACTTTTCAATGGTAAGGTGATTGCATGGCGCATTCCAAGGACCCAAGAGCGCATCTCGTTCTCAACTTAATTGGTTCTTAAAACTGAATTATCACGACAGCAAACATGGCTAGAACATCATGGACGGAATAGCTAGGTTTATCAGCATACGCCATGCATTCGCATCTGCTCTTGCAGTCCCAAATGTTTCTGCTAACGGTAAGAGTTGCTGAGGGCTTACAGGATTTGGTTTGTACTGATTTAGAGATCCACTCCCATTTTAAGAAAGCGATCCTACTTGTCTATAGATAAAGAAAACTTGGTAAATGCGAAAGCTGGAATTGGACCAGTTGGGTCGACTTCAGAATTTCAAAATCTCGGACGCTGCAATAATCGTTACCTGCGAGAGCAACTGGAGGACCCATGCAGGTCGAAATGTGCTTTGAGCTTTTACTAGAATAAATAAAAGTCTGGCCGATTCAGACAATGAAAACAAATAAGTTTTTGTGAAACAAACCGCGGCACAGAAGTTGAAATTTGTGATTCTGAAGGGAAGATAAGGGTCTCCGAGATTTTTTCCCGGATTCCAGAACGGTTAAAGAAAGATATCAGATGATCGACGTCAAGTCAGATGGATTCAATTGGTCTGAGTGGACTTTGATCTCAAGGAGCATGAACTTCATCCATCTGATCCTCGAGTCGCTACGATAGTAGTACGGTACGAATGAAAGCAAATGAAGTTTAGGAAAAGGAGTCGACAGAGCTATGAGAAAGGCTGAATGGTCGGCTGTTATAGAAATCATTTATATCTACCATTTAACTTTACAATATTACTTTATTGATTGGAAAAATGAAACCAGTTATTTGCGTCATCAAAAGGAACCTAGAAAAGGTTCTACAAAATGTGGGTAGGTTGCCATAAATCAGCTTGGGAACGTGGATAGGAAGGATTTTATGTGAAGGCGTTAGCTTTGAAATATTTTCACAAAAGGGAAATGATTAATGGAAGCCACTTAATGGAGAGCTAGCCCTGACTGACTTAGGGTTTCTTATGACAGAGAGGGCGTAGGATGAGTCCGGGACATAATTTACGAGAGTATGACGAGTGTCGAGCCATGGAGTTCATCAATCAGCCAGCCAAATGGGGTTAGAATCGGCCGCACTACTAGTTCTTCCCCGAAATTGAATAATGGCAAAGGTCGAGTCCATGTATGGTCACGTATTAGACTGGAGACATTTTCTGCAGCACCCAAAGAACTGTTCGGGAAAATGCCGGTTTCCCGATTGGGAACTTGAGTTATGTCTGTTCGCAGGACATTCGAAAACGAAGTTTTACGTTGAAATTTAGGTGGTGTTTATTCATACAGAAGGATTTGAACTGTAAGTACGAAACTCAAACACTTGAGAGTATGCTCAATGGCTCGGGCTCTCGAAAAACTCCAAAAACCCGAGAATGAAGGATGGGTGTGGGTACTTAAAATCTGTCAAAAGGTTAATCTTCTGAATAACTTCGGTTCCATATATGGGGATTCATGAGAAGGGGCAGGATGGAACCTGAGGATGCGTCATGTATCAAAAATCTGGTTCGGAAAGAGTTCATGGAAGGCTGCAGACGAGTGAGCTACTTGTTTCCCATGAAGCTAATTAGCAAATTGACTCAAATGGGTTCCTAAGCTGCATAGCGCAAGGCTTCAGAGGGGCTTCACCCTCACAATGGGATGATAAGCCGCCCCAGGCTAGTCGAGCTCTCTAACCATCCCTAATCATTTAACGGTTTTAGAACTCTATACGAGGGTAGGGAGTCCTGGTTTTACCCCAATTAGCTTGTAAGTCTTCTATGCAATTACATTAGCAATTTTACTAGATATTGGAACGCATGCAAAGAGAAAGTAATAATCAATCCATCACTTGCATTTTAGTTTTTGTTAGCCTAAGGTAAGAGGAAAAAGATTTGGTTCCTTAGAATTGTAACAAAAAAGCAAAGCTCTCAAAATTGAATCATGATTTTTGCGTCTTTAAAGGTGGCAAGCCCCGCACCGGCCCATGAGCACGGTTCGTGGGTGGAATTCCGGCTCGATACTCAACCACTACAACCGAACCTTAAATCTATCGAAAATCGGCCAATTTGTACCATAGTCGCCTAGGGCGATAAAAACCCTGACTTGAACATTGGCTGGTCATTGTAAATCATCATATGGATTACATACCATCCAAAGCGTCTTGACGATTATGAACGGAAATCGAAGACGGGGCGTATCCCAGAATCGGAATTGTTTAGGGCTAAATACTTTATTTCCATTAGATTTGGCAAAGTAGATTTTTATAAAACTGAAAATGAGAAGCAAAAAGTTCAAAGAAAAGTCAGTTTGGAAAATGGCCATACAGACGTTTGATTGCCCAGCCTAAACCCGAATTATAGAGAACAGGAAGGGCGAAAGTAATTCTGTTAGTTTTTTATCCAATTTATTTCGTATGCGTAGCACAGCCTTGCCCTCTATTGGGAGGGACATCGAATAGACAATTGATTGCATGCTGAATGTGAAATATTTCCGGAAAAGTCGTCATTAAGTTCAAAATGGACTGGAAGGTACTTTTAAAGTGAGTGAAAGACCTTTCATCATCAGCCAAACATAATTTTTTGAACAAAGAATAGTAACAAAGAAAAATCAGTTCGTAAATGAGCCTGTTCACACTGAGATTTTTCAACCACTTATCTATCCCTCGTTGTCCCATAGAACAGCTATTTTTTCCTACCTGCAAATGTCACCGAACAAACAATTCTGGCCCGATTCTACGAAAAACTGTTGGGTATCATTTCGAGTACATCAGCAGAGTCATTCAACTACCCCTTCAAAGTCTCAAAAAGTCCAGTTGAAATCTTCCATTCTGAGACCTTGAGAATAGCGAAATTTTTCATCGACTGAGGGGGTAATTCTCTCATGCATGAGTCATTTCCTGACAAGACTTCCTATGACATTCATTGTATATGGCATTTGCAAAGTTTCGACGGCAGTTTTTGGCCAGCAACTTTACGCACTCCAGTGAAGATTGACCCTGTCTATAGATAGGCAGGCGAGTTGGGATTCGGGCGGAGTGACCAAATCTGTGAGGGTTCCGTGGTAAAATTTAGTATGTGCACATACCTAATTAGGCTAATTATTGACCAGTTGGATAGAGAAAATTTGATGTTTTGGAGTTGTAGGGTGAACGAAATGAGGACGAGTTGGGCCAGGCTGCTTCAGAAGGCCACATTTCAGAACCGAATTTTTTCCGAGGAAAAAGTCACATCCGAGTATAAAGGATCCGAGTGACGATTCAATAAGTGGATGCTTTCAAGAAAATTCCTCTTCTAATCGTCTCCATATGTATGTTCCCTCCGCCGAGCCTACTTGTCTTCCAACCGTTTTTGGTAAGACACATAGAAGAGGTGCCTTGACTGGGAATGTCCCGATTACTTCAGAGAGTATGGTTTTCTAATTGTCGTTTCAGATCTTGTTCTTGTGAATAATTGATGATAGTAAATGACTGCACACATTCACCAGATTGGGTAATGTCGAGTTGCGCCACTGTAATCCGATGGTCTTTCTCCAACCGATGCTTCTCCACGGCAACCTAGCTCTCAATCCGTCCGGATTCCGTAATCCCTACCGTTGTAGTCTGTTGGACTTGGAACTTTGAGATGTACATCGCATTTGTACGTCGCAATGACGCATTCGAACGCTATTGCGAAACTGAACGGAAGTCGAAGGTGGGTGTGTCTCAAAATGAGGCTGATCGAGTCAAAATACTTCATCTTCTTGTTATACTTATAAAGATAGGACGGAAGGTCTCAAGAAGTACTTGAAGTAGGTGTAGCTAGTGAGAAATAACCGAAGTGTGGGTAACAAAGTTCCTACGAATAGGAGCAGTCAAGGCATCTGAGGAAATCGCAGCTGAAAATGGGCAGATTTGTAACATACGTGAAATACCTACTGACCTACTGAGACTGATTACGTGATAACACATAGTCATCTCAGAACAAGAGCGGCGTCCATTTTCCTTTCAAGATCCCCGCCGACAGGTCCATTCCCCCTTTTCCCCAATATTTCCGGTTGACTTGGTATGATTCGATGTGTTTTGTATTGTAACTGATAGTAACTGATTGTATGCAGCAATATATTGTAAGTAATTAAGGTCTGACGAAGGCATTATATGCCGAAAGCTCACCAATAAAAGTGAAGAGCAAAGAGCTTCGAAAAGTACACAAAACGACAAGAAGTCTAAATGAAGCTCAGAGATAGCAGTATTTCAAAATACGTGAAATAGTTCAAGAGAGTACATGTAAGAAAGCAACTTTGCAGTTTGGGCCCATTCCACTGGCCCCCTATTTACATAGCAGCGCGAGGATATCGAAGAACTCGAAAAAACCCATTGCACTAATGGGTAGGCTATAAACGGGGCCACATGCAAGTCCATTCAGGCGTATCTTGTTTGAGCAACTAGAAAAAAGACTGCTGTTGGGAACCTAGATTACGAGTGGGGTTCCAAAAAAGCTCCCAGGCTTCATGTAGAGTTTAGAAGGCCATCATACCTAGACTACTGTTTTCTAGGTTTGGGTGAAGTGAATCAAAAGAGGTGGGGGTCCTATAGAGTTTAAGGCAACTGAACGACTAGTCAGCCATGCGGTAGTCCGGTTTCACTATCGTAAACCAACAGTTCCCTGATACAGTTGTTTAGCCATAACTAGTTTGGCACGGCAGGGTAAACTGGAGGTAGGGTTAGGGTAGGGGTTGAAGACACCGGTGCATGCATCAACTAACCAGTTACTGCCCACAGGATCAGTTCAAGGAGGCCATTGTAGAGAGCATCAAAGTATGTATGCAAAGAAGGCAGAAATTCAAATAGCGCGGATCAATTACGTTTTTATTGTTACTGCTTAATTTCATTTTGCTCGTGTTCCACTTTGGAAGAATTTTCGATTAAACAGCATCATTCGCAGGAATGCATTCCTTTGAACGAACTTTGCACCACTTGACCCTTGAGCAATGAGAAAACCCGAAGTGCTCCGGGGAAGATGCAAAACTTCTACTTACTTTTGTATCTCAAAGGTTGACCTGGTTGAAAAAGAACGGAGTAGAAGGGACAACTCACGATAATTTCGGTTTAACCAGTCTTAGAAGAATAATGGAACTAATAGTCCAGAAATGCGCAAACCGGCGTGTTTAGAGGAACATAAGGCTTCAAAAAAAGTAGTAAAACTAGGGGTTGGACTAGAATGTGACGACAAACGTTGCGTAGAAGGGGTATGGACGAGCTGTTCAAATGTACGTGCCATTGCATACAGCTGGCTATGGTAAGCTGCAAGCGTGCAACGTGTGCGTCCCGTTGCGAATGGTCCACTTTTACAGTTATTACAACGCCGTGACAACTCGTCTCCCTTCAGTGTGTACGTCGGCTGAGCTGGCTTCGAAGTCCTTACTACGTCCCATCTGGGCGGTTTCAACCAGACAGCGTTCCTTGTGCTATCCTTGGAGGTCACAGGCTCACCCTGGTGAGAAATTTCAAGAACAGCTTTACTCTGAGCCGTGCCTTCGAAGGTAAAGACCCTTCGAGGGTTCGGCTGTAAGGGGAGATGACATAGGTTGACAGAGAAAAGGGCTAAAGGTACCGATAAGAAACCTACGAGACATTGTGAAGTGAAAACCTAAAGTGTAGAGTAATCTCAAGTAATACTAAATGATAAAAAAGATAAGTATAGAGCTCGCATTGAAGGGTGAAATTGTACAGCGTGAGGCGTTGATCGATCCTCTTCAAAAGTGTACCACAGAATTGACTTTCATTCTCATTCCTCCCACTAGTGGCATTTGAATGTGTCTCTGGAACGAACAACAAGCTGCTGCCACAGCCGGGGGATGAATAGCTCAGAACATTTGCCTCCTCCAAGAAACATTCTCTCGGACAAGGTCGCTTTGGTGGTCTCTGTCTGGGGGCTGATCGAGATCCTGCATGTTGCAGGCAGCAAACACACTACTCTTTGCATGACTAGGCTAAGCATATGGGCAAAGAGTGACTGTATTTCTTTTAGGTCAAGACTAGTCAAAAGCTCGAAATCTAACAGGACATGTTTTGAGGGATTTACTCTTCTATCCCTACAACAAATACCTCAACCCGAGTCAGATGCTTATGGACGGCAACGACGATAGGAAAGTATGCGACAAGAAGAATAGATTTACAGGTTAGTGCAGCAACACCCTTTCCAATGCCCTCGATTGAATCGCATATGTATAACAACAAACCAGTTATTGATAACACCGAGAACAATTCGGTAGTCTACAGGGAAGGCGAAAGTTATTCATGAATTCTGCGTTTCGAAAGGAGAGCCAAAGGGTGCACTACCACATGTAGTGCCGGCGGATCAAATCTCGCCAAAGCCATTCCGCTCCAAATCTCTTTACACCTTGTTACTGTAGCTAGTCGAAGATTGAAGACGGCTAGTAGAGGATGTGACATGGGCGGATTTCCCTACCGATGCGGGAGTAGGTGGCATCTCTACCGGACTTACGATCCGGTGTCAGTTAATGTTCGACTTGGCCAACCATGCCCTTTATTCCTCCCATTTGGAGAAACTTCTAAGGAGGATGAAGGCATAGACCTGAACGTCGAACGTACCTTTCATGTTACTGTACATGCAGAATACCCACCTAATCACTGCTGCGATTCAAAAGAAGCCGAACGTATGGGACATCCCCCGCAGAAATTTATCAACGCCAGAAAGAAAACTTTTTTGAACAGCTGTCAGTGCTGTTGGTCTAGTTTACTTCTCAGTTGTGCAGGTAAATAATAAGATGGATGAAAAAACTTATTGGAAATTCGTAGAATTGCGTCAACAGAGCTTATGGAGACCCATATGACACCCATACGACTTTGCATTACTAAATCGAATTCGCCCCAAAAAAACGGCTCTTCCTCCACAACAGCATTTCCTCCAATTACGGCTCTATCCAAAGCAACAAGAGGTGATCCCTCAAATGGGCACATAATGGAGAGGATCTCAATCCCTCCCATATATGTGCCATTTGCCTGTCAACCGCACAATTTACTGCCCCTCTTCAACCTTACTAAATCCTCATAAATTTTACGACCACCTCGTCTTCTCCTTGTGACTAATGCCCTGACACTGATCAAGATACTACTGGTATCATCTGTCTTTGAGGTCCTATCATTAAAGCAATAGGCTTGCTATAAATGCCTCTAACTCCCGAAATGGCCATAATTTTGCTTCGTCATGAAGCCTTATGAAACAGGTAGTGAGAATATTCGCTAGCCTATGGTATAGCTTTACCTAAGCAGAGTAAGTAATTCCCCCTTCTTCTGCCGCTTCTCTTCTCTGGTAAAAGGCTGAGGTTGTAGCCGCGAATACGAGAAAACTTGCAAGAAGTGTTAAATGACTTGGACAGTTGAACAGCTTCCCTTCTAGCCTACGGTAGCGAAAAAGGACCAGTTTTTTTAATTTAAATGACAAAGTAAAGGATAAATTAATTGGGTGCTGATCAATGGCACCTGAGGTAACGCCCTCGAGTTCAATTCAGAATCGCAGTGGGCTGAATGCGTATGTGGCCTACATAGACTTGCGTTGGCCAGCCGATGTACAAGTCAGTGCTTATATCCTCCCAGGCAGGCCTGGTACCAATTAACCGACCACGAAGGTATGGAGGATTTGGTTGACCCAGACGGATATCAGCCGGGATTCAAACCCGCGATCATATACAGTAGCGCTCAAAAGTATTCGGCCAACTTTAACTTGCCGTAACTTTTTGCCCAGTGGAGCAAATCACATGAAATTTTGATATGTTTAGCTGAAGCATATTTTACATAGTCCAACATTACTTGACTGCAAAACAGCCATATCAACATACCATTGGGGAGGTGTTTGTAGACTATACTGAAAGCAAGTTCGTGACGTCTGCAGTTATTCAGACCTTATGTACATTCTTCTTCGCTTCTGGGTTCGGCATTAGCGTTGGTACACTTTCGACATGGCAAAAAGAAAAGAAATTCCAGAAGTACTGCAATTCGTATTTCCGGTTGATTTTTTGTTCAAGCCCTTTTGGATATCTGGAACATGACCAGATTGCAGGTTAATAGTGGTAAATACTCACACTACACCAATGCTACACATATTGAAATTTCGCCCGATTAGATCCAGTACGAAAGAAGTTACGACTGAAAATTATTACTGAAGAAGCATTTCGCCGAATACTTTTGAGCGCTACTGTATGCGTGGGAGTGCCCACTTGCGACTACACCACCTTATCCTTATCGTTCTAATAGCCTCTTGAGTAACAGAGAAAATGAGAGTTCATATTTCAGTCCTAAAGAATAGGGTGAGCAGAATAGGGTTTTCGGAAAGAAACGCATAAAAGGAGTGGAGGATCCTTGGGGAAATTGAATCGACCTCGTCACATACTCTGTTTCCGGATGAATAAGGGTACTGCACATGTTCTAGAACAAGCCTTTTGCAGGCTTCTTTCAAATACCTCCACGATTCAAATGAAGAGAGAATGCGTGGCCCCTCTCGACAAGCATAACGCTCACGCGACTTCCAAAGCCGCGATTCCGTTTTACGAAGAAATAGAACTGCCATTTTAACGGCCTCCTTTCACCACATGCGTTACGTGCCAATGATAGGACATTTTAGAAGTCCGTAACTGTTTAATGTCGTTGTAAAAGAGAAAATAAGGTAATTTCGATCCAGCGTGTTCGTCCAAAGGCGCGGTAAACTTTTACGACTAGCGTGGTTGTACGACGAAAAGGATAGGATACGGATGAAGCCACAGAGTTTCTGATTTTTTTTGCTTTCAAAGAAAAAATCGGTTGTTCGAATCACATAAAAAAGTAAATAAAAAACAAAACAACGAAAAAAGCAATGATTTGTGGTAGGTCGGCACTAAAGTTCATCACGTTCGAAGGTGGCTAGGGCAAAAAGAGCTGTACCCTGCAAGGCTGCTTTCGACAGAGGTCCTTTCGTGCACCCACTACTGGAGGGCTGGAGAAGGGAGTGAAAGGCCAAAGCGTAGCGAATAATGTTCATACCTAGTGTTCATACCCCATCCCCCCCCCCCCCCCCCCGGGGCAATCGACATCTCTTGCTTTCTAGGAAATTGGTCAAGTGTGGAAGGTAGCATAATATGGAAAAATAAAAACATCCAGAGAGAGGCCGGTGGGAGTGGGGGTGGGGGTAAGAGAGGGTAAGATTGTAGCCAATTTGTACCCCGGCACGTTATGCTCTGTGCCCGTGGAGGTGTTGCACCTGCTCCTACTCCAATTATTAGTATTATGTTTAGATACTGTTTCTGGTGGTATTATTGTAGATATTATTATTTTTATTTTTTCCCAACCCTTCGAGCCCGCCCAGTTATATTTGGGGCTAATAGGGACAAGGTAAAAACAGTTTGCCAGTCTTTGTAAGCCCTTCAAGGCGACCGTCTACAGATACGAGTTGGGGGCGATCCCATTAGAAATCAAATGCATGGCTTATTCTCAGTACATCGATCTACACCGATCATCCTACTTTTTATGCGACATTAAATCTATCTAGTTTACTTTGTTGTGGCAAGTTTGTGTTTGACATGCAGCATGGAACACATGTTAGCTATTGACTATAGGAGTTATTTATACATTCAACATCCAGTAAACAACTTTTACTATCGGTTGATGTTTTGTTTACTAATGCCTTCTATTAAGCTTCCACGTTCGACATGGAGTGTACCTCATGTCAAAGGCTATCGAAATGAGAAGGAAAGAAAGCGTGAGAGAGGAAATTGAATCGATAGCTATGCCGAGTAAAGTTCCATCACTGATTTGACAAGATAGTAGGAAATGGAGGAAAAAAGGGTAAAAGCTTCAGAAATACAGAAAAATCCTAGAAATTTCTCCAAGGACTCTTATTTGGAACCCCGAAGACCCCAAACTCTTCAAAGATGCCATTTGGAACAGAAAAAATGATCTAGGAGGGCGGCTGGGAGAGAGAAAGCCGCCGCAGGTGGGTCGCGTAGCTCGCAGCTCATACTTGTCAACTGTTCATCGGATTGTGATGTGAGACAGATGACACTGAAGGACAACAGACGACAATAACATCACCATGAGCTCGAGAGGATGAAAAGCTTGCCGGCTGGTTGAGGGCGGAGACAATCCGCGTCACCCCCTTCGTAGACCATCTGGTGTGCCATGTATTTCATATAATTAGCCCGGAAAACGTCCCCCCTTCAGCTCGAACGAGCAAATTCGATACGAAAACGAGATTATGTTCAATCTGCTTGCCCACACCACACACACCCTCAGTCGTAATTTTTCTCAATTCTATGAAAAGGACGAGATAGGACTTCTGGTCCTGCGCTGGATCCAACAGAGGGGGTCGGTCTTGATTTGAGGCTGTTGAATCGAGGCACCTTCCCGTCTGTCTAACTGTAGAGCGTCCTTTGGGCGCAGAGTGCATAAATAAATAAATAGATAAATAAATAAATAAGTAAATATCTTTGAATGTCAACTTTGCTTTAAGGTATCTTGTCGACTTGGCCCGCATGAAGATGAAAGAGGAAATCGGAACTCTCAGGTTCCCATTCTTACGTGCCCCTCCTAGACCAGTTTAAGGGAATCGAAAGGGAGGGGGCTTGCTCCCCTGTTTTTCGATAGAAAAGAGGGAAATACTCAATCCATTAGGGAATCTATCTCGCTATTATCAATCCACTAACTGTTCGGATTGAAAATTGCAGAAGGTCAATTACAAATGCTGTCTAGGATATCATCTGGGGAAGGTGTCCCTGCTGCAGTGTAAGGATGAGATTCTGGTTGTCCGATGATTTATATGAGACTATTCTCATTCCCATGTAGGAACCCATCATTTTGGTTTTTATTTCACAGGATGGGATTTCACCCATCCGTACTATATCCTACCTGACACGGCACATTCGTCCCTTCGAAAAAACGCACCTATGACGTTCCATCTGGGTCTTCCACCTCTCACGCCCTCCTCCCGTCTACCCCCTGAAGTCGTCCAAGCCAACTCCTTATGCACCATGACCTAACATCTAAAATTAATTCGTCATTGGGATGACCAACGCGAATTCAAAATGATTAAGGGAAAGTTCTCAACACGACTTCATTAGGGGTTCCCACGGGAGTCAGGAAAGATGGAGAATTTTCTAGGAAGTTTGGTGTTCTGTAAGTACATATGGTTGTTTTACACAAGAGATTACTACCTTGTAATTATTTTAATGCCTGTTTTTGAATGATTGAGTGACTTGAAATTGCCGCTCACTTCATTTACTCCTTAGAGTTAGCCAGTAGACTCTGGGATATCTTTCCCGATAATTTTCCACTTGCAAAACGTTGAAGAGTTTCGAGAAAATAAAGAGAAAATGAAGGAACCAAAGGAGTGGGAAAGGCGAGCGTTCTGTGGAAGAAAGCGAAAGAATTTCCGAAGAGAGGGGCAATCAAAACGAAGCAATACCAACTGCGAGGCCCATGGAGCAACGTCTGGGTGGAAGCAAGTAAAGAGGGCTGTTGTCACAAACTTCCACAAATAGCAACTCGGAGGATAACGAAGGTGTGACGAGCTTCGTTGTCGATTCTCGCCACACCCACCCACCCAACCCACACATAAGCCAATTTGGGTGTCGTTGCCAATTTGGGTATCGTTTATATGCTGCCGTGTGGGATGGTGTTGTTTCTCGTCGATTGATGAAATTAACATAAGCGAAGCGTCACTGACTATGCGATCATCACCAACGCAACGCTTAAAACTAATTATAAATTCGCCGATTCACTCGATTGACTGGAAAATGCGCCCTCGTGGGTGGGGAGGGAAGGGTGGGGTAGGGGAAGGTACTACCTGATGGCCAGATTGCATAGGATTGCCCCTTATACTGTTCGAGAAGAAGGAAAACACTCGACCTCCGAGTTGCGCCATGCACTCTGTCCAATCCTGAATCGTAGAATAGGTGTACGGAATGGGCACGAAGAGATACATCGTTCCACACTTTCTGTACTCTCTGACATTCTCACCACTACAGGTGTTCTGGACGGTTGATGATCAGCTACTCCACCCAGTGTAAATTACTCTATGAGACTTATTTAAGTTGCTTTCGTTTTCTCACAGGCCTATTCCAAAGGCGAATTTCACTGGTAAAGCAAATGCAACGATAGGAACACAGATGAAGTGCCATACGAAGTTGGTGTAGTAATAGCACTTGTTTTCCTAAGGAATGATTGGATGTACTGGTATGGAAAGCGTTGTTGTGAAAGAGGGAAAAGTGAGAGGTATCACATTCTTCCGTGTCAGACTAGGTTTTTATGCTCACATCATGGAAAGGCTCAGGTTTCAGAATAAGCGAACATGAAAGGGGTCTGAAGAGGAGAAACTATTCATGGTGAGTTCTCAGCTTACTCAACTGTACCTTGCAGCTCTGGACCAGATGAAAAGACAGCCAGAAAAATCGGTTCTCATCACGGAATAACGCTTGAAGGTGGATTCCAAGCTCATGAAGCTCAGAGGAGCCAAGGTTGGCATAGGAAAAAGATTTTTCGAGCGGCGGAGCATGCTTTTGGAGGACAATCCTCATAGACATAGAATTTGGTTCAGGGATTCATGGGTGATGAAGTTACCTCCTGCTCTTCGATCCTCCAAATTGAAGCTCATCTCTTTTGAAATGCACCTCTAATCATTGCTACAGGCTCCCATCTAACATACAGTACCGTTCAAAAAGAAATCACCTTGAACCTTTTCTGCCATAACTCGTCTTGAACTCAATCGTTTTACCCGGTTTTTTGACAGCACACTTATCAAACATTACCGACTCTCCTGCTATGCAGAATTGGCGCTAGCTCACTTCCGGCCAAGCGAGTGAATTTTTTTTTCATAAAACTTGCGAAAGGAGCATGTTGTCTAGGTAAGATTCATTATGTATTTCGAGTCTAGAAATATTGGTGATCCTTCTATTCTGTCAGCTAATCGCTCCCAGTGAAGAAACAAAAGTCTGGCTGTCGCTTTCTGAGCTTGGAGCAGCTCTCCGCCATTGCCAGGGGCAGTAAGCAGGAACTGACCCATGCTCAACATCCAAGGCTGTTTGCTGTACCAATGTCTACGATTACGAAGGCTATCAAAGGTATTGAGTCTCTCATAGACCCAATCAAGCGAGCCAGCTCGGGAAGGTTACGGGTTGCCGCTTCTGAGGACGATAGAAAGATCATTTGTGCATCGGCTCAAGATCCCAGACGAGCATCTTCCGATATAATGGCCGAAATATCGACGACGGCGACGTCGCTACCATCTAAGGTACCATCAATAGACGCCTATGGGTTGCTGGAATATATGGAGGAAGTCTTGTCAGAAGGTATCTGGATCTCTGAAAAAACAGACGAGCTCGACTTCAATGGGCGCGTTAGCACCTTCACTGGATCTTCGATCAATGACGCGAAGTGATCTAAAGCGACTAGTCAAAGATTGTTTTGCTTGGTTCACTCGAGTTTTGTCCGTAGACGACCTTTTAAAACAAAACTTCCGAAAGCAAGTACCATTTGACAACTGTCAGGTATGGTGCCGGCTCAGTATTGGTTTGGGGATGGTCTCCGAGTCTAAGCATGGGGTCCATGCACCATATTCTCACCTCTGCGGCCTAGCAGATGTACGTAGACATTTTGGAAAAATTCACGCTACCTTTCTAACGTCGTGTGCACGGAAGAAAATTTAATTCCAGTGAGATAACGACCCCAGACACAGATCTAGAAGGGACGCGCGAGTGGTTGACTCATCGGGAAATTAGATGCCTTGACTCACCTAGCCAGTCCCCTGACCTGAACATTAGTGGACCCTCGTGGTAAGAACTCAAGAAAAGGATAGCCGATAAAACAGTCACAAATGCTGCTCAGAAATTTGGCCTATTTGAAGAGGAATGGAAGGGAATCGATGAGTGCTTGATCGACAAGTTGGTCGAACCAATGCCCCGCAGATACCAAGCCATCATCGATGCCAACGGCTTCACTACAAAGTATAAGACTAGTAGTTGATTAGGTCTTAATCTCATGATGATAGCATTCAAGTCAAGTGATTTATATTAAATTAATGAAACTGATGTTATTTTGTCCTGTTCAGAAAAAATGTGAAAAGTGGTTTTTTGAACGAAATAAAAAGGCGTTTCGTGATTTCTGTGATGGATACATTGAATATCATAACTGTTGACAACATACCAAAAAATCAGTCAAAAACACTGAGTTTGAGATGAGTTATGGCAAAAAAGGTTGAAGGTGATTTCTTTTTGAACGGTACTGTATATGATTGTTTTTCATGGTACTTCTACCAGCGGCTTATCAATGGTGGAAAACTGGGACCGGCACAATTCAAATAATCAAATGGTTACAGGCGAAATCAGTTTCTATTATGATAAGCAACATTGATCTCATATGATGGTAATCAAATAGACCTTTTGACGAGATTTGGCTTAGATTTATAAATGCGTTGGTCACGAGAGCCAATTAAATAGGTAATAGCTCTCAACGTGGTCGGTGCATTCGTGCGTATCTAAGCTGTAGTTAGGCCGAAATGGGATTATGGGGGCATAGATCGGTTAGAGTTCATCCTAGCTTCAACTGAATGATTCTGTTGAAATCGAAACTTCAAGGACAGGCTGGTGCGAAAAAGTTAGAGCATTGTACAGGTTTCTCATTTCTGAGACTTTTTCTTCACGTTATTCAGAGCCACACTCTTTATTTTCAGTCAAGTCTCACACATAGTCTCCCAGGCAAGTCACACAAGGATGGCGATTTGTGGGTAAAACTTCGGCCTCGGAGGGGGCTTGAACTCGTATTAGGGCTTTGCGGGCACCGTGCTCTTCATCTCTTGCACTACCGAGACCCGCTTGCCTTCGCCTTCCTAACAGTACGGGTTCGAGTCCCGTCCGAAGCCGGGGTTTTGCCAGGAATTCGCCATCCTTGTGAGATCTTGGGATCGCGTACTGTAGCAGTTAACAACCTCGAGTCAAAGCAAGGTGTGGTAAGTATTGTAAGGTGAAGATTTTTGGGAAAAGGCTAAAGACTTGAAGAGTGTTTCGTCAGATTTTTCCGGGCATTTGTTCCACGAGCTTTCACTTCCTCGTAGTTGCCTCAAATCATAGTAACATGTCCTCACTTCTAACTTGTGCTACGAGCTACATACACATGCTATTTCGTGCTCCCTCATTAATATGATGCTTTGTGGTGAACTGATAAGGTCGGTAGGGCTCCTCTCTTAATCCTATGTGTTATTACTATTGACTTTAAATTCCATTGTTCATTAATATCATGGTTCAACATATCATAAAAAAACTTAGAGAAATCCCCAAAAGTTTCGATGAAATTCCACTGATGCCTGTTCTGGACGAGGTTCAAGAGGAAAGGAAGCTGAAGAGAGTGAAGGAGGGAAGGCCGTACTAAAAACAAGCGTTGCCAATGTATCACAACCTTTTTCAACTTGATCTTTCATCATTCGGTTGGAACGACGTTTGATTTTTTTTTGAAAAATGGGCAAACACGACCAAGGTAAGCTTTTTAAGTTTACCAGGATTCTTGTGCAAGATCCACTTCGGAAGATCATTCTGCTCTTTATTATTTCTACAGTCTCAACACGTAATTACATACTAACAGCACGCCATCTAGAGTTTGCGAGAGTCAGAACAAGAGCCTCATGTATCCCCGTGTGAGTAGGATTAGGTATAGGAGTTACAATATAGGATACGATCCCGAGGGCATCCTGTCAAAAAGCGAATGCAGTGTCGTCGGTCATCAAAAAGAAGCAAACTTCGGTGACAATCAAGTTGATTTGGATCGGTTTCAACTATCATTCCCCAGTGGAACATCGTCTTTCGGGTGAAGGACAAGCAGTAGCAAAATAAATTGACTCCCAGGGATGACTTTTTGGTATGGTCGAATCATTCGCTATCAAAAATTACAGTGGTTTGTACTTGAATAAGTATTCGAGCCGACCAAGATTCGAGCGGCCATTAATAAAGGATGAGAATAAGTTATCAGATATCCTGGCTTCGATGGATTTCAGTTTGGTATGCGCCCAGCACTCGCTTTACATTCAGACTAGTTTTAGCGCTTTGAATGTACGGATCACCTGCACAACGACCAGTTAGCCATGTAATGTACAAGTCAGTGCTTGTTGCTGTCACTGCTTAAAGCCCTACAAACAATCCTGCTCCCCATTGAAGGACCCAAAAAGTGGAAATTTATTGGCTTTCGTGGATATCCATTCGAGATTCGATCCTCATGCCATGAGTGTTGTCGCACGCCACTTGACATTACACTATCTCTGCTTGGTCATTTATAATTCTGGGAACCAGTGGGTAGCGGCTAAAGCACGACTGGAAAAACATCCCCTTCAGTCACGACCTTACGTATAGTGGCGGGTATCCCAATCAAACTCCTCTCTTAATTGACAGCATTGAAGGCACAGTTGACGATAAAAATGGTTTCCGAGACTCCTCCCTAGAGTGAACCTTGAATACAAAGATAGCTCAAAAGACGCTACCAGGTCAAAAAACGGCCTAGATAGAGCGTAATGAGGACATCAAAAGCCAACGCGCAAGTCTATGCCCGTGAGAACTCGTCCGCAAGTCCGTGCGGACGAGCTCTCACGGCGTTGTGGAAGATGTAAAGTTTGCAACAAGACGGATTCAATCTTCCCGTGAAGGTGTTGCACAGTAACACGAACACACACTCAAGGGTCTTCAAACACCCGTCACATATACGACGCAACAGAAATATACGCCGAGTGAAGACCACGGGGTTGCAATTTCTTCGACTATTTTGCCGCGTACTGGACTATAACTTCCATTTTTCATCCAGAATTGGATGCCCAAAATTATCGTGAAATGTGCCTTTAGTAGCCGTATTACAGATTTTGGTCTATATCACCGCGAGTTTTACGCATTAATACATCCAAAACATCGAACTAGGTATCAGAATGTTTAAGAGTTGAGTGTTTATCACTTATGATGGAAGGACGTTGGAAACATCTATGTTAACGTAGGAAAAACTAAGAGAATATTTCGCAAAAGAAGGGAATACCTCAACTTTCTAGCTACATGAGCTAGTTTTCTACCATCAGAGGACGTTTCTGATCTAATCATAATGAGCAACGTTTTCAAAATGCCGTATACTTCATTCATTTCATCATAAACCAGAAAAAACGCATATGTGAAATCGTATAGAGTTTACAAAGTAAATAACATTCCTACATTGCATAGCCTACCACCATAGCCTAGGGTCTGCTGCTTTTCCCCGAACGGCGGGTGGCGTTCGCCACCCTCCGCGCTAAGAATGGAAAAATTCCAGGGAAAGGATACGGCAGTAGCTGTGGTACCACTGTCGTTAGCAGTGGGAATCCGGGAAAAAGCTCCGCTACCCTAATAGCGCCAACCCTCCTAGTAAAAATGATACGAGTAAAAAAGGTACGGGCGCTACGGCCAGGGGTTGTACAGGTTGTGCAGGGGCCAGAGGATTGCCGAACAAAGGTTCTGCCCAAGGTTTTCCTACTAATGGACCAGTCAATTGAACAGAACCACGGACATTTAAATTAGGTCTGGCTCTGGGTGATGCTGCCGTCGTTGTTGAATCATCAGGATCAGGAAGGTCATCGACATAGTCGGGCATAGTCGTTGTCGTGTCTTCTTCATCCGTCACTTCACGTCTCTATAATTCACAGACATGTAGGCTATTGTAAGAACTTCGACCGCAAGGTGCTATTCATGGGACCTCTTAGACTTCCTTTACACTACCGTACTTAGATTTTTACACTGTCCCTATAACGGAGGTAGGAGTGCTGAAAGCTGAAACATACCACTCTTGGAAGGGCGGCGAACGAAGCTGTGACAAGAATAAGAAGAAAGGTGAGATTCATCTGCAATTGTCACACAATAATAATACCTATGGAAAAGACAACTATCACATGCCGGATCTATATTCGCCCAGGCCACCCAAACCATTCATTCCTCAGGTGTTGGGCGAGATGGTATTAGACTGGTGTGGGAGAATAGAGGCGCTGGCTTTCACATTGGCAGGGTCCTGTATATACCCTGCACACATTCGAACTGTTACCTCTACTCTGAATGGAAGTCGAGTTGAATTCGGGGGTGCAACCAGGTTTGATTAACGACAAGATTCATAGACTCGAGGTGAACCTCTTGATGACCGCATGAATCTTATCCCCTTGCCGTAGAGTTCCCAATTTAAGTGGAGAAAACGACTTCTTCAATAATAAAGCTATAGGAATGAGCAAGAAACATGCTCATTAGACTGGTATTGCCGCTGAGTTCTTCGTGCGAAAGTGAGAAGGCAGTGGGCTCCGTTTCACAATATTTTGGCAGAATGATTCGCCAAGGCGTGTCAAGGTGCCCGATAAGGGAGGCAATGAAGTTCGAGGGTCAAGGTACGGTTCCAAAAAAGAAGTGACGGTATGTGATCAAAAATTACCCCGCTGGAACGAGTCGTCTAAAAAAATGCCGTAGATAGAAGGAAGTGGAGGCTGCTGGCATAGGACTGTACGAGGGTGCAGGGTTGGAGATTCTCGGAATGGGTTCGATATCCACTTCATGGCCTACTAGAACGTGTAAAATGGATGAGTTCGGAGAAATGGTGCCATAGCATTGCATGATAATAAAGGTGGGTAAGGTCCCGAAGTGGCATCATTTGGAAACGATAATGAGGCATAACGATAATGAGACTTCGCCACTTTCGAGGCTCTTATACCATGCTATGCAGTGCGTTTGTTTTTGATGGCATGTTTATATGCCCCACATCTGTGTAAACTGTACTTAGTCAGCACAGTTTTTGAGGGCCTGCACTGAATATACAGATTACAGATTACAGTAGCAAAGCCCACCATCACCTGTATCACCTGTCGTCCCGTTGATCATCGACTTCCTTGAGCGGGCGCCAGTAACGTCTCCATTCGTCCCTGTCACGAGCCAGAGTGGTCCAGCGAATCGTTCTCGCTTCAGGGACACGAGGTTCAACATTCCTTTCGTTCAGAGCTTTCGTGAAGAAGTCTGACCATCTCGTTGGCGGCCTTCCTGGAGTTCGTTTGATGTCCCGAGGGATCCAGTCAGTAACCGCCCTGGTCCAACGGTCATCACTACATCGCATAACGTGTCCGGCCCACCTGATCTTCGATTTCTTGGCGTAGTCAACGGCATCCCTGATCTTCGTTCGGTGACGGAGCTCGGAACTCCGGATTCCCTTCTGCACTTGCGTGTATAGGGAAATTCCGAGCATCGTCCTTTCCAAAGCGCGTTGAATAACGCTGACAGCATGCTCATCCTGCTTTCGTAGAGTCCAGGTCTCCGAGGCGTACGTCAAAGCAGGAAGGACAGCAGTGTCGAAAAGGTGGGCACGGAGCCGGATGTTCTTTGTCTTCTCCACTACTCCCTCGATATTCTTAAATGCTTCCCACGCGGCGCGTTTCCTTCTGCACAGCTCTGGAGCTAGGTCGTTCATCATGTTGACTTCCCGACCTAGATACACATACAGTAGCGCTCAAAAGTCTTCGGTGAAATGGTTCTTCTGCCGTTCTTTTCAGCCGTAACTTCTTTCCTACTTGATCTAATCAAGCGAAATTTCTATATTTGGAGCGTGGATGTATTGTGAATATATTCCACTATTAACCTGCAGTCTGACCATGCTCCAGATATTCCAAAGGGCGTGAACTCAAAATCGACTGAAAGTACAGATTATCGCGGAGGAACCGCGATTTTGCGATCTATGTAGATATTTTAGTGTTTGATATTGTTGACCTTTTATCTTTGTAGACGTGCACATTTCTTTAAGGAATGTCTTTGTTAGGGATTCTTTGATCTGATAAGGGCCTTATGTTTAGCTTATGCTCAAGTTCCCAAGCTTATCTGTCACACATCGCAAAGCAAATGCCAACGGGCCTTTAAAATCCGCTGGCATGCGCTATGGTGGTCTCTTCTTTCGCTCTTCCACCGCACGACCGTTCAACTTCTGCGCAATACTGTATTCATTGCGCCTTGTTGTTATATCCGAATAAATATAATCTGCGCTGACTACTCGTATCAACATCGAGCCACCGACAGACGGCAAGTCCTTTTATGGTGCATCGGACCATCCACATAGGAACCAGGGCTGCTTAGAGGTACGATTTTACAATCGTTCGGTTATCTGCTTACTTTCGTTTGCGCAAGGTGCATTTGCAACGACAACGCTCAAATCAGTTTTTCCTTCTTTTAAGTACATTAACGGCGCTCGAATTTTGAGCGGATTTTTTTTTTGAATTCTCGTTTCCTACTTATCTCTCTCTGCATTTCCTTTCTCTCAAGTATGGCTGGCCCAACATCTTTGAAATCTGCAAAAGCACTCTTAACACGGTACTGCAATACCCTGGAGCGCATTATTAAAGAAAACGAAGGAATTGTAAACGCCGACCCGGAAATCTTTTGCGACAGCGCTAGTTCAGCAAAAGCGCAGGCTGTAACACTTCAACTTAACTCCTCCGCAAACCTAGTGACCGAAGCGCTGAATAACTTCACAATGATGTGTGACTCATTGGATGACGCGCTGTCGGGTGACCAAGAGCAGCAGGTTGAAGAATACGTCACAAGGGCGCATAGTGTCCTCGAACTCGCACAAACAACCGCTATCCAACTAGAGTGTAAGCGAACGAGCGTCCGGGACCATGCGCAAATGTCACCCAGCTTCCATAGACAGTCTGCGCCAATGAGGGAAATTGGCGTTGCGCAAATGACCTTGCCACCCATTCCTATTCCTTCCTTTGACGGTAAAGTCTGGGAATTTCAAAATTTTTGGACTTTGTTTGCAGCTAACGTTCACAACCAGCCATTAACCAAACTGCAAAAGTTTAACTACTTATTGAAAGTGCTGCAGGGAGAAGCGCGGGAAGCAGTGCGCCGTTACCCCGTAACGGAGGAAAATTACGATCACGCAATCGAACTTCTGCGCAAGAAGTACGGCGATGAAACAAAGTTCATTGCGTGCCTGCAAGCCCGCTTAGAACGTGCAAGGGCCGAGAACCCAACACTTCCATCACAGCGCCGACTGTTAGAAAATATCATCCCGATAGTAACGCAGTTGACGGAAAAAGGGGTACCCCTCGACGGGTCGTTCCTCGTACAGAAGATTCTTTCGAAGTTTTCCGTCGATCTTCAGAGGAAAGTACTCAAACGGAGGTTAGAGCCATCTTCAGACGAAAGCGCGTGGGTACTGCAAAATGCCTTAGCCGACCTTGACGAAATTATATCGGTAGAGGAGCGAATAAATGATATGGTTCATACCAATTCCAATGGAAATGTATCCTTTATTCGAGAAAGTAAGCGAATCAAATTGACACCCATGGGGGGTGCAAGTTGTATATTTTGTGCCAGTGAAGACCATAAATCAGTGTTTTGCAAGAAATTCAATACGCTGGAAGAAAGACGCACAGTTTTCCGTGAGCATAACAGATGCTTAAACTGTGCTATCGTAGGACACTTCGTAAAAGAATGTCCAAAGGATGGGTGCAAAACGTGTAGTGGGAAAAAACACCACCACACGCTTTGCCCACAGCGCTGCCAGACAGCACGAGGTGCAGCGGTGCAACCACCACGGGATAAAAGAGCACATGCGGCAACGCAGCCAACTAGCCCTACTGCGCAACAAAGTTCTCGAACAAATCAGCGGTCAGCGCCACAGAAAAAGGGAAAGTCTGCGCAATCGCACTTGATTGAAACGGCGCATTGCGCAGACAAAGCAACAGTAGTATGCGAAAAGGAAAACGACTCAACGACGGTTCTTTCGGCCATGGAAAAAGAGGTGGTTTCCGGCAAAGAAAGCAAAAAGAGTCAGAATCTAGGGACTGATGTCTTCTTACTGACTGGAGTAGCTCGAGTAAGAGACTCGGTTCAAAAGGTCTGGAAAGACGTGGAAGTCTTACTTGATACAGGCGCTGATCAATCCTTTATTAGTCAAGGACTAGCCGATGAACTTGGGCTTGTATGCAAGGCGCAAAAGACATTTGTTATGTACACCTTTGGTACAGAAACTCCCAGGCAAACCACATGTGGAGAGACCATGTTGGACCTGTGGGACCATGAAGGTGATAAGCACGAATTGCGCCTTTATACCACGCCAGTTTTAACTGCAAAGAGTAAAACGGCGCAACTGTGTTCAGTAGATCTAGAATACATTGCTCGGCACAAGATTTTCTTGTCAAGAGATAAGTGCGAGAGCTCGTTGAAGCCTCAGATTCTTCTGGGTTGTGACCAACTGTGGAATTTCTTAGATGTGCCTCATCCCCGTCACACCTTACCTTCCGGACTGCAACTTGTCCCCTCTAAATTGGGATACTTGCTCACTGGACAACAAATGAGAGCACCACAAGAAGAACAGGGAGACAGGACTGATAGAGTTGACGCAACCTTGGTCAACTCCTTCACTAATTTCGACGAAGAGCTGGAACGATGGGACAAATATTGGACCATGGATTCAGCTGGTGTGTGCGAATTCACGGGAACAGAGAATGCCGAAAAGGATGCCACAAATGCGAAGGTCGCCAAGTTTTTCGAAGAGACGATCGAGAAGCGCGAGGATGGTTATTATATCCGTCTCCCTTATAAGGAAAATCACCCTCCGCTGCCAACTAATAAAGCAATTGCGCTCAAACGTTTGAAGACAGTCCTGGAGACACTGCGAAGAACTCCGGAACTACTAAATGACTACGATAAGACCTTCCGTGCGCAGCAAGAAATCGGGGTTATCGAAGAAGTGGAAAACCCCTCCCACACTGATGGCGCTATCGTCCACTACATACCTCATCAGCCGGTGATCACGCCACAAAAGGGGACCACTAAATTGCGCATTGTATTCGACGCCTCAGCTCATTTCAAGGATAGCCCTTCTTTGAATGACGTCCTTTATCAAGGACCCCTCATCCTTCCAGAACTGTATGCCATGTTGCTGCGCTTTAGGACCCCCAAGTACGTAATCATCTCTGACGTTGAAAAAGCTTTCTTGCAAGTGCGCTTACATGAAGCTGACAGAGATGCTACGCGATTCTTATGGGTTCGCGATATAAACGAGCCGTTTGGCATACACAATGTAGCAACGTTTCGATTTACCCGAGTAACATTTGGACTAAATGTGTCTCCATACCTGCTTGGGGCAACTATTAATCACCATCTGCGAAGCGCTGTGCAGAACGAGGAGCTTGCGAAGGAAATACGGGAGAATTTGTATGTCGATAACCTTATTCTCTCTGCCGCAACACCTTCTGAGGCCGCTAGAAAGTCCTTAGAAGCGCGAAAAATCTTGAAGAGATGGGTATGAACTTGAGGGAATTCCTGTCCAATGATGAGACCCTGCGTCAGCAACTACCAGAGAACGCATGCGCAAAATCATTGGTACAAAAGGTGCTCGGAATCACTTGGAACTCAGAAACGGATAGATTAGAAGTTCGGTGTTCTTTGACTGTAAGTGATCCCATCACGAAACGCAGCGTTGCGCGTCAAATAGCATCCATATACGATCCCATGGGATGGCTTGTCCCATTACTCATGCCGGCGAAGAAATTTCAGCAAGACCTTTGGAGGGAAGAATTTGATTGGGACACAAAGTTGCCACCGGAGGTCGCCAGCCGATGGATCGAAATTCTAGAAAACATCAATGGTTTTCAAAAATCTCTTCCAAGGCGCTATTGTACCGACTTGTCGGAACTGACTCTTGCAGTTTTTGCGGACGCAAGCGAAGCAGCCATTGCCGCTTGCGCATATCTCTTTTCCGAGTGTAATTCTTCGTTGATGATAGCAAAAAGTAAGCTGCCATCAATAAAAACGAAGACTACTATGCCAAAATTGGAAATGAATGCGCTTACTTTAGCGACGCGCCTAGCCTTCTCAGCTGCCCAAGCGCTTAAACTACATGAACTTGAACGCTCCACTATCATCTACATTTTTTCTGACTCCCAAATAGTACTTAGTTGGCTATCTTCAACCCGACGTACAAATCTGGGAGTACTAGTAGAAAACAGATTACGCGAAATACGCAGAATCGTATGCCAGCTAGAAGATAGTGCAATAACCGTTGTTTTCGGCTATGTTAACACTTTGGAGAACCCCGCGGATGCAGGAACTAGAGGGCTTACTAAGGAGCAAATCACGACGCATAGCTGGTGGAGTGGCCCACCATTTTTGCGCACCCCAGTGCAGCATTGGACCACCACCTTTTACCCCTTGCAACTTAGTGATACGCCCGCATTTGCGGAATTCGACAGTGAAGAATCTGCGAATATAAACGTCATTAACGGAAGAGACGTGGACATCGAAGACCTTCTCGAATGGAGCAGATACGGTTCCCTATCCATTGCAAAACGTGTAACAGCACTAGTTCTTCGTTTCATAAAGAAGCTTCTGCGCAGCAGAGCAGAAGCTTTTAGCAAACGAATATTTGCGCATATTCCAGAACTGAATAGTATCGAGGACTCCGCAAACCCATTGAGTGACCGTGAAGTACGAGCAGCAAAGTTGGCCTTGATTCGCAACCATCAACTTATCTACGTGACAAAAGAATATAGAAAGTCCATGGAGAATACTTTGCGACTCTATCAAGACAACAATAGCATATGGCGCTCAAAAGGGAGGTTAGGTCAATCTGCGCTGAGTGATGACGCAAAAAGTCCTATATTTGTTGCGCCCAACACAGCCTTAGCACAGAAGATCATACAGGAAGCGCACGGTTCCTACCACAGAGGTATCGAGCACACAATAGCTACTGTGCGCGAACAATTCTGGATTCCGAAATTACGGCAGCAGGTACGATCAACAGCAAAGCACTGCGTCCAATGTCGACGTTTCAATGCGCTACCATATCACTATCCCAATACAACGGATCTACCCCTTCGCCGTGTCCTTCGATGTCGTCCCTTCCAACATATAGGACTAGACTTCTTTGACCTTCCACCGTGTAATGAAAAGGGAGAGGCCTATAAGATAAACGGCTGCATATTTACATGCACTGTGACAAGACTACTGCACATCGAAGTTGTAAGAGGCATGTCCACCAATGAATTCATCAACGCTCTCAGAAAATTTGTTGCACGTAGAGGCCTTCCGGAATCTATTACTTGTGACAATGCGCCTACTTTCCTACTAAGCGCTAACATCTTGGGGAATCGAGATGTCCTCCGCTCAGTGGCCTACAGAGAGATCCAGTGGAACCACATCACACCCTATGCGCCATGGCAAGGCGGGTTTTATGAGCGCTTAATCAAGTCAATAAAACACTCGATCTATAAAGCCATGCGCGGTACGGGAGGACGGTCATTTGACGATATTCAAACTATAACTACAGAAGTTGAAGCTTGTCTCAACTCGAGACCTTTGACTTACCAGGCATCAACACAGGAAGAACTGAGTTCTATTCGCCCCATCGACTTTTTGCAAAAGGACATTTACTTGACTCTAACAGCTCCAGAGGGCGTAGACAATGAGGACTCAGATTACCTCCCACCGGAAGAGATGCGCTCGATGCACTACAGACAACAAGTGATAGAAGCACTGCACAGTTCATGTAAAGCGACAGAAGCATTTTGGAAAGTATGGCAGACGCAATATTTGACATCTCTGCGAGAAACGCATAAAATGGTAGTCTCAAATCGCAGGTTTGGAAGAGAAATTCCCACTGTAGGAGATGTAGTACTGGTGAGCGATCCCGTCCTTCCACGGAACGAGTGGAAAATGGCGCAGATAACGGACGTCAAACACGGCACGGATGGCGAAATACGCGGAGCGGAACTCCTTACAGCAGCAAAGAGGAAAATACGACGCCCTGTGAATCTTCTCATCCCTCTCGAGATACAAGATAGCAGGGAGAGTGCGCAACTATCAGAAGGACAACCGGGAGATAACGGAATAGTGTCGCAACAGGGGGAACCCAGATATAACCTGCGCCCAAGACGGCAAGTCCTTTTATGGTTTATGGCAAGTGCACAACGTGCAGAACTCCGCGCTTCCGGAAAATCGTTCGATCACTCGATCTCCCCGGTGGTTCCTCTTTCATATTATGGTTTTAGCCCTTCTTCGCTTCTCCAACGCCAGCAAATTACACGTAGATTGTGCAAAAAATGGGGTACTGCTGCATTCATCCACCTCTCAGGAAGTAGAGGTTTGCGCGGACAACCTTTGCAAAATCCAAAATGTGGAAAAAGGAGGACATCTTGTGCGATTTCCACCTGAAATCACTCTCCATGATCATAAGGTTATCGTAAAATGGCACACTCAACACGAGCAACTTGCTACGATGTCGACAATGTGTCAGGGGTTAGACTTCTGCTCCAATATTGACTGCTGGATATGTATTTCAGTGCTTCTAAACCCAGAATGCTGGCCTACCGGAGCAATCGTGACGATCGCATTCATGTTGTACATTTTTGTTGCCGTGACTTACCTCCTGATTCTGATAGGTGCACGGTTAACTCTTTCGTTCCTTATGCGCCTTCTCAAACGCTGCCTCATGTATCTGGTGCGGAAACTCCGGAGGAAGCCTTCGGCACGAGATCGCCTCGCAGCGGCACTTGCGATTTTATTTTTCACTTCGTCCCGCGCTAACACTTGTCAACAGGTGAATATTCTGGAGCATCACTCCACAGCGTGTCGAGAAGTAAATGGTAAAGAAAAGTGCACCGTAGCCCTCACTGAAGTAATGAAGCTCAGTCCATATAGGCAGTAAGCCTGTTTGCATCTTGTGCGAAGCTCCAGCCTAGTGGCGAACATCAAACTTCGATGGCGAGGATTGTATTTGCGCTGTGAGCAAGAAAGCCTGTATTTCACACGCGCCGTTAATCTTAGCGTAATTAGCAGCAAGCGCTGTGCGACTATGGGCTCGTGTCAAGATTCCAAATGCGCAGCAATCAATAGTAGCAGCCTTATCGAAGAGCTGGAAGAAGGAAATCATCACCCGGGGCGGACAGGGTGCCTCGAGTCATGTGGAGGAATAAGGTGCGAGTGCTTCTATCCAAGTTCTGGCTGCCTGTTTTATCGCATATATGCTACTCCACGCAACGCCAAAGTCTACGAAGTATTCCGCTGCATGCGCTGGACAGAACATGTAAAACTGCACGTAGTCGTAGAAAATATAGAAAAAGCGTTAGGCAATCAGCAATTCGTGATATATGCGCTCCCGAACGTTCCAGTGCAGATCTCTCCTCTTCAGCTCGTCCTAACATCACTTTCGTTACCATCTACTCCAGCACTTGCAAGCGAATTCATTACAGACGGAGTTGATACTTCTATATGGAAAGGAACTATCACTCCACCCCTACGTTGCGAAACATGGACAGCGGCTCACTCCTTCAATTGCACAGTCAACGACAAATGCAGGTGTACCGCTGCGGAAACAACGGTCAACTGTAACTGTCAGCCGCATGACATCGAAAAAGAGTTTCATACGCTCGCGCTGAAAATTCCTGTCAAAACCGCTCCTTGGGAATTGAAGCGCGACCAAAACTCTTCCCTTTCTGCGAAAATTCCAAATATGGTGTCCTCCGAGTTTATTATCACCTTCAATCAAACAGTGGATAGAGCCCTGGAAATAATTCGAGAAGACATATGCAGGATAAGTGATGCTCCACTGCAAGGTTGTTACCACTGCGCAAAAGGAGCACGTGCGACAGTTCGATGTTTCTCAACAAATGAGATCATCGGAGAGGTCCTGTGTGATCAACAACATGCCTTCGCGATTCCATGCGCGTCAGGTGGACCAAAGTCGGTACTACAGTTCCATCTCGATTCCGCGCGACAACGGTTACAGTGTACTATAGCTTGTGGTACAAAAAGTAACACTTTTGTACTCGCTGGGATTCTTAAATATGTAAATGCTCTTCATCCCGCTATTCTATCACCACTGGACGGTCGCAACAATGTTTACCATGAATTTCACTGGCCCGACTTTGGACACATTGCTAACGTCATCTTCACATGGTACAAAACTCTCATAATGGCACTCATAGCTGTTATTATAGCCCTCCTGTTATCCTACGTATGCATAAGCTCCATCGGAATGCGCCTTCTCTTCTTTGCTACACGTACAGTATGGGCAATCAGCTGTTTTCCGTTGCGCATGCTCTTTGTGTTGATAGCTGCGCTCACACATCGATATGCGCATCGGCAGGCTCATAGGGAGAAGAAGGCTTAGTCATGCACAATAATCAATACTCGGTCATGTAGTTGATTAGTTTACGATTACGAGCGCCGCCAACGTAGAATGCTTAGTCATCGAAAAATCAATAATGGCACATGCACACTTGCTTTCATTAGGACCAAGATAGTGAAATTTTTCTCAGAGCCCTTTTCAGAGCATGGAAAATCTGCGCCGTCGTCTCCGTGATACCGAAGAAGAACTTGCGCATGTCCGTCGAGAACTGGACCAGAAAACACAAGAACTACGAGATTTGCGCCGAGCACTTCCTCTTCCAAATCCAGAAAGGCTGTATCACAACATCATGGATCTTTGTTACGAGTTCCACGCCTGCACTACCAGAGCGAGCGACTTAGACAACCGCATAAAGTCTCTGCGTCATTCAGCCAATAACAACGACAATCGACTTCACGACGTGACACTGCTAGAGCTGTCAGTAGAAAAGCTGCGCATCGAGATACTAATCATCCGATCCCAACTGCGAACCCTCTTTACCGGGCCCGCATTGCTATGCGCTGCAAAAATCATCACGATGGATATATGGCGTACATGGATGGATCGCCCACATAGGAACGAAGAAGGAAATCCTCTTTCAGTGCAACCAGAGGAGATCGAAACGGTTGCTTCAGATCAACTTCAACAACTTGATCGCAACCGCCAAGTGCTCGTTGAGATACGAGCATCGATGATGGAAACAGAAAAACAAGACACTCGCGAATTCCAAAACCAGATGCGCACAGCAATGGCGAAGCTGCAATCCTCTCTCGATGCGGCTTTGGGCAACTTGGAGAAACGTGAGGCGCCGCCTGCAAATCCTCGGGAAGATAATGCAATGGAGGACTTCGAAGAAGCGAAGCGTGCACCCGGTCAGGCTGATAGGACGTCCCCCCGAAATTCGCCTGTGCCGGAGGGCATGGCCATGCACGATCAGGAAAGAGGCGCTATCCAGGAAAATGTGGAATATCTCGAAGAACTCGAGGAAGAGGAAGGGGAAGTTGGCGAAGAAGAAGAGGTGCCGCAAGAAGTCGAACAAGAGCGCATTCGACAACAGAATGCCATTGCGCGCCAAGAGATAGAAGGAGATATTCGACAGCTCCAACAAGCTCGCACTAACTTTCTGCAAATAATAGATGAATTGCGCCGTCTTCCTACATGTCCGCCAAGGAGATTGGGCTACGGAGCAGTCAGAAGTGACACAGAACGATTCATGCGCTGCGCCTTCTGCAGAGCAAGCGGAAAGCATTATTCGGACTCGTGCGACGAGTTCCCCTCTGTATATGTGCGCCGTCGTATGATTGAGGACAGGGGAAAGTGCGTCGAGTGCCTCGAACTTTGTCGCAGAGATAAGTCGTGTAAAAAATACTATGAGCGCTGCTATCACTGCGGGAAATACGACCACCACTCCGCCTTGTGCGAGCTACCCGACAGAAGTGATGAAATCGCGGAGCAATTGGCACATGCGAGGCGCGGACTTGCCCAAACAACGGACCGAATCAACCAGCTGGAGCGCGACCTTCAACGACTCCAGGACTAGAAGAATGCCGGCCGGGAGTATCGCGGAGGAACCGCGATTTTGCGATCTATGTAGATATTTTAGTGTTTGATATTGTTAACCTTTTATCTTAGTAGACGTGCACATTCCTTCAAGGAATGTCTTTGTTAGGGATTCTTTGATCTGATAAGGGCCTTATGTTTAGCTTATGCTCAAGTTCCCAAGCTTATCTGTCACACATCGCAAAGCAAATGCCAACGGGCCTTTAAAATCCGCTGGCATGCGCTATGGTGGTCTCTTCTTTCGCTCTTCCACCGCACGACCGTTCAACTTCTGCGCAATACTGTATTCATTGCGCCTTGTTGTTATATCCGAATAAATATAATCTGCACTGACTACTCGTATCAACATCGAGCCACCGACAGACCGCAAGTCCTTTTACAGATGATGGTCCTTCCAACACCTCTTTCCTTTTCAGCATGTCAAAAGTGTACGAGCGGTAACGCCGATCACAGTTGATGAGAAAAACGCACATAAGGTGCGAATAAGTGCAGACGCCAACAACTTTAGTTTTAGCAAAATGTGCTACCGCAACAAACACCTTACTCTACCTGTGGATATTGCAGCTTTGCAGTGAAATATTGTTGGGTAGGGTGAAATATGATCTAGTTAGACATATCCAAATTTCGTGTCATTCGGTCTACTAAGAAAAAAGTTATGAACGAAAAAGCGTCAAAGCATTTCACCGAAGACTTTTGAGCGCTACTGTAGCTAGAGCATTCAGAGATATTCGTTCCGTTTAACGTGAAAGGAGCATCAGGTACCAATCCGTTTCTCATGAACATCGTCTTCGTTAGGTTCATCCTCAAGCCGATCTTTCCACAAGCACTATCAAACTCGGCCAGCATTCGTTCCGCCTGCTCGATGTTCGGTGTTATAAGCACGATGTCGTCTGCAAAGCGGAGGCGATGTAGGAATCGGCCGTCGACCTTCACTCCCAAGTCTTCCCATTCCAAATGACGCATGATATTCTCGAGGACGGCACTGAAAAGTTTGGGCGAAAAAGTATCGCCTTGCCGAACCCCTCTCTTCACGTTGACAATGACTTCCCTGTAGAATGGTGAAATCCTGGTTGTGAAGTTGTTGTAGAGCTCACGAAGCATCCTTATACAGTGCGTTTCATAATTATAAGGTCACCCCAGATTTTTGCGATTCCGGAGAAAGCAGCCAGATTGGAATTTTTTGGCGAACACTGGTAGATTCCTCGTCAAAATGTACCTCCGTACTCAAATTTTGGTCGCAATATCCTTCACCTCAAATTTTTTACGAATTTTTTAAAGATAGTGTCGGCTTTCGCACCGTTTCATAATTATAAGGTCACCCTGAGGAAGTAAATGATTTATTAACGTTGGTGGCATATGCACAACACTTAATAATCTATAGCTCCTCCTTGTTCAAGAGCAACATCAAAGAGCCTGCGTGGCATATTAGAAACTAGGTTTCGAAGATTTTCCTCATCGATTGCTCTCCATGCTTCGATAACTGCTCGCCTCAGCTCTTCTGTGCCCTGGAACTGACGGTTATTCGCATAAACCTGTCTGACTATTATACCCCAGATGTTTTCCATCGGAGTGAGATCGGGACTGCAGGCTGGCCATGGTAGAACAGTTATGTTTTGGCGTTGCAGCCACTCATTCGTTGCACGGCTCCCATGAATGGAGGAGTTGTCTTGTTGAAAGACATAGTTGAGGTGACGGCAATGGCATAGAAAGGGTACTAGGTGATGCTCCAAGACGTTCTGGTAATCCTTGCAATACATACTGCAGCTCACGACAGGTAAATACAACACGACATCATTGCAGAATGCACCCCACACCATAGACTTCCTCCACCGAAATTGCGACGACTGAAGTAGACTGGTTCCTTCCTCAATTCGCGTTAGTACCGCTTGTTTCCTCAGATTGAATTTCTTTTCATCCGAAAAGACGACCTGAGTAGGAATTATTCAGCTCTATGGTGAGATTTCGATGCAGATCTACCTTTGCCTAATCTCTCCCTAGGTTCATCTTTGCAAATCCGAGTCGAGCCTCTTTGTGACGGTCGGTGATTCGTGGCACCTTATCCATTGCTTGCTTGGTGATGTTCTCGCATCTTCTCACTGCTCTCCAGACTGTAGTTTTCGACACAGAGAGGTTTAATTCCGATCGGATCTGGTTCAATTAGGACGTACTGTTGGAAACAGTCCTCAGAATTTTCCGCTCGTCACGGGTAGTAATCTTTCATGGGTGTCCACAGTCGGTGTTATATCTAACGACATGAGGACTCTCTAGAAATCTCCGAATGGACCAAGGGGATCTCTCTATTTGCCTGGAAATGGCTCGAGTACGGAGCCCACCTTCATGATGAGCCTTCTCATCAGAGGAAAGCAGATGACCACGAGCCATGTTGACAGTCAGGTTTAGAAATGCCTTTGCTACACATGCTTACCTTTACAAGTTTCTTCAAACACGAAATTTCCTCTCTTTCGTTAATAATTGTTCACTTTCTCAGGGTGACCTTATAATTATGAAACGGTGCAGAAACCGATAAACTGTTCTAAAAAAGTTCAGAAGAATGAAGCAGCGGCTAAGCAACGGATATCTGGGTTATTCGGGCTGGGGAAGCTGTTCATGATGCTAGAAAAAATCCTTAATGATTACTTTTTTCGAAAGTGCAAAAATTGAGGGTGACCTTATAATTATGAAACGCACTGTATATTGCGTAGGAACACCCTGGTTGCCCAGGGCTTCAATTACCGCTTCTGTCTCAACGGTGTCAAAGGCTTTCTTCAAGTCGATAAACGTAAGACACAGCGGCATTTTGTACTCTCGCGATACTTCAATGAGCCTTGTTAAGGTGTGGATATGATCGATTGTACTGAACCCTCTCCGAAACCCTGCTTGCTCGCATGGCTGTCCTTCATCTAATATTCTGCCAATCCTGTTTAGGATGACACGAGTGAAAAGCTTGTAGATTACGGACAGCACGCAGATTGGGCGATAATTGCCAATAACGTCTGGATATCCCTTCTTGTACAGCAACTTAGTCTTGCTAGTTTTCCACGACGTGGGCACTTTGCATTCCGACAGGTACCGTGAAGACAGGTGAAGAGCCTAGCCAGAGTTTTGATGATGACTGGTGGTATACTCTTCAGATGTTCTGGTTTGATCCTATCAGGACCGGGCGCTCTACAGTTCTTCATCGACGTGATGGCATGTCGTATTTCGGAAGGAAGAACCGAAGGAGTGATATATTCGTCTTGCCTAAGATGGTGAGTAGGCAAGTAGACGTGGCTGTCGAAGAGATCCGAGTAGAAGTCGTAGATGACCTCCTCCATTGCCCTCCGGGATGCAGTAATGGTTCCGTCAAGACGAGGAAGGAAGTCATCTTGGTCTTGTAATTGGCGAAGCTCCGTCGGGCTTTGCGAATGCTCTTTCCGGCCTCGGCGGCTACGTCCATGACTGCTGCTCTTCTCTCTTTCAGATCTTCCTTTATCGCTTCTCTGCATAGCTTCGCAAGTTCGGACGTTTGTTGATAATTGCCTGTAGCTCGCGCGATTCCACGCTGGCGTATCAGCTCGAGAGTCTTCGAAGAGAGTCGTCTCTTAGCTACTTGTAGACTCTCTGCTTTCGTAGCACTATCGTGAAGATGCTCGACGAGCCGGTTGTATTCTTCGTCGATGTTGTCGATAACGGAATCCTCCCATTTACTCGCAAGGGAAGCGAAGTGGTCCCAGTTGATGGAGGTCTTGGGGCTTCGTTTCCGAAACTTCATAGCTCTCTCCCCACGCACTGAAAAGCAGAATCTAGCGCGGAGGAGACGATGGTCCGATCCCGTGTAGAACTTCGGAACAACAGCGACGTCGGTCAGGCAAAATCTCCGATTGAAGATGATGTGGTCTATTTCATTATAGAACTGTCCACCAGGTGACTCCCATGTCCATCTTGAATGAGAGGGCTTCTGGAACTGCGAGTTACCATGGATGGTGTGGGTCGTCATGATAAACTCGGACAGCCTTTCACCCTGCTCATTCCATTCCACTCCGTGAGTGCCGATGTGAAGCTCTTCAGCCGTTCTTCTGGGGCCAATCTTGGCGTTAAAATCTCCGACGATGACCCTGAAGAAAGTGTGGTCTTCTCTGTAGAGCCTCTCCAGATCCATGTAAAACTCTTCCGACTCCTCTTCTTCGAAGCTCGATCTTGGTGCGTAAGCAACGAAGATGGTTAGAGCTGGGGTTGAGCCACATCTTCTTAATCGCAAACGTCCGATTCGGGTTGTTAAGCTTTCGTACGAATCGATGTTCATAGCCAATGCGTATTGACGAGGACACCTACGCCGCCGACGCCTCTACTGTCGCACGTTCCAAGGAACAGTTCTTCTCCAGTCTCAAATACAGCGTGCAGCGGGCGATGCCTTCTCGTCTCGGTCAGTCCGATGACGTCGTACTTGATCTTCCTAGCTTGCATAATCAGGTCTTCAATACACGCTTCCGATGCAAGCGTCCGTGCGTTGAAAGTACAGATCGCCATCTTATTCCTTCTCCTTTTGGGCAGCCTGTTTTGGCCCTGAGATTTTAGCAGCCTCTCCCGAGCGGTCCTACCCGACGCTGCCGTATTGGGGGCTCCCTCAGGTTCAGGGGAATGAGGCCCATTTCTATTACTGTTTTTGGCGTGAAGATACCCAACGTGCAGCTTGCCAGGCTCTGACGTGGGGGCTATTGACTCCGGGGGCTTGCCAGACTATCCCGAAGTGGACAAGGGGCTTTGTTTTCGGAGGCGGCCCGAATACTTCCAGGCCAGATACTTCCCAGTGTGACTTGTTCGTCACTCGAATGCAAGCTTTTGGCCGAGTCGATGGGCAGGATACCAACTGCACCCACAGACTCTCCACACACGTATGCGTGGATCGTCTGCGAGGAACAGAGGGTATATCGGCCCAGCACAGCAGAATCAAGGAGTCCATCCCCTGAATCCACCTGCGTCTCTGGGCAAGTACCGGTGACTTTTGGTCGGCGATTAATTCCCCTATCCGCCACCTGGGGACGCCCTACGTAGCCTCGTCACTAACCGGCTGGGGATGCTTCAGTGAGAGAGAACCCTCAATGAAGGAGATCCGTAGAAAGCCCACCATATTCACCGAAATCCAATGTTTGTGGTAGTTTATTCATTCGGAAATTATAAGACCAGGACTAAAAGGAAATAACTAAACTAGGACTATCGGGGGATTAGGTAACGTTTTTGAAAACCAATACTTGTCAGTGAAGTGGATATCAGACGTGGTCTTGACTACGTGAGCATCATGTGGATTTCACTGTGGAGAAGACATCGAAAGTGAACAGGGAAGGTGCCAGCAGTAGAAGACGAGAAGTTGGAGCAGGCAACGGACGCAGTGAGAGCCTAAAAAAAGGCAACTTCCTCTATTTATGAATACGAGCACATTAATCATTCATAGCTGAGCAGGACAGAGACAGATGTTACATGCAGTGTGCATGTAAGACCTCCGTACAATGTCATGCAGTCGAGTTTGGGCAGCTACTGGATTTTCGGTAATCTTTCTTTGAAGCCCTGCCCTCTGTGATGGGGCATGAGATCTCTACGAATCACAAGCAAAGTTTATCGAAGGAGTATCGTAAGACTCGCTATGCCGAGTATGCGCAGTGTTCTTCCCATATTATGTGAGGCCCTGAATGAATTCATTTGTTGTCTAGATTCGAATTGAGAGGTGAGGCTTGACTTACTACCACGATGGTTGCGCCAGGCTCTCGGTACTGAAGGGTACAGTAAAAGCACACACGGCAGTCTCGAAGATTCCAACTAGTTCTCACCTGAACATTCAAATTGCCTCTTCTCCTCCACGCTACAGTCTTGAAAAAGTCTCCATGGATATATCGCTTCGAAGGCGGCATAGTAAGAGCTGGCGCAACCACTGTGATAGTACGTCAAACCTCACCTCTTAATTCGAATCTAGACAACAAATGAATTCATTCAGGGCGGCCTCACATAATAGGGGAAGAACACTGCGCATACTCAGCATAGCGAGTCTTACGATACTCCTTCGATAAACTTCGCTTGTGATTCGTAGAGATCTCAAGCCCCATCACAGAGGGCAGGGCTTCAAAGAAAGATTACCGAAAATCCAGTAGCTACCCAAACTCGACTGCATGACATTGCACGGAGGTCTTACATGCACACTGCATGTAACATCTGTCTCTGTCCTGCTCAACTATGAGTGATTAATGTGCTCGTATTCATGAATAGAGGAAGTTGCTTTTTTTCAGGCTTTCACTGCGTCCGCTGCCTGCTCCAACTTCTCGTCTTCTACTGCTGGCATCTTCCCTGTTCACTTTCGATGTCTTCTCCACAGTGAACTCCACATGATGCTCACTTCAAGACCAAGTCTGATATCCACTTCACTGACAAGTAATGGTTTTCAGAAACGTTACCCGATCCCCCGATAGTCTTAGTTTAGTTATTTCCTTTTAGTCCTGGTCTTATATATTTCCGAATGAATAAACTACCACAAACATTGAATTTCGGTGAATATGGTGGGCTTTGCTACTGTAATCTGTAATCTGTATGTTCAGTGCAGGCCCTCAAACTTTTAGCGATTTCTAGCACCTATTTTTATTTTTGTCCCACTTGTAACGGTAATCTGTTTTTATATTGTTTGAATAACTTTTTGTTCAATTCTGTGATGACCGACTGGCTGGTTGGTTAGTCAGAGGAAATATTCTCCAAATCGATCAAGATCGCGCGCCAAAGCGCGTTATACAAGAGTTGAAAGGGGACCCTAAACTCAGCTCTTCCCTTGCATTTCTCCTTTTCCTCTTGCGATCGGACGATACCAACATCTCATGCTCTGCCGATGTCCTTGTAAAACCGATTCGGCGAATTTTGGCGACCATTACGGACACCTTGGGTAGTTGTTCCACTTACCAGTACGAAGGATTTGGTTATCCTCCTGTACTTCGTTCGTTGTTATCTTGACCGTCAAAGTGGTCTTTCTTTACACGAGTTACTTTTTCTCACAATCCTATTGATTACGGTTCTGTTGAAGTTCCCTTACACTACTATATCCATTCTTAAGCGTTGCTGCATATCGTTCTTGCCTCAAAATGTTATTGGTATTGATCTCACTGATTAATCACCCAAGTGAACATTACTACGTGTCTTATATATAACGTCATGATTACATGCCCGGGTATGAGTGTCCGTTCGTCTGTAACAAAATCAGATTCTCTGGAAATTCTCTTCTTTCATCAATGGAACGTCAACACAAAAGCGCAAAGTGGGAGGGGATTTGTGGCAAAAACGAGAGCTGCAAATAGAAAGCTGGACGCGCGCGCGAGAGAGAGCACAGCTAAACTGAGGTACATTAGTATTAGGTTGTAAGGAAAGTTCTGGCCGTTCCCACGCATGCGCCATATGAATTAAAATTTTGGCGGCTGTCCATTCAGATTAATCGATATATTGTGTTCCTTAGGTAAGTCACTGGTTGCTCTTTCTGTCATAGCGCTCTCCCCAAAGTCTGTGGAGTTTTGGAATCCTTAGGAGGTTTTTTTTTGGCAGAATGGATAAGACTGCTTTTTGAAGGGTTTTACTTCACGAGTTCAAACTTGGCCGAACTACGAAGGATGCAGCCACAAACATTAACGTTGTGTGGGGAGAAGGCACTGCATCGGAGCGAACGGTTCGTCGCTGGTTTCAGAAGTTCAGAAGTGGAGACGGGTCAATGGAAGACGAAGAGCGAGTTGGTCGACCATCGTTAGTTGATCACAATGTTTTGCTAAAAGCAATGGAAGAAGATCGATGTCAACCTTTGAAAAATTATGCCAAAAAGACTGGTGTCTCCCACACAGTCGTCGTTGCCCACCTCGAGCTGCTTGGAATAGTGAAGAAGCTTGACAAGTGGGTGCCACCTGATTTCACGGAGCAGCGACAACTGAAGCGCTTCGAAGTTTCAAGTTCGCTGTTGATAAGAAATGATGCTGAGCCTTTTCTCCATCGTATTGTAACGTGGGATGAGAAATGGATCCTGTATGATAACAGGAAGCGCTCTGCTGATGGGTGGGTGTGGATGAGCCTCCAAAAAATTTCTAAAACCAAGTTTACTCGTCACGAAGACAATGATCACAGTTTGGTGGTCCAACCATGGATTAATCCACTACGCGTTTCTTCCTCCAAGTCAAACCATAACCACACAGTCATATTGTAAGCAAATTCACAAGAAGTACACATAGCTGGGGTAAATGCAGCGAGCACTAGTCAGCCACCACGGTCTACTGCTCTTACACGACAATGCGCAACCGCATGTGTCTCGAATTACCTTCCAGAAGTTGAACGAGCTGCAAATCGAAGCTCTCCCTCATCCACCCTACTCACCAGACCTGTCACCATCTGACTACCATATATTCAAACATCTGCACGGCTTCTTAAAGGAACGAGCATTCAAAAACCAAGGCGACGTGGAAGCTGCCTTTCTTGAGTTTTTGGAATCCAGATCTCCGGACTTTCATAAGGATGGAATAGACAGACTCGTATCACGTTGGCAGACATGTGTAGAATCGAATGGGGCTCACTATTAATAAAAATGTTCACTTTGAGATGAGTTATAACTTTTTGAAAAATAGCAGACGAAACGGTCAGAACTTTCCTTACAACCTAATACATATCAAGCCAACACGTTCACTTGTACGTTAAATTACGAATTCCATTACATTTACTCTCATGCATGAATTTTCAGTGATATTACATCTTGATTGAAATTAATCGTAGTCATTGTCAAAGAATCGTGGAGCTAACCTCCAATTTGCAAACTCGCTTTTATCTATTTTCCATTTTTCAAACAACCTCTTGAAGCATACCTTTGTCGCATTCATTCAATATTGTAACTTCAGGAATCATTTGAAAATATCAGAGGATTGATAGTTTGTCAAATTTCTGCTCAGAAGACGATGGATCGTTCAAAAAACTAAAAATCTTTTTGAAGGTCTGGAAGTGAACACCTTATTGTTGTAGCTTTATAAGCGTTCGCACATTCACCGTGTGACCACTGCCACCGTTAGGTTTTGATCGTTGTTGGCAGAGAGGGTGAAATGAAGTTTACAAATTCCTAATCAATTCTTTATTTCATCTCTTTAAAAAAAAAACGAAGTGGTGTGGGATTGTGCAAAGTCAGTAACGGTATCATCGACCCCAGGATTGAAAATCTTTCCTCCCGTTGGCATAAGGCAGCTTTGGTCCCCATCTGAAGTGTCCTATACGTGGAGCAAACATAATCGTTTTTTGGTCGGATGTCTCTGTCAGGCTCACATCTTTGCCATCCGCTAAATCTCCCATCTGAAACATACAATGATGTATTCTTGGGATAGTCTGGAAATTTTATATCCTAAAAATCTTCAAGTATCTCGAATACGCCCGAAAGGTAATTAGCAGTGCCGTAGCATCTCTCCCGCATTCATTCCAAACGTCTCCAAAGCTCGTTTGAAATGAGGCAGTTTAGCTCCTCGCATTTATAATTCTGTCGAAAGGCTCCCATTGGAAATCGATTTGAAACTTACCACTTTTGGAAAAGCGGCAGTACTCGCTGTGATCAATAGAAGAGTGAACAGCTTGATCTGCATCTGGAATTCGTAGTCATAATAATCGAATAATAAAAATAATGATCAGAACTGCTTTGTTGCCCTTATATTGGACGAAAAAATTACGCTGTAGCCAAGAGATTTTTAGTTTGTCAAAGGATAATGGTGAAAATGTCACTTCAGAATTCGGTGGAACCCGCGAACTTTCTTTTAGGGTAGTCACCGAGCTGACTCTAGCAAAATGAAAAGGCAATGAATATAACAAGTGAATGAACCCACACTCATTCTTAAAAAAATGAAACTCCTCCCTTTCACCCACCGTCCCTCCTCCAATGCCTCCGGAAGGAATACCTCATGGTCTTCCCCTTCCCGTTGACCAGACTGGGATACGCACACAACATTCGCACTTCTATTCGAAGGATAAAGTAATTACTTCAACAGCAGAGTGCTTGGACAAAATTTTCCAGGGAAGCAGGGAGTAGAGTTATCAAATCGGGCATTTTATGGCAAATGAGTTCAAACGTTGTGCAACAGTAAAGGTCTTTCTCTTTTGATTAGTGAGAGTAAAGGGAGCTTCAACACGACTGCGTCTTAAAATGATTACAGAATACTGCGTAGTTTGTGAAATGGCCGAGACTTTTATACTACACAACACAGCTGTTATTTTTCAGGACCTATTTTCGTCTCACAAATCTGTGCAAATTGTAAATAGACAGCAAATTGAATAAATAGGCGAATTCATAATTGGAGATACCAATGCATGACATGGACTCTCAGTAAGGACATTTTATTTGATTGCAAGGATCAATTCACTCATCCACCAAACATTGTGGGAAGAGGCGCACTCCATTGGTAGAACTCCTTGAGGTTCTAGATTACTTGAGGGTGAAGTTATCAGGGAATTCTTGAAAGTGTCTTATTATGCAGTTGTTGATATGACCCAAAGTGAGGATGACTGATGTATAGCCACACCAGACGGATCTCTTGAATATTTTATACAGTAACCCAAAGACACAATTAAGCGCCTCCAAACACCCTTCACATGTACGACGAACGAGAGCATAAGATCGAGACTTCCAAATAAAAGCGTAAGCATCGACTTGCACTGAATACCAATTGCACTACCCAGGACCAATTGCACTATCGAAGAAGGATGGGAGTCCGGCGTTAGCCTGGAAACCCCACTGGTTACAGTATAAGTGACACCTATTTGTGCTATTTGATACATATATTTGACTATATTTGACTTCTGATCGACTGGTTTAGGGCGAAAAGAGATAAGAGACGTTTCGTCAGAGGTCCATCTGATTGACTCCTTGAACACTAACCATTCCAGAACTCACCGGAAGACTTTGCGCTGTTCCGAACCAAAAATCTCCAGTTATGAAAAAAGCGGTCGAGATATTGTTGGGTTGCATATCATGCAGTGATTTGTTTTTTATCACCATCAATAAATTCCTCTCTTTCTATTGATTGTATCGTAGTAATCGTGCGATGGTGCCCCTAAACCTTTTAACAAATGATGTTGGTCGACCTATGCGTTGCTTTGAGAGGAATCTTTGTTCAAACGGTAGGTAATGAAAAGCAACTACCGCGGTGTATGACATGAAAGTGTCGCCTGCTCCACAGCAAACATCTCAACCTGTTCTTCTTACAAACCACATTTTCATCAAACTCCTCCTCATCCATCCTTATTTGATTCATCTTAACCAAGTCACACACTGGATTTTGCACTCCTCTCCAGAATTTCCTCCATCATATGATTTGTTACAGTTTAGAGAAGGAAATAGGCATTCTCAAAGCTTCCATCCTGCACCAATTCCAGTTCCCTCTTGCCGCTCCATCCTCGTACACTGTATATAAGGCGGCAGGACAGAAACAGTTATGGTGGGTCGCAAGACCGGACTCCACCCACATCGGGCGAGGTTTGCGCGAAAAATTCAGACTTGGACCTAAAGCGCTCATATTCGATAGAAATACAGGCGGCAGGATGGGAGCACCTATGTCGTGGGGCAGGACTTAAATCCGCCCACAGGAGGCGAGGCGTGAGCAAAAAATGCTAATTCAGACTTGAAGCGGAATTTCGAAGCCAAGGTTGAATAAGTCGGAAATATTAGATTGTTCTGAAAGGAATGCGCGTTTGAGTTCAAAAAATTTGTTGGTATAAAAACGAAACTAAACAAGAACAATTCAAAAGATATTCTCCACTACTATCAATGAATTGTTGCCTACGTTTACCAATGGGTTGTTCTCCTGAAGAAGTCGCCCGGCTGCGCTTAAAGTAGTTGGGCACCCTGAGTTGGACTTTTCGCGGTTTTTGAATTTTCTCTCGGCCAAGGAGTGCTGCATTGACCGGAGCAAATGGTAATCGAATGGTGCGAGATCTGGCCTGCATGGCGGATGAGGCAGTACTTCCTAGCCCGATTCCTCAATTTTTTTCCAAGGTGGTTTTCGTATCATGTGGACGAGCGTTGTAGAGGAAGAGTGTTGTCGACGTTATTTACTCGTTACTCACGTTATTTAGAGCAACAGAGTCGTTGAGTCAAGTCTCACCCACAGTCTCACAGGCAAGTCCCACAAAGATGTCGATTCGTGGGCAAAACTTCGGCCTCGGACGTGACTCGAACTCGTATTAGTGCTTTCCGGGCACCGCTCTCTTTACTCCTTGCACTACCGAGACCCCGACTGCCCTCGCCTTTTTGATAGTACGGGTTCGGGTCCGGTCTGAGGCTGAGGTTCTAACCGCAAATTGCCACCCTGAAAGACTTCCGAATCGCGTACTGCAGCGATATAATAGCAGTTAACAAAACATCAAGTCAAAGCGAGGTCTGGTAAGTATTGTGAGGAGAAGATTCCTCGGGAAAGACTTATTGCTTTGAGAGCATTCCGCCGGTTTTATCGTTCATTCGTTCTACCGAGCTTTCGCTTCCTTTTAAGTTGTCCTGAATCATGGTAACTCGTCCTCACTTGTGCTACGAGCTATGTTACATCGTACTCCCTAATCAATATGATGTTGTGTGGTGAAATGACGAGGTCGGAAAGGGTTTCTTTAATGTTTCTATGTGTTATTATTGCTGACTTTCAATTTTATTGTTCATTAAATCATGGTCCAACCCTTTATGAAAAAAAAAAACTTAGAAATAATCCCCAAAATTTGTGATGAAACGCTACTGAAGCCTGTTTTGGAGGAGGGTTAGGAGGGAAGGAGGCTGAAGGAAGTGAAGGAGGGAAGACCGTGCTAAAAACAAGCGTTGCCACTGTATCACAACCTACTTCAACCTGATCTCTCATCATTCGGTTGGAACGACGTTTAACGCTTTCTGAAAAATGGGGACACATATGACCGAGGTAGGTTTTATGAATATACCAGGACACTTATAAAGATCCACTATATAAGAATACTCCGCTCCTCATTATTTCGACCATCCCAGTACGTAATTGCATACCAACAGCACTCGATCCAGATTTTGCGAGAGTCATAACAAGAGCCTCAAATATTCCCGGTGAATACGAATAGGAATAGGGGTTACAGTGCAGAATACGATCCCAAAGGCATCCTGGCAAAAAGCGCATGCGTGTCAAGCGCTGTAAGTGTCGTCGGTCATCAGAAATAAGCAAACTTTGGTAACAATCAAGTTGATTTAGATCGGTTCCAACTATCGTTCTCCAGTGGAGCAACGTCTTTTGGGTGAAGGACAAGCAGAAGCAAAATAAAATGACTCTCAGGGATGATATTTTGGTATGGTCAAATCATTTGCTATCAAAAATTACAATGGTTCGTACTTGAATAAGAATTCGAGTCGGCCAAGATTCGAGCCGTCATTAATAAAGGATGAGAAAAATTAATCAGATTTCCTGGCTTCGATGGATTTTAGTCTGGTATGCGCCCAGCACTCGTTTTACATTTAGACTAGTTTTAGCGTTTTGAATGTACGGATCACCTGCACAACGGCTTGCGTTAGAGAACTAAGGTAGAAGTCAGTGCTTACAACCCTACAAACAAGACTTTGCCATTAAAGAACCCTAGAAAATGGAATCTTTGCTAGCTTTGGTGGATCTCCATTCGAGATTCGTTCCTCATGCCATGAGCGTTGTTGTATGCCACTTGACATTACACTATCTCTGCTTGGCCATTTATAATTCTGGGAACCAGTGGGTTTTGGCTAAAGCACGGCTGGAAAAACATTCTTCAGTCACGACCTTATTATAGTAGCGGAGAACTTGAACAACAACAATGATACCGAGTGGCTATTGAAATAACCCTTATAAAGCGAATTCTAACTACCGGTCGAATCCCTCTCCTTATTGACAGCATTGAAGACACAGTTGACTATGAAATTGGTTTCTGAGACTCCTCCCTAGAGTGAACCTTGAATACCAAAGATAGGCCAAAAGACGCTATCGGGTCAAAAAACGGCCTAGACAGAGCGTAATGAAGGCACCAAAAGTCAACGTGCAAGTCCATGTGCGGACGAGTTCTCACGGCGTTGTGGAGGATGAAAAGGTTGAAAGGTGAAAAGGATGAACAAGACAGATTCATTCTTCCCGTGAAGGTATTACACAGTAACCGAACATACACTCAGTTGCCTTCAAACACCCGTCACATATACGACGCAACAGAAAGGTATGCCGCGTGAAGAGCCCAGGGGTGCGATTTCTTCGACTATTTTGCCATATATGTACTGGCCTATCACTTCCGCTTTCTGGTCCAGAATTGGATGCCCAAAATTGCCATGAACTGTGTCTTTGGTAGCCGTTATTCCAATTATATCACCACGGATTTTACACATTAATACAGTGCGTTTCATAATTATAAGGTCACCCTCAATTTTTGCACTTTCAAAAAAGTAATCATTAAGGATTTTTTCTAGCATCATGAACAGATTCCCCAGCACGAGCAACCTAGGTATCCGTTGCTTAGCCGCTGCTGCATTCTTCTGAACTTTTTTAGAACAGTTTATCGGTTTTTGCACCGTTTCATGATTTTGAGGTCACCCTGAAAAAGTGTACAATTATTAGCGAAAGAGAGGAAATTTCGTGTTTGAAGATACTTGTAAAGGTAAGCATGTGTAGCAAAGGCATTTCTAAACCTGACTGTCTACATGGCTCGTGGTCATCTGCTTTCCTCTGATGAGAAGGCTCATCATGAAGGTGAGCTCCGTACTCGAGCCATTTCCAGGCAAATAGAGAGATCCCCTTGGTCCATTCGGAGATTTCTAGAGAGTCCTCATGTCGTTAGATAGAACACCGACTGTGGACACCCATGAAAGATTACTACCCGTGACGAGCGGAAAATTCTGAGGACTGTTTATAACAGTACGTCCTCCTTGAACCAGATCCGATCGGAATTAAACCTCTCTGTGTCGAAAATTACAGTCTGGAGAGCAGTGAGAAGATGCGAGAACATCACCAGGCAAGCAATGGAGAAGGTGCCACGAATCACCGATCGTCACAAAGAGGCTCGACTCGGATTTGCAAAGATGAACCTAGGGAGAGATTGGGCAAAGGTAGATCTGCATCAGAATCTCATCATAGAGCTGAATAATTCCTACTCAGGTCGTCTTTTCGGATGAAAAGAAATTCAATCTGACGGAAACAAGCGGTACTGACGCGACTTGAGGAAGGAACCAGTCTACTTCAGCCGTCGCAATTTCGGTGGAGGAAGTCTATGGTGTGGGGTGCATTCTGCAATGATGTCGTGTTGGATCTACCTGTCGGGAGCTGCAGTATGTATTGCAAGGATTACCAGAACGTCTTGGAGCATCACCTAGTACCCTTTCTATGCCATCGCCGTCACCTCAACTATGTCTTTCAACAAGACAACTCCTCCATTCATGGGAGCCGTGCAACGGATGAGTGGCTGCAATGCCAATAAATAAACGTCCGGCCATGGCCAGCCAGCAGTCACGATCTCAATCCGATGGAACATATCTGGGGTATAATAGTTAGACAGGTTTACGCGAATAACCGTCAGTTCCAGGGCACAGAGAAGCTGACGCGAGCAGTTATCGAAGCATGGAGAGCAATCGATGAGGAAAATCTTCGAAACCCAGTTTCTAACATGCCACGCAGGCTCTTTGATGTTGCTCTTAAACAAGGAGGAGCTATAGATTATTGATTGTTGTACATATGCCATTAACATTGATAAATCATTTACTTTCTCAGGGTGGCCTTATAATTATGAAACGGTGCAAAAGCCGAAACTTTCTTTAAAATATTCGTAAAAAGTTTGAGGTGAAGGATATTGCGACCAAAATTTGAGTACGGAGGTACATTGTGACGAGGAATCTACCAGTGTTCGCCAAAAAATTTCATTCTGGCTGCTTTCTCCGGAATCGCAAAAATCTGGGGTGACCTTATAATTATGAAACGCATTGTACTATTCCAGTTATATCACCACGGATTTTACATATTAATACATCCAAAACTTCGAACAAGGTATCAAAATGTTTAAGAGGTAAGCGTTTATCACGTATGATGGAAAGACTTCGGAAACATTTATGTTAACGATGGGGAAAACCAAAAGAATCTTTCGATAAAATGATGCTTCAACTTTCTAGCTACATGAGCTGGTTTGCTACCATCGGAAGACGTTTCTGATCTAATCATGATGAGCAACGTTTTTGAATATCGTACCCTTTATTCATTTCATCACAGAACAGAAAAACGCACAAATTAAATCTTATAGAGTTTACAAAGTAAATAACATACCTACATTGCATAGCCTACTATCATAGCCTGGGGCCTGGTGTCTTCTCCCCGAACGGCGTGTGGTGTTCGCCGCCCTCGATGGCGCTCTAAGGAGGGAAAGATTCGAGTTCCCAGAGGAAGGATACGGCAGTCGCTGTGGAACCACTACTGCTGGCCGTAGGAATTCGGGGAAACGTTCTGCTATCCTAAGAGCCCGCCCAACTCTCCTAGTAAAAATGGTACGGGTAAAATAGGTACGGGCGGTATGACCAGGGGTTGCACAGGTGGGCGCAAAGGAATGCCGAACGAAGGTTCTACCCAAGGTTCTTTTATTACTAGTGGAGGGGGTACTGGAAAAATATGTCCTCCAGGAAAAAATCTATTAGGTAATGTTAAAGGGATAGTTTTCGATCTGGCTGCCGTTGTTGCTGTTGATGTTGTTGTTGCAGTGGTTTCTGATATTGTTGTAGGTGCTGTTGTCGGTGTCTTTAAATCATCAGGATCAGGAACGTCAAACGTGAATATAGCCATTGTGGTGTTTTCTCCATTTGCTGTCGTTCTTGCTTCTTTATCCGTCATTTCACGCCTCTATAATTCACAGACATGTAGGCTATTGTAAGAACTTCGACTGTGGAGTGCTATCCTTGGGACCTGTTAGACTTTCTTCACACTACCGAACTTCAATATTTACACTGCCCTTATAACTGAGGTAGGAGCTGAGATAGTTGAAGCATACCACTTTGGGAGGGGCTGCGACAGAAGCTGTGACAAGAAAAATAAAGACCAGTTTCATCTGGAATTGTCACACAATAATAATAATTATGAAAATGACAACCATCACATACCGAATCTGTAGTGGATCTGTGTGGGAGGATAAAGGTGCCGATTTTTACATTGGTTTTTTACACGTTCACAAATAGAAAGGCAGTGATCGAGCAGTGGGATTCCCTTTCAAAATATTTTTTCAGAAAGCGAGTCAACGGGCCCGATAAGGGTTGCAATCAAATTCGAGGATCAAGGTACGCGGTAATGAGTCGGTCCTAAAAAAGAAGGGAAGGGATGTGATTAAAAAGTAACCCGCTGGAACAAATCTCTCCAAAAGATGCCGTAGATGGAAGGAAGTGGTGGCTGTTGTCATGAAATGTGGACTGTATGATGGTGCAGGACTAAAGATTCAGGGAATGGGTTCGATGTCCCCCTGTTCCACTTCATGGCCTATTAGAACGTGTAAAATAGGTGAGTCAGAAAAATGGTGCTGTAGTATTGCATGATAATAAAGGTGGGAAAGGTCCCGAAGAGGCATCATTTGAAAACGATAATGAGACTTCAACACTAGCAATGCTCTTAAACCATGCTATGCAGTGTGTTTGTTTTTATGGCATGTTTACATGCCCCACATCTGCGTGAACTGTACCTAGTCAGTCACAGTTTAGTTGAATGTTTGGAGATACCGTCAGACGATGACAAGTGATGTTACAGACAGCTTTTATGTGAATCAAATAATAATAATAGTAATAATTTGGTTTTGGGGCTTGTAATAAAAGCCACAAAACCGACGAATTCGATGTACACACCCAAATACGGACGAGCTTCTACGGCGTTGTAGAGACTGTTGAGCTTACTACAGTCGCACCAGGACGCACACGTTGCGTGCATGCAGCTCACTGCTGCCACCTTCCGCAATTGCACGCACATTTGGACAGCTCGTCCGGGGTTCCCTCCAGTGCAGCTATTTTCGTCGCATTTTCATCCAACACTACTACTTTTTTATGCCTTTCATTTCTCTGAATACGCCGTTTTCTTTGCCACTTTTGCGCTATTCTGAACTATACCTTCTAGTAATCGTTTAGACTCAGATACCTTATTGTGAATTGTGCCTTTAATAGTTGTATTCCAGTTTTTGATCAATATCATTGCAAACTTCACCCACTAAAACATCCAAAACTGCGAGCAAATTACCACAATGTCTAATAGGTAAGCGGTTAATACCTAAATGATGGAAGGGCGTGAGAAACATCCACATACACATAATGGAAGAAAAAACCAATAGATTCATTTGAAAAAATAGCATATTTCAATCCCCGGCTTTACGAATGCAGTTCGTATCTTCGCAGTAGAACCACTACCATCAGTAGGCATTTCTGATCTGATTCTGTCAAGTAACGATTTTCTACTTGCAGAACTCTTTATTAATTTCATCATAGAACAGAAAAAACGCAATTGTGAAGTCGTATAGAGTTTACAAGGAAAATAACATTTCTACATTACATCGCCTACTACCATAGCAAGCCCCACCCTCCCATTCCAAACGGTCGAAAAGGAACGCCCACTGGTTGTATAGGTGGGTGTACAGGAATGCTTAACGAAGGTCCCACCCACGAGCTTACATGAACGACTGGACCGGGTACTGAGAAGATAGGACCTGCATTGAAGATTGAGCCAAAACAAATCCACACCAATACACAAGGCTTTTTAGTTGACGTTAAAGGGCTAGTTTCCGTAGTTGTTGTGGGTGCTGTTGCCGTTGTTGCTGTTGTTGTTTCGGTGTTTTCCTGTGCTGCTGCCGGTGTCATTTCAGCGTCAGGAGCCAAAGTCAATATAGCCGTTGTGGTGGTTTCCTCATTCTCATCTTTTTCATCTGGCGTATCACGCCTCTGAAATTGGCGAAATGTAGGCGATAGGAAAGATCTCGACTGTGAAGTGTAATTCTTGAGACCTATTAGATATCCTTAACATCACCAATGTGCAATTTTCACACTTTCGATATAACTGAGACAAGAATTGAAAGCATACCACTTTGGGAAACGCAGTAACTGAAGCTGTGATTATAAGAAGAATGATCAGCTTCATCTGGAACATAATAATAATAACCATGATAATGACAACCATCACCTCACATACGCACGGCTCGGGAATGGAATGGAAAATTGGAATGGAAAATTGGAAAAAAAATGGAAAATTCCTGTCTCACTTCATTCCCTCATGGAACGTGTTAAGGAGATATCTTCGGGAAAACGGTGCTATAGAATTATCTGATAAAGAAGGCTGTACAAGTAGTGAGGAGGCACCATTTGGGAATTATAATGAGGCATAACGATAATAAGACTTCGACACTAGCAAGGCTCTCATACCATGCAATGCAGTGCGTTTGCTTTTTATGGCATGTCTACATGTCCCACATCTGTGTAAACTGTACTTAGTCAGCACAGTTTAGTTGAATGTTTGGAAACACCGTCAGACGACGAGGAGGAGTGCAAGCAAAGCATGTTACAGACAGCTTTTATGTGAAAGAAATCACCGCTTCACTTGTAACACGGGAGCAATAACTCCACTACGTCAAAGGAAGACCCATAGACTAGAACCATTAGCAACTTTTGCGGGACCTTCAAGTTGGTTTGCAGTGAAGACTTGCATGTAGGAAGACTCAGTGTCATAAAGATCTTCCTCTAGGTTATTCTTGTGGCGTATTCTTGATACTTGCAATTTTAAGCATTATATTCGCACTGTCCCAATACGTAAATCATAATTCACAAAGATAAAGTTTGGTGACAGTATGACACAACACTCAGTATTAAAACGATGCACGATGAAGTATGCTGGATCATCACTTCATTATTACCAGGGTAACCAAAAAATTCGATCCTTTCTGACAGATCCCTTGTGTCCTTTTCCCATTGTCGTAGGCAAGCACATAGCAACGGGGTCGTTCAGGGTGGAGCGTCAAGCGTCTCCGACGCAAGAGAGTTGGGCGCCGAACGTCGGTGCTCGACTCTGTTGGCAGCGGCGGTTGACGATTGATACCGTTTTGTTTGCGGCGGATTTTTACGGAGTCTTCCAGGGTTGCCTATTCTGCCCATTTATTCTGAATTCTTTTTGATACGATTTTGATTTTTTTATCTGTTTTCTCTTGACTATGACCACTATGTTATAAGCTGACGAAGGTATGAAAGAGCTATGCGCTGCCCAACTTGTGATAACATGCTCCAACGCAAGGACCGTTATCGGCAAGCCATTCAGGTGCAAGCCCTCACATCTTCCTGTAGGATAATTCTACTCTTAGATCAACTTTTGCCTTGTTTTTGCCCCCAAGTTTTTGTTCAAGCGGAAGTCTGTAAAAGTGTTACTGTTGCCATATATTGATACATCTAATTGTATTTCGAGAGTGTCGTGTGTATTGGTTTTTGTAGTGTCTCTATTGTGTTTCGATGTCGCAAGGGCTATCAAGTAACTTTGGCGGATGAGGGAGCGGAAGGCAGTTCCCAAAAGCAACCGCTGCATTGGGTTGTATAAACACGCACATTGTGACTCATTCAGTTGTCGTTTTTAGACAAATCCATTTGAAGAGCCTCTTCAGACTTTATGCTAAGCTGAGGTGCTCGAACACACCCACATGTTTTGCATCCTTTTCCTACCTTTACTTGAGAGCTCTTGGTACTGAAGGGTAGAGTAAAAGCACACAGGGCAGTCTCGAAGATTACAACTAGTTCTCACCTAAACATTCAAATTGCCTCTTCTTCTTCACGCTACAGTCTTCAAAAAGTCTTCATGGATATATCGCTTTGAAGGCGGTATAGTAAGAACTGGCGCGACCATCGTGATAGTACGTCAAATGCTCCCCTCAATTCGAATTTGGTCAACACATGATTGCATTCAAGACGGCCTCACATAATGGCAGAAGAATGCTGCGCATACTCAGAAAAGCGGGTCTTGGATACTCCTTCGATTGAATTTGCTTGTGATTCGGTGGCGATCTTAAACCCCATCACAGCGACCAGGGCTTCGAAGAAAAATTACCGAAAATTACAGTACTCGCCGTAAGAACTCAAAAATTTGCGATAATACCGCGAGTTCGCGTCTTTTTCGTCTTTTCTTTATAAATCGCTTTAAAATAAATTAATCGAGGAGAAAAAAATACCGTTGAATTCAGCTCATCGAGCTCTACAAGACGATACCCTAAAATGTTGAAAATGCTTTATTTTGGATTGCGCCATGCACTTGAGCTCCATCCAAGAAGTGATTGCATGCACATGGGGTGCACGCTTTAGCGCTTGAAGGAGCTCATTGGTCCCTGAAGATGATCTGTTCAGAATTTGCTTTAGTTGCGCCACGCACTCGATTTTACTCAGTACAATGTGAAAATGATTATTAGTTTTGTTCAGTCCCCATTGTTCTTTTTTTGGTTTCAAGGCTGTAGATAAGTGCATCTACGGTTTCTGCACTCAATGCACCTCTTTACAGGTTCCATTGAGAAAATGACATCAATTTACGGCAAAATAACAAAGTCAATTTTTTTGGCATTTTCCAATTTTTGGAGGAATTTTTCTCTGGAACCTGAGCAGGCGGCAGCGAGCCACTCCACTGTCATAGACTACACTTTGTATTCTGCGAGGCTGTTATGGTACACCCTATCATAGATCAAAATTTCTCCCTTGGTATGGCCCCAAACTTCGAACTTCGTCAAGCCCAATTCATAAAACATTGTTTTTTCCCTTCCCGTTGGTCTTTTTGCAGCTGCGTTGTACACTGTTAGATTCCCCGTGAAAAATCCTATCGAATGATGTATAGGTCGACCCGTGACGAAAACCTCCCTCCACAACCACTTTCTGCAGTGGGCCTATCTCTGAGCGGTTTCCTGCATTGCGTGTTTTGAAAAGCATGCGGCCGGGTACTGTAGTGGCGGGAATTTGGAAGCTTTCAAATGGTAATTATTTGAATGGGTGATTAGATCTGCTGGTGGTGGGGTACTGAAGTGGCGAGAAGGGAGGTCGGATCGATTACTTTAGTGGGGGGTAAGATCTGCAGGTGACGGAGTACTGTAGTGGCGGGAAAGTGGGGCAGTTTGAATGGGAGTTTTGAGACGGTCTGAAGGAGCGGCTTCCATCGTTCATTTATAATGTGGAGGCTGTAGATAAGTGCATCTACGGCCTCTGCACTCAACACTCTTCTTTACAGGTTCCATTGAGAATATGACATCAATTTACGGCAAAATAACAAAGTCGATTTTTTTGGCATTTTCTCATATTTGGAGGAATTTTTGTCCGGAACCAGAGGAGGCGGCAGCGAGGCAATCCGCTATTGTAGACTACTCTTCGTGTGCTTTGAGGCTGTTATGGTTCACGTTATCAAAGATCCACAGTTCTCTCTTGGTATGGCTCCAAACTTCGCTTATCGTCACGCTCAAATTGCTAAATTATATTTTTTTTTCCCCTTGCCGCTTGAATTTTTCCAATTAAGTTGTATACTGTTATTTTCTCTTTTCTAAAAAAACTATCTAAGAGTTGTTTTTTCCCTCAGCGGAAAGGGAAAAAAACGTTGTTTTACGATTTGGCCTTGATGAAGTTCGAAGTTTGGAGCCATACCAAGAGAGAACTGTTGATCTTTGATAGCGGGTACCATAATCGCCTCGCAGGGCACTTAGTTCAGTTTACAATAGTGGATTGCCTAGCTGCCGTTCCTTCAGGTTCCGGAGAAAAACTCCTCCAAATATGAGAAAATGCCAAAAAAATCGACTTTGTTATTTTGCCGTAAATTGATGTCATATTCTCAATGGAAGCTGTAAAGAAGAGTGTCGAGTGCAAAGGCAGTGAATGCACTTATCTACAGCCTCCAAACAAAAAAAAGAACGATGGAGACTGAACAAAACTAATAATCATTTTCACATTGTACTGAGTAAAATCGAGTGCGTGGCGCAATCCAAAGCAAATTCTGAACAGATCATCTTCAGGGACCAATGAGCTCCTTCAAGCGCTAAGGCGTATACCCCATGTGCATGCAATCACTTCTTGGATGGAGTTCAAGTGCATGGCGCAATCCAAAATAAAGCATTTTCAACATTTCAGGGTATCGCCTTGTAGAGCTCGATGAGCTGAGTTCGACGGTATTTTTTTCTCCTCGATTAATTTATTTTAAAGCGATTTACAAAGAAAAGACGAAAAAGACGCGAATTCGCGGTATTATCGCAAATTTTTGAGTTCTTACGGCGAGTACTGTAGGTAGCTGCTCAAACTCGACTGCATAACATTGCATGAAGGTCTTGCATGCACATAGCATGTAAGATCTCTGTCCTCCACCCTCTCCATGAGCTACAATCGAGCAGTGTTATGGTTGTGATTCATTCTCCGCTGTGAGAACAATTGACAAACTTTTTAGCTAGAAGAAGGCTTTTTCAAGAAGCTGAAACTGAGACCGACGAAGTTTCTTACGTTTTCTTCTTGTAGTAGTTGAGATGCCACTAGCCATCAATGAATGGTGATGACTTTCGGAAGCCGTAGTGACGATAAAAAATCTCCGCTCTTTCCTATGGGGTACAAGAGAACTGCTGGATCCAAGAGGACTGGATACTGCGAGAGCTACAAGCCTCGAAGGGTGGATTTGTGCGATCTCAAGGTTATCAAAGGGAGTAAATGACTGAGCATTTCTTAAAAAGGTCAAACATGGTTTCCACAAACTGTCATCATTTACGCCTCAGGACAAACTTCATAATGAGGAATCATTCTCTGAAAACTACGCAGACGGAATCATTTACTGGTGTAGCTGGTTTCCTTTTCATTTTGCTGGGATAAACTCCGTTGCCGCAACAAGAGAAGGGACGTGGTTCTCCTCAACGTCTGAAGTTATATACTTGAAAGATATCTTCTGAAAGAATAGTTCCATAGAACTTCTGCAAGGTTCGGCTGTTTTAGATCCCTTCTTCGATGTAACTTCTGTCTCTGTCCTGCTGAGCTATGAATGATTAATGTGCTCGTATTCATAAATAAAGAAAGTTGCCTTTTTTAGGCACTCCTTGCATAGGCTGCCTGCTCCAACTTCTCGTCTTCTACTGCTAGCACCCTCACTTTTCTTTTTCGATGTCTTAACTACAATGAAATCCACATGATGCTCACGTGATCAAGTCTGACATCCTCTTCATTGACAAGAATTGTTTTCCAGAAACGTTATCGAATCCCCGATAGTTCTGGTCTTAGTTATATGCTATTTCCGAAAGAGCAAACTACCACAAATACTGTGACTTCGGTGATATGGCGAACTTTGCTACTGTAATATGTAATCTGTATGTTTGATGCGGCCCCACAAGCTTTTAGCGATGACTATTCTCTATTTTTATTTTTGTCTATTCTGGAACGATAATCTGTTCTTACGATGCTTAAGTAACTTTTGTTTAATTCTGTGATGACATACTGGCTGGTTGGCTAGTCAGAGGAAGTGATCTCCAAATCGATCATGATCGCGCGCCAAAACGCGTTATATGAGAGTGGAAAGGGGACCCCAAAGCTCACCTATTCCCTTGCATTTCTCCTTTTCCTCTTGCAATCACACGATACCAACATCTTATGCTCTGCCAATGTACCTGTAAGACGGATTTGGTGAGTTTTGGCGACCACTATTGACACTTGGGTAGTTATTCCACTTATCAGTAAGAAGAATTTGGTTATCCTCCTGTTCTCGTTCGTTGTTATCTTTTGGTACATTGACCTCATAGTGGTCTTTCTTTACATGATTTGCTTTTTCTCTTAATCCTATTGATTACGGTTCTGTTGCAGTCACCTTACACTACTTTATCCTCCGCACATTCTTAAGTGTTGCTACATATTGTTCTTGCCTCAAAATGTCATTGGTATTGATATCACTCATTATTTATAAAGGACTAATTACCCGAGTGAACTGACCCGCTTCCCTTACATATCTGATTGTAAACATTACTACGTGTGTTACACCATGTTACATGCCCGGGGACGAGTGTCCGTCTGTCTGTAACAAATCAGGTCCTTTAGCGAACTCTCTTCTTTCATCAATGGAGCGTCAAGCTAGAAGCACAAAGTGGAGAGGATTTGTGGCAAAAACGTGAGCTGCAAATAGAAAGCTGGACGCACGCGAGGGAGAGAGCAGTTAAGTTGCGGTACATTGCTACATATCATGCCGACAAGTTTACTTGTACGTTAAGTTACGAATTGCATTACATTTACTCTCATGCATGAATTTTCAATGATAATAGATCTTGACTGAAATTAACAGTAGTCATTGTCGAAAAAGCATGGAGCTAACCTCCAATGTGCCATGTGCAGACTCTCTATTCACAATAACATTCATGTTATTATTACTATTCAGGTTAATCTGGTACGTACACGAGTAATAGTGGGTAATAGTTCTAGTTCTGCTTCACAATGGGTGGCCTTATGATAGCATGCTCCAATATATCTGAGCATCACACGTACATTGGAAGGCAAACCTAATATATTTTCAGGCCCCCATTGAGATAGCTTGTTTTTAGTCCACAACTAACATTTTTCGTACTCACTGACGAGCCACGGGAGTCAACTCCACCTGGTGATTCGTCTGAGTAAACGTGTCGAAACGAATCACCATTTGTTGTTTTTAGTAACTCGTTAAGCAACTAGTAACACTGTTCTCTTTTCTCTCGTTCATCTAAAAAACTTGCGGATGAGTTGGAGCTTCGACGTAGCATGATGGGATCAAGATGTGTTTCATTCCAGTTTTCATTTTTCATTTTCCGGCAACTTCTTGAAGGCATGACTTCGTCACATTCATTTAATACTGGAACTTCAGAAATCTTTTGAAAATAACAGAGGAATGGCAAAGTCTCTGTTCAGAAGGCGATGGATGGGTTCACGTACGTTAAGAAACCGAAAAATCCTACATGGAAGTGGATCCCTTACTGTTGTAGCTTTATAAGCGTTCGCGCATTCACCGTGTGACCACTGCCAACGTTAGGCTTTGACGGTTGTTGGCAGAGAGAGGGAAATGAAGTTTACAAATTCCTAAACAATTCTTTATTCCATCTCTCCAAAAAAAAAACGAAGTGGTGGGGGAGTGTGCAAAGCCAGTAACGGTATGATTTTCTCCAGGTTTGGAAATCTCTCCTCCCGTTGGCATAAGGCAAATTTGGTCCCCATCTGAAGTGTCCTCTCCGTGGAGCAGATATAATCGTTCCTTGGTTGGAGGTCGTGTCCACATCTTTGCCATCTGCCGAGCCTCCCATTTAAAGCATACAAGGATGTATTCTTGGGATATCCTGAATCTTTCTATAACTTAAAAAAAGCCTTTCTTCGAGTCGCTGGGAAGTAACTAGCAGTAGCATCTCTTGCGTATTTGCTCCGAACGCTCTCGGGGCTCGTTTGGAAAAAAACAACTTGGCTCCTCCAGCAAATCTTTCAGTTATTCACTCACACCGAACCTGCTCGCATTTAGAATAGCTTTTTCGAGCCATCGGAAATTCAGTTACAGATACTTATTGGTCAGTACATAGTACTAAATACTTGGTAAGGCATGTCTTTATAGCAAGCACTTTCTGTATACGAAATCTCATTCTCGCATTTCATTTCTTTGCTACGGTACCCTCAAACCCTGGCTGACCTCTGTCGAAAGGCTCTCGTTGAAGAACCATTTAAAACTTACAACTTCGGGAAAAGCGGCAGCAGCCACTGTGATCAATAGAAGGATGAACAGCTTGATGTGCATCTGGAATCGGTAGACGCAATAATCGAATAACCAATAAAATGATTGATCGGCGCTGGGATTTTGCCCTGATCATAGGCGAATCTATTACGCTCAGGTCATGAAATTTTCAATTTGTCAAAAAATAGCCCTATGAAGAATGTCACTTTAGAAGTCGGTGGAACCGCGAACCAATTTTGCTAGAGTTATCTAGCAAAATAAAAATGCAATGAGCATATCAAGTGAATGAATGCGCACAACGCACATACTTATCATTTCTCTCAAACGAGACAATAATTACATCAACAGCAGAATGTCCGAACGAGATTTTCCGGAAAAGCAGAAGGTGAAGGTATCAAATCGAGCATTCTATCGCAAATGAGTTCCTAAGGCGTGCAACAGTAGAAATCTTTCTACTTTGATCAGAAAAGGTGACAGTTCTTGCTCATCGGAGCCGGGCTACCATATTCGTGTTGGGAAAGGAATTTCGATCCCACACTCAAGTGAATTGCCTACTAAGTGTGCAGGATTCTTGAAGATGGTAAAAGCTCGAGGATCTCTCAAAACGACTGCGACTGGAACTGATTACAGAATGATGCGTAATTTGTGACATGGCCGAGACTTTTATTCTACATAACGCAGCTGCCGCTTTCCAGGACCTACTTTTGCCCTTCTGTGCAAATTGTAAATAGACAGCACGGAACTTATAATTCGAGATACCAATACACGACATGGACTCTCAGGTGCACTTCATTGAGGATCGATTCACTCAACCACCAAACACTGTAGGAAAAGGCGCACGCCATTGATAGAAGTTCTTGAGGATCTCGATTTCCTGAAGGTGGAGTAATCAGGGAATTTTCAAGAGGTTCTTATCATGCAGTAGTTGATATTACTCAAAGTGAAGATGGCTTCGACGTATAGCCACACAAGACAAATTTCAAAGTTCCGTGAATGTGTTATACAGTAACCCAAATGCACGGTTTAGCGCCCTCCAAATACCCGTCACATGTACGACGCAACAAAAGGGTACCCTGGGCGTGATCACCGAGATAAAACTTCAGGGATATTCAAAATCTGTCGTGTTATAGCCACTTCAACCATGCTTTTAAGAATATAGCGTCTCCCTGAGAGCTTCGAGAATCCCTCCATCTATTCAATTTTCTGAACTGTGATAAATCGTATGATGGAGGGAAGACTGGGAAGGAATGCAAAATACAATCGCCTATCCTGTCGGTGAATCTGTTAGGTAGAACCAAATAAGGATGGATGAGGAGGATTTTGATGAAAACTCATTTGCAAGAATAACAGATCAAGATGTGATCTGTGGGATCTTTACTGATCTTTACTTCTATACCGTACACCATAGTGCCGGTATTCCGTTACCCAATTGTTGAACAGACCAACACTATTTGTTAATAATGTTCAAAGGGACCTCAGCACGATTAGTACAATAAACAAGAAAAAGGATTTATTGAAAATGATTAAAACGGTTCACAGCATTATATGCAACACGACAACATCGATCCCTACATAGTGAGAGATTTACAGGGTTGGAATGGCGAAGTTTCGTTCAGTTGTGGATTTATGAGTCGGGAGTGGTCGGTCAGATGAAATCTTGACAAGTTCGGTAAATGAATGAGGACTTGATTGTGCCTTCGGTTGTTGTACGTAGGTTGCCTTTTATACTTCGGGATCAGAGAACAGAAATAAACATTGAACATTGAAACAGAAATAAACATTGAACATTGCTTTATTGTTTTTCAAAATATTCCCTATTAATACCTGTACTGCGTTTGAACTGACTGTCGAAGCACTTTTGCCACTCTGTTTGAGGTATCTTCAAAACATGCATTCTGAACGCATCAGTCGCTTCTTCAGGTGTCGAAAAACGTAGACCCTTTATTTTTTCCACGTTCGGAAATAAAAAGAAGTCATTTGGTGCCAAAGCCAGGGCTATATGGCGGATTACTCATCAAATCGATGTTTTGAGTGCTCAAAAATGCAGTTGTTTGAGCCGATGGGAGAGAGCTCGCATTGTTGTGGCGGAGTGTTTTTTTTCGAACAAATTTTTTTACAGTCAAATGTTCACGCAATATTAAATGTATGCTGATCCCTCTAATGCCTACAGTTGTCCCAATTCCACGGTAGGTCACATGACGATCTCGCAATATTAGTTTGCGCCCAGCATCGGAACAACAACTGATTTGGGTCGACCTCCACGAAAGGCGTTTTCAGTGGACTACGACTTCGGATCAATTCACCATACCATCGATAAACAGTGATCCTTTGTCGTTAAAAATTGAACAAAGTTCATCCATGCACTGTTGTTGAATTAATTCACGTCGAAAATTGCAAAAAATTATCGCATAAAAATAATCACGACTTAATCCCATTTTTTGGTCTAAATAAATCTTTAAGGTTAGATTTCTCTGGGTAGTACAACCTCAAAAAGGTCGAACTTTACGATTGAGTTGTCAGTTGCTAGATTGCAACACTAGGGTTGCTCAATCCCGAAATATAAGTGGCAACCCTCGTATAACATATTCACGAGACTTTAAAATCTGTTTTGCGTGGCTTAAGCATTCTTCATCTTGAGCCGTATCGACAACTGCATGAAAAGACCCTTTCAAGAACTCTTTGGTTACTACACTCTCAAGGGAACTGGAACTTCAAGAACTTTTATCGATGGAGTGCTCACAGTGTTTAGTGCATGAGTGAATTGATCCTTGCAATCTAATAAAAAGTCCCTGCTGAGAGACCATGTCATGTACTGGTATCCCCAATTACAAATTTACCATGCTGCCTATTTACAATTTGCACAGATGGGTGAGACATAAGTAGGTTCTGGAAAATAACAGCTGCGTTATATACAGTAGCGCTCAAAAGTCTTCGGTGAAATGCTTTGACGCTTTTTCGTTCATAACTTTTCTCTTAGTAAACCAAATCGCTCGAAATTTGGATATGTTTAACTAGAGCATATTTCACCCTACCCAACACTATTTGACTGCAAAGCTGCAATATTCACAGGTAGAGCAAGGTGTTTGTTGCGGTAGCAGATTTGGCTAAAAGTAAAGTTGTTAACGTCTCCACTTATTTACACCTTATGTGCATTTTTCTCATCTGTTGTGTTCGGCATTACCCCTGGTACATTTTAGACATGACAGAAAGGAAAGAGATTCTAGAAGGGCCATCATCTGTATTTTCGGTCGATTTTGAGTTCGAGCCCTTTGGAATATCTGGAACATGGTTAGATTGCAGGTTAGTAGTGGTAAATATTCACAGTACATACACGCTCCACATATAGAAATTTCGCATGGTTAGATCCAGTAGGAAAGGAGTTACGACTGAAAAGTACCGCCGAAGGACCATTTCACCGAAGACTTTTGAGCGCTACTGTAGTATAAAAATCTCGGCCATTCCACAGATTACGCTGTATTCTGTGATCATTTTCAGACACAGTCGTTTTGAGAGCTCTTAGCTTCCACCATCTAGCTACATTAAAAGAATCCTGCATACTGGGTGGGCACTTTACTTTGACGTAGAGTATAAACTCTCCCAACGCGAATGTAGTATGTAGTCTAGCTTCGATGAGCAAATACTGTCTCCTTCTCTGATCAAAGTAGAAAGGCCTTTACTGTTGCACGCCGTTTGAAGTCATTTGCGATAGAATGCACGACTTGATAACTCTACTAATTGTTGCCTGCTATGATAGAAATGCAATAGTTGATGTAGGTGGAAAATCCGTACCCACAGCTAATCGTCCTCTTATTTTGTAAGAATTGCAAGGGCTTCGATTTCGCTAACTGGCACTAGAAACTGGCGTATTCGGTGAGACGACGCGGTTGAAGTATGATCTCTCCTCCTCTTTTACCTCACTGGAAATAAAAATATAGCGGACGTAAGCGCTTCCCACGCGCGTGATCCCAGTCCGCTCAATGGAAGAGGGAAGACCATTAGGTATTCCTTTCGGAGGCACTGAAGGAGGGGCAACGGATGACAGGGAGTAGTTTCATCTCTTCGAGAATGAGTGCGGACTTATTCACTTGTAATGCTCAGTTCCTTTCCGTTTTGCTAGAGACAACTCAGTGACCGCCACAGAAAGAAGTTCGCGGTTCCTCCGAATTCCAAAGTGACAATAGTGACATTCTTCACCGAGTCATCCTCTGACAAATTACAAATCTCATGACCAGAGCATGATAGCTTCGTCTTAAATCAGGGTAAAAATCTGGGTTCCAATCAATATGTCAATTATTCGATCTTTATTGCGCAACCAATTCCAGATGCAAATTAAGCTGTTCATCCTTCTAGTGATCACAACGACAGCTGCCGCTTTTCCCAAAGTGGTAAGTTTCAAATGGCATTCGACAGACTTAAGCGAAAGTTTGACGGGTACTGCAGCAAAGAAATGAAATGCGAGAATGAGATTTCGTATACAGGAAATACTTGCCTCAACGACGTACCTTATCAAGTATTCAGTATTACCAAGTATCTATAGCTCAATTTTCAAACTTCTTTAGCTTGTATATTGAGCTATTATAAATGCGAGCAAGTATGGTGACAGTGAATAACTGAAAGAGTTGCTGGAGAGACCATGCTGCCTTCCTCAAATCGAGCTTCAGAATCGTTCGCAATAAATACGAGAGAGGTGCTGCGGCAATGCTAATTACCTTTTGAGCGTCTTTGAGAGATGTAAAGATTCATAGGATACAGAAAAAACAAGGATATCTCAAGAACATATCTTTGTATGTTTCAGATGGGAGATTCGGCTGATGGCAAAGATGCGAGCACGACATCAAACCAAGAAACGATTATGTTTAATCCACCGATGGGCCATTTCAGATGGGGATCATCTTATCTTCGAGCCAAGTGGAGGAACAATTCTCCCCAGGGTCGATAATACCGCTATTGCCTTTGCACATTCCATCACCAGTTGGTTTTTTTTCGGAGAGAGGAAATAAAGATTTGATAAGGACTCTGTAGACTTTAATTTACTCTGCCAACAACGATCAGAACTTAACGTTGGAAGTAAACGGTCGCACGGTGAAGCGCGAACGCTTATAAAGCTGCAACGATGAGGGATTCACTTTCATGGAAGAACTTTCATCTACGTACGCGAACCCTTCCATCATCTTCTGGGCAGATCTGAGCAGACCCTCTGATATTTTCAAATGTTTCCTGAAGTTTCAATATAAAATGAAGGTGACCAATGCATGCCTTTATGAAAATGCCGGAAAAATGGAAAATGGAAAAAGGAATGAAACATACTTTGATTTCATGATGCTACGTCGAAGCTCCAGCTCATCCACCTTCTGCAATTTTTTTAGATAAAGAGAGTTTGCACATGGCAAATTGGAGGCTAACTCAAGGCTTTTTCAACAATGACAACTATTGACTTTCGGTCAAAATTTAATATCACTGAAAATTGATGCAGAAAGTAAATGTAGTGCAATTCGTAATTCAAAGACACAATTTGGCCTCGCTGGGTACATGGCTCCTTCGAATTCGCCCTTCACAATCACATGGTGGAAAACGCTAACAAGCAGATATAGTCGATTTTACACGACGGATTTAATCGTCTCGTGAATGTGAGGCACAGTAACCCGAACACACACTGAAGCCCCTCATACACCCGTCACATATACGACGCAAAGCAATGTTACCCCGGGTGAAGCCGTCTGGGTTGGTTGGTGAGGTACGATGGGGTTACTGTGTCACATGTTCGCGGGATGTTAAAATCCCTCTGGTGTTAATTTTCGAATTCTACCCTTGAATAGCTGCATAGTACACCGTCTGCATGCTATTCAAAACTGTATTCTCAGAGTACAGGATCCAATGAAAAAGAGGCATAAGGCAATCTCGATTGCACTGCGACTAATCATAAGTTTTACCTGTTGATTGCATTTGAATAGACAGTGTGGATTGATTTCAATGTTTTGAGGCTAAAACATTGCCATTGAGTTTTGGCTTCCGTAGGTTAACAAGTTTGGGGTCCCGCGGACGACGTAGAGGACATAGTAATTTCTGAGACACGAAATTCAGACACCTAACCTTTATTACCAACTACAGTTCGTGACGAATTTTTGAGGGAATAGCGAACACTAACAAACATACTTCTATACTGAGTATTGAGTAAAAGAAACAACCCTTCACGGAGGCGTGGCGGATATATCAAGCACTAATAATGAAAAAGGAAAACATTGCGTGTAGAAAGTTGATGAGACAGACATGAGCAGTTAGGCCTTCGACGATGACGATCGACATCGCCGACTGAGGACGAGTTTAGAAACTACTCGTTGCGCTACTTGTCATTGCTACATCTACGAAGGGTAAGGAAAACATTTCTCAGCAAAATATAATCGAGATTACAAACTTAAATGGAATAGGGAACTGCTAAGATCACAAGAAAGACAAAACAAAGACCAGCAGTAGGCCAAGCAGAGACCGGACCACAAAAACTGAGCCCGAGTTGCACATATCAGTTTTACAACAACAGACCTCACCATGTCGTCCAAAATCACGATGTTTACGACATTTCATGCCTTCAGAAGTAGAGTGCCATGATTTAGAGTTGGGATTATCAGATCCGGCACAATCTACATGATCACATCCAACAGAATAGCCGTTTTTCTTCACAGGATTTGGATCACGATATGTTACTGAGATACAGTATTTGTTACTGAAACAAATATCGGGTACGATTTCGAGTTTTCGTCCATCCTGCCAGATCTCATGATAGAAATGACATCGAATGGTAAATATTGAGGGCAACAAAAGTTGCAGTAGAATAATAGAACGAGTAGCCGATGCCGACGTGTGACGCATGGAGTGCATGTAAAGACGAGCTGGCTTCATTCATGAATACGATATGAACGTATTAATCATTCACACTGAGCTCAACAGGGGGAAACAGAAACAGAAACAAAAACTGAGCCCCGACCAGCAGGGACCACAGTTTCAGAGAAAAACAACCAGTATATGTTGCCATTGCCTCATTTAAATGGCCGAGAAACACGAGAAGGTGTCTTGGAAAAAGCTATGGCGGCTATAAATGGGTTTGAAGAATTTGGAAGCATCGAAGCCCTCCCGACAAAGGTCTTCTTGGGGGTTCAGGAATTTCTCTCAAAAGTGGGCATATCATTTGCAATCGGAGAATGGTGGAAATCCAAACATTTCCACACTATTTTAGCTTTGTCTTTACAGATTCAAATGCGTGGGAAGAGCCTTTTATGGAGAATCGTCCTCGGTATTGCCATGTTTGACATTCACACCGCTCGAAAAAAATCGAGGAATATTTTGGCTCTGTGCTTTTATCGATTTACTATTATTCGTTACAATCTTTCTTACAATCTTTTTGTACTCTTGGTCTTCTTATCAAATTATGACATCTGTCCAGTTATCAGTTATGTCTGTAGAGTTCATTTGCTTCCGATACAGTCATTCGTGCCATAAAAGAACAGATAGCCACTTCAGCCCTTTTCGTTTGGGCATACCATTATGCCTCTAAGATTCTAACAGTCGCTCATATCCAATGTCTTGTTGGGGACCTCCCGGAAGTTTAAAGTTCAAAAGGCTTCTTCATACTACTATTTCGGCGAAGGCATATGTACTGAAGAGCAGCCTGCCAGGCTCCGCTGTAGGGTGCGTAATTAGCGATGCTATCTTTAGTGGGCAAGGCTTATTTGTCAGGGGTGATCACTGATCCCTTCTAAGGTGCTCCAATGCCACTCAAGCTCAATGGCTGACTCGATGTGAAGGATACCGGCTGCGCTCGCATACTCTCCACCCAACACATGCATAGATACGGCTGGGAAGAGGGGGCAGGAAGTCGAATCGACGTGGCTGTCGGTTTGCGAGCTGCTGCCCTATCTAACACCTGAAGTCGCACCATTTAGTCTTGTTATCGAACTACAATTAGAGGAAACCCTAATTGAAGGATATCCCGTGGTCTTTCTTGTCCATTGAAGTGAACTAATTGATATTTAGATTGAATTCTATGTTACCAACAACGTTCTCTCCAGCAGATTGGGAATAAAAATCGATTTTCGACAACATTTTATATTGTGAGTTGCAAAAAACAAATGTAAAGGCAAGTTTGCAAAAAAGAAGTTCATCACAGTAGTATTAAATTTGATGTACCGTATCACTGCCGAAGAGGGAACAAGGAATAGTGCACTAGGTAAAAGTCGAGCAGGTTCAGGACGGTTCATAGAAATAGGGAAAAAAAGGAAGCTATAATGTTAGTAATTTGAAGTGTAGTAATGCAAAGTGCCTTCTAAAGCCTTTTGAAGCGATCGATGGCGTGTTATGATCGATGCCGTTCTATCAGAAGGCCCCTTGCTTTTTGCCCCCATTTCAGTGTTTTTTCTGAAGTATTCGTGCATATCAGATGTAATCGTTTGATCTGATAACACTTCGCACGACCAACGAGTAGCTCTCAGTTTTCATTTTTCGGTCATTAGGTCATCCCCAGCTTAGCGATTCAGGTAGTTTTTGTCTTTGATTTCTGTGATCCCACCAGCATTTCGATCCGTCAAGACCTTCGTGCTCAACAGATGGCTCCTCTGTGCATCCATGAATATTTAACAACTAATTAGTAAATCAGATCTTATAGCACATTCAGCACTAGGCAGGCTGATAGGTCAGGGGTTTGTCAAGTCCATTCATTTTATTACATGCGCTTTTCCAGGAGCCTAAAGAACATCCATGTGTTCTGAAAGCCCTTGCAAGAGAGAATCCCGTATGTTTTAGTTTACCTTTTTTTCCGGTTTTTAAATTATTGGCATCAAATCACTTCATAGATGATTATTAACTAGGGTAGAAGCGACCATTGATCGTAAAACGCGAAAAGCTCTGTTATGTTCCCCCCCCCCTCCCGCTGCAGTTGAAAATCCTTATATCCTTACCCATTTTGACTGATGATCGCTTCTTCTCAAGGCTCAGTACCAAAAGCTGTCTTACATTATAAAAATTCGAAAATTCGAAAGAATCGCCTAGAAACGGAGCTACGGGCAATACCTAATTTTAAGGGGACCCTAATAGAGGACTGGAGTAACCGTCGAATATCGACCAAGCAGTCGGAATGTTTCGAACTTTTTTTTAATCAATTTTTTTGGAATAAAATTTTGGGAAGTGAATACCAATTGGTCGCTGCCCTGAAGCTGTACGACAGCATTTTCATTTTCAATGAATTTCTGTTTGGCTAGTTATTCGACGATTTCGGCCGTGATAACAGTCCCAACTGTAGTTCATTGGGAAAGTGATCGTGAATCCCTGATTTCCATTCTTACTCATCGTGTCGACTATTTTCTATTCATCTCATTATTTATTTGATATTGTCATTCTCCTAAAAAATGAATTTTAAAAATCAGCAGAAACGAATTTTTTGACAGCAAGAAAAAACCAAATAAAAAAATTTGATCAGAGTTCGAGACGTTTTTTTTTTCTCTATTCTTGTCCACTGCTATCCCACTGTTGTACAGTAAAAGTGCGGCAGCAGATTTCAGAGACTCTCTACCCTCAACAACAAAAAAGTAGCCAATGAAACAGCGTCTGTTCTCGCTTGACCAATGATCTCAACTCAGTTTTACGATAAGACTAATCTGAACACCTCAAAGGTGATCTCTTAGTGATGGTGTTGATCACGTAAATAAGAAGAACGCTGATAAAGGAGCTGTTGTTACCTTTTGCACAAACGGTCGGCATATCTTATTGCCTGCCACAATCTCCTGCAATTTCACGGAGCTGTCTTTCACAGCAATTTTCTCTTATCACTACCCATCAGCCAATTTTTATAGTAGTTTCCTCCTACATAGAAAGGTACTGAAACGGTTGTCTCAAATCAGGCAATGTGTGCCCTTGTCTAGAAGTTGAGGAAACGTCACCAAGAAAATTCATTGTCCAGCTCCTCTCTTTGTCTTAACAGAGCTTAACTTGGAAGAGCTGCATCAAGTCTCCTTAAACAGCCTTCAATATTTCCATGAAAACGGACTGAGATGGCAGAGTAAGAGGGGTGTAGACCTGGAAATCAACGTCGTACCTGGACGGGGAGAAACCGAGGAGAACGAGATCCTCGAAGTAGGTTTATCACTTAGCAATCAGGTATACTACTCGTGTGCGTGGGTAGAGACCTTCAATGGTAGTCGAGTGCCTAAAAGCCATGTCACGAACTCGGTCTCTCAGAACTCTCTGCTCCTTGCTGAGACGTCTGGATGTATTATCCTCCAGAAATCATCTTGATCATTTCGACCTCTGACCTTACAATAATCCTGTGTAGATGAGGATGTTAAGCACCAGTTTTTAATCGTCATCTTTTCGGGATGACTGCTCACTGAATCACTAATTGGATCATTCCTGGCGTCAGTCGATCTTCTCCGTAGGAAACAAATTCGACTGAGTAAAACGTCATCAGCAGTCTGAATGGAAGGCAAAGTACATGTCCGATTCCATCCGTTCCACATCGATGCGCAGGCGGAGTACTATCTTACAGTAGTGGTCTCAGGTTGGAGTCCCGGATCGCTCGCCAATCAAGCCTTCCATCCCTTCAGAGTCAAATTATTACCGGAGTCGTATGATATCATAAAAGTACTGACCTGGGCAACGGCTGGCCACAGTTACTTATTGTTAGGACAACAAACGTTTCAAAACGTTCCTATGACTCTGAATGGCAGTCGAGTGCGGGGCGCATACCAGAAACGGTAATGATAATGCCAGAAACTTTCTAAGGGTTTTCAATGGGTCGAACATTACGTATTATTCCTCCAAACTAGGAGTAGAAGCTACCATTTTTGAACTGATCATAGTGACAGACGAGTTGAAATTTTTTTAAAAAAAAAAGCTTGCGTGAAGTAATCGATTTCCACTTCTGCCGTCATTACCATCCGCATAAAAGATGTTGTCGTGAATGTTTGGAAGAATTTAATCGGGAGATGATCTAATGTGACGAGAAATTCGAAAACAATTCGAACGTCAGGCGATGAGAGCATCTCCCATTCCCACTGCTTTCCCTGTTCAATGTGTAAAGTTTTTAGAATGACGATCTTCCGCTTTATTGAGTTAACCAGCCTTTTGTAAGAGAACAAAAAGCCCATGTGGGCTCAAATTCTTACCGTAATCTCACTACTGGTCCCAGGTAGACCCCCTTGCCTCGCACTAATTTTGATCGTAAAATGTCGTAAAATGCCACTTGTTGATTCCGTACCAGCATGTAAAATAGGGGGACCGCTGAATTTGAAAACGCTGTTTATTTCTGTTTTTGCCCACTTTAACGACAAGTTTTTTCAGTGTTTTCCATAGATATTGATCGATCGCTAATCTTTCTGTTGACCATTTTTTAACGATTCGCTGCCTGAATTGGTGAATTGTATGAGTGGTTCCGTGATATAAGCTCCCCATTCGTTTCAAATTATCCAAATGACCTATTTGAACTTCGATTTTCTGATCGATACCTATGCTTTACTAATGTTGTCAGTACCCTTACGGCTGAGTATAGGCCCATAACTTGACTGGGCAGACGGAACAGTCCGCTCTTATCAAGCATTGTGACCGTTATCAATGAATTACACAGTGTTGCATGAGGTCAGGCGGTTAGACATGATAAGCTGTTGGGGAAAAAAAGAACTTGATCGTTGTAATGGAGTATTTTCTAGTTCTATGCGTGATGACTGCCCATTTACAGTGATCTTTACTCTGAGGAACAATCTCTGCACAGCTTATGAAGACACTAGCGTATGGGTACACCGCTCTAGGGCTCGTTCTTGCCTTTGCTGTCAAAAACTACAATTAATCCGGATGGATGAGCTCGGTTGCCCGTCAAAAATGGAGGCTTTTGTCGGTTGTCGAAGGTGGGTCTTCCGGGCTGACTAGTTAGTTCAAGGTGGCAAACGCGGCACCTAATGCTCCCCTATCCATACTGATCAGGCCTTCATTTATTCACTTGTCACTGATTATGTATTTTTACAAGTTGTTTTTTGTTTATTTGTCCAGCTTTTTGGACGGATATTTGATGTGCTTTATCTCTAAAATATTGGCCTATGTAGAAAAACTGGCCGCATGTAGTGTAGTGGCAAGAGGCGCACTATCATCCATGCGCGGCCTGGGAATCGAATCTCGAGTTGGCACAAATACAGGCCTACCGGCTCTTCTATTCCACCGGAATTGGTTATTTGTACCAAACTCGTCTGGGTGGATAAAAACCTTTATATCAGCTTGCCACCGCAAGGTCACATACCTATTCAAAACGACACTACTGTTCTTAATGGGAATCAAATGTGGGGCGCATCTCAAGACAGGACTGATCAACGCTAAGAAACTTGGTTTTTTCCCTACCGGATTATTGATTCTCTAACCTATGCTTCCCTTGGAAGCCTGGGTAGATTAGTGGTTTAGTAGCCACTTCGCATAAAATCCGAGATTTGGATTACCTCATGCCTCTTAATACGATAGAGTTAGAAGTGATTCACCTTGCGTCTCTGGTCTTCTTCATAATTATCGATCGAAGAATACCTTCAGATTCATTTACCCTATAAGATGAATCGCCAGGCATTATCCCTATCTCGTTCTCTCCTATGAAATATTACCAGAACCTTGGTTTTTGTTTTCAGTCTCTCTATGAAGGTTGCGTGCTGCATTTATTGGAGTCATCTTCGACTCGGCATAGGTTTTCGGCATCGTAATTACTGCATAGACCCTCAAATCAAGGTCGCAGCGAGTCATCCTGACTGGGACACTCAAATGTTTTCTTTCGTTCCTTCATTATGCTAGAGCAGTCAGCTACTCAGGGCTACGGTACTATCAATTATCGTAAAGCCTGTGATTACTACTGTAGAATGCAGTTATGCAAGTTCTTACCTGTCCCTCGTTTGAAGAGAGCACGATCACCCGATCATAAGAAGGCTGGCATACTTCCTAGTATGAATTCTAAAGAAGGCAGCAGTCTCAAATGGTGCAGCTCAAACAAGCCTGGGATCGGTTGTGTGTAGACATATATCCGTTGAGGCCACCAGACTATCCACGTTTCCCGGTCGGTTGCATCAAAAGGCCTCCTCTCCTTGTATCCCGAGTCATTCAGTTGGCTGAACCTCTACCCCTTCAAACTTGATCCCATCCCAAATAGAAGTCAGATTATCCGGGGAATCCGTGTATGGGATTGGTTGAAGCCTAGAATTTCATGCTTTTTCTAAAAGACCACATTGTCAAGGTCTGAAGGATAGTGACCGGTACCAGATGATGTAATCCATTCCCTGGAACTATTGAAAGCGGAACCCAAGACCGTTCTGGACAAAATGAATGGACAGTGGGCTTTTGTTTGTTCCTACCGGTTATCCTCAGCACCCGAGTTTGCACAGAGTTCAGTTGGAAATCCTTGTGTTTAGACAGTAGAAAAGCTTAATAAAAAGCCGTATCGATCCTACTCTTTTTTTTTTGAAAGTTTTTGAGGCAGCAGTCTTTTTTGTCCGGTTCTGCAAACATTACCACACACCAACGAGAAGGTTGCCTTTGTTCAATTCTACTCATCTGCTCAGAATCCTTTTTTCTAGGGAGTAGGGAAAACGCTGGCGAGTACCAAGTCTTTGCAGCTCAAGTACGACTGCATCACATCTATGAGCCCTTCCCTCCCGATCAAGAATCTGTCCGAACTCCGTTCGCCCATTTGGGACCAAATGGCTGCTGTTCTACAGTGTTTACCGGTCCTATAAAGTGTTCGCACCACTTAAGTGCAGCTATTGCTAGAACATAGTTTTTGACCAAACAATTTTGACACTCTATGGGAACCGGTTCCGTACTGGCTGATTGCTCGTATTTTAAGAAATTCTGCCCACGTCAGAACGTTTTCTGTCACCACTTTTCTCTTACCCGGCGATTTATTGGTGATAACATGAACTGGGAAAGTGTTGGGAGCACCGCCTTGTTTATTATTCGTCCCTAACGCCATCCTTTGTCACAGCTCATACGAACTTTTTTTGATTCGATTTTTATTTTTATCAAAAAAGTGCCTGGTTCTGGGTGTGCACTTCCCGTTCAAGGGGAGTGCTACCCTCGTTCGCTCACTCCAGAATGTGGTTCGAATTCTCTCATTGCACAGAACCTCTCTCGACGCTAGTCGATCTTGTCGTGAAATGACCCCGCACTCGACTTTCACTCAGAATCGTAATGGCCTTTGTATGCGTATATGGCCTACACAATTAATTGCAACTGCCTTGACAATGTTTGACTCGGTGCTCTTATCATCCCAGATAAGTCTGGTTCCATCCCCGAAACTATGGAACGCTCGGTTGGCTTGGGCGGGTATCGAGCCAGACGTGATTCTGATACAATGACGGTGATTGTGCGCCGCTCGCCACTACACCACTTCTACCCCACTAAGTTAACAAGCATTAAATATTAATTATAAGTAAAAAAGGGCTGTAATGTGGAGATATTGTCCACCTGCTTCACACTCGCATTACGAACAGGATCTGTACTACTGATTTGGATAACTAGTCGAGCCTTTCTTTTAGTAGCTCAGCATGTGAGTACCGAAAAGACACGAACGTTCTCGATAAAGGAAGACGCAGGCTTACTGGGTAATCAGGGCTGGCACTACAGCCAACGTGGTGTCAATTCAGTGCCCCTGATAAGATGGAAGAGAAGCTTTATCAAATCGGGTGAATTTCGCACTCAAATATCGAGCCGCATGACGGGTGGATCCCCTGGTCACTACGCTGCCTCCGTCTTCTGGTTAGAGTGATTGCAGATTTATCTTTCCCATTCTGGATAGAAGTCGAAAGCGTGGCTTATCTACTCAATTCAGAAACACCAGTCGCTTTTGATTGTGCTGTTTCAACTGATGCCTCTTGAGGAGATGGGTAAACAAAATGTTTACGGCGATCTTTGAAACCTGCTGCCGATGATCGAGAGCGACCCGATGCGCGTCGCCGTTGAATCAACACGAACCCGGGGTACTCCCCGAAAGCCACCACGCGTATAATCGACCACACGCATTCACAGCTCATTTACCCATCGATTCTCCCCTATTGGCCGCATTTTTTCCGTTAACTTGGTGTTTTCCCTTTTTCATTGATACATACATGTGCATACTTATTTATTTTTTATTTACTTATTTAAAAGTAAGTTAAAAGTAAGTAAGGCAAAAGCTCAAAGTTCTAAATACGCTCTGCTTTTTCAGTCCAATTTGCTGCCATTGTCTGGCAATTTTATGCATGTGCTTGGCATGTAATAAATAAATAAGTAAATAAAAATTCATTCATAAAGAGGAGCATAAATGAGCAGTTCATTTCATTTTTTTAGTTATCGAGAGTCTAATTTTGGAATTCAGTCTGTAGCATGTCAATTTTCATTTTGAGTTTTTCTTGGCCAATTCTTCAAGATGTCTAGGATACAAATTCACATTCCCAAATTAGAATTCTATAAAAAGGAGTCTCCGAAATTGAATTTTCGAGAGTCGGGTCGAATTGGGAATCGAACGGAAGTGGATTTCCCGGATCCTCTGCTATTCCTCTAGAGTTTTATTTGTTGTTTTGTCTAATTCTTTTTTCGCGTGAAGCAAACCCACCCGAGGAAATAAATAGTTCGTTGTAGACCGATTTTTTTCTATTTCCTTTAAGCTTTTTCTTAATAAATGAGAGTTGGAGACTGGCAACACCAGGTGAAATCCTATCAGTGTATCTCGCAAAAGTATGGGTTCGCCCTGACAAATTTTACCCACAAGGGTAGGAAAGTTCGAATGTTGGCAGTTGTCTTTTGTTACTTGCAAGAATTATATAATTGATTCAATTAAGTTGGTTAAATATTTGCCCTTTCGAGTGGTCCCGAAGAAATGAATCTTTCTGTAGACCAAAAATACCCCCCTGTGTCCAACACTTGTTGCCAACGCTCAAGTAGCTTGTTGACTTCCTCCTCCACGAGTGAGGATGACGAGAGCTGGAACCTAAATGAACTACTGACTGTCTTTATGTTATCGGTGATTTCTTTGGCTAACGATCTCTCTCGTTCTAGGAAAAAGGTATAGGTTAACTACTCCAACATTGGTTGCATCGCTTCATTGCTGTTGAAAATAACAGGAGCTCTCAAACTCGGCGAATTTTGTTAATTAATTTGTGCATCAGACACACAATCATAGATCCTTACCTATCCTGAGTTGAAGTCCGATACATGGCTCATTCCAAAGAATTCTTTCAAAGCTGACTTTTGCTGTTCCTTAGTAGGTAGGGACAGGGATCGATTAGCATGTGCATTCATCGGGATATTCCTCGTTGTTGTTATTTCCGACCATTTATATTCCGAGCCTACTTAATGAATAGCTCAGCCCCTTTCCGGCATATTGGATTGGCTCGAAAGTCCTGCCTCAACCTTCTGAGTATGTTGACTTCTCTTTGTTTCTTCTTTCATTTCCTCTTCTGTTTTCCTATCTTACTCTCTTCCTTTTCCTTTCGGTCTTGTGGAATCGTTCTTTCCCATTTCGTGTCACCTCTGCACGTGCAGCTTCCGATGCATCTCAATGCATATCCACGCATGTTGTCCCTCATCACTTTTATTTGAGTTACGTACAGACTACCAATCCATCTTGCAGCCATGCAACGGAGGTTCCTTTTTATTCGGGTTTCTAAAATCATTTCAAGAAAATTTTGATTCCTAACTTGGTATATAAGGCTCATTTGGATGCTACAACACTTGCGAAACGGAAGGAGAGCCCATATCCAACTATCACTAATTCAAAGTTCAATCACATGAAGTCAAGAACCTTAGCTGTATCACTTGGTAGTCCAGAAGTTTGATAGACTTCAGACCAACCGAGCGTGATGCTGATTCAGGCAAAAGCCTAGCTCAGCAGCTACTGAGCAACGCCAAGTTTCTTCTTTTGCTTCATTTCTGACTCCTTTAGATTTTCGTTGTGGGTGTTCCTACAAACTGGCCACTTCACTTCTCTAATACAAACCAGTTTGACTAATACGAATTTAGTCACTGATGGCAAAAACTCTGATTTTGATCGACGAGTTGTGGGTGCGTATGAGAAACTTCTACTTTCATAGACCATCTGCTCAATGTCCTAATGTAACTTCTCACATAACATTCAGAATGAAGTCTGTCATTTCAATTCAATCGAGATCGCGGAGGCAGCGCTCGGTTTGCTGTCCATTACTTCTGGCTACTACAGGAACCGCCCTGAACCGAGCCCTGTACTTTCAAACACTCGGCCCACCTCAGTGAGCTTCCCGATAGCCCTGGACGTTTCGTTCCCTGAAAGCTTTCGTTAACACCTGCCACTTTTCTCAGTCGTATAGCTATCCAGGACCAAATTATCAGTTTTCGTGAAGGCCTGCAACTAGTTCTTTCCAATTTTCCAATCAATTTTGTTGTCGGGGAAAGGACGTTTGAAGGTAGTGCTTTCGTAGGGGTGGTGTAGATTAGCATAAATGAGTGGTTCTCGGAAGCCGAAGTTAAGAGCGAGGGATGGCTGCAGTCAAGCGAACAATAGACCACAATGGATTAATTACTGATGCAGCTAAATTTGCAAGCGGGGCTTGCCGAAGTGGTCAAAGCTCGTACGGAAATGAAGCAACTCCTTCTTGGATCGCTCTGAGACTAAGAATGTAGCAGAAGTTAGCAGGAGCTTACGGGAGGCGCGAAGTTCAAGGGGTGGGGCGTGCATAGCAATGGGCGGAACTTCTTCAAAAACGACTAAGCTCGGTCCATCCAGGGGGACTTGAAAAGTCACAGCGTTGAAGGGAAATAGACCAGCTAATAACTTGGTGCTTTTGATTGAACTGAATTAATCGAGAAGGAGAGTTGAAACTCCTCAGAGCCTCTGTTTATCGATCAGGATCCTAGCTTTTTTGCCATCTATTTTTAAAAGCGTAATATGAACTGAACTAGTTTCAAATTTAATGACACCCACATAAACCAGGGATAATTTTGGGTTGATCCCAGCTGGAATGTCCCCCTCCCTCCTCCCTCATCGAAGGGCTAGTTGGTCCAATATCCAGTCTTCCTGATTACTGCAGAAAAGCCATATAAACCCGCTTCTTGTCAACGACTGCTTGTTTGCTATACTGGCAAGTAGCTAAATGCTCAGCCCCTATAGACTCTTGGGATAGTTGAGACCTGAGTTCTTCGTCAAACGTCGGAACAGCAATAAACCATCCCGTCTTCTTGAGTAACGAGAAGATAAAAGATGGTTAGGGGGTATGAGTGGGAGAGTTTCCCTTACGAATGCTCTGCCCATGACAAATATGATTTTAAACTTTTCTGTATCACTCAGCCGACTTATCGGAATAAAATCGCACCTATTTCGAATCCAATGACCTTGGCCAGCTACTCGTAAACATCTGCGGCGTATTGTCGCAGTGTCGCATTCTTGTTGTTTTCCCAAAACTAGTCCAACCTCCTGCTGAGATTAGTCAAACTCCCACAAGGTCTCCGTTTTGTTATGCTGTGAACCTGTATCGATCCCTGGACTCTCTTTGTGGCTCTGCTGGTAATGAACCTCTTTGACTGTTTATTCCTATTCCATTTTCTTTTTCCTATACCCCTTATCATATGTAACCTCACCCACCCCTGGGGGTGGTCTAGTGGTAAGTGGCACATACTATCACACCCTTAGTCTGGGAATAAGATGCCGGATCAATACTCGTCCAGGCCAACTAAGTCTTCCATCCTTCCGCGGTAGATTTATTGGTAACAGAACCGTCTGACAATGAGAGGGTAAAACTGACTCGTACATCGGCTGGCCACTGCAGTTGATGTACAGGCCACATACGCATTCAAAACGTCTCCACGATACCAAATGTGGTCGAAATCGGGGCGCATCCCGAAAATGGTATTGACTGACTTCGAAGACTTCGTCTTTTCTTACTTCCCCGGAAGGCTGTACTGTACTCGTCCAGAGGCACGCGCTCTTCTTGCTCGTCTCTTCAGCACCTTCATAGAATTCAGTGGAACTTCTTCTTCCTACGTAGTTTGGTACACTACCAGTAGACGCTATTGCCACTCAGCATGGTTCAGGAATCAATTCTCATCTGGCCAAGTCCCCGCACCTTCCGTCTTTTTAATCCGGTTAGCTGGGAACAAACTTCTGAAAATGCGGAAGCACTGGCTGATCCATCAACTCGCCCCTCACCGGTGACTGTTCAGGTCATGCCCGCATTCAAATGCCGTTACGTTTTTGAGCGGGTTTGACTGCGCTGGCGTATCCCAGAATAGACTTTTCCAAAGCTGAGAACTCTGTCCATCGCTTTATTCTTGTGTTATCGGGACTCAGATAAGAGTCATTCAGCACCACTTCATCTTCAACGTCTTGGGAAAGTGCTTGAGAAGACTAATCTCCAGGACTAACAATCCTCTATACTTCCAAGAATCCCTCGTTGGTGCCAATTGACCTGTAAGGATAAAACTGCTGGCGTAGGCATCATCCGGCTTATATGGGTCGTTGTGTTGGCTAATTCATCCGTCCGAATGGCTCTACGATTCCCGAATCGATGGCCGTGTGCATCTAAAAAGTATTGATCAACACCAAACACGATGTTCCTTTTTTTACTGCCCCCATTTCTTGTCCTATCACCACTAGACACATGGTCTTTTCCCCATCTATCCATTTCCGCAGTCACATCAGTCTCCATCCGCACCTCTGCTACTCTACTGCTATTCATTGGAGAGCCCCCTGTACTACAGTTTACTAGTAGACAAAGTTTTCTCGATGAGTACAAGAAGTCTACACTTTGAAGTTTCGTATTCGCATCAGCTCTTGTTCAGAAGGGGTGTAGATTGTAGATTTCCTACACGTTCTCCATTTCATCCATCATATCTCACTAAACCCTGTTTTTTCCCCATTTTTACTGTCATTTTTTCTTTGTGCCCATTGAGGTCCTCTTTTCAGTCCCTCACCTATCTCCCAGTTGATGGTGCTGCTCATTACCTACTATAATCATGCTTGCAGCGGTCGACGATTCCACATCGCCCACCACCTGCACAGTCCATAGAAGGAATTCTCGTCCAGTTCGAGGGCTTTTTCACTTCCTCCAAGGTTCGGGACGGCATCGAACTGACTTAAAGTTGAACTCGAACTGGTCCATAGGTAACAAAAGGTGAACAACAGCCAGAGTGGATGTCGAAGACTGGGTTTACGAACCGTATACTGTATAGATGTGTCGGGATGAGTGGTTTGCTTCAATATTCGTTAGTAAAAAGAGGAGAGAGTGGAAGGGCCGCTGCTTGTGCTAGCAGCATTAAATAGGATTTATATATTAAATATAATAGAATATAGACTGCATAGGATTAAGTAGAAACTGTATGTATAGGGGTACATGAAAATGTCACCTAGAAGTTCCTATGCAGCGGGAGGCCGATGATTTCGATTCACGGGAGATCTTTATCGAGAACAGACATCTTTTCCCTGGGGAGCGCCGATTTTGTGTCGAATGGTGTAATTATCGTGTTTTCGACATGAGAGCTATGAGCCAAAAGGATCTAGGGGCGTGACGCGCTGTCACGTATCCAGGGCTTACCAACGAGCGCATTGGAACACGCAGTTTATAGTTCAGACTTGACGAATTGCGGCGCGGCTGCTGGCGACGCACAGCCGCATGCTCGCGCAACGCGTAGATTCGTTGAATCTTTTGGTCGCCTCCTTAGTAACTCACTATGAGTGCTGCACCGCCCGAACTCAGGCTGCGGCATTTCCTAGCTCTGGCTCCCGGCTATGCCAAACCATGACCACGTTGAGTTTGCGCCGTCTTTAGTGGTGCATCGTATACTTTGCAGGTTTTCTCTGACCGTCTGCTGCCTCTTTTGTCCCGATATTGTGATTCTTCATTATTGTTATCTACTTTTATTTTTGTTATAATCACCACTACTTACTTTACTTTATCACTAAACCCTCGATCTGCAAAACTTACCCTGTCCGAGTTTACATGCATATTTTTCTTGCGTCGCGATAGATCGACCTGGTCTTACGGTAGACGTCCCCGACGTGCAGACGTGAACCCCAGTGACTAACAGTTCAATTCGATAACATCTTTCAAAGATGTCGTAGTGACCCCTTGAATTCCGCATGGAAGGGAAAGTCAGTGAGCGTGAAAGGTTACGACGTTGATCATACGGCGATTATATGAACGAAAACCCGTTTCATTGAATGACCCGTGACCTCACGTGGTTCCCGAACTGCACGGGGAGATAGCCTCATGCCATGAGTGCCACTATTACACCGCCCGAACTGAATGTCGATCGAAAATCAGGGAATTATATACCCTACCCTACCCTCCAACTTAGGGCGAATTCTATTGTACTGGTCTGGTTGGATTTGGGACTGGTCAAACATCTAAAATTCGGAACGGGTTCGGATCCCTACAGTAATCACGCCGCCGTTTCAAGGTACTAATACGTGACTCATACTCGTTATTTTACGAAATATTGCGTCCAATCACTGAAGCAGCAGAAAGTTCGCCGTGGGGATTTATTTCGTATTGTTTTCACCTTAGTGAAGTCGGGAATCAGAAAACCGGACCCTCGACCATTCCCATAACAAAATTCTAGAAATAACACGCGATTGACTCATTGCCGGCAAGCCCCACGTGCGATCATCGACGGGAGGCGGTCGTTTGGCGCGGCCCCTCGCACCCACCTTGCCACTGGGGCGCATGGACTCGTTAATTGCCTCTTTGGCGCCGCCCATTCGACTCGGTTTGTGAGCTGGACAACTCGTCCAGCTGATTCAACCTCCTGACAATGCTAATCAGCCTACCCACTGCCCATCCAGCTGATAGATGTCCGATCGATAACGCCGCTATGATTAGACGCCGACTTGACCTACCTGTATCCTGTCTATTTCTACTGCAAATCTGGCTATTTCTCGCCCTTTTTTGCTTCTCAAGATTTTTGAACCCTTTTCCAAGTGAATACTGCTAAGTTACAATGGAGTGGAAGTATCATGGTCGTTTTGGAGCCTGATACTTACCACTTTAAAGTAATTTGCAGGTACATATATTGTGTGGTAAGTGTTTTATTATTTCTTCTTTGAAAAACATTTGCTTATCATAATATTTATTTCCGTCATTTACTTTACTGCCGCGCACATAATTAGTCTTTCCGGGTACATATCTCAACATATATTTACAATACCCCTCCTTTGACAAAGTTTCAGTAATGGGCTAACTCTTCACTCCTTTTTTGGAACAAATTATATTTTTCTGTACCCAAAGTTTGACACGGGACTTACAGAGCAAAGCGAATGGTATTCAATGTAAGTCGGTGCTGCTCCCTTTTAAAAGTCTCGATCTTTTGCTCTCGTTTTTGAAAATGAATACCCTATAAAGACTCAACTGTTAGGCAACAATGCCTTGGGCTGTACTCACAAATGTTCCGAGTGATGATAACACCATTACCATATGTTGTTATCAAGGGACCTTGTTCTTCCCGAAAATCGGGAATTCAAAATTACTGGCGGTTGGTTAACTTTTGTGAATGATATCGACCAAAGAGGATCCTTCATCGAGTTACAGATCTTTTTGGGAAGCGGTCGTTATCTAATAGCAAGAAATGAAAAGAATTCTCTTCTGCTTATTGTAGTGCTTCTAGTAGGGCTCTATCGCTGCACTTACCACTCACAAAGCAAAGAAATAAGGAACAATTACACCTCATAGTAAACTTAGTGCTAGCAATGCTATGCTATAATCGGGACGCTTAGAATAAATTTAACATAACAAATGTTGTGAAGAAAGAGAAATAAATTATGTCTGAAGTTTCGAAACACTACCACACGATACCCTGCATTTCAGTGAAGTTAACGATAGAAATAAGTATTATGTCAAACAAATATTTTCAAAAAAAAAACGATAAGACACTCACCACACTGTCAGTCCAGCAAACATATGTACCGCAAATTACTTTAAAGTGGTAAGTATCAGGCTCCAAAACGACCATGATACTTCCACTCCATTGTAACTTAGCAGTATTCACTTGAAAAAGGGTTCAAAAATCTCGAGAAGCAAAAAAAAGGGCGAAAAAATAGCCAAATTTGCGGCAGGAGACAGGATACAGGTAGGTCAAGTCGGCGTCTAATCATAGCGGCGTTATCGATCGGACATCTATCAGCTGGATGGGCAGTGGGTAGGCTGATTAGCATTGTCAGGAGGTTGAATCAGCTGGACGAGTTGCCCAGCTCACAAACCGAGTCGAATGGGCGGCGCCAAAGAGGCAATTAACGAGTCCATGCGCCCCAATGGCAAGGTGGGTGCGAGGGGCCGCGCCAAACGACATACACCCATCATCGGAACGCAACAAAATGTACATGCCGTCCGTGGCAATTTGCCAATTTTTGCGGAGATTCGTCGTAGGACCTCTGTTGGCACGGTGCCACGGCCGTGGCCCCGCTTCAACTCCGATCCGCACATTTTTGTCCTGCGAATGAAACCTTGGTTAGAAAAGGATAATGAAAATAGTTGGGGAAGTTGATTTCATTAAAAAACTGAAAACAAAAATCGGGTGCGATCGCTCAGCTTTGCCATGTTCTTCAATCTTCGTAACCACGACCAAGGTTACTATTGCATCAAATTTGTCACTAAAACTGAACTTGTTGACGGAAGGGCCATATTGTAAAAAACCCGAGTGATTCAATTGATTCTAATGAGACAACGATTGGCTCTAATCGTCCTAGGGATACCTTGCTACTTTTCCAATCGTTGGAATTTGGTAGCTAGTTAAGGTAGCAGATAATGTTGCCTAATCAATTTTCTCGCCGGAGGGCTTGAACTGCTTTTGTTTGTAATGGAATGGGCCTTTTAATAAACTGTAGATGGTTACCGTCATTTCAAATGTCATGAAAAACTTTTCATTTGAAACGACCTGCGCTTTGGGCATCGATAGTGATAGATAAGGGTTACGGAGTTCAATGTTTAAATTGCGAAGTTCTCCAACAAGTTTCCATCCAGCTCCCTGAACTTCCGCCAATGATGCAGAAAGATCTTCAGTAGTGTGGTGCTTCAAAGAACCCCGCTTCGGTTCCGCCTAGCGCATTACATAAATGTTACAATAGAACACAGTGACAATTTACGATAATCCTTTTACTGATCAACCATTGGCAGTCGTCTGCGATTTTTTCTTGACAACTACCAAGGATAATCCTTCCATGAAGTCACGTATACATGCAAAATACGTGACACGCTCTTAACCGGGGATCCCTCATAAGCCGCAGCCTATCGACGATGAGATTCACCTTGTTCTATTATTTTAAATTTGTTACATCTACATGCCTCCAAAGGAAGAAGGGCATATAAATGACTATTCGAAAAACCATGCTCCGAGGAAAGCATCTAACTAAAAAATGTAAGCAGGTACTTAGTAAGGGCCTGAAGATCTGCCGAAGAACCTCCTTGCTCTTGGAACATGTTTCATTAACATTCTTCAAACTCCTCTGGTCACTGCAATTAGCAGCACCCACTACTTCCTCATCACTTAATTCAAATCGAACCGTCTCGTCGCAATCCGGCTAACCCCTGTTAGCACGGCCGTGGCACCGTGCCAACAGAGGTCCTACGACGAATCTCCGCGAAAATTGGCAAATTGCCACGGACGGCATGTACATTTTGTTGCGTTCCCATCATCGACCCATCAAAGGGGCGGGTCATGTGTTGGCCATGGAGCGCACTCGTCGAACTTGACAATTGCTCATCGCTCATCGCTGCAGTCAAATTGAAATGACAGGCCTGCTGCTAGTCCAGTAGAGTTTCTACTTTCAATAAACTGTGTTGCTACCTTTTTCCTTCTCATTTCGATGCAGACATTGTATTCACTTCTTTCCCCGATTTGGTCATTCTCTGGTTGCAATTTATTGCGATGGGAAAGTTCAGTAAGCATTAACTGCAGTGAAGGTTTTCCCAGTCAACGAACTCGTCTAATTCTTTACGAAAGAATCATTTTTCACCGCGTTGGTATTCCTACAAGTTCTCGCACTCACAATCTTGAATTTTTGATGATTTTTCTTGACGGAACTGTTCCTTGTCAAATCTACCAAATGTTATGTTCCGATGTTGGCTTGTTTTCGTAATGATAGCTAGAAAATAGTGGGAAGGCGCAACTCTTTGAAGCTAATGGTATTCGTTCTTCTATTTCATAGCATTCTTTATAGTTTTTTCGGTACTATTCCACTATTACAACCCCAAAAACTCAAAATTTTAATTTTCGATAAAACTTCGCCTATAAGGGTAATCCGACGCCCTGATAACGAATATGACCTTCATTTTTGGCGCTGGCGCCATTTGGCGCCAATTTGGCGCCAAGGGTGTTTTTACCAAATTTGCTGAAAACTCGCATTTAGGGGTTATTTGAGGTCCTGATAACGAATATAACATCCATTTCTGTGTTCTCAAACAACGAATAAAGTTTTTATTGGGCCACATCGTCTCCCCCTCAACCTGTATGCCTTGTCATCGCGCCAAATAGCCTCACCGCGTAAAATGGATGTTATATTCGTTATCAGGACCTCAAATAACCCCTAAACGCAAGTTTTCAGCAAATTTGGTGAAAACACCCTTAGCGCCAAATTGGCGCCAATTGGCGCCAAATGGCGCCAGCGCGAAAAGTGAAGGTCATATTCGTTATCAGGGCATCGGATTACCCCTATAGGCGAAGTTTCATCGAAAATTAAAATTTTGAGTTTTTGGGGTTGTAATAGTGGAATAGTACCGTTTTTTCGAATCACTTCTGAATCTCCTGTCTTGAAACAGTGGCTCGGACCAAATAATGGATGGTTTCTTTCTTTCATTTTATGACAACTAGTTCCATTTGGAATCTCCAAGTTATTGTGCAGCTGGTTTGTCGTTGAATTTTCCTTGTTCTGTTAGGGAACACGAAAATTCAGTGCAAGAACCTGATTCTTACAGTAAGCCAACTTTGGATCGTGATTAAAGTGGTCGCGATTCAACCCAGCCCCTGGTCACTCACTGCCCCTTCCTTATCGAGGCTCTTTTTGGATGTGTTGTATGTGTAACGATTTTTGCATTTGTATATCGAGTGGGATTTTGCCATAAATGGAAACATTTTGTCTTTCCTTAAGTTTGGCGAGTTGTGAGCAAAACTTCGGCCTCGGGCGGGCTCGAGCCCGTAGCCGGTAGGTCTATTTTGTAGTCTGCTCTTATTGCACAAAAACAACAATAAAACAGCTAGACATCAAGTCAAAACAAGTTATATGTTGTCTGTGTAATTCTGCGTCCATTGCATTTTATTTCACTGTAAAGTTACTGTACGAATCAAGTTCCCGTGCTGAATTTCTATTGGTGTTGTTTACCTAACTGCGGATTCATAACTGATTGGGAATAATCATAAACAAGGTAGAGTAAAGAAAAATAATCACTATGGTTGGTTAGGCAATTTCGATGACTCATTATTGGGAAATCGTTGGGGGAAAACACCTTGCAGCTGCAGTATATTTATTCAGGAGGTTGGATCATGTTGTTATATGCCTACAACGGACGGAGGCTAATAGTTTGGCTTATTTTTTATTTTATTATTTCTTTTTTTTTTCATGAGACATTCTTCATCAACCTAACAAAGTTGCATTATTCCTACAATTTTTCGTAGTCTCAACAGAAATTTGATTTTTCCTTTTTTGTTATCGTTTATTTTTCTTTTTTTTTTGTTTTCTATTTGTTACTACGTCGAACATTGTTCGGACTTTTCCTTTTCCCATCGTTATGGTTCTGATCTCCGAACAAAACTTCGCTGCCCTGAGTTCTGGTCCCACGGTTGTGAGCTGTGAAGCTCGGTGTTGCAAACGTGTTCTGCGTGTGTGTATTCTCAATGTCAATACCCAGATGAGCTGTTTGTCTCGCCGTGTCCCCATGTTGTTTACCACCAGGCAAGCTAGATTGTTTACAGGATGTGTTCATTGCATGCCAGAATCTGTGATTTATTCTCATAAAACTCTTTGTCCACTTTTATCTCATATGCTTTCTAAAGGAAAGGTTCAATTATTACCTGATGGCTGGTGTATTCTGAGTTCAGCAGTCGAACAACGCTCCCATGTATGCATTACTGTCCAAGTCGTACACCTATCAATCTTTCTTTTGCGGCAGTGTTATGGACGTTATTTGCTTCTTTGCTTCCTTTTGACAAGTGATAATAACACTTTTTAACTACTTTAATTATATTACATTACACTCGTTTGACAGTTTATCACCTTTCGTTTTTATCATAGAATATCTCCGAATGTTCTATGGACTATCATATTTTATCGTTGCGGCGGTGTACTCAATTCTTACCTTATCAGTCGTGCACTATCCACTGCATTACACTGATTTTTGATTTCTGATTCGAATTTGCACGTTTTTGAATGACACTTACTGTAAGCTACTGAATGCTGTACAAGTGACGTCGGCCAAGTGACTATAAATGGGTTTTCTTGATTCGTTCCAGCTATTCATCGTTTTCAGATATGGAACGCGATATAAGTGAAGCTCTTAGCCAAGTTCTGCACGATAGCGGCTATGACTTTGGAGGAGATAGGATTGTCGATGACAGTACGACTGTGCAGGTAACTCATTCGGAGTTCTTTTCCATGACTGCTTGATCCCTACTTAATCTAGCGATATTCAGGTCAAAAATCCAGGAGCTAGGCGTACTGGTGAACAAATGGAGGTGTTCTACAGTCGAACCACACATCTTCTTTCACAACCCAATTCTGATGATGAAGATTTTGGTATGTTTTCATAGATGGTGGCTTATATTTGAAAAATAATTGTATGGCTTAATGCCGGAATGCCTTTGTCGTTGTCTACCACGATTGGCTGAGTTCAGATCATCAGGTTATTAACTCGATACAGCTCAAGTAAGATACAGCTGTCTCCTTTAAGTTGAGAAAATCTCACACTAGCTCTGCTTGAAAATTCCGTTCATGGCCCCACTTGCAGCATTTTAAATATCTTTTCCCCATTGTGCGTGAACTTCATGGAATTTCATAGACCCATCGTCCCTTTCGCCTTTACTCTTCTTTTTTTGTGAGAAATTCCTTTTCAAAGCTATTGGTCCGATTGAAATTTAACTTTTGGGCGCATCACCTTGCTTGCATTTTGAACTTGTTGATACGATTTTTCGACAATGTACTTAACCTTTCCGAACTGATTAGCTGTATTGACAACTGGAACGCCAGGGAGTGTTTTATAGGATGGTGTTTACGCCTCATTAATCAACAGTTTTACACAACAATAAGACCTACAATAAGCAAAATAGGTGCCTGTTTAGAAATTTCTCGTTCTAGCTGCCATCATTGTTGAGATGTAAAGTGCTCTAGCTGCGCAACTAATGACAATAAGAAAAGTAGAGTGAACTCAGGCACATTTTTCTTCGGTGTTTTTCAGCAACCCTATCCGATTCGGAAATAACGGAACGCTGTAGAGTTGATTCAATTCGTGGTGCATCTGGTGCCAGTGATGATGAAGGGCGTAAGCATATGGTACTGAAATACAGAAGAAGACGAGGAGGACAATGGAGACAAGTTCAGCGGAGTGACAGCCCTGTACGTAAAGGAGACGAGGACGAACTCGAAGTGAGTACATTCACTCGATTCAACTTTATTGGGGTGTTTAGATGTGTAATAGCTATGCAGGCAGTTTAACAGTCATATAGACAGTCTTAGATGGTGGTGGCCCTACTGAGTTCTGCTTCAGAAAGAAGATTTATGTCAGGAATGATGTATATACCCCCGAATCTGAAGAAGGCGCTTCCAAATGGGTACAGGAATTGATTTGGCGCGTGATGTGACCTGTACGAGTGAAACTTAAAGGAGTCCCTGTGCAAGTTTTGGGCGTGCATCCGATCTTAATCCTTTTACCCTCAGCACCTATTGCTGTTTCCTGAGCCTTCGCCTTTTGATCCAGAGTCTCAAAGGTTTCAAAACTGTTGATTTACTTGACAATGAAAGAGATTTTGGCCGTATGTCCTACACTGTTTATTCGCCTTCGACCTTTGGTTTGTCCGTTGCCACTAATCCAAACATATCGTGCTGAACGATATCCATGGCATTAAATTGTCGATGTACCGGACACCTGTCATTCCCGATAACCTTTAGTATCTCACTGAATAGTCAGAAGTGCTCGCTTTTGGTACCATTGTTGCTTGCATGGTTGAAAGGGGAAAATGCCCATGATAGGTATCAATGCAATCAAGACTTACTACATGTGATCGCTATTTAGATGATTATTTTTATAAATTGAACGATTTCAGGTTGACGTCACCGAGGAATGTTCAGAGACAACTGGTATTGTTACAAAGGTCAGTTTTTGTTTCCGGTTTTTATTTAAAGTTAAGTGTAAAGTATAAGTAACGCTGACGTCTACCCTGCAAGAAAGTTGAAGCTGTTTAAGTTGCGATCTAGGGTATCCGATTGGGTAATTGGCGGATACTTTCCGTGTGCAACTCCTAGTGTGAGATCCTAATGAGTCTGATTTTTTAGACCTACGAGGCACGTTGGAAAGTTCTAAAATACGAACATCTACCGGAATGGCTGCAAGATAACGAGTTTTTACGGTATTATCTTTTAAATTCATTCCACATCCTTCCAAACTTCTATAATTTGATGTTAATTTTTGTGATTCAGGCATGGTCACCGCCCTCCACTCCCTTCTGTTGCTGAATGCTTTAAAAGTATTTGGTCGCTCCATACTGAAACTGGGAACATTTGGACCCACCTTATTGGTGTGTTTTGTTGACTTTTTGAAATTTTACTCTTCACTCTTCTTGTCTCGGGAAAAATAATTTTCAATTTTTAGAATTTTCTTCCTTTGCTTTGTAAAATCCTTCCACCAACGTTGTTGCAGGCTGTTTGGCTTTTTTCTTTTTGGGAATATGGTTCCTTACCCGTCCTAATAACCATATTCAATGGCAAGAAAAGATTGTATTCTCCTTCTTCTTCGGTGGTGCCGTACTCTGCTTAGGTCTTTCTTTCGCTTTTCATACTTTATGCTGTCATTCGATAAATGTCGGCCGCCTCTTTTGCAAGTAAGTTTCTTTGGTTATTATGCCGCCCTAGGGTTATTCCAATGTTTTAATTCAGACTTGATTATATGGGCATATCCCTTTTAATAGTTGGATCGTTTATCCCTTGGATTTATTATGGATTTTACTGCCGCATGGAGCCCAAGATTACATACATTGGAATGGTATCTGTGTTAGGCGTTGGTGAGTAGTTTACGGTATCTCATAAGGTTACTGTCTTATCAGAGGTCAATTCATCACGATTTCAGCCGCTATAATCGTTTCGCTTTGGGACAAATTCAGTGAATCTCGTTTTCGGCCTTTGCGAGCTGGTGTTTTCGTGGGGATGGGGTGCAGTGGTAAGTTTACCGAGTTGTTATGCTTGATACTTGGTTCAGCAGTGCTGAATACCATTCCCTATTCATATTTTATCTTTTGAAAATTCTTTTATGTCATCGGCTTTGTTGTGAACGAGCGATAAGATTCGAATTTTCGTTTTCTATCAAACGTGGCGCCGCGTATTCCCGTTTTTACAGTGTAATATTCTATGAATATTCATTATTATTCCTGTATTCAAAAGTTTCGAAATCATTTACTGTTGGATATGGAAACAGAAAATCATTTAGAATATTTTTCCTCAAAATATCTCGCTCGATTGACGCAATAGCACTGCTAGAGGCGTTTACTGGAAAATGCACGAGTTGTGGAACGGGAACGGCTTAAACCATGATAGTTGAAGAATGAGCAGCAGAGTAGAGAACAGCTGAAGCAGAAGTCCAATTTGGGCGGCTGAACCATCTTTATATCATCCTCCTCCACTTTGCCTTTGCATCTCTGATAATTATTTGTAAAATATTATATATTTTATTCAATGTTTATAGAATTTTATGTTATAATTTTATCATATTTATATATGTTTTATTCTATAATAGAACTTTCTGTGCTCTTCCTGTTATTTTCCTAAATTTTTTTCATTCTCTCCTTGAGTTAATGGGTGAACAAGGTAGCTATAACCGCTGATGGCTCAACTTTACTAGGAAGCTGTGTGATGAGTTCGAGTGTGTTTTGTTATGGTGTCATATGCGAGCGCTAAATGTTTCCTATTTGATGGTTGTTCGTTGATTTAACCATTTCGTTTTCTCCTCTTTTCCTGCCAAATTAAGGATCGATCCTCCGACCCACTTTAACCATCCATTACACTCATTTTAGTTGAAACTCTTGTGGTAGAGCTGGGTAAGATTGGGAAATTGTTCGCAGGGAGTAACTACTCTTTTTCAACGGGAGTACAACGTTCAACATTGTTTAGAATTTGTAGAAAAAAATATGAGAAATACGTGAGCGTTATGGCGCTGTCGGTTTCTTTTTTTTTTACTGAATAATGTTGTTTTTTCAAGGAATTCTTCCAACTGTCCACTATATAATAACTGATGGTGTCCGTTCCTTATTCGAAGACAATGCCTTTCATTGGCTTCTTCTCATGGCTTTCCTCTACCTTCTTGGAGCTCTACTTTACGCTACTCGTACTCCTGAGCGCTTCTTCCCGGGTAAATGTGATATTTGGGTGAGTTTTTATACATCAAAAATCATTAGGGATTTGGTAATGTAATAATAGTGCCTGTAAGCGTTGCTGGGTGTATAAGCTGAAATAACTGTGCGGGCTTGTAATATTATTTTCGTGTCAGACAGTGCGACTATTACGAAATCTGTTCGTTTGAGCATTTCGGGCGATTTATCTAGCTTTACTACATTTTCAAGTAAATAGATATGTTGATCTAATTCTTTACTTGTTTACAGTTTCAATCTCATCAGCTATTCCACACTTGTGTTGTGATCGCTGCATTCGTTCATTATTACGGCATATCGGAAATGGCGTGGATGAGACTGAATGGTCAATGTCCAGCCGATGCCCTTTCGTTTATATCTCGAGCAGATTTGTAATAGATAAAGTAAGGTATAGAGTGTTTATAGTCAACTAATAATGCAGGGTCAGTCGAAATTCACCTCAACTAGTCCTCGAAACTCAGCGTTGTGACCACAGTTGGTTTCCCTCACCCATCCGTCGTCGTCGTTCTGTTTGTATCGAATAACTCCGGTGTATCAGTTTTAGCTCCTCGTTGTCATTGAATCTTCTTTTGATAGATAGGTATAGTAGGTAGAGGCCACTTTATGGCAATCAGATCAGACAAGTATTTTGTAGACCTCAATTTATGTAAAAAGACTCACTTAATAATTATTCTTCCTCTGCTGACACTTCCGTTTTCACTTGATGAAACCTATTTTGAGTATTGCTCTCTCTCTCTATGTTTCTGGTTCCTCGATTTTTTCACTATGGCATTTTTCAGTAAGAGTTATTGCCAGGTAAAATGGTCCGCTTATGCCTTCGTCACTGGATGCTTAAATGTATTCGTCCGCTAATTAATCTGAGTAAATAAAAATATTCATAACAGATGTGCCGTCCTGTTGATCTTTTACGAAATATCAATGAGCAAATAATTTTATGGAAAAAGATGGCGGTCCCTTATTTTTGATATGCCTTGAAAATTTCAAGGCATGTAATTTTGCCTTAAAATTAAAAATTGTTATGAATCTTTGCCTCGAGTTTTGTTCCAGTGAACTATCGAATTGTGAGCGCCACTACTGGGAGAACCAGATCTGAATGTCCTGTCATTTCCAATATTCGGAAAGTATCTCAAAATCGGTTTATTGGAAATGGAGCAAGTTACCCAAGTTCCCTTCCCAGCAGGGCTGAGGTGGTGTTGTGGCAAGTGGCGCACTATATCACACGCACGGTCAGGGGATCGAATCTCGGATCGATATCCGCCCAGGCCAACAAAGCTTCCGTCCCTCCGGGGTCGGTTAATTGGTACCAGACTTGTCTGGGAGGATAAATGCACTGACTTGTACATCGGCTGGCCACCGCATGTCATTGTATAGGTCACATACGCACTCATAACGCCACTACGATTCTGAATGGAAGTCAAGTGTGGGGGCGTATCCCTCAGTCCGGATTGATTAATGCCAAGAACTTTACGCCATGAGCCATGCACTTGATTCCCACATGAATCGAGAGTTTATACGGAACATCACTTGTGTTATGAGGTAAGTGAAAAGAAAAATGGAGAAGCGGTGCTGCGTGCAGTACCCTCTCAACAGGCGAGGTCTCTTGCGGAACGGTTTTTCCGAGGACAACCCTGCTCAACCGGTTACGGTGGTTTTATGCATCGGAGTGAGCCAGATAGGTCGAGTTTCACCAAAATGTGTGAACCCTTTGAATCTTTGTGAATCGCTTGTTCCTCGCGACATATAAGATCAAAGGTTGTCATACGCAATGTTTGTTTGTATAGGCAAGCGACTTGGTGATTAAGATAAGGGGAGAACCTCTAGAATGTCGATGGTGTTCTACTACAAGTGTGGTGGACAGAAACCTCTAAAAAGAGAGACTACATAGTCATCGACGAGATGGTTTTTTGGCCGTCTACGAGAAATGAGCTGCGCTCTCTCGAGAGCTCTTATCGAAACCGAAGTGCTCGATAGAGGATAGGGACGGTGATGTCAAATTCATCGATGGCCGAGTTCATCAACGCAACAGGAATGCTTTCGCCATCTCAGCCCCTGAAATTACTCAGAAGTAAATGTCTAGATCAGTTCTTGTTATTGTTCTTATTGTTAGAACACATCTTAATCATGGGTCTTAGGTTAGAATGTGCCAAAAGGAGAACTACTCCTGAGATAATTTTTGCACAATTTGTTTATATTTTTGAGCGTCCTCTAAGATTAGATGGCGTAGTAGGCGAGATCGGATTACGGGTTTACCTTTTTTGAAGGGTAAATGTGGTGCAGTGACAATGGTGCGCACCACTACCGTAGCATGGTCCGGTCACCGAATCTTGGATCGAGACTCGCCCAAATAAGCCTCCCCTTGCTTCGGGTTCGGTTAATGGGTAGTAGGCAGAGTGAGGAAGTAAAACATAGACTTACATCCATTAGGGTCTGAGTTGAAGTGTTTAACGGTACTTGATAGAGTGGAAAGGGTGTAATGGTATCACGTGGCAAGTAGTGCACTATCGCATGGACCAGGGATCTGATCCCATATCGATACTCGCCCAGGTCAACCAAGCCTTCCATACCTACGCTGTCGGTCGGACTCGTCTGGGAGAATAATAGGGCTGACTCGCACATTGGCTGGCCACCGCAAGTCATTGAATAGAATTTATACGCACTTGAAACGCTACTGCAATTCCGAAAAGGAGTCGACACGGGGGCGCATCTCCAGACGAGATTGGTCCGAAAACCTTCATCTTTCAAGCTTACACTTTATCAGCCAATACCTCAACGATCACATGAATTTTTCGAGGCAGGTAAAGCATTCCTGGCTACCACTATTACTTCCGTAGCATTCAACTGATCCTTTGACGAGTCTGAATAGCTGAATAGATTCTCTCAGCCCCTGAAATTACTCAGAAGTAAATGTCTAGATCAGTTCTTGTTATTGTTCTTATTGTTAGAACACATCTTAATCATGGGTCTTAGGTTAGAATGTGCCAAAAGGAGAACTACTCTATTCAATCCATCAAGGGCGCAGCTTTTTGATATGCCTTCGTGTCGTGAGAAGTACGTGGGGCGCAGTTAGTAATTCATGTGGTCGTTGACGTATTGGCTGATAAAGTGGAAGTCTTGCTCTTTGATCATCGGCAATAACCGCACTTCCGAATCATTCTCCTCAAGCGATTACCTTCTAAGTACCATCGCTTCAATTGCGCGGTGAGTGCCAGTCACCGAGTACTTCTGGTGAGTGAGAAGCGCGTTCACTTTTTGCACCTCAATGATCAGATCTTCGAGGCTGGTGCTCACAGTGCTCAGTCACCTCCTGCTCCACCAACGAATTGCTTCCTAACTGTTTCTGCAGGTCTTTCTAGAATCGTATCTTGCTTTTGGGCCAAGTTTGTGTACCGCCAGGTAGCGCACTGTCATACACACATAGTCCTGGATCTGATCCCGGTTTGATGCTCGCCAAAACTGACCTGCAGATGAGGGTAAAGCCTTGGGTAGGTTTACCTTGGAGCACGTATACTAGCTACTTTGCATTTCCAACACCGACTATGCCTACCAAGTGCTATGATGTGACCAACATTTTAGCGATTTCGGGGGATGAGCAAATGCACTGCGCACTCCAAACGAACTGCTTATTGCTTACGACGAATCAAGCCTTTTTTGTTTATTTGATACCTCGTCGCAAGTAAATTACATTACTTTTCGAGTGTTTATCAATCAGCTTTCCTACCCCACACAACATTTCGTATGGTTGGTTACTCAGCGTCCACGGCGCATGTCAACTAGCCATTTTTAGGTCGGCCTCTACTGTAACGAGATATTCTTGTTTTCTGCTGTTTACTGATGAACTGAGTTTTCTGCTAGTATTTATGGATAAACAGCTAGCTGCCTTGAGAGAGTGATTACTCCCTGGGACGGTAATTGTGTTTTGTGCCCAGTGGAGCACGAATTTCGACGCTACATGGGTAGATGCAGCATAAGGAGGTAAAGCCTTCCAAGCAACACTCGCTTTTTTCTTTCGTGACTCGTTTGCTTACGATCTATTACGGTAATGATCGAGTAATTCTTTTCTGTTCACTTATCGTCAAGGCCATTTTACCTTTTATACCGTTTCTACATGTACTTTACCCACCGGTAGGTCTACCCTACGACATCAATCTCCTACAGCCCATGCCCTTACAGGATAGCGCGGGGGACGCTGTCGGGTCGAAAAAAGTGAAGTGAATGCCTGCCAGCTAAGAAATACTAGCTACTCGAAGGAAGGAGAACTAACTGAAACTCTAAAGCTCCTTGAAAATTGAAAGAGTAGACCTTTCAATTTTTACGTACCATGGAAGAAAAACGGCCTTCTTCTTGTTAGACTAAGTGGGGGCTGCAAGCTGCTGATCTTCGCTTTTCGAAGTCTCAAGGGATCCTTTGACATGAACTCTGTACATATATGGTGGAGTTTCAAAAGCGAAGCTTTATGATGTGCTAAGGAAATAGTAAGTGGGCAGCTCTGAAATGCACAAATGGCTGGTGTAGGGAATCTGTTGTGTTCCGGAATCCATCCTTAATTCGAAATTTGTCAACCTATTTCGCAGGTATGACCCAACTTGAATGGGCTCCTATGCGTAGATTCAAGCAAGAATCTTTTGCCGTAATGCCGCGAATCCGAACCCGCCACTTCTGAAGAGTGAGTCCGGACTCATATCCGCTACACCGTGAGACTACGTTGGCCAGACTTGGCCTTCAGCTATGTCGGACCTCGAAAAAAGAAACGAATCTCAGGCTTGACTGCCTTCTTTAAAGTTTCCTTTCACTTTTAGGTTGAACAATCAGCGGCATAACCAGCTTAGAAGCCCCCAAGCTTCAACACTTCTCTCTCGAGGAATTCACAGCTCGGAAGCAAATGCTGTGCTGCCTGCGCGAAGAGCTCTGACGAGGTCACGCGTGAATCGCACGTTCCCCTGTCTTCAATAGTAAGAGCTGTGTTGGAATGAACCGGTGATGTAAGCATCTCGGAACATGCTTCAGAGGAAATTTTTCTGATGCATATGGGTACCCAACAAGACCTTTGGACGAGTTTCCTTCATGCTCTCTCAGAGGGGGTCATCTATCTACTTTGCCTCAAAATTTCGTTGAAAGTAATGCAGTAGAGCTCCAAGATCGGTCAGTACTTGAACTTTTCTTAGGTTTTTCCGCACGTGTTCTTCCGGCTACAGAAGAAGGGTGGCCCTCTATGGTTTTTGAGAGCTCAAAGTTGACCAATCCGTAAGTATTTAGTCTAGATTCCTACCAGTAACCTTGGCTTGATAGGCTCCTATGGATGCCTAGAGAGCTGATGGCCTTTCTTCAATGTCCTCGGTCGGAGTGATTCTTTGAAGTACACTTGTAGCTAATCACCTTTGCTATTGAATCGGATGTATAATTGCTGTTCACAGTGTTATGCAATTACTGCTATTTCAGAATGATTCACTATATAGTGAAGAATTTCAGTGGGAAATGGTAAATTAATCTCTTCGGGATGCTTCTATTGAAAATTATTCATTCATTCATAAGCGCATTCGCTCTAACCACAGCTCATTCAGTGCTTTCGTCTTTTTAACATGGTCCCTTAACAACGGTACCATCCTGTACGAGTTCGGCTTTCTTTGAGTTATGGCGTTTTCAATCTCATTCTCCGTGAAAATGTGCTACTGAGTTATCCGGTTGATAATGAGATCTGCAGTAGCAGTTCAACTGAGAATCTTTCTTCTAAGAAGAAGAAGTGCGAAATTCTCACCTATTTGTCCTGAGAGACACTTTAGAAGGCACGCATCATATTCACTTCTTATTACCTTTGTTCGTTTTCTCCCATGTACCTTTCCTACTCGTCGTTTCCTACACCTCTGAGTGGTTTCATTTATTCCCGAACGGCTCCACAAAAACGTGAATTGATTGGAACACCAAGACCTCTTACTAAACTGTCGAAGGTCCTTCCCCAGAACGCTTGAATTCGACGCTTAGTGAGGGCTATTCCACCAACAGACCCTTCTGGCGTACTCAAAACCTTTGCGATGCCTCGCCTAAGTGAAGGACTAGGAGGTGAAACGAAACTGGTTGAAGAAAGGTCGCTGTAGAATAGAAAATGTTGTGCATTGAGTTCGGGATCTGCCCCATTCTATTTCTTGATAAGGTCAAAACGAAACCTGGTTTAATCCCTTACTTTGACCTGTAGAACCACAAGAACGGAGACCCCGCCATGGAAAACTTACCCGCCCTTACAGTGAGCAAGTTGTGTGCCTTGGCTTTGGCCTGAGCTGAAGTGGAGGCGAAACAAATCATGTTTAGTTTTTTCTATTTTTGCTTCTTTTATCCTTTCCATCTTATCTATCGTTTCCTTTTTTATTGTTGTTGTTGACATGTTTTCCCAAAAAAAAATTGCTAGAACTTTGTTTCTTATCGAACGTCTCTTTGCGAGGAAGCACATCTAGGCAAATAAGTCCTAAATTCCTTGCTCAGGACCTATTTCGATGAGTCGTTTATATGAAAGTATTAGGGTGTGCATTCAAATACGATTGAGCCGTAGGATAGAATATGTTTTCTGTGAAGTTTTGCATCTAATTCTTTTCACTCTATCACAAGTTTACTATTAGAATCGCGTTCCTCACGCGCACGTCAAGTTCTCACACAACAGTATCATGCCGGCTTTTCGACTTCTATTCTATACTCTACGAAACGGGAAAATTTGTAAATTCATATATTGAAGTCAAATTGGAATTGAAGTCAATCAAAATTTGGGTGGGATAAGCACGGAATTCGGCCTCCACTCAAGTTCGGTTACGCGATGCTCAGGTGTATCGAAAATGCTACATGAATTGGAAAACTGTGAATCTGAAGAAAAAAAGAACTTTTTGCCGCATACAAATCTGAAGTATCTGTACTCTTCAGGTATTTTGTTGGCGAATATGCTTTAAGGGTCAATTTGAAGATAGCGTTCCTGTGGATTGGGCTATTTTGTATGATTTATATAGGACCTTACACCCACGAGAGAGAGGTCACCAGGCCATATTTTAGTTATAGAAGCAATGAACCGAAATTGTGAGGTCGTACGGTAGTCATCCAGGGACCAGAAGTTGTATGTTCGTGCACGTGCTGTGCACGGCAACCATTAATGAAGTCGTTGAAGACACTCTTTCAGTCTCAGAACTAGATTCGCAAAGTTCCTGATGCATAGGATTCCTGTTTGTTTAACGTCTTGGAGAAGAAACTCGTCCGACAGAAAATCATTCTGTTTTTAGCTTTTGGGATCGTCGAGGATTTCAATTTATCAATTCTATTATGATCTATTATCAGTAGCAGTGGCAACACGTGAAATGCAGCAACACATATCAAACTATTTTATTGAAGTGAACGAAATATTTTACACATTGCCTATCAGCTGGACGGCTTCAACCTTATACAAAGCGACAGAATTCCTTTCACCACTCTTCTGATCCTCATTATCGCTACTATACACCTTGTTCCACAAAAGAAGCTCCTCTGAGTTCAAAACGCTGATATCCTCCAGCTCCGCTGTTCGTGTTTCCCTTGTAACCATAAGGATAGCCACCAGAACTTCCACCTCCAGCTTTCACTCCATTTCCAATTGATGCGGCTCCTCCGAATGCTCCGTAAGGATACCCTACAAGACCACCAGCTGAGTTTCTCCCATTTCCTCCTGATGACTCTCTTCGGGACCATCCATAAGGGTATCTTTCGAGATTTCCCGACGGTTTCCCTCTATTTTCGTTGGAAGAGGGTCCTCCATGTGCTTCGAATGGATTGCCCCCCTGTCCACCGGGATAAGGACCTCCAGGCTCGCCGAATGGGTTCCGTCCTTGTCCTCCGAAAGATGGTCCTCCGAACGGTTTTCTTATCTGCTCCCCAGAGCTTCCGATTCCTCCAAACGAATTTCCTCCATTTTCTCTGGGATAGGCTCCTCCGGGACCGCCGAAAGCATTTCCTCCTTGTCCTCCGAAAGATGATCCTCCCAACGGATTCACTCTCTGCCCTCCAAAACCTCCGAATCCTCCGAAAGTATTCGCTCCATTTCCACCGGAAGAACCTCCTCCAGGTCCACCAAAGGAATTTTCTCCCTGTCCTCCAAATGATGGTCCTCCGAATGGATTTCCTCCTCTCCCTCCCGAACCTCCTTGTCCTCCGAAGCCTCCAGACGAACCTATTCCATTTTCTCTTGAAGAGGTTCCTCCAGGTTCACCAAAGGAATTTCCTCCCTGCCCTCCGAACGACGGTCCTCCAAACGTATTTCCTGCTCTTCCTCCTGAGCCTCCGAATCCTCCAAACGAGTTTCCTCCGTTTGCCCCAAAAGAGGCTCCTCCAAATCCTGCAAATGAATTTCCTCTTCCTTTTCCAGCACTTCCGTAAGAATTCTCACCTGGTGATCCAGGACCGGGTCCTCCGAATCCTCCAAATGGTTTGTCTTCTAGCCCTTTCAAAGGACGCTCATTAGGTCTACCGAATGGGAGTTCTTCTGATGGCAGTGCTTTTTTTGGAAGGACTACATCAGGTTTCTTGGATCGTTTTGTGAGTGGTAACTTGGTTGTTTCTTCCGGCAGGTCAGCAGCCTTCGCACTATCGTTCTTAGTTGTCGCATTTAGTCTCTGAAATAAAAACAAAATTTATTAATCTATTAAACTCACAGCGTCTCCACTTACTGTTGGTCCTCCATGACCATTACTCGTACATACTTATAATAGAATATACTAAATTGGATGACATGTTTGCAGTTTCGTTCCATGTGATTTAGATGACAGTAATGAGTTACGGTAAGAAATAATTCCGGTACTGTACTGATTCGCATCCTTGTACTCTGTTTTATAAAACCCATTCTAACAGTTCGAAGAAACGAGTGAAAACTAGACAGTTTTCCTAGTTTTTTCTTTTTCAAAGAGTTGTTTGGATTTCTCTTGAAATTCAGAAGATGAAGGATAATGTCTTTAGGCGTTATTCAATCCCATCTGAAGGGTGCGCCCACGCATTCGGCTTTAATTCAAAATCGCAGTGGCGTATTGAATGCGTATGTGGCCTACACAATGAATTGCGGCAGTCAGCCGATGAGCAAGTCAGGACCTGTCTCCTCCCAGACGAATCTGGTACCGATTATCCCCGGAGGGATGGAGGGCATCGTTGGCGTAGGAGGATATCGATCCGGGATTCGAACCCCTAACCATGCATAATTGAAGTGCGCCCTTGCCACTACACCACTTCACCAAGGAGGAGGTGGCGTGCCAAACACTGTACCACCACACACATGCGGCAAGGGTATCGGATCATATAGGATCGATACCTGCCCGAGTTTTCTGTCCCAGTGGAGTCAGTTAACCGGTATCAGACTTGTCTGGGAGGATAAAAGCATTGACATGTAACGTGCTGTATAAGGAAAATCAGGCCACAGCCGTATTCATCTCTGAATGACAGTCGACTGCGGGAAGATGCATCGCAGTACGAGACTGGTCGACTCTGGATGAATTAACATTTTCTTCAACACCATATTCGCCAGTACATACCTTTCTATGGAGCTATTAAGCGAGTTAAACTGTATGTTGAAAAAGTGGAGCCTAACCTAGTCACAAAGAGAATAAAAGTTAAGTACTGTAGTACAAGAACTAATTACAGGAGATTTAACCTTCAGGAGTCTCTCAAACAGGAACCATTTGCTCCCCTCGAGAAAATTATGAACTCTGATAAGAACAACATACCGGGAATGTTGCCAGTAACACAGCAAAGGCTTGAAGAACTCGAAAGTGCATTTAACCTTCTTGGAAGTTCACGGAGGCTTTTCCGATGACTCAGGCGAAAGTAGTAGGGCAGAATAATCAGAAAGAAGTTCGTTCAGATAGAAATAGAAGTTGGGAAGGTTCTGAAGACGGAGCAGCGAAATCGACGATTTCTTGCTAATACTACCAGTGTGTCCTTTATATTGAATTATTGAATTTGAAAAATGACCATCAACATGCACTTCGTCCACGAGGTACTGTTCAAACATGATACAGCCTTCGGCATATTTGGCTGACCTCTTCGTCCCCATTTTGCTATTGTTTGAACAGCATGAAAGCCATTTTTGAAAAGAAAACATCAGCTTATTGTCTCTCTCAGGGGCAGATGCCGTTATTAATTCTGTACCTTCATTTAAATTATCGGGAAAAATATTTTGAATTTTCCCCAGGATGGTTGCGGTGGAATTACCATGAGATTCCGAAAAAAGGTACTTACTCTCACTTTTCCACAAGATTTTTTTCTCAAGAATTTCCTCCTCGAGCATGTCGCGACGGAAAGGGCGACGGAAAAAATTAGGGATTTCCTCTGGCAACGGCGTCCCCTTTCTTCGCTCGTTGACGGAGCTCGGAACCCCGGACTCCCATCTGCTTTTGCGTGAACGGGGAGATTCAGAGGATCGTCCTTCCCACAGCACGTTGAATGACGCTGGTTGCATCAACCTTCCTGCTTCAATAGAACCCAAGACTTGGACAAGTACTTGAGGAAGGACCGTAGGGTCTGAAAGAGAGAGGGGTATGGGTACATTCACCCAGGAGTGGATGGACGCGGCGAAATTCGTGGTGATTAAGACTGCTTTAGCGCCTATCATTGGGACCCGGGTTTTAAGTAGATTGGATAAGTAGGGCCAGCTGATGCTGCTTATCTATCCCACTTCAAATTTGTGCCCTAATGATATACGCCAGAGCCATTTTACTCATCACGAATTTCGTCGCGCGGATTGCCGCGTCCATCCAGTTCTGGGTGAAATTTCCGTCCCCCAGGGGAGAGTGGTGCCGATTGTTCTTTGTCTCCTTAATTACGTCCTCGATATTCTTAAATGTATTGAATATGTATTCAGTACTAACGAAAAATGTGAAAAGTTATTTGCATCTTACCATCTACCTTAGTTGGGTGCTTCCAAGCTTCCAAATGGCAGCAGCTTCCTACCCCGGCTTGAACCAATATTCTACCTATCACGGTCTGTCGAATTTTTGCAGCCGCTTCTTTGAAACTCTGGAACCAGATAGAGGGAAATGTCAAATCGGAGATCTGCTAAGTGAAAATATGGAGACGTAGCTCAGTGGCCCATATTAACGAGCTGCAAAAACAACATTTCTGAAAAAATACGAAAAACTCACCCGCTCGTCTTCCATTCATATCGAAAGAAAGCATTCACCAGCATATTCGGCAAATAAGATAGCCCAACGAATCTTGGTATGTTGCGAAAAAATCGAGCTGCACACTTCTGTTAAAGCTGACATCAGGAATTAACGCCTCAGACACGATGACAGGCACTCGAAAAGTATTAGGTAATTTGAATCATGCTAAAGCGGCATGGTATGTGTGGCCTGCTTCACATCACCTGTTCTCCTGTATCAGAGTGTCCAAATTCGGAAAGGACGTATGCGAAAGGGCAACTTCACGTGAAAAGAGGGCTGGTTTGATATAAGAGCCAAGAAAACTTCCAAGTTAGTGGTAGTGAAGGGAATAAGAACAGCACAGCAGAGACGTGGGCGTCCTAAAAATCTTTTAGGCCTGCAAAACCTTCTTTCTTTCGTTTTTTCTCACTTCAATGTGGCTTACGGGAGGAAACGTACCGGAACCGTGTCCAGTAAGGTACTATGAGGGCATCTGATGGAGGACTGCACCAGACTGCTGCTTCACGAAGGTTATACGAGAGGCAAAAAGAAGACAAGCCACAAGCTAGCTTTGACCAGGAAACAACACTGGATTCCTGGCCTGGAGTGTTCGATACAAGAGCCCAGGGAAAAAGGCAGAAGAGCCGGTAGAGATTCGCTGAAGGGAGAGCGAAGTGATGGGTGCTGCTAGTGCCGGTTCTCCTGGCAATTTTATCTATTCTTCTCACACACGCAGAAGAGTGCTTGAACAATCTGCAGCCAGCTGTTAATCTGGTGCAGATCTCATTTTGTCCATGTTTGCACAGCAAAAACGTTTTTTTTTGCAAAAAAAAAGAATATCGTCACGTATCCGACACTATTCAAGCTATTATTATTAATTATTACTGTTATTATTTATCCAAGCTTTCATATTTGATTCTTAAAGAGAACACTCTTCTGATAAACTTTTGGTGTGAATCTCATTAAATCACCATGAAACTAAGAAAAGTGAAAGAGATTTGCCCCCACATAAGAAAAATGACAATAAACATAATAGAGAAGTTTGACCTTTTTGGCAGTTCACTGCTTTCATCCTCTCGGATGGATCTGCTACCAACCAACCGGAAGGCTTGGATGGCCCTCCCGTATATCGAGCACGCGTTCGATCGCCGGACCATGTGCAAATGAAAGAGGACAGATTTCGCTCGAAGACCTAACTTAAACATTGTTGTAACTACCAGAGAGGATCCCAGCTCGCCATTTTGTCCCTGTAAAGCTCCTCTAGTTCCTAGAGACTCGAAGTGATCCCATAGCAACAAATCCGTTATGAAGCAGCCCAACAAATGTTCCAGAAGTGTGAATAGAATTATGGGAAACAATGCCGATATTTACTTTTATAAATTTCACTGTGAAAATACTGTTTTCAGAGGAAAATTCAATAATTGCTGTTCAAATAGTGGTAAAATGAATGAAGAATGGATATGGTCGCAGACTGTTTGAGGGCCGCCTTCAGTAAAAGACAACATTGACGCCCTCAGTTGATTATGGGAGTTCTGTATAAAAGCCACGGTGGTAGCATTGGTGGCATCCCATCAGCTCGTTTTCTCTTCATTGAATCTTCACAAGCTCTTTCTGTTCCTATGTAGGCTTTCATTTCGCTCATTCTGCCCACTAGCCAATTGCTTTCCCAATGAGGCCTTCATTGTGATCTTAAGGAATCATCTGGTAGCACATTAGCAAACAAAAGGATATTCTGAGCTATTTTCAGATGAACCTATACCTCATCCTGATCGTTGCGGCCTTATTTGGAGCCTTCCCGGTATGTTCTTCCTTTAGAAATATATTTTATAAGAATCATCCCCATTCAGGCCGACGTAAGGTGTTTGGGATATATCGTTTGAAAATATGGGGTCTGGGGACACTATCTTGATGCCTAGTCGGTATTATCCAGTAACCAGGGTTTCGGTGTACAGTAGCCAACTCCTTCATGTTGGAGAAGTCTTAAATATTGGCCTGAGCTGTTCTAACTTCCAGGCACCATGCAATATCAAAATTGGTCAGTATTATTCGCTACGTTATCTTTGAGTGTTAGGGCTCCATATAAGACTGCTAGTTTCTGATTCATTCAACTTGTCTCCTATAGAAAATTATTCTGTAAGGGAGGAGCAAAAGTTCGACAAAGTTATACCTTTTCCTTTTTCAGAGCTTAGATGCGGCACCAAGAGAGAGTGCTAGCAAAACATCAGCCCGTGCGCCAGGTGTAATTTCCAGCGGAGGAGCTGGAGGGCAATTCCGCGAAGGCCCAAGAGGACAGTTCCACCACGGACTAGGAGAAGAACCGTTCAGATTTCCAGGAGGACAATTCCACGGAGGAGCTGAAGGGCAATTCCGCGAAGGCCCAAGAGGACAGTTCCACCAAGGACTAGGAGAAGAACCATTCAGAGGCCCAGGAGGACAATTTTACGGGGGAGCGGAAGGACAATTCCACGAAGGCCCAAGAGGACAGTTTCACCAAGGACTAGGAGAAGAACCGTTCAGATTTCCAGGAGGACAATTCCACGGAGGAGCTGAAGGACAATTCCACGAAGGCCCAAGAGGACAGTTTCACCAAGGACTAGGAGAAGAACCATTCAGAGGCCCAGGAGGACAATTCCACGGAGGCCCTGGAGGACAATTCCATGGAGCACCAGGAAGAGAGCCATTTAGAGGACCTGGAGAAAACACGAGCGGCGGTGCTGGTAGTGATCAGGGAAGGCAATAAAGCCGTAGAGCGGCTCCTTCCGTATGAACTTCGCGATACACGATTGTTAGAAAACATATAAAAAGTTCTATAAACAGCAATAAAAAGTCCTTGATAAGTGTGTCTGCATACGAAGGGTTTATGTTGATAAAAGATAATACAAACATTTGGCAAGTTAGAAATCTCACTTTAGAAGCAAAGAACTACGTCGTGAATTTATCAGATCAGATTTTGACATCTGTTCGATACCGATGTATAGGATTTGATTGTATGTGATATGACGGAGTACGCCATGACCAAAGGCCAGTTCAACTAGTGAATAAGCCTGTACTGTTCGATCCCATTTTGCTCCCATGGTATGGCTCGATTGTCAATGAAATGATTGTCGAAATTCTCATGTAGGACGAATCCATGGCTTCTAAGAATGCCATGAAGAGCGTTGTAGGGTCAAACAACAGTCTACATAGGGTGCGACAAGGGCTTGAAGACAGGCTTCGTCGACATTTCCACCCATGAGCGGACGAGTTTTCGGGCTGAATCATTCAGAAGGAAAATACATCCTATGCTGAAAATTCAAACAATAGTTGTGACCCATTTCGACAGGGGAAGGCAATTTCGGGCATACTAGGCTGGGGAGCTTGTTCCAACACTTTTTCGAGACCTGCTCATATGACTTCACCGTCGATTTCTTCAAACATCTATAAAAACCGTATTTAGGATTTTATATTGATTTTGATGATTCTTCGATAAAGAAAAGCATACACCAGCAAAGGACTGATTGAAGAGCTCTATAGGGCTCTATCACTGAGATTGGCCTTCAGAATGAACTACTGAACACTGGTCTGACTGAGAGAGTTCTCATTCGAGAAAATTTCAAAATCTTTGAGCGAGCGATGTTTGTAATGGCGTTATGTTTTATTTGTCCCAGCCTCGAGGGCAGTAGGGCAGTTTCCGGACCGCATGAGTCATCGTCTACATTCGCTTGTCCTCATTCCAGCGTGCCCTTCCGTCGGAGACAATACCTTGCCCTAAACTTTTATACTGCCTATTACCTCCTTTTAGGTTTACATGGCGAGCTCTTTGAAGCGCTGTCATTAGACACAGGGGACCCACAGAGGATGAAATCTTTGGGCGTTAATCAATCTTGCATTCGACTTCCATTCAGACTTGTAGTCGAGTATTGAATGCGTATGTGGCCAATACAATGACTTGCGGCTGCCAGACGATGTATACGTCAGTGCTTTTATCCTCCGAGACGAGTCTGGTAGTAATTAAGGACCCCGGTGGGTTGGAAGACTTGGTTAGTCTAGGCGGATATCGATCTTGGATTCGATTTCGAAAAAATGCATGGGAGATAGTATGCCACTTTCCTCTACACCGCTTCCGCCTATGTCCAGGCTAACGACCTGCAAAATAGCATTTCTGAAACAATACGAAACACTCAACCGCTAAGCGTTTATTCATGACTAAAGAGAGCAAACACCAGTATGTTCAGCTTGTTCATTGAATAAAATGCTCCAACGAAGCTTAGCATGTTCCGGAAAAATCGAGTTGCACACCGTGTCGAAGCTATACAACAAAAAAGAAATAATGAGCCACGGGATGACAGCCAGTCAAAAAAGCAGTAAGTAGTTTGAATCATGTGTACAGCTTTTGTGAATAATCAGAGCACGACCTCGTGAATCTGGGTATACTTGGGATCCCTGTAGGACACGCTACGAGCGAAAGAAGTCAGGAGGGGGAGTTGTTTCTTAGATGCAGGAAGGTCAAAGCAGTGATGCTTTGCAAGTTTATCTTGAAGCCAGTTCACTATTTCACAACTGGATCTGTGGACTTATACACACATCATTCTTCCTACCTCAGAATTCGATTAAGTAGCCTCTTTGTAAGTACTCGAAGGGTTTTTGTTTCCCTGCGAGACATCGTTTCCTGCTATTCGTTTGTTATTTCCAAGTGAGTTTTCATTTTATTACTTGTTTTATCATCTCTTATCACTACGAGGGTTGCTCTTTATAATTCGGGGTTGGGCAACCCTAGTGTTGCAATCTGGCAACTGACAGCTCTATCGTAAATCCACCTTTTTGAGGTTGTACGTACTCAGAAAAACCTAACTTGAAAGATTTATTCAGGCCCAAAAATGAAATTATATCGTGATCATTTTCGTGCGATTATTTTTTAAAACCTTCGACGTGGATTAACTCAACAACAGTGCATGGATGAACTTAGATCAATTTTTGCGATAAAGGACTTGTGTTTATCAGTGGTATGGTGAATTCATCCGAGATCGTAGTTCACTCCATGACGACTTTCATGGAGGTCGTATAAAAACAGTTGTTGCTCTGGAAACCCGTCAATTGGCTCGTCATGCGACCTATCGTAAGATTGAGACAACCTTAGGCTTTGGAGCGACCAGCACACATTCAATATTGCATGAACATTTGACTGTCGAAAAAATTTGTGCGAAAAAAAACCTTCACCACACAATGCGAGCTCTCACACATCGCCTCCAACAAACTGCATTTTGAGCACTTAAAACATCGATGATGAGTAATCTGCCAAATAACCCTGGCTTGGCACCGAACGACTTCTTTTTATTCCTGTACGTAAAAAAAATGAGAGGTAAATTTTTTTTGACATCTAAAGAAGCGCTAGATGCGTCCAGAATGCATGTTTTGGAGATACCTCAATCTGAGTGGCAAAAGTACTTCGACAATTGGTTCAAACGCAGCATAGGTCTTAATAGGGAATATTTTGACAGAAAATAAAGCAATTTTTAATGTAAAGTATTTATTTTTGTTCTGTAATCCCGAAATATAAAAGGCAACCTACGTAAAAGCATTGAATTGTATTAGGTTGTGAGGAAAGTTTTGGTCGTTCCCACGCGCGCGTCATATGAATTCAAACTTTGGCATCTGTCCATTCAGACTAATCGACATAATGTGCTTCTTAGGTGAGTCATTAGTTGCTCTTTCTGTCATAACGCTTTCCCCGAAGTCTGTAAAATTTTGTAATCTTTAGAGGGGTGTTTCTGCAGAATGAATAAGACTGCTTTTCGAACGGTTTCACTACATGAGTTCAAACTTGGTCGAACTGCGAAGGGTGCAGCCACAAAAATCAACGTTGTATGGGGAGAAGGCAGTGCGTCGGAGCGAACTGTTCATCGCTGGTTTCAGAAGTTTAGAAGTGGAGACGAGTCAGTGGAAGACGAAGAGCGAGTTGGTCGACCATCGTTATTTGATCACGATGTTTTGCTAAGAGTAGTCGGAGAAGATCGACGTCAACCTTTGAGGGAGATTGCCAAGAAGATGGGTGTCCTCAAGCAGCTTGAAATGGTGGAGAAGCTTGACAACAGGGTGCCACACGAACTCGTGGAGCAGCAATAATTAAAGCGCTTAGAGGTTTCAAGTTCGCTGTTGAGAAGAATTGATGTTGAGCCTTTTCTCCATCGTACTGCAACGTGTGATGAGAAATGGATCTTGTATGATAGTAGGAAGTGTTCTGCTCAGTGAGTAGGTGCTGATGAGCCTCCGAAACCTTTCCCGAACCAAGTTTATACTTCAAGAACACAATGATCACCGTTTGGTGGTCCAGAAATGGATTAATCCACTACGCGTTTCTTCCTTCAGGTCAAACCAACACCGCACAATCCTATTGTGACCAAATTCACGAGAAGTACACGAAACTGGGGCAAACGCAGCCAGCACTAGTCCGTTGCCACGGTATACTGCTCTGGCACGACAATGCGCAACCGCATGTGTCACAAATTGTCTTCCGAATTTTGAGCGAGTTGCGAATCGAAGCTCTCCCCCATCCACCCTACTCACCAGACCTGTCACCAACTGACTACCATTTATTGAAACATCTGGACAACTTCTTAAAGGATCGAGTATTCAAAAATCAAGGTGACGGGGGAGCTGCCTTTCTCGAGTTGTTGCAATTCAGATCTCCGAACTTTTATAAAAGTGGGATAGACAGACCTGTACCACGTTGGCAAGAATGTGCAAAATCGAATGGGGTTCACTATGAATAAAAATGTCTCACTTTGGGATGAATTATGATTTTTTGAAAGTTAGCTGACAAACGGCCAGAACTTTCCTTACAGTACTGATACATCAGCTGGCCGCCGCATGCCATTGTACTGGTCACATACGCATTTAATGCTCCAGAACGAGTCTGAATGGGAGTCGAATGCGCGGGCGCATCCCTCAGACAAGATTGCTTGAAGCCCAAAGACTTCACCCTCTAATATGGGTCACTGAGTTAAGCCTCCATATTCTCACTGAGCTGACCTCTGACCTGACATTTCCCTGTATCTAGTAACAGTGTTTCGGGCATCTCGCCACAAAAACCTAAAAGGCCGTAATAGGCAGTATGAAAGCTTAGGGCAAGGTTCAAGCCTTTGTTGCGCCCTATGTAGACTGTTGTTTGACCCTACAACGCCCTTCATGGCATTCTTAGGGGCCTTGGATTCGCCGACATGAGAGTCTCGGCAATCATTTCATTGAGAATTGAGCCATACCATAAGAGCAAATTAGGATCGAACGTTACAGGCTTATTTACGAGTTGAACGGGCCTCTGGTCATGGCGTACTCCGTCATAACACATATAATCAAATCCTACACATTGGTATCGTTTAGATGTCAAAATGAAAAAAACTTGATCTGGTTAATTCACGACGTAGTTCTTTGCTTCATGACGTAGTTGATTTCAAATTTGTCAAATGTTTTTATTATCTTTTATCAACATAAACCCTTGGTATGCAGACACACATATCGAGTACTTTTTATTGCTGTTTATAGAACTTTTTATATGTTTTTTAACAAATATGTATCGCGAAGTTGATGCCTAAGGAACCGCTCTGCGAGTTTATCGCTTCTTCTGGTCGCTACCAGCAGCTCCGTACGTCTTTCCTTCGGGTCCTCTGAATGGCTCTCCTCGTGATGCTCCATGAAATTGTCCTCCAGCTCTTCCGTGGAATTGTCCTCCTGGGCCTCTGAATGGTTCTTCTCCCAGTCCGTGGTGGAACTGTCCTCTTGGACCTTCGCGGAATTGTCCTTCAGCTCCTCCGTGGAATTGTCCTCCTGGCCCTCTGAATGGTTCTTCTCCCAGTCCGTGGTGGAACTGTCCTCTTGGACCTTCGCGGAATTGTCCTTCAGCTCCTCCGTGGAATTGTCCTCCTGGCCCTCTGAATGGTTCTTCTCCCAGTCCGTGGTGGAACTGTCCCCTTGGGCCTTCACGGAATTGCCCTTCAGCTCCTCCGTGGAATTGTCCTACTGGAAAACTGAACGGTTCTTCTCCTAAACCGTGGTGGAACTGCCCTCTTGGGCCTTCACGGAATTGTCCTTCAGCCCCTCCGTGGAATTGTCCTCCAGCTCCACCGTTGGGAATAACACCTGGCCCACGGGCTGATGTTTTGCTAGCACTCTCTCTTGGTGCCGCATCTAAGCTCTGAAAAAGGAAAACTTATGAACTTGTCGAACTCTTGCTGCTCCCTTACAGAATAGTTTTCTGTAGGAGACAAGTTAAATGAATCAGAAACTAGCAGTCTTATAAGGAGCCCTTACACTCAAAGATAATAGTACCGAATAATACTGACTAATTTTGATATTGCATGGTATTGCTGGATGATAGAACAGCTAAACGAATAATTAAGAATCCTCTAACATGAAGCAGCTGGCTACTATCCACCAAATCCCTTGATACTGGATAATACCGACTAGCTAACAGGCTAGTTTACCCAGACCCCATATTTTCAAACAATATATCCTAAAACACCTTACGTCGGCCTGAATGGGGATGATTCTTATAAAATATACTTCTAAAGAAAGAACATACCGGGAAGGCTCCAAATAAGGCCGCAACGATCAGGATGAGGTATAGATTCATCTGAAATTAACTCAGAATATTCTCTTTTCTGCAGTTGTGTTACCAGATGATTTCTTAAGATCCCAATAAATGCTCCTTTGGGGAAGCAATTGACTACTGAGCTGGATGATCGAATGAAAGCCTTCATAAGAGACAGAAAGAACTTGTGAAGATTCAATGAAGAGAAGGTGAGCTGACACCAATGCTACCACCCAGACTTTTATACAGAACCCGCATAACTAAATGGGGGCGTCAACGTTGTCTTTTTCTCAAGGCAGTCCTCAAACAAGGCAGTTCATTCATTTTGCCATTATTTGAACAGTAATTATTGAATTTTCCTCTGAAAACCGTATTTTCACTGTGAAATTGATAAAAGTAAATATCGGCATTGTTTCCCATAACTCCATCCACACATCTGAAACATTTGTTTCCCTGCTCCTGTGGGATTCTTGGGATCCCTGTAGCTCCCTTCAAGAAGGAACAGAAGTCACGAGGGGTAGCTATCTCGTAGATACAGCTTCTTAAACCAGTTCACTATTCCACAACTGGACCTGTGAATTTATACATCATTCTTCGTATACAAGGATTCGATTCAGTAGCTCTTTATAAGGATGAGGGATCCCATGTCCCTGATCTGTTCGAGGCATCGTTTTCTGCTATTTGTTTACCACTTTCAACTGAGCTTTTAATACTTGTTTTATCATCTCTGATCCATAACAACCCCATGTATTTGCAGCAACACTGTCAAATAACTTCATTGCATTTGCGTTAGGGATTAACTCCGTGGTCCCTAGTTGATAGGCAAAGGGCATTTTTCACATTGCCTATCAACTAGGGACCATGGAGTTAATCCGGGATGAAAGATGACACTCCTTTGCTGTTTTACTGTTTCTTCTGATCTGTATTGTCCACCAGGCCGCTCGAGAGAAATCCTTCAGGTTTAGTTGGAGGATATCTCCAGCAGCCCCACACGTGATTGCTTCTCTTCCTCCGCACCCATCCGAGTCCAAACGGTTCTCCTGCTGGTCCTTCGTGGAATTGCCCCTCAGCTACTCTGTACGAAGCTGCATCTGGTCCGCCGGCTTGCCCGTAAGGATATCGCCTTTGCCTATCACGAGCAGGTCCTCCAAATCCGTTCAGTTAATTCCCACTTGACCGTTCTGAAGCTGCAGCAATTCAGGCGTTCAAGTGAAGGTCCTTCCGGTCGCTTACTTGGGAATCCTCGCCACCCGCTCCTCCAGAAAAGTTTCTGTAGGCGGCAATGGGGGCTCCTTGGGAAGGATTTCGATACTGTCCACCAATTCTCGCACTTCCTGCCACCTTTAGGATCGGCAGTTTGAAAGCATAAAACATAAAATTGACTGTGCACTTACGTTCCGGGTTTCTGCTCGTTGAATTTTTTTACTGCAACCTCTTCTGTAGGATACTTTACTACTTCCTTTTACTATTTTACTACTCTATACAGCAATCATACAGGAATGTCTGTTGGTTTGTCGCTGAGTGTGTATGTGTGTTGGTGTTGTGTGTGTTTGACCAAAAATTCACAGCTCCTGTTCCCGTGGACCTAGATCCTTCAGACTAGGTAGGAATACGGGCAGCAGGATGAGAACAATTATGGTGGGTGGCATGACTGAATTCTGCCCAGAAGGGGAGAGGGGTGCACAGAAATTTTTCCCTTGGACGTGTAGCCCTCGAATTTGTGTGAGGTACTGGATGAAACCCCGGGGAATAATCCAAGTTACTCGCTACATAATAAGACTTGAGCAGGACTCTGCTATGATGTGCTGGGAGCACACTGTAATCCCGAAAACTCATAGATTTTGCTCTCCTCTACCAGAGCATCCAAATTCGGAAGGAATGCGGGCGGCAGATCAAAGTTCAACATGAAAATTAGGAAATCTCAGCGTCAGCCGGCCGCTCAAAGTGGCTTGATATAAGAACCACGAATCTTCAAAGTTGGTGGTAGTAAAAGGAAAATGAATAGCATGGGATGCAAAAATCCCCAAAGTCTTTTAAGCTTTCGTTCTATTGACAGAAAATTTCCTTTTGGAAGAAAGAAACGAACAAGTTCTACTGGAAGAAAACGTACCGAGACCGTGTCCAGTAATGTGGCAGAAGCGATGAGTTCTTGCAAATGGGTGTGGTGTAGTAGGAACGAAAATGCCGGGTCGCGGCAAGAGAGACGCCGCGCGCGAAGGAGCGTAGCAAAATGCAGCAATAAGAAATACAGGAACAAAAGAACTAACAGTAGAATCATGCCAAAAGTGATAATCGCATGGCGACTGAGCTGTATGAAGAACGCTAGAACAGTTATAGCGAGTCAAATGGTCCGCGACAGCCGCAAGCGACGGATCGATCACACAAAACCGTTCCTACTGCCCTTCTCCCGTCCGGCCGCGTTCGCAGGAAACACGTCTGAAGGGTAAATTGCGCTAGGGACTACTGCCACGGAAAGCAAGAAGAAGACAGCCTACTGGAATCAACATCGAGTACGTGGGCTGAGAAGTTTGATACGAAGGCCCGGGAAAGAAGGCAAAAGAGTAGGTAAAAATTTTTTAGAGGGAAAGCGTAATGATGGTTGCTGCTACTGAATTGTTGGATTCGAATGTTGGATATCACTATCTGTTCTTTTCACCCACAGGACAGCGCTTGAACAGTCTGCAGCCAGCTGTTAACCTGATGGAGATCTCTTTTTGTCCATGTTTGAACAGCGAGAACCCTATTTCTAAAAAAATGTCGTCACATCACATCCTATCAAATCGAATTCCCACATAATTTTTCATGCTTTAATTCTTGATTCCGAAAGAAAAGCTTCCTGCTTATAAAGATTTGTTGAGGATGATCCCATCAAATTACGCAGGAACCCAAGTAGAAATTTAAAATAGCAATTACAAGAGGATTAGCTTTTCGGCTTTGATCAATGCCCTTCTGGAAATACGCCCCAGCATTCACGTTCCATTCAGAACCCTAAGGATTTCTGAATGCGAATGTGGCCTATACGATGACTTGCCGTAGCCAGCCGATGAACAATTCAATGCTTAATGCTCTTGGACGAATCTGGTACCAGTTGACAGACCCCAGAAGTATTAAAGGCTCGGATGGCCTAGGAGTGTATCGAGCAGAGAATCGATCACCGGGCCATAGGGGGTAGATTGTGATAGGGGGTAGATTTTGCCTGAAGAACTTACTGAAAGGATTTCATAGCTAGCTACACAGGGAGATCGCGGCTCCGTGCAGCTGGGAATGTCGCCATTCTTTTCTTGTAAAGCTCTTCTAATTCCGTTAGACTAGAAATGATCCCAGAGCAACGAATCCTTTATAAAGCAGTCTGACGAATGCTTCTATTGTGTGAATGGAATAATGGAAAACAATGCCGGTATTTACTTTTATTAATTTCACTATGATAATACAGTTTTCAAAAGAAAAATTCAATGATTGCTGTTCAAATAGCAGTAAAAAGAATGAAGAATGGAGGTGGTTGCAGACCGTTTGAGGACGGCCTTTAGGAAAAGACAACATTGACGCCTCTAGTTGATTATGAGGGTTCTGTATAAAAGCCCGCTTGGTAGCATTGGTGGCATGCCATCGGCTCGTTTTCTCTTCATTAAATCTTCACAGGCTCTTTCTGTTCCTATGTAGGCTTTCATTTCGGTCATTCTGCCCATTAGCCAATTGCTTTTCCAATGAGTTCTTCATTGTGATCTCGAGGAATCATCTGGTAGCACAATAGCAGACAAAAGGATATTCTGAGTTATTTTCAGATGAATTTATACCTCATTTTGACCGCTGCGGCATTATTCGGAGCTTTCCCGGTATGTTTTCTATTAAAAACGCATCTTCTCAGGAAATTATATAGGATTTTTTGTGGATAGAGTATACTCTCCAGGAACATAAGAGGTGGGTTGTGCGGGAGTACCAAAGAAAGGGTTGAGAAATGAATTTCAATTGTTTCAGTTATGTAAAGAGCTGGCTACATCGAATCAGAAATGCCCAAAAATGCCTTGAACTGCCTTATGGATCTTTCTTGTTTGAATTTCCAACATTCGAACCCTTTTGTGATTGGTGCAGTCTCCCGACGCCGTTGAAACTCGTCCGCTTTTGGGTGTGGATACCGATTGAGCAGATCCTTAGCCTTGTTGCACCCCTAAGCCATCTATGACTCGGCTACGCCCCTGGGGATCATTTTTTCGTGGACTGTACCTTTGAGATGTTTGCCACTTGAAAGCTATGTACATTTTTCCGCTGAGAGCTAAGGCGGGGCAGGATCACCTCCCATTCAGGGTAATTTGTATGAAAATATGTGGTCCGGGAAAACCAGCCCGTTACATAGTCGGTGGTTTGGTGGATAGCAGCTCACTCCGTCTTGATGGAGAAGGTTATTGGTTGATTTGAGCTGCTCCACCTTCTAGATACCAGCCATGCAGTGTCAACTGTTATCTGTGAATGTACGGGCTCAATATAAGACTGCTAATTTTTGATTCCTTCAAGCTTCCTATAAAGAACTATTTTGAAAGGGAGAACAAGGAATTTGATAAATTAGCATTATAAGTTTTCATTTTTCAGAGCTTAGATGCGGCACCAAGTGAGAGGGTTAGCGAAAAATCAGCCCGTGGGCAAGGTGTTATTCCCAACAGTGAAGCTGGAGGACAATTCCACGGAGGAGCTGATGGACAATTCCGTGAAAGCCCAAAAGGACAGTTCCACGAAGGACTAGGAGGAAAACCATTTAGAGGCCCAGGAGGACAATTCCGCGAAGGCCCGAAAGGACAGTTCCACGAAGGACTCGGAGGAGAACCATTTAGAGGCCCAGGCGGACAATTCCACGGAGGAGCTGATGGACAATTCCACGAAGGCCCGAGAGGACAGTTTCACAGCGGACTAGGAGGAAAACCATTTAGAGGCCCAGGAGGACAATTCCGCGAAGGCCCGAAAGGACAGTTCCACGAAGGACTCGGAGGAGAACCATTCAGAGGCCCAGAAGGACAATTCCACGGAGGAGCTGATGGACAATTCCACGAAGGTCCCAGAGGACAGTTCCACGACGGACTAGGAGGAAAACCATTTAGAGGCCCAGGAGGACAATTCCGCGAAGGCCCGAAAGGACAGTTCCACGAAGGACTCGGAGGAGAACCATTTAGAGGCCCAGGCGGACAATTCCACGGAGGAGCTGATGGACAATTCCACGAAGGTCCCAGAGGACAGTTCCACGACGGACTAGGAGGAAAACCATTTAGAGGCCCAGGAGGACAATTCCGCGAAGGCCCGAAAGGACAGTTCCACGAAGGACTCGGAGGAGAACCATTTAGAGGCCCAGGCGGACAATTCCACGGAGGAGCTGATGGACAATTCCACGAAGGTCCCAGAGGACAGTTCCACGACGGACTAGGAGGAAAACCATTTAGAGGCCCAGGAGGACAATTCCGCGAAGGCCCGAAAGGACAGTTCCACGAAGGACTCGGAGGAGAACCATTTAGAGGCCCAGAAGGACAATTCCGCGAAGGCCCGAAAGGACAGTTCCATGAAGGACTAGGAGGAAAACCATTCAGAGGCCCAGGAGGACAATTCCGCGAAGGCCCGAAAGGACAGTTCCACGAAGGACTCGGAGGAGAACCATTTAGAGGCCCAGAAGGACAATTCCGCGAAGGCCCGAAAGGACAGTTCCATGAAGGACTAGGAGGAAAACCATTCAGAGGCCCAGGAGGACAATTCCGCGAAGGCCCGAAAGGACAGTTCCACGAAGGACTCGGAGGAGAACCATTTAGAGGCCCAGAAGGACAATTCCGCGAAGGCCCGAAAGGACAGCTCCATGAAGGACTAGGAGGAAAACCATTCAGAAGCCCAGGAGGACAATTCCACGGAGGGGCTAATAGTGATCAGAAAAAGCTATAAAGCCGTATAGTGGCCCCTTCCGCATGAACTTCTCGATACGTAGTTGTTAGATGAAAAAAGTTTTATTCACTGCAATAAAAAGTATTTGATGAGCGTGTCTGCATAACAGGGGTTCATGATGATAAAAGATGCCAAAACACTTGATAAATCAAAAATCTCAATCACGAAGTAACGAACTACGTTGTAAATTTACCTTCCAATGTACAAAACCCAGATTTTGATCTCTTTTCCAATCCCGAAGTGGGGGATTTGATTCGATATGATATGATATAATAGGCTGGTGACCAGAAAACTGAGCCATTTCAACTACTATGTACATAAGCCTGGACTGTTCGATACTATTTCGCTCTGTGATAAAGCCAAGCCCTCGAAAGAAATGGACTCCGAAATTTTTGAATAGGATGAGCCTGTTGCCCCAAGAATGCATATAGGGAGTTACCAGGTCAGAATAACGGTCTACATAGGCACGGTAACGGCTTGAAGACCGGCTTAGTTGACGATCCCACCCACAAGCGGACGAGTTTCAACGTCGTTGTGGAGATTGTATCATTTGAAAGGGATGGATGTAGGAAATTTAAACCCACGATGTGATGTGGCCCATGGCGATACTTGAAGGCGATTTCGGGTGTACTGGGAAGCTACACTTAACATCTAATTCGGGGCCTACTCAAATAACTGAACACCGTTTATGCCTTTCCAAACTTCTATGGATGCCGATTTTGGGATTTCCAGATTTAATTTTTACGGCCCTATAGCTAAGGTAGGCTATTAAAATGTATTATGGGACACTGACCTGACTGGGAAAGTTCTCATTCGAAAAGATTTTAAAAACTTTGAGCGAGCGATATTTGTAAGAGCGGTTATGATTTATTTGTCCCCCCAGCCTCGAGGGCATTTCTCGGACAGCTTAAGTCCTTGCCTACATCCGTCTGTCCTCATTTCGGCATGCCTTCCCGTTTAGGACGGTCCCATTTATGACGAATGCTTATGTGAATCATTTGCATTCATCCAGTAGGCTTTTAAAATATTTTTTTCTCCACCACGCTATTCCGGCATTGCTCCCAAATGGCCCACAGCTGCTCCACATCTGGGAACCCATAGTTGTATGGGCAGATTCTACCCGATATCTTGCTGTGACGGTTTCCCTAGGCGACTTTTTGGGCGAAATTGCTTGCTATGCTTTGGGCCACGACATCTTCAAAGCAACAACAGCGACGGGTAACCAGTGGAAGCCATTCAGTTAGCGGAAGAGCCACATAGTTCACGTCCCACGAGGATCATTTTTCGTGAAGCCTTGGTCCTCGGCGGCTCCTCCCTTCAGTGGTGACTTTCTAGGAACTTGCAATCCCACAGCAACCTTGGGCCCCGAGCGCAATATTGAAATTATTTCTCAGTATGTTCGTGTTTAGCGGCTGCCTTCCCGCTATGGCTTTTCTCTTTTTCTCTCAACTGCCTCTAATCCCTGTGTGGGGGCAGCTTGCCCGTTTGTCTATGTGTTATTCTGTGTCACCGTTATTGAAGCCCTGATTTCGCTTTTCAAGGATGAAATTGAAAGCAGTTTCTTTTGAGTCTGCAATGTCTTCTACACGACCACGTTTTCAAGGCCGATAGTATGAGCCTGATAAAACTTAAGCATTTCGTCGTACTCTCTCGTTTCTCAGTTTCTAATTTATCAAAATATCCCGAAACAGGGAGCCTTTTGCTTCCAAATGGCCCATCTTCTTTGCCAATCATACAACAAGTCGTGGAGCAATATGGTTATTGACTGATTCATGGAGTGGCAGTATTATTCGGGGTCGATCACGACTTTTCGAAAGACAATTTACAGGGTAATTTCCCCGAGAAAAGTCGATATTGACTGGGGAGAAGGGTTTGGCCAAGAATAGGAGAAGTAGGCACACAGGAAAATTACCCCCGACCGTTTTTAAATTGAAATTTCCTTATGTCAATCAGGTCCCTTGACTGATTATTTATTAGTTTATTTATTGAATGTACTCTAAGTGCGCTACAGTGCACAGAAAGTTCCATGGCAAGACCACACAATCGTGCAAATGATGATATCATAGGAACGTTGTGGTTCAAAAAACGGCTTACGTAGGGCCGGCTTGGCCGACAGGCACACCCAAATACGGACGAGTTTTCACGGTGTTGCGGAGACTGATGTAAGGTTGCACCTGAACACACACGCAGGCAGCTTACTGTAACTGACTGTGTGCAATGGCACACACATTTGGAAAGCTCGTCAGAGCACCCGTTTCAACTTCTGCCGTCACATTCTTGTGCAACCCCTAATTTCAGTACCTGAGTCCTGAATTTCTTTAAATACGCAGCTTTCGCGTTTTCTTCGCTACTTTTGCACCGTTCTGAACCCTCATTCATACACATTTATGTCATGCTGAGGATTAAATTGATGAATTACTTGGTTTGTGTTTATGACAGCTGCTTCTGAAAAACCTTGATGGGCTTCATCTTGTTAAAGAGCTCAAGATTTGCCTGGAAATCCCATTTTGGGAACTTCCTGGGTAAAACACGAAAGGCAGAAAACTGAGGCACTTTTCAACTTAAATTGATGACACTTCAGCCTTTTTTTTTTGAGAGTGCTCCCATCACGGTCCTAGTTACATGAGGGCTTTTTTGGATTCGTCAATGGATCCATTAGCTAAACATGACTAATCAAAGTTTTTATGATTTCATGCAAATTTGCAAAAGATACATCCAATTCTTGACAAGGGTAGATTGATTGGCTAAAAGAAGCCACCGACATGCATCGCATGGACCATGTGTCTGCCAGGTTTTATAACTTTGGCTCCACCTTTTTATAAAATGTAATCATATAAAGTATCTTCTTCGTCAACATTTATCATGCAGGCTTCCATTCCCCCGCCTCACTCTCCCACTCCCCTACTCATTCGTAGAACACCGTCTGTTACAGTCCCAGAAGCCATTTAGTGTGAAAGGACTCCAATCTGGAATACACCTCGCAATTGACTTACACTCGAAATTTTGGTGGCGTTCGAATGTGTTTTACCTTAGACCAGACTAGACCGTCCCGGACGAATCTGCTATCCACTAGCCCACCCTGGAGGGATGGAGGGTTTAATTGCCCTGGGCGAGTAACTATTAGGGACTTGTTCTCTGGACCATTTTTGTGGCAGTAGCCGCATGCCTCCACAACACCTCCTTCCCTTCGATTCTGTAGGGTGGGCTAATGCACGGCGCAATAAGGAAGGATGGCCAATGACTAGAAAATAGAATTTCCAGACCCTTTCAATTATGCTCAATAGCTTACCAGTGGATTTTTAGAGTACTTCTGCAAAGCCCTTCCTCTCTTCCTTTGCAAAGTCTTCTTGTCCTCTTCGAGGCATTTGAGCAGCGAATTATCGAGAAGGAGTAAGAACCCCCTCCCCTCTTTCTGATGATGAGCCTTATCTTCTTATCTCATCAACAAATGCCACGATATATCCCTTTTTGTGGTCTAAAGCCAGCAGCAACGGCTGAAATGTTAATCTTCAAATCCTAGCACTCTCCATAACCAACTAAGAAGCTTTCCCAAAATCTATGCATGATATCATATCTCAGAGCGCACGAGAGCTCATCTGCTCTAAACCTCTGTTTCTAAGGTGCAGGTTTTGATTGGTTCTTCTTTCGGAAATTGATAAAATGCAGCCTTCCTTTCAAAACTTTCATGGAGAACTCTGATAATCGCCCTGGTGCCCGTCCTATTGTTCTTGGTGTTCGTTCTTATCGGGTTCAGCAGGAGGTAAATGATCGGGTGAGCATTGAGGGTGGTTTTCGTCTCACTTATATACCAAGTGCACAATCGGAGCTCCACCGGTACTGAACTTGTTCGGGAGGATAAAGCACAGACCCGTCTACGGCTAGCTACCCTAATCATTGTGAAGAGCTACATACGTATTCCAAGCGCTGCACCGGTTCTGAAATAATGTTGGACGCGGAGCGCAGCCCAAAAGCGGACTGATGCCTAGGAGCCCTTCACTTTACAAGGTCACCTACTTACGTAAAGCGAAAGGCTTCCTGGCGTTTTTGGACAGATATGTCATTCATAAAAGTATCAGCACCAAAACGGCTAAGACTTCACTTTGTAAGGGTAAGAGACCTTCAATGAGTAGCCCTCCTCTACCTAAAGGCATGTTGTTCTGCATACGTGTTACTGTAGCCGTCTGTATTTCTCATTCTGGATCGCCCATTCCTTTCTCAGAGGGAGGATTGCTTTTTCAAAGATAGGCAGAGTCTGTAAAGTGGTCTGAGTCTTTCGGGTAGCTGCGACTCTTATGGGTGAAATATGCTGCCTATGTGTCAAACGTTGCCTCTAAAGACGGCTTCACGAGGAATTGAAAAACTAGTACTGAAGGAATGTTAATACTCGGTAGGTCTGAGACATCCACATGGGCATTGCTCCCACAGCCCATCTGGGAGAGCAATATGTATCGCTAAAAAACATGGTCAGCTGGAGCCGCTTCCACAGAGGTGGTCACTGGTATAAAGCCGATTGGATAATCAACCAGATGAAGTGTTCCAATCCTTGATACCAAACCCTTGCAAGTTGAGCCAGCAAGACAGATTCTAGGCCACCTAGATTCCAAAGCGCCGGCGGAATGGCTGTCGGCGGAAGTCGGTTTGGCTAGGTTTAACTCATTCTGGTAAGGTTTTGATCATCTCCAGATACTTTACCCTTCCGATTTTATGGATGGGAGAATATCGGCCCCAATATTCATGGAAAACTTGCCCATACACTACTCCCAAGTATATTTCTTCCATTCGATTCATTCGAGTCTTCTTGGGAAGGGTCTAGTGTTTACAAGATGGTCCCTTTATTCATTTGTGTTTCTTTACGTTCTCATCAAAACACAAAACAATCGACATCTGTGGGGACGCATTCACTCGAACACTTCGGCATCCTCAATTTCCGTTCCCGAGGAGTGAGACTGCTTATTTCCCAATCAACTCGTCGCCGAAAATGCTTTCGGTGGTGGTAGTTCGTGCTGGGTAGCAGCATCCTGGGGTGTAAGCAGTGAAGATGTCTGGGTAATGAGTTGCTTTGCTGTTTTCGTCGTCTTAGAAATTCCTAATTGAAATCGCTCCCATACTGATGAAGTAATCAAATCCTTAGGATCCGCCGTCAGCAGTCCCAGAGGCTCATCTACGCAGCACTCCAAAATTCCTCCTTCTCAGCTGCTGCTAATGTCTTGTGTTGGGGAGGTCCTATGACCTTTCCTTCTCTGTTGAAGGACATAACGTCATTTTTTATCGTGACACTGGATTCTTCCACTAATTTGTTGCCATTCGGACTCGTACGTGAGAATCCCTTCAATTACGATCGCTTTCTTCTCGGGGCGGCGATTGTCGAAGTCACCCCCGTGTGCACTTTGGGCGACGGCTCACTCGCCCCATAAACAATGTCAGTCAGCTCAGGCAGCCGAGGTCCCGGCGACTTTTTCTTGGAGTCTCCTGATAGACATTTCCTCGATAGGCATTTTTACCAATTAAGAAATGCTCATCCCTCCCCCTGTAACCTTCTGGACCTGTTTCCTCTGATATGGGAAGCTATCGGAACCTTCTTCTTTTTTTCCTTCCTCACTTCGACCCATTTGGGAGCCTCTTATCTACATCCCTGGTATTTGTGTTCGTCACTGGAAAAAGCCGGCAGTCGGTTCCGTTGCACTCCATCCAGCATCCCCTCTACCAATCCATTCGCTTTCTCCTTTTGTTTCTATGGACAGCCCAGAAGACGAGACAATTCTGATTTAATTAGAAGCCTCTCATGCTGCTTTTCTTTATATACGATTTCAAGAGCATTCCATGGTAATTCATTTGTTTACATGTTTATTTAGTTGTTTAGCTCACTCTCGAATACTACGCTTTATTCTTCTGGGAACCATGGCAGACGAAGCACAAGTGTTGCTTTATTGAAGAAAAAATTAAAATGTTCCTACGCGAATATTTATGGATCTCGAATAAATCTCATTCGGACGAGTTTCATTCCGTCGAAACATTGCCCCATATAAATTTAATTCATCCATCTTTCTCTGGTATTCATAAGAAGCAAAGGAAACGTGGAAGCGGTCGGCATTTCTTCATTGATTTCAGTGCCGCTTGCAGGCCATTTGCCCCTCCAATTTTATCCGGCGCCTTTCCGAATTCCATTTCTAGTCCGGCTTGAATGGGCCTATTCTGGTAATCGCCCATAAAAACTGCTAAAAGAACCCAAATCTGAAGGAATGAATGACACATTCCGCAATAACTCACGAATTTGTATGCATGTGTTGTGGTGCTTAGAAAGGAATGTGTTTTTATGGCTACTAAAAAGAGTGGAGGTTGCCTGAAACATAGCGAATAGTAGTTTCCAAGCATTTCGGCTAAAGAGAGGGCCTTTCCTGAAAGGTTTAGTTTGAGGATTACCTATCACGATCGAAGTTGTCGCCAAAAGTTTACCGATGTGACACCTGGTGGGGAGCGATCGTTCCTATGTGGGATGGTTTCGAATTTTTGGCTAGGAATAATGAGCAAGAACAGAAAATCTGGGTTGGGTTTGAAAAAACGCACAGAAAAGAGCTATAATCTGAGTTTGATCTGCTTATGCTGTAAAGAGGGCTGGCGGAACAACTTGTCATTAGTCTTCCTTGTTCCTTGTCCTAGTAGCCTATGTACAAGCAAAGGAAGAGTTCAGGTTGTAACGAAGGGAAACATTCTTGTCTTTCTGTTGATCTATGGGCTAAATTCCGTTAAACCCCGTCCAGCCTTAGACTTAGTGGTCAAATAAAAAAACGGTCAGTCAGAGGAAATAGATTAGACTTCTGGCATGCTCATGGGGTAGCCAACATGCCAATTCTAGAGCTCAGCAAGCCGCATGACCTCGGACCTTAGTACTCTGCAGTTTTGAGAGGACCAAACCTTCAGGCATCGGGCTCGCTCAGCTCTTCTTTTTTTGTTATAATGTATGAGTTGGGAATTACAGTAAATGGTATGGTAAGTATTTGTAAATAACAGTTGCCATCCACTCGGGAGACTATATTTCATGGCGACAACCAGGAAGTGAAGTCTGGCAGTAGACAGAAAAACGTCGGTGAGCTTAGCGGCTGCCAGAATGGAGAACGGGCTTGTGTTTCCAGTTCGACTGAAATAACCACATGTTCTGGGTAGGATATAGGGTCCTTAGTTGACCGTGGAGCAGGCACAGGTGTACCTGGCTTCACAGGTAATGTCATTCACTCATTCAAGTGTCTAAGTAATTTCGAGAGGAACGGATGCGTGGCGTAAACTGACAGGTATCACCAACTCGTCCCCTACCGTAGTGCATATTGGTTGCTACACACTATTCTCTAGTTGTTATTGATAATTTCCTAATGAAAAACAAGGTGCACAAACATGGCTCTACAGAGGATGTACTCATCAACGACTAATCCAGTTGGTAAGTCTCCTGTGGGGCAAGGTTCCGTCAAGGGTGCCTTTCTTCTTTTGCCTTCTGCATTCCAATGGAATAGAAAGCATCTTCACTTCCCCGTTGATAGCAGTTTCCCAAATGAAATGAATTGTCACCTTGTTTGTAGGATCGTTTGAGCTTTTCACTCAGATCTTTCCATTTATGGAAGTTTTTGTAAATCTTGTCCCTTAAAAAACCTCGGAAGCACTTTTCAAGCTATTTCACTTGCCCTACTGGAGTTGCCATACTGGAGAATATTGATTGGACACTTCTTATTGAACATATAGATCTTTTCCGAGGAGTTGATGTAGCTGTTTCCTGCCTTTCCTTATAGCGGAAGGTACCGATTTCGGTGTTTCCTTTTCTTTTGCATACGAAAACAACGTAAACAACAAAGTAAACGACTATACTGAATAGATGCCTTAAGGCGTGATTGCTAAAGTGAGTTTCTGATCATTATTGTTTGCTGGTAAACAAAGTTCTCCTTTCTAGTAAACAGCAGCATCACATCTGCTGGGGTGACATTCTGGGCTGTCCTCAAATGTTGCATTCAAAGGCTAGATTTCAACGTTACCTCAGACCATAGAGGCTCTGCCTACTCACAGCTATTGACATCCTTTCCCAGTAAACCAGCCATTTACTAGTTTTGATGTAGAAAACTAGAAATAGATTCGTTTTTGAGCATGAATGCATACTGGGACCTGCAGTCAAGCAAACCAGCATTACCTGCAGCAGCAGGTCCTTCTATGAGAGAAACACTAGGCTGCCGCAATTCCGCTTTCGGGAAGGGGGTTGGAGCAATGCTGAGTGGGTTGGTACACACAAGTAGCTGAGGGTTAAGTCCCAAAGTTGTATTTATCTGACTATGAGTCCAGTTCTTGCGGAGGCAGTGGGATTGTACCAGACTTCCTGGGAGCATGAAAGTCCAAGGGAAGTTTCAAGGGTGAACCGGGTGCCCTTCCCCCTCCCTCCGAAGTCAAGGAGACACCTATGGCTCGGGACTTGCCCTTTGGAGCACCTAACCAGCCTGATCGCCTGGAATCTTTGCCCATCATGCTTCATTATTCTCACACCTCACAGAACGGTTCCCTCTGAAAACGACAGTCGATAAATATTAAAATAGAATATCCTTCTGATTTTTGAAATCTTTGAACCCTAGTGGCTGTCGCTGCGCCCATCAAAAAACTCCGAGCGTTTTGCGACAAAGGTCTTATAGCCGTTGAAGCCTAGAAATAGAATCGGCCTCGAATAGGCGACAAACGATGCTCTTGAGAGCAATCTGACGACCATTGACTAGCTCTTCGAAGCGATGCAATTTCTCATAATCTTGATAGTTTAAACATTTTTTATCCAACCTTCTACGGAAGCCGAAATGCTCATGTTGCCCAATGTTTCGAAGAGCTCTTGCGACGGATGTTCTGTAAGTAGTGAGGATGAATTCGACTTCGTTTTAGGAGCCTATATGGCACGCTCAGGGGTGGTTTACTAGGTGATTTACTCATGGGAAGATTCGGGTCAGAATGCCCCACCGCTCCTGTCGCACCTGATCTGGGTCTTAAGTGGAGAGTGGCGACTTCAGCTGATCATTTCAAGACCCCTCCTAGTTTAAAACTGGAGCACATGAAAATGAATCGCCGAGATCTGTGTACATGGTTGCCCATAGTTGACACGGTCACCAAAGTTGGCACCTCCTGACACTCATTTTCTCCGAAAGATAGTATGTTGTTTAGGGCTAGAAGCCTCCTATTACTGAAAGCTTCATTTACTCGATATTTTTGAAAATGCCCTCATTCAGCCTTTTTAAGAATCGGTCCTTCTTGCCAAATAAGATTGCTTTCGCAGAAAGAAAGCTATTCCGTCGGTTAAACAACTTCTGAGGATTGGAGTTTTTTGTTGTGGATTTTTTTGGAACCCGACACTGAAGGAAAGCGAACTTCGTGGGTGTACTTCTGGAAACCACGAAGTAAAATTGATATTTATTATTTTATTCTCGTCTACGAGTCGAGGTTTGACAAGTTGGTCTCTGGCCAGCACCATTAAGCCTAATTAAATGTTAATAGAATCATTTGCGGTATCAGGAAAACAACCTAGAAGATAATTAGAGGCTGAATAGTGCATAGGCCTGGAATGTATTCCAAGAAAACCCTATTCATCCCAGCCTGAGGCACGAATCTAATTTTCTTAAAGACATTTTTCTCCTGCAGAGTCCATAAGGAGGGACAAGAAAGTATTTTTCTGATTTTCATATCCTGAGAACTCCGTGCTGCCGTTGTCGAGAGATAACAGAATGGTGTGAGTTGATTAATGGGACCGCATCGCGACCGCTCGCGTCATTTCCACAAATCTTAGCAATTTTGGTGCCTCATTAGGGCTTGCGGGAAGCTACCTTTTCCCCACACAGAAATCTTTCCGGGACTCTCACCAGAAGCTCATCCTTTCTTATACAGCTGTTTATTATGACGTTTATCGTGCAATTAAAGTAGCTCTAGTGAGTTCGCTCTCAACTGAGCTTATTCCCAGATGTGGAATTGGATGGCAACAACAATCGTCATAGAAGTTATTCGGTAACTAGTGGTCCCCTGGGAAAATGTGAGGAGTAAACGGCTTGTCAAAACCACGAAAAATGCAGGGCAATAGTGGTGGCCATCTCAAGAGGGTGCGATAGTCAATTAGTGATCCAAAACAGATCGGAGAAATTGATTTTCGACATTAAAATACATGTTTTCTTGTAGACCCCAGATTCTCGCAGCTTTATAATTTCTGAATTCTTAACACGCTCAGAAGTACTAGTCTATTTAAAGTTCTTGAGCGTAGAGCCGAAGAAACTCCCCTCTACGCCTACTGTGAAAATGAAGCGAGCGATTGCGAAGCGGCTCGACGCATGAGACGTCATTACGCTATGCGGCGACCATAGTCGCGATGCAGTTTAAGTAATGAGAAAATTCGAAAAAACAACTCTTTGTCCCTTACCCCAATCTCTAGACTACTTAACAAAAAAGGAGGGTCTCAAATGGAATCAAACTGATGTTCCAGACTAGGAACCAATCGACTTTCTGAGAGTTCGTTCCGAATCTATGCAGTATTTATTAGCCAGATTGTTTTCCAAATGCCGTGGATGATTACATTAAAATTTAATCACTGGAAATGGTGTTGACCAAGAACCAATTCGTAAATTTTTTTCCCGCATGGTCCCGTAAACAGCGCCTGATAATGACATTTTGTTAAAGTTTCTATCCAAGGGAAATTTTAGCTGTTCATGATAGCAAGCCACTGAAAAGTCCTACTAGAAGATACGTAGAACGAAGTTTTTACTGGGAAAAATGTTTTAAAGTAAAAAAGGGACAGTAGGAGGATTCGTTGGAGTCCGTGAAGAAGTTAGGAAATCCGATTAAATTCAGTTTCAGTTCGAGAGAGCTATTTTGATCATCAGAGTTCTTCTTGATTGAAGTTTTCTCATAAATTTTTTAAAATCCATATATAGTTGATGAAAGCAGATACTAGCAAATCCTGTGGGTATTAATCTCCAACTTCTCTCTTGTTTCAACCTCGGCATTTCAGTTTATCGTTGTTGTTACGATTCTTCTGCCTGTGGATCTGGTAGGTATGTACGCAAAATGATCACGAGTTCGATCCCATCCGAGGCAAAAACGGTGCCTTGCACAAATGGTGCCGGTACCAGCGTCAAGTTCAAGTTGACAGGCCAGCTGATGGAGAAACTCTGTCACAAATATCATGGACAAAGTTTCCGAAGGAGTCAGTCTCACTGCTGAGAGCACCATGACTTCTGTGATGGTCTTACGGGACACTGTCACCTGTCGGTTCGAAAGCGGCCTACACAGGATGCAGCAAAGGTGCAGCAGGTCCTAAAACCCACTCCCAATCAGTATTTGCTAGAGAGGATGTACAGGGGCTTTACAGAGATTCATGGAGCCCCTGTTAAATATGTATTTAGCTAATACATGCATATAGCTGACACACGTTCCTGTGTGAGACTGGAATCTCGTCCAAAAATTCCTTTCGCGGTCATAATCTCATCCGATCTGAAGTGCAAACTATTTATATCGCACCAACGCTTCCGCCCTGCAACCCAATGAAGGTACATTGAATTGCCCCAAACCGTGCCTTGGATCAAATAAGTTGTCTGCCTTTTTTCGTAACTTCCCTGGAATACGAGCATTTTTTAAATAGTCTTGGAAATCCGCGAAATTTGGTGAAATGCGCTTAGAATAAATGGCTTAGATTAAATCCATGGATCTATTTCTCTTCAAATTCATGGATAGGCCTTCGTGAACGCCTCTGTACAATGTTTATATTATGGCCAGAATGCTAAAATTGTGTGTGTCCGGAAGTGATGAAGGGGCGCGCTATAGCTCATTCCGGATCGGTATCCGCCCAGACGCATCCAACTGAACCCTCCACTCCTGGGGTCGCTTGACTGGAATCAGACATGCCTGGGAGGGTAGGAGCACCGATTTGACTATTCAGTAGGCGCTGCTAAGTGGGAGTCGAACGGGGATGGTGAATTCCAGACGCGGGACTCAAAAGTATGATTTTCCCTTTCTCTTCCCCTTTCACCTCTTCAAGCGTAACCAGTAACCAGCACGGGGAAACTTTGAATCGATCTATCATTCTGCTAGGTCCACTCTACAAATAAAGCCAGATAGACGCAGAAAGCAATTATTACAAGGAAGTGGTCGAATGACGTATTGGGACATTCATCCTTTGGGACATTCTCTTATGGTGTTTAGCAGAGATCGAAAAGCCAGACAGATTTTAATTAATTGTTTTCGATGTTTTACTTGTTTTTATTTTCTGGTCAGACTGTGACGAGATCCAGAGCGAAGAGTAATTCCGATAGTGACTAGTTAATCTGTTGGCTATCTGCTGATCTGATAAACCCAATCTTCTTGAAACGATGCGAGATGCCATCGGAGCACTGCATCCCCTTCTCGCTAACTAAGTACAAAGGCTGTGTCGGGTTCATATCCGGTACAATCACAGTGCCTACTACTGCAGGCTCGCTCTGACTCAATCAAATTTGTTTAGCTTTTTCTGTGGGTGCATAGTGCGTACACTTACTTCTATATGATGTCATCGACCTCCCCCCCCCCCCTCGCCCATTAGAATTGAGGATTTCCAACCACTTCTCAAAACTTTCCGTTACATCCCTAGCGAAGCACTGCACTCCTCGAGGGCCCACTCACCAAAGGATCTATCCGGTAGATGGTGGATAGGTGACCGAAAGCTATAGGGAAGCAGGTGATTCCTACGGAAGGAAGACGGAGTTCAGTGCATGGAGAAAGGGGCGGAATTTCCCGTTACTAGTGTAACTCCTTGAAGCTTTGGAATTCCTATGCCTTTCAATTTTCAGACTGAGTAGATTGCTGCATTGGTAAGAAGATGATCAGTCTGAATCCTTGAAATATGTTATAGAATATGTCCATACTTAAGTTTTTCAAGTCCCATACTGATGCTATTTTTGGGAATCTGACCTACTTGACTTCCTTGGTAGCCATCTGATGCTGTGGCTACAGGAAATGTATTGCTTTTGTGTACTTCACTGGATTGACCTCGACAACTATTGGCAACAAAAGTTGATGAACAGTCCCACTAGGGCATCTACGTTACGAACCATCCTTATATGCACGCTCAAGATTATGAACCCATACCTTGGCAGTGCCATTATGTTTTTTGTTCGAGCCCGTTTTTCCTCCGTGAATTGTTTCCTGAGGACAGCTAAACGCAGCAACTACGAAGGCATGCGTTATTTCCAGAATCGGACCTTACCTTTTCTCATTTCATCCACCTTTATAGGCTTTGTTGGACCGGTCCAACCTTTTCAAAATCATGTACAGTTCATAGGACACCATACTTTATTAGTGGTAATGCGTTCGCAAATCATAATCGGGTTGATTAGCGTGGCGCACTCCAACGGTGTCCATGAACAAAAAGCTGCCGACTTCTTCCATATGGGTTTTTTTTCACCTCAAAATGACTTTTTGTCGGGGCAAATTCGTGATTTTGACTTTTGATTTATTCTATTTCTTGGATTTTCTCGTTTTTAAGGTTCGGGGGTAAGTATTGCTCCCTCCCACTTCCATATCCGCCCGTCATATCGACCAGCATGGTTTTCCGTGCGATTCATCTATCTGATTTTCTACTTTCCAAGTATTTAGGATGGGCATCTAGACAGCAAGGGGACTTACTTGTCATACTTTGGCTCCATTTGTGGTATAAAACTTTTGATTTTTCATTTTGATTGCGGAGTGCATCTGCTCTGAGGATCGCTCAGTATAAGGAGTTTCGAAGAGTAATTTAAGAAGTTCCGGCCTTAACTACATTTTCAAGCCCCCTTTGCTCCCTCTTATATCCCCTGTCCCGCTTGTAACGTTCTTGAGTATCTAGTAGTGTTTGGGTATCCAATAGAGTTTGGGAAAAGAGGTGCTACTTATAACTGATCTGTGTGAATGAGACGAGAATTCTTCATCATCTAGCTCAGTGAGAACGCCACATCCGGGGCCTTCCAAGAGCTCAAGAGGGAAACCCTTCATTACACGCAGTAGTTTCTGGGCCTATAGTTCACCTGTCAACCTCTGGTCATCGATTAGCGCCAGTAACGCCTCCATTCGTCCGTGTCGACACGAGGCGTAGTTTTCTCTTACTCACTTAAACTCATCAGTACCTTTTTCGATTCCCTCTTTATCATATATAAGGAGCCTAACACTCGGAAACTGGAAACTAAGGACTTGCAAAGTTGGATTAGTTGCTGCTGCAGCTTCAAATCCATGCCAGCATATTCCTGATTAATCCTGGTCATCGAAAGTGGTTAAGTGGGTGGGAGCAACTAGTAAACAATGACGACTAAACAGCTAGTATGACAGCAGTTTGTTGATGATGTTTTATTAATAGCTTGTGATTTTACCAGTTGTTAAACAAAAGTTGCCAATGAGAAGAGTAAGAAAGCGTGCATCAAAGTTATAGCCACTTGAGCATCGACCTAGCCTATTTTTCAGAGAGAATGCATAAAATATACAAGTAGATACAATAATCTTCAAGTGCTACGTTAATATTTCATGTTTTTCTATAATTTATATAATTTGTATGAAAAAGAATAACCTTCCTGACGTCAATTACATGTCCGAGTCAGCTGTTTTTCGAATGTTCGCTGAAAACCAAGCAAAAAAGCTGGCAAGAATTCGTTGGAGCAGCAAAACGCGAAGTCGTTAAGCTGTGAAATTATTGAAAAGCTCCTCCGCTGCCTTCGTAGAACAGCCAAGGGCATCAGCTATTGCTATGTAAGCTCAGGGAAAGAAGGGCTAGTAGTCTCCAAGTAGAGAGACTTCGTTAGCATATCTACCTCTTCCAGGTTGTCTAGACATTCTATCTACTATTTTAAGCTCCTACGGAGAATTTCGCCGAGCAGAATCCGTAATTGTCATTGTTTTTCGTCCTTGTTGTTCGTTTCCCTTCTGAGCTCTACACAGCTACGGTCGTTACGGTGAGGAATCACTATAATCACAGAAATGCAGATCATGGGTGACAAACCACGTAGGCTTTATATTCTTACAATCACTCTGAGGTAGGATAATTGGCACCAGACTCACAAAACCCTTCTCAAATTGTTAATGGGAGTCAAACGTGGGCGCATTCCAGAAACGGTATTAATTAAAGGCACGGTTCACGATAAAAAAGGTTACGGAGTTCTTACCTCATCAGTACTCAGCGGCCCCCATGGGTGGTAGAAGGTACCCTCTCGCTCCCACAAACTCGGCGCTTAGGGCATAGTGGAATCCCCGTTGCTGCCGTAGTTCGCTTTCCCGCCCCTCGATCGGTGTCACGTTAGACGAGTGTCGAGACAATACGGATTGCTATTATTTGTTCTAGGACCCACACACAATCAGCTAATCGCCGAGTGATGAAGCGATGTTTTTCTCCCATTCTTCTTCCCTCTGTTTTTCTTTTTGCTGCTATTTTATTTCCTACCCCTAGAGGCTTAAAAAGGTGAGCTACTTTTGCTGTTACTAGGGTTTTTTGTCTATTTATGCTTATAAGTGAATGAATTATTGCCTACCATAGTCTGTGATGCGCACCAGGACCCACAAGCACGCAGTGAGACACATTGTATAGCTCGTCCGAACGCCCTACTCTTCTTCATTTTTCTGGTCTTATTCTCGTTCAGCCCCCTTTTTAACGGTTTTTCGAAGCCTTTTCTCACTTTGGAAACACCGATTCACGCAGTTTCTTCACATTCATCGCACTAATTCCGATCTTGTCATTCATTTTTCATCAGAATCTGGATTACCCGAAATTATCGTGAACTGTGCCTTTAAAGCCAAGAAACTTGGTATTTTGTCCTTCGATCATGTGATCAGTTCTATGATTGATTTTGACAGAGTGACTCAAATCTCCCGCCATCTTGAATCCCAATGCTAGTTGCCAAAATTTTTAGAATGAATCGAAGGTGAAAAAAAACCGAGCTTCAATTCTCTCCTCTCATCATCATGCGAGTTTCCATTGATTCCAGGGAAAACCAATGAGTAACTACCCTCGGAAAGTTTTCTAATCCTTGCCATGTTATTCTCTATCTCTCGTATTCTTCAGACTATAAAGACGAATGAAGAGTACTAGTTACTTGTTGGTTCCTCATGGGCTTTTCACCATACCTCCCAGACCTCATTTTCTTCATTGGGTTGACCTCAAAATGTGATTCACAGCTCAACCATATCAGCAGTAAATCAAATGGATATCGTGAACACCTCGAAACCACAATTTACTGCTTTACATAATAGTAACAGCTCACGTCAGTAGGCGTCAGACAACGCGATAATTGCTTCCTTTAGCAATGTCAACGTTCCACTGAATACTTCAACACATCCGTCTGCTCCGTTCCTAAAAAAGCCGTTATCAAATTCTGAACTTCCCAATCTTCATATGGGACGTGGATCTGGCTCTGAGGATCATAAAAACCGATCGTGATCAGTTTTAGTAGGCATACCTGAAGTAAACCACCTTCTTTACCAGTTTCAACTTAAGAGTTAGTATTTAGTTCCTTTACAAGTGGAATTTTCCTGCCTTCACCTTTATTTGATAGGTACTGCATAACTTCTATTAACTAGTAGAAAGTGAGGTGTGATTGGATAACGGGTAAGTTAGAGATGCCAGGTGGCCAATTATTCAGTCAGACTTTTAGTTATTTGGTTGGCTTAGTTATTTAGTTACAGTGAGTCATCTTGTAGTTGTTATAGCCAAGTTATATAGTCTCGAGGGCATTGGTTGTGTCATAAAGCGAAGGGTTTTTTTTTTGAAGTCACACTACTCACTGAGGTAATTCGATTTCCCCATCTCATAGACGGCAAGGGCGGATCTGAAAAAAATGACTTCATAACCATCTCAAAGATACATCGTCCTCGACTCGGTTCAAGTTTACGCCCACAAAAAAAACAGAGAAAATCTTGGCATTCTTTCTTCGCTCCTTTTCATTCTTCCTCTACTAATAGTTTGTTCTTACAGTTCACTTGAAAGTTACAGCGTCCACGGGGAAGTGGAGAAGTGTCGGGTTGTCACTGACTCACCCTGTAGTTACTATGGCTAGGTTCTGTTGCCTAAAGGGCATCGTGTGTGCCGTGGCGGAGAAGCTTTTTTTCAGAGTTACTCCCTACTTACTGAGCTAATTCGATATTTTCCACCTCATAGATAGCTAGGAGAGGACCTGAAAGAAATGCAACTTCATAAGCATCTCAGGGACACGCCTTTCTCGATTCATCCCAAATTGAGAGTTATCGAACCGTTCTTGGCAGCTTCTTTCGCCTTCGAGGCTAGCCTACCTTTACCGTTTTTCCCCCTCGCAATCAAAACAAAAGAAAAATCAGGAAGTCAGCATACCTCCTCGACTCCCTTTCATTCTTCAACTACCATTTGATCTTTCTACCGCTTATTTGGAAGCTGTAGAGCCTAGGGAGAAGGGAGGAGGCGTATCAGAGTGTTGTTCCCAACGGGTTCTGCCACTCTCAGAATAAATTTTTGGGAAGCGATAATCAGCTTTGAACAAAACGAAACAAATTGAATCAACCTCTCTACTTTCTTTTTTTGGATGCCTATTGATTGGGTACAAGCTATGAAGGGGTAAACGAGGAAAAATTAATAAACTTCCATTGGAAAAATATACATTACTAGCGATAACCAGCTAGGGGAGAAAGAGTGCCTGGGACATAGTCACATCAGTTATGCGGCAAGTACTTCCTACTGCACTTTAGCAAACGTCTAGCTCGGTAGGTTCCAGGTTTCACTCCTTCTGTGAGGGGCATATTCTTGCCTTCTTCATCAGGTCTGCTCCTCAATTGTTTTCAAGTTCTTCTTGGATTTTTTTTTGTAAAAAAAGATAAAGCTACCTGAAAAAGTTTTTGGCAAATTCTAGTAGGCTGTTATGAAGTATTATAATTAGCTAGCCGCTGCTCTCTGCTTTTTTTCCATTTAACTCGGTGTTTTTGCTCTGAACTTTCTTCTTCCAGGATTGTTCTGAGAAACTGATGTCGCTTCCCGGAATTTTCTTTTCTTGACTGATTTTCTACGATTTTCTAACGACTTCCCATAACTATTCGTCTTCGTCTTCCCTTTCTCAATTACTGTACTCTGAAAGGAAGCCCTTCAAAGACAAATTGGCTTGTTATATATGTTTTTTACTGCATTATTTCGTGCAGCTTCTTCATCTAGAGCTTCTACTATGTCTCGTTAATCACAGCGTCTCGTAAGGGCCATCAACTATCGTCCGTCTGAACGTTGTCCCGCTTGCCTGAAAATTACCTCTATTCCAGGAGGCAGCGGCTAAATAGAGCAGCAGCATGTCGACAGCTTCCGTAGCACGTCTCGACCCATCCCGATTTCGATGTCTCTGCGGACTCTGCCATGTCGTGGTGAGACTCGAATTTCATCAAAACTCTACCTGTTTACTTGTTTATACTCCTGCAATCAAGAGGTAAACAGAGTCAACTAGCAAAATTGTCCACTTCAGTAAATGTCATATAATACGTGAGCAGTGGGGCTCACTAATCCGGCGGCTAGGTAAACAGGAAGCCAGGACAATTTTTAGCCCGAGCACTGACATTGCAGGTAGAGGTTCGAATAAGCAATTCACCCCAAGGGGATGGGGCTGCGAGACCTTCTTGAGGTTGTTGAGTGAGAAGTCTTTTTTGAGGTCACGGCATGTGCCTGTTCTCATCCTTAAAAAGGACTTCTTACCCCATGTCATGAATAATCGGTCTCTACTGGATCCTTCATTTCATTTTACACAATGTCTCTGCTTAAAAAAAGAGAAGGTTCTGAGATGTTGGCTCACTTTCCCTTCGTGACTTGTCAATAAGCAACCATTTTTCATCAAAAACCTTACTTTTTATGTTTCAGACTGGGACTCAGGTGTGTCTGATATGGTATGTGGTGTGCTCAGTTTTCTCGTTGCTGTTCGGCATGCGATCCACTCTCACGTGGCTTATCGTACCGATCTGTGTGGTCGTTCTTGGCGTTTATGCGATCATCAGTAAACGGCACAAATACCTCTATCCATTCCTCATCATTACGGTAAGCGTTTGATGGCGAACATTTTATAATCTCAGTCTCATAAGTGATACTGTAATGCTCTGAAGTGAATTCCGAAATTCAGGAAAGTTTTCAAGCCTGCTGGTTCCGTACCTCACTATATCTACTCCTTAAATAAGTTAAAGGCACACTTCGCTATGGAAATAATTTCTAGATCTCTTCCCAGAAGTAGACGGCGACCTCCAAGGATAGCACAAGGGACGCTGTCCGATCAAAAAAAACGGCCTATGAACGACCCCAAAAAAGCTTAGCCGAAGTACGCACTAAAAGACGGACGAGTTCTCACGGCGTTGTGAAGGCTGTAGAGGTTGCATCATTCGCACCGGTACGCACACGCCGCGCGCAGGGGAATCTACTGTAGCGAGCTGTACGTAATAGCCACCCAAATGGACAGCTCGTCCAAATACCCCTTCCATGCAACTTTTGTCGTCACATTCTCGTCCAACCAATAATTTACTACTTTTCCTAAGCCATATATTATAATTCTTCAAATAAGCCGATATTCGCTCATTCTTCACCTATTTTGCACTATTTTGGACTATCACCTCCATTACTCGTCTTGAAGTGGATACTCCGAAATTATGGTGAGCTACGCTTTTGGGAAAAGCCGGAAGGCTTCTGGCTGCGCTTTCACATATTTCCATAAATCCGTCGGACTCTAATATATGTAAGTTGCATCCAATGCACGGCCACAGTTCTAAACACAGTGGTTCGAAAGTTTTATCCGAGTCTGTTTTCCCCTTTTCATAAATATCCGTAACTTTACAAAAGAAAAGTTCTAAATAAGCTGTTGAGGTATTTCTCTATTGCTCATCGGAATGGTTGGCTTGAAGTTAATGATATGGAATTACTTTAACTATTAATTATTGTGGAAGAAACGAGGTAGAATTAAAATCGAACAAATTTGTTTGATATGACAGCAGGAGCTTGCAAGCAACGACAACTGATAATTGACTAGGATTCTCTTGTAATTTTCAATGAAAAAGGAAGGAAGTCTTCCTTGACATTCAAAGGCTTCAGATCAGGTCTAAAATACGTCCAGTTCGAGCAGACTACTTTCAGATAGTCCAACAATTGGTGTGCATGATGATGGCGACCATAATCCTACTGTTTTCATTCGTCTCCTTTGACACAATGCGTCAGATTATCGGTAAGCCTGATACACCTACTTTACCACCTCTGAATTCCCAGAGTTTCAGGTCACTCCCTAGACTTTGATGCTCCACCATCCACAACCATGGCGTTGGCGATAATTGGTGGGACAGTGGCCGTCTGTGTCGTTCTTTCGTTTGTCCACATATGGCAGGCTGTGATCATATATAGGTAATTCCGATTTGAATTCATGTCACAATCGAACCTTACTCGTAAACAACAACAAAACAAGCCAACATGTAAACACATTGGGTGAACAAAAGTATGACTGAACCCAGGGGATCAGCGTATGCTTTGAATTTAGCGACGGTACGATGAGTTTCCAATTTTCCGTTATTCCGAGGGTTCTTGCTGCTCTTCTGTTTACCGTAGTTCATTGTTCAAATCGTACCTTCTAGAGCAGCATTGTCCTTCACTGATTCCACTTGAGTACGTTCAATAGCCTCGGAATATAGCACAGGATCGTTGGCAAGTGAGGATCGAGTAATATCCCTCAACAAATCACTATGTTGAGCCGGGTATTTATGAATGTTACACTTGGGGATTGCATGAAATCCTTTATGATTCGCAAAACTCGTGACACTCGAAGACCTGCTGCTGGATATACGAAACCAAAAGCTCGCTCCGTTAGGGGCTGGCATCCATCATCAAAGAATTTGGTGATGCCTACAAAACTACTTACATTGTGCCCAAATCGTCAAAACGCTCTATTAGACATGCTCTCCGAAAAAAAAGTATGGATTGCTTGAAAATGAGAACGTGATTATACAATTCCCCACCCCCCCCCCCCCCATCTCTACACAGTCCTCATTCCCGATGAAGGAATAAACCAATAAACCAGCTGAGAGTCTGATGTCGGGGAATATAGAGATTTTATGGTGGTTTTAGGGCGAACCACTGGTTACAGTTTATTACTTTTTCTTTACCCATCATCATCAATATAGTGTCATTCTCAGTACGTAGATGCATAGATGCATTTACTGGGAGACGGTTGTACCCTGCTTTTTCTGATTTATTCATCACGTGCAGGCCCTTTTCAGTAATTTATCGGCTCTCTCATGCGGTTGGAATGCCTTCTTAACGGGTACATGCAGGACCAGCACCAGAGAGAAGAAACAGGAGCTAACTTTTTCCTCGAAGATCAAAGTGGAGGCAGGGCTTTGCCTGATGAAGAATCACCTCCACTTGCGAACACAACCTTTCTCTTCAAACGGAGGCGGTGCGATGCCCACTTTCTTGCCTACGGCTTGGGGATCGTATCTCGCCCAGGACCACCAAGTCTTCTGTCCTACCGCGGTCACTCCAAAATTGGATTGAACGTCAAAAAATCTTAATTTTTCGACTTCACCCCTCTTGAATTCGCGTTTTGTCGTTTTTTCACGTTATCCTAAAGGATTTTTCCCCATTTGAAGTCATTCTGGGTTACCTGGGGTGAGGTTCTCGTGAAAGCTGTACTACATAGTGGGCGTGCTCTATGGGGACCAGCTCTGTTCCTGGAATATCATAATGTGAATCACTATGTACTACGAACTAAACGAAGTGGGTTACATCAAGGGATTCCCTAAGGAATTCATGTGGCGTTTAGATGACGGGGGCGAAGGGCGTCGAGACTTTGTCCATCAACATATCCGAAAAATCACAAGTCAAAGTGACCTCCGCTGCTCAAAATATCACAACTTCATTCCCAAATGATTTTATGGGGCCAGAGAGCATTCAGGATGTGTTGAATCATAAAAAATGACTTTTCACTTGTTACTTGCTACCACTTGACTAGTCCGATCACGAGTTCGAATCTCGCCTGAGGCTGAAGTTCTGTCCATAGCTCTCCAAACTTGTGAGACTTTTTTTTCACATATTGCTGCAATATAAGATGCCTAATAAAAAGCTGAAAAGAATTTAGCCGATCGAATGGTTTCAGATCATCACCAGAATGAATAAAAAAGACTGTGAAAGGCAAAATACTGCCCACAGGTTGTTTTAGGGAGTATAGGAATGTCATAGAGTTAATTTCTTTTGGAGGCATGGTTCACAATGAAAGTGGTTTCCGAGATTTCCCACTAGACTGAATCTGTGGCCCGAAGAATAGTACATGGGCCGCTGTCTGGCTCGAAATGGGCCCAGAAACGGCGTTAAAAGGACTCCAAAACCGGTTTCGCAGATACAGACACTTAGAGTGACCGTATTACGCCCGCTTTGGGGTATGTGTACGAACGTGCGTCCGAGGATGCGCGCGGCAAGTTGCGCGGCGAAGTTCGTAATGATTTGAACGACTTTGGCGCCTATCATTGGGGCCCAAATTCGAAGTAGAGTAGATCCGGAGGATCATCTGACTCTACTAAACTACTCTACTTTGAGTTTGTGCCCTGAAAATTGGCGTTAGAGTCGTACACATAATCACGAACTTCGCCGCGCAAGTTGCCGCGCGCATCCTCGGACGCACGTTCGTACCGTCCCCCCCCCCCGCTTTGTTATTATGACACAATTCACAGAACGAGAGGAATAGTACGCTCAAGTGAAAGATACCCAGACGGCCATCTCGTACAACCCCTTTTCTGCTTTTTTGAAGTCTTGTTTTTTTTTTTTTGAAATTCAACTATTTCCGTACTCTCTTCTCCACTCTTGCACTATTCTGTACCACGGCTTCCATCTATTCACTTGAAATAGATACCTCGAAATTGTTGTGAACTGCACGTTGTTGTTTGTTGTTTTGTTGTTGTTTGTTTGTTTGAACTGAGAAAATAAGCAGAAGTAATCAAACTTTCATCGAAAACCGAAGAGAACCAGTGACCCTTGATTGCGGTATAATCCAGGAGGGCAAAGTGGTCCGGAACGATTAGCAAAAGGCTCGAAGAAAACTTGACGGGAGAATCAGAATTTCATTTTTATTCAGGTGCCTGGAATACTACGAAGCCGAATACAGCAGTTTGGACGATCTATTCTCACGTGGTGATCCTACACTGTTGGAATCACGGTTTGAAGGTACTGACAGCTGCCATTCGAGACCTATCGACAGCCAGTACCACTGACGGTTGCCATTGAGTACTTCAAAAATTTTCCGTATGCAATAATACTGTAATTTTTACAAAAGGGTAATATATGTTTATCTCGTCAATCCACGGGTTCATTGTGCCACTGCCTCTTAGATTTTTGTTCAGACATTCGAAATTGCAGATGTTATTATTATTATTTGTAGAGGTGATTTTGTTCAGCAATAAATTTGCTAGTCGGTTGTACGTTGTACAGGCAATTTGCAATTTCACAAAAGTTATGTAAAAGCTGAAACAAGACAGAGGGATCCAAATCATGAAGTTCAGTTTTGCATGGAAGAGATAATGGCTTCGTGTTTCACAACACAAAAATGCTCACTTACGAAGTGGTACTCTATGATATGAAGTCGATCTGTCTGAACTGGACTCACTAGGCTACGTATTAACTAAGTCTACTTTTCGCCATGAGGCCACCTGGCTGAGCTGGAAACTGCCATTTAAAGGCACAATTTGCGGTAATTTTGAGGTACCCATCTTAAGTGAAAAGAGCACGTATTGGTTGGGAATAGAGCATCGGTGGTGAAGTAAGCGAGAAAAACCGCCGGTTCTATGAAAAATAAGGCTCTTCGAAAGTAATGGAAGTAAAGGTTGTACGAGGTTAGTATGACGCAAATGACATGAAAGAGCTTCTCGGACGAGGCTTCAGTTGTTGTACATGTGTGAAGAGCAAAGGCTAAGCGCATTGGGCCAAAACTGTCCAGATTTGCCCTTCACTGTCGATATAGGTCACAACGGGTCGTTTGAACTTCCTACATGAGTTTTCATGAGTTACAACTTAGAGTTAGAACTTACATGAGTTTTTTTTGTGACCGGTGCAGCCTTTGCAGTGCCGTTGGATCGTCCCTGAATACACAGGGACAATCTTTGAGCCTTTATAATGCCCTATCTGGGCCGTTTTCCGACCTGATAGCGCCTCATATGGTATACGAGGGGGCCACAGACTTATCCTAGTGGGATATCGTATATGCCTCTTTTATCGCGAACTTTGACTTTAAATTAAATTCTCATTATACGTACTACAATAATTACTTATTTGGAATAAACATCTTAGAGACCATGCAGGCTCATCAATGTAGGGTCTATGCTCAGTGAGTTGCCGACTTTGCAGCCAAATTCCCACGGTCCCGAGACCGCACGCGGATGTCATTTCGCGCCAAATAATGCGAGCAACAAACATGGGGCTGTCGACACCGTGCTCGTGGCTGAATTCGGTTGAGGATCTTCTCTTGATCAATCTCACTTGAGCCCCTCTTTGGCTCAAGAATAGGCGAAGTGTTGATAAATTTTTTTCCAAGCCTTTTTCAAAAGCTCTGAAGTTCTCTAAACTACTTTGCTGTTTGAAGCAAATCTGAAAATTTCAAAGAAGCATCACATAAATTCAATGGGTTCAAGCTGAACAGATGTCTAAACGTGCTTAAGATAAAATGTCGCAATTTGAAGGTCGTAATAAAAATTCAGTGAAGCTCTTTCTATCTGTAGCACTTGGCTTACAGTTTTTGTGGCCTTTGTTAAGCTCCTACAATGGAATATTCAAGAAGATGAACGTTTACATAGATCAAACCGGAGGTGACGATGTACCATCCTATAGTCGGAGTTCATTCATGGAATATGATCCAGATCGGTGACACATTTCAGAAACAGCATTTGGAGAGACTTTCAATTCAACATTTTTCACAATGACATGCCTCATTACTGCGGTCTTTTTTTAAACCAACATTTTATCATGATGATCTGATGAAAAACCCATAAATTCAGCGATTTCAGCAAACGTTAGTGCTATAAAGAGATAAACGCTCTAAATAGACTGGCCTGATAAGGTTGCCGTCAGCGAAACGAGGTGCTGATCACAGACATGCCGGTCTATTCATAGCTAATCTGTTTAAACTTTATTATTTACTGGATCATTTTCTTTTATTACGTCGACATTTCTTGAATTGCACTCGAACTCGAAACTGTTCTTGATCTTTGTGGTTTCATTCGAATCATGGAGGAAAATCCGAGCTCCTCTACAGGAAGCATTTACAGTTTTTTGAAAAGCCTCGAAAAGATATAAAACCCAAACCCATTTCTCATCCGTTCCACAGCAAAGTTCAGCCCCGTTAGATTCCGTTCCGCCGTTCCAGAGGCATTTGAGAATCGACCTCTTCGTTTGACTACTCAGTTACTTATCGATTTCGTTTTGATTACCTCTTTCATGATCTCAATACAGAAACAAACTCTGAAGAAAAACCATACAGTTATGTCCTTGCCCCTCTCACCGTCCAGTGACCGAACTTGGGCTGGAACCTGTTCAGGCCAACCAAACCGATCATCATAATAGAAAGAGTTGACTGGGACTCTTTTCATTTGAATACATCTGACTAACATGGCTCGTTTTTTCAACATCTCGAGAACAATTGAAAAGAAGAGAAAGCATTCGGAAGTAACTCCTGCCCGCTATGAGGACTTAAAGGGTGATTCATCACCACTCATTTATGTATAAGATCCATACCCGGAATGCCCAATACCAAGAACTCAATTTCCTAAACTCGAATCTATGATGCCTCAAAATCATCCTTACACCAGGCAATTCATTCCAGCTTTGTACCATATGATTCACATTGACTGTCGAAGGAATATGCTTGAAGGTCCTACCACCTATCGAATTCTTCCAAAGAATTTACTAGCGTGCCACTTTTCCAAAAGAACGATTATAAGTGGCCAGATTATAACTAGCCTTTTATATCTTCAATCGCATATTGTCTTGAATCTATTCGATTTCGAAGAGACTAGAGATTTCGGAATGCACGGCGCATCCGCTTAGTAGTCGTTATATTTATGCATTTTTTAAGAGTTTTTTTGACTACTTATATCTTTAGGACCTCCAGAGATGCCTTACAATTATCAATATGATATGGCTACGAGTAAAGGAAAAGTTATTTTTAAATTGTTGTTCCGATGGAGAGGTTCTGTGTGGAGAGCGGTCTACATAGAATACCTCATTTGGCTCACAGCTTATGCGATTGTTTCATGTATCTATCGCTTTGCACTCAACGAAGATCAACAGGGGTGAGCTAATTTAATTTGACTTCGAAATTTAGCTCTTTGAGGTCGAGGAGCTAGCCAAAAGAAAGAAAACGGGCGTCGCAAATTGTTACAAAATTTGCTTGAGTCGTTTCGACAAGTCCTACTTACAGCCCTAGTACTTACAGTATTTACAGTAAAATATTGATGTACTCATTTCACTACAACCTTACACGTTGTCCGGGGCGATCGGGGAGCTGGGGTAGGGACGTTTCAGCGGTTCGAACCGGGTTTCATCTGGAAATAATAAAAAATAATTTATGGTACACAAAAATTATGCCCAAAATCGATATAAATGGGCAATTTGAGCGGGCACGGGAAAGGGCCCCAGTATATAGCGGATCCGTCAGCTTCAACAAGCTGGGCGCCAAAGAGTAATCAGCCAAGGTCTCAAAGAGCTTCACTAGTTTCAGCAACAGGTACCATAGGTAACTTCCATGTCTTGTGGTTTCTAGATGACAGTAAGGGTGTGGCGCAGACATATGGTGGGTCCATCGATAAATTGATAAGCTACTCTAGAGTTCGTTCCGTTTAATTTTCTGTTAAGACTGGATTTTATGAGTAGTATCTACCACTTCCTTTCCTAAGAAATGGAATAAAGGAGCCTCTTTTTATGAGAGTATTAGTAGTGCATCAAGTGTTTAGTCACACGGGCTCACACTTCCTACAGTGGATTGAGCGTATGGCATGAAACCTCTCCAAATTTCTCTCAACTTCAGGAAATTCGAGAATTTCGCCGCTTTCTGCGACAAACGGCTCAGCTACATTCCGATGAACTTCATGCTCGGTTTTTTCGTGACAATCGTCGTGAATCGTTGGGTAACACAATTCGCCAACCTTGGAATGATCGACAAGTATGTAACAGTTTCGGTTCCCAGTTAATTCTGCAGTTAGCACTAGGTGAAACCGATTGATGCTCCACCAGACACAGAGAACTGCTTAAATGACTATGAAACCGACCGACAAGATGTATACTTAAAAGAACAAAGTGATTAGAAGATTCGAACAGAGTCCGAGACAACTGACAAACAGTCGCCTCCTTGGCGGATTGGAACTTCGGTCACCTCGCAGCAAACAAATGGTTTTTGTTAACACCAGCAAAATTGAATACTATGAAATTCGGATAACTAAAAGCAGCGTTGTTTCTCTCAACTCTCCCGAAGAAGGAAAGCTGGCTCAAAGCAGAAGGGAATGCGTTGAAATGAAAATTGACTACAGTCTTCATTGACTTTGATCTCAACTAATACCAGTTTTCCAGCATCGCTCTATTCACCTCAGAACTCATCAAAGGCAGCGACGATCGTGGCAAAAATATCCGACGGAACATCGTGCGGTAAGTTTACGATCTCTTATCAGTGATCTTCGCAATACGTGACGCAAAAACCATTCCTTTTCAGATACTGTGTCGCTTCACAATGTCTCGTTTTTCGAGATATCCATATCGGCGTCAGAAAACGCTTCCCCACACTTGAAACGATGGTTGCTGCGGGTACGTTTGGGGGAACGGCTGATTCTTGATCTAAGCCGAGTTCTCAGCTCAGAAAACTGCGTTCATTGAAAACAACTAAAAATGAAACAGAGCGTTTAATATTTGCGCAGTAATTAGGCTTTACTGCTCCTTTCCTCGTTGACTAACCAGTGTATCATGTGAGGTAGGTAGATTAGTAACAGAAAATTCGTACCTTTGTATTCATTTCTCATTTCGCTGCAAGAATGACGAACAGAAGAAGAATCGCTCGAAAAGACCGGGCTGAGTTAGGAAGAGCCAACGTGCCTGAGAGTCACTGGGTCAAAGCGCGGGCTTTGCCGCATGTGACAAGCGACCCACTTTTGCGACGTTTTACTATCTCGGGGCACACACTCACATATATGCTGTGCGTGGAACATCTTGATTCCCAACGACCGTGAGCCTTAATCTACCAGAATATTAAGACCGAATACTAGCCGCATCTCCGGTGAAATCGACATTATTGGTGGTCGAAACTATTGACATAGAATTAAAAGTTTACAAATATAAGCTAAAGTGAGGAACATGGGGTAGTAAGCATGAATACTATTAGTTGGATGGGCAGAGAAATTAGCAGGATATACCGCATGTTGCCTTTAAGGGCCACTCAGCGAAGGAAACGCCGGCTCGTAACAGCTATTCACAAAATTCTTGCAGAGACCTGACTGTGGTTCAGGATCGTCTATGAATTCCAGGTTATGCCTTATCAGCCTGAGAAGAAATATCCTTCCAAACGGGAGCGACGTAGGCTATCACGATCACGATTCTGAAGTTCATTTGCTTCCGACTTCTTGTGGGAGGGTCTTGCTATCAGTATCTAAGAGTGTCTGACGACAGTTCCAGCCGCTTGAAAAGACTGGAAAAACTCGCGAAGGCATACGAATTGCACCAGTAATGCCTAAATAGGCCAGCTAACATGTTTCGATTTTAGTGTTTTCATAATATCAACAGATCCAGTTATTGTAATCTAAGGCCAGTATGTGTCAACCTTCAAAGCCTACTGCATCTAGCCTTTACCGTTTCTCAAGCCCTCGAGCTCGAGCGCAATGTGCATTTCCCGTATACGACTCAGACTAATTGTAAGGTTCGCATAAACGAAAGGTTTTTCGACCGGCAAATATGTAGTGTTGCGGTTCTGCAAAGCCACAATGTTGCGACGCGGAGCTTCGTCGCGTGTTACTGCATGGGCAAGAATTCCACTAACCTTACACGCACAGATTACCATCGCCGTTACAAAGTACTAGCCCTTATTGTTAAAGTGTCTAACCACACTTAATGCGATCCACCTATACCTCCCACACTAACTCTTTGTCCCTGCGTCTACACACCTTCTACCTTGCCTGCTGTTGTTGCGTCCGCCATTACCACCTCCGATTACTTGCTACGTATAAGCGCAACACTATATGGTTCTATAAAATATAACTATACTAGGTTTGTCCCTCTATAACAAGGTTACTATATATATTTGTATATACAGTGCGTCTCATAATTATAAGGTCACCCCAGATTTTTGCGATTCTGGCGAAAGCAGCCGGAATGGAATTTTTTGGCAAACACTGGTAGATTCCTCATCACAAAGTACCTCCGTATTCGAATTTTGGTCGCAATATCATTCACCTCTAATTTTTTATGATTTTTTTAAAGGTGGTGTCGGCTTTTGCACTGTTCCATAATTATAAGGTCACCCTGAGAAAGTAAATGATTTATTAACGTTGGTGGCATGTGCACAATACTTAATAATCTATAGCTCCTCCTTGATTAAGAGCAATATCAAAGAGCCTGCGTGGCATACTAGAAACTAAGTTTTGAAGATGTTCTTCATCGATTGCTCTCTATGCTTCGATAACTGCCCGTTTCAGCTCTTCTGTGCTCTGGAACTGACGGTTATTCGCATAAACCTGTCTCACTATTTTACCCCAGATATGTTCCATCGGATTGAGACCGGGACTGCAGGCTGGTCATGGCAGGACGCTTATTCCGTTGCACGGCTCACATGATTGTAGGCGTCGTCCTGTTGAAAGACGTAGTTGAGGTGAGGGCGATGGTATAGAAAGGGTACTAGATGATGCTCCAAGACGTTCTGGTAATCCTTGCAATCCATACTGCAGCTCACGACGGGTAGATCCAATACGACATCATTGCAGAATGCACCCCACACCATAGACTACTTCCAACGAAATTGCGACGGCTGAAGTAGACTGGTTCCTTCCTCAAGTCGCGTCAGTACCGCTTGTTTCCGTCAGATTGAATTTCTTTTCACCCGAAAAGACGACCTGAATAGGAATTGTTCAGCTCTATGGTGAGATTTTGATGTAGATCTACCTTTGCCCAATCTCTCCCTAGGTTCATCTTTGCAAATCCGAGTCGAGCCTCTTTTGACGATCGGTGATTCGTGGCACCTTCTCCATTGCTTGCCTGGTGATGTTCTCGCACCTTCTCACTGCTCTCCAGACTGTAGTTTTCGAAATAGAGAGGTTTAATTCCGATCGGACCTGGTTCAAGGAGGACGTACTGTTGGAAACAGTCCTCAGAATTTTCCGCTTGTCACGGGTGGTAATCTTTCATGGGTGTCCACAGTCGGTCTTATATCTAACGACATGAGGACTCTCTAGAAATCTCCGGATGGACCAAAAGGATCTCTCTATTTGCCTGGAAACGGCTCGAGTACGGAGCCCACTTTCATGATGAGCCTTCTCAGCAGAGGAAAGCAGATGACCACGAGCCATGTTGACAGTCAGGTTTAGAAATGCCTTTGCTACACATGCTTACCTTCATAAGTATCTTCAAACACGAAATTTCCTTTCTTTCGTTAATAATTGCTCACTTTCTCGGGGTGACCTTATAATTATGAAACGGTGCAAAAACCGATAAACTGTTCTAAAAAAGTTCAGAAAAATGCAGCTGCTACTAAAATTCGGGTACAGATAGATAGATAGATAGTATTATAGCCGCCAAGTTGCCGGAGCGATACCGAATACTCTTTTTCGGACACAATCCGCGTGGAGTACCTCTTCTCAGAAGTGCAGTGGTTCACAGTGGTTCACTAATACTTTAACTCAACAAGCATCAAAAAGGCGTAACAAGAAGTCACTTGGTTATGCGTCGAGTTGAATCGTAAGTAGGCAACGAGAACACACAAAACGTACAAACGAACATCGAAAAATATGAGCGCCAATTGAGAGGATGCTGACCTTTTATACCTCCCATGAAGGTCGGGGATGAAAGTCCAAAGAATGCCCACTATGTTAAAGGATATTCCCTGGTAGACTGATAGTCGTTCTGTGTGATCGTTAAGGAATTTGCGCGGGTCTTCCTAGATCATAATTTGCTCTCCTGAGCCATCCTCCTTAGTTCAGATTGCAATTTGTGCAATACTCTACTCTATACACAATAGAATATGCCCCGCGAACAGTGCGTGCAAAGGTGTCTGATAACGTATGCTTTAACCCAACCGTGAGCCTAAAAGTCCTCGATTTCCTCGCGTCCTCAGCTGAACGTCCTTGGTATAGTCTAACGACTCAAGCTGTGGAAGAATAAGCTACCCGAGGGACAGTTTTGCAGCAGATCACTAAGCTTTAAGACAGACAGACAGACAGACAGACAGACGTGCCTCGGAAAGCCGGTGTTAAATCGAGCAGACGACTGGCGGCTAGTGCTACGGCCACGACCCCGGAGCTAGGATTAAGAGTAGAAGCCGAACTTAAAGGAACGAGGGACGGACGAACCATAGACGAAAAACGGACGAGTAATGATGATCGCAGGGACCGAACGAGTGATGATGCAAATGGACTCAACACCACGTGACCACTGCCAGCGTGGCAAGTCGATATGCACTTGGCGCGCGATTCGAACTGGAGTAGTGAGTGTCCAATGTAATAATGTGAAGAAATGATATGTCACAAATATGGAACTGAGAGCTCTGCTCAAAAGCATGTTATTTTCAAGACATAGTTGTGTTAGCTCTTTCATACTTTAATAATATAACACTCTGGAAACGATGTACCATACAATATTGGTAATCTGTAACATGTTTAATATTCCATTTGCATTTTTTTAGGAGTGATATCGGAAACTTCAACAAAAAAAGCAATATGGGAAAATTCAGTAAACTATGGCGTTATTTTTGATGAAAAAGAATTTCTCCCAATCTGATCACATAAGCCTTTACTGTTTGCAGGTTTTCTCCAACAGCATGAACTTGATAAATTCTTGGCGTGCAAAAGTCGTTATGCAAAATATTGGATGCCACTTAACTGGGCTCTCCATTTGTTGAATACGGCCCTCGATGAAAAACGTATAGACGGGGATATTGCAAGAAATGCAATTGCTCAGGTGACGCTTAACCGTCTTTTCTCACTGAGCAACCACTACTTACTATTCAGCACATTGAATTCCAGGAAATCCGGAATTTCCGTACAGGGCTGTCTCTGATCTGGACCTACGACTGGGTGCCACTGCCGGTTATGTATCCACAACTGATCTTCCTCTCAGTGCATGCCTACTTCATCGTTACCGTATTTTGCAGACAGTTCATCATCACTCCTACTGCTGCCAATTACACTGTTGTACGTATTATTAATAGGAAATAGGGTATGAGTGACTCAAGACGCGCCACCGAGGTCGCCTTATCAGCGACGGACACAACGTACGGAGATTGCAAAGCACTGCTGGAACGAGTGATGGTTCAGAGTGGAATGTATCAAAGAGCTTCTCCGAATTCTGCAGAATTGCTGTAGAAATTACACTTTACTTCACGGCATAATTTCATTTGAATGCCCAGATTTTCACCCGCCACATATACGACGCATGAAAAAGGACTCTGGGCAAGGACACGTGTCGGTTTCCGGGCAGCTAGGGGTCGCGTGGTGCATTTTTGAAAATGGCGCGCAAACAAAATCGCGCTCCAACGCCAGAGGAACAGAAGGCAAATAACTGAAACCGCTACGCAGCCGCACGCGGGTGGCGGAGGATGCTCTCTGATACATTCCGCTCTGTAGCACCAATCCTGCTGGAACCCTTTGCCAGGGTGTAGTCGTTTGGCGCGATGGGCGGGATCGCGCCGCCCATTTGAGGCGGTTCGCGGAGTGAACAACTCGTTTGGTTCAAGCAACCCTCTGTCTGTCCTCTCCAGCTGATAGAAGCGCGATCAATGACGCCGCTTCTATTAAACGCCGAATTGCGGGCCTGCTTGTATTCTGCCTACATACATAATCCATTTGGCGCTTTTGTGTGATTTTTTATTGCTTCTTGTGCTTTCACAATCCGCTTTCTCCATGGTTCTTCTTTGAGGTATATTTGTATTTGAAGATAAAGCACAGAAGCAATAAAAAAATCTTACAAAAGCGCCAAATGGATGATGTATGTAGGCAGAATGGGGGACGGAACATTCACCCAGAACTGAATGGACGCGGTAAATGGCGCGGCGAGAGTCGTGGCGTTGAGGACGACTTTGGCACCTATCATTGGGGGGCAAACTTAAAGTAGAGCACGTTAGTATGGTCAGATGACCGTACTAATCGACTCTAGTTCAAAATTGAGCCTCAAGGATATGAGTTAAGTCGTCCAAATCGCCTCGAGTTTTGCAGCGCGATTTGCCGCGTCCATCCAGTTCTGGGTGAATGTACCCATACCCAGGCAGAATACAAGCAGGTCCGCAATCCGGCGTCCAATAGTAGCGGCGTCATTGATCGCGGTTCTATCAGCTGGAGAGGACAGACAGAGGGTTGCACGAACTGAACGAGTTGTTCACCCCACGAACCACCTCAAATGGGCGGCGCGACCCCGCCCATCGCGCCAAACGACCGCCTCCCCCTTTGCCTTTCTCCAAAGATCAGGGATGGAGGCTCTGACAGCACTAGCCGAGACGGCATGCATTTCCTAGTTTCCATGACGGTAGCGCATCACGAACCACATGTTTCGGGACCATGCCCTTGAGGTACTCAAAGTCTAAGTTGAGCCTTTTTAGGTCGATCTCTACTTCCCAATCATGTCTTCTCTTGAGTTTATCTGTTATATGGGTTGGATGAAAGTCGCTATGGAACTGCTAAATCCATTCGGTGAAGACGACGACGACTTTGACTGCAACTTCCTTCTGGATAGAAATCTGACCGTAAGTTTTTGTGATGCACTTTCGGGGCTTCTCTGCTGTACACAGGAGCAGAGAATACGAATAACCTATGATAAGTCGGAAGCCCAGAAACTTCTGCTCTCATATAGAATGCCCAAATGAGTGGAATTCAGAAGGCTACAGGAAAGTGTTGTTCCTATCGCATTTTTTTCCACCGTTTGCCTTTTTCCGACTGCTTTCACTTTTTCTTGGAAGCAATCTTGTTGCCATGTCTGGCAGGGCAAGCTCAATCCAACTAGGTAAATGTTTCAGATCTCTTTGACAGCTGTCGATGAAGCGTACGACGATGTCCCAGAACTTAAGCCGGATATGTTCTGGAATGATACTGTGTCGCCCTTGTATTCAAAGGAAATGGCCAGCAAACATGTCAATTTCTATGTGGGAAGTGCAAACAGAGCTGAGTAAGTTCTTCACTACAAGTCATCTGAAGTTCTGGCAGAGAGACATTTATAAGGAAAGGGGTCGGTGCAACTCATGAGAATCTCTCTTTGAGCCTTTCTGGGCAAATGTGGGATACCTCAAGAGAGTTCGAAAGAATGCGGTATCTTCTCAGCAAAGTAGTTGAATAATTATTTACATTTCCGAGAAGAATCGTGCTCACAGAAGAAGAAGTTGCGTTACAGGCTTGGCAGTGATGTCACAGAGATCACGATGGTCCCCCATCCACAGAATGAAAGGTTCGACCACTACATCCAAAAACCGGCACGGCGACGACGTGGCAGTGTTGTCTCTGTCAGCAGGAATGTGAGACACAAGTGAGTTCACTTAAACTAGAGTTAAGGGCAGACTTACAGCCGGGTGAAGGTTCGAAAACCAGATCAAACTTCCGGACTTCTTCGTAATCGGCATGGTTGGACTTTAGCTTTACAGAGTGCCGACTGACGTTTTATGGGCCATAAAACCAGGTTGAAACTTACGAACAACACCCATAAAATATCATTGACGCGCCATGCACGAAGACTAAACGTTTTTCTTTCAGTGATACCATATCCGACAGTCGGAGCACCTCAATATTGAATCAAGTATTCCGACGAAAACCATCCTCATCCATGTAAGTAAGCTCGTCCGGTTAATTCTTTCACCTATACCCATCGGACTTACCAAATTCTTAGTTTTTGCGAAACCGTTCAGATGGAAACTGAATTAGTTGAGAAGAAAATGTTGGCTCACACAGTGGCTGACTTTAAGCTCACTCGGTTCAAAAATCCGCTGCAAAGGGGAGGGGAAGGAGACCTTCATACCCGAAGTGGCGAAGGGTGTCGTATGGGGAGTCTTAGGATAATGATTTTGTAGAGCCAGGCTTTTTGTGCTCGAGCTACACACGCTTCCTAGTCTCGCCCCATACTCCTTTCCTTCCCTTTTTGCCGGTTAATTGTGACTGTGACTTCCAAGATAGCATCAGTTGACGGCTCAATCGCTTGGGTTCCTTCCAACTAAAGGCAGCCTTTCAGGGACGTTAAGGAAGCCATTAGACTCCTACCGTCACGAGAATGACCTCTTGTAGCTCCCATTCAACCTGAATGAACTGGAACAGAAGCTGTTTTCTCTGAGCTTCTTCAAAAAAAATATGATTTTACAGAGTAGAAGAAACGGTAATTGCAAACAACAAACCCCGGTCATCGACTGACATCGGTGATGGATTGAGGAGAACTGGTTCCTACCTGAACCCCGTTTTTACCATAGAAAACGGTGAGTCAAACTGAAACACTCGCGTTAACTCTTTGACCCCTTGGAGAACTTGATCATTTCAGCATGCGAGGAGAATTCACCGATCATAACGGTAAATGGAGAAACACCGAGACTAGGACATTTGTATTCTGGTGAGTTAAGTGATTGCGGGTAGACGGACTGGGAGGGCCCAAATTCTCACAGTAGCAAGCACGCACACGACAATTGTTCCGTGGCAATTACCGTAACCACCCACTGTAATCAATCAAACCTGACCCTTGCATCCAGCGCTTCGATCCCAAATCAGACCGGTGCTGAATCTAGTATTATTATAGTAGTCTAGGGCGGAGGTGGTGTGGTGACAAGTGGCCCACTATCACACACGCATGGTCACGGGTTCGAATCCCGGATCGATGCCCGCCTAGGCTAACCAAGCCTTCCATCCCTCCGGAGTCGGTGAATTGATACCAGACTCGTCTGGGAGAATAAAAGCACTGGCTTGTACATCGGCTGAACACCGCAAGTCATTGTATAGGCCACAGACACATTCAATACGCCACTACGATTCGAATTGGGAGTCGAAGGCGGGGCGCATTCCTCACCCCAGATGGGATTGATCAACTCCCACAGAATTTAGAGACTCTAGACTTCCACCATAATCTACTAGAGATCGTTGGGTATAAAGGCTCAAACCCATCTCTATCTTTCAACAGGTATCTGAAAAGGGGGAGGGGGAGGGGCATCGTGAATGTTGGCTGGATAGGTGCCCTTTCAGTTACTGAATTCAATTTGATAATTTTTTCATTTGGTGGGTGTTCAGTATGAGACATGTGACGTCGTGCGACAGACAAACCAATTCGTTAAATGGCCTGTGTTTTTTTGCGTTTTCTCCAATTCGGGTTACAACATACAGCTTGATTATTTCCAGGAAATGTCAAAGATCACATTTCTCACACGAAATCAAGCCATACCGAGTGAATTCGTACATCGTGGAAACAATTGTTCCTGCCTTTTTTCAATTTGTGCTAGTTCGCTCCTTTTTCCTTGATTGATCTGTCTGTTTTTGACATCGTTTTTCATTTATCAGACCGCAGGAGGGAAGCGCTAATTCAAGGAAGCATCGAGTACCAGTACGATAGAGGTCGAACTTGTTTCTCCTGTCACTTCATCAGCCAACAATTCGGGTTTTACTCATGCAATTTAAATGTACTACGATCTACTCTCAATGTACCATTCTCATGTTCTATAGAACATCTCATTGAATTGTCTAATAGCTGTTTTCTACCGAAATCATGAAAATGGGTCGAAAAAGTAATAAAAGCAAAGTAAAAGTAATAAAAATGATTTTGTTTGTATACTATAACTCAATTGACAAGATTCCATCGGAAAAAGGCATCACGATTATAGGAGACCATCACCACGACACTCGTAAATTCTGACCACCGACATCACATAAATGGGCATTCTGAATTCAGCTTTCTGCACAGAGGTCGTCGCGCGCGGCAAAATCGCGCGTAGTTGCGTCGCGTTAGGGAATCATAGTATGCACACTATCACACCCGTCTGATTATTGGATAAATCATTCCCATTCACTCGAGCAATTTCTGGCCTTTGCCATCATATGTGGCTCACTTCTGTTTGAGGTGAGTACTCTTGAGGGAGGGTACGACTTCATAACTTTGTAAAAATCAATACACTAAGATTTTTGAGATGAATTCTTAAATGTACAAATTTGCCAACCACACGTTTCATCAGTGAGGAACACAAGAATTTCCTGGTAGCAGTCATCAGAGTAGCATACATTGGGCTTTTGCAAAGTACCTGCTGAGAATTTTCCCATAGGTTCCTAGGAAGATTCTAAAAGTTTTGCTGGAATTGCTGTATAGGAAGACTACCCACTGGTGTGTGCACGCCATATCCGACTCCCTCTTCCTTCAATGTCTATACCAAAAAGGGCCGAATTGTCTCCCCATATTCAACAGTTACTCGTTCACGAGTTCGAATCTGGCGTCTCCGCTGCTGGATCCCATCCCAATTTTTGTTAAGTAAAACCAGAAGGTAGCCAACCGGTCAACCGACCGAAGCGATCGATCACGGAATATCCACATTCATATGTTGCCACATCCTTCAGAATATTCCAGGAAACTTTTTCTGATTCCGAGAAGATTCAAGTAAACAACTTCCAAATAGCCCAATAAAAGCCTCCTCCAGTATCTGTAGGTCTTCCTGCTCTATTGCTCAATAAAGACACACTTGCGGTTTTAATTGACGCCAATGAGGCACAGGGAAGGGCTCATTATGGGGAATTCGTTTCTGAGGCGTTTATTGATTTTGTAAAAAAAAACTGCAGTCAAACCCGTCTAGTTCCTTTATTTTCTATGCTCGAAGCATTCGTTCTTTAGTCCTTTCTTTGGTCAATCGTCACGCCAGTAGCTTGGCCTACTTTAAAATGTCCGTCAGAGACGTTCAGATGAATAGTGCATCTTTTCAAGTGAACAGAGCTGTCAGTACCTTTGGAACAGCCAGACGATGCCAAAACTTCCCCATACCTAGGCAAACTCACAGTACATCAGCATGCCACCTCTGTGTACTTGAGCCAGACGTGCCTCTATAGTCTTGACCGAAACATAGCAGTGGCCGACTCTTCAAATTCGCTAGCAGAATGTTGAACACGACATTTTCAAAACGGAGCTACGCTTTTCCAAGGCCTTTCTCCAAGGTGCTTTGCGGGACCCTCTGCATGCCTTGTATGCTGAAAATCGGATGTTACAAGGATAATATTAGGTTCAGTAAACTGCTGTAGATAGTCAGTTGGTTAGTCACTTACGGATGAGACCATGGTCGTTCATGACGTAAAGGTGAATTCCCCATCGCAGTCGAATCCTTGGGCATTCCTGCATCTTTACGTAAACACCTTCCAAAACAGCGTCCGTAGGGGAAGACGGAGGGGAAAAATCGGAGAAATAGAGCGCTGCGGCTTCAGCGTTTTCAGGAAATTTTCAGCGCTAGCTGAGCGCAGGAAATTTCTCGAAAAATATAGTCCTTATCCTTTATTCGATTTTCACGCTCCTTTCGCTAATCATGACCCTCCCCCCTCCTTCCTCCCATCAGAATAACTAAGCACAACCGTCTCTGTCGAGAACTGGAACTGTTTCTGACCGAAGCCGATTTGTGGCCGCTTCATTTGTACTGAATGGTCGAAACTTTAAATTCTATTTAAGCTTGCAACTTATCCATTGGAGATGATGGGCTTTCAAAATGGCGGTGGATTGATATATCTGTAGTCATGGCCAGTTGTTCACGAGGTTTCTGGTGTTAGGTTCCAGAAGAAAAAAAATCACGATAAACATCTCGTTGTTTTGCTCCGAACATTTATCGACTACAGTATTCCCAGCAACTTATAGGCGACGATTAATTATTTAATTTGTTATTGTTGTCAGTCGAATTGTTATGAAATTCGACTTTCTTTCTGGTCAACTACTCACAAAACTTCATCTTTTTGATCTTTTCATTTTTTGAACCCGTAATTGCTGAAATGGTACCTTGGGGAGAGTGAACTAAGCTACTGCATAACTATTGAACCTATTTTACTTACTCTCTTTGGCCAAACTAAACACAAATCCATGAAGCATACAAGGACGATCTGGGTCTCGATGCTCCTGTCTCGATCCCGAAGAGTTCACAGAAAGTGGCTAGATTGTTTTTATTAAAGTGTTCAGCTCAACTCGGCATCAATAGAATGGCAGAGATCAAAGGCAAACAAAAAAATGAGCTTAGAGTTTCCTTAAGGAATTGGAAGTGGTGTGGATGGATCAGCACTGCCCGACCTCTCCAGGGGGGAACCCTGATCAAATATTTATTTATTAAATAAATATGCATATAAGAAAGGGAACCTTCTAAGGGACTGAGTGGCAGTTGTCAGTAGATGCTACGTTCTGTCTTCTGTAATTCGAAACGTTCCCATTTACTCACTACAACTTGATTTTTTTTTCTCATATTACACAGTATCCATTATCTATTTATTCTGGAAGGTGTTCCTTTCCCTCGGGCACCATTTAGCTGTAGTAAAGTGGTGAAATGGGCTGAATTGATCGGGGTTAGTTGATACTGACCAATCCGACTGCCTTAAAGGACCTTTTCCAGAATGATTGGATTTTTAATTCTGTCAGTTAGGTTGATGATAGAAAAGTTCTTGATCACCAGCGTGACGTTTCGACCTTTACTCTATGGCCAGTCCATCACCGTACGTACACACAGATTGACGCCACTGTTTGTCTTTAATTCAACCTCATTGGCATAACAGATAAGTAAATAAACATCTCTGGGGTTATGGAAGAACACTTGACAAGACTTCCCTATAACAAATTACCCACTATGAACAAACGACCTAAATGGAACGGCACCCCCAGTCACTTCAACATTCAAAAGTCCAAATCCGGATAGGTGTCTATCCTTACCATGTTAGTCTTCCATGGCCCCGAGTGATTGGTATTGGACGCTATCGGTTCCATGGTTGGTAGGTTTCCTAAGGTCAAGATCGCTCCCAAACTCAGCTGTTTTACTCAATGGAAGCCGAACAACGAAAGATTCCTCACCCTTAATACGATTATCTACTTCTTTTTGTCCTCAAAACAACATTAACTCTGACAACAAATCAAAATTTGTCACTCAATTACCTAAACGTCGACCGCATACATGGACTGTTTTGATGATTCTTGCTTTATTTGAGAAACACTTCAATACTTCATTTTTTTACTTGCTCTTCTAAGTAAGATACGTTTCCACATCCTCTTTGTTCCGCTTTCCTATTCCTTTGGCTCTCTTCTCCTTCCAAAGCACCAAGTCACCTTCGCTTTGCAGCCATATTCTAAGAGATACAGTTAGTTGGGCAGAGGTGGTGAAGTGACTTCACCTCCACCTAACACACATTCATGGTCACGGGTTCGAATTACAGATCGATATCCGCTTAGGCGATCCAAGCCTTCCATCCCTCCAAGTTTGGTTAAATGGGACCAGATTCGACTGGAACGACAAAAGCTTTGACTTGTACGTCGGCTAACGACCGCAAGTCATTGCATAGGCTTCATAAGCATTCTATGTGCCACTCTGAATGGAGGACGAAAGCGAGGCCCATCCCCCAGACAGGATCAATTGACGTCCAAAGACCTTATTTTTTATTTGTGTAGTTCCCTACAGGAATGACAATCTTCCCTTTTTGTGCTGTTTCACAATAGAATCCCTCAATATTGTCCCAACTTTCGAAACCATTCATTCACGTTCTTTCCTTCAGAACTTCTTGAGCGGTGCCAGACTCTATCGAATGGGTAACGGTGCTCATCCGCTTGTTGTCATTGGCTTGTACTACATATACTTACTTGTACTATATATTTCAACGGGCCAGGGGCAACTATTCTTCATCCTGTCTCAGTTTAGTGAATATCTTAATTTTAATGCACCGAACAAATTCTAGTTTTGACGACGAGGAGTTCTCATTTTAGTTAAAAACACCATTTCATTCGTGATTGTTTACAAAGATTCGTTGAAAGATGCATATGAAATAATTGTTGTTGACTTCTTCGTACGCCATTTCACTTTTCGATTAATACTTGTTTACAGAACTCCACTCTGCAATGCTTATAGTTCTAGCCTATTACTAAAGGTTATAAGCGATTTTAGCAGTTATGAGGCACCATGTTTAGTGGTAGGTGATTTCAATCTGGCCGATGTCGATTGGAACTCGACCGACTGTAGTGCTGGGTACTGCGCTGTGACTAAGGAATTTCTAGAGGTGTTTCGCTCACATAACTTTGTACAGTTTGTGAAGAGTCCCACCCGTGGACCCTCATATCTTGATCTAATATTTTGTAATGAAGTCGCGCTTATAGGAGAAGTAGAAGTGCTTCCTCCTATTGGTAGTAGTGACCATGCGTCTGCTAGCTTCACTCTAAATGTTGAGCCACTTGCTGTTGCACAGAGGAAGTGGGTTAGAGATTTTTGCAAGGCCAGGTATGACGCCGTGGAGGAGTATTTAAGTAGCATTGATTGGGTCGGATCTTTTGCTACTGTAGACACCATAGATGAAAAATATGAATTATTTCTGTCTGTCCTTCATGATGCAGTGGATAGATATGTGCCACTACGTCGTGCTAGCTGTACCCGGTACAGATTTCCTTCTTACTTGGACAGAATGGTCCGCCGCCGTTGCCAACTATGGGCCAGCGCGGTAGCTGACGATAGTGTACTGTCCTGGGAGGCCTACAAAGTTTTCGATAAGAAGGTGCGTAAAGCTATAGTCAAATACAGTGCGTACTTAGAAAAGAAATTTATTGAGTCGAAGAATCCTAACAAGTTGTTCGCCTATATTAATAATCGTCTCAAGAAGTCGGTGAAAATACCAGCCCTTAATCGGTCTGAGTCAGAGGTTGTTATTCTTGATGATATCAAAGCTGAGGTTTTGGCTGACCAGTTTCAGCGGGTTTTTACGGAGAACAGTAGCCTGATCCTTGCTGACTCTTCCTCTTGCGGCACTACAATGGAGTCCTCTCTGTGGTTTTATAAGGAGGAGATCTATGAGTTATTAACCCAGTGGCCGGACTCTCACTCGGTCACGCCTGATTTTCTTCCCTTGAAATTTATCAAAAGGATTGCATTCTACATTGCCTTTCCCTTAGAAATTCTCTTTAACCTCTCCTATATGCGTTCGGAAGTTCCATCTCGTTGGAAGCACTCTTTCATAATTCCCATCCCGAAAAAGCCTCCCTTTAGTAATCCCGCGAACTATCGGCCAATAAGTATTACTTCGATTTTCGCTAGGCTATTCGAAAAAATAGTAAAGGTCAGGCTTACCAAGTATCTTGAACAGCACAACATCATTCCTTCTTGCCAACATGGCTTTAGAGCGGGTAGATCAACGGAAACTGCCCTTCTTTGTTCTCTCAACGATTGGTCCAGAGCCCTTGACGCCAGAAAACGAGTTCATGTAATTTATTTCGACTTCGCCAAGGCTTTCGATAGGGTACCGCATAAAAAACTGATTCACAAGCTGGAATTACTTGGGGTTTATCCACTGATTGTTCGCTGGATTGAATCCTTCCTCTCCGGACGCACGTATCAGGTACGGGTCGGGAGCAAGCTCTCTTCTATACGTAAGATTCCCAGTGGCGTTCCCCAGGGTGGGGTGCTGTCTCCGACTCTTTTCCTTGCGTACACTGCTGACCTTCCCACTTGTGTGGCTAGATATCAAGTATCGTGTGCCATGTACGCTGATGATATCAAGCTTTACAAAGTTATTGAGAGCCTCTCCGATTGTGATATGCTGCAAGCGGCCATCGACCATGTTGTCTCTTGGTCCGAACTATGGGAGCTACCCCTTGCTCCTGATAAAACCAAAGTATTCTCCATCGGGAATAATGGCCTTATCCAACGCTACAAAATTGGTTCTGTAGTATTGGAACCAGTGAACGAAGTCAGGGATCTTGGATTTGTCATGTCGAACAAGCTTGCCTTTGACTCGCACTATAAGGCTTTGGTGTCTAGAGCAAACAATAGAATTTACAACCTTTTCAAGACTTTACAATCAAAGAACCCCGCAATCTTACTAAAAGCATACAAGGCTTATGTGAGACCAATCGTGGAATCTGGTACCTCCGTGTTCTTTCCATTCAAGAAAAAAGACGTGCAGCTTTTGGAAAGTGTACAAAACAGTTTTACACGTAAGCTTATCCTTCGTTGTTCCGCCTTAAGTTTCAAGTCTCTGCCTAGTGGGGTTGAAAGGCGCCATCGTTATGCGTTACCTTCTTTGACGCATAGAAGGCATGTTAACGATCTCGTTATGGCTTTCAAAATTCTGACAGGGAGGGTTGCGGTGGATTCTGCTGATTTTTTCACTCTGGTGAAATCGAGGACTAGAGGGAGCACGGTCAAAATAAGGTTTCCTATAGTGAGAACACAAGTCAGAGCAAAATCTTTCGCTATTAGAGTGCTACCTTTGTTGAATAAAATCTACGATGAGAATATCATGCGCTTGACTCTCGGGGTGTTCCGCCGCAAAGCCATAAACTTAGTCAAAGCAGAAATTCCCTGAAATCCGGTAAGTTACGATTGATTGCCATGACTATGTCCATATTTGTTCTAATTGATATCTATCAAATGTTTCCATCATTGTTTTAGTAGTATAGTTTAGCACACTCAATTGATGCGTACTTTATCGAGAAGATTGTATGATCTGATTTCATTGTTGGTTGTGTTTTACCACGCAGTCACGCTGCGTCCATGGATAAATAAATAAATAAATAGTTTTGATGTATCAAAAACTCGGTTGATCGATGTCCGAAAGGAGGATGTCCTGACACTGTGTGAGCGCCGCCTTTCCTTCATCACAATCAAAGATTATGAATTCACAAGTTGGCTCCGCCAATCGATTGTATCTCCATCTTCTGAACGCCCTCACAAACCTTCACAAAAGTAAACTTCCTCAGCTCATATTTCTCTCGACTTATCATATTTCTAGGATGAAACATTTATTGAGCTCAACGTTTCTTCAGAATCTTCTCCCCCCAAGGACGGAATTCTCCCTTATATGCAGTTTCAAAGTTAATTCAAAGGCGAAAGGCACAGCTTCAACCCTAATTCAACAGCCTTGCTCCCACAGGTCAAATACTTCCTTTACATAGGATCCTTCTGCTCAGAAAATGACTGAAACCAAAACATCGATCCAAACATCGTACATTCTAGTCACGTCCGAAGATTTCAAACGAATGTCTAATGCCTGGCGTGACCGACTAAACCAAATGTATTAGGCTGATGCATAATTATTGCGGATTTTTCGGGCTTCTTTTTTCTAAATACATTTCAAATATTGAGTTCGGGACTTTTATAGGAATAGTTCCCTCGCTTTCCCTAACAGAGATGCTCAGAAAGCAATCTTCATATTCGCCACATTATGCTCTACTACTTCGAGAACGGTTGGAAGGTGGCAGAGTCATTGAGCGATATCAACGAAGCTTTCGGCGATGGAACAACCAGCCAAAGCCGTGTAAGAAATGGGATCTGCTCCTAAGTTCGCCATCTTCACCGAAAAAACTCGTGTGAGATACCATCCTTGGAAGAATTTCTAGCGAACAGAGCTTACGTCGAAATGGATGGCTTGATGTGCGATGTCAGAGCGTGGATCCCTCTACGAATCAAACTTCTTCACCTGTGAAATCCGACCGCCTAGCAAGTGGTAAGCAGACGAAGACGGCGGATATGTTCCGGAGTAGTTATTTGAACATGTCTTTGTTAAAGGCACAGTTCACGATAAAAAAGTTATTGAGTTTTTACCTTATTAATACTCAGCGGCCCCCACGGGTTGTAGAAGGGACCCTCTCACTCCCCCAATCTCGACGTCCATGGCATAGTGGCAGCCCCGTTGTTGCCGTAGTTCGCGTTCCCGCCCCTCGATCGGCGTCACGTTAGACGAATGTCGAGACTCAACAGATTGCTATTATTCGTTCCAGGATCCACGCACAATCAGCTAATCGCCAAGTGATGAGGCGATGTTTTTCTCCAATTCTTCTTTCCTCTGTTTCTCTTTTTGCTGCCGCGATCCCTTATTTGATTTCCTACTCCTAGAGTATGGAAAAGGTGAGCTACTTTTGCTGTTACTAGGGGTTTTTTTTGTTTATTAATGCTTATAAGTGAATGAATTTCGGCTTACCATTGTCTGTTATTCGCATCAGGACTCACACGCGCGCAGTGAAACACACTGTTTGGCTCGTCCGGACGCCCCACTCTTCTTCCTTTTCTGGTTTCATTATCGTCCAACCCCCTTTTTAACGGTTTTTCAAAGCCTTTTTTCACTTTGGAAACACCGATGCACGCAGTTTCTTCACCTCAGTCGCACTAGTTTCGATCTTGTCTTCCATTTTTCACCATAATCTGAATTACCCAAATTGGTCGTGAACGGTGCCTTTAAATATTTTTATCGTTTCTTTAAATTAAGTTTGTTGAAAAAATCCGCAAAAACTATGCATCAACCTGATATAATGCGGTACTTTACGTGGTGGATGTCTTGCGTAATGTAAAAAGGGGGAGGGGGTAAAAGAAGTAATAAAAAAGTAATAATAATGTTATTATGTTGTTAGAATTCTTCTGCCGTTTCATTAAAATTCTCACAACATTACTATCATTCTTTTTACTGCTTTTTTATTATTGTTATTCTATTATTATTATTCTTTTTATTACTTTTATTATCATTATCATTTATTATTCATTATTATTACTCTTTTTATTACTTTTTTAAAATTCTCGAAGGGTCGAAGAATTCTAACAACGTCAACGGAAATACCGAGGTTAAAACAAGAGAGAAGTTGGAGGTTAATAATTTTAATAATATTTTCAATATTTCACCTATGCCGTTTTGATAGGGAAAGGTTTAGAGGGGCGATTGGAAGGTTGCCAACCTCACCTACGGAAAAAAGCATTAGCAGAGACAACCGAGACAAGATGGCTGGGCGAGCCTTAAATATGCAAGGGATGACAATTAATATCCGAGAAGTGACATCCATGGCGCTCATTACCCTCCACGACATCCCGCCTCTCTATCAGTTTCATCGCATTCTTCATTTTTTTTCATCTGGCAGAACGGCGAGGCCTAGTGCTTCCGTTCTAAGGCTATCGTCTTCCCGTAGGCTTCGTACCTTCAAGATTTTCGTGAAAAAGTTGTTAGACTAATTGTCTAGGAAGGGGGAATCAGTTCCTAGTTCTGCTAAGTACTGACCGCATTTCTAGGGCGCGTTGGAGTGTGCTGACCGGGAAAAAGGTTCCCCAGTAGACCTGCTCCTCGTCGGTGGACTTCCCACATGAATCTTTGTAATTTATTCAGATTGCACAGAAACGTTCGTAAGATTGGGCTCATCAGAATAATGCTCTTTTCTTTTCCGTCGCGCCGACACCAATTTTCGGTCACTTCTTCGATTTTCTGGCTTTCTCCTCTGTGATGAGCATACCTTAAAAGGCTATCCTGAATATTTGCTTTATTCCTAATATTCCCGGAAAATCCGTTTCCTCCAGTTTTTCCTGATCCGAACAGTTATTTGGGAACGTTTTCGAAATGCCTTTATTTTTATAGTCGTTCAATAAAATTCAGAACCCACGCCCTTATTTTTATAGTTGTTCGATGGAATAAACCACGAAATAAGTTCCTGTCGTCACCGTCATCTTCTCAATGACCGTCAACTACAATCTTTGTGTTGCGACATCTCATCCCTGGACTATTCTGCGGATTTTGTTGAGATGGCGTGGAAGTGTCTGGAAGGCCGTCGGAATCGAGTCGGCCATATGGTTACTCCTCTATATTCTTATCAGTGTGGTTCGCCGACAAGTACTCAGCGCTGAACAACAGAGGTTCGCCTTTTTTCATTTTTCACCATCTTGCACTTTCCCTTGATTAAAGGCACAGTACACGATAATTTTGAGGTATCCGTTTTTCTTAGATAAGTGGAAGTATGGATTGGGAATAGTTCATCTGCAGTGAAGAAAGTGAGAGAATTCACCGATTTCGAGAAGAATATGGCTCCTCAAAAGTAAGGAAAATAGAGGTTGGACGAGATTGCCATAACGGAAATAACATGGAAGGGGTATTCGAACGAGATTTCAATTATTGCAATTGAAGACTGACTACATCAAGCCAGAACTGTGCAGAACTGTCTTTCACTGTCGCTATGGGTTCCGACAGGTTGTTTGAATTTCCTACATTGGTTCCCTTGTGATCGGTGCAGCCTCTGCAAGCCTCTACAGTGCCGGTGAAACTCGTCCGAAGCTACACACGAGTCAATCTTTGAGCCTTTATAACTACCTAACTAGGCCGTTTTCCGACCTAATAGTGCCAGATGTGGTATCGCGGAGACCAAGTTCATCTCATGAAGGAACCTCAGAAAATTTTTTTATCGTGAACTGTGCCTTTAAGGGCCGACCCAGAAGCGACTAATTATTCAGCGTTGTACCAGCCCCCAACATTTTATATTAATGTAGGGTCATAATCTTCGTTATAATGCCCTGTTGCCGAGCGCCTTCTTTGCCCATTGTGGGTTGGTGCCCAGGCGTGGGTGTGGTGCAGTAGGATCGGAATTGTCGCGTCGCGGCGAGAGGGACACCGCGCATGAAGGAATGTAGCAGAATGCAACAGCAGGTAGAAAAACAGGAACAAAAGAACTAACAGAAGAATCATGCCTAAAATAATGAGCCGCGCGAGCTGATCGATTGCAAAAAACCGATTCTACTGCCCGTTCACCCCCACGCGTCCAAAGTACGTCAGGTCTACTTCGAATATTGAACAGCTCTATAGTTTTCCCACCTCTGAGGGTTTCGAAACCACGACAGTTCTTTATTCTTGTAAGCAGTGTCCGTATTGAATGGTTACACCCTAAACCGAACGGATCTCCCCCACTGCAACTTTCTGCATGCTTACACCCTTTTTATCCAGCCTTTCCCTGAGCTGAATTATCTATTTTTCTATTTAAACACCTTTTTCTGCACCCACTTTCCCACTTCGAGTGGGCGAGCATGCACTGTAGTGTATGAGTCTATTAATAAAAAGTACGGCAGTAAAGTAGATAGAAATGCAGAAGACGAACAAGCCATTTTCAGTATTTCTTCTTTACTCCGTTTCAGTCATTTTGAAAAAGCGGCCCGAGTACTAGACCAGCACATGCGGGACATCCCTACGGATTTTATGCTCGGCTTCTTTGTTACGGTAATCGTGACACGATGGTCGACACTATTCAACAATATTGGCCTTATAGAGAAGTAAGTATTTTCGTTAGGGATTTCGAGAAAAAAAAGCTTAATAAAAATTATTTTCCTTCCAATTTCCGTAAATTTTATTGACAACGCTTACGCAAGCGCGTCGATCTCTTCAAGGAATTGGACGTCTCTCGAGTTTCGAGAGTTGTCCTTCGGATATCTAGGCATCTGTTCGATTTATTTGGTGAAAAAAGGTTCAAAGAAGCTATCCAAGTGAATTTTGCCAGTATATTGTCCCTATTCAGATACTCACGCGAACGGGCGATGGTTTTACTGTGGTAGGTACTACTGACAGCTGTATCATAGCCACAAAACACTGTATAGTTCAGAACACCACAGGGGCCCCAAGTGATCCATTTTTAAGAAGGGTTTCATATACTACGCGCTGACGGAAGACGATAGGCGTCGAAGTTGATCAATGTCCGTGGGCTGACGACTAACACTGGGAAGACGCCTATACTTCTCAGAAACCCGCTCTGCTCGATTTTCTTGGTTATCAGCTTATAACAGTGAACTGGTATCTCAGTAGCTGGTACTACCTAGCTGAATACTATTTTCGATTGAATGTTACCTCGTAGTTCCATATTGGGCCGTACTGTCACAGTAGAGAATTTTAGCTGTTTTTTTCACATTGGGGAAAATCGCCAAAACGTGAAGTAGTAAACGAAACAACAAAATAGGACAAACTCCGAGGGCATTGAATTTCTGCATAGTCATCTACGGGATATTGATTGACCGACGCCAGCACCTTTGCTAAGTCGCTTTTCGCGCACAGGCCAGAGTGAGGTAAAATGATCCTACTACTCCCCATTTTGAGAAGGCTCTGATACTGAGCTTTGATTGTCGGAATAGATGTTTGGTGGCTTCAGGGATATTGAATACAACATTAACACCTCTAAGGGGCATTGCGTCTCCTAAAATCCACTTCAAAAACCGTACCTAGCAATTTCGTATGCATAAGAAAAATATCATAGCCATTCATAGGGAAGTAAGAGTTTTGCAGCCTTGCTCATGCAATTTCGGCGTGCATACGGGGATCAGACGATGCGACAAGAACACGACGTCGAAACATAATCAGGTACGGTACTCAAGCATGGATTCACCTCAAAGGGCACATTAGTGAAACGGTTTTACCTTGTCATTCCAATTTCACTTTGACATGAATTTATCTCGATCGAACGCCCTGAATTACCCTGAATTGCAGCGATTACTAAAGCGAGCGGAAATGCAAGCTCTATCGTAGTCTATAGTGTAGTAGTGACTGCTCTGAGTAGGTTCTAGCGCAACTGTGACATTAGGTCCGATTTAAAGAAATGATTGCACTCTTAGAAAATCGCGCAGTAGTTGAATCGAGGATGAAAATGTATGCGAAGAAGGACTGAAGGATGGCCTGGCCCTACCGTCCATACCTCGAATGAGTCAGGTTCCTTCTACAGCGGCTAACTGCTCACACTTGATGGATTCCCATACCTGCAGAAGTTACAAGGTTAGGGATTCCCAAGAAAGACACCCAGACAGGACTAGTTCTCCTTTCTTGAAATTATGATAACAACAGTTGCAGGCCAAGAGATTCGCTACATAAAGGTGTGGGAAGCCCAGGTGAGGTCAGAAACCGTCCGCAAATCCTGTAACACTTCCCACTGCTGCAAAAGATTTGCAAACTTGAAACCACGATTTTCAAAACTCTCAGAGCATACTTCTGTTTGCTTCAAGTAATTAGCATAGTCACTTCATACCCCTCATGTAGGTACTGTGTTGTGGCACAGCTGCTCGCCTTCCGGGACATCTCTGTACAAGTACGAAAACGATTCCCGACCATGGATACGATAGTTGCTTCAGGTAGGCTGTTCGGGGAACATTAAAAGATCAGTTACTGTATTTGGGTGCTCCCGCAAAACCTCGTCAGGTTTCTTGATGCGTCACGAACTGGAAGAACTCGAAGGACTCAATTCTGCCGCAGCCCATATGGGAAAGCATGGTTGCCTTTATGGACGGACATGGATTCCTATTGAATGGGCGATCACCCTTCTAAAAAGGGCCAGATACAGCGATGAAACTATTTCGAGTGATATCTTACTTGTGAAGTGTTTGGAGGTAAACTGCCCATTTAAATATGAGTTATACCTAATCTCCTAACTAAATATGACGAGTTCCAGGAGCTTCGACGATTTCGTACGAATCTTCTTACTCTCACCAACTATGACTGGGTACCGATTCCGATCATGTATCCACAACTAGTCTCCCTAGCGGTTCACCTTTTCTTCTTCATCGCTCTCTTCTCACGTCAATTCTCTCCATCTGACGATACAACGGTGAGCTACTTTGTAGTACTGTCGGAATATTCAAAAAAGAAAAGACCAAGCAACCGATCAATCTCCTCTGGGATACGCCACGTATCCCAAAGGAGATTGGACTAACCCTTATAATCGTGACTGCCTTGCTTCGAGCTCAACCGACTAACTTCCAAACTGAGTAGAACCAAGCAGAAGCAGATACCAGCCAGTCTGGCCAGTGTACCTCCCTTGAAAATCCGCTAAGAATATCGAACCTGGATGCAAACTCACCCAATACATTCAGGTAGAGTACGTGATCCCTCTCATGTCGTGTCTACAGTTCACATTCTATATGGGCTGGCTGAAAGTGGCTGAAGCTCTTCTGAATCCATTTGGTGAAGATGACGACGACTTCGAGTGCAATTTCCTATTGGATCGAAATCTCGTGGTCAGTTTGCTATAGCCTAAATCCTACAACAAAAGCTTACTAAAGAAACATCGTAAAAGAGAAGATATCTCCTCCTGAATCCCTCGAAGAAATCCTCTTCCAGATAGGTATCTCCATTGTTGATGACGGTCATGATCGTGTTCCGGAGCAGATGAAAGACGAATTCTGGCAGTTACCAATCGATCTACTTTATAGTTCTTCGTCAGTACAGCGATACACACAACCGTTGACCGGATCTGCTGCTGCCATCGAGTAGGTCCATTTCTTTCATAATTGACTCCGGCCATAACACATATACCAGGTCTTTGATTTACGACTTGTACGCATTTAACCCAACCAAGAATTTGGGAAATGTAGTAGAAGCCACACTTTGCCTTAGCGTGGGTATTTCCTAGCTAGTTGTCTCGTCACAAACTCCAGGGCGGTTGTCTTGGTTAGTTGTCGCACCGCGTGGCATGCTGTTCGGGAGTGACGCCCACATTGAAGCACTGGCTCACCTAATATGTTGGCCTATGCTTCCTACTATCAAAGAAGTCTCAAACTGTGAAGCGAATTCCAGAGGAAGGGCCTAGAAAACTCAGCTTCACAATGTGCATCTGATAAGGCTTTTCGGGTGTGTTGCAGTAGGAACGAAGTTGTCGCGTCGTGGGAAGAGGGACGCCGCGCGCGAAGGAATACAGCAGAATGCGGCAGCAAGTGGGAATTACAAGAACAAAACAACTAGTAGTAGAATTATGCCTAAAATAAGGATCGCATATCGATTGAGCTGTATGAGGAGCGCTAGAGCTGTAATAATGGCGACAAATCGATTACAGAAAGCCGTTCCTACTGCCCGTTTCCCAGGCTTTTCGACAAGTCTACGATTACCCGGTTCTTACATTATGAGCAGTGCCTGTATCTGCCTAGCATTGATTGAAATGACCCCTTTTTTCGCTTCGTCATCATCCGGTCCAGTCTACTCGAACCCGATCCTCATAAAATATAAGGGCCACAGTACTAGCATGCGCTAGACGGCCCTAATGGCGCAGCGGTTACAGTACTGTCTGAGTACGGTATCGGTATTATGCTTACATTTACAATAGCAATTGAAAAAACGGATGTCAAAGCCTTCATCGCAATACTTATACGTTGCATTGGACTTCACCAATGCACTTTATAAGCTGTTGGCGAGTAAGATTCGCAGAAACTTTATAAAAGGCCTTATGTAATTTAGGCGTAAAGACACTAACGTGACATCCAAACAAAAAAACATTTCTGAAAACAATTGTCTTGAAGGGATGTGATCTAATATAGGGGAAACGCGATAATCTACTGTTTCATCGACAGAGAGATGAGGTGAGATGAATCTGCGGCTATATGCCATTAAAATCGTGATCCGGAAGGGGGAAATGGTGTAATAGCAAGGAGTGAGGTAATAGCTAGCCGCACACCATCCTACGAGCATGGTCCGAGGATGTAATCTCGGATACTCGTCCAAACAAGAACAGGATTTCTCGACCCGGGAGAGTACCTTTAACCTCTATCCTTTCATTGAATCTTTTTTTTTTCTGAATTATTATTAGTTCATTTTTTTGAATTCAGACTACCAACGAACGTCAATGAAATTACCATGATGTCGTTGAACGGACGTGAATGCGATTGTTCCAGCCCGAGGAAAATCAGTATCATCAGATCGTTAGTCCCCACCGCTCTGATGGATTTTAGCGAGGCTTCAATATAATGCCCTCTTCCAGGTCATCCTCAGTTGCTTCACCGAGTATGAATGGAGTAGTCTCGAGCATTCGAAGAAAGATCTCGAGGTAACTCAACTCAATCGTTACTGTAAATACCGACTCGAAAATTAGGTCTGGATGACAGCTCAGGTCCAGAAGCATGGTTAGAAGGGAGTTAGAAAAAACGAGTAGCTACTCATAACTAAGTAAGAGAAATGCCAGATGCGGTTTCATATCTTTCGATCAAAGTAATAGTTTCACGACACAGGCTACGATCGAGGACTTCCACCTCATAGTTGGTGATGGCGGCACCACCTTCCTATTGCCCCCTTGATATTAATGAATTGTCCCAAATAATATCTACTGTTTTTATTTATTTATCAAAAGACATGTGCAACAACACATGTGAGTAACACAAACAGAAAAAAACAAAATTGCGACAACTGAACAGCTACCAACTATAACTCCAGGACTAAAACAACTATCAGATCTTCTCACCAATAAGTTTTTTAAATGTGCCATATTTCGACGAAAACAAATTAGAGCGTAGTACACGGTTAAAACAGGAACGCACTCTGTTACTGAAAAATTTTCACCTGCATTGGGTTCCAGCACTGGATGTTGACAATCTGATTGATGCACCTCTTCTGCTGCACGGTAATATTTGAAAAAAGTCAGATGCATCCAATTTAACAAGATTCCTCAAAATGTTAAAAGTCATGAGTAAGTCCTTCCTCTTTCTCCTCCATTCTAAAGACTTTAAACCGTATTCAATATTCCTCAATGAACCGTTGGGTATTTCCGAATACTTAACACCTGTGCATCTAAGCATAAGTTTGCGTGTGAAATTATTCTGCACGCTTTCCAAAGCTTGTATGTCCCTTTTTAGGTAAGGGTTGAAAATAGTAGTTCCACACTCCACCATAGGCCTTACGTAAATTTTATAGGCTCGCAACAATATACAAGCATCCTTCGTTTTTAAAGTCTTGAATAAATTCAAAACCTTCTAAGGCCCTTAGACACCAGTGGCTTGTAGTGCATATGGAAGTTTAACCTATGGTCGTAATAGAAACCCAGATCACGAACTTCGGCCACACTGTTTAGAGCTACACCATCCGCTACGTAATAGGGTTCAGACGTATGTGCTCCTAAACACATGGCATGTGTTTTTTGTGCTGACAGTGTAAGGTCGTTTCTCTTGACCCAACTCATGGTCCTCTCAATTGCCATTTGCATATATTCATCTCTACACACGTCTTGTACTACTTTGAACAGCTTGATGTCGTCCGCGTAGATGTTGCAGAACACATCTAAATCCTAAAAAATGCCGGGGAGGTCCGCAGTAAAAATGTTGAATAGTACAGGAGACAAAACTCCTCCCTGCGGCACACCGCTAAATGCCACACGAACAGTCGACAATGCATCCCCTACTAAAACTTGAAACGTCCTATTGTTGAGAAGGTCTTCTATCCAGTTCACAACTAAAAAGTGGACCCCAATATGCTTCAACTTAAGAATTACAATCCTATGTGACAGTCTGTCAAATGCCGTGCTGAAGTCAAGATAAACTACAGTGCGTCGCTAAATGATACAGCCACCTCTGATTTTCCCAAAAACTGTATTCGATGTTTCTGAAAAACTGCCAAAGTAAAAAAGTGTCAAATTTGAATTGCAATTCGCACATTATCACCAAGTTCCAGTTCGGAAACACAAACATTTTTTGGTCAATTTTTCAACAAAGGGTGCTTTTCCAACTTCGCCAAATGATACAGCCACTAACAAAATTAATTTATTTAACAACAAACATACAACAAGGAGGGAAAGTTGCGAAGCCAGTAATCAGCTGACCCACCATTCTTTTGAATTACTTTGATAATACGGTGGTCTAGGCTCGAATAAAAAACAGTCGGTCAGCTCCTGGGCAACTTCGATGTGCCATGCTTCGATTATTTTTCAACTTCTTGTCTCCTCTAGGTGCTTGTTTTGGGCGTAAATCTTCCGCACCATGAAGCCCCGTACATTTTCCATCGAAATCAAACCGGAGCTGTTCGCCGGTCAGGGCAGAAGTGCCGAGAACCAAGCTTGGGTGCTCCTGCTGACGTAAATTGGAGCGGTATCTTGCATAAAAACAAGATTTCGGTGCAGATTCTGACGCCAAAAAGGGAGAAGTGCACGACGCATAACAGTTCGACAAAAGGATGAACATATCCTTTGATACAAATCATGAACGGGTAAACCTACTCGATGAAATTGCGGCCCAAACCATTACTCTCATCCCTTGAAGTTGCGACTAGAAAACTGAAGTTTCTTTTTTCACAGATCGTGCCAGAGAAATCGGTTCCCGTTTGGGCCATCACAATTGAACTTCTTTCCATCAGAAAAACCGACTCGAAGAACAAAAATTATCAAGAGAAGGAAGGTCAAATGTCAGCACATGAAGAACACCTTATTCTACTCGGTTCGGCTGCACCTTTTGGCGAAAGCGACCAGATTTCCTCGATGTCTTTTTGTCATGAAGGACGCCTTACGCATTTTCCGCTAGGAAATGAACTTGGACTTTCCGATCACCTCCCAAACAGTGCTTTTTGAGACAGAAACGACCGGATTTCAATACAGGACTTGGTGGAGGTCGACGCTTCCCTCAAAGTACGGCGCTTGTCTCTGTCGGAAAGCAGCGAAGGACGTCAAGCGCTTCTTCTGGTTTATCATAGGCTTCAGAACTTTGACGAAATTATCCAAAACTGTGTGACATCGACCCAAATCTCGCGCGATTCTGCGATTCGACAGTCCCTGCTCCTTTTCGCGAGGATTTGATCTTATTCGAATTCCGAAAGCAAATTTCTCTTCCCATTGCTTGAAAATGAAGAACATTACATAATCGAAGCCATTTCGTTGCGTTGAACTTAAAAACGACACGAAAACATGAGGTGGCTGTATCTGTTGGCGACGTTGGAAAACACCCTTTACTGAAAGACTGACCAAAAATATCTGTGTTTTCGAGCTGGAATTTGGTGATAATGTGCCAATTGCAATTCAAATTTGACACTTTTTTACTTTGGCAGCTTTTCAGAAACATCAAATACTGTGAGTTTTTGGAGGAATTAGGGGTGGCTGTATCATTTGGCGACGCACTGCACATCAACGTTCTCCTTGGCTTCTATCGCATTTGTCCAAGCATTCATGCAATGCAGAACTGAAGTTTCAATAGACCTTCCTGTACAGAAACCGTGATGCGAGTTAGGAATGATGTTATATTTCTCTAAATGCGACAACAAATATTTCTTAATCACTTTTTCAAACACTCTCGCAAAAATTGAAGTTAGACTAACAGGTCGGCAATTATTGGGATCTGAGTAAGGTGAATTTTTAAGCAAAGGCATTACTATTGCGTGTTTCTATTTACGAGGAGCTTCTCCCCGCGCATGAGACTTAAGTTGAATAAGAACTCAAGGGGCCCAAGAATTTCATGAAGAGAACTTTTCACAACTATAAATGGAATTTCCTCACTATTATCTGTTGCTGCTGATGACTATTTCTCCAAAATCCCAGCGATAACAGATATATCAGACCAGGGTGCAGCATCCTCACTCGGAATCGCTGAAATACCAGGGCTAACTGCTGAGTCCGATGCATCCTCTGGGTCAGGTGCCAAGAAAAACGCCTTCTCAAACGTGTCTGCCGACACCTCTGCCTCTTCATCATCTTCAATTGCTCTGTGATGATCATCTGACCTCAGAACACCCACCTTATATTTCTCATTAATTCGTGCTTTCACAAGAGCATACAAGGCTTTACAGCCACCCTGAGATAGCTTTTTCTTCTCTACATACGCATTCTATTTATTTAGCTTAGCAGACCATTTCTTATTAAAAGCTTGAAAAACCGCCCAATCATGTGGTGACTGTGATAGGACTGACTTGTTCCATAGTCTCTCCCTACCTATTTCCATCGGACGTAAACACCTAGGAAGATTGCAGTTCAACCTCCGTGGCCTGAACTCATGCGGAATAAACATGTCCGTAGAGTGGTGCATTATGCTTACAAACATCTCATATTTTTCATTTATCCCAGAGACCGTATTAAGTGATCCGAACCAGTCAACATTCCTCAAGTACCCTTTCATAGCATCAAAATTTGCGCTCCTATAACTTCTTCGCAAATTATACTTCTCCATTACCTCAATAGCTGGTATAGTAAATTTTATGACACAGTGATCGCTAGTACCTAGAGACGGGCATTTGTAAACGTCACGAACAAAAGAGCGACCATTGCACAGGAGCAAATCCAGCAAAGAGTTATGTCTTCTGGGGACGTGACAGTTTGAATCAAACCATGCGTTCTAAATAAATCGGCGAATCTCGCCACAGTAGCATTACTGTGAGTTGCACGAGAGTCACACCACTGGCTAAGATTGAAATCACCTGCAACAATACACCTGTAGTCGCACGTACGCAAGTCACTGATGGCTTTAATTAGCTGGTCTGTTTTTCCCGAAGAACATGACGGTGTCTTATATAATGCAATAACTCGTATTTGCAAAGCAAAACACCAAATATCACAAGCCAAGATCTCGTTGCATCATTAATCGATTCAGCAAAGACAACGTTAACCGAATGTAGATCAAGCACAAAAATCGCCACACCACCTCCCTTTTTATTCAAACGATCACACCTACACACCGTGTAGCGTGTTGCCAGAACGTTCAGCAAAGGAGCGCATTAATCGCAGACGTCAACTAGGTCTCACATAAAACCGCAAGTTCAAAAATCTCTTGGCACATAAACGCCACAAGGGAATCAGCATTTTTTATCATAGATCGAATATTAGACAAGAAACAGTTTAACAATAACTGACTACACCGCTGAGCAACTAGTGGTTTTCCGGCACTGCACTAACAACAGAAACTTCGTTTGAATTGTCGTGAATGTCACTAGAAGTGGCGAGCGCGCGATTATGATCCAAATTTATCGAATTAACAACACCATTTGATTTATTAGCATGTCGTGCTTCGCGCTGTTGCTCTCTTTCCTCTCTGGACAATGATGGACGAACAAAGACTCCTTTAATTGAGTAAGAGCGCAAACGAGCACGCCTAATAGCTAACATTTGAAACCTAGACGTGGGTAAAACACTTTAATGAGTCGAGGCCGATCAGAATTGGGTTTGCCCATACGGCACACTGTACAGGGCACACATTCAATATTCAAAAAGTTCATAAGCTCATTTACTGGTTGAAAGCCGTGGTTCGCCTTATTAACCGAGGAGGTAGCAATGAGTTCAAGAAGACCAGCAATTACAATTGACCATTTCTTTTCAAGATCTTTCTGGCTATAGTGAACGAGTGATCAGATGAAGGTTTCGGCATTTTTGAGTTTATCAAAGAATCTTTCTCTGCGATAATTTCTTCAGGCTTTCGTTTTCCTGCTTAAGTTTCTCAATCTCCTCCATAAAGGCTAAACACCACTTCTTCATTGAGTCCATCTGTTCCTTAGTCTCATCAGTAGATTTAAAATAAGCTTAACATAAGCGGGTACTCCAGGTTGCGAGCATTCCTCAGCGAGCTTGACCCGCTCCTGTCCTTTATCCGGAGCCAAATGCTTCCTTTTGCTTGCTGGAACAGAGATCGCGCGAGTAGGAGTAAACATGGTAACAAAAAATCATTCAATCAGTAAAGATCTCCACGCCGATGTCGACCCGCCAGAGCAGTAGGTAATGACCAGAATCGAAAAGAAAGGCGAAATACACCTGCGATGGTGGTTTTCAAAACCAAGGAGAACGGTCGATCCCCATCACGAGAGATCTCATATAATCAATAGACGTCAGAGAAACCAATAAGCGCCGCCTAGAATAAAGCATGTACTGACCTAGAAGATGAACAGTCCAATTCTCACAAATTCGTAGGCAAGATATCGTACGACACGTAATCGTAGCAGACTAGCCGAGAACTCCAATAAGAGCCGAGAAAAATATAAGCAGTACAAAATAGAATCAATCAATATGAGTGCCAATTCCGGCGCCGCCGCTCGGGACGAAGTTGGCGGGAGAGAATGAGATTGTTTTGTTGCGCCCAATTCTTCTTATATACAAATGAATATCTTCCGTTCTCCGAACCTCATATCCCATTCTTCACTCACATGTTTTTTTTCAATAATCGCAAAGTGTTATTAAGGGGTTCATCGGTATCTGATCAGACGCAGGGACCAGTACGCCAACTTTCCGTCAGAGGTAAACGCTTTTCGAACCTTTTTTCACAATAAAAACGGAGAAAATCGGAGTTTCATAGTGGCTCTTTTTAGATGATGTCCTACCATCGTGGATCGACCATCGCCTCAGCGTGAGTTTGAAATTGCTATTTGCTTCGGAGAGTGGAGGTGGTATAGAGGCATGTGGCGTAAACTCACACACGCACGGTGCACGGTCCAAACACGGGTCGATACACGCCCAGGCCAAGCGAACCTTTCATTTTTCCGGGATTAATTGATTGGTGCCAGACCCGCCGCATATGCATTAAAACCACCACTAGGAATTAAATGTCGAATGCGGGGGCGCATCCCAGAAACAGAATTCAATAACACCAAAGACGTAATGACTCATTTTTATTAGAGAATTGATTTTCTAAGAGGGTATGGATTGTTTGAAACACCACTAGCTACTACGAATCAGAAAAGCAATTTCTTTGAGTGCTAAAAAACAAAACGAAAAAAAATGAAAATGAGGCCTAAAGTCGTGATAGTCGATCCTACTTACTATAAAGCGCTTCGTCTGTCGTTCTGTCTGCCTGTCGTTCTGTCTGTCTGTATGTCTGTCACAAAATTCTTTAGCTCCTTTAGATCTGCCTGGAGAGATCGGGGTCAAGCGTGGGATGGGTGGGCCATGTCCCGAGAAGTATAATATAATGCACACATCAGCTTGGCGGAGCCCCGCCCACAGTGGGCGTGGCGTGCATCGAAACGAGCTCTACTGAGGATCATGATTACAAATTCAGACACAAGACGGCTTCAAAACTGGGGTTTAAAAGAGGATAGAGGTGTGCATTGGTAAGTTAGATCGAACTGAGGAGATCCACCCCCGATGGGCTGGGCGTTCTCCAAAAATGCTATGCTTTATGAAAACATTTATAACTCGGTTTGGAGAAAGCCAACAGAGCAGAAAAAGTTGATGCGGGAGAAACATTGTCAAAGGTGTCTCCGCCATAAATGACGTCAGCGGAGGCCCGCTCACATTGGGGGGGGGTGTGCCTCGAAGCTCACATCCCTTACATTTATATACGGAAATTCATAACTTCGGTTCCTATGGACCTAGAGAATTCAAATTCGGTAGAAGTACAGGCGGCATGATGGGAACACTTATGGTTGATGGCAGGACCAGACTCCCTCCACGGGGATGGGGTTTGAGCGGAAACTCAGATCCTGTTCCCAAGGACCTCGAAAGTTCAAACTTGGTAGGAGTACAGGCGACAGGATGGGAACACTTATGGTGGGTGGCAAGGCCAGGCTCCGCCTACAGGGGCGGGGTTCGAGCGAAAACTCATAAATCCGATAAAGATCTATTATAAAAATCAGCTCACGTGGCTCCGTCTCTCATGGCCAGAGCCCCTAGCGCACGCGATAGCGTGCGTAGCCGCCTGGTAGAGATAGAGCAAGGCAAATATCAATATCCACCTCAGGGATTCCTTAACCGAACACTAAAGTAGGAATTTCACACCTTTGAACATAGGTGCCTCAAATCCTTTCATTATAAACTTGAGTGTACCACTAAACTGAGGCCCAAGCAACGCTTGTGTACCAGTATTATAATAATAAAACCTATCAGAATGGACTATTTCTAAGTTTCAATTTCCTCAGCGTAGCGGAGTCCTCATCTGAAAACAACTGTAGGGATGTATGTCGCACCAATTGTGAGGTAGGAGCCACGCTATAGGTGCAGAGTCCATGATCCGAGTTGATCAACTGTAAGATGTGTTCCAGATGTTATTACTCCACCTAACAGTACAACCTTTACCTTATTTGCTTTTAAACTTTCACTCCAATTTCAGATTGTTCCGGAATCGCCAGATGACAGCGTCGACAACTCACAAAATTCGAAACGTACTAGAAGTCTTTCTTGTACAGACCGACCTCCGCTCACTTGACCTTCGCCTTTTGTGTATGAGTTGTGAAAAACTGAATAGCTTTAGTATAGAGAGGTTTGCAGCCACTGCGACAAATTTAAATGTTCTGTTATGTTATGATAAATGTAATGTACCATGCATGCGTAGTAAATGCAGACTCGTAAAAGGAAGTTCATTATGTCGAATTAAAGTACTTCATAAAAGTACCTGCAAAAAGTATATAAGAAAGTAAACCGAATAAAAAATACAGCAATAACGACATAAAAAATTCGGCACTAACGGTTCGTGCCTTTTGAAAGCGAGAGAGTTCCTTCAGAAATATTGGAAAACTTTGTTCTCATCCAGCCCGTTTGTGGCCATGCTTTGAAGGCACAGTTCACGGTAAAAATAGTTTCTGAGTTCTCCCCCTAGGAATACCCCCAGTGGCCTGCAAGAATAACAGAAGGGCGCTGTCGAGTACCAAAACTCAACAGCTAGAGCATAGTGGGAGCCCCGCTACCGGACCACCTGGACTTCCCGCCCCTCGACCGATGTCACTTCAGGCGAGTGTTGAGGCGATACAGATCGCAATATTCGTTCTGGGACCCACACACAATCAGCTGATGGCCGAGTAATGAAGCGATGTTTTCCTTTTATGCTTCTATTCCCTGTTGTTCTTCTTGCTATTGAGATAATTTATTCCTTTCTACCCCAGTGAGCTGAAAAAGATGGGTTATTTTGCTGGTGCTAGAGTTTTTTGTTGACGTGTGCTTGTAAGTGGATGAATGTTTGCTTACCACAGTCTGTTATTCGCACCAGGCCCTTCACGTACGCAGTGAGACACATTGTATAGCTCGTCCGAATGCCCCATTCTTCTTCATTTTTCTGGACTAATTTTCGTCTATCCCCCTTTTTAACGATTTTTTGAAGCCTTTTTTTCGCTTTGGGAACACCGATTCACGCAGTTCTTCGCCATCTCGCACTATATTCCACCTTATCTTCCATTTTCCGTCTTAATCTGGATTACCCAAAATTATCGTGTGCCTTTAAGGTAGCTCAGCCGGAGCTGTGGGTACTTCTCCCCGAAGATCAAGTCGTCCTCGCCGCACCCGCGCGCAGTCGCGCGCTATAGAGGGAAATTTTGAATTCTCAGTGAAATAACACGTTAACTGTTGCAGAACCACTGCCGCTTATCATGAGAATTCGCGGAGAGGTACCGCTACCCTCGCTGGTGGCTCGGTATATCTTTACGATGAAATATAGCAACATACCATGACTGTCAGGTATGATTTGCGGTAGAGAGTTGGCGTATTCTCCGAAGGCGGGCTATAGCAACAATTCGTTTTCCTCGATGGTTCGATTTCTACCATACTTACCGTCTTACTTCTAAATAACTATGACACAATGAACACTGGCTTATACTCGAGAGCCAAACCGGGGGCACTATTTGCTCTTTACCATGGTAGCAGTCTTAAACTCAAACCCCTTCACGCCCAGTGTTCTTCTGTCAAGGCGACATCCCCAAAATACCTGTCCTTCTCTCTGCCACCTGACTGCCTTCAAAACTCAACATACATCTCATACTCAGCTCGCACTGGCTGCTTTCAGACTTCGACGACCGTCCGTCCGTCCGTCCGACGCGTGCGTGCTGCGAAAACGGTCGCTAGAGTAGCGTTGACAGCGCTGGCAAGTGGTCAACAACGGTCAGGCGCCGCCGTCGCAGCACGCACGCGTCGGACGGACGGACGGTCGTCGAAGTCTGAAAGCTGCCAAAGCAGCCACAGGAACCCACTGTTCGAGACCCTCGCGAAGAGTTGCTCTTCAGAACATCTCATTGAAAATTAGTACCGTAATCGTTGAGTAGAAGAATTTGAGGATTTTGCTGTCAGTCATGAATAAAATGCTCTCCTTAAAGAGACTTTCCCCTTTCATATAGCAGCTCTAAAGGGAAGATGGAAACCGATTCATACCTACTGTAGAATGTGAAGAAGTAAAAATTACAATGACTATCAGATTACAGGTTCATGACGCCTATAACTGATAGCGTAGCGGGACGTGAGTTCATAAGTGGGTACAAAGAACAGAGGGTATATACATAATTTATTACTTATATATATTATAACATGACTGGATGAAGGGGAGGCCAGGACAAGTCGGCCAGAGCCGATACGATGGGCAAGCCACACAGAGCTAGGCTCGAGATGTGTAGAGGCCAAGTTGCCGGTATCTGGCTCGTTTTATAGTGGCCCCGTATAACGTCCGTGAACAGGTGGTCTCGTCCTGATGGCGGTTGGTCAGCGAGGATACGACATCTCCATTCCTTACAGTAAGCTCGTCCTCGAGCTTCAAATAAGCTCTCAAGCGGTACTGTACTTCATCGAGGAGAGAGATGGAAAGTTGATGAAAAAATATGGAGTGAATACGTATCCTAGAATATCGTACTGCTGTTGATCGTGTAGTAATGTGGACGAAACAGGTGACAAACTGCGTTATACAGAAACAGCTAGAAAGTACTAAAAATGGTTGTTGTCCATGAGGGCTTTCGCCACACCTTCGAAAAGGCTCGACCTCGAGCCGAAAAGAAGTGGTAGGGTGGTGATACGGATAAACGTTATAATAGTGTCGTTCGATGTAAGCGTCATATAACAACATATGTATGGGATTTTGACGAATTGGTTGCAGAGGTGATCAGTTAACCTATGAGTTATCCTTATACACCATGATAATTGAAATCGGTCTCAATAATAACATAGCAAGGCTAATTCTACGAGTTAGACAATTCTTTTGATCTATTGTATGTGACAGGGGTTACAGCGAAATAAGACAATATAACAAGGTTTATGATAACTTGACCAAACAAAATGTGCCGTAATTGAAGTCTATAACAATAGCAAAACCAGGACGACTTATGCTAAGTATTTTCGAACTGGTATGTAAACTGTGATACGAATATCAGTCTATGCACACTGAGGTTCGACTGATATACGGACATCATCAAAATACTGTGAAGCGAATACTAGTCTTGCTGAGAGCGACTAGCATAAGGGCGTATTACTTTTTTTTGTTTTTGAGATTAGAAAAAAAGTGGGGTATACGCTGCGTGTGGTCCCTTTGAACCGCCTATTCAAAGAGTTTTTCTTTGAAGGCGTCGCGGCAGTGCGGCAAAATTGAAAAACACTTGAAACTTACGAATGAGTTTGTCTAAGACGACTTATACAGAAGAATTTCTGTTTATCTTCTTCGTAATTTAGCGTTTAAGATATGTCCTATCTCCTCAAAAAAGACGAGATCGTCTGATTGTTAATAGTTTCATACCGTCTGATGGTTCCTCATCTAGTGGCACAAGTGTTTGCTGTATTGTGTTGGATATGGAAGCATTAGCTGGCCTGGAACTGGAGAATTATGCTTGAGGCGGTGAATTGAACAAAAACGCGATTATGGCGTTGAAAGTATAGTATGATGCTGCTCCTTAAGAAGGGGTTTTACTGTATTACGTTCTCTGGACGTGGTCTTCATTAGAGTAAGGTATTGTAGTCCCAAGAGCTACAAAATCGTACGAAGATTAGAAACGATTGTAGGCATGGGATTCCCGTTTGTAACGACTGGTATCTTGATCGTAAGTAGAACATCTTTACCGAGACTTACGCGTGTTACCATGATCCAGACCTCAAAGGTTATCACTTAAGTGTGTCTACCTGGGTGATGGATGAGCAACGAGGGGGTTACCGTAATCCAGACCCCGAAGGTTATCACTGAAATGTGTCTACCTGGGTGATGGATCGACAACGAACAGCCCGCGAGAGGCTGCTGACTATGAAGGGTCACAACTGTTATTACATTGCATAGGTCACTCCCTGATGCTCTAGCATTTGCTGACCTGCGATGACCGATCGTAAAAGATCGTTGACTTCGTGGACAGCTGCTGAGCGGCGGGTAGTGAACCCAGCTTATTTGTAAAGTGTTGACCTGGGGTCTCGCCTCGAGATAAACGATCTCGATTGGATACGAAGTGATTAATAGCAGTCTTTATGACCTGCTCACTATACGTGGTTCTCGAATACTACGAGCCGTCCACCGTATCCTATAATAATGGGAAACGAGATTAGCTACTTCTCGTATTATATGCGCATTTCGAGCAGCCTGTCATGCCAGTTCTTGGAGGGATGGAAGGGTGGCAGAGGAGCTCTTTGATTTTGACGTCATAATGGCGTACGAGTCCTTATATGATAATTTATATCGGCGTAAATATGTGAAAGAAAAAGAATTATCATTAGCTAGAATTTGTACAGTCTCCCTACCTTCTGGACTAGTTTCTAGACCAGAAGTATTAACATAGGGTCGTGGTCATGCAGAACAATGATTTGCGGTCATTGTCTGCCTTCTATAGGAAACATAAAATAACTACATCATATATACAAAAGAAAATCTGAGGGTAAAGCGTATTTTTTTGTTTTATTATATTTTTCTAGAGTACTTCCTCCATAATGCCGAATCTACTCTAATTTGACATGATCAATTAAGAAAGCTTGAAATAACCTAGGGACTGACATTTGACCTTGCACTACCGTGCTCCGTCGGAAATAATACGACCAATGAACGCACTAGGACCAGCAACAAGACGTTAATCTCGAAGCTGTCCTCGGGTAAAATTAGTACATACTTACTCCTCATCATCCTTTTTTTTTGTTTATTTTTATTTTTTTTAATACCCGGGTGGGTGGATGCCCTAAGTTTGTTCGAAACTGGGACAAAAACAAAAAACAAAATGCTAAACAAATGGCGTTCATAATCACTAGCATTATCAACACCTTAAGGCTACCCAACTATGGGTTATACGTTGAAATGTGGGTGGGCCGTAATATAAGGGAGCTCGTCGCCAGGACCATGTTGAACTAACAGTTCTAATGGAATAAACTGCAAAAGGTGCTCTGGATGCACACCAATTTGCACAAGAAAAGACTGTGCTCCGGATGCACACAGTATTTCTTACCCATAGACTTATAGAGGCGGAACGTACTACTGTACCGCTACCCGCGATGAAGAGATTGTGACGTGTCGAGGGACCGGTTTCGAGAGACGTCCTCTTCATAAGTATATACTTTTAAAATAGTCGACTTATCTGACATCGCAGAGCCCATTGTCCATGTCCTGAGCCGTCCATTGTTCATCCATTGCCGATGTAGTGGAATACAGTCGGACAGTCATTGAATACAGAGGGAAGTGGGTGTTAGGGTAAGGGGGTTAGAAGGGGGTGTACACAGCCTTCTAACTTCGGTACCCTTAGTGGAGGGGGGATACTTTATTTTAAGAGAAAAAAATTCCCGTTCTCACCCTGAAAAGTGACAAAAATCCCCACATGAAAGAATCTCCCCGGGACCTCCATATCAGATTACAGGTTCATGACGCCTATAACTGATAGCGTAGCGGGACGTGAGTTCATAAGTGGGTACAAAGAACAGAGGGTATATACATAATTTATTACTTATATATATTATAACATGACTGGATGAAGGGGAGGCCAGGACAAGTCGGCCAGAGCCGATACGATGGGCAAGCCACACAGAGCTAGGCTCGAGATGTGTAGAGGCCAAGTTGCCGGTATCTGGCTCGTTTTATAGTGGCCCCGTATAACGTCCGTGAACAGGTGGTCTCGTCCTGATGGCGGTTGGTCAGCGAGGATACGACATGACTCTGACACTATAAAATCATAAAATCGCATTAATTATGAAACTTACCCTTTACCACCGGTATGACATTATTAAGAACACAATAACAAGTCAAAAACTCTTACTAAGCAAGGAAGGCTTGATCTGAAACAGAGAAGGGAACGTGAGGTCGGATGAAGTATGACAGAAGCAAAACAAATTGGTCTCCTTAGTGAGCATGAATGGTCACCAGAAGAACTGCCACGAGTGGAAGACATTCCTCAATAACGCAGCGCCCAAGCATCACCTAAACTCACTTTTGTACTTGCTTAATTACCATCGATAAACTCTTTTAAAGCACGCCCAATTCGTGGTTCGAACAGCAGTGTCTAAAGGCCGCAGATACGAGATTCCGTCGTGACCCTGCAACGAATGCTACAGTAATCAATGCAGCTTCCGCTGTTAACCCTTTTCTTAATAATGCTGTCCTATTTTGCTTTTGTTTGGCTTTCTATTGTTATGTTATGTAAGGTTCGAATTCTCCATTCTATGATTCTATACCGAAGGTTTGGTTCATTCGTATGGTGATTTAGCTGCCATTAGTATAGGTTAGTATTGGATTGTAGACCCTAGAATGAGACGAAAGTCGGTTCTGTCTCAAGGGTTTTGTTGAATGTGAGCTCAGGCTTCTATTTCTTTTGGGTGTTTTCATATTCTTTTAAAACCATTGATAATGTGGTAGAAATATTTCTACAAAAGTCTTGTTTTAAACGAACATTGCACCAAATATTATCGGTCAATGATCTTGCAATGATAACGACACTTCTTAATATCTGCAACCGTAAAAACTTATCCGAAACTTCATTTAATTGATTAGTTTTTGTTCTGTCCAAGGTGTATAAATCGTTTCTTTTTGTTGTCCGTTTTTCTAACCAAGCATTAATCGCTAGTGTCGCACTTTTAAGTGGTGTTTGTAAAAAAAAGGTTATTGTAAGAGTTTTGTAGTGTTTGGAGTTGAATATAAGCGAGTATTTCTTGTAATTCCTGCATGATAGTCATTTTGTTTTATCAAGGCGCTTTTGCATACATTTCTTTTCCAGGGTCTCCCTGAACTTGTGTTCCAAGGAAGATGGTGAGTCTTTCATCATTACTTGTTCTCGCAAAGCCTGATTTGAACATTAAATGGTTAAATTCGAAAATTTCAGGGTATTGATATCAACCATAAGCATGACCGCAAGGTCCGCAGGACTGCCCCCAAAAGTGAGGACCCCTACCTCAGGATTCTGGCCAAGGTCTGGTTCTTTAAACGTTATTGATGAAGTGTTTTTTGTTGTTACTGCTCTCTTTACTCTTTTGTTCTGAAACATGATGACCCGTGTTTAGTTGTACACGTTCTTGGCCAGACGTACCGGCGAGAAGTTCAACAACATCATTATGAAAAGGCTTTTTATGTCACGACGCTTCCGTGCCCCACTTTCAATTGCACGCATTAGCAGAATGTTAAAGAAGGAGGGTAATGCAAATAAGCTCGTCGTCACATGTGGAACTGTCACAGATGACGCTCGTCTTTATGAAGTGCCGAAGTTCACCGTGAGTGTCTGACAATTTTCCCTTCGATTTTCTTTTTCATATCTCTGTTCAATCAAGCATTGTTTTTTATTAATATTTCCATATTTCCTCGTTATTTTTCCTTTAAACGGAAAGATAAATAAGTTTTTTCGCGATTGCTTATTGGTTGATCCCAACTTTGTGCAGTTTGCAATTCCCAGCACCTTAGTTTCCATATTAGGAGAAAACTCTTGTTTGTAGTATTCTGTCTGCACTGGAGCGCGGAATTCGTCGAGGGGTGGTTGGTTGCCCAGACAGCAACGAACGATAGCGGAAATTACTTGGCGCCGCTTTGTTGGGACGCAATTTTTCTGCGCTTCAACCTATCTGCTGGAATGAAGCGTTTTTGTGGTCATAAATATGGCTCTTAGCAGAACCATAAGAAGGCAAACAGCGATGAGAATGGTGCATCAGATAAAAAAAATTTTGAGGGTCGTGACTCGAGAAATGTGTACTCAGCTCACATAACAGCGATGTTTAACAGCAGGAAGGGAACCCATTCAGATAAATGGTGAACGATAAGCGAGAGTTGTAGAATGTAGAGCATGTTATGATTCGATTACGCCAAAGAGTGATGCAGAGCAGCAACCTTTATGTTCATTTCAAACCATTGATAATGCGCAAGGAGTGTTTCGAAAAAAACCAGCCACTGACGGAAGCCGTACATCAGTGAAAATGCAATCCTATTGAGTTGATGAGTAGGCAGAGCAAAGTCGCAGAAAAAATTACATGGAACTTGAAAAGATTTGTGATATTGCCTATATTACGTTATTTTGTGTTGTTTCAATTCGTCTAGACCTTGGCACATTTGATGTGTGGTAAAACTCAGAACTTTATTTACGTGTCTCATAATTCAGCTCGCTGCTCTGAAAGTCACTGAATCGGCCCGCGCCCGCATTCTGAAGGCTGGAGGCGAAATAATCACTCTGGACCAGCTTGCTCTCCGTGCTCCTAAGGGTGAGAACACTCTTCTTATCCAGGTGAGTTTTGCGAATTCCCATCCGTTAAAAAGGTTAATATCTTAGATTTACTATTTTTTGTTACTAATACATTTTTATTTATGGGAACATTGTATAAATGTCTTCATCATGGGTAGATATAGCATAAAGCCCTGAAGTAGTGGGTATGTCGGTCCCGAATTTCCGTGCTTCCTCGATAGCAGAGAAAGTCCTGTAAGAAGACTTTCCATTCTCATAGAATAAAAATGTCGCTCGCACACGTCTAAAACAACTATCAGAACTCCCACTAAACAAAATACGATTAGCATCAACAAATATTGATGTTCTTACAATGTTTTGATTTAAACATTAATTGCTGCGTTTTCTGCTCCGGTCCTTCAAAGTAACATGGTGGATACTTTCGCTCTTACTTCTTGCGTGCTTTCATTCCTTCTCGAGCCTTTTTCCATAATTGAGCAAATTGAATCTTTGTGACTTCGTATGTTACGGTGGCTCGTAATTTGCAATCTTCGGCGCGGGATATCAGCGAGGCATAGGAAAATTCACGTTTGAAAGCATAGAAAAGAAGATCTAGGGCTGTATAAGGACATGCCCATGTAATCACGGTTTTGAAATTGCTAAAATTTTTCATTGGAGTGGTGGGTTCGCCCTCCTAAATACACGAAAGTCAAAGTCGTCTTTTGAGGTTAAGGCTCATTCCAATCATTTTCTATTTGGGCGAAAGGAAGGCGTTAAATTCAGTTTAGACAGGCAACGGCTCTATAACCTCATTTCCATTGACTGCGCTCTTTTGAAACTGCGACTCAGTTGTTGAAAGTGACGCTGAACCTTGAGCTTGGAAGTGACGCCGAACCTTGAGCTTGACGAAGAAGAATTTGAATTTCAGAAAATCGTGCTCATACGATTGTAAATGTTCTGTACCCGTGGTGTTGCTCATTATTTAGACGTATAAGCTTTGGAATGGAGTTCTTCCGAAAAGGGCCGAGATCACCAACCTTGCCTTTAAACTGAAACATTTCCCCTTTTATAGTTTACCTTGCATTGCTAGAGCCTTCCGTTGCACAAGTATTGGAATTTTTATTTAAGTTCCTGTTTCCCAATGATCCATGTCTTCGACATTGGTAGCTGCTTCTATCAATATTTTGTTTTAGGGTCCCCGCAAAGCTCGTGAAGCTCAGAAGCACTTCGGCCTTGCTCCAGGAGTTCCACATAGTCACACGAAGCCGTACGTCCGATCAAAGGGACGCAAGTTCGAACGTGCACGTGGACGAAGAGCTTCTCGTGGTTACAAAGCTTAAGCTGTTCTGTTGTTTATTTTTGTTGCAAATTACTCTACTGACAGTACAGATGTTGGTTGGTAATAAAGTATTGTTTATAAAACTTCTGATTTACTTAACAAAGTATTTAACTGAATGTATTATTTAGCAAAAATTGTTCTTCATTGTTGTCATGTACAACCCATTGGTAAAGAGGATGCCCATACGCTCACTTTGTGGGGAATTCAGTTTCAATGGTTTGTGTATCCAGACGCGGTTCGTTGCCGTTAATATTACCGCATTGTTGGGCTACGTGGCATTTGCCTTTCGGGCCGTCCCACACACATTCCTAGTCAATGTTCATCGAGAAATTGGTGTTTCGTGCTTCCCAACTGCCGGGGCCCATTGTTCACTCAATTTGTTCCCATGAATTCGCCACAGTTCTTTATATTAATGTCTGTATTTGGGCGGGCACTAAGTGGCTGCAATTGCTGCACAAAAGGAACTTCAAGTAGCGTTCAGTTTTTCGTTTTTCCACATTTAGCAGCGAGTTCCTCGGGATTCTCTCACTTTTAGTAGCGATTTCTCTAGAGAATACTAGCTCGCCAATGCGCGGACGATCGAAGTAATTTTTTTTCTCCTTTTACATCCTAATGAAAGATACTAGTGGTGTCTCTACTACCCATGTAGTGTAATCCTTTTTCATAAAGCCAGAATTAATCGAGTTGTACGTCTGGGAATGAGTGTTTCTCCAACGTTCACAGCATGACTTCTTTTTCTCTTATGTATGTTGAGTAGCAAAATGGAAGCAGAGCCCGCGTTTCTTGAACGTGAAGTGCGAGCTAAATATCTTTCTTTCATGGATTTCTTCTCGGTTTCTTTACATTTCCAAAACTTCTTCTATTAGGTTTTCCGATTGAATCCTGCCCTGACATGAGCTATTATCGTAGTTTGAATCCCAGCTATCAGTTTTGATGCTTTGGTAACGTTGTTCTATGTATTGCAGTCCATGGGAGGGAAACTGTTCTGGCTGGAACTTTGAGAAGTAATTTATAGGCGCGACCACGAACACGATATGCATCTTCTCTGTGCATCTTTTGGCGTCTTCTCTGTTTGGAATTAGCTAGAAGTCGTCTTTGGGTTACATGAAAACTTGCGTATAGGTGTATATCACGTCACCTGGACGAATTTTTACGGAAAAGAGTGAGATGTTGCAGTTAGAGACGCAAGATATTTCTCTGTTCAACAAACGTGGCGGAAAAAATGGCTCAGTTGAAGGTCGTATTTGTGATTTGAACATTCAATTTTAACTGAGGTAAAGTTAGGTTAATTATTTTCTGCTTACAAGCGAATCCCTTCAAATTGTTTCCACGGAATCGTAGGGTTGCAGAAGTGCTTCATACTCTTTGTTATACAGTTCCGAAAAAAAGCAGACAATGGGAGTAGAGCCATTGTCTGCGATCGGTGACCTCAAACGTGATCCACCATCATTACCCCATTCACTTTCCACTGCAATGAGGCGAATAGCGCTCAGTCACCATTTATTTGGTGTTAATTACTTGCTGAAAACTTTTCTGCGACATTTCTTCTTAAAATTTTAAAGGATTTTTCCTGCTAAAGTGACTTTGTTATCGTTGGAAATGAGACATTGAAAACCGGACGGTGCTTCTTCGTTTTCCGACCATAAAATGCGAGCCAATGTGATTCTTTTTGATTTTTTTTTGTTTGAAAAAGCTCTTGGGAATCCTTAAGCTATGATTTTTGATCTTTTGGTACTAGTCCTCTATTATAGTCCGTTGGAGAAAAAATCGATCGTTGCGGTTTTCTGATTGAATGAGTTCCCATTATTGGGGCAAGGAAATCGAACACTGTAGCCATACCGGACGACCCCCTTTGCAATTGCAGTTGGATTATTTTTAGGGTTAATCGCTATAGGTAGCTATGCGCGTCTTCGTTTTTGGGTTGCTTATTCTTCAGTAGGCGTTGCTGGGCTTCAAAACCAAATGATCGGGGTAACTTCAGTTGGTCAGTTATTTCTTCTAGTGTTGTTTTATTTTGAAAAATGGCAGGGTGAAATGGTTTACAATCTTTTTTCGTGTCGCACACTGCGATATTATTTTTGATAGGAATTTTTGCTCCACCCAGTTTTCAACGATCGAAAGAAGTGACTAGTGTCTTGAAAGGAAACTCGTTTTCCTCCTTTAATTGTTTTAGGGTGGTTATAGGAACGGACATTTGGTACGCTAACCCGGTGCATATAGTGTCTTTACGATGGAATAGTAAAATACAGTGGACGCAGTTCGAGCTAAAACCGACGGGTGGGTTACTATGAGAACCGGGTTCCCATGCTGAATTTTCGTTTCGTAAAGGTCAGTCTTGCGCACCGTTCTCATAAATAGCGGAAAACATATGATTTTATCGGTTCTAGTCGGGAAAGAAAAAACTGAAGCGGTGCGGTTGCAGAAGAAAATGAAAACGCAGTCACGTTACCGTAGCGTAAAGTGTTCCAGATAGCAACCACTTTCACACTTCTTCCCCACTCCCAGACGAACACACCCTTTCCTACTCTTCCCATCAGATTGGAATGGAATGGTGAAATTACCTAAACAGTACGACGGCATGTCGATTGCTGCTCCGGCCATACTCCGCTACGTCTCTATGCCTCAGTTTTCTATCACCCCACCCTCCACCCATCCTTAAAAGGCACGGCTCACGATAAAAAATGGTTGCTGAGTTCTTCCTCTATGAATACTCAGTGGCCCTCAAGAGTAATAGAAAGGACCTCGCGCCCAAAAACTCGACGGGTAAGGCATCGTGGAAGACCTTTTCCCGGCTCTCGCGGCTTTCCCGCCCCTCGATCGATGTCACGTCCGAGTGTCGAGGCGATGCAGCTTGCAGTTGTTCGTTTTAGGACCCACACAGTCAGCTGATCGTCGAGTGATGAGGCAATGTTTTTCTCCCATACTTTTTTCCCCTGTTGTTCTTTTTGCTGCCGCGATCCCTTATTTGATTTCCTATCCAAAGAGGCTGACATAGGTGAGCTATTTTTGCTGTTACCAGGGCTTTTTGTTCATTTATACTTATAAGTGAATGAATTTTTGCTTACCGTAGTCAGTTATTTGCACCAGGACCCACACGTATGCAATGACCTAGCTCGTCCAGACGCCCCACTCTTCTTCATTGTTCTGGTCTCGTTCTCGTCCAGCCCCTTTTTCAACGATTTATCGAAGCCTTCTTTCACAGTGGAAACACCGATTCACGCAGGTCCTTCGCCTTCATAACATTTTCCAACTTATCTTCCATTTTCATCATAAACTGGATTACCCAAAATTATCGTGAACTGTGCCTTACTGATGGCTACCTCGGGTTGGCCGGCCCATAAACGAACACTTTTGTCCATACATTATGTCAGTGCTTCGCTGAGAGAAACCTATTCTCTATATATGTATTCTATAGCGAACTCGATCGGTCTACTTGTGGAAGCTGGATGTGAAAAAATGCTGTAAGCGATTGTTATCTAATCAGTGCACCGCGAACGTGGCATTTATTTAGTTTCTTCTGCCCTCATTTTGAGCTTCACTCTCACCTATTTCACCTTCAGTAAAGCTCCAATATATCGTATCATCTCTCTTATCTTTCTTCTCTTGTCTCTCTTGTCACTCTTGTTTATAGAGAAGTAACTTAGCGTGTCGGTTTGTTCGTATGTCAGTTTGTATGTTTGTCTGTCTGTCCGTCCGTGAAGCTTATGGTTATGATAAAGGTAGTTATACGGACAACTCAGCTCTCTCCTACGTTTCCTATTTTAAAAAGCAGTATCTTGGGGTTAAATGAATGTGAAGTGAGGTGTATACATCAAAACTGTGATCTCGCCCTTACCCCAACGCTCTTCCCCTCCTGAGGTATAGATACGCCCCCCCCCCGTTCCCCCCCCCCCCCCCCCCTCACTCCATTTTCTAACTACTTTGTAAAAGTAAGGAAATAGGCCCGTCATGAGCCGGGCGACTCAGCTGGTCTTATATATAAAGCAGTGAATTAATCAGTTTTAATTTGGTTACCCAATTAGTTTAATTACCCAAGTTTTAGGTATTAATGATAGCTATCACATGGTCATCGCGATGTCTGGTGTGAGAAGTCGATTCAAACTTGAGATGCCGAAGCCGCGGGAGACACCGAATCTGAACCTAGATGACAAATGCAAAATTAGGCTAACAAATGAGTCGGAGGAAATCGAAATTGCAGCGAAGGATCTAGAAGTTCTTGAGGAGTTGGGAAAAGGTGGCTATGGAGTTGTGGAAAAGATGCGCCATCGGCAATCAGGAATTACAATGGCCGTGAAGCGAATTCCCTCCTCGATTCACGATGAATCCCAGAAACGTATGTTAACTGAACTCGACGCTTGTAAACGGAGCGATTGCTGCCCTCAAATGGTGCGTTTCTACGGAGCTATGTTTCGCGAAGGGGATGTTTGGATATGCATGGAAGTGATGGACACGTCGCTTGACAAATTTTATAAGAAATGTTATGCGCTTGGACGAAGACTTCCTGAACCTTTCATGGCGAAAGTGACGTTGTCGGTTGTTGAGGGCCTTAATTTCATGAAAGAAGATATGAATCTGATCCATCGTGATGTAAAACCGTCAAATATACTTCTCAATCGGCATGGACAGGTGAAAATATGCGACTTTGGCATATCAGGTCATCTGGCAAACAGTTTAGCAAAGACCGTTGCTGCTGGTTGTAAATTTTATATGCCACCCGAGCGAATCGACGGTGACATGAAAGGTTCATATGATGTAAGAGCTGACGTGTGGAGCCTCGGAATCACCCTGGTGGAAATCGCTACTGGGAAATATCCATATGAAGTCTGGGTGACGCCTTTCCAGCAGTTGAAACAGGTCATTGAAGAACCAGCTCCTCGGCTGCCTTCTGATGGCTCCTTCTCTGCCGATTGTCAATATTTTGTACAACGTTGCTTGGAGAAGAACCCTCACGAACGTCCGAAATATCCCGAGCTCTTAGCGATGCCTTTCCTTGACACTGCTAGAAATGAAAAGCAGTTCAGTATGGCCAGGTTCGTTGTCGAGGTGTTGGATGCTGTACAGCCTCCCCAAATCCCGACAAATAAGTAAATCTGACTTGAAGTCAGTGGTGTCTCAGCGCTCATGGAATTATGGTATTCTGATGTACTAGTTAGTCGGACAACTGCAGTCAAATCGATTCCGACCGTCGGTATTTTCTTTTTAAAATTCGTCTCTTGAATGCATAAAGTCGGTCGTGATATCAATGTGAGTGTTTCATTAATAGGTCTTATAAAAAAGTTTATTTTTTTACGCTAGTAGGTCATACATTACGGCATTACTTATGGATTTAGTAAGGATTGTTTCACGATATTTAGGAGTTGTCAATTACGATTATTGTTGGACTTTTTTCCTCGGCATGTGCGCTATCTGTGTTATATGATGCTCATTAATCGGATGGTGTAGTTCATCTAAAGAGCGACTTTATTTTCTCGATGATTTTTTGGTAAATCGACATTGTTTAGCTTTCTCTTTTATGATCCAAAGTGATATCTATCAACGGCAGATTGGTACTGGCATATACATGCTTCAACCAAGGCCACAGTTCATGATGATTCTTGAACCTTCAAAAGCTGCAGATCTGTACGGTGTACATAAAATAGTTCCGTACGATCATACTTTTATGTGCCAATCATGAGATCATTCTAAGTAGTATTATAGTGTTATTATGTGTACTACATTATTAAAGCTACAGCTGTTTTTCTTTGCCATCAGTTTGTATTCCTTTATAATGGCACGCATGTTTCTCCTCCGAAACCACGGAAGAATTCTGCGCCTCTATCTAGGCAGCTATATTTTATCTGACTTCATCTGACCCACTTTTTTGATCATCTTTTTTACTGTATGTTGATAATCTTGAATCGATCAAAGATTGCCTGAATCAACGGCATCATATCGTTTTCCAGCTTGTTTCCCAGATTTAAATAAACTTGGTAAATTGATGATTGGTTGGTTGTTGGTTTGATAGCCGTTGTGTCGGTCTTTATGCTTGTTCATATGTCTGCCTGTTCGCAAAATTTTCCATGATTATGGTAATGGTAGTGGTGGGAAAAACAATAATCTGAGGTACTAAAGTGTAAAAGGTAAAGTAGTTGTAGTAGTAGTAAAATACGAGTAAAAACTCAGGAAAAGCTAAAATGTTAGTGATATAAGTGATTGTGCCTATACACTATGGATCATAGCGTAGTGATGGTAATTCCAATCAATTGATAGTGATTAATATCGATTTGTGGCGTGATTGAACGATTAATCATTGATGATCTGTTTTGTAGTGAAACGACTACTTAATTTGTAATGGTAACGAAGTGGCATTGGGCTTTTAAAGGGGTTCTGACAGAATTCACTTAGCAGTATGATATCAGCCGATACGTATATTAACTAACGACCCTCCCCCCCCCCCCCCCCCCTTCATTCGGTACTGCGAGGTGTGACTCTGGAGCTTCACCACGTGGTCTGTCTTAGAATCGTCCGAATAAGGGAACGTTGAACAATCTTGCGTGCTAATCTGATCTCAGATCGTGTTGACGGTGATTTTCCGCTTCTGTGATGTCATATTGGTAAGACCACTACGATCTTTCTCAAGTTATCGCTTTTTGTCTCCTCTTGCTTTACCGCGTTTGATTACCGTAACCTGCTATTTCTAGAATACTTTTTAAAAAAAATTCTTTTGTTCGAGAGGAATTTGTGGTTTATTCTCGCTTGTGGGGTGCAGCGTTCCAGAGCTAGTGCTGACTGAGTTTGCTCTCGCTCGATGGTCTAGTAGGCATAGATCAGCGATGCTCATCACTCACATGCAAGATCTGCTCATACAGAGTAGCTCTTTCTGTAATAACGCAGTAAAGCGGGAACAAAAGTCTCAAGATGGTTCGTACCCACTTAGGGCTTTTATTCCCGCTCCTTCAGTGGTAAAACTAGGGGTCCTACAGTGTGAACGCTTAAGTCGCTGTACGAATATTCCGCGTGTCACATGCGGTTTTACGCGGCAAATGCACTCCAGAATGGGATGCGCAATGACTCTGATTTATTTCACGTGAATTTTCAGGAATGGGTATAAGCCGATATGTTAGTCGGCGATATGTAACGATACTTAGATATATTTTATTTGCTGGCTTTGTCTACATTCTATATGGTGCTTTACTAGCCCCATCCACCCCCCGGATAAGTGCATCCAGATTTATTGGTCGAGGAGACAGTGAGTTCATTATCGTATATTTGTACAAAGGCAGGTGTGTAATGGGCTGCGTTCAGGAATCGCAGTCGAAGTTCCGGGTGGTGCCGCTAGAGTGGCTCCGGAGCAATCCGATGGAATAGATCCGTTTGAAAAGTATCGTAATGAGCCGAAAAAAGTGGGTTGTTCAAGAATTATCTTCTTCATTTCCTTCATAAAACCTACTATGTAAGAATAAAAGTAAATTTGTTTTCGCGGCGTTTTTTTTTCAATTTCCTCTCCCACATACAGTAGCGCTCAAAAGTCATCGGTGAAATGGCTCGTCAGCCGTACTTTTCACTCGTAACTCCTTTCCTACTGGATCTAATCATACGAGCTTGGGTGTATTGTGAATATTTACCACTATTAACTTGCAATCTGATCATGTTCCAGATATTCCAAAGAGCATTAACTCAAAATCGACTGCAAATCAGATGATGGCCCTTCTAGAATCTCTCTTCTTTTTGTCATGTCTAAAGTGTACGAGCGGTAATGCCGAACACAATAGATGAGAAAAATGCGAAAAAATGCGGTGCGAACAAGTGCAGACGTCAACAATTTTGTTTTTGGCAAAATCTGCTACTGCAACAAACACCCTGCTCTACCTGTGGATATTGCAGCTTCGCAGTCGAACATGTTGGGTAGGGTGAAATACGCTTTAGTTAAACATATCCAAATTTCGTGCGATTTGGCCTTTTAAGAAAAAAGTTGTGAACGAAAAAGCTTCAAAGCATTTTACCTAGGACTTTTGAGCGCTACTGTATAATGAACTAGATGGCTAAATTGTCCTAGTCTGTAGATGAGAGTCAGTCTTTGCCTGGGCAAATTATCGGGTTCATTTCCGTATTGAGATGTAGATTCGGCACCGTAATATTTGCATTTTTTTTGCTATCCTTTTCATGAGAATTCTTAGCATCGCTGGATTGGCCGCGATCGTCATACATAGGTATCCTGAGTATGTGAAAAGGGTTCTCAAGCTCTGCTACGCATAAATTTCGGCATTTTTTGCTAGATATTAGGTTTGTTCCTTGTTCTTACTTTTCCTTCCCTCCCATTCCCTTTTACTCTTTTATTCTTTCCTGTACATTATTCATTCTTTTAAACTCTAGCTATGGTTTTCTTTGTTGTCAGCTAAAGAAGCGTAAACATTGGGAAAAACTGTCACCAATAATAGTTTATTGTTGTAGGAGAAATCAGGTCTAAAGTGGTTAATCTTGCTTTTTTTGTTAATGAAAGGATAACCACTCGATCGTAGGCCATTAACGTAGAAAGCAAACATTTCTGATAACGACAATTGAAACAATTTCGGCATTGCTAAAGCTTGAGCTGTCGAAATGTATGGCGCTGCTGCTAGTGAGCGATGAATTAAGTCTGGGCATGCAATCCTTATGATGTTTTGTTGTTCTGTATAAGCCAGCTTCTTTTAATATCTCGTTTTAAGAATTGGGAAAATCGTGAGGAGTACGAGAGTGACTTGCATCGAGTCGGTCCAGGCGAGCAAGGAAAGCCTGTTACCCTACCAAAGGACCCTGATGTCGAACGGGAATCTGTAAGAGCTATGAGAGATACTCTGATAGCCTGTAACTTATTCGATTAAAGTTTTTGTGTTTAGTTGGCGTTGTACAAAGCAAATGGCTATAATGCGTACGTCTCCGATCTCATTTCATTAAATCGATCTATGAAAGACATTCGTCATCCTCAGTGCAAACAAATGGAATATCATTCTAAACTCCCAATGGTTTCTGTGATATTTCCCATGCATGAGGAGGTATGCGTGCTTTGCCCTCAACTTACAACATCGGGCTTTAGTAGTGAAGCTAGTGGTTCCACCAATTTATTTGTTACATTCCCAATTTCAGCACAACTCTACCCTCCTGCGTTCTGTTTATTCCATCATGAACAGGTCTCCCAAAGAACTGTTGAAGGAGATTATACTAGTGGATGACTTTAGTGAAAAGCCGTTTTTGAAGAAACCTCTAGAGGACTTCCTGAGGCGCGAGAAGATTGATCACCTCGTCAAGGTGCTCAGGACAAAGTAAGCCTAAGTTTTTATTGGTTTCATTAAAGCCACACGCAGATTGATAGGTGTATTTCATCGCTTTCAAAATGTCAGTGATTGGATTGTCGCTCATTAGTCAATTTCAGCAGCAAACATCATTGCTCTCATAGACCATGCCCAGGAATTTTCATAATCACTCTCATCCCTCTCGAGCAGAGAAATATTTGAAGAGCACATGGCCTCTATGTTTTTGTCCCTGACCTAGGACCTTTTCTGCCCTAAAAGCTATACAAAATTAAAATTTAAAGCGTAATGATGCCAAGATGAAATCATACTTAGCATTTGACGCATCATTCAACATTAACTTCCAGGAAGCGAGAAGGACTCATTCGTGCTCGTCAACTTGGTGCAGAAAAGGCGACTGGAGAAATCCTTGTTTTTTTGGATTCTCATTCGGAGGCAAACTACAATTGGTTGCCCCCATTGATCGATCCCATAGTTGAAGACTACAGGTTTGTGATCTGTCCATGACTTCCTTATTCATGTTTTTCACTTTCCTCTTCCGAAAATTTGACGGTGTCAGGAATGATGCAGTCTAGTGTCGAGGTAACTTTGTGTGCGGAAGAATGAAATAGGATTAAGAGTTCCAGAGACAGACAGACCCTAAGGTGATGTGTTTTCCAGCTGAGCTATGTGGCTGGAAATGTGCGATTAGCCTTTATGGGAGGGATTCTATATTTCTATATACACTGGGATTCAAATAATTTCTAGAAGTTTCCCTAGCGGGCTTTTCGATCTTCAGCGCGTAGCACAGGCTAATGAGGCTTCAATAGGACGCTCCCTTCTGTCCAAACGAGAGATCCGTAAAAGATTGTTTTATCGTAGTGGGTAGAAAAGAGCTAGGTTCCCTTGACCACGTTTGTAATATGCAGCGTCCTCATTTTTCCGTTTAGCTTGTGTACTTCGCTAAGTTCGCTTCCTTATAGCATCTACAACTATAGTATGTGTTCAGGACAGTCGTATGTCCCTTTGTTGACGTTATTGACTGTGACACTTATGAAATCCGTCCTCAAGATGAGGGAGCACGAGGTGAGCTAACTTTTGATTTCATTGCTTTACTTCATGTGTGAAGTATATCTTATGATTTATCGCTGCCACAGGAGAGTGTCCATGATGTAAAATGGAAAAGACATTTTTCATATTCTATGATGTCGACCAGAGTTAGCAATGAAATGTAGAGTCCATTCCAATCAAGTCCTTTTTGTAGGTTCGTTCGACTGGTCATTCAACTATAAGCGATTACCGCTTACAAAGAAAGATCGTGAGAATCCCACAAAGCCTTTTCCAAGCCCTGTAATGGCCGGCGGTTATTTCGCAATATCGGCAAAATGGTTCTGGGAACTTGGTGGTTATGATGACGGTCTCGATATTTGGGGTGGAGAGCAGTATGAACTGAGTTTCAAGGTAAAGTATCATTCTACCAACCATTTTTCTTCCTGAAAGTAGCTAGCTTTCAAGGTGTGGCAATGTCATGGACGTATGGTGGATGCACCGTGTTCTCGTGTAGGACATATTTATCGTTGTAAATATATGCCCTTCAAAAATGCTGGAGTGGGTGATTTCATAAGCAGGAACTACAAGAGGGTCGCAGAGGTGTGTTGTACTTCGTTTTGTTGTGTTTTAATCGATTTGAGCTGTTTTTCTCAAGCATTTGAAGGTGTGGGTGGGTTAGACAGACAGCTTTTTAGGTGTGGATGGATGAGTATAAGTACAATTTGTATAAACATCGTGCCGGAGTTGGAGCTGTGGACACAGGTATTGTAACTGATTCCTCTCCCCTTTTCGGCTCTTATTGCCCCATTATCATTTAGGCGATATTTCTCGGCAAAAGGCTGTACGAGAACGACTCAAATGCAAATCGTTCGATTGGTTCATGAAAGAAGTGGCATTTGATCAAGATAAATATTACCCGGTTGTGGAGCCAGAGCCCTCTGCTAGCGGTTAGTTCCTTGATAACGCCTTTAATGTTGCTTGTCTGGTTCACTTACTTTTAACTGCAATGCCGTTGTTGATGCACCATTGGAACAAACAGTGCGACCTATCTCGTGTCGCTCTTTCGCACTTCTTCGAACTTTATGCTCCTTCCTTGCTCTCTGATCCACTGATGATTTTCTAGGAGAACTGCGTAATAAAGGAGCAGGAATGTGTGTGGACACCCAATTTAAAATGGCAAATCAACGATTTGGATTGCGAAAATGTATGAGCGATAAACCGGAGATGGGAGGTGAACAGGTACATGGGTTCCATATCAAAATGGCTGCCAAAAAACTAGCTATCCTGTCATGTATATCCTTTTCTAGAATATCCGACTAACTCGGTGGCATGATATTCGCCCATTCGGACGTTCTGTATGCTTTGATGCATCAACGTCAGAGGATAAGGCACCTGTTGTTTTGTTCGACTGGTTGGTTTTCACAATTAAGTTCAATTTGCAGATAGAAAGAACATTCTGCATTTCCAGCCATAGTATGAAAGGAAACCAGCTGTTCAAATACTATGTTGACACAGGACAAATTTTCCATCCGGTAAGTGAAATCGATCCTAATTACGGGTGGTCTTTTGATCCCCATTGTATTATTGTTGTTTCGCTTCAGGTGTCAAGACAATGCCTATCAGCTGAACCAGATGGTTCTGGCTTTGTCTTTATGCAGAAATGCAATACCGATTCTCCAACTCAGCAATGGGTTTGGCAGGTATGTGTCTTTGATAACTCGGTTTTTGGAGCCCTGTATTCTCACAAATCGGACGAATGAGAGATCACCATTTTGATATGGTACTACGGACCCGCCCCATTCATAAGTCGGGCCCGTGACAGTTTACCTAGAGATAAGCGTAAATCGGACAGAACGGGATCTATGTTTTTCTATTCTGGCGGCAAAAATCACACTTGACTGGAAAGCCAAATCTAGAAAACCTCGTTTTCTTCTCCACTTGGTTTTCTTCATTCGGCTCCAGAAGAATAATTTATTATACGCTTGTAGCATCTGCTTAGTTCTTCTTCCGCCCTTGTTTCCAAACTGAGCGAGAGCGCGCTCTTCACTTGCGACTAAATGTTGAGTGGCCTTTTCGGTCCCATAGCGACGAGGCTTATTTCAGATCTCCAGTGATTGTAATCATAGGTTTAGGAAATTAAGAATGTGGCCTGAATGTGAAGGTACTAAGGTATGTGAAGGTATTATTATTACCATTTTTAAGGTTGTGGATAGGAAATTGCTAGAAGAGAGACAAAATGCAGAAGCTAGTGAACCTGAATGAAACGCACAACTTCTCGCACATGCACTCGTATTCGCTCTGGAATCTTACCCAACGATTTTTTTTTCACTCTAGGAAAGCTTTTAAGTATTGTCACGAGTCAAGCGCCTCTATTTTTAGTGTCTTGTCAGCGTCCCTAAAATCTGTGAGATACAAATTCACTTTTTATTGGAATCAATTATGTATTATGTACAGTGTTGTGTACTGGTATCAGGGTAATTGCATGGATGTTCACATGACTGTGATATTATTTAGGAGTAGTTATTAATTTATTTATTTCGCAATGTTTTTCTGAAAAGAAAAGTTAAACTTTTAAAGTGTAAAGTGTTGTTGTCACAGTGAAATGACCAGCAGCAATGAGATCGCGGAAGAATGTATAGTTAGTCCATGGACTAGGAAAGTGAGCTACATACATACATCTGTTACACTACAAATATAACCTTTTCGTTGTTTAATCTTCAGCACAAAGACTTATCATTTCATCGTCGTCGTCATCTTCTGGAGGCGGAGCAACACAGTATTTCAAAGGAATAACGAACACCTACAAGAATTTTTAATGAATAATACAACAATTTTGGGGAATACTGGTCTACTTCCGCCGACTAATTCACCCAAAAGGGTAAAAGAGGCTGCGGTTGCGAGTGGATTCGTAAAAAATAATGGATTTCGATACCTGTGAACTCTATGATTAAAAGTTCCAAAACAATTCACAAAACACAAATTTACTGTTCATCGAAATTCGAGTCTAAGCCATTTTTTTAAGCAAAATTCTTTTTCTACACCGCATCGAAATGAGATCTTCAGGTGGCTAAAGTGGCATCGAATTGCTTGGGGCTGATGCCATGAATGAACTGAAAGATTTTACTCACAGTGATATCATCGGTAGATGCACTTCCTCCACTGTTCATCGTCCATCGATGTCCATTGTTTCCACTGGGATAACCTCGCGCCGCGATTGCCAATTCTTGAGCGGCCATGGTATATCTATAAAACCATAGAAATACTTCTATAAATCTATCCTTCACTCAAGTTACTCTGTTCAAGGGAGATTATCGTTGGTAGTACACTTTTGTGTACAACACTGTAGAGGCCAGAATCGTCACAATCATGGTTCTCTCTCGCTTCGATAGGTAAAACGGCCCCTTCACAGTCTCTATAGTGCCCATAAAGAGGTTCGCAGAAAGCGTTGGAAAGTCGTCTACCTTGGAAAGGAACAAGGTTTACATCCCATCTCTATGAATACATAGCCTGACTTGGAAAAACGTATATTGGGTTGTAACATAAGTTCGTAGAGCTTTGCATTGGAATTATTTTATAAGGATTTATTTTGTTTTTAGCAAAGTGTATATATTCATCCGAAAAAGCTCTTTCTCCTCTACAAAACTGCATTATTTGTTTTTAGGATAATCTAATTGTTCGTCTTTTTTTTAGCTTTTTTAGGGTTCAGAAATGAAATATCCAGGATGAAAAAAGTAGCATTTTCGACATCTGATTTTTTTTGCTTTTCGTCGAGGTCAAAGAGGAGCCGAAACCGCTCGGGACATATGCAGTGTGTACGGGGAAGGTGCCTTAGGTGTGTCTACGGAAAGGTGTGGGTGGCCCAAGGAAAGGCGCCGAAGCCGAGAGTCAAGCAAGATCTTCACCCAAAAAAGGTCATGATCTTCGTTTGGTGGGACTGGCTAGGCACGGTGCACTGGGAAACTGCTCGAACGAAACGCCACTGACAACAAGGAGGTCCACATTGTTCAGCTGAACAGTGTAAATGAGGCTATTCGGCTGAAAATACCTTATAGATGAGGTCAAGTCATCTTGCTCCACGACAACACCAGGCCCCATATTGCTCAAGTCGTCAAAACAGCACTCCAAGAGCTTGAATGGAAGGTTCTTCAGCATCCACCGCACTCTCCGGATCTTGCACCTACCGACTACCACCTTTCCGCTCTCTATCAAACCAAATGAGGAGTGTTACCTTCGATGGCGAAGAGGTCCTTAAAAACTGGCTCAACAACTTCTTCGACACCAGACCGGCCGATTTTTGGCGAAACGGCATCAACAAGTTGGTCGAGAGATTGGAAGGGTCGCAAACAGTAGTAGGAGGATACATTATTGGTTAATTTATTATGATAATTATTTTGCTTTGACTGCAATAAACTCCGTGAAAAAAACTCTACGAACTTATGTTACAACCCAATAGAACAGGCAAGGTTTTCAATCGTCGTCACTTATGCTTGCTTTCTGTGCCAGCTGCGTCTTTAACGATGTAGTACCTCGTCTGAGGTAGCCAAGAAGCACAGCCTCAGGTTAGTTAACATTGCATAAATGCATCCCCAGCAACTGAACTTATTTAGTGGGCAAGTGAGTATGCTCCAATTCGAAGAACTCACCGTGACTGTTCACTTTGTTCTGTAGCTGATAACGAAGAGCGTACAATCAAGCCAGCATCTTCATTACTCAGTACATCCCATAAGCCATCCGATGCTACTATGAGGATATCCTTATCCGACAAAACGTCAAGATTCCTTAAATCAAACACCCGCACCTGAAAGAGACCTGTTTGAGAGTTTTCATGATAGTTACACACTTTTATTACATCGATTAAGAATACGATTGAGGTAAGAATAGCGAAAAGGCAACACAGTAGGAGGCATAGCGGTAATCTTATTTCATTCACAAGGTGCATAAAATTCGAGGTATTTGTACTGCTGCGTCCATGTCAATGTTCGCGTTATGGCTAGTTGCCTCGCCGCGCGACACGCCCTTCAAGCTTATACACTGCCACTCCAAAAAATTGGTACACCCGGCAACCGCTCTCTTGGCTCCGGATGAAACACCTATCGACTACCTTCTATGCGAATGACACTTTGCTCCTTGTATCTTTGATGCCGAATCTGCTCCGAAACAACTTACCTCCGGTACTGACGAAAGAAACGGTTTAATTGGAAGATGATCATCAACGGTGAATAGATGATGATCACCGAACCCTCGCGATACCCCGATTGTGTTTAGAAGTCGTCTCTGAAAAAACTAAGATAACTACATGTAGCTTTAAAATATCTTAGCACTTCATTTCAAAATCCTGATCTACCCAGGGGATGAGGTCCGGAACTTGCCTACCTTTCGGGTGCAATCGCTTATTAATGGTGGTTTCAGATCACATTCTTTGACCGTTTTCGCTGCCCAGCCGTCCATGAACCAATCCCTAAAATTGTCTTGAGAAAATGTAGAAAAACCTGCAGTTACTATGGAGATCATACCTGAAGAGAACTTTTGTCTTCAGATCTTTTCTCGACAATGTCCTAGAGTATTCGAGCCGAGAGAAACAATTTCCTATGAGTTCGGGGTTCTGATATGCCTGAAAAATGTCATTGTGACGTAATAAATAAATAAACAAAATAAACAAAAAAATCTCATAGTTTTGATCTAAAACTCGAGAAATTCGCGGGGACCATAACAATTTCAGCACGGAGGCAGGTAGGAGGAGATAGAATATATAAAGTACGCGACTACCAGACGCATAATCCGAGGATTTTGGCTCCTGCACTCAATTCAAACCAACCCCTTCCATCCTTCCAGGGGCAAAAACACAGTTTAGCTTATTTTCGAACTTCACCAGTCCAATATATATCGAAGGGATGGGAGTGGCTCTCGTAGTGTCGGTTCAAGAAAGTGCGGAAACCCATTTAGCTTCCGCGTAATTCTACATTTGGAAGAAATCCAACTCTCTAGGATAGATTTCGGTGAATACAATGGAATTTGCCAGCTTACAAGAGTCTGTAGTCGTTTCCTTTCGGTTCCTGGTGTGAAATCAGAGCTGAGCGCCTTTGAGCCTTCGTCCGTCACGAGCACCGCTCGACAATCACCCGCATTCGCTGGAAAGGGGAACAGGCTCATCAAGCCTCAACAAAAATAATCTAAATTGGCAGATTTCTAGTTCGAACAGAAGCCTACCTACGTACAGTTTACCAAGGAATACTAAAACCGCAATGGCTGCACAACCGCCTGTAATTCGCCACGTTTGCTTGTCCTCAGCAATTTGTGAGTCCTGAAAGGTAAGTATTCAAGAGGGGAAAGCTCTGAGAATTGTGAAAAGAACTGGAAGATAGGAAAAATGATTCAGACAGAGCTTGACCTTCTATCAAATATTAATTATTTTCATAAAAGGGAACCCCGGCAATAGGCCGAGCTAAAAGCGCCATTACTCGATGGGCTCTAAATCCATCTAATTTTCTGACTAAAATGACTAAAATATATTGAGCACGATAGCAGATGAGGTAATTTAATTATTTAGCAAACATTATCCCAATATAAACCTAATTTTCTGACGAGAACGGTTCAGCGGTGCAGTAGAAAGTGAAAGAGGAAAATATCACTTACCATATCGACAAAAGCCGCTTCTAAAGCTCCTACAACCAGTTCATCACATCGAATCGACACCGAATCCATCTACGAAAAAAAAAAACGATACCGAAAAGTCTCCCGCAACGATTACACTTCTGTACCTTACTGATACTGTAGGATGAATCCGAACGTGCTCTGCTTGATAAGAGGGTTTCGTTCCTATCTAGTTGAATTATCGATTCCAGCACTACTCCTAATCGAGACTGCAATTAACGATTGTGAGAGCGATTTGGCACAGACAGCTTATGAACGTATGTGCATAGATGAGGTAGGACAAGCTAAAATGTATCACTAAAGAAGAAACTAACTCTCAATGCCAAATTTTTAAAGAACTTGCCACCTATACAGTAAAGTTCCGGACATTAGGGACAAGTTGAAAACACTACCGGATTCTATATTACCAGTTTATTTGTTGTGATTTACTGACTCACAAAAAAGGTCTCACCTTAATGTGTTCATGTAGACATCGACTAGCCACGAGTGCTGCTCCGGAGCCTGCATGGCCGTCGAATATGGCAAATAATGCGGCCTCTGCTCGAATCCCAGTAGAGGATGTGCATGACTGAAAGCATACAACATCCAGAAAAAGCGACCGCATCAATAAACCACCTAGTGGGAAGAATGTCTTAAAAATTATCACACAGCCACCAAACTAGTATGTACTCACCGTACTACCGCCATTTGGAGATACGAGCTCGTCATCGTCTTTCGAAGAAGCTTTGACAACTGTTGACCTAGAACTAAGGATTTTCTAGAACTAAGGAGAGTAGACATTTTTATGGTAAGCTCGAATATCCTGCCTTGAAATCCTATCATTACATTTCACTCCAGAAATGGAAGAAAGATTTGAAAGCGTCACACTCATAACTATTATAGATGCAATTCAAAAGTGTTTAAAACCTACTTACATGTATGCATAATGAGGGGAAAACTGAATAAAACGTACGGATTCTGACTATGGTCAAGTTCCTTGGCTTCTTCAGCGTCATGACCTTGCTGGACTAACGTCAGTGTCCTTGCTGATGCTTGGTCTTCATTTTGAACTGTTTTACCTAAACAGTGTGGATTCTCAGGTTACGACTGTTTCGGAGCACAGATGATGAAGTGCTCTGGGGTGTTTTATCTTATGCATGGCCGGGAATATGTAGAACCCGGATTGATATCCGTCTAAGCCAGCTAAGCCTCTCATTGATCCGAGGTCGACCAGTTGGTTCAAAACCCTTGTGTGAGGATAAAAGCAGTGGCCTATACATTACTATTTAGCCACCTCAAGCTAGTGTAGAGGGCAGATACGCATTCAAAGCACCCCAGAATTCTGGAAGGAAGTCGAATGCGAGATGCATCCCATAAACAGAATTGAACAAGGATGAAAACCCTGTTCTCAAGATTGTCCCTTTGAATTCCTCGCATTTCTTGGTCGATCGTCTAATATTCCACCCCGGGTCCATCGCTCACTTGTATTCCATCGAGGAAGGGCACCGCATCTTGCCGATGAGTGGCTATATATGAGTAAAAACTATTTGTAGGCTGAAAAAGAAGGAAAGATATTTCTCCACATTTCCTTAGTTCACCTTCTAGTAGTAGATAATGCTACAGTGGGGGTCATAGAAAGGTGCGATTGGCTGAAGCGGGCTCCATAAACTATATCTGTATCTACAAGTAGAATGAATTAGGAGTACCTGCATTGATAACTTCGGCATAACCAGCGTATAAAGGCATCTTTGAGGGATACTTTGGACAGAGAACAGGACGGACGGATTGGTCAGCTGATAGCAGGATTTCATCCTCGGAGAAATAAAGGAACTCGGGTCGAGAATACGGATACAGTTGCTTTTCCACCAGCGCTGAAAATATTTTTAATCAGTGGACTACGAATTTATATTTAGAAATATGGTGTATAAATACAAGAACAAAATATACCTTCACTAACATAACGATTTCAGGTTTTTTTTTTCGAATTAATTACGCTCGTTTAGAAAGACATTCAGTACGGTCTCCCATCCAAGTTCATTGAAAACACACAAAACTGACTCACATCAAGCAGTAGCAAAGAGAACTCAAATTCTTTCTCCGGATAAATTACGCTGATCCTTGGGTTCCAAAGCAATGGCACCAAATGGAACAATACCCTTTTCCGATGTATAATCAGTTGTTCCCTTATGGGTAGGTGAATTATAGGGTTCCACATTTAAAGCGCTGTCGGTATACATATGATTTCCTTCGAATTGAAAGGTCATTCACATAAGCATGGGTAAGAAAACCAGTTTTGGGGAAAGGTTCCAAATATTCGTCTATTTTAAACATTTATGAGAAGAGAAACCTTGAACTTTCTCACTATTCTGTACAATCGGCAATTATGGCAGTATTTCCTATCGTTACCTATACCTTGCAGAAGAGGTATTAACAAGTGCCCTACCGTAATTGCCGTCTTTAGTCTACTCACACGGTATAAGCCCTCCGATAAACTTTGCATCAGACACATCGACCACCATTCCAACTTTCGCGGGTTTTATCTTCTCAGGGGTCTCGTTGGCCACCCGTGACATGGCGGAGACCACCCGTGACGCAATGTCCATACCTGGAAAGACTACTTTCAATATTTTAAAAGTACAGTAGCCTTAGACATTCAAGAAAGACCTAAAAACCAGTGCTGATTGTAGACTCGGAAATACTAGAGTAGAATTGTGTTGGACAACATAAATCCTTACATTGAAACACAAATTATTCCCAAACACGAGAAGTAGCAGGGAGCCTTCGAATTCAGCATTTTTTTTGTGCTCTGTCTTACTTGTTCTGTCTGCCTATATTAATAACTGACAAATCATCAGCATGATCCTTACGGTACTCTGATGCGGTGAAGAAACTACGGGACAGAAGGTAACAGTACAACTACTTTTCATTTTGTAAACTGCGAGGAGATTTTCAGGAACAGAAAATACAATTTTGTCTGAAAAAACGAAAAATAACAGATTCGTAAGGCTTATACATGTTATAGAAGACACAACAAAATGTTTCTTGGGAAAGTCAAGACAAAAGGACTACACTCGTTAGAATCACAAAAAATGAATAAATCATAACTATACAGAACTGGTCCCCCATGACGAAAGAGACGATCAAGTGGGTAACTCGTTATTCAGTTTTTAGACCGAATTTCCACGTTGACTCCATCTATCCCCCTCCGAGCCATCACCAAATGTATCGAATGTCGTAGTTTTGCATTTCTCATGCATAACAGCTAGAAGCTACCAAGGATGGATTTAGGGGCTTGGGACAGTTTCCTAACATGAAAGTCATCTGGCTGCAAGAAGGACCTCATCGGTTGCCGTGTAAAAAGCGACAGGCTAATCTTTTGCTTATTCCTGTGTCTGGACGATTTACAAAAAACTGAACCGGGTAAAAGTACAAGAAGTAACGACAGTGTTTCAGTAAGAGTTAAGGAGATGAATGGAGGTGAAGAGTAGTCGTTTGTAGGCGAGTAACCAAAAGATTTTGCGAAAAATAGCAGATTGTAGTACAGATTTGCTTACACGTTTCATTGAATAGATGAACTGCAAAGGTAGTAGAGAAACAGCACGTATGTGCTTTAGACGATCAATAGTTGACTCAGCTGCTTCAGAAGGCTACGGACAGATCGTTGACAATGGGGAAGCATTCCGATGGACTCTTCGATGCCTGATTGGTGAGGGCCTGACTAATAGCTTATACATATTCCGCTACGAAACCGTTTTCCACAACCAAATGCTCACACTTCCACCATGTGTGGCTTCCTCATTTTCACATACTGTTTATTCCAACCACTGCCTTCATGCATTTATACCGTACTGAAAGGGACATTTCGCGATAATTGAGCCTTGTTAAAGAGTGCCACTGAGGATGGCCAGGCAGTAGAGAAGACGAGATTTGCATGGTCGAAATAACAGGCACGAAACCTGAGTAAAAGAGCTCGAAATCCACTAAGATCCCCTACGGCGGCGGCCCCTTCAATGAATCGACGAGCGGCGCACCAAAACAGCAGATTCATCAAGTGATTGCGTCGAGCACCCTCTTCTATTTCGCCCATGGCCACCCTATTGCTATGACTTTGCTCCGAAATGCGAAAAAGAGCTTCTCCAACTCGTATATCTCCTGAAACTAGCTGCTTTATGGGCCTCATAGCACGGGGATTCGATAAGCTTTTTCATTAATGGGCCATTCAGCACTACGGACTGATTTCTGAGCTCTGCATCCTGTCTGCTGCTAGGGTTGAATGAGCTTTCAATCCATACAAAACCTCAACCATCCGGTGTTCAATTGAATGATATGACTGACATTGGAATACAATTTACAGGGCTGAAAAGCAGCTAACATCATTCCGTTTCACAATGATGCTAAAGCGAACTGAGAGATATTAGAGGGATTGTTGACCGTCATTGTCATATACTAATCTACTAATCGGAGCGACCTCCCTAGAACCCTATTCCAGATCAGGGAAAATTCTGTAACGCCCCAATTTAGGTTCTAGGTACAGATCTCAGTTGTAATGACTCCGGAAATTTCTTACTGATAGAAAATCATAGGAGACCAATGGAGCACCATTGGGATGAAAAAGAGCTTATGAAACACCATTTGGCCCAGATAGAGCACAGTGAAAGATAAAGGATAAGGTCTTTGGCTTTGATCAAAGATCAGGATGCCCCCCTTCAATAAAAACCGTAGTGCGATGCGATTGCGTATAAGCTAGTAACGAAAATAAATCTTATACGAACTAGCCACAAAGCCAACCAATCCACAAGTCAGTTTCTGTTTTTTTATATTACGACGAAGCTAATAAACCTCACAGGAGGAAAAACATGCTTCACTGGCCGCTGACCCGGTAGGGGTTTGGCACTGTTTCCCCGAGACACGCACTTACGCAATATCAGCTTCTTAAAACTGTCCGAATTCGACCACGGATTTTTCGGACCAATTTTGAAACCGTATCTACTTCCGATTGAAATTCGTGCATGAAGGAGGACATTTTCGTGTCTACGAAGCAAACATGATGAAAACAGGGGGGGGGGGGGTGAGGGAGTGGCAAGGGTAGAGTTTATGCGCTTATCTGTATGTTTAAGTCGCTTTGAGACCTCTATTAAAAAAAAGTCGTAAGTTGGGCCCTTGACAAGTTGCTGAAATCAAAGCTTTGAAAGAAACAACTCTACTGTCACAATGTAGTATCAAGAAGAGGTTGGAGCAAAAACACTCGAAAACCTTAAGAGTGGTTGAGTGGTTTGGAAGTTCAACAACCTTGACACAACAAAACCTCCTGAAAATCATCGCAAATCGGATATTCGGATACCGCTGAACTTCAGAATAAAAGACTAATCTGGATTTTATGATAATTAGAAAATTACGGGGGAGTTCTGTATTTCATCACTTTGTTTTCCAGCACGGCAACGTCTCCCTGCTGTACTCTAAACCCTAATTCTAATTGAGTGATTCAAAAAGAACAAATTCGGCCGATGTTTAGAACAAGAAGCTACACCCATGAAAAATTGAGATTTCGAGGAAAAAAAGAAAAGTGCAGCACTGCTTCGCACAAAAAAAAACCGTGCCAAACAATGCAATGAGGAAAGTTTATTGGCTTAATTGTCGAGGTTCCCTGGGCAGATTCCTTATTATTTGATCATCCCATCAACAACATGGGTTTTGCAGCCGCTTTACTTGAGACTTTTGCTTGCATGATTTTCCAGACCCTCGTGCACTCGGAGATTACAAGATCATTTCGACCACAAAAAATAAAAATTAGTAGATGAAGTTGAAAGTGTAGTAAAGCACAGTTTTTTTGATTAGAAAGTTGAATCAGCCTGGAAACAATTGAGAAGAATAAGTGAAAGCTTGAGGAAAGCCACACCCACTTTTGAATTTGAAAGAAAACGAAAACCGCCTCGAAGTTTGAAGGATAAGGTTTTTGACGTTGATAAACCCCGGTTTGGGATGCGCCCACGCATTCGACTTCCATTCAGAATCGAAAAAAGAGGTTATGGAAGCGTACCTTTCCTAGAAGAGCAACAAAAAAGAATGGAGTAGAATAGAATCCTCTCATTACACCACATTGGCCCTAAATCTGATGTAAGGTAAAACTTATTATTAATAGGATTTTCTTAAGCTATGTGCCCAACTTCTGCCCCTCCCCCCCCCCCCCCCCCATTCTGAATGGGAACTTTGTTTTGAACAAATAGCATGATCCAGGACAATTGACCTGATTGATGTGAAACCGCGTTGTGTCAAGTGGACGTCGTAAAAGTAGAAAAAACTGCATGAATAATGGGGCAAAACGATGGCGTTCTAGCAGCAGCTCTCAATGGGTGGGCGCTAAATGGTTGCATACATTTCTGAATTATTATGGAATTCCGGAATTCTTACGAAACGAAGGCAGACGGTCTAAAACACACACAACTAAAAAACGGTACTCAATGCCTTGGAAGGCAGCCAAAAATTCGAAGTATGTAACCGATTCATGTAATTTACAAACCTAAGAATGCTAGTCAGCATCACGTCATCAGAAATCGTAATACAATGTCGTTTAGCGATTTCGAGTGATGTTTATTCCGCTTTCTTCAACATATCGAATGCGTCATTTTCTATGACGTTCCGAAACTAGCATGAGGGTCTTGCATTGAAACCAAAAGATCTAACGGGATAGTAGCTGTTCAGAAAATGAATCACTAGGGAACTCCAGTGATTGAACAGAAATTTTCTAACTTTATCGTTAAAGCTCAACGACTACGAATGATAAGCCTACAATGAGAGGTTGCCGTAAAACGGGGCATCTGAATGCTGGAATTCGACCAAAAATGGATCCCATAGAATGTTGATAAATACAAAAATGTACGTAAACTCGTTGCGAAATTGAGCGTTTAGCGTTAGCGTTTTCCCCACAATTCTTTGTTCCTCTATGGCAATATTAAAATTCGACCAAAACAGCATGCATCGTAGAATAGCACTACACCCCATTTATGGACAAATATGCTGAGCTTTGCTCAGCGGATGTCTAAGGGACGTGTTCGTAAGCAGTAAAGAAGGTTGTGGACTGAATACTGGTCCTCTTCGAATTTTTGCCCACATTTACGAACATGACTGGTTAGGGACTTCGAGACTTTTGCGAGAGATTAGGATGTTCCGGGAGGTTGAGATTTTTGGAAATTTCTGCAAGAATCGGAATTTGGATTCCAGTTCATTAGCATAAAATGACGATGGTGAAATGATACATCGCACTGGAAAGAAATGGCTTCGATGAACGTAATAAATCACTTCATAGCTCAGGCAATATTTCCGATCACTTTTCATATTAGAACTTGAGAAAAAAAGTAAAGAAAGAGATGGAGGAAAAACTCACGACGAAGTCGTGGCAGATTTTTAAAATGCAAGTGGAACGAAGCTCGAAAAGAGATGACGTAGAGTTATGAAGAAAGGACCGACTTAATATGTTCCTGCCTCAACCTACTAGAGGTGGAGCCAAAGCAGATGGAGCAGTATCGTTAGAAGGGTCCATAGGTTACAACCGTTCTGAACAAAACCTGCCAAAACATAGTCTAGCATTGTAGTAAATAAAGAGGTTACAAAGTCATTTTAAGTGTTCTGGCTCACACGCTGCCAGTACGAACCTTTTTTTCTACAAACCTGCTTGTTCGCCTTATTACGATATCGCTCAGATTGCCTCACTAGCCCTCCTACACTCTTGACACAGCCAACGCTTACGTGAATGGTGAATACCATGGCCTGCACTTTAAGGTCTAATAAAACATGCTGATCAAATACAATCGCTCTCCCGAAGGTCTGAATGCGATACCGTATATGCTTTCCACCCCACGTACTTGACCCTATTACGCTATTCTAGGTGAAGGTCAGATATGTGGCGCGTCCCAATGATATTGGTCAACACATACTTTCCTGGTTCCGAAGCTCAAAAACGTCGGACTCACCAAATAATCTCATTAGTATAGGAGAAAGACATCGAAGTGAAGGCTGGCACTAGGGTTAACGAAGGCAGAGCATAGGAGCAACACAAAACAAAAACAAAGGGGTATCCGATGACTAAGGCAGGCGACAAGCTGTCACAAGCAGGGCGACATGTCGTGTGTCACCCAGGAAAAACGCCCGAACGCAACCGAATCACAGACAGGGGCGGTAGGTACTTTGGCAAAGAACAGTATCAGATTTGCAAGGGTAAGGGCGTGCAGTCTCTTTGCACCACCATCAGCCAGAGACGGCCCTGTCAGCGAAATTCGACGGCCAGTGAAAACGACCGAATCGATGCAACGAATCGTCGGGGCACAGCTAAAAATGTCGCAATGCGTTTGCTTTTTTTATAGCTAATCGATCCTATTGAGACAGACATAGCCATTTATCGCTTGGGACAAATATGACACAGGAACATACACAAGGCCGTCTGTAAAAAAAACTGTAGGAATAACCTTGGAGTGTCTAGCGCCGCTCAGCTGCTTATGGACGCGCTATGTGCTCGACTTCACTTCGGTATCGGATACACTTGAAAAGGTGTCAATCATGTAGGGCCAGTAGCGAAGTTGAATCAAGCGGCCGCGAACACAAATCCTACATGAAGTAACCTTCTGCACCTTCCACATCAACGACCTGCCCACAAATTCTGCTGAGAACGTCGAAAAACTGTCCTATGCTTGGCCACTGCAATATATCGTGTTGGGTGAAATAAGCATGTAAATACCACTACACTTCCGGCGGAAGTGGAAGGCATGGCGCACCTTATGGAAGAATTGCTCAGCGCAAGGCAACTGTTGTAAAACTAAGCTATATAAAGGTGTCTGGTCCAAATAATACATAAGTCAACTGAGCTCACGGAAATCAATCTGACTGTGAAGTGAACACAAAGCAATGAGGTTCTAAGGGCGCAGTCTAGCTGATATAATTGCGAGGAACAGGTCCTGCAGAGGAAAATAATTAGTTTACTCTGGTACATTCGTGGTTAATTCAGATCGCACTAATAGACGCTCAATTCGAAGACAAATCAGAGTTAAGAAATAAAGATCAAACAGAGGCATGCAGACGATGTAGAGGCCTTGCCCAGACTTGGCCTGCTTGTGATTGATTCGATCTTCAATCAGTCACTTGAAATGGTTACAATTAATGATTGATGTTTATACAAATCTAGTAATGTGTGGGAAAAGGTAAAAATAATGCTCTCAGAAAGCAATTAAAAATCAGTCCAGGTGAAGTGACCCTGATAAGCAAAGAGCAGTTGAGGGGAGTAAAACTGTTAGGGTTTGGCAGCCAAGTAAGTAATGGACAAAAATGGTAAAAAAGACGAGTGGGAAAGTCGCAGAGATTCGTTGACAAAAAGAAATTAATTTTAGAGTGGTGTTGAAAAGTTAAAGTGAGCAAGAATGATGGAAATGCAGTAATGCACTGTAGCAGCGCGAACCGCGTCGGAACGGTGTATCCCCCTCATAATTAGGTTTATGTGAAAAAGACAGGCAAATTTAAGGAACTAGAGTTCATCTAAGCTTTAAAAGTCTAAATATATACAACTAATTACAATGAGTATAACTCAAACAAACAAATAAACACAAATCTCATTTGGAGCAACGTAATTTACCCATACCCTCGAAAATGCATCAGGGACCTGCGGGTACTGAAGAGGTTCGGGGAAATTCTTTGGTACCGGCTTCGTCAAGCGGATTACGGATGCACTAGATATAAGCAGAGTAAGCTCAATGAGCAAACAGTATAGAAAGGCTACTAGCCGTTTTTGTCCGAAGAGGGTGCTGTCTGAACGTTCAAGTAACTTCAGAACCATAAGGCGCTTTGAGTTTTAGATATTTTTGAAAGAGCTTCGAAACTATGATAGAAACTGAATGATGACAGACTTGATCGATCCTTACCCAGGGCTATATGTCCAGCCGGCTGCATATTGATCTCCCAAAATTAGCAAGTTGAATTGGCGCGTAAAATGTACGCAGCATGCGCCTACCGTAATCAACACAACACGCAATGCAACGACCTCAGCCTAAAATTTCAATTATTTTTATTTTGTATAATTGTTTATCTTGTTTGGCTTTCTTCGAAATGTTGTTTTGTTGGACAGGTTGTCTATCAATTTGTTTAAGTCAGATTTTCGAAGTATGGGAGAGGCGCATTGTGGTTTTGCTCTTGCGTTCAAGTTCGGTTGTGCTTTGTGACTAACTATATTTTCATTTGATTCAGGTAATATGGCTCAACGCGTCACTTACAGACGTAGATTGTCATACAATACTAGGTCCAATAAATGTAAAATCGTGAAAACTCCTGGCGGTAGACTGATTTACCAGTATTTGAAAAAACGCGGATCAGTGCCAAGATGCAAAGACACCGGAGTCAAGCTTCATGGAGTACGTAGTTACTTTGATGTGTATTTTTTTGTTGGTGCGATTTGTTGTTTGATCAGTAAGCGCTTTTTGTTCTTTCCATTTTATTTTTTTTTTCAATTTGAAATTATACACTTTATTTAGTTGTCTTAACGGTGTTCCGTAACTGGCATGGGAAGCAGGTTGAGTCCGGTTAAATCGATGCGCTTTTTTGCACTTTTTTGAAACTGAAGAGAGCAGGGGCATGATTGATCGTCTCTTCTGAATTTTTTCACACGTTATCACAGACTTGATTGTGGCCATGAAAATCTTTGTCCATTGTTAAAACATCAGTAGCTGTTCATTACTTTCAGTTCACTGTAGGCCTACGAAGCATAAATGTCGCCTTTTTGCCAAAAACTTGCTGTGAACACGGAAACTTTTTCTAGCCCAAGCCCATTGTGATTGCATGATGTCCCTTAAAACGGCAGGAGCTATTCATTGGAACCAGAATAAGTTTCCGTGCAAATGTTTCCTTTCGTGACGCTTAAGGGCGTAGCTTATGTTTTTATGTGCCTAATCTGGGATCGCAATAGTGTTTCAGTGAATTCCCAATAAAAAAGCGATACCCATTGATTGAGAGAAGCTGCAAAAAGGTGGTATAAAAGTGTTGGTCAAGAAGTTCGGTGAGCCAGATCCGAATTATTCTGTTGGTGTGACAGCAATGGGGGTTGTGTGGGATGGCTGTGCTTCCTTAGCACATAAAATAGTAGTGCGTAGAAGAAATGCTACAATCTTCATCGGCTTAGTTGAATAATCAGCTGTTGTCACGATTTTGAAGACGCGTATATCTCCAGAACACTCTTCAGTTGTACTTTCGTGTTCCCATGTAAATTTTGAAAAATCTTTGCTTTCATCTTTCTCCCTCTGCAGAATTTTCACTTTTTAAACTTATTTTGCTTATTTGTTCCCAAACTTCTGCACTGTAGCGAGTGATAGTGTGGCTAGAAACAGCTTCGCCAGGAAATGTCAATTGCGATTAGTAGTTTATTATAGTGCCGCATGTTACATTATAAGTAATTTCAACTGACCGTGTGTTTCTGAACATCATCAAATGCATCTGGGTCGAATTTGCTTCTGTCTAATTCTAGCTCCTATCGTTTAATGATCAGATGTCGTAAAAGAGCTCATTCGCATCTCAGAGCTGAAAAACATTTGGACACGATACACAACTTTCTTAGCAACTTTCGTAGCAAAAAAAGGCGATTGTGGCTGAATCCTCGTTTTCTGGCCAGGATGTTAGCAAAACATAAAGTCAAAACAAAATGTAAGCAACATTATAGGGGTAATTACGAAAATGAATAAGATTAAGTGCTATTTTTAGGTAAATCCATGCCCATGTTTCAAAAAACCCAATTGTTACAAATTAGGATGATGCTGGTGTAGGGTTATCGCTCGAGAAGTTGTTCCAATATGGCTTTTTTATTCCTTCCATTTGCTAAAATTTAGAAGGATACAAAATATTTTTTGGAACTTGGACCCTGAACAATAGCCGCTAGAGCGCCGAAAAGGAGCGGTAATCATCTTCACTTGCCTATAATGGGGCTCAGAAACATTTTTACCGCCAAAATATAGTTTTTTACGTGGATTACCCAGGGAGGCGAGATTACCGTGGTGGGTGTGAGCTCTCATCCACAGTTTTTTTTCAACATTCTGTCGGATTCAGCGTTTCGCTTCAATTCATTTCAGTAACATTTTTGTGCTTCATTCGGTCTTATTGCTGCACATCAACCAGAATAGTGGCAACACTAAGCTCAGCCTCTCTCCTTCGCTGAGTGCTCATTCATGAGCAGCTGTACTGAGAAGTTTATTTTTGTTGGCCGTAATTGAGTTTTTTGAAAATACAAAGTTTTCGATGGTTCTTGGACTTGTGAGCCGGCATACGAAAGGATATGAGGACTAAGCTAAAATTCTTAGAAAAGTTAGGCATCCGCCCTTCAGAAATGAACATCAACTCGTTTACTATCAATTCTGGCTTATTTTTCGGAAGTGGAGTAGCGTTGGCGCGTGTACCTTTAGTTGTTTTGTGATTCATGCTTTTTAACATTTTCAGTTGTGGCTGTTGGAACCATATTAAAAGTTTCAAAGTTGATTTCCATAAATGATATATTCTTTTGTTCTATGTGATGTGCTATCTTGAATACATGTTTGCTTACTCTATCGAGTAGATGTTTCGTTTTTAGATTACCCCTGCTCGTCCACGTGAGCTCACTAGACTGAAGAAGAACCAGAGGACCGTCTCTCGCACATACGGAGGGTGCTTGTCCCCCAATGCCGTGAAGGAGCGTATCATCCGCTCATTCCTCCTCGAAGAGCAGAAGATTGTCTCGAAGGTTCTCAAGTCCCGACGAGGAGCCGATAATTGAGTTGTTATTTGTTCTTATAAATTGTTACTATGTAAAAATGTTTAACGATTGATTGGATCGTGATACATTTGCATCTTATGGTTAGCGATGAAGGTAAAACCAAGGAATGAGATGTGCTAGCACAGAAGAGGCCTGGTAGTAGGATGGCTCAGATATTGCGCTACGCTAAATGCTAATCGCGACCATTTTTTCACAAGCAGCTGGCAAAATCGTGCTAAGCAAGACCCTTTTACGCGTCGTTGAGGGATGAGCGAGTTCTTCCATCGGAATCACGTCGCCACTTTAGTGACTAATCTCACTTCAATGTAAGTAGATCTTCCTCTGCAGGGTTTCTTTTCTGAGAACTTTATTTGGGGTGGGCCCTACATTTATGGTATGGATAGCGCTGTACCTTGCCTAATTAGGTCCCCTTCCGCACCCTCTCCTCACTCGCTTCGCTATGAAAGCTCGCTCATCGTTCCCTTCCTTTGCAGATGTACAGTCCTTTCACTGAACGTGCACTTTTCTTTTACATTTCCCAGCAGCCTAGGACCAATCCGTGATAGGGATTAATATGTGACAACAACTCTGAGTTCCCCTCATCCATCCAGCTTTTTAGTGAGCAGAACCCATTCAAAGTTCGAGATGTTCGATTTTGCATCGCTCCAAGTGGACAAAGACGTAGTTGAAAAGCTGCGAGTGCGATTGTGGTGGGGTTGAGGTGGTTTGAGTGGCTCGTTTCCGCATCAATTTTCAACATGAGTTGGTACTTCGTGCTTTCGTTCTGCAACAACAAAATCTTTACTTGTGGAACTTTTGAAAAAATTGATCACATTTTAGTATAATGCTTATATGTTAGAAATCTTTTCTTTATCATATGTCCTCACCGGAGAAAACGTCATTATTTGCATCTGAATTGATGGCGATAGTTCGAACTCGAGATCTGTAACGTAAATTTCCGATGAAACAAGGAAGTATAATAGTGCAACACAGTAGCCTATTTGGTGCCTATACAATCGCTGAGCTGAGTTGATCGTATCTGAGAATGTGTAGGGCCAAATACTTTGCATATTTTACTTCGGCAATCGTGAATGCTGTCATTTGCCCCGGTAGCTTTCTGCATGTAGCATATCTTTATCCCATCCTGCTGCTGTACGCTAGGTAATAGCGCTAGACTCTAGGCGCCCTCGAACCAAAAACAATAATGGTTGCAAGAGGTTTACGATCACGGGGTTCTACAGTCCACCATCTAATCTGTTCGGAGACCAATAATTGTAATGAAAAGGTTCTCTTCACTCAAAGTAAATCACGACGGGACATTTGAAAAGCATTTTTAGCTTGTACTTACTATTGAGTGATGTTGGAGCAATCCATCACTGACCCTCGAAATTGTATGGCTTGGAGCAATGGCATCTAGCTGACTAGGATTGACATTTTGAAACGGTTCAAGCACTTCCGTGAGCAGAGTCAGCCATCTTTCTACCAGTACCAGATGGTCTGCATCCAAAGCTCGAGGACATCGACCTGTCTGAAACCAGAACTGAGTCGGAGAAGTAAAAAAATGACGGGCAAGGCAGACTTCACGTTTAGTTCCTAGGTAGTTGCAGAGGTGGAAAGGCCGGGTTTCTCAGGTCTGCAGAAGAGCGTTCACTAGTCGGAGTAAAAAGCGTCAGGTAAATCTAGCAGTATCTAGCCATGATAAGGAATTCCCTCCCTGTGGGGAGAGGACATCCGATGGGGGAGCTAGGGCCCTTGGCCATTCTCATCTGATTTTTGAATACAGGATGAATATTGTACTGTCCCACCTTGCTGAGAGCCAGACAAAATGGCACTTCCACCAAGGAGTTCCAGTTTCTGGGAAGTGTCACGTAATAGCCAAGACGCATAGAAGCCTGTGCTCCAGCTTGCAAAATCAGGCATGTATTACGATACATTCCATTCATCCTGAAGATTTACAGTAACACAGTGAGCGACCGATCAACCATTGACTCTTGCGTAGAAATTCTCCAATCATTTGGTTCATCTTTGATATACGGTAGTGATCAAAGGTATCCAAACATGATAATAGTGCTTACGAGTTTTTAATCGTGCACTAACAGTAACTGGTCAGAACCTTCGAGAGAAGATTTCATGAAAGTGCTAAAGTGAGAACCTGCCACTTACTGTACTATGCGATCTATTCTGGTCATTATTGAGGTGCAGCGACTGAGAATTTTACTACTTCTGATAACATCATCAGGAAAATCGAAGAGGATTTGATTGATTCGGGGACATGTTCGAGTTGCCAGGCTGGGCATCACAACGGGCTCGTCGTTAACTCTGAAAAGTCTAGCGGCCAGATTGCAATAAAAAGAACAAAATGCGAATTTTGCAGAAATCCCTTGCTAGGAGTAAGTATGGTAATTGTTTATTTATTTGCTTATTTACCATCGAGGAAAAATTCAACAGTACCATCACAAAACACCGGCATCCGATAAAGTATAAAAAAATCAAGATAACAATGGTAATACCTAGTATACGGGTGAGTATGTAAAAGAAGTGTTCAAAGAGGTTCATTCATACTAGCGACGCCAACGCCGATGTTCACCCAGGAGGCTGACGCCGGCGTCAGCTTAGATAGTATGAATGCAACTAGTGAGTGATATAACTCACGGACAGGGTAGAGTAGGCATGAAAGCAAGTGAAAGAGGGCTCTGCAAGAACCAGCTCATACTCGTTGAATGATGGAGTGAAACGACTTGTTGCCAGTTGTAAAACATCTTTTATACAGGAACCCCGAAAATACCCAAATGTATTTTGTAAACATCAAAATCATTATGACCTTTTGTGTTATGAAAGGGTGAAGTTGAGAAAAGAGAAAAAGGTGTCGGCTACTCCCATCATTCACTTGCGGTTAGTTCATCGATAAAGTAGGGTAAAGTTTCTTGGAAGCCTGACCTTCCCAAAAACTTACCAAGTGAATTGCTTAACAGTTGAGGGCTTCTATATTCCCATTAGGCAGAGGCTGAAGCAGACTGAGCAATGGCGAAGTGATAGATTGCTTGGTTGGCTTGGAAGTGCATGGTCTTCAGTATAGCACCACTTGGCGCTCACTACCTATCTCGAGCACACTCCAATGCAGTTACCTGTAGAACAGCTAAGAATTATCCCTCAAAATCCAGGCCAAATCTCCAAACCCATTACATTATCGAATTCGAAACAAGTTTTCTCGGAGGATTTCCGAAAAGTTTGTTCAGTGACAGTTGCTCATTGCTCCGAGAACCTTTAAAGTTCGGGAAGTTCACCAATGGGGCTCTGGAGGGTGTGGAAGATGAATTTGGACCTGTTTCTCCATCGCGACGTATGTAGTATTACCATGGCTTTCGCTAGACCTAGTCCGTATTTTAAGAATGGACTGCTTCGTACGATGTGCATAAGAATGTACAAAACAACTGTAAGGTCGTTGAAGTTTGGCTCATTTTCAATACGTAAGCCATTTGAGCTGGTTGAATTGTGTACTAAAGAGGTGGTAAACTTTGCACCCGAATTTCCAAGGTCATTTTATTTGTTCAAGTGGTTCCACGGCAATTTTCGTGACCGCAGTGAACAGTACGTATCTACATCAATGACCAGAACGTTGATTGAAACCAACTTTAATCCAGAAAATGCGAAATACGCATCTAAATGCTCGTCATATTCCGAACATGGGTCATATGCATGGCGCATCCAGAGGGAACCAATTGAAGCTCCACACCTTTCCCTTCATAATTCTATATCAGGTTGGAGGGGCAGGCCTTGATCGAAAATTCACTTTTACAGTTACAAAATTACATCACTCTTTTGACGGTAAAAAAAACTTTGATAATAACAATAATCTTTATTCTCAATATGTTATTAGTGATCACATTTTGCTATTAAAACCCGGTCAAACTAAATTATTAAGGGCTATCACTAATGTCCTTTCAAGCACCTATAGAGCACACAAATCGTTCGAATCGCTAGCAAGTTGGGCATACAATAAATAAATAAAGGTAATGATAAAGAAACTTACAACATGGTAACATAACATCACTCATACAAGGCAGAAAGATCTCAGTCGTTCAATAATAGCCGAAGGCACCTTCACAAGGCATGCACAGTAAAACAACAACATTTCAGTGAGGTACAAGCAACAGAGGATCATCCCATTTTTCAAAAATATCTCTGGTCATCTGAAATTTATGCTGATACCGTGGTCTTAGCATAGACATATGCATCTCCAATCGACGGTCCAGATGCCGATTCGATGCACCATTAGTACAGGGACATCTACGGCTTCCATTGTCACACTCCATATGAATAAAGTGCCCACAGCTGAAACCAATGCAGAATCGCCATGCAAGCTTGGCAGTTCTCCATAAAACATACCTAAAGAGATAGGCGGCTTTGGTGACGCTGGATCGACACTGCACGCATTCGTCTTCGATGAAATCGCCGATTTTCCTCGAGAACAATGTTTGTAATGCTGACAGGTCTTCAGTACTTTCCTCATCCTACAAAAACAAAAAATATCTACACAGTTGCGGTTTATGGCACAGCTTCTGATTATCGCATTTCCGCATGCAGAAAGGCGTGAGCAAGTGAGAACAAATCTCAACAGGCAAGAGACCCAACTCGTTGCAAATTTAGGAACAGGAAAATACGATAAATCTCGCACTCGACTTCTACTGAGAATCGTACGGTGTTTTGGATGCGCACGCAGTGACTTGTGGTGGCCCGCCGACGGCCAAAAGTCAATGCTTTGAGTTCGGTTCAAATCAAGCGAGTCCGATGAGATGAAAGATTTAGCTTGGGCGTTCCCGGCCTAAATCGCTAGACAAAACATGCGATTCTGCCACTACCACCACACGACCTCTATCTTTACACGGTCCTTATTCATAGCCCTTGACGTAAATCGCTATATCTCGTAAGGCGATCTTCGAAAGTTCATGGGCACTTCAAGAGAGAATTCAACTCGACGCCTCCTGATATCTCAAAACAAATAGAAAACCGTTACTGTACAGCACACGGCACAAATTGAAGGGGAATGCCACAGCAACTCACAATGCACATGAGGAGCTGTTTAATGATGAATGTTTCATGCGAGCAAGTTTCAAGTATCTTGTTGATCAACGGAGAGTAATCCCTGCAAAACAAGATACATCAAAAGAAAATAGTGGAAAACTACCAAGAGCAATTAAAAGCTGACATAATGCAAACCTGAAAAGACCGTTCTTGAAGGCAGGGTAGTCCAAAAGACATTCAACAAGCTCTAGGGAGTGTTCAGAACCGTTCTCCAGAATGCCACTTGCTAAGGACTGCAGGCGGATCTCCATGTCTGCAAACAAACGAAGCATGCACTTCTTGAGCTTCCTTTTCCTTTTCATTTACCTTAACTTACTCTACTAAATTACTCACATTGTTTCTCAAGGTTGCACAAAAATAATAGTTAAGATCCTTTGTTTTTAAAAATCTCACGCCTATCAAGCTCATATTCAATGAAAACTCTCTCGAAGTTTATTGAGCACCACCATCTACACCTTAACGTACCATACACACCGCTTATCTTCGTGACTGCGGTTTTCAAAAAGTTCTCGCTTCCCTCAACCTAGGCCCAAGTTGAAAGCGCTCCGACCCTATCACTGGCAAAGAAGTAGGTAAGAATCTGATGTATGAACCACTCGCATCTAGTTCATATAAATGTTGCTACGTCCAGCAGAGGATCCGATGTCTATGCCTAAAACTAGGCCTAAATCTAGGCCTAAGTCCAGGTCGAAGCTCGACGGACTGGCGACTCAAATTCATAAGAGAGAGTAATACTACTACTCACTTGCAGTATCATTTTCAACGACAGCCCGCGTCACCTTACGCATTATTCGAATAAGCCATTCCTTCGAATGTGCAGAACTTGTGTGACGACTGCAGAACGACAGGCCCTTGTCTAGCCAAAGCACTAAAACGACCATCTGACCCTCCTATAGATGTATATAAGCGCTCTGAACCACTTACCAAAACATTGCTGGTCACCTTGGCTCTCTGCTATTTGCTTGAACAATATTTCGAAGGCGTCATCTAGGCGATTACGTGTCTCCATTAATAAAATGGTAGTGTTGGTGCAGTCAGCTGCAGCAGCGAGATTCAAGCAGAAATCCGTACGCGAACCTGTCGGCAACCAGTACAGGAGCAGATCCTGAACAACCTCTACTCCTGCATGGTAATGGGAAGAATCAAATGGTTCTCCAAGTGACAACTTAGCCTCGAAACCTTCTTCACAAGTGCAAAGTTTCGATTCTCAGAAGATACTAAAGCTCACCTGCAAGGTGCTGTCTAAATTCTCCACTTTTTCCCTGACCAAGCCTTCGAACACAGTGCCAAAAAGATGTTCCTCAATATCCTCATCCATTTGCAAAAAAGTTTCTTGTTTTTCTCGTCTAAAAAACCCTCTCTGTAATTCGAAAGTGTGTGGAATTACAGACGTTTCAACCCAAGCTACCCTAACACATCATCCCATGCCAGCGGTCTTTCAGCGCGAACTCAGTAGCATTATCGAGCTGATGGAATGTTCCGGAACGTCAAAGCATACTGATCTCCAAAACACCTACTTGATGTCAAACGCAGCCTTCAGTAGAGGATAATTTCCCTTTCTTTCCTCAGCAGTGTGCGTACGAAGATTTACGAGATAGTTCGGGAAACAATCAATCACAAGATCAGCGCACTCCCTGGCGTTCACAGCTGCCAACCGCTGAAAAATCTTATCTATGTGCATCTCGAAGACTTTGGTAATCCTAGGAGGTAGAACTTTTACGCTCACGGGAATCAGCTGGCACACTAATTCCGACACTTCCTGGTACTCTTGCTGAGTAAGATCGGCGCGAAGAATGCGACGGATTACAGGAAAGATGCCCTGAAAAATATTGAAGGATAAAGCCCATTCAAAGCAATATGGAAATTTTCACCTCATTTTCTGCATCGCGTAAGTAGCAATTGATGAGATCCACAAATTTTCTTTCATCACAATAAATGAATGTGCATATTTCCTTCCTGAACACTTTTAATTATTCGAGGGCACGAATGCCTTGAGAACTTAGTCATTCATGAAATGCATGCCTTGTTGTTGGTGCTACCCAAGAAATCACTTGAGGGGACCGGTCAAGCCCGAAAGATAAGTATAGGCAAAAACTGAGGAATGAAAGAAGGCTGAATGTTGGCCAAGATCGAATTATATTGCCTCAGCTAGCTTGCTTCTTGATAAACCCAGACGCGAACTAGTCAAGGTGATAATAGCCACGAGACGTCTTCATTTAGCGTGGAGAGTAAATGGCGGTTGGCACATTTTGTGTAGGAGCGGTAGCAACCCAAGTTCACAGAATTATTCTGGAACTAGCCACTTTCGTTAAATTGAAATGTGTAATGTGCGCAATAGTTCACGCGTTATCGATCGCGATATATTAACCTAAACGTTAATTCTTCTGAGTTTCTGAAATCCTGCCAACCGACACAAAAGGGTCCTAGAATGGAAGCCTACGTAGTTCCTAACTCTGACGCAAGGAAAAAAAATGTCATGAATGAGGATGACCTTCTTCATTATTAGAATCTACTGTTCTATAATTGACATCTACTCTAGTTTGACATCTACTGACACGAAAAAAATAAAAAAAAAGGTTAAACAACTTCAACTGACCTCATGGGGGAAGATGCCATACGAAGAACGGCTTCCCTATTTATTGGCGGTACTGCTTTCAGAGTTTCAACAATAGCTAGTTCTGCTGAAGAATGTTGCCACTTCATTCGCATCAATGTTGTAACAACCTAAATGAACAGTTTTCAGAATCAACGGCAAGCATTGCTCATTCATAAAACCTGACAAAAATTCTAGGCTAACGTCCTCAACAATCTCGACAGGAGTGATCACTCCACTAATATCCACCAACTGACTGATGAGAAGTAGAAAGTGCACTAGCGCGGACTCATTTCGAAGTTCCATTGAGAGTCGACCAATCTGAGACAAGTACTTTCTGTAATACACAACAAATGAAGACAGGGGTCCAGATATTCAAAGAGATCATGCACGGAAACCTCTAAACCTTTCGGTCTCTCTGAGACACTACGCCGAGTGATAGACTTTTTGTTCCTCTAGAGGCTAGACAATTGAACGTCGCTGAAACGTGATCCCTACCAATGATATCCTTCCGATTTTTTCAAGTATATAACTCGAAAATGCATTATGAGGAATTTAGTTTACTGTGCAGTAATCTAATTGATATGAATTGTACAGAGCCCAAGTGCAATTTAATTGAACACTTTTCAAGATTGGGCACTTATACATTGCTTGGAAACGACTTTGAACAGCACTTTCTTCGGACGTGTCAAAGCCAAAACAAAATAGGAGTCTTAATACCCTAAAATTCCATAGATAAGAGCGGGTGAGCCTTCCGGTGAAAAATTAATTGGAAAAAATCGAAATTGAATGCAGTCACCCCTCTAACTTGATGGATGGGTAAACTAAACATCGAGGAAGAAGTTAAGAAGAAGCTCCGCCCCTCAACTCTAAACCCCGCCCACTTAATAAACAATTCATATAGAAAAACAGCGATTTTTACGGATCGCTGTTTTTTTTATATAAATTGTTTATTAAGAGGGCCCCCGCCCACTTAATAAACAATTCATATAGAAAAACAGCGATTTTTACGGATCGCTGTTTTTTTTATATAAATTGTTTATTAAGAGGGCGGGGTTTAGAGTTTAGGGGCGGAGCTTCTTCTTAACTTCTTCCTCGAGGTTTAGTTTACCCATCCATCAAGTTAGAGGGGTGACTGCATTCAATTTCGATTTTTTCCAATTAATTTTTCACCGGAAGGCTCACCCGCTCTTATCTATGGAATTTTAGGGTAATAGCTATTAACCATTTGATAATAAGATAATGTGAAAAAAATTCAGACTAAACTCACATTTTCAACGAGACGTTGTAATCTGCCTTCACTTTGGAAGATCGGGGCATCAGCACACGTACGGATTACATGAGTAAACTTCAAAACATACATTACTTGAAGTGAAATTTCAGAATCTAACGCCATAGAACTAATTACGAAAAATCCAACCTGTTGAGCATCAAAAAGGAGCAAAAGCCTGAGATACGGATATGATTCATCAGAAGAAGTACCATCCTTGCCTTTCAAAGAAGTGATACAACGATAAACCTGAAGGAAACTGCAACGATGAGAAGGTATTTACGGTTGCTGCTTGACCTGGCTAACCTGGAGAGGGACAGTAGACAGCTGTTCTGGTGGCAAAATACCGTAAGGATACGCATGGCCAGCAAGGCAGCAGTGTAAATACAACAATAAACGATTACCACGCTCTACTTCCGAATCTGACAGCACTTCATTGTGAGCAAAGGATGATACATCGCTCAACATTTCCTGAAAAACAAACAGAATCTCGAGTAGTCACGAAATAATTCTATTGAAGATACCGGAGGTACAACTTGAATTAGGTGCAACACCTTAAGTGAGGACAAAAAAGTCTAAAATAATCGCTATGAGCGATAATGAAAAGGTAGAAAAGTGAATAATTATAAGGAAACAATGCATGGAAGCAAAGGAAACCGCCCGCCACTACTCGTGCTTTTTTATAATACTTTTTTCTTCGAGTTGTAAAGCTCAGAGGTCGCAGAGTAGGTAATAACTGCTAGGAACAGTCATATTTTTGCTCTTCTAAGCTTCGCATCGACTACATACCTTCTCATCACTTCATTTAGAACCCGAGTACGTACAGAGCTCATTAAAAAAGTGGAACTCACTCACCTCTAATGGTGAAAGATAATCTCCAAGAGCTTTATTCATTACGTAAATAATCCCATCATAAAGGCCATTTTGTCTGCATGTTGACATAACCTAAACAGTTCTGATGCTAAAAAGTGGTACCTGCACAGAAAATTTGGTTGTCCAACTCACATAATGCAAATCAATTGACTGGATGGGAAACCGAACAACTGAAGCCTGCAGCTGCGAGAAATGCCCTTCCGATGCCAAGTGGGTGATGTAGGCCGAAACTAACGCTGGAGGAGGCGACTCCAATGTTCCATCCAGCACAAACTCATCGAGTGATTCAAGAAATATGTAGCGAGACAACATATCACGTTCTACTCTGCAAACAAATCATTATTAGTGTTGAGAAATGCACACTAGCGATTGTCCTCACGTTCAAGTGTGAGCAGCAAAGAACGACAAAAGCAAAGGAAAACCCAATGAATAGCCACTTACCTGGGCCATATTTCCTCATAAAGATAGTTATACAGTTGTGTTCCCACGCTAACGGTTAAAAGAATTGAGATATAAGTCTAAAAGAACCGATGAACTGAGTGCTCAAGAGGAAGCTATGAGTCGGAAATACAGTGCGCACTTTGTAATGCGCTATAAGATCAGATACTTTTCCTTCTTTGCAACCGCCCATGGCCAGATCAACGAGCCGCTTCATCTGCTCAGTGAGAAGATTTGGAAGACGTTCCAAAAACTTTGGCTCGGCTAATATCCGGCCGCGATGAATATCGAACAGATAGTAGCAGGCGGATATGAAATCACCTCTGAAACAATACTACTATTACTACTGGCACCTCGACTAAAAGAGCGAGAGCGAATTTTCGGCAGAAAAATTACTTTCTAAACATAAAAAATGTGACCAAAATTACTGACATACAAGAGCAACCAAAAAATTAACCAACCTCGAGTTGAACAACTCCAATTGATCCTCTTCGGATAACAGTGTCAGCTCAAATAACTCGTCATGCGATAGTGCGATCAGAGTATCAGGTGAGCCTTTTCGGCAAAGCGCCTGATAGCATGCTCTGTCTGCCAAGCATTGCATAGCTGGGCTAACATTACCCCCCGTAGTTAAACCCTGAAATTACGGATCTTGTAGTTGGACGAAATTGAAGATGGAAAACTCGAATACCTTGAAATCTGATGATGAAAACAATAGTGGTATCCTAGATGGTGAGCTGTTTGGAGAAGACATCTGTTTATCATCCCTGATTGTCAAACAGGCACCTTTCTCATCGAACGCGACCAGAAATGTTTTTGAGAGGAAACCAAAATTTACAATTGGCTGCAATATTAAGGTCATTCTATTGGCACTTCATTTTGTTTCATTCTTGAGTCAGATCCTCTTAAACAGTTTGCAGAGCGCTTGCGTTTCATCAGGCCTCAAGAATGTGTACTCATGCTCTTTGCTCACTTTGTATCGTGAAGTCGACACCTGAATTGACTCGACGATATAAAATGAGCAAAGAGAGAGCATGAGAACAATCTGGAGATCATGAGACGCTAGCGACCCGGTGACTGAATTTGGGGGATTTAACATAAGAGTTGAAAATAAAGAATTACTGATATTTTGAAAAATTCTCTCAACAGAAACTCCTGAAACCTCCCCCCGAGTGTCTCCTTATGAAAAGGGTGTTCAGGAAGTCGGCGAGGATTCCAAAATATCGTAATTTCGTGAATGACACCGGCTTTCTAAGTTCACCGTTTGCCTTTTATAAACTAACAACATAGCCATGTTAAAAAAGTTGTACTCAGCTTAATTACCAAAGGGAGAAGAACTTTTGGACAATATGTCATGAATTTGGAAATGTACAAAATAATGGAAGCTATACAGCAATCGCTGCCGTGTTGCATGGAATGCCAAGTCAGGGTGACGCTCCAACTGGAATTGTAGTTCAGAAAAATATGCGAAAACTATAACCGGCTCTCGTTTGTCAAGAACAGACGACTCAACGAAAAAGACCTTGTTTCGTGATAATTCTCTTGAAGCAAAAATAGGAATAGCATGATCATCAGGAAAACCTATTAGATTACGAATGACAACTTTAACTGATGGCGAAGATAAAAAAGGCCTGAACCGTCACATAAAAAGAACGTCACATAAAAAGAACAAAAAAAAACATTCTCGAACTGTGCTTATTCCCTCAACATACATATTTTCGAAATCTATCTGTAGAGAGATAAGAATTTTATGTATCAAACAGTCTTCATATAATCACTAACAAGAGGCATACCTGTGCTAAGTTAATCTTGTAAACGAACATGGCAGCCTTCCTTTTCGTGCCAATATACTGGGGATTGAACCTGAATATACTCAAGCAGCTCCCACGCCCGACGCAAATACGGAGAAGCTTATGCTCTCCATTCTTATCCTGCAATGAAAAATTGCTTTTCCATTAAAATAAATCAAGATGGTAACAAAGGAAAGACACTGGGCAGAAGGGTGCAACTATGGTGAGAACTGTATCGTATAAATGTGTTGGAAACATTTCTGAGCGCTGATCTCTAATCTGTCTTCCTGCTTACAAAATACAGACAACGAGAACAGCGAACAAGAAGAGCGGTCTAATAGCATAATCAAACTTGAGGGTTTGCTCTCAAAACTTGACACTTTTATGCGTTCTTCTTTTTTCTGCGGCTCTCAATAAGGAGATAGCCTGGCATGATTACATCAACGTTAAAAAATGAGTTGCATTCCGAGAAATCCTAAATTTCGTCTTTGTATTGAGCTCACACTTCTGGACTTTAAGAAAAGCTTTCTACTGGAACTTTCATATTGAGTAGTATATCCGGTCCGGGCCTCCAGTGCAAAAGCACCCTTCAAATGCACCGTAATTGGTAAATAACCCAGTTTGGAGTTCCTCACTTTCCCCTCTTCAAAAACACCCCGCCTAATCCATGAAAATGAGGAGCAAAGGCTACAAAAAAGGCAAGCAGTCCGCACGCATCGGCAGAGGTTAATTAGAAGCTTGAAGAGAAACACACAAGAGAACAATTTTGATAATAGTTCACAAGAGAAGAACAATGTGAAAATGTTCCGAGCGAAATAATTTCAGATCTTTTAGATCAATCGAAAGACAAATCATTGTTCAAAAGCGATGGATCAAGTAAAATAGTTCCTAACTCAATTAGGAACCGCAAAAAATTGCAAAGAAAGCGCCTTGGTTGCTGGAATAGTTCAAAGTTTCATTAATCTCGCTGTTTCTTCAGACATTTGTTGGACAGGTATGACTTCCTTACTAAACCGCTGGGGTGATAGTAACCTTACAGATTTCCTCGTTCCAAAGAACCGCTACACAATGTTAACAAGCACATTAGAGACCCTTAAACGTCATATATGTCTCATCCCAAGCGGCCACTTCGACCTATGACCGTTCTCTAGTCAGCTTTTCAAAACAAGGAGATGGACGTGAAGTCAAAACAGATGAGAAGATTAAAAGTTAGTGTTCACCTCTTCAATGAAGTCCAGCAAGGGTGGAAAGCTAGGGCTTGTCTCCATAGGAAATACACAAACAACCGATCCACCGAGACGTGTGGAAACAACCAAAATCTGAATGGTTAGTGATCATTCGTAGAAATTCACATTAAAAAAGTCGTGTAATCAAAAGCCAGAAATGACCATACTTTGGACACTGTGAGTAAAGCTAAAAGGGAGTAGGGTAGCAAACGCATATGGATGACTTCTCCATTGCAGCCAGAAAACACACATCGAATCTTGAAAAATATGTTGATCTGACATCAGAGATAAACGAACACGGAAAAAGGCACAAACGCGTGATTTTCCTCCGATCCGGAACTTATGCCGTGTATTGATCTCGAAAACCGATCCACCACTGTCGAGGGTCAAAATGGTTCGACGAGAGCCGAGATACAAGATTTCCAAAACCCCTCGACCTAATTGCACTGCCTCTTGTATTACCTGTTCTACAGCACCGCTTTTAGTATTTATAATCTGAAAAACACTGAATGAATGTTTCCATTTAACAACTTTTTCCTCCTATTCTCCCACCTTAACAAAACCTTTACTATATCCAACAGCAATATGCCCTCCGCCATCAGAAAATGCGACACACGAAGCCGAGCCATCCAGTTCATTCCCGTGTCGAAAACGCTCCAACCGACCCTTGAATGAATTGCATTGTTCAGAAACTTTGAAGTATGGTTTTGAAGGCAGTGAAGATAAGAGCATTTTGACATCTGGCGTTACTTCCGGGCCCTTTAACAAAAAACTAATTTTCCCCTTTTGCCTGCTATATCGAAAGAGATGACCCAAATTGTCGCTTTCGGGTTCCCATAGCATGGTCATGACTTTAGAAAGAATCAGCTTCTGCAAAAAAGTTCAACCTGAGAGGCGGACTGAGCTCCCCCCCCCCCCCTAAACGCTCCTAAGCTTCAAATTCACCTATGCCATTCTCCTCGCAGCTCAAATGCGACGATCAACTATAGCACGATCCAGAAGGACTATCAGAATCTCCTTGCGTCATCTTCTCTAGATAGTTTGGTTATCTCTTTCACTGATACTTTATTTCAATTTCGAGGTACTTCCTCTTCATGAGCCCAGAGCAAGAAACTCCCGCCTCAAAGCCCCTTTTCACCTGAGATCCCCTCAACCAAAGAAAGTCGACTTTGAATTGCTTGTATATTTATGAAAAACATCACACCTCAGCATCAAAAAGCAGTAGAGAGCCTTTGCTAGTTACGACTGCGATGTAGCCTCCATTAAACGCGACTGCAACAGCAGACCCATTCTTTGGTCGAAAAGATACTAATTGATGACTAATCGAATCTGAAAGAAAGAAATTTTGCAGCTTTGGGGATCGATCTGTTGTATCTTGAGGTCAGGTTCTCCGCATCCCGCCAGAATAATCAATACTCATTACCGGAAACGAAACCCGTAATGTTTAGAAAGTAAAAATTCCAACCAATGACCAACGAACTTTTTTTTGCCTAACCCTTCGCCCACTGTATAGGATAGGACTCGGTTCCAATCCCTAACCAAAAAAAAACTGTAAAAACAAGTACGTTGGCGTCAAGTGTAGACAACCATTGAAGTAAGATTACCATACCTAAACGTTTGGTCTTAACGGCGTTGTCCAGCTTATAGCTAGTGGTAACGGTAGCTGGTGGTGGAGTGATTTGGTCAACGCTCCCAGACAAGTGCCCGTCCAATAGTTCATCGTCGAGCTGGCTCACCTGGAACCGCAAAAAACGTTGGGATAGTGTGGGTTCTCTACTCCGTCGTCTGGTTACCAACTTCACGACATAAGTTCGCAAGCTTTACCTCATTAAGGACATCATCTAACGAAAGGGAAGGTAGAGAAAGCGATTCCGATATGTCCAACCAATCCTCTGCCTCCACTGAGCCAGCTACTGAGTTCATTTCATAGGCAAACGAACATACAATTCGCTCATCGTACAAACTCCAGTTTAGGTGCTCTGATAAAAAAAAAATATAAACTCGAAGAGAACGCGATGGAACTGCGGATTTTTTGTTAGTTTGGAACACCTCTCATTCGCTGGCGAAAAAATGCAGCAAAAATATGATCCTAAAAAAGTACTACAAATACAACAGCAGTAGTTATGCTGCCATACTGGTGGAAACCCGTAATAATAGCACTGAACAAAGAAAGAGTATAAACTTTATAGAGCGATTTCAACTCCAATGAAAGGATATGACTGAAAACCCCAAAAATCAACAGCATAAATATAACAATTGCACGCCAATATAACAACCCCTAATATTCCGGCATAAGAGAAAACAAAATTATAACAACTTATTTTAAAGTGACAGGCTCGAATCCACAGTGCGATAAGGCAAATCTTATAATTAAAACAAATGGCATGTGGCATTCACAACAAAATCACAGAGAATCAGGTTATCACAATGAAGTGGAAGAAATCTGCGTGGCAATATCACCGTTGACTATTTTGAACATTAACAAAATAGGAAACATTGCAAAACTATCACATAATGATATGAGGCTCCGGTACATTGCTGGCAATACATTTGTGGGGCAACACTTGGGCTCCGTTGAGATAGAGTTCGTCGTTCACAACCTGAACGGCGGTCGTGTGAGTAAGTGATTTCCAGAAGGACATTTTCCACAAACTTACGACATCATCTCCAATCACACTGTTGTTTTCAATGCGTACCCATCGTCCTATAGAGCATTTCCTTCCGACGATGCTTTGATTTATCCAGGAATGTGTTCGAACGATTGAATCGGACAACACCGTACTATGGCGTAAACAAGCACCATCTTCCACCCGCACTCTCGGTCCAATTACCTGAATGGGCAATGAAAATCTTTCCTTAAGCTGGGAAAAGAAGCCTGGAATGGAAGTGACCGCAGATTACAAATGCCGAGATCGTACACTTAGCAATCATGAAGCCGAAACAGCTGTCAGATCCGAGGTGTACATCTCGGTTGAGTCTGAGCCTGACGAAAGGGATCCTAATAATACCTTTCTTATCAAAGCAAAAGTATAAGGTTCTTGTAGAAGGTTAAGGCTGTTTTGGAATGCGCTCACGTGTTCGGTTTCCACGACAAGGTGGAAACCTTCACGATTTCCACCTTGTCGTGGAAACGTTTGAATGCGCATTTGGCCCAACCAATAAACAGTGGGAGCCGGGAATTTTCGAATCCAATGTTTTTATCACCCCAGACATGCCTACTATAAAACAACGAAACGGTGAGACATCAAATTCTGTTTGGTTTGAGCAATATGAACCCGGGATTTGTTCACGGGTCATGCAAGTAGTAGTGCCAGCACAAAACATTATCTCAGCTCTGCGGGAAAAATGTATCAATTTCTACTAGTAATCGTCAGCGTTGTTCCATAGCCTCAAATGAAGTTACTGTGACAGCAGGAGTGCAAACCATCAGCTGATACGAGTGAATGATTCAGCTTGTATAAACACACGTGGATTATCGATCGACATACCATAGCGCGCATCAGCACAGTACAGCACTGGGTAGACATTAAGAAGCTTAACTGTCGGAAAAAATCATTCTAAGAGAGCAGTTGAACAGATGCATGTGGAAATGGCTGAATGTAGGGCTGGAGAGCGTGTAGTTTCAATTCCAGTATCAACTGGGCTAATTCACAGAAAGGGAAAACGCAATTTGCAATCTCAGCGCTTCAACACAAACTTTCTATCTACCCTATTTTCTAACAAAATGCTATCATAAGCACAATACACTTTCATAGAATGCCAATTAACTCGAAAAGAGTTGCGACGGCCAAAGTCAGCCACACGACTTCTTATATAGCGTAGATGTATCTTACAACTTGCTCTAATAGCTGACCTGGTGAAGAACACTCGAGCAGATTCTCTTCCCCTCACCCAGGGTTCGGAAGGAGGGAATAAAGAACAACAATGCAAACATGATACAAATTTTGATTGATGTTCAGCGTTCCTCCTTATTTACCCTGTCGCTCTTTTCGGTATACAATCAACGAGGTTCAATGTAATCGTGTCAATGCTATTCCTAAAAAGGTGGTAAAAATAGAACTAATTCGATGACATAGGCAAAAATATATGAGATGATGAAGCGAGATACTTACATGGGTAATAGCTCACAGTCCTGTGAATAGCTAAGGTGAAATTCATGAACGATAACTTACCACATTGGGACCGATGATGCAGTTGTTTCCGATCTTAGCAGATGAATCTATCAAGACATTTCCTTGTATGGATTCACCTTTGGCTAAAACTGAAGGTTCCGTTCGACGCTTATGTTCCAAAAACAACGACATCCCTGAAATTCAAATTTTAAGAACTTAACTATTCATAACAAAGAGTTCGGCCAACCCTTCAGAAAGTCCTTCGGTTGCCCTACATCCATCCAGAAACCGGAAAGAACAAAAGCGAAGAGAGTGCGAGCTTCAGCCATTTTCGGGAATATCTGAATGATTTGATCACGGTATTTCCAACAAACAACTTAGTCCTTTTTAGGACTTACCTCCTTTTCGATACTAGTTGGACGAAGAGAAATTCGGTCAAGTATTGAAGGGCTAAATATATAGAGACCGGCGTTAATCTTGTTGCCCACGTACTCTTGAGGTTTCTCCACAAACTCAGCTATCATGCCATTGTGTTCATCAAAAACCACTACTCCATATTTCGAAGGCTCCTCGACCTAAAGGAAACAGTTGCAACACAGAACGATGTGTAGGAATTTGTAAAGGCAGCTAGGTTGAAGTTTGACACTAGTGCATTCGAAACCAAAAAGTAAGCAACGCACTTGTGTCACGGCTATGGTGCCCTCACAACCGTGTGATAGATGAAAGTCAATCATTTCTTGGAAAGGGAATTCACAGATGACATCTGAGTTCAGTACGAAGAAGGGTTCCTCTCCATCCAGGTACCGTCTGAAAAGAATGACCACTGGTTCGGTCTATACCTCCACTACCTAAGTGCCGTGAAGAGACTCGAATCACCCTTCTGTGACTCATTATAAATAGATTACTCTAACTTACCTAGCGAGAGCAAGCGGTCCTGCAGTTCCCAGTGGTTCTTCTTCGAGTGAAAAATGCACTTGGATCCCTAGTCTCTCCGCATGCACCTTTCATTTCCTGTTCCAGTTGTTCAGCGCGATAGCTTAAGAAGGGGAGTCTCAGTCACAGTCTGTTCAAGAAGAAATGGTAGAATCAAACGAGAAAAGGAGTAGGGCAGCGGTTGACGAAGATGCTAGCGAAGCCAGTAACTGTGTGGACAGTTCAACAAAAACCGCTGTTCTTGTACCGGTACGCCCTCACAATAAATACTATGTCTATTCTTTGACATCTGTATTTGCAGAACTGCTTCTAGTCTTTACCCGATTCTGGTCCCGTCCAACTTTACTTCAGCCACACTGCCCCGCCTAGTGTAAACAGTCACTTTTCTCCCACAGACTACAACGCATAACTTCCAGTATGCTCTCATTCCTCATTTAGCCGAAAAAAGAATTGCGTAGTAAGCAGCTCACTTGAGGTGAGAGTTTCGTCCATTTCAGGTCGGACTCTACACGTGATCGTGCGAAGAACCCGCAGCAATCGTTTTCTGTTTTTACTTAAGAGCGTGACTGCTCTAACTGAATGAGCAATTCAATCAATTGCCCTCAGGCTCTACAAAGGTTCTATTTGAGTCACTTACGGACGTGAAGCATTTATCTTGGATGAGAACCAGTTCAGCATGATATAATGAAGTGAAAAGCTGCTCACCTGACAGCTAGCACAACGGTGGTGACCCCAACAGTTGCGAGGGCTTCGATTTGATGCAACATCATTGGTTTGTTTGCGAATTCAACCAACGGCTTAGGTTGCGTCAAGGTTAACGGCCGTAGTCGAGTCCCATACCCACCCACAAGAATTAATGCCTTCATTCCACGGAAAAGAATTCCTAAAAAATCGGATTGATTGAGTCTCTACAAAGCTCAAAAAGTTACTACAGCCGCCACTCCCGGCTAAAGTTGCTAGAGGTGCTTCTAGATTTCTTCGCTATAAAAAACAGGAGGTCCTTCACAATGAGTCCCTAATTCATGTGGACATCGAAAGTGGAAGTTTCTGGAATTTGCCCTGTCATTAAAATTCCTCCCCCACCAAAGGTGTCCCCAGAAATCAAATATTCCATTAAGTCTTGCAGGTGTTGCAAAAAAGCTGTGCCAACTATGTAAATCAAGCCTTTTAAAAACAAGCAGGTTCCCAGAAACGGTCAGCTCCACACAGCCAAATATTTACAAAGAAAGTGACGAATTATTTTAAAGTTACGTATGACGTAACCACATTTCACTATTTTACAGAAAGGGGAGTTTTGGATTTCGCAGCAGTACGCGCCGCATGGGCGCCAATCGCGCCGCTAGGGCGCGAAACCATATGAGGGCGGAGCCTCATATGTAGTTTCAGCCATTCCGGCTCATTTGGCAGTTTGTGGACGGTCGCTTCGATTTCGACATGGAGGATCACAACGACGAGGAGGTTCGCGTTCCAGAAGCAGAAGAGGACCTGTTCCAGATGCGGAGAGAAGATCTGGAAGACATGTTAGCCCAAGCCAGGGAAGCTGGCATCGCGTCGGTGCATCAGCCGCCACCGGTCTCTACCGGCCTAGGCACCTCGGTTAAACCGACATTCAAGAAGACCGGACTGGCTAGACAGTACGAATTCAATGGAGGTTTAATCGACATTCTAGCACCGATCGCGGATGCATCACAGGAAGGAGAAGTCAGAGGCACTCTGCACCAAGCTTTGACGCTACTGCAGCAGAGGAACGAGCTTCTGGTCATAGCAGATTCCGATCCGGAAGTTTTTGAATTCTATGACCAGCATAGTAAAGCGGAATCGCTCAGGTCGACCAACCCGATTCTCGCGGCCTTCCTTCGAGAAAAGAAGAAAAAGGAGGTCAAGAAGCCTACAGCGCCCAGATCCGTGGTTTGGAGTAAGTATTCAAGCAGTGGTTTGTTCAAATCCGTTTTCATAAACCAGAAGATTAGTTCTGTTTATAGCGAATTCTTAGAATGTTCGTTCCAGGGTCGCGTTTTTCGGCAGGGTTCCAGGGCAGACAGCCCTTTCGCTTCGGAGGGGCGCCATGGGCCCGCGCCCCTCAAGCTGACGTTCCTGCCTTCCAAAGTCGTCAGAACCGTGCACCTGGAAGATTCCAGCAGGCGGGCAGCCCCAGAGACATGTGCTTCAGCTGTGGCCGGTTCGGCCATTTTGCCCATGAGTGCCGCTCTTCAGGAAAGAGGTGAAGGTCAGTTCAGAGCAGGAAATATACATCATAAGTGGCATTTTTGGTGTGATTTGAGTATGTCTTCTTTTGTGAGAAGATTACTATTAGACGGTTTTACCCCTATTTTGAGAGAAGGTTGGCATACTAGCTTTGAGAGGCCTAATTCTATATCTACGTATGATCACAGTCATTTCGTAGATGGTGAGATACGAAATATGTTGATTAGCGGGGCAGTTCAAGAAGTGGGGGAAGGGTCCGCGGCTGGTTTAAGGATCAATCCATTATCAGTGGCGGAAGGTAAGAAGCTAAGGCTAATTTTGGACCTCTCGCATTTGAATAAGTGGGTGGAAAAGTACAAGGTCAGATTTGAAGATTTGGCTAAGGTACTTCCATTACTTCCCAGAGGGGGGTTTATGGGGTCTTTCGACTTGAAATCGGGGTACCATCACGTAAAAATTAAAACAGAATACACCAATCTTTTCGGCTTTAAATGGCGAGGGACATGTTACAAATACTTGGTTCTCCCCTTTGGCCTCAGTTCAGCGCCCATGGTGTTTACCAAGTTGATGAGACCCCTCTTGGGCAAATGGAGGTCCCAGGGGATTAACGTAGCCATTTATCTGGATGACGGTCTGATATGGGCCAGTTCCGCACGCGAGTGCGAAGAATCGATACAGTCGATTAGAAGAGATCTTATGTATGCCGGCTTCTTCTTGGCCGAAGATAAATGTTCCTGGAGCCCTCTCCAGAAGTTGACGTGGCTCGGTCACGAGATTGATTTGAAAAGGTTCACTGTGGACGTTACCAAGAGTAGGAAGGACAAAGCTCGTGACCTTGCGAGGAGCTTGCTTCTGAAGAGGGGTCCCTCTCTGTTGGATAGGTTGAAATGGCAAGGCATTTTGGCATCCATGCATCTAATTATTCCTGCAGATCGGAGACGGCAATGGAAGGCGGTGATTTCTGCAATCGCCGAAAAAGAAAAGTTGGGCACCGCGTTATTATATAGATTTCCGCTTTCGAAGGACGAGAGGTCCGAGATTAAAGGTTGGTTGGATTGGAATTCTTCATTCGATGGCCTTTACATTGATAGTTCTTATGAGCTTTGTAATGCGCTGCGGGCTTTTTCGGATGCTTCGGAATTGGGGATAGGCGGGATTCTTTATCTGGATAGGACGTCAAAGATCTCCTTTTCCGCAAATTTGCCTTCAGATTTAGTGGGAGACTCGAGTACCGCTAGGGAACTATACGCTGTTTTTCGAGGGATCAAGGCTTTCAGAGTCTACTTGAAGGGCGAGGAAGTCGCATGGCATTGCGATAATCAAGCGGCAGTTGCCATTTTGAAGAAGGGTAGCACGAATACTAAGCTTCAGAGTATAGCCCTAGACATTTGGTCACTATGCAACACGTTTTCAATAGAAGCAGAATTCTTTTGGGTGGCTCGGGAATTCAATACAGAAGCAGACGAAGCATCGCGCTTGCTAGACTTAGATGATTGGAGTATAAGGGACGAAATTTGTAAGGAGCTCCAGGAGGGTTGGGGAGACTGCACGATTGATATGTTTGCTAGTGATCATAACAGCAAATGTGAAAAGTTCATTTGCAGATGGTACTCGCCTAGTGCAATGGCGACAGACGCTCTCTCATTGAAGGCTCGTTCTTGGTGGAAAATTAGAGTCTATATGGTGGGTTCCTCCCCCTAATCTGGTAGCTAGAACAGTCAAGATGGCTTTAGAAAATAATAGTGAAGGTATTTTGGGGTTTCCGTTCTGGCCCTCTCATCTGTTCTTTGCCGAACTTCGTCAGGAGGGGAGATGGATTCCACAAATTAGGAGTGTTAAAATATTCCCAGCCGGTAGCCCAGTGTTTAAGGAGGGCTCCATTTCCGACTCTTTTAGTTCAGAACGGGCTAAATTTGGCTTTGTCTTTTGTAAATTTCAATGTTAGACCCCTCGCGCTTTATCCTTTCCCGTCGTACTGTCGAAATTCAAAACATACGTTTTGCCGTAGATATCGGAGGCAAAAGGGGAGTTTTGGATTTCGCAGCAGTACGCGCCGCATGGGCGCCAATCGCGCCGCTAGGGCGCGAAACCATATGAGGGCGGAGCCTCATATGTAGTTTCAGCCATTCCGGCTCATTTGGCAGTTTGTGCCCTCCCTCCCGCCCAAATCTGGGTTAAGTTAGAGATCTTTTTAGGGTCGAAAGCCTTTAGGCAGCACTCTGCTATACCCGCTAGCTGTTTCGGGTATAACCGAGTTGCACGGCGGCGGCGTTGCCGCGGGATAGTCGAGGGAACGCCCCGAGATATGTGATACCGTTGGATACTTCATCGGGTCGAACATCTGGGGGTCAACGTTATGATATCCTTAGGTCGTCATAACTCCGGGGCATGACATAGACGGCCCCGTAGATAGAGGAAGAGACGTGTTGCTAGACATGATAGCCGTTGGGTACTTAGCTTTCGCTAGGGTCACCAGTAGAGACACGACCCCCTTTCATTTATATTCATTTTCTGCTTTACAGAGAATCCGAAGCGAAGAAGAGCGAAAGAAGTGGCTTCGTTAGCTTCAGAGATGGGACTCTCTTCCATTGCTTCTCTTATCAGAAGCTGTTTCGACTCAGCAGTGGCTGAAGGAACGCTCAAGGCCTACAAAAGGATCAGAGACGAGTTCCTGGGCTTCGTCGAAAGAAGCAATGTTCCAGCATCAGGGATCCTTAAACTCAGGAATCTATATTTAGCGTCCTTAATAGACAAGGGTAAGACCAAGTCTTTGGAGTTACACGCAGCAGCTCTTAATCATTTCTTGAGACCATTGCTCGTCATGGACCGAGACATCCAGAGGGCTCTCCTTTAATCGGCTGCCCGAATTCGTCCCCCAGCAGTTCATAGGACTAAAGCTTCTCATGACGACGTAGACCACGTTATAGTGGGCATTAAAAACGGGATCCGACGAGGCTATCAAGATAGCTACCTTAATTCTCCTCATGTTTGTCGCTTTCCTGAGAGTTAGCGAAGTCTGCAATATTCGCTGCGGTGATATTACTTCTAAGGGAGACAACCTTTGGTGGCTTCTCTTGAGAAGATCAAAGGTCGACCAGGTAGGAGCGGGCACGCAAATAGCCTTCCGGCTTAAAGACAAACAAATAAGTCTTTGGAGACAGTTTCAGCGGATTAATTTAGGCCGCAGAGCAGGGGATTTCCTTTTCAGTACAGTTCACGGGAAGGCCCCCTCTAGAGATTACGTAACTCGTAAGATAAAACAGGCTTTAGTGGACGCGGGTTTAGGACAACATCGCTTAACTACACATTCTTTCCGCGGTGGGGCAGCGACTTGTGCAATTCGGGCGGGAGTTGCCCCCGAAAACGTAATGAGGGTGGGGAGGTGGAAATCCCACAAATCTTTCCTCTGTTATATCGAGCCCACACCTTTGGAGGGTTAGCCGTCTCGGAGTTCATACCCACCCAGTATCTCGCTCTTACACTCTCTTTTCATTTCCAGATTATCCTCTCTTGTGTAAGATGAACCGGACGTTCTATCGAGGTCCGGAGTTAATAGTTCGACATCTGCATAGGATCTGGTCTACCATCATTGATCTCCGATCTCATAATTCACTTGTATTTTGTACATAGTAACAGTTCATCCATTTTCCCATAATCTCAGCATTTGTTCAACGCGTACGGTTATTATCGGTCAGTTCAATTGTACCGAATTTATCACGTGCTCATAGTGCCTTTGTATAGATTTAAATTCATAATTGTAAAGAACTTAGTACCGTCGTATAGAACTAAAGTTCCCTGACCTGTAAAGAAATAGGACTCCATTTTCGCAGCCTAATTGTATTCGCCAGTTAATTGTATATATATTTAACCACGGTGGCATTGATGTACATATTAATGAATGTGACGGCCGATAATCGCCGAGTTAAATCGTACATTGTTATTGTTAAAACTGCCTATAAATGAAGCCCTTCCACCCCCCCGTACGTTACTGTCGAAATTTCAAAAACATACGTTTGCCGTAGATATCGGAAGGCACAAAATGGAAAGTGCCATTGAAAGTACACAAAACTAAGCACAACTGTTCCTTAATGTAGCTGCGTCTCTGCTTTATCAGTTAGAATCAGGAAACGAGAGCCGCGTCATTGCACATGAAGGGGGTGCAGACGTATGGCAGATATCCGTAGTTTCTTCAAATTGGTCAAATTGAATAAGCACGCGCCCTCATTTTTCATTTTGCCTCCGGAGTTTTTCTCAAAGGCATCCTTGAGCTTTTCCCTTAAGTTTGAGTTTCTGGGTCCTCAACTATTTCTGTGCGTCATAGGATTCTTGGCTTACTCCTACTTCCGGCCTGCTTTCAAAGCACCCCTGCTCTTTGTAGAGGCTGTAAATCCAACCAATTTTTATCTCAGTCATGTACATATTCTTTCCTTTTTCTGCTTCTTTAACGTTTGTTGCACCGGAGGAAGCAGGTAGTATATCAGCCAATGGATGGCACTGTTAACATAATCTTGTCAAAGGAAAATTTAGCTTAACTTGTCGTCCTTTTTCCTCTCACCCACCCTTGATCGCTGTTTGTCTTCGCATACGAAGAAAAAACTGAAGGAACAATTAAACGAGTTGGTATGGGGGAAGGTGGTTCAAGGACCACGTTCATGGGAAGAGTGGGGGTTTTGCACTAGCGATCGATTTTCCGTTGATGCTATGGATGACCTTGTTGATAGAGAAGAACGCCACAGAAGACGAGAATCTTGCTATGTTCTGCAGCCAAGCAGTGCGGAGCGGGTTTCCGCGCGCTAATCCATTTTTCTGATCGGCGTCTGCGCATTCGTTTAGGGTCGACGACTCCTCGACTCTCATTTCCTAGAAAGTAGTATTGACTTGACTTGTTCGCTTTTTAGCCACAACCTCGATGACAGTATTTCTATTGGGTCTTGTACCTTCCTTCCCATCATTACCCTTAACTTAGTCATTTCTTTTTTGCTAAGAAGAGGATATTTGTTATAACTTTGACCGACATAATTTCTTATCCTCGAATAAGGTACATTTTTTGAAGCCACAGTAGTAAATCAATCTCCCGGTTAGTTTTTACACAAGTTGTAGTAAATACTGATTCTTAATTTTCTTAACTCACGTTTCGTCGCTGTATCGTTCTGGACGGTTTCCACGACATTTCCTGTTTAGTTTGGTATCAACTTGTATATCTCCTTCGTCTCTAAAATCATTTCTATACAGGGAGCAACCAGTTGAGTCTCCCGAGCGCTATTCAGAATGGGTCGCAAAAAGAAGAAGATTGAGAAGCCTTTGGTGTTGGTTAGTTCTTTCCTTAACTCTTTTTTTTTTTTGGCAAAAGCTGACCGATTCCGGATTGTCGGCTTCAAAGAAGTGCTGCGGAACTTCAAGTAAATTCTTTGAGCGCTTGCAAACTATCCATCTTTTTGGGAGCCAATACAGTACTGCCGTAGTCCGTGTAAAACAAGTGAACTGTATATGTGGTAAGAAAGTGAATGGCAATAGTATCTGGACCAAAACTCGAGCTAGAAATACAACAGACTGGGCTTGAGAATATTGGATGGTTGAGCGTGGTGTTACAATATAGAACTCTCAGATGGAACCAATTACAATTACCAGTTGCTAGGGAAGAGTTAAAATTTTAAAAAATTAACAGCAGTTGGACTGGGATGATTATTCAGAAATGGTGAGGTTGCACATAAGTTTGTGCAAAATTGTAGGAAGGGTATCCGAAGTTCTACCAGTGCTAACATAAGGGATGAGGAAGCGTCCACTGGTTTAAAAAAACCTTCTCGCCCTAATTGATCTGAAAATTTGGAAGAGATTTTTAAAGTAATTTGCTAGCAACACCTATTCCGGCAGGTACTGCAATCGAGAATTCGACGACGAAAAGGTCCTGATTTCAACATCAGAAGGCGAAACATTTCAAATGTCATATCTGCCACAAAAAAGCTGTTTAGTGGTCCAGGGCTAGCTATCCACTGCATGCAGGTTAATTTGCGAAAGATTTACCCCTCTTGCTTTTCATTTCGTTGCGTCTTTACTCTACATAAAAATGATACTGGTAAGCGCATTTTTTGCGAGAAGAGAATTTATAATCTCTTCTCAGATCGCGCATGTTATGAGCTCGTTGATGAAAGAGGCAGTAAGTTTTATATGTTCTTTTCTGAATGCTAAACATAGGTGCACAAAGAAACGATCGACAAGATCCCGGGTGCTGTCCCCGGTAGGGACTCATCACAGATGGAGATTTATGGTATGCAGGGTATACCACCCGGAACTTCTAGAGGAGGTTTGTCTTCATTACTTTTTCTTTTTTCTTAAATGTTTTCACATCACGGATCAACTCCCACCCCATCGTCTGACATGGATTGTGATACCGGTGAGAAAATTCGGGCGTGGCGCTGTCGATTTTTTCGATTCAGCAAAGCGTTTCTTTTGTCACGGGTATGATGCAGCCTTGGATAGCGCAATTTAATTTTGATTGAGCTATCTAGGGAGCACTACCTAGTGTTTCGCCTCGCGAGGGGCTTACTAGGCTTGTTTTGAGTTATAGCTTCCCATTGACCCGTTTTTGCTTTCTTTTATCGTATAGGGGCGCGACACAGAGGTGCTGGTTGCGTAGGGAAGACGAAGAAAGGGGTTAATGCACAAGTGTGGTCTTTTTTCGAGTAGCCTTCTTCGTGATTTTTTGAAAGGACATCCAAAATGATTAGTGTTGTTGATAGTCCGCTGAACAATGAAAGTAAAATTGTAGTGTTGTTCCACGATGTGGGGATTGTTAACAATTTTTTGTGTTATCCTCGATCTGTTCGATTCCTAAGAACTACTTTCCAGACGAGGAACCAGAGGCGAAAAGGGACAGAAAGGACGATATGCCTCCGATGCCTCCGGGACCAATGCCGGGCTTACCACCGATGATGGGCGGAATGCCACCCTTTCCACCTTTTCCTATGATGCATGGTATGCCACCAATGGTTCCTCCTGGTCAGTTGCTTTCATGACGTCTTAAAGTCGATATTTTGCTCAATGAGCCGTGTGGCTGATGGATGTGAGCAGCTCATCACTTGAGCTGTCATTTCCAGACATAACCCATTAACGATCGTGCCTTTTTGAGCAAATCTGGCTTACGGAACCGAGCGTGCTTTTCGCGGGCTGCTACTGTGGCCCGCCGGGAGGCCACACGGTCTCAGAAGCGACCTAGTTTTTTATGCATCCATTCACTCATTGAGATGAAATGAAGTTCCATTAAAATGTCACATAAGATGTGATAATTAATAAATAAGTACGTCTACTTTTGTGACATCACTGTTACCTTGATGTGTTCCACTAGAAGTAGGAAACTGCTCAAACTCGTTTCTGAGCTTTCTGAATATCTAGGATACAGACTAAAAAAAATCCATTAAGCTTTCCCTAGACACGAAGGATGGATTTTTTTCAAATCTTTGGATTGGTTAGAGGACAAGATTACCATTATTGTGTTGAACCTTGTAGAACCCCTAGGTCAAAGTGTTTTCGGTAAGCCTCACTCTTCGGAAGCAATTTACAAATTGGAATGAAAGTCCAAAAAAGCCAGAGAAGGTGCCCTAGTTGCTACGTGGAGGAATCCGAAGAGAGACGTGCTTATAAGTCATGCCAAAATGGTCTCGTCCAAATGCACCGAGTGCCCCCAAAAATTTAATTTTGAGTATCTTTCTAAACTGTTACACTAGTATGAGTAAATTATTAAATACTAAGTCACACTTCATTTTGCTTCTCTTCATTCTGTTCTTGCATAAAACAAAAACCTTTTGTTTACTCTCATAACTGTAGTTGGATGTGAACATTTCTTGGACCACACTCCTCGAGGTTTTCTAGAAGGCTGTGAGCCTAGTTGGTACTTGAAAAAGTCAAAATCATGAAACGTACAATGAGCAATGGAAATACTATCCAGTCCTAGAAGCACGATATGGCGTGGCCGATCGGCAGATCAGTGGGTTAAGTAGCATACCCAGTTTGACCCGCTCGTGCTGTTAATCTAATTGTCGAGAGAACCTTTGTAATTATATTCGTGTCATTTTTCAGGCATGCATCACGGAATGCCACCTTTTATGCCTCCGCCACCCGGGATGGGTATGCCTCCCATACCTCCATTCGGTATGCCTGCACCACCACCAATATCAACTCCTTCGTCTGCACCATTGGGGCCTCCTATGCCTCCAACAAAAATAGGGTACGTGACAATGGTTTTGGCGGACAAAGCTTTCTCTGATCACTCAATTTTCAGGCCCACACTTCCAGAGCCTTCTCGTGAAGTACCCAAAACAGAAAGTGATACAGATTATCGAGTTGCACCTGATTATAACCGAGGACAGCACGACCGCGATGGATACAATTATGAAGTAATTAGCGTTACTTTTTTTCTTGAGTGACCACTGACATTTTTAAAAGTTTTCAATGTTTAGGGAGGAGATCACTACGGCGCTGATGATTACGGGAGCGGTGGTCCACCAAGGGGACGACTACAGAGGTCAAAGAGAAGATTACAGTGGTGGAGTCCCTCCCTCCGTGGGAAGGGATGGACTACTCAGCTCGACCTGGGGCGCCCTCCGAGGACTATGGAAGAGATGAATATGAAAAAGGCGATGGTTATGGTCGTGGTCCTCCTGCTAGACCAGATTATAACGGTCGTGGCTATCCACCACCGAGTGACATGAATCGTGACTATTTCACGTGGGAATGCCACCGCAGAGCGATGATTATTCAAGGGGTCCAGGTGAGCAATTTTTCTATTCCTTCATGTAAACTATGCCTCGAATACTCGGAGAAAGGGTGTATTCCTCGTGGGCAAACTTTGGGATTCAGTTCATTTGGGATATACCTTATGTGGGCTGAAGTCCGCTAACGCGTGCTTGACAACAGAGATCATTCAAACAGTTTATGAATGTTCAATTTCAGCTTCATTCACCCAGGGGCACGGCTCACCCATTGAAGGTTAGACATTCCTCTCCCCAAGATTCTCCATCTTTTTTTCTCTGGACTTTAGAACGTTTTTGAACCAAGTAATGAATATCTTCCAATATGCCCAGATGGGACGTTTAAAAAGCACTTTCTATGAAGCGCGCTCGCCCCAGCGCAGTCTTTTATTTGAGTGTGCCTAGCACACTTTTGAATTGGAATATTTTGTCTTTTTTTCAAGCGTCCAGGCTTTCGTGGAATAGGTCTACGAAATAATTCAGTTGAATTCTCCCACCTGGTTTCCTTCATCTGATTTGTTGACCATTTCCTCACACTTACCCATTTTCCCTGCCATCTTGGCTTTTCTGAAGAGAAATTCGGAAGTTTTGCCCTCGACAGTGCCCAATCGATGCGGTGTCCTGCCTCAAAGTGAGCGGTTCCCGGTGGGCTCACATGTGCTCTGTTAATGTTCACCTAGGTCCCACTCTAATCTTGACCCACCTATTCAAGTACATTAGATAATACCGAATGTAGTGGCAGAAAGACAGACGACAACAGAGAGATAGACGCGAGCGAAGATTTTTGTATGATTCAATTATATTTTCTTTGAAGGTTCTCGTTTTGATCGTCCGCCTGATGACCGAGGAGGAGACCGAGGAAATGACATGTATGGCGGTTCTATGTACAACGGGAAGCGGAGTTGTAAGTTTATTTTTGAAGGAACCCATATAACAAAGCCTTCAGTCTCAGAGCCGTTAGTGGCGTTAACGTCGTAGTCCAGACAGCTTAGGAAAGTTCACTTCCTTCGTATTGGAAGATATGCTTGTTTTCAGGGTTCTCATTCGTCCGTCTTAAACTCCTCTGCTGCCGCGGTGGCTAATAAACTTGGGGCCAAGACGCGTATAATTCATCCAGATGATCATCAAACAACATCATTGGTACAGTTTTGAGTATTTCTTCCTAACTTTATATGTATGGCCCTAGGAAGCGAGTAGATGAAATAGCGACGAGAAACACTAATCTATGTTGGTCCCAGCATTTTGCACATATGGTCCGGAAGGAATTCTCTCCCCTTGAGCTTGAATGAACTCACTAATTTTACAGTTTTCAATTTTGAAAGCATATTTTTGGAACTTACTAATTTTTAGTCCTTATCGCATTATATACTCCTTATGCATTCAAGTGGAGTGTCTTGGGTAACGCCAAGTCTCTATGTTGTGGTTTTCAGGAAGAGCGACGTGCGATGATGATGATGTCCACCAGGGGTCAATATCATTAAGCTTATACACTCATCTCATGATTTCAGTGGTAAACAACAGTGAAATAAGTATAACTTAAGTTTGGTTGTAATTAATCTTTACTGCATTATGTCAAAATTTATTAAAATGCCCTCTCTTCAATTTGTTTATTTGTTGTATTTCAGTGAATGTTGAGTTGTTTTCTTATCCAGTTGAATGAACGTTGTCCAAAAGAAGTGAAAAGGAAAAACGTTGTTTTGCAAGACAATTCAATAGAATGAGTTACAGTGAAAGCAAAAAGCGAGAAGTGTAGTAAAAGCGCGTAAATGCTAAACCATCGCTTTGAGCGGGTAGAGATGGATTTCATTATGTTACAACCGATTTCTTTCTTACCAATTTCCTGTCCGTTTTCATCGTCATACTCCGTGCTGCAGGCCGTAAGGTGTGGAATTTTCAGCGCTTCTAGTCAACTGCAAACTGCTGTCGCCGCTGTTATGGTCCACTTTAAAATTAGTTTACCGATTTGTTTAATGTTAGTTTCATGATTGAAGATGGCATTCTTCCGGGACATTATGGGCTATACTTTAATTGGTATTCATGATACACAATTGCTGTTGTGATCATCAACACATCAAAAAAACTGTTTTGGAGCAAGTTACTCCATACGACTTGGAGAAAAGTTGGTCATTTTTCTCGACTTCTTCCAGCTATCTGAGGATCAGCAAGAGCTGAATTGGTGTCATGCAACCAGTACTTCCAAATTTTGTAAAATTAGGTAGGAATTGCACCTTTTTTGAGCGTGTTCGAGAAGTCCTCATATAATTCGAAATTCGAGCTGCGTGGATGAACCGGGTGGTATAGAGGGGGCGGAGGGAGGGCGGAAAACACGTGTTATTCATGCAATGGCAACAGTTTGTCTTACCACTATCCGTATTCACGCTCAGAGTCTTTTCTCGATGCATCGTATATGTGACACGGCTGATTGGGTAGCTCTTGTATATGTTATTGGTATCATTTGCAGGGAGAACGTCCGTTGCGCGTGTCCGTCGAAAGTAGGTCACCCGCCCACTTCGTGCGCGGCGCACTCCTCGGTGGTCTCAAGGACGACACTACAGTACCACCAAGTGTCGCTGGAGCAAATGGATTTGCATTTGTCCGTGTTATCTTCTCCTTGGCTCACTTTTCGTGGACCGAGTGCAATTCGTATGCCCGCTGACAGCTGCGACGCTTGTCAAAGATCGCGGGCTGACCGCCGCATGCGATGGCTGCGGCGTGACCTAGTTTCTACGGACACGCGCAACGAAGCGCACCCCATTTGCAGACTGCTATTGCGAGTAGTCATAAACAGCCCGGGCCAAGGGATGTGTTCAATAAGTAGACCCCCAGCTGGAGTGACTTGCCCCAAACTTGTTAATCAACCTCAACGGGGCTTAAACCAGTATAGCCCCAGTATAACTCCCTCTTTCCAAAACACTTGCAGAGGAGGGTGGCACATAATAAAAGGCTGCGAGCTTATATTGCCTTACAGCGGACACCCAGAATGTTCCAGCTTGCTGACTGAGACATGGCAACGAATTGGTCCGACGTCCGCTCCTCTCTTGTAAGGATTCTTCTACTAGCGTTCCCTGTTTCGTAGCGTTTTCGGAAAAAAAGCTGTTCGACCTGTTTGGTTCAGGTGGTTACGCTTTTTACGAGGAAAATCTTTGCAAAACCACATTATGTCGTCGTTCCTTTGGACCTAAGAGCATTCTACTGAAATCGAAAGCATGCATATGCTTCACCTTCACTCATATGAAACTCTCGAAATCTATTCTTTAAGTACTATTTCACTTCTCTGACGTCGCATGGCAAACGCCGATTCGGTTTTTTCCAACAGGAGAATGCGGCTATTGACGTAAGCACTACCACCAAGTGGCCGTTAGATATGTGGAACAGGGTGCCATTTCTCTGATATTGAACCTATTTCTTGACACCTTACCTAGAAGAGGCAATTGCGGTCAGTCGGTCTGGCTATCGCTGCGAGGCTCTGACAGCAAAGAGCCAGGTATACGGTCACTTGGATCAACAACTGTTGAATCAGCTGATGGAATCGATGACAACCGTCGCACTTCCGAGCTCATCATTGAACATGAAAGATCAGTTAGCTATGAGTAATGCATTCTAGTTAGTTTGTTTTCATAATATTGTTGTTTAGATTTTGAAGCTTGTTTATAGATAAACAACGGTCACAAATGTGTTTAGCGTCTGTCGAGATTCACTTGTTTTTTCCTCTCCGATTTTGAAAAAAATGTTGCCAACTGAGATATTCTGGGCAGTCGTATCTATCAGAATTGGTGTATTTCCATGTGGATTTGTTCTAATTCGCTTCTGAGAAGGGCTTGTTATTACAAATGGTGTTGTAAGTTTTTACCCATGGTCATGCACCTCACAACAGCTCCCGCACACTGACGACAGGACTTAGATGAAAGTCCTGCAAGTTACTTACAGTTGGCCTTCTCGCCTTGCTCTTAATTTTGGGATTGATTCATAAGTTTTTGACTATTTCTTTAAATATTACATCTGTCAATATGGACTGGGGCGGATGTGGTGTAGTGGCAAATGGCACCCTCACGCATGGACCGGGATCGAATCCCGACTCTGGGATGGAAGGGCCCGGGCCAACCACACCTTTCATACCGGCCCGGGTCGGTTAATTGGTGCCAGACTCGTTAAGGAGGATGAAAGCACTTGACTTGTACTTCAGCAGGCTACAAAAAGCCATTGCATGAGGTACATTGACATTCAAAACTTCACTACGATCCTGATTGGAGGACAAAATGCAAGGCGCATCCCAAAAACTGGATTGATTAACGCCAAAGAACGGGACTGAACAACGTCAAAGACTTTGTTTTTATCTGACGTAAGCCTATTACTGATACCGACATCTCTTCCAAAACGCTTTGCAAGCGTAGTCTGTGATAGCAGTAATGGAACCTTGACCGATTGTGTAAACAAACAAACAAATAACCACTATGCTTCTCTTGCCCGAGACCATTTTTGGGGCCCTTGTGACTCATACACACAGCAGAGGGGCCGATCTTGATCAAGTCTGTTCCTCCGTGCTGTTCCTGAGCAAGCAGCCGTTAAACCACCTACGTCCTCATTCCGTTCCCCCCTTTTTAATGTGTTCGGGAGTCTTTTGTCTGCTGCTGCGGCTCGTGCACGGGTATTCCCTCGTGAATGTCAAGTGACGTATCGTTTTCAACATGCCATCAACAAGATTCGAAACGGTGATTTTCACCTTCCTACCTCTAGCGAGGATCATTGCCGTTTCCTTTTTTCCTCAAAAAATCGTTACTCGATTTCTTGTCAAGTGGTTTTGCGAGTGCATGCCCATTATCGAAAATTCAATTGGCCTATTGGGCTCCCACTATGCCCTAGCTGTTGAGTTTTTGGACCTGATAGCGTCCTTCCTTTTAGCCTTGGGGCCACTGGGTGTTCCTAAAGGGAGAACTCAGTAACCATTTATCGGGAACTGTGCCATTACCCAAAGAAATTGAGATGTCCGTTTTCAGCAGTTCCAGCTTGCGACCTCCTTAATCCCTTACCCTCGAAGCTTATAACGTATACTCTTTGGCAACTCTTGAAGGTTAACTAGTAAATCTTCGGGTGAAATGAATCTTCGGGTAACTTCCCAACCGAAGGGTGAAACGGCTGCCTACCTGCCGTAAAAACTACGGGCTTCGGGTTTCAAAGAGAAGAAAAAGGGGACAAAGCAGAGCTTTTTTTCAAAGTTACACGTGGCAGATTGCCTTTTTTCTCTAACGGCAGGTAGCTGCTGGTCAGATGTGGCACTAGCCCAACTTCTGGAGCCTGCACTCGTTGTTAGTGCGTCATTTTCCGAGGTGTAAGTGAAAAAACAGTGTTTCAAGTCTCAACTTCAAGTTCCACACTATGAAAATCATCGTTGTGGTGGAAGTATAAGTAGTAGTCGTTGTTAATACGGTATTTTATTTTTGCGTGAAAGATTTTGGTTTGAAATATTTCTTATGTGAGCGAGGATTTTATCTTCTCCATCGCTATCTAAGGCTTTGGATCCCACTAGCACCCACATTACCACAGCAGAAATATGCTCCCTGGTCCTGTCTTGTTTTTGGGAAAGTGAAACGCCTCTCGAAGTCTTAAGGATAAAGGATAAAGTTTTTGAACGTTAACCAATCAGTTAAGGGATGCGCCCCGCATTTGAACTCCGTAGTGGCGAATTGAATGCTTATGAGGCTTATACAATGAGTTGCGGTGAGCAGCTGATGTACAGGTCAGTGCTATTATCCTCCCGGACGAGTCTGGTAACTATTGACCGACTCCGGGGGGACGGGAAGGTTGGTTCGCGCCCTAGGCGGAATATCGCATCACAGGAATATCGAAACCAGGGACCAATCGCGTGGTGTAACAGGAGACCATTTAGCCCACTGCAACCCACCACGACCCCCTTTATGAAAAGTCTCGCAACAAGAAAATATTAGCAACTTTAGCCATACTTCAATTATCAACGGCTTTCATGGTATTCAAAGTTCGGTCGACGAGCCTGATTTTTCGCGAAGGTCGAAAGGGTGTCAGTGGCCTTACACGATCACCTTTCCAAATTACAAAAAGGGGATAAGGCTTAAGAGCTGAGAATCGAAAGCGACGAAGCGTACTCTTAGCACGGGTGGAGCTCTTTGTGAGCACCTTACTCTTGAAAGAGGATTTCATCTCAATATTCCCTTATCACCCACACGTTACCCAACCCATCCCTTCGTACATGTGGTTGGTTGGTGGCTTGTATGTTTAAATAGAGTTACGCAAAGAACGGTAGCATGTTGTGTATAAAATATAGCGTCCTTTGTACTTTATTTCACGGTAGCATCACTGTATGAACCGAGTTCACGCACCGACGTTTCATTACTGTAGAAGGGTCAGACTGATTAACGGTCCTGAGGTCCTGCACGGAATAACCACGCTACCATTTTCCGTGAGAGGTCACGTTTTTAGTGAATACCGACTAAGTGGGATAGCTAGGTTGCACGAAGCAGGTCTAAACTATGGCGTAAAGGTCATGATACTATAAGTTAAGCGTACTTCCTTCTTCCTGTAACCCAGGTTTCCTATTTTTCTGAAGCTCAAAGCTTGAACCTGAATCATGAAAAGCTGAAAAGCTAGAAATCGCTTCTCCCACCTCACCTACTGCTGTAGCTATACGGCGCCAACTGGTAGAGTGGCTTGATTCAATCTGATGGCGATAGTCGTAAAACAACATCCGAAAAGGCTCCTCCATCAAACACCCGTGCCTATCCGCCCACAACATGCCCATTTGCCCGTTTCAAGCGGTCATTTAGCTCAGGATTCCGATTATCCCTCCATTATCGGGTTCTCTCTACTTTCCCATTCGATTTCCGTTTAAACTGCTTCACGAGATTAGTTCTCGATGGAATTACCATCCACAATCCCACTCCATCATTGAAAAGCACTTGCCCAAACCCTTTTTAAGCAGGTAATCTCGAAATCGCCTCCATGAATTACCCCCGCTCGCCAGTGCACGTGAACTGCGTCAGTTTCAGCACGTGCTGGCGCTTATTGGGTTTCAGCACCTGACAAGCTGTCGTCAGAGGGGAGAGTTCTTCGATGGCCCTCGCTTTGCTCCTCCTTCCGACAGCTGCGGTCGATCGTGCGCTCGTGACTTGGTTAAAATCAAATTTTCGTGGTTTTACTTGTTTCTCTACAGCTACGTTGGATTACTGTAACGTTTTGTTATCCCTGGGATTCATGTAAATGACAGGAGCCCTTAAAGCGCTTTTTTCTACAGACATTGTCCTACCATCTCTCCATCTGTCATTCTGGTTTTCGAAGTCGTTTACTCATTGCCTCCGACCCGGCAAAACATTTTTGCTGTTCTGGTTCTATCTTATTCGTTCGTTTGATGATTAAAGTTTCATATCTCACCAACTTGTTTTTATAGGTATGTCAGTAGCAAGGAATAGACGCATTTCACTTGGATCACCTAAAGATCTCAAAGAAGTGAAGTTTTTCGATGAAGAACCTATTCCTGATGTTCCTCCAAAAGGAGCGAGAGTAAAGGTTTGTGTTGCGATGCATGGACTCTGGGTTGGCCCAGCTAGATATCCACAATAAAAAGCTTCGATATTTTTAGGTGTGCTATGCTGGTGTGTGTCTCACTGATCGTGAAGTAACGAACACAAAGCAGGCAAGAGTGACGAATGGAATCAAAGATACCAGCCTGTTTCCGGGTTAGTTTTATTTGAATTTCACACTTATATTTTTATGGAATGCTTCCCAAGCTGTTTGACATATGGCAGCTCTAACTCATGCACACATAATTAGGGTCCGGGAACTTCTCCCCTAACACGGCGTCGCACATACCGCACCCGCCGCCTATCGCAGGATTGCGATGGAAGATTGGAGCGCGCAATTTGTGAGGTGGGGAGTCCTTTAAACATTTGAATTGGCCGGCCGCTCTCTTCAGTTCCAATGCGATTCTGATCGTCGTTTATATAGGAGGATTTATTTTAATTAATCAAGTCTAATAAACATGAAAACTAAAAAGAAACAGAAGAAAAAACGATAAAATCTAATGAAAAAGCGAGCCAGTCAAGGAAAAATTTCGCGTCCTATCGATTGGCGGGGTACGGTAATTGCAGTGAAATTTGCCGCATGCCGCAAGGGAGAATGCCGCGATAGGGGAGAAGTTCCGTTACCCCACATAATTATATGCTGTGAATCAGTATGAGGACCTTCCATTTCGTACGCAAAGCTGTTTTTTGATGCACATGTAGGAGATTTTTTGACTACTGTTGAAAGATGGCTTTTCAAAAATGAAGATGGAGCTGAATTAGCAGTAAGTCTTGAAATTTGGGTTAATCATTTGGGCCTAGAAATGTGGGTTGCTTTTTTCGGTGAGATGGAGTGGCTTCTTCAATATCAAACAAATTTCGGATATAAGATTTGCTGTAAGCGAAATGAAAAGAAATATTGATTTCATCAAAATGTTCCCTTCTTCCGTAAGATTTGCTTTTCGAAAATGAAAAGATTTATCTTTTTAAATGAGAAAAGTGGTGCTTTCTTGCTTTTTCCATCCTTTCAGCTCGAACGTGCAACCTGAGAAGTGACAGATTTGCATTAACTCTGCTGACATCATAATCTTCTGTACTCTGTTTGCCGTTCTGTTTTACCGCTCATCTTCATCCTCATTGATTAGTGACATCAAATGTTTGAGCGCGGAGTGCATTCGTTCGCTTGATCGCTCGCGTTCTTAGAGTGCCTCTTTCTTTTTGCCCTCATACATCCGACATCTGTGCAGATTGCTTTGCAAAAGATACAACCACAATCGGTTCATTGGTGTCAGACTTTCTAGAAAAGTGAAAACATTGGAGTAAACATTGGCTTAGTCCTGGCCCTTACTGCTGGAGTTACAGTTCCGGTAAAGTCTAGGTATTTGGTCGAGCTCGCTGTAGTCACTCGTTACGAAAGAATTGGTTGCTGGCAGGTAGAATAGCTGAAAAGTGCGGTGGAATTAGTGGGTAGAGGAATCCTACAGACATAAGGATCAACTTCTTTGCTAGAGTGAGAGGAATAAAGTCCAGGTGCGTAGAATGACCTTGATCATGAAATGAGATGCAATAGGCGCGAAACCCCTCAAACGAAAGGTATCACATTCTACGAAGTAACTTTAATCAACTTTATTTCAACTTCAACCTTAACTACATCAACTTTAACCAATCGAATACCAACAACTCAGTGCCGTTTCATATATGGCGCGTAAAAAAAGGTCATGGGCAAAAATCCAGGCTGAACCTACCTGAAAGGGTGCTCGACAAGACTTTCCAATGAGCCTTGTGGATGGAAGATGATAGTTGGAAATCGGCCACTTTTACTATGAATAATGACATTTTCCAGGATATGAGGTTTCCGGTGTTGTGGAATCCTTTGGTACGGAGTCCACCCCTGAAGAGTATGATCTAAAAATCGGCGATAAGGTAAGTGAAGCCTTTTAAGGCGTGCTGTAAGATTACTGGGGCACACTCTAGTAATTTTTTTGTTCAGGTTATCGTCTGGCCAACTGATGAGATGTGCAGTCATGGTTATGCTGATTATGTCGCTGTTCCCACTCTCCATTTCCTCGTTAAAATACCTGATTCACTTTCAATGCACGTTGCTTCAATTCTACCAGCGGGAGCCACATGGGCTTTGAGTGCTGTGCTGCAGGTGTGCTTCATATGATGTACCGTCTTTGAGCAGACCTCTGAAGTTTTCAATAGACTTTTCTTACGTTTGATATTTTTTGTAGGCTCGTCCAATCGTCGAAGCTTTTTCACAATCGAAAGGTTTCTGCAACATTTTGATCGTTGGTGCTGGTGGACTTGGACTATGGTTGCTGAAATTGGCAAAACACTTCCTCGTTGCTCATAATGACAAGTGCGTTTCATAGTCGTGCTACAACACAGCTCTGTAGAGGCGATTGTACTTTTTCGAACTCACTGACGTTTGGTGTGTTTTGGAAGGGGTCAAATTCGGAAAAAGATAATAGCAGAAGTAGCTTGAAAATTAAACAGCTGCAGAGGTGTTATACATTTACCAGTTGGGCTACGCACGCTAATTCGTGCGCCACATGCCCACCATTATCAGATGTCGTTATCACTGAACCTTCTTTCCTCCACGGGGACATCATTAGTTGAGAATTCCAAACTATTGGCGGTGACGGATGAGCTTTGACGTAAATGATATCAAAACATAAAGTGACCTTGATCTTCCACCCAGTTACAAACCTGGGTAGCGGTCGTAATTTATATTATGGTCGTAATCATAAATACATCGTAAATACCACAGAAGTTAAATTCAGTTGGCTCTTATCAGTCGTTATCAGCTGTTATCAGTTCCTATCATCGATCGTCTACGACCCCGCCATACTCCACAACATGCCAAACTGTCAAAGCTCCACTATTAATGCCATCATTATAGTGGCTCTACGCTTTGTAGGATTTTCATCCACCCTTGTCAGTTTTATCAGCCACTGCCTGGCACCAACCATTCTCGATCCCGTCACCGAGTACTTACCATCCTGTTACATCTTACATATCCTATCAAAATTCCAAGATTCCATTATTAACAGAAAGTGCGTTGCAGATCTAGTGGCTCTCGCCTTCTTTGGTATCTTATCAGTCCCTATCACTTGCTATCAGTCCCCGTCACCAAACATTTGCGGTCCCTTCTCACCATACACCACTTGTCAAAGTGCCAAGGCTTCAACGCTAATACGAACGGAGTTACGGGCCCTTTGGCTATTGCCTTTTAAGGCTCCTTATCAGTTTCTATCGATAGTTGTCACTTCCTATCACCTGCCATAAGTGTTCCCATCCTGCCCCCTATCTCTCCCTCAAATTTGAATGCCCTAGGTCCAGTGGGACAGGAGTTATGAATTTCCGGTCAGACAAACACACACACAAACACACACACACACACAGACACACCAACAGACACACGCTAGCCGATTATATAAGTAGGATTGCTATAGCACAATACATCGTGGCTTCAAATGCTCAGCGCTGCTCTTGCTTATTGTTATTTGCGCTGTAGTGCTAAAACAATTATTGACGTGCAAATCGCTTGATAGGAGCCCATCATGCCTGAGGATACATAAAGGAAACAATAAAATGCAGTAATCTACTGTATAGTTGTGTTCAGAGTAGTAATATTTTTATATCATGCCACTACCTGAAAAATTATCGAGTCTCACGTTGTTCAACAAAATAGATGCTTGAACTGTTAGCGCCTTGCCTTCCATACAGTATTGAGGCAAATAATTTCAAAGGCGTGGAATTTTTTAGTTCCAGAAAAATTCGCTTAATGGTTGCTGACGCAAAGGAAGAAAGGTTGTGCTTGGCTGAAAGGAATGGTGCCGATTTTGTGGTCCATTGGGATGACTCCGGTAATTTATTTTTTACTTTTCATGGCCTGTTTTGTTATGAGATGAGTTTCTAAGAGATATTTGTGATGTGTGTCTACAGAATTCGAAGAATACTTGATCATGCGTACCAAGGATGTGGCACGAACCGGCGTTAATGTTGTCTTTGATTTCGTTACGTCACCAAGAACCGTCACTCGTTCGCTCAAGTGTCTCGCAGAGGTATTCCAACTCACCGTAGAAACTCAAAATTTACATTAATTTCAAATTTATTTCTTCTACAGGGAGGTGTTCTGTTCGTTGGCGGATTGTCGGGATTAGACGTTCAGCTTCCAATTAAACTCGTCGCAAAGAACAGACTTGCTATTATGGGTGTCACAAGGTAGTAATGGTTCATATTTTCATCTTTTTCAATAGTAGTTTTTTACATAGCCTATTACCTCTTAAAAGTTAATTTTCTGAAATCTATTTTTTTCCGCTAGAAAGGTTATTTAATTAGGGTGATCTGGATCAATTCTTTTACGTTCGTCATGCCCCGATTATTGCCAGTTTCTTTTCGTTCATTAATGTCTACCTCTTTTACTCCAATTTTGTATTTCATTTTCGTTCCTTTAAATTGGACACCTGGACACTTTGTACGAGTCCCTGGAATTGGCTGAATAACATGATGGCGAGATATCTCAAGTTATTTGGGCCACATATCAGTCGCAGTGCAGTTTCCTTCCTTTTCGCATGGTTTAGGATGTGAATCAATAGAAGTTAACCCTTTCAGTTTGCCTTCAGTTCTGACTTTTTTAGCCGTTTACAATTCATTATGCTAAATACATCGTATGATTTCAGTTCTCCGCTTAGCCATTCTCACCTTGACTTGCATCTCGTAAATATGCAGCAAGCAATTTTTTTGCTCTGCGATGCAATGAAATGGAAAACATGTCATCTTGAGTTTGGTTGATTACCCTTTTTTCGAAAAACATTGCGGCTGCGCACCGTTTGTACATCTTTCACTCTCACCATTATTCAGCTCTCAAACAATAATGAGTCCGAAAGCTGAAGCAATAGAAGTATTCGAGATTAATTGCTTCAAATATTCTCAAAGAACGTTGAATAGACTATCAGATACTTCTGAATTTGTGATTACGTGTCCATTTAGTTCTGTTGCTTGCAGTTTTCTGTTCAGATCGCTCCTTCCTTCTAGTAGTGTTGGTTTTTTTCTGCAAAAACCGCTCGTTCCGGTGCTTTTCTATTTTGCACAATTTCCTCATTGCAGAGGAAGCATCGAACAGCTGAAGAATCTGGTGCATCTTATTGCCGGCGGACAGATTGAAGCTCCAGATTACGTTGTCTACCCAGTTAATCAAGCATCACAGGTATTTTTCTTTGGTCCAGCTTGTTCATTCATTCCTTAAATGAGCAGTGACTTGCAGTTTTCATGAAAAGCCTACTCGTTTCTTCAGGTTTTGAAACAGCTTTCAATGTCTGAGGTTGAAGGCAGAGCTATCTTGGAAGTGTGCGATCCGAATGCTGCTCTCGACTTGTCCAAGACAGCTGAATGAATGCGGGCAGACCTTAAATTGACCTAATATAGTTAATTTCGATTAAGGAATGCCTTAACAGGTATTAATAATGATTATGGCTTTCCTGTTCCTGTAACTTGTAAGCAGACAACATCTGAGCATGCGAGATTCCATGCCATTCTCGGAGTGTTCTATGACAGTTTTCATTGGAGTACTAGGAAACTGTATGTATTTTGTCCGCAAATGTATTTAATTAGAGAGTAGAAGCCGTTTTGTCAGTGTATCATCTTGATTTGGAGTTTATAATCTAAGTCAGTTCATATAGTTTATATCCTGATCATATATACATGATAGTTCCCAGATTGTTCACATTATAGTAAAGATTTATGTGTGATTGTTGTTTTCTTAATGATATCCGTAAGCACGGTAGATGTCGAACAAAGCCCACACCGTGTTTACGCTGGTTATGATGAATGATGACTGGTGAGTTTTAAATGGAAAGATATGACAACAAGTAACTATGTCCATTAAATTTTTTGATGCTAAGGATAGAAGATTATGTTGTGCACTATCTCTTCGTGATAGTTTTGGAAAATCTGATGGATACTGTATGGTGGTCTTTCTCCTTTTGACACCAGCGGTTTTATAGTATAGTCAGAAATGCCAATTTAAATCTATAGCTGGGTATGGGCACCTCACCGTAAATATGTAAGAGTAAAGAGAACGGTATATCCATCGGCCCACCCCGAGTGAAGCATATAGAAGCACCTGGGTAACCATTGAACTCTATGGTTTCGCGATGTTTGCGAAGTTTGGTGACGTTCCAGAATTTTCTTCTTAAATTTATATGTATGTTCAGGTTACTTGTAGGGTATCATGGTATCGAAACCTGCTCAGACTATGAAGTTTGAGATTCTCCGTACAGCCGGCAGAGCACGTCATGGCCTGTTATCACTGCCCCACAGTGAGGTCAAAACACCTGTGTTTATGCCGGTGGGGACTCAAGGAACGATGAAGGTGTGATTTGATAGCATATTGCTCTGTCTTACACTTGATTTTTATGGGGTAGTTGAATTTGAAGTGTTCCAGTGCCGAGGAAACTGCTATTACAGTAAACCGTTAGGTCTGATACATTCAAAACTTGGGACCCTATTTAAAAACTGGAGCAATTTGGGGTACCTTCTTTGAGATTGGGGCCAGAAATGGTCAGGTCTTTAGAGTTAGCTTCGAATGATGTACCCTCTGAGTGGGTTTCTTGGAAGTTCCCGGAGTTCCCTTCTTTTCATGGAATTTCGACCAGGTTTCATGTTTCGTAAAAAGTCTTTGTTGTGGTCCTTCCCAGAATCTTGAACGTACAGTAGGATGACTAACAAACCCACATTGTTCAGGATGATGGCGATTACATGGGGGTACTTAGGAAAACCAATTACCCGCGGGTAAATCGTCTCTGCGGCTGATTTATGAATCACCCATTGATGTGTTTCTCTGTTCAAGTTGGTAACATTTTCAGGGTGTGTTACCCGAGCAATTGATTGCTATGGATTGCCGAATTCTTCTTGTGTAACACATACCACCTTGGACATCGACCTGGACATGAACGTGTTCAAAAAGCTGGGGGACTACATAAAATGATCAATTGGCCACGATCATATTGACAGATTCCGGTGGATTTCAGGTTGCTATTTACAGCATTACGTTTAGAATTCGAAAACTACACCCTTCCTATTTGAAGGTATTATTTTCGTTTTGTCCCACATAACCGGACCATCTAGTTTTTGTTTCAAATGGGCTTTTTGTTTGGAAATCGATCTTCAAATGGTTCGAATGCGTGTGCTGAGATTATGACTTTTTTCCTCCCGATTTTAATGATGCAGGGCTGAAAATGCTTAATTTCTCAAAATTCTCAATCAATATGGTGAATGGCATGGGAACGAAACCATTCGTTCGCCAAAAAGCTCGCAGAAATTGCCAATGCTTTTCATGCGCTCACACGTAGACATCCAAGTATGTCTCTGTCATAAAAACCGGAAATCCAGCGTCGCGTGTCGCGTGCGCGATATTTGGCGCATTGCCAATTAGGATTGCTATTTGAGTGGCCTTTGCTATTGGCGGCCATAACAAAGGGGAGGGGAGGGGACTGATATTTCTATGGAATGCCTCTTTGATGCGATAGTTGGGCAATGTAATTCAAGACTCAGGGTAACGAACGTGGAGGAGCCCCCAAACAGTAGGTGGCTGATATCATGATCGAGAAGGACCTCGCGGGGCCAAAGTAATGGGAGAAAAATAACGCAGATAGAAGGGAAATGGAGATGACTGCCAAGACAGCGAACCTCCGACAGTTGCAGGACTAATGCCAGGAGAAGGAAAACGAAGCTTTGCTTGAATTTCATTTTCTCGTGCCATATTCATAAACCCAACAGCAAAAAGAATGCTGAAAGGGAATAGAATAAAGCAGCTCATCTGTGAACATATCTATTCCGTGTCTTGAGAAGAATGGTCGGGTTGGAAAATACAGAGGACATGCATTGCCGTAGTTCCATCACCGTAGTGGCCCCTCCAGATCCATACTCCTATTTCAAAAACGATTCAAAGGTGAGAGATGACAGGTTATTTCTCTCAGAATGTGAGTACAGATAAATCTGAGTCACACTGATATTGAAGTTGGCATGAAAAAATTATATGGTAAATCCATTCGGGCCACCGTACAGGGAGGAGGATGGCATGGAAATGTATTTTAACCCGGTTGATACAAAATATGACGAGGGATATCGAGTGGCGGCAAAGTGCGAGAGTTTCACATCGACCTATGAAGAAGAACTTTATCTACATTTCAAAGAGTTGAAAGGTTGAAGTTCAGGAGTACGATGAACCATGCTCCCGTTAATGCAATGTTTATTCGTACTCTTACGGAGTTGTGTAAGAAATATCGAAGTTCAACATAGTATTTTCAAAGGAGGTGTAGTGCTGAGGGCCTACCCAATCACACACATAGTCCAGGAATCGAGATCCAGACCGATGAGGCACCCAGACAATCTAGGCCTTCCACCATTCCGGGGTCGGCTGATTGAAACCAGACTTCTGTAAGAATAAATGAGCCGACCTGTACATTGGCTGGTCACCGTAAGTCAATGTATAAGCCACGTATGCATTCATGCGCGACTACGATTCTGAATAAGTGACACAAGAGCCTTCCGCAACGGGATGTATTAGGGTCAAAAGACTTTTCTCGGCTCAACCTCATTTACGAGATTATATCTGCATCATAAATCGAACTTAACTGAAAAAGAGCAAAGTTCAGGTATAGAAGGTGAAGGTTTCTTGGCTCGCACACTATTTACAGGGTTTACTCTAATTTTGACCCAAGGTAGCGCCAACGTTGTTCTCCCAAGTTGTGAAAGGCGTATTCCATAAAATAACCTACAGTGCACTGATGTTGAATGTATTTCCAGCTTTGATGATAGTTTAGCTACACACTTGTCCAGTAATCCTATTGACATCACTCGTTTAGATGTCGGAGTGGATATAGATGTCTTGTAATACGTATAAGGATTCTACTAGATATAAGACGACCCCAATAGTGGGTAATAAAGTAGAATGAAGAAATTTAAAATAAGCTCTAAAGGATTAACTCGGGTCTACACCAAAAATGGGATAACACAATATAATGAATACTCCCTGTGGAACGAGGAGTTCAGCAAAAAACTTCTTAGTTCCTGGGTCCGGCTGAGTTTCGGTTACCTGGTTTAGTGTTGTGGCCCTTATATGGCTGTGGAGATCTAAAGATCTGATTTTTTCTCTGAATTCGCATGTATCAAAAAACTTATGCAACACTATCATCAGTTGATCCAATCCTATTTCAGATCTTCGAGGTCTGCATCGAGTTGGTAAGGATTAAAGTCCCAAGGCAAAGTCTCGATTGCTAATCAATCTTGTTTCGGGATGCGCACAACCTTCAGTTTCCATTCAGAATCACTAGGATGAATGCGTACGTAGCCTGTACATGGCTTACGGTGGTCAGCCAGTGTACAAGTCAATCATTTTGTCCTCCCCCACGAGTCTGGTATCATTTAGCTGAACTCGGAGGGTTTTAAGGCTCGGTTGGCCTGGGCGGGTACCAATTCGGAGTTTCCCTGGATGTGTGGGTGCGCCAGTCGCCAGTACACCACCTCTGTCCAAAATGGAAATCAGTTTCAGACAAAAGTTGTGAAGAAATAGTTTTGATTCCTAGCGGATAGTCGAAAGGCCTAATTCAAATTTTCAAAATTTCAGATGGTATCGTTAAGTAAGCTGATGTCTGTTGACGAGAACGGAGTCAATTTTGAAAGCCCTCATACAGGAGAGTTGATGTCGTTGACGCCAGAAATGAGTATTGAGATACAACAGGTATGGATCACTAGTGATTTCTCAAGTTTTCGAGGATCATTCACTTAGAGAAAACCAATAGGCTTTTGGGTGCCGATATTATGATGCAGTTGGACCATGTCGTTCATGTGCTTACAACCGGAGACATAGTCAAGGAGGCTATGGAGAGGAGTATTAGGTAAAAGAGTAATGAATCCAGTAATTTTACGGAATACTTTTGATCTATGCAGGTGGTTGGATCGTTGTGAGAAGGCGCATACCCGAACGGATCAAGCGCTCTTTCCTATCGTACAGGGTGGTCTGGATCTTGATCTGCGCAAAAGTATGCACCGAAGAAAATGGCTAAACGAGCAAAGGTCAGTAACCCTCAGATCTTAGTCTCTAAGCGTTTCTAAACTCGGGTCGTTTGTCAACTTATTATGAACACCCCTCAATCAGTGGATAAATTTCTAATTTTGATCAATTCCGCATATGAATGATAAAGAATAAGATCTCTGTCGTTAATCAAACAGGTTTATAGGATGCGCCTCGCATTCGACTTCCACTCAGACTCGTAGTGACGTTTTGATTGGCCCGCCCCAAATAATGATGTGCGATGGCCAGCTGATGTATTAATTCGAAAACAGTAATTCATAACATCCGCCTATTCCCTTAGTAGCTCGTAATTCTTTGAAAGATGAGTTCAGTGCTCGCATCTCGTATTGGGAGAGTACCATGATCTGAGCATTGATTCCGTTTGAGTGAAACTGAAGCTTCTGTGTTCTCTAGTAAAAGTCAGATGCATGGCGTACACTGGAGTGGTTGGCTCCAGCCAGTTTAAGCCTTTAGGAAGATGTAAAATCAGCAGTAAATAATGAATGCGAAAAATCGTCTGTCACTGATTCTCCGTTGATCCTGGATTGGTTCGAGCTTGTGCCAGCAATGTCTTCATTCCTCCCTGTCGCTACCCAATGCGGTACTGTGGTCAGTAGTATGAAAATGTTATAAACAAATGCAACGTTGAAAATTACGAAAGCAGTTACCAGTATTAGCTTCTGCTAAGGAATTTGTCAATTAATAAGCTCGTTCAGGTAGGTATCGCCGTAGGAGGTCTATCTGGAGGAGAAGAGAAATCACAAATTCTGGCGAGTGGTAGCAGCCTGCTGCGAGGCATTGCCAAGTAATCTCCCTCGATACGTCATGGGTGTCGGCTTCCCTGTTGACTTGGTGATCTGCTCGTTATTAGGTGCCGATATGTTTGACTGCGTCTACCCAACCAGAACAGCTAGGTATTCTTTTCTCGTATCCATCTATCATTAATCAGTCTCAAAACTTCAATTTTCAGGTTTTGGGACCGCTCTGGTGCGTCGAGGAGGTTTGATGCATTTGAATCAGAAGCAGTTCGTCGAAGATTTCAGGCCGATTGAAGAGGATTGCGATTGTACCACATGTAAGACATACACGCGGGCCTATCTTCACATGATAATGAATAAGGTTAGTCGATATCAAAGAGGGGCCGCGTCCGCAATATGTAAACATTTGAGCGCGCGGTCGCGCAGCGGCCGATCCGCTGATACGTCCTGCTTGTCGTTTAACGAAATTGCATGGCGAAATAATTGAAACTTTAAATTGGATTTATCCTCTCGACTACATTTTCTTTCTGTAAAACTGGATGCAAAAGTTGATGTGGCTAGCTTAAGCATTGGTCTATTGGTCCGATCTCGGATTCCGGCCAGCTCAAGCGGTATAGGTTTTTTGGTCATCCAATAATGAGAAATGCATTCAGCAAGGTTACCGGGAAATATCATGGCTCATATCACAGCTCATACAAACTATCGTCACAAGTCAACGAATTTTGAGAAACTGATTTGAATGCTAGCAAACCCTGAGCACAAACTTGCAGCCGTGTGCATGTCGTATCCTGAAAAGTCAGTCGAAAATATGAAATCGTCCCCATTCTATCTATACTTAACCTCGTATTGTTTCAAACTCCCACTATCTTCAGTGAAGTTCCCTGATCGAATCATTCGATCGCTGATTACAGAAGGGACTAGTACAGCTTTTGAGGAGTTCCTTTGATGCTTATCTCCCGTTTTGCGCCTTCTGTCTGCCCAACCGCTTATTGTATCGTAGACCGTGGCCACGAGAGAAGTTCCTCGAAACTACGCTATTTTCCTCTCCAATGAAGGGTAGTGGGGGATGGAGGGGTGTGGAGAGGCTCATGGGTAGCTCAAAATTTGAGTATTTCCCTTATTGAAGATTCTCTAAATTGCCTATTATCTTCGCTTCGATCACGTACCGGCCCTTACTAGCCCTTATATTTCGGTATGAAATTTGGGTTTGGGTGAGGGTTTTGTATAGTTTTTTCATGAAGGACAGAAGAGCTTTTTCAATTGCATTTTACTATTTCTCAATTTTTACCAAATCAATGATTGTATCAATAAAAAGCGCAGCTCTCGATAACATTGGGGCACCTAGCTTTGGACGATTAATGGAAGCGACACCCTAGAATAGTATTGTATAAAAGTAACGATGAAAGTGCGAAAATCGGCGCATTTAGAGAAATGTAAGGCTTCAAGAAAGTAGTGAAATTAGAGGTTGGACGAGAATGTTACGAAAAAAGCTGCATGGAATGGGTATTTGGACGAACTGTTCTAATGTTCGCGCCATTGCATACAGTTGACTACAGTAAGCTGCTTGCGTGCAACGTATGTGTCCTGGTGCGAATGGCGTTTTACTTCATTTACGACACCGTGAAAACTCGCCCACCCTGGGTATGCACAACGGCTAATTCGATTTGAGATCCTTGTTATGGACAATCTAGGCCGTTTTTCGACTTCAAACCTCTCAAAAATGTTCCATTCAAGGATAGGGGACTAGGATCTGCGCATCTTCAGCGGTTGATCATTACCCTTACACCCGATCCATCTCGTTCGAGTTGATTGAGGGCATGATCAAAATTGAAATTTAGGAAACTGTGGGATGTCATTTGGTCTCCGTTCACAATATCAGGCATCAGCTCCGTCTGATGGAAGACGTCCGAGATGCCATCGATACCGGTAAAGTACAAGAGTTTCTGGATAAGTTTCTGAAAGATTCTTTCCCTGTGGAACCAATTCCACAATGGGTCCAAGACGCTGTAGAGTTTATGGGCTACAAGCTCCCCTGGTTGATTTTATTTTCTTAGCCCTCAAAATGAGGATATCATCGCCCTCATTGTTTACCCTGTACTGAGTACATATTGAATGACGTCCAAGGCCGAAGCCAACGACTTTGAACTGTCTGTATTGGTAATTTCCTGTCTAATAGGCTTTTGTCAGGCTTTGTTTTCCAAATTGTTGATTTGAACTGTTACCTTAACAATAAAGGAAGTTTGTTTACTGTTTACAAGTTTTTGATTTATATATCTTTATTTCTCTGTCATAAACAAAAACAATTACTCTAAGTAAATGTGAAACCGGCAGTTCTGTAGGTATTATATACTTTTTCAATAGAATTTGCATAAGCCGCTGTGCGGATATCCAAGCCCAAGTTGTACTTTCGGGCTGTGCGAATAATGGCTTCACCCGAGCGGGTCATCGTGTACTCTAGACCGGAATGTACGATATCCTAAAATAGGTAGGATCAGAACTATTTGTCTCTTTCTTTTTAAAATTTTGGTAATCTTATAGGGTCCGGAGTTGTCAAAAGAATACGGTAACTCCGAGGATATGGACAAATAAGTAAGATCTGGGGTATTTCTTGGGAACAACAAGAGGTGCAAAAATGTTCCCGCGATGGAGACGAACTTCAGGACCAGTAATTCAGGTTACTTCAAGATATCCACTAGTTATTCAGGGTATTGGGACCACACCTTACCCTGAACTGTTTCTGAGTTATCTTTTTGCCAGATCGCTTTTCGATGTAACAAATTCCATGAGGGGAACTTACATATGTACGTGACCCTACTGACGCTACTGGTAACCCAAGTTCAGTTCTCGAATGATAGCTCCGGAATAACCCCAGACGAAACCGTCAGAATCAGAGAAGAAGTTACCTTTTCACTTGCTCCAGCAATCCTTGCCGTGAACTCATCATTGGGGTGCACTGGAGCTTCCTTGTTAAGAGCCTTTTCCAAGGAGTCTTGTACGGATTCTGAAAAATTAAATTTGAGTTCCCTTTGAATTTTAATTTTACAGGATTTCAAGTAATTTCTAAATTGCCCCTCCCTCAGTGACTTAACTCCGATGGAGACTTATCGCAGAGTTTACAAAACCTTTGCAAAAAAAATCACAAAATTTGTCTGATCCTTCAGGGTTTTTTTTTTCAGATGATATTAATAATGCCCAGGTTTACTTGACCACCGTTTCTCCAGCCAGATATCTTCCACCCGTAGGTCTCTCATCAAACTAGCAAGTTCGCCCTTTGATGAGATGGCTCACCGAGCAAAAAACTCACGCAAAAGCATTCTGTTGGAGTCTTCTTCATATTTGAAGCTAAGACGACCATAAGAGACATGGTTGAGGTTCTTGAGCCATTCGAAGTATGACACAGTCACACCACCAGAGTTGATGAACCTGAAAAAGTCATTTTGACTGCCTTCGTCCCTCAAGCCGATCGCCTCTTACATGTCAGGGATGATCAAGCAGTTTCCACGCTCAAGAAGGATCTTGTCGGCGGCGGGGGTGGTTGGTCCATTAGCTGCCTCAGCAATGATCTAAAACTTCTTGGTAAATGAAGTCCTTTGTAGAACAAGAACTGAAGGTCCGAACCTTGGCCTGGATCCTGTTGGCGTTCTCCTTGTGGATAGCCTTCTCGCAGGCGGCTGGAACGAAAATGTCGCATGGCTCATACATGAGTTCTGCGAAGGGTTCGAAGTTCTTGGCTTTGGGGAAGTTCTGTAAAAGGTAAGAGTTTAACAGGAGCTTTCAAAACCCAAGAGTAGGACCGATAATTTCAGAGAACAACTCACCTTGATGGTACCATTCTCGTCCCTCCAGTCCTCGAGTTCCTTGGGATGAATACCATCAGGATTGAAAACGGCGCAATCCCATTCTTGGACTCCAATAACCTTAGCTCCAGCTCTGTAAGAGTGACTACATTCTACTTTGGAATTTGGTAGAATTCATGGGGTAATAGTTAAGAGCAGGGTATATGGTAGACCCGAAATCGGGATGGAACAGCGGTGAACAGCATCGTTACCAGATGCATGGTCCATGGATCGAACCCTCGAATGGGGCCCTTCCATTTGAGTTAAAGTGACTACTCAAACTTCTCAAGGACCATATACGATCATTCGGGGGCACATAGATTAACTGTGACTGAAAATTCCAAGTAGGAAGAGTCCAGGATGGTGTAGGAAGAGGAAGCAAGAATTCAAGATTGAGATCCAGAAACCCTCAACGATCTCGGGGTTTAGGCCTTGACCCCTACGAGTTCAATAGGTAAATTCAATTCTAGGCTCTTATAGAGAGGGTCCACTTGGTCAGAAGCCATGGCACTGGCAAAGGCAGGGCTATCTGGGATCGGAAGTATGGGCACTATGCCATTCTTCAAATACTACAAGTGGTCCCATGGGAGCAGAGATCGCCTTCACCGCAGTAAAACCTACCTGTGCAAATAACGCATGGTGTGAAGTCCGACATTACCGAAACCTTGGATGATAATGGTCTTTCCTTCCAATCCAAGTGAAAGTCCAACCTGAACAGAGGTCATATCGGTAAAAACTAGTACCATTTCTCCACCTGACAGACAAAACAGCCAATGTTTATCATTAATATTACATCGCTACTCAACTGATTCGATACTGACCTTGTTCATGTACTCCGGTTCTTTGGTGAACACCTCAAGACCCTTCCAAACACCTCGTCCAGTTGCTGATACACGTCCATGAATACCACCAGCAACAATGGGTTTTCCAGTAATGCAAGCGGATGCATCCTAAGTCAAGTTCGTTCAGAAATGATTGGCATCAAACTTTTTGACTGCCCGGAAACCTACTCTGTCAAGATGTCCAATGGTCTGTGCATAGGTGTCAGCAATCCATCCCATTTCACGTTCTCCAGTTCCCATATCAGGTGCTGGCACATCAACTCCGGGCCCAAGGAATCCCTAAACGATTGCTGGCTGTGCTGGTCGGTTTATTTCTGATTTCCATACTTGACAAATGCATAATAGAACGATCATATGGGCATTCATAAACGGACAGTTACGCTCCGTTTACGGCATTTTTTATGTCAACACGCCAAACTGTAATAGAAATCATTGCGACAGATTGTAAGAGAATGACGTTTCGGCATTTTCCGCTGCGGCTATCAACAGTTTTTTGTACTGTACTTTACAAAAACAGCAATTTTACCGAATGAAGGTCATTTCAGTTGCAAAATGTGATGGATTTAGTGCGTTTACGTTGTAAACATTGAGCGATGAGTAGCTCTTCCACCAAGAAGTGGGACGGGCCAATCGTTTTCCGAATCACTTTGAAGTTTATCGATAGATGTAGAAGAGTATTCCTACACTATAATCTTTCTATTAAACATCCCAGTCTAATCACCTACAACTCCCTATAAAGTTTTAGGTGTGAGTAGGTGCGGTGAGGGCTATCCAGTGCTGCTGACCCGAAACAGACACTGACTGGGCGGCATCAAAAAGGGTAGCACAAAATGGAACCAAGCAATATCTGGGAATATTTGGGCCCAAATCAATGCTCTCTGATCCTAGGCTTCATAGCTAATATCAGATGCTCAGATCTGACTGAATCAAACCCTTCAACTTCGTTTTTTAATAGCTCGCCTTGTTTCCACTCATCCCTGTGGACAGCCCAGAAGCTATACTACGGCTCTTCCCTGTAACCATACACCTTCTGAAACCATGTTAAAAACAGTCAAAGATCTAAAATCGTATCGCTTAAATTTCACTCTAAAAACGTCAGTTTATCTGCTAGCACGTTACAGAGGGATTATCGATTTTGCGCGTGTTGAATCAATATTTGTTACAGAGACGTGTTCATTAACTCAGCCATTGAGGCCATTCGATGAAACAGTTCCAGGGAAAATGGAAAGGTGATGTTTAAGGGAATGGAGAGTTGTGATCCATAAGTACCCCACTCCACTTCACCCATCCGTTTTCTTCAACAAATCGCAACAAGTAGAATTCAAAGGAGCCTCTCTACCTATGAACCTAACTAATGATGAAAAGAGTCGTCTCAATATTCTTGTTCAACGTCTTTTCATCAAAATCAAATACCAAACAAGCCCTTTGTATTAATATTTACAACGTCATCACCTTTCGTTCCTGAGACCGTGTACAGTTACTGATAAATGACTTTGCATTATCAAGTTATGACCTTTTACGAAAGTAAAGAAAAACAACATTGCGAACGTCTTCTTGTCAATTCCATTGTCCTCAGATAAGGATGAAACGGTCACTGACCTTCTTGGCGAATTCGATAGCAATACGACGGGTGATCTTCTCAATTTCATAGTCAGTATATTGTTTGGGGTCGATCTTGACGCCTCCTTTAGCTCCACCAAATGGTACATCAACAGCCGCACATTTGTATGTCATCAGAGCAGACAAGGCTTTCACCTGAATACAGAAGATTAATTTAAAAAATCAAATTGACTTCCCCAAGCTTTAGGCTGTGTTTATACTCAGCGTGCGAGCGAGCGTGCAGCTGGCTACAAGATCGCTGACTATAGCCTGAACTCGGTCAGCTCAAATCATATTTACCTCATCTTCACAAACATCCATTGAGTAACGGATACCACCTTTTGTGGGTGTTCGGTGCTCAGAGTGCTGAGCACGCCATGCTTCAATCACTTCAAATTCGCCATTATCACGTCGAATTGGGAAAGTGATGTACAGAACCTGAACAGCGATTTCATATGACAACCATTGCTGTAACCAACAGGTAATCGAGCCTGAAAAAACGTCCGCAACTTCGGAGTGTACCGCTGTGATTCTCGCCTACAGTATTCAATCATAGAAGTCCGAAACAACTATAAATCTTAACCTTTTTGCAGTCAACCGCGAAATAGTTTTGAAAAATGTTCTGTAATGCCATCAATATGATCAGATTCTGGTCAATCAGAGTCCCCTCCTCTCAATACCCTTCTTGGAAAACGCCCTTCTACTGAAAATTCTATTAAAACTTCCAAATTCCAGTGAACGCAGCGCCTTCAAACAAAAATTCCCCCAGCAATTGTCGAGATTAGACATCCATTGTACCTTACGCCTTTTTCCAGGAACAGTAGAGATGCAAATAGGACCAGAAGTAATCGTACATGTCAAGAGCATGGCGCAAACTCGTTTACAACTGGATTCAAGGGGAAATCGCTCATTCTTCTAGTGATACATGCTATGTTTTCACACACAAAAAGGACAAAAACGATGCTTCAGTAAAGCTGCCAGTTGTTCTTCGATTAGGTTATCAAGCGTGGTGGACAAGCTCTTCTGGACTTACCTAGAGTAAGCTCGTTTGCTTCTTGCCTCTGTAGAAAGTAGAACTAGTCAACTAAGTTCACAAGTAGCCAATGCATTAGACATTCTGTTTGGGGTTACACTCCTACCTTGCGATGTACCAAAGCGAAAGCAGATGGTTTGAATGGTCTCGAGACTATGCCATACAACCTACGGGCTCGTCGTCAACAGCAGTACAGCGCCTATTTGATTATGCCTTTGCACTTATGGCATCGAAAATCGTTCAAATAAACCAAACCTTGTATCAGTTTATGATTGTACACACTACGTGGACTTTGTGGTCACTTTTCTAAACAGCAGGGTCAAGCATCAAAAATGTAATTTCTGCTCCATAGATTTTTTATTTTTTTATAATTTGGAGCTTTGTTACCATTATCGTCACTCGATGGGACGAGCAGCTTCAGTCATTAGGAGATGAAAACGTCTAGTCCCATACAGGAATTTACCCAAGTGGGATGAAATACTTCTGAGAAAGAGCGATCCAAAACTGTATCGCCTTGTTTAAACTTCGAAAAATAATGTAAAGCAAGATACATGTAATGTGAATTAGAAGGTTCAGAAAAAGACTTTTCAGAATAATTTTTTTACTACCCCAGCGAGAACGGATAGAGAGTGGCATTGGATCAGCTATGAGCCCTTGGACCAAGAATCACTTAGCTTACGGAAACCTCACAATCCAGGGGAATCAGCGGATGAGGTCAGTCTCTCAATAGAGGATATTGTGATTAATGTAGTTGAGCTTCGCAAGATACTATAGAGCGCTAAGAAACTAGAAATCCATTCGGATGATCCTAGTAGTCGGGAACACGGCTTATCCTCAAGGGACTACACGGAACCATCCTTTTGGTGCTACGCCCGAATGATATTTATACATTGAGCCACCTTTACTTACTTAGTTGCTCTTCCTCACAGTCCTTCGCATCACTACAGCAGTACAGAATAGAGGTAAACCTCCAGCGAGCTCGAGACACACCGCAGGTTTACAGATGCCTGCCTACCCGTGGCCCTATCGACATCACTTCTCAGACGCACGAAAAGTTCTTCTCAGTGATCAGATCCACAGAGTCATGAGCCACCCATAATCGGCTGAGTTTATAAATCGTGGATCTGATAGTTAAGAAGAATTTTTGTAACGCATAGAAGATCTTGTTTCGCGCTCGTGTGAGAGCAACTTTTTTTCACAACTTCTTCAATATTCGGCAGAAAATTACAAAGTGAGGTTTGAACGGCACAAATAGTTTTTATGCGGACAAAAGATTTACTTTCTGGCAATGAAAAGCTCAAAGTTCTGAGTTCACGCTCAGGCAAGTAGCGCTCGATTCCGGAACCTTTCTTTGGGGTCCAGCAATCACAAGAAATAATATTCCATGTGTAATTATTTATTATCATTATGTTGTATAGAGTACTATTTCAAAGATACTTGAGTATGCGCCACGCATCCTAACTAGCAACATTTAATGGCGAGCATATGTGGCGCAATCTCCGCTAATGGTTGAGGTGGGAGTTCCGAGTCCAAAGGCTCATCTGAGCTGTATGTAGACATCTACTACACTACCACAGGCTTTAACGACCTGTCCATTTTCACTGATTTTAAAAAAAGCTGGAAAATTCTTCGAATTCAATTTCTACGCACCTAAGGTGTTGACTGCACTCTGTCCAATCAATACTCTATACTTAACTATGCGGATAAACATATGCGTTACACACGGTTCTGCCCCGCTAATTTCTATTACCCTTTTAGCAAGTGCAAATAGTATCAAAGTGTCTCAAATAAACAACTTAGCGATTAACCTTGTTGACGGGCTTGATCGCTTTCAGAATACCGCTGACGAGGTTCTTCTTGTCTTTTGTGCTCATCACATTTGATTTCATTTCCTCGACCAATTTTGGCTCAATAACAGATGCTCCCTTATCGAAATAGTAATCAACCATCTGAAAGCATAATACTTAGTTACACAACTTGATATTCTATGATGAAAGTCCAAGAAATAAATCGAAAAAGGAACCTTGAAGAAGGACGGGTTGCTCTGTTCTTCCATTGGCTTCTGGTCATCGATGACTTGAGCATGAGCGTCCATCTGAGCGGACGAAATCCCTCGGATGAAGGCCATTCGGCCAGAAGTACGCGCCAAATTGCTCAGCATTACCTGGACGTTACTGACACTTTATATGTAGAATCTGTTATCTTATCGTAGAATCGAGTACAGTAATGAACAGAGAGAAAGCAGTCAAAAAAGGGCTTCATTCGAAGGAGTAGTAAACAATAATGAACCATCAAAGACCACTGAAGCCATAGAAACCCATGAAGGCCCTCTCAAAAGTGCCTTCCGCAGGACTTGGTTGAACAGAGAAATAAAGTGGATTAACGAGGTGGGTGGTAAGTTGGTAAGTGCAGCCTGCAGGTGACGCAGTACAGCTGCACCCAACATCGAAAACACGACATCGGACCAACGGGGAAGAAGCTCGACGAGTTCGGGAATCCCCCCAGCGACAAAGACGAAGCACGTGGTGAACTGCGGGCGGGCACTGCCAATTGGCATCGCTTAGCCCCGCCCCAAACGACAACGAGAGAATGGCCACGAGTGCACGTCGGCGCCAGGGGTCGGAGATCAGGGACATCGATTGATCGTCTTTCGAGTTCTGGCCACAAGACCAACGAGGCCAGTCTACCGCCATGGTGCACTGGATCCCCTGTAGGACTATTTTGCCAGAAGGTGGACCCAGTTTTTGGTCTTTTGTCGCTTTGAACCGCGCTCTTCTTCCTTCTCGATAGCCCACCCAGTTTATTTGATCTACCGATTTACAATTGATTCATCCTTGAGAAAACCAAAGTTCAGCGGCACCCATGCAAAAAGGCTCGATGTGGAGAAATCGATCCATTTTCAGCAGCGAGTGGGAACTACTTCACTACCCGATCTATGGACTACTTTCTTACCTGAGACAGAATAAGTTCAACTTAAACTTTTGACTACAAATATTGGACAGCAGTTTTCCACGCTAATTGAATCCCCCTTCAAAGCAAAAATTAAAAACCCGTAGTGAAAGTTGTGGCCGTTTTGGCTACTTATTCATCTTTACTTGAAGAAAAGCGGATCAAAGAGCTTCCCTCTATCGGCCTCTTGACAACTCAGGTGACCCTTTTAAGACTATGAAAGTTGGGCTAAGAAAGTTAAAATGCGACAAGATGTCCACCTTCAACTTTTTATTTGTTTTGGGTGGGGTTTGTGAAGTAGGCGGATTGAGGCAGTCTCTGAGACCATGACTCACTTGCAGAGCTTTTGCCTGAGGAATTTCAAGGGAAATCTAGAAAAAAAGTTCCATTGTGATCGTGACATATAGAGGACCTTCCAAAACTACAGAACCCTCTTCTTGTGAAAGTTAAGAAGGTTCTTATCCATGATTAGCTTTTTTGCTTGAGGTAAACAACAGATTTCAGGGGGACCAAGGGTGACAAAGGTCTGCAGAAAGGGCAAACTGATTATTGAGAGTTCCAACAAATGGACGGAGAATAGAGAAGTGTGAAAGAGCAGAGATAATCAGGGAGAAGAGTTAGAGAGTAGGACTGGTTGGTAGAACTGATGCGATTCTAGCACTCAACTGGTTAATGAGAAACAACTGGTTATTATGTAAAATCGACATGTTTCTGGTAGATAGCCGACACGAAGGGCAGTAAAGTTCCGGGTGGTGAGGAACTGAAAGTTCTGATTGGAACTTCAAGTTTAAGTGTCATAAATATCTGATCCAAAATAAATGGCTTGGGAGGAGAAGCTTCAAGACCTACGCAACATTCAGAATCGAATGGGAAAGGGAAAGTCTAGGACAATGATGAACTGCCATTGTTCAGAGCAGCTGGTGCTGGCCAGAAGGAGCGGATGTACTGAACAACTAGGCTCTTCTCTTCATTGAGCTATACCTCATTATTCATCGTTTTTTCCTCTATCATACCAGTTTGTAACTAGTGGTATTACACCAGACAAACGGGGTCATTACAATCGTCTGCAATTGATCTGTCTTTTCTCGAGGGAATAAGACATGGCTGAAACGTTTTTTCAATTCCCACCTTAAAGGTGGCTAGACCTCCCTACCTCGGATATCGGCCTCATCAAGGTGGACCAGTGCTGAAAGGGGTATAGAGCCTTTATGACCCTGGGTTCGGCTGCCGTTCTCTTGTTAGTGAAGACAATAACTTCAGACAGCAGGTCAATTTTGAAAGCCTCAGCAGCGTTTTTTGAAGCTGTTCCTGGAGCTGGAATCAGGAACTAGGAGCTACCTTGCATTCATCACTCAGCTGACTCCAGCGGAGCTATTCATCTTCTATAAAATCAAGGAAGCTGGCTGTGATAAATAGATCCAGGCGGTTTCTAGGTTCAAAATAATGATCTTCGAAGAGGAGCCGAGCACAGCCTGACCAATTTTAATCGTTATTAATTGCTGAGTTATAGGTATGAAAGACAGGAAACTATCAGTCGTTGAGCTAAAAAGCAGCTTTCATGAAGAAAAGATGGCTCAACCGTCACCTGTTTCACGAATCATGTAAAAATTGCCAGTTGGACTTCGGAGATGTAGTTTGGATCACTTTAAGTACCTCGAACTTCATTTTCTCTCCTGGCAATAGGACTCTGAATGTGCCGCCTTTTCTAAAGTCTTCCGTCACAGTATGCGTTCGATAGGATGCGGATCATTGGAGTACTGTAGCTACAGTAACTACTTTTTATTTATCCCGCACAGTAATATTTCGGAGCCATCAGAAGTGTTTGAAGCCAATTCTAGAACTTTCCCGTTTCCCTATATTTTCGTAGAAATGGGTAGTGGAACGGAAAGAAGGGTCTGATTAATTCCATGTGATAGAATTAGTGGAAATGAAGGAAAAAATCCCCATTTGGGTAGTTTTTTAGCCAATGAAAAACCCACGGGGAGACGTTTCGACATGGTGGTTGCTGAAAATGTGTTGACGTCAGTCGTGGCTTGAATTTCTTATTAGAACAAGGCGGATTGCACTCTGATCGATTACGTTGGTGTCATTTTCCAAAGAGATTACACGATGAGACAGACTGATGACGGGTATTTCTAATGCAAATCTTCCCACAGATATATCAAAAGTGACAGTTTCAATTTCCGAGGCCACTGTGGGGGTTGGTGGAGTTTTTATAAGCCTCCCCCTTCGCTGGGCTGATCCTACCACATCCCCCTACCCCCTTCCACCCCAGTTGCCACCATTTTTTCACTGGAAACATTCTACCCAGACAGCCATAAACCGACCTCTTCACTGAAAAGACGTCCCACGTCTGCCTGCTTTGGTGAAAAACTGGTTTGACAAAAGAAAAAAAAAACGTATGAGTAATGAAATTGGAGCTGAAGTTAATCCTACCAGCCTGCTCAGACACTTTGCTCTTACCCCATCCCCGAGGCTCACCTGGAAGTTGGGGATGGTAAGAAACCTGGCATTCCCCCATGCGAACGAAAAACGTTGAATAGGTCGCCCAGCACACCCACGAAAGGCTCTGCGATCCCAACTACCAGCCACATTTATGGCGCAATACCTTGGGATCGATCTATATTGGCCCACATTTTTTTGATTGTCGTAGGCATGGGCTCTATACCCATTAATGAAGACATGCCTTTGTGCATTCCTATGCCTTTGCTTAGCTGTTTTCCCCGAAATAGGTTTTTCTTCAGTAGATATGAGTCTTATCAGTGGCCATGGTGACCATAGCTCAATAAGTCAAAGTTTCTTTCCCTCTAGGGTGAATTCCTTTGTTGCAGTAGGCTCTGCCTCCATCATTTTAATCTCCGACAGAAGTCAGAGTGTCTTTGTGAGACAGACGCTCTCGTAGTCTGCGTTCCGCCGGTCTAGACCAAGGAATCAGTCACCATATCGCTTGCCGACTGCCACCACGCCACCACCAGGCGACCCCCGTGATTTCGTTCAAAATTGTCTGCTGACAACAGCAGGGTAATTAGCTGTCACAGATTGTTTATGGAAACTATTCAGCCATGCAATAGGCTATCGCGAAGGTTTTTTAAGATCGTATATTTGATGTACTGTAGCACAGATCTGCCAGAACTTTTCTATTATAATTTATATAAAACTCTATCTTCCACAAAAGGCCGAGACGAAAATGTCGGGTGTTTCGATAACAATCAGAGAGTTTATCAAGATTCTCATACGTGCAAGAGACCGGTGAAATATTCCCGAAGTTGTGAAAGAAGTGAAAAGATGGAATGTCGATAGAGAGAGAACCAAAGTTGCATTCGGGAACGGGCAGGTGTCAACCAGGGTCTGACGGTGGGTGGGTAGTCTCTGGCTAGGTCTATTCACTTGAAGCATGTCGACCTCATATTTTGTTGTTTTACTCACTTTACACTCATGAAGATCTCAGGGTAACTCCCACGATCTGATCAGAGTCAAGCTTGAGGGCGGATTCTGGGTAATCTCATAGGCTCTTCTTCGAACTTTTCCTTTGAGCCCACTTGTGATCGCTTGTCTAAACTTGAGTCGTCCTTATGCGAACGTCTCAGTCACACAGGCCTCTTTGTTACCCATCTTGTAGTACCCGCACCCTAGAGATAGCCCAAGGCCTGGACCATTGAGGGGGTAATTAGTAAAGATTGATTTCGGTACCCTAGCCATCACCCATGGGTAAGAAATTGTTGCTGTATTGACTAATCTATTTCATTTTGCCTTCCCCTAACTATACCTTATGTTGTGTGTGAGAATTGGATCTAATATCGATGAGGAAAAGTCACGGTTAGGAAGGCCTAATCCTCCACAAGGTCTCCTGGGTGATCTTCCCGAGGGCGGTCGTGATTGGCGGATCACTGGAAACGACCAATTACAGCCGTTCCAGACACTCATGCACATTAAACCATTTCGCCAGAGTAATTCGTGCTGGGAATGATTTTCCCCCTTCCTCATTCTGATAAGATCCCAATGCTCAATCCAGAAGGGGAATGAGGGATCAGCTTCCTAAATACCAGGATTCTTCAAATAGAAACATATGGTGGTGCTCATTTAACAAATATCTGGCTCAGTTATAGACAATGACCCTAAATTGGACGCTATCTAAAGAAATGACCTTTATGATCAGCAAAATAACGCTAAGCGATGAAAAGACCAAACTGTCAAAGAAATGTATGGATAGGCGAAAGCAGAGCGATATAAAAGGCATTTTATTGCATGATCTTATCTGTACACAACCATCCACAAAGATGTCGCGTTATCAGTACCAGTTTATAGGTGACACCCGTCTAAGAACAATAGAACACTTCGTTTTTTCACTACACTAATCTTCATACGTGCACGAAACATCAGATTACTGTAGTCAACAGCAACCCTGCATTTCAATTTATCACGTCGTAGTCGTAGTTCACATGGATCGAGCTCTTGCCGACGTTTGTCGAGATCGAATTCCAACTTCATCACTGTTCGTGGCTCAGACACTACAGGCTTATGAGAAACGCATCTGAAAGACAAGTCTCAGACAATGGCAACTTATTGAAAAACTTGTTACCAGAGAGTACAAATAAAAAAAAGGCCAACTCTCTGCAATGTTCGCAAGCTAGAACTGCAGAAGGGTAATTTAGTTAACGAGGTCATCAGCAGCGATAAATGGTTTTCTTGAAACACAATTCGCTACAGAGGGGTCGGAAATCCAGCAAAGATCGATTGAGATCGCGCCATGAATTCGTACATAGCATGGATGCGTTCTGTTTAATCAGTGGCTGGCAGTGAATTTCGGTACTGGTGGATACTTGAATGCTTTTCTCCGAATTGCTCAATAAATCGTGAAATCCTGTGGAGGTGAAAATCTCAACCTAGAAGTGTTCCGGCCCGAAAGAGCCTTAAACGTCTTCGCCTTCAGAAAATGCTCTGCACGTGCCCGTCCAAAAGTACAACAAGATCTCATGATGTAGCCGAAGTAAAGTACAGGGCAATTCGGACCTAATGACCATTCGGTGCATCACCAATTAATGATGTTCTGGAACACCAAAGCATTTGATTCATCAATGCAGTTCAGAAGATGGGTCTATTGAGTGCTTTTGCCTCTGTGCTTGAGGCCTAGAGAACAGATACCGATTGAGAATAACAATAAATGCTGGGCCATTTCGTAGGTAGGGAAAAAGGGAAATTTGTTCATCTAGTGAAGCTTGGCTTCCATCAGTAATGCCCTTTATGCTGGGCAATGTGGTGGTGGACAAGTGGCCCAACGAATATCCTGCCAAAGTACAAAACAGGTCCTTGTAATTCTGTATTGGGATCTGCTTCCCCAATATTCTCTAAACTAACATCAAAAATTCCCCTTCGTCCGACTAAGGAAACTAATTCCCTCCAATAGCCTGAACATTGTACTAGTTGCTCTGCTTCGGTAACAATAAGAGAAAAAATAAGGTGTCAGGATGCTTGAAGCATTTGAAGAACCTGATGTTAGCCAGTACGGGTAGTTAGGAAAATGCTTGCGCGATTTTTTGATTACAGTCGGTTAATGACTGGAGAACCTCAGGAAAAATTACCGCCAACACGATGGTCAGACTTCTTTCTGAACTAATTGATAGGGTTCACTGAGTTACACTGGTTGGCTGCAGGGACGAAAGAAGATCTTAATGACGGTCGTTCGAGGAAATCGATGATTAACGGGACAGCAGGTGACGAGTGACTAGCAATTTCAAAAATAACGATGAAACATCACCGGGAACATCATTTTGAGCTAATTGGACAATAAAATCATTCACTAAATCTACCATGATTTGAGCTCCTCTTCCTGTCGGCGTTAGAGACCACATACGCCTAATGGGCTGCTAAATTACAAGATTTGCAGTGGTTAGTCTCTGGATCGGCCCCGTTTTTTCTGAAGATTAAGTAACGATTGATTGCTTCATTTGCAGAGACAATCCCTTGAATATTGCACGCATTGGATGGAATGATTCATTTGTTGCCGGCCTGATATACGGGCTTTTTCAGACTGCAATACGATACGAGGACAGAGTGTTTGATGCTGTGGAATGGCCTCCATCGCCATTACCGTCTCCTCCCCGATACCGTAACTCAGAGATTCTGATAAATGCGATTTCTTGAGACAATACCTTTTTCAGGCAAACTTTCCTTATTGAACATTATGTACTTCATTTCAGTAAGTGCATGAATAATGCGGAGGTGGGGTAGTGGCACCTGGCGCACTACGCTAAATACTTGGTCCGAGGATCGAATGTTGGACCGATACTCATCCAGGCCAACCAAGTCTCGGTCTACAAATACGTCGGAGCCGCCTAAGTGGTGTCAGGCTAGTCTGGAAGATAAAAACGCTGAATTATTTCGGCTGGCCACAGTAATATGTAAATTATGTACGCCTTCGGGCGCGCTACTCTGATTGTGCATGGAAGTGGAAAGCATGGCGCATTCCATAAGTGGAAGACTGGTTGTGATCGTTTACTATGATTATCGCTGCTATTGTTACCGACACACAGTTATATAACCGACATGGTTGCAATTATGACGTCGCTGGCTGACGTTCAACCTTCATTTACACTAACGTTTAGAGCTCTTGAACCTTTTTAGGTGCTGAAAGGGTTCACGGTTGATCCTTCCGTTATCGCCTTCCCACGTTGCAAAATTGTAACCTGATAGTAGTCGCCGAGCGCACAACGGTTTTTCAGTTCAGCTGATTTATGACCCTGATAAAACTAAGTCGGCGAAGGGCACCCAGTGAGAATTTTCTCTATACTCGGTTGAAAACCCTATGGGAAGCTGCTGTTAGGGCATCTTTCATAAACTGTTCAAAAATAATAATAACAGGCTGCCAGATACAGAATCCACGAAAACCACAAATCAAAATCAATCGTGAAAACCGATTACCTTTGAATGTCTCCCTGGTAAGCATTGACGGAGCTCGGATGGGCACTGGCTTTTCGCAATGAGATCGTTTCCAAGCTCGAGTTCTGAACGGAAAAATTTATTTGCATGCGATTGTGGTGTTTCATCGGAGTAAATACGATTTTTTTTTGCGAGGTAGAAAAACTGAGAGAAAAACCAGACGGGAGTAGCTCGATTTTCGAGTCATTCCCTAAAATGAAAAGGTGGCGATGAATGGGCACATACAATCTTTTGTGTATTAATCACGCGATTAAGTTCCCTTCATTACTTCTGATTTATTGATTAACCATGATGCTTTCTACGTTTCTTTATATATTTGACTTCAATTGATAATTGTTCCTTTTCGACCAGAGTGTGAGACAACTATCAACTAAAGGGGAGGAGCTATAGTAGAACGGAGACGGTATCGCCGGGAGCAAGTTACATTCGGAAGTGCTGTCAGCGAAAGTGTGGGCGGAGAAACCTGACACGGAGAGGTTGGAAAACCTCAGAATATTTCTCAGTCAAGTCAGTTGCCGTGAAAGTCGGTAGCTGTAATAACTTTTCTGCAATCCACTGACTCGGTCGAGCGTGTTCTTGGACTTTTTTGGAGAAGAAATTGCCAAAAATGCTCGGTCTGAGCCTTGGCCCGACGAAAACCTCTCCAACACCTCTCATGGAGGGGTACACTGCCCACAGCGTTTGAGCTTCCTGTAACTTTGGAGGGTCGAAGCAGAGCCTAAAAACAGTTTTCAAAGTAGCCATCTCGTAGTTAATTGACTTTGAAAGGAAAGTGTTGTACACTGGCTGTTGCACGGTGTTTTTAATGGCAACAATTAATTCTACGTTCTCTGAGTGGGTGCACTCTGTACGTGCAAATAATGGTTCATCTGTATTCAGAGCTGCCCTCAACATGACAATTGAGCAGGTGTGACAATTGAGCAGCAGATAACGAAGGAAAGAAACGAAGCGATTAGGGCGATTGGAGCATGTCAATTCTTCTGAGATACCAAACAATAGGCTTTTTAGAAACATGGTCATTTGTTTACACACGCACACAATGAAACTATTCTGAGCATATGATACAAATAGAGCAGCCCAAATGGGGAAGTCCGACTCGGCTCGGCCAAAAGCATCCAGCACTCCATGCTCCGCTTCTTCCACCACGTCATAGCCCTCAAAAAAAGCGGCCCGTTTGCACTATGATGCAATCTGCTGCGATGAAAACGAAGAAAAAGGGAGCGGTATGTAGGGATCAACTCACCCGATCAGTCAAAAAACGCAACATAATAAAAACGGAGCATTACAAAAAGCGAACATCTCAAAAAAGTAGAGCACTTCAAAAAAAATTTCAAAAATCCCATGAAAAATTTTAAAAATTAAAAGGAAAAGAGGAAATGGAAGAAAATAAAGTAGAAAATCAAAATTGCATACAGAACTTCTGGAAAAGAATTCCGTTAGTATAAAGGGCTCGCTTCATCGAAAACATCTACATCTACAGCAGGAGTGAAGTCATCTACAAGTATTCCCTGGGCTGCTTGAGACCCTTCACCAAGTTGTGAGAGTTCCTTTGATGATTTCTCCTTGGACGCCAGTTATTGGAACCCCACTGAGGGTTTTTCTAAATGCACTGGCTATGATGTTTTTTTCCAGCTTCTATGTTTTTTTTTACCTTGATTTGGAACGAGCTTTGAATTTCAGAAATTCTCGGGAGCGCTTTATTGTTCTCATGAAACCTCATGTAGCCGCTTCCTTCTTATCCAACCATTTGTGTATTCTTGAAAAAAGTTCTCACCAGTTTACCGACCACTGCAAAGATCATTCTTTGTTTAAATAAAACGGAACAGAAAAGAGCTCACTTCGTTGGGTGAGGAATATTTGAGCACTGGGTGGTCTCTCTAATCATCGACCTCCCCGATTGTCATTTGTTGGGATGATAAAGTCGGGCTAAGACGTTCTTTTAAGTGGGTACTTAAGATTAAAATCTTTTGCCTTAAGGACCTTTCGGCTCATAGACTACAAGTTATACTTGAACGTGGGCAGTCTGACCACTGGGAAAGCTACAATTGAGGGTTGTGTAATGAACTTCGAAAGAATTTCAGTAAAAGAAAGGAGCAAGCAATGATAACGTCGAAGAAGAGCTTTACTACTGCATGCAGAATCATCTGATGGGGTGGTACCTGAAAGCCATCTAAGAAAGTTATTCGAAGTATTTGTTATCACAGATCCAGATGTCAAAGACGCTATCAAACATCTGCGAATTCAAACGAAAGTCAAGTGCGTGGCGTACTCTAATAGATACGAGCGATACTGACCTTTACTTTTGAACTTTTTTTTACTATTTCTGAAGCAATTTGAGTGCACACTTTGCTACTCATAGGGCGAGCCGAACACAAAAATTATGAGAAAATTGTCCCAAAAGTTTGGGATTAAGTTTGCAAGTGTAGTGGTAGGCCCTAATCTATTTTGATAGTGGCTGAATTGTTAGCAACAAAAGTTTCCGTGAAATGGAAACCATCCAAACCATCTACTAAACACTGCACTAAAATCAACAGAGACGATGACGGGTCGGCGACGATCTTCGACCGACTCGACGCGATCGCGACCTCTGTCGTCATTTTCATGCACGCTGGGAATCCGCCGTCAACCCCCCGTAAAACCGTCAAAACTCAGCGGCAGTCGAACTTTGGGGGTGTCGGCACTTTGTGTACGGAATTTGGTAATCGGAACTCTTCCGAAAGCGCTGGAAGGAAAAGGAAACCGTTCTGGGGACGCACTGGACCATTTTGAGAAGAAATCATAGGAAATCAACAACAATTCGGTCACACACTGGAGGGCACAGAAAAAAAAGAGTTGCTGACTTTCAACAAACGACTTTTGATGGGTCCACAATTCGGAGCCAGAATTTATGAGCATCGCCTCCTGGGACTGAAAACTTCCACTGCCACTTTGCCATAGGTGTGGGTAGACATACCTGTTTTACACCGGGAATCATCTCTTCACAGTCCGACCTCCAACTGAACACTTCAGTTCGTGCATAACATCGTTCAGCAATCACAAGCTCATCGTCTACAACGAAGAAATGTGTGGGTATATTGTCAGACTATCGAAAAAACTGGTAGGTATGGAGTTCTCTTTTCGTTCGGTGTTCTTGAAGTCATGCAAAAACGATGTTTTCCTGAAAACCTCTAGAAATCTATTGACAGAGCTCAGAAAATGCTCTGCTCAAGAGTGCATGTAATCAATCAGGACAATTGTTTTACGGTTTTGAAGGGTTTCAGATGACTAGTGGAGGGGTTTTTCAAAGCTCCCCTATAGACTCACATCGATTTTCGACAATTCGGTGACTGAGCAATTGGGCGATAGTCCATGACGGTTGTAGGTGCTTGAAAATCGAGTCGCTAAATACAGAAAACTATCAATGTGATGAATCAATAAATCGATCAATAATCTAAGACGATCTGTTGCTTATTGGATGATTCAGAAACTTTGATCCTAATTATAAGAACAGAAGTAGTGTAGCGCAGCCCATCGCTACACCCTTGAAATAAGCCGTGCACAGGATTTACTTGTGAATTTTTGAAAGTAATGCAAAGCCTTCCTTGAACGAGCTTAGATCAGTGGGCATCGTTAGTACGGATTTTTTTAGGATAAGCCGTGCATTTAGGGTGATTCGGGAATTCAGCGTAGTACTTTGTAGGCTTACATAGTTTTGATATTATTGTAGAGATCTCTGGTCAGATTCATTAATCACCAGTCGCATCAAATCAGACGATATCATCGGTGCCACCCAGCGGTGCTTAAATTATTCGAAAAAAATCACTCGTGACATCCCAGGCACGCTAGGTGGAGATGAAAAAATTGTTACGTGACTTTGGGTAGGAGGAACAGAACTAGGAAAACAAACGGAATAAAAAATTCCGGGGTAGACGAGTTTTTATGAGGTCTTCTGTTTGAGATGGAACACCTCGGAGAGGCTAATTTTCCAAAGTTTTACGCACAAAGGCTTTAATGAAGCATAAGGGAAGGACTATAAGGATGTCCAAATCAGTTAAAGTTCGAATATGGGTGAAGGCATTCCTAAAAGCTCCCTATTTTTCGAAAATTGCAAGAGGAGCTTCAAAGAGAAAGGACATTCTAAAATGTCATAGGACTGGTGATATAGGGGCCTTAGCATTGGAGAGAGGCCGCCCTCATAGAAAGGAAGGTAAAGGTATCCGGGATTGTCTCCTGCCGTCTGCGCTCTCTTTCGTCGCACTATCTCTGCCTTTCCGTTCCAACACACTAGAGCGCAATCAAGAAAGCTCTATAGCTCAAAGCCTAAGATCGATGTTCAGATTGAGGATCATCTTCGGAAAGATTCTCTCTGACCACTACAGTTTCACTTCTTTTTTTCTATTTTCAATTTCTTCAAATCATTTTTAAGGGTCAAAACCGTAGCTCAATAGCTGAATAGTGGTCCTTCCAAAAAAATGTACTCAAAACCTGTCCCTTACTTGCCCTTACAACCAAACAACCCAATTGAGTTGATAAAATTTTGACGGTGCCTGGAGGTTTCATACCTTACCCACATTAACCTCAGAGTGCATCCATTGTATCGACTAATTTTCAAATTTTTTTCCCTTCTCAATAATTTAATCGAACTGATAAACTTGTGGTGCCTGTCACTAGGTTGGAACTAGATCTACCAGAGGTGGTAATCATAAAAACTCGCTTCCATGCTTTTGCACTTTGCGTGGGGCTAAAGAACGAAGCCGTTCAAGGGGAAAAAAAGACTATCTGGGCAAAAAAAGGGGGACAAGGGTTGTCTTGATGGTTTTTCCTTTCATGTTGCCATCGCTATAGACACTAGTCAGTTACTGCAAGATTGATGGGGGAGAGAGGGACGTTCTCGCCCAAGTTGTAGACCACCCAGCTCCCACACCGTGTTCGACCGTTGATTGATCTACTTCGAAGCCATGTAATACCTATCCCGTACAGACCCTTAGCCTACCGGGCCCATTTTCTGAAGGATTTCCCAATGGAGCCCGTCGCACATGGGTGTGGACTTCGTGTACGGTCTGACAACTGTACTATGGTGTTTGGGAAAGTTATCCTGCGGAAAAACAACAGGTTTGGGGCTATCACCGAGGGCCACTCGACCACAGAGACCTTATCTTTGATAAATAATCCTTTAACAGGAACAATAAACAACATCGTTGTTGGAAAATCTTCTGCCGCTCGAGGTTTTCGGTGGAACACTCAGAGGCCAGACTATACCGTCAAAGTGAATAGATTCCGATGTCTCCACAGGCGACTGTCAGTAGCAAAATAAACAAATTCACTTAATAAACAACATCATTTTCTCTTTCTACTTTTTGTACTTTTTGAATCTTTTACGAGTTCATCGACCCGTTACGCAGTTGATTTCTCGGGGAGAACCCGCCAGGCCGGTCTTGTTTGCAAGGGGGTAATGTGTAACGCGCGTTACGTGGCTCCCCACGATTATCACTGGCACTTCTAACGGCGACGAAAACCGGCAAAAAAACGTTGTCCGTGAAACGATCACATCAACACGTGGCTCGTCAACAAAGTGTACCTGGGGATTCCCCCAAGTTTCCCTAATGGGAACACGGGTCAAGACTTTATGGCTGGGAAAGAATTGAACTAACACTTTTAGTAACTAGACTGATCATGGTACTGACCGATGTTTACTGCAATCTAACAAGGTAAACAATCGAATTAGTTACCCGTCAGTGTTGTCTGTACTGGCTGAGGGGAATCTGATAGCGGCCACATCGGCCATCGTAATCCTCTGCGAGATAGGAGCATAGCGTAGCCAACAGTCAGTGAAGGCAGTCGTTTGAGATATATGATGCAATTCTTTTGAGAGTGGCAGCACGTCGGGTGAAAGCTTCAGCCTAAAAATCGAACTTCCCCAAAATCGAAGAGGGCACGGGGACGCAATTGGTTGTTAAGAAGTAAGACAGGGTCATAAATCCATTAATAGATCAAGGGTCATTAGTCTTTTCAAGGGCCAATTGGTCTTCATTCTATATTTGTGATGATTTATTAAATTACTTAAAATATTATTTTTATAAAGTCCCATAATATTCCTTCTATTCGTGACTGGTAGGCCCTAGATGTGGTAGCCCAGCAAATCCAAAGATTGCACTTGCCAGGCTTTCCCACAACTGCACTCAAGAAGGGGTATTGATTTTACGCGCATACGTCGAAGCCCATATTTATCGTTGCCTCATTAGCGTTTTAAAGTTCGAGGTTATTTGCCTGACTAGCGCTACAAGGTTCAAGGTATATCTGCTATTTATAAATGCCGAATATCTTAGTTAGCGAAGAGGTAGTAGCCGAAACGCACGCTCAACAGCGAGACAACCAGTAGACATTTGAGTAAAATACTGTATGCAACGGGTCAACTAGCCAAGCGTTACACTTCTTGGACGATCGAGCTCAATCTTGAACACCCATTTGAGCTCTATCCTAATAATGCTTACGTGATTTTTCGAGGTTCGTCTCAAGTGGATTACTTCAATCTTACTCTTACTGGAATTCTAACTGGTAGCGTAGAAACCATGAAATCTATGAATACTATCACAAACCTTTTGGAAAACACTGGCCATGCAACCACTTCGATTTTCCACTTGTATGGAGTTGTTTCCGCAAATACTTCATCACTCATGCTACCCACGTACAAAACCATCAGGTCACTTCGTTGGCTGAAAAATTCTACTTTCTTCTAAGTAGTTTTAGATTAAGCCATACATTGAGCCTCTGCTCAAAAATTGTAGAAGTGTTTTAGTTCTTTTTTGGTCTAAAGAATGACCGCCATACGTCTGAGCCAATATTTTCTTTCCACTGGAGTATCCCTCACGGAGCATCCTAATCGGACCAAGAAAGTAATCTGGGCTGGTGTGTATGACAGCCGTTGACCAATTTTTTGTTATTATTGCCTTCCCATATGTAGGGATGCTTAAATAATATTCTCTGGTAAGTAAGCAGCCAAAAAATCCATGTCTGTCTTTGCGGCTATGAAAGTTTCACGGCTTTGTTATATTACTCGGTTGGCAAGTGACGCATTATCTCGCACATATGGTCACGGGATCGAAACCCGGATCGACATCCACTTAAGCCAGGCAAGCCTGTAATATCTCCTGGGTTGTATATTGGTACCACACTTGTCTGAAATGACTTGCTCGGCTGGGCACCGCAAGCCATTGTATAGGTCGCATGCCACCTTCCGATGTCACTACGATTCTGTATGAAAGTTGAATGTGGGGGGGGGGGGGAGACCCCAAAAGCGGGATTGATCATTCATCATCAAAGGCTTTAAACTTTGGGTTATTACCTGTAATACTGTAGCAGTGCTCTGAACGTGCTAATATCTTCATAGAGAAGCACATAACTCAAGCAGACCACGTCTCTGAGCGGTGATGACAGCGATTGAGGTTCAACCTAGGCGTTCAAAATTTTTTTGATGAATTTGCCAGCATTCTTTACAAATCAATGATGAGTTTTTTGCAAAGAATTTAAGACTTCTTTACGGGCATCGTTGCATAGATAACACGCGATCAAATCGCGTGACAATTCGATTTCGCCGCTGCTTAATCGTTATCTTTCATTAATCGTAAAAGGGCACATAAAAGCATTAAAGTCGATGCACGAACAATTGCGACGTTCAATCTCATCGATCGATCTCCCACTGTCCCAAAAAAGGGGTTGAGAAGGGGAATTAGGTATTTGGGAAAGAATTTCGTGCTAATTTGGCGTATAGATTGCAGTGGCAGTTGTTGTGTCATGTTCGAGTAGAGACCCTGTCCACAAGTTCGGGTCCCGTCTTAGACAACTTAGCGATGCGCTCTTTTCGTTTTCTGTTTGGAAAGGGAGAATGACTGCCCTTGTTACTATCAAAACTTCGATCTGATATCACCTTTTACTTGACCTTGACGAAGTTCGTGGCACAAAGACCAAGAAGTGGTCAAGGTCCCCGATGAACAGATTCAAATATTGAAGGTATCGTACTTGAGAATTGAAACAGGGGGTGGGGACCCGAATTGACGATTATTGAAAACGGTGTAAGCTGGAAGTTGCTCTTCAAGGTGTCGGGAGTGAAGAGAAGAAGCAAACGGGGATTCTTTGAAGATCGTGTTCAGATTGGGTAGGAGGGTTTCCTCTCGATAGGAAACTCGAAGTACTGTAAATCGTGAAGAGTTAAAGGCAAATGAGCCGTAACGAACAACTATTTGATAAATTTCAAATACGATGTAATTAAATTCGATACAAATCCGGTCTACATGTTACAACTTAGTGATGGATCAGTGATCAGGTGAGGAGACGAGGTTGCCTCACCCTTTTCGCTCGCAATAGCATTATTCAGTTCCCAAATAGGAAGTTACTACCCTGCCTCTTAAAAATTTCACTGCATGAAGACAAACAAGGTCATCTGTAAGGCATTGTGAAGTTCCTCCTGGCACAACCACCAACCCCAGGTTCGGGATTTAGGGAAGCAAGACTATTTCGGGGGACACTTCCCAGTGTAGATTGTTAGTGAAAAGTTTCTCAGGTTTTCTATGTGAATCCCATGGTCAAAAAAAAATGTAGCATTGGTTTTCGACTTTCTTCTAATTTATTTATTTATTTGTTTTTTTTGTATGAACTTTCAAGGAAATGCGGCAAATCGATGTTCACTATGTCTAGTTATTCCTTTCGAATACATACAGGGAAAATCAACAACTTACAGCCACATGGAAATCATCAATATGCATAGAGACTTGGTCCGGTTCAGTTACTGAATCACATACGCCATAGAAAACGTTTGGAGTAGTAAGATGGATCGCCCTGAACTGAAGTTTTGTAGCTTATGATTAAAATTTACTTAGCTTCTTACAAACCTGATCGGATTTTTGAAATTATGAGAACGGTTTCGTGTCTCACAAATGGTTTCCGCAGGTAACGATCCATCCTCGGAATAGATGAGAAGGTATAGTGATGGTGTCTCACTGAAAATGAGTAGGTTTTGAAAAAACCGTCGAAGGCTTGGATTGAAACATGAGCGGTGATCCCAGACCTTTAATTCCCAGCCACCTTCAGCGAAAAGTTCAAGAGTCATCTGGTGAGCCTAGAACTCTTAGCTCCGTTTGGCTACTCCCAACTTGAGCTCTTTGTTGAACTCGGCTTAAACTGGCTGAGAGCGTGGAAAGGAATCAGTTGTTTAGGCAAAAATGTAAAATCGGACGGATCCGTTGATGGAGGCAGGGTAGCAATTTTCATTGTGTGGTGCATGGCCTATTTCCAGGACAGAAAAAGCCACGACAAAATAAGTGTGAACAAGTGACACTCGAACGTGAGATATCCTAACCGCCCCAAGCCACGCTTACTGTAGCCGAACGATGAGGGCATTAGGCTCTCATTCTGCCCGACAACTTGCCCTCATGACCACTCAAGTGAACAGTTGAGCAGTGTCATACACAGAATAGTGTGCATCTTGATGAAGCTCGTTCCCTATCACCATCGTTGGGGATGGTGTGGCTTGAGGGAAAGTGAGGAAAGAAGTGAGTAGTGGGACGGGGAGGACCAGAGGTGAGATGCATTCAAGGTTCCTAGCAAATTCACATGAGTGGTAGGCTTATTTGATTAAAAACCAAAACGACAACAATGAAAGAAGAGCGGATGATGAAATGATCAGTGGTACCTGTTACCATTCACACGGATTGAATCCCACTCAGGCTGAAGGTTCCCTCACTTCATAACTGACTGAATAGGGCTAACTAATGTCAAACACGTCGCCACTTCTCCTTCTACCTAGTTCCAAATAATAGGAGAGATGTGTGGGGGACATCCTTTAAGTATTCAGAGCTGGAGAGCGTCAAACAAAAAAAAGAGGAGGGGCTGTAGTACTCCTTCACTCCTATCCGTGCTCGGAACCAGTCCATTAGGGAGATGAAACACGAATCATCAAAGACGATGGGTATGATGAATGGGGCCGGCATGTGAGAAAATCACTTACACCGAAGGAATGTGCAGATGAGAAAGGAAATGGTGCTGGTTCTCAAAACCCTAAAAAGCATCCGCCTTCTATGGAAGGGTTCGGTGCTCTCCAAGCCAGCTGAGTTACCAGTATCTCGCTCCTCGTTCCCCCTTATGACTCCCAAAGAGAAACGGGCGAACCGGCATCTCCTAAGATCATTCGCAGTAATCGAAAGCTTTTCCACGTGTGTTCCACTATAACTTCCAGTGTTTTCGGCAACCAATGTCCAGTTCCGTTTGCATTTTTCTCCCATTCCCAATTTCTCTGGCCTCGTGCCCACTGCCTTTGGCGAATTCCGCTGAACTAGATTCTATGAAGAGAATCCCATGGAAAATACGTACACACGGCTGAGCTCTGATTTTTCTCGAGCTCTGAAAGCTTATAAATCAGGTAAGTTCGTCAGAACTTGGGACTGCGCCTCATCTGCCCGAAGGTTTTGAAAGTACTCCCACTGTGAATCAGATACAATATTTAAATGGGTATCAGATTCCAATAAGACCTTAGGAGTATATAATATTTCCATAAAATGAAACTCATTTATAGTTTTGTGTAATACCTGTAATATGAATTTGATAAGCGCAGATGGTGTAGTGGCAAGTGGCCCACTATCAGTCATGGATTGTATGGAGATCAAATTCCAGGTTGGTACCCGCTGAGCACTGAGTGTACATTGGCTGGCCAGTCATTGTATAGGCCACATAGGTCCGCCATTACAAATCATTTAATCGAGTGAGGGCATTTTAGAAACATAGTTGAGCACTGGATCGTACTTGGCTCTGGCCAGCCGATGTACAGTTCTGGTGCCAGTTATCCGATCTTTGAAGGATGGAAGGCCTGGTTGGCCTGAGCGGATAACGATCACGGTGACGGAGTCAATCCAGGATCATTCATCTGATAGTATGTCATTTTGCACTACTCCATCTCCTTCCTTGGAATAAGTTCATATGCCTGCAGACCTTCCAAAGCACACCTTCCACTTAGTTGAAGTTTGAACTCACCCTGCCAGCGTCGAGTTGTAGTAGACGATGGAAGCGATCTGTGCTTCCCGTTCGGACTTACGCTCAAGGTCTCTGATTTCTACCATACGTCGAATTTTACCGAATAGCACATTAAGAGACATACAGCATGCACAGAAGATAAACACCACCATGGCACGGTCGTGAGTTCGCGTCCATCTCATACCGATATTCACCTCACAGAACTTTTCTACAAAAATAAATTATTTAGTTGGAATGAATGCAAATCTCAAGAGTGGAGAAAAAATATAAAAAAGAAAAGATGGAGTAGGGTGTTTGAGAGGCGAAAAAGGAAAATGAACAGTAGGGATGGTGAGGAGAAGGTGCCCATAGCGAATCAACGGAGTCATGAGATGTTCGGCTCTGGAATAGGCTACCAGTAAAGTTAGCCAAATCTGGGAAAAAGTCGGAAACAAAGTAATTATTGCTTTGAATGTGCCGATGGGATTAGGTATGCGAGATGGTGGGAAGAATTTGGAAGTTCCAAGCAATCGAACGAACGATCGCATGTGGGTAATCTGCGACGGCGATCTGTGCTTTTCATGATCGCCAGCCAATGTCCCGATACATTCTGCATCCAAATGCATCACGTGTAACTTCCCTGCGCCCATCTGCTTTTTTTCTTCTCAAAAGTATCAGACCACAAAATAAACTGCTCAGGTCATTACGGTCTCGAAAAAGCTAGACCGCGTAGAGTCAGTCTGAAATTTTTTTCCCGGATTTGCTTCATGAGACCTTGTCCCTTTTGTGTCCTTGACAAGGTTTCTTACGCAAACATTGAAGTGTTTTCTTATGGTACACAGTACTGGTGGCGTATTGGCAAGTGATACACTTGGTCGCGTAGTGGTTCGAGCAGTGACCATACCTGTGTGGTTACGGGGTCCGATCCGGGATTCCAACCCATGACCGCTTAGGCATGGGCACGGGTTGGAATCCCGGATCAGCCAGCCAAGTCTTCCATCGATCGGAGTCGCTTATTGGTGCCAGACTCGTCTGGAAGGATAAAAGCACTGACGTAATACATCGGCTGACCACCGTCATTGTATAGGCCACATATACACTCATTACGTCACTAGAATTCTGAGTAGAAGTCGCTTGCGGGGGATTTAGACGGGACTGATTGACGCCCTAAGACTTTATCTTTCCCCTTTACAGACTTTACAGACTACTGGTTATAGGCTGTGTAGAATACTGCCTACCGGTAATTAGCTAAGAGGCAAATGGGAAAGGTGTGATGTTTCCAATTTTGCATATTGACAGTTAATTGTTGCCTTTAGTCGTGAGAAATATGAAGAATACAGTGCTATGCGAAACGCTAGAGCTCTTGGTAGTAACTGTTGAGACGATGATTCATTGAATACATTTTCACTGAACTTTTGAACCTTTTTGAGGCAACACAGTAAGCCCAACGATTTTTGATGTCTTCTATTGTTTTCCCATCCACTTGCTTAGCATTTGTGACTCAGTAGAGTTTACACTGACGCATCTGAGAGTCACATTTTGAACCTTGACAAAGTTTTTGCCATAGATGCTGTACGCGATTTTCGATCCGTCAAACACCTCTCAACCTAAGGCAGTATGGCATCCTCAAAGGGACGGAAGTGGTACAATGGCGAGAGGCGCTCTAGAACACGCGCATGACTCGAGGATCAAACGATGGATGTGCCTGGCCTTCCGTCTCCCAAAGCTCTGGTAACTGGTACCAAACTCGTTGGGAGGGGATGAAAGCTCCGACCTAAGCATCCATTGACCACATCAAGTCGCTGTATAGACCACATAAAGGATACAAAGGATAAGTCTTCAGGCGTTGTCCAATCCCGACTGAGGGATGCGCCCACGCATTCGTCTCACATTCAGAATTGTAGTGGAATGTGTATGTGGCCTATACAATGATTTGCGATGGCCAGCCAATGGACAGGTCAGTGCTTTTATCCTCCTGGATGAGTCTGGTACCAATTAACCGACCCTGGAGGGATAGAAGCCTCGGTTGGCCTGAGCAGATATCGATTCAGGATTTGAACTCATGACAATGCGAGTGTGATAGTGAGCCCCTTTCTACTACAACCCTCCGCCCGTATAGACAGCACACGCATTGCCCAAGATTTTATCCTCCCCCTTTATGGCTCCTCTTGGAACTTTGAAACCCAACTTAAGCTCCGGTATCCTCAAAATTTTGGTAAAAAAATCAACTATTCAAAAATTACAGTTATCGAATGAAAAAAACCGTTTTATCATTGTGAATCACAACATTGCAAGTAATGCACATACTCTGGTGCCAGCCGAAGGAACAACGACGGCTGGATCACATCATATGGAATTGAAACTTATTGCTTAGAACAATTCCAACATTTCCAAATCCAATTGTCCTATAGCATTATTAAATCAATTCACAAAATATTTAGTAAAACGTCAGCACTTTATGTACAGAAAATCGGCGAATCCAAGGCTCAACGATGGTGACGATGATGATGGCGACGACGATTTTACAATTTTGGAGCATGGCGAGACTTTCTACGGAAGTAGCAGCACACCATGCACTGGAATTACTACTTTTACCCCCACGAAATTGTTTCGAAAAATCGATATTTTCAATCGAAACATATGGAACCCATGCCCTCGAGCTCACCTGATTCCCAGCATTCTGTCCAACTTGGCAAACAGATTGTCCAGGACATTGATAATTCTGATTACAAGAGCCAATTTGCACTCCACCGGAACATGAACACCCAGCTTGTGAACTGGCTGCGGGCACATATGGAGCTGGTAGGGCGCCCGGTGCTCCTTGGCTGCTCCAGACACAGATCTGAACGGCATAGTTGGTCTTTCTAAGGATGCGAACTAGAGAGACTTGTTCAGTACCTGAGCCTGTACGTCGAATGTGGTCGAGGGAGCACATGGCATACGTTGCCATCGTCCACAGAACAAATTATTAGGAGCCGGTTGACATTGTAAATAGTGGGATTTTGACTGAGGATCAGTCGCCAACGGGTCAACCATCCACGAGCAGATGCCCTGGTACTGCGCCGTTTGAATTCCTCCTTGGACTAAAAGGCAAGGTAGTAATTCCAGGGTTTCACTTCCATGTCAAAACATCGAATTCAATCCCCGGCAACGAGACTTACCAAGAGGACAGGCCTGAGGCTGTACGATAGCGGGCTGTTGCTGTGGGCAATACTGTTGCTGAGTGGTCGTTGTTTGGCAGTTCTGGAAATTACTCATGAATTTGTGGTTTGGAAGGAAATGTTTGCACCGATTTCCAATATATTGAGTCAATCTAAGAATAAAAAGAAGATTTCAAGATTGCCTCCTGAATGATGTTTGGTTACATGGCTTGAATATTGCTTTCGATTCTTATCGCTCGATTGGAGCTATTTCATCAAGTGCTAGGAATTCTTGCTTACTAGAATCTACCAAATTTTTTTCAGATAGGTGCCCAGAACACGTCCGGTGACACCATAATATTGCAAACAAGTGAACCATTCAATCAAAGAGTTATCCACAAAGACATTGGTGACTCCCGTGGCGAGGCTCGGACACTCTTCCACTCCTGCTCGAAGAAGAGGAGCCTTCTATTCTCATGCTCTCAGACGGTCTCTGGCTAAGCGGCTCGGAACATGAACAACAGCATGGCAGGCCTCGGTGAGCAATGAGACCTTAGGAGTCGCTTAGATAGCCAACACAATTCGCTGAGTATAAACACCGACAGTGCATGCCTCCAACCACGACAATCTCGAACTTTGGCATGCTAATTAAGCTTATATTCTAGATAGATCGAGTTTCTCAAAATAAAACAATCAATAACTCAGGTATTGTGTTACACAGTCCAGAATGTGGGAAGGGAAAGGTCGAGAGAGGGAAGGAAAGTTGTGGAGATTTAGAATTTTTGTTACAGTAGCCTACATTCTTACAGTATGTTCAGCAGCAGAAATGTTCAACTGATGACAGGTAGAATGTGTAGGAGACCTCATGGGTCTCCAGAAACATTTCTGCTGTCTTTTTGATATCAGTGAAATAAAATGTAAAATACAGACCACTGGTGGTGCTACACATTGGCATGGCGTCTGAGAAGTTTGTGGGCAGCAGTTGAGTGAAAGCAGGATCTGAAAAACAAGTCACGGGTAGCTGGAAATCGTTCAAAAAAGCGTCTGAAATCAATTTGATCACCTTTTCATTTTGATTATTTGTCGACACACACGTACAAGCTGGCTGAGCTGTAGGACATGGACATGCCGGGTATGAAGAGAACTGGATTGGCTGCGAAAAGGAGAAAAAAGATTTGTGACTTGCTCTACCGTTTGTAAAACTGGCTCAAGTCATAAATAATTTGTTCAGTTACCGAAGTAGTAAGTAGTGGTGAACGACGAGCTTTGTCCGAGTTGACCGGCATGACTACTGGTTCAAGAATTTCCGGACTTGGACATACACAGTTTTCCTCACCATTTGGACAAGTGCATTGGCGTGGAGCTTCACGAACTTCTTCCACAAGAAACTGAAAGTAAATAGTAATGTTATTCAAACAAATAGAATAGCCATTGCCCGTGGCTTTTCTACTCGGGAAGTCCTTGCTTTCAAGCTTTTCACAAAAAAAACTCTCCCATTCGAGAATTGCGCTGATCAGGCTCCGATTTGATTTTGCTCTCCAGAAATGCACAGTTGCATAAGGTAGCAAGTGGGGAACGCTGTCTTCCCTGCGTCAATTACACAGGAATGGTTTCGAGGTGATTCTTCAATGATAACTTCAGAAGTAAACAAATTCAAAACTTCAATTGCCCGATCAGGGCTACTGCTTCTGTTGCAGGCCTACATCTTAATAAAGCTAAATAATAATAACAAGCTAATAATACAACTAGTTAGTTGCTGGTAATGCATCTCGCAAAAAGCGCTCCGCACTACATTCCCGTGACATACACTTCAAGCGCGCTCATGACGGTTGTGAAGAAAAGTGAAAAGGTGCTCGAGAGACCACGTTCAATGTTCTGAATTCCCTACGCACATGGTTTGTCTTTGAAAGAATTTGGAACTTGGACTGATCTTTCATGGAAGGACTACTGTTAATGTAGATACTTCCTTCCTCTTCTCAAAGTAAGTAGACAGTCGCTTGGTTGTACATGCAGCTTACTTTGGGCGAACTCTCTCCATATTTTTGAGCTCCAAAGATCACTCATTCACGAATCGGATAATCGATAAAGTTCGGAATATAAAATAATTGAAAATTGAGGTAAACTACGAATTCTTTGATGGTTTCATGAGGCCTACAAACTTCTAAATAAGGGTACATTTAAAATGCTGCCAAACGTTCAGGAAGGAGGGATAAAGGGGCGTATCTATTGCTTGACAACACTTCACTAATGTTATTTGAAAATATTTCGCTGAGCTGTTTCCTTCCTAATAACCGTATCCTCGGAAAATTTAAAAACTCGCGCAGTCTCAACGGTCAATAATTTGACACTTGCTAATGGACCAAAGTTCTCAGCTGACTGGATCCTGGTGGACGAACACCTGGGCGTCCGGGGCCTAATGATCACGCTTGCTAAACGAGCTCTTGAAAAAATACACTTCAAGTCTTTCTCAAGTAGGGCTCTCATGGCATGGTCCAGCGAGAAGCAGGTAGTTCACCGGTCCGAGCGCCGAGAATACACATGATTCGCAGCTAGAACAATTGGCGATCCATTAACACAGGTATCATATAGGAGGAAGTCTGAAAGGTCTGGAGAAAGCCACGGAATAGGAGCGCCAAAGAGAAAGTCGAGGATCGGGGTCAATGGCGCGATTTTGTGAAGTTACTGTAGCTGCAAATTGGCTAGAAACTGTAAACGCTTAACAAAGACTGGAGCCATCTAATCCTTTGCTGATGATAACAGAGATATCCGCTCACAGTTTTCAAATGTGTTATCGAAGGACGGCCTTCTAGGGGAGTTATATATTTTAGTTGAAACAGGAGATTTCTGAAAATTTCAATTTTGCCGATTTTCGTTTGTAAACAATTTCTCCTTGTCCCGAAATGGTCAACAACGAATCCTTCCCGAGATTAGCCACCTTGTACTTGACCATTCACACGACGAGATCACCTCTTCTATCAGATTTGTCTCAGTGATTTTACCCAAATCTGGATGAGATTACCCGAGTAACCAGCCTATTTTGATTTGGGTAGAGCGTTAGTTTAGTAAACAACAAACAATTTCAAAGAAGGTCATAAAGGCTTGGTTAAGACAAGAATGGATGGAAATATAACGCGATCAGTGCAGGCAAATGCTACTCGATAAGTAAACAAGTTCTGAAAAATCAGCTGATCCGATCAAGGGGGTTTTGTTGAGGGTCCAATCGGACTATTTCATCCATAAAGCAAGTTTCTCAAATGAAACTTACAGTAAACAGCCTTTTTACAATTTCTTATAAGAATTTTGAATAAATTTCTCTCAAAAAGAAATCTCAGAAGGTTGTAGTTCAATGTGATCAACTGACCTCAGTACTGTTGGTCGAGGGGCAGAATTGGTACATGGTCGAGTTGCTCGATCCGCAAAGTTCTTGTTGTCTTTTTACCGAACGAACTGTCTTACAGCGTCGAGCCGAAGCGACAAATTCAAAGCCAGGAAGACATTCTCTGAGCAGCCAGATGCCCAGATCTTTTCTGTAACATCCATTTTTTGTCGGCATTGTCAATCGAATTGAAAAGAAGTTCTGTTCTGTTCTCCTTGGAAAAAACCGCTAGGAAAACCAGTGCTGTTTATTCGGGTATTCTTGCGAGTGCTCGGAAACAAGTGCAAACAATTGCAGGCAGATGGGGGAAGGAGGATGAATTCCGCTGTGACCGGCTCGAAATAACCCCCTCTCGTTGCACATCCCCTAATGTTAGGAACGCCCCTAACCGGGTGGGCTTAATCCCCGAGAACTCTCAGCTGTTTCATTTGCTTCGCAAAAAGCGTCACCAATCGGTGGGTGGTCATCAAGTGTAGCCACCAGCGGCGGATAGCCGGCGGACACTTGAGATGTTCAGAAGTGGGAAAATAAAGAGCGAATTCACGGGGTGTGGATGGATGTGGGCGATGAAGGGTGAGGATAGCATACAGGAGAGGATCATCACCAGGAGGATCCGCTTACCGATCAGCTGCTAAAGAACTTTGTCGAACACATTCCACATATCGGTGAGGATCGCCGGTCGCTCGTGGAAACGAAGGAAGCTGGCAAATGTCACCGAGAATCGCTCGCCAATACTGTGGGGTTTCCTCGCCGGATTTTACATCCGAGCATTGAATAACTGCTAGAGCAACAAAAAAAGTTTGAATTACAGTACCACTTTTCAAAAATGCAAAATGAAAAAGGCAAAATGAAAATAATACAAGAAATAAGTAAAGTTATACAAGTGAAACCAGGTATTAAACCCTGTATTTGATTACCTGCACAGCAGGAAATGGCCAATACAAGTCGTTGCATGTGCTTCAGGGTGAGGAAGGATATTGGTGACGGTGTGTTGGGAACCATTATATACCTCACTCCGCCCTCGCTTCAACCGGATCATCCGTCCTTTTTCGCTGCCACCGTTACGATTCGTTGTGAACGCCCCTGATGACGGTCCCGAGTGGCGGCCAGACACTTCCGTTCCTCCGCCCCTGGAGGCGCCTACGGGAGAGGAGAGACACATAGCACAGGGACAAGCCGATGATTGTCGCTTACTCATCACCCATTCCACCACGAAACACCAGAACAGCGATACCCATGTCCCATGCACTTGAGACTGCCCTAAAAAGTGTTCAGAAAGAAATTTTCGCACAGAAACATGGGATAAGTGGGACAAGTGGCGCCGGCTGCTTTTCATGTTTCTGAGTGTACTGAGAACCTGTACCGTCTAAGTGACAGTATTTGAAAATGATGTTGATGCCAGTATTGTTTGCCATCTAAATATTTGATACATGATGAGGATCAAAAGCCTTCGTGCTTGGTGATTTAAAGGGCCAGAAACCGTGCTGACACACTGGAAAGTCTTTGACAAAATCCAAGTCAACTGCAGCTCATGAAGCTCTGAGGTAAGAGTAAGACTTCTCCACACCTGGAAATAGATGTTGTTCAATTCCCATATTCAAAAACTCAACTTAGTGGGTGGAAAACTATTCAAAAATGGAACCACAATTTCCCCCATGTAGAACTCTCCCATGGTGCTACTTTTGCCTACCAGTAGTGCACTTATAGGTACTCTAAGCTTACAGGGCTTGGAATTTGAACCGATTGACTGACTTCTCATGGTAAATGATCCGTTAGTTTCGCCAAATTTGGAAAGAAGTTGTCAGCTTAGTGAATAAATCGTAAAGATTAATTGGTTCCAAGTTTAATTCACAATTAGTAATGAATTGGGAGGAAGAGAGAAAGGAGTACAAATGGATATCCTTCCCAACTTAACATCACTCTAACTCGAAGTATAGCCCGCTTTTAGGAATGCTTTTAGGAATTTGAGCCAAAATTTCCAGAGATATGAAAATTTCTTCCATGATCGGAATTTTTCGTGAGGGACATTCGAAATTTTCTAGTTTTTTTTTCATCTATCATGGCTGCCTTCCCCTTTTTTTGATTGGATGAACTCGATGTAATAACACAGTAAACGGTAGAGGATTGTAGTGATGAGGTGCTCGCCTTCCCAGGCCATCGAAAAACTGGCTACTCACTAGATAGACAACATGATGGCACAGAAAACTTGCTCATTTTCAGGGCATATTGTTGAAGTACACTTTCATTCTCACCCGGAATTATTGACATTTTCTTTTTTCTTTTTTTCTTTTCTCTTTCCTCCTTTTCTATCCTGACGGTGTGTGAAAAAGTCAATCAAATAAGTTGTTGCTAGTTATTCTATCAAAAGTGCACGTCGTAACCTAGAAATGAGGCAACAGTTCCTTTTAGAGTCCCATTGGGGAATAATACATGCGGGTGTGATGACCCGCCAAGGCGATTGCAAGTGCTCATTCCGGTCTTTGAACGAGGAGCATCAACGAGCACATTCCAGCTGCTCTTGCTTGGAATGCGGCGAGGCACTGCTGCTGTGGTCGGACCGTTCGGATCTTTCTTTGAGATATAGAAAGCTTCTAACCACATGCCTTCGTAAATTCTTCAAAAAACATCAATTGGTATTTACTTTGTCAATTACAGGGTGAAGAATAGTCGCTGAAATGAGCCGTAAGAGTAAGTAAGAAGTAAGCTTAATGTGATAAGATGGTAAAAATCAGAACATGTTATACCCTAGTGGATGAGACTTATCCCTAGCTAAGCCCAAGAGATTAGTTAAGGCCCACGAAATGAGTTAGCGGGCTATTTGCTTTATTGCCGGTGCAGGGGAACCCTTTCGGATTCAGCTCTCTCGAATTACTTTCTAGCCCAGGTAATTAATTTAGTTTCTAAAAAGTGGGGGAACCTTGTGCTCAAAGATTACGGTACCGAAGGTTAATCGAAACTGCTTCCGCTGAACTCTGATAAATAGGTGTGACTGGTAATCCTGATCTCAAGTAATTGACATTCACTTCCAGCGCTGGCGTCACTCATGGCCGATCTGGCGGCACAGCTTTTTTCCCCACTAAATCCATTAATTTTAAATTTTGAGGATCCATATAACTCAAAGATCTGTTTTTTAAATGGGGAACTAACAAATTCGAAGAAAGGTTGTAGACTTGATGTCGGAAATGGAGAAATTCAGGATTTTCTAATCTACTTTTGCAGTTTATTCTCATAATTTACTCATTTGACATTAAAGCATTTAATGGGCCGAGGTGGTCTAGTGGCAAATGAGCCCCATTCCTCATGCACAGTTTGGAGCTCAGACCGAGTACTCGCCTGACCGAGCCTTCCTTTCCTCAACGCTCGGATGTTCGTTACTTAATTCGTCTGGGAGGAAAAAGCATTGACTTGTACATCAGCTGGCCACCGCAAGTCAATGTGAAGGCTACAAAAGCACTCAAATCGCTAATACAACTTTGAAGGTCAGTCGAAAGCGGGGCGCATGCCAGAAATGGGATTGATTTGATTAAAATGGGATTTATTTTTAACGCTATATTTTTTTATGATTCGGAATTTGATTTTTTACTTTCCTTATAACCAAGGTTGCAAATGGAGGGTGCAGGTTTCATGGTTTTTCATTTTCTCAACATTCCGTGCACTCAGCATGCAGGCTAACAGATTCAAGAGTGTGCACGCCAATGGGAATTTTTTACCCAAGCAAGTCCAGTACCCGATCATACATCTTGGACTAATAAAAGAGTTCTGGGCAAGCGATTCCAGTACCCGATCATAGATCTTGGACTAATAGAGGAGTTCTGGATTTCCGGTCTAGATGACTATAGTTTCGAGCAACACTAGACAAGTCTTGTTCCTCTGGTAGCGAGTACCCCTATGCCAATACCCCATCTAAAGTATAAAAGGATAAAGTTTTTGGCGTTAATCAATCCCGTCTGAGGGATGCGCCCCCGCACTCGACTTCCATTCAGAATCGTAGTGGCGTTATGAGTGCGTATGTGGCCTATACAATGACTTGCGGTGGCCAGCCGATGTACAAGTCAGTGCTTTTATCCTCCCAGACGAATCTGGTACCAATTTACCGACCCCGGAGGGATGGAAGGCTTGGTTGGCCTGGGCGGGCATCGATCCGGGATTCGAACCCCTGACCGTGCGTGTGATATAGTGCGCCACTTGCCACTACACCACCTCCGCCCAATACCCCATCTATTCCACAAAAATCCTTACTCCACCATCCCCTTCTCTTTGAAAAAAAAATCAGAGAAGCTCTAAAAAAGGGTTTAAAGGGATACCATATTACAATTGAAGGCTCACTGTTGTTAAGGTATAATCGGGAAGGTATACAAGAGCAGCCAAAATTGTACAGGGTCTACGCCTGTTGTGGTGATTAGGTCGAAAATTCCACCCTCATTCGTGCCCATAGAGGCACGCTTGAAGAATTTCTCTCAGAAATCAGAGGCGGCCGCTTTTCGGTACCCAGTGCGTCACAAAATGACTCGAAAGCGAGGTCGAATCCCCGTCAGACTAACAAGTAATGAAGGTTGGATGAACAAGGTAGTACTCGTGGGGCATATGAGGGAGACAGAGAGCAATGTCTGAGCAAGGACTTATAGAGTGAAAGCTTCCCAGAAATTGTTTCCTCCCTCCTCTTTCCTCTCTCAATTATTGGGGAGCTGCTGATTATGGTTCCAACCGGCCATCATTGATCTTTGCGTTGGTTTTGTGTTGTGCTACTCAAGATCATTGAGGTTCTGATTTCTTTGTGCCTAGTTAATAGCACTAGACTTGTCCGAGAGGAAAAAAACCGTAATGCATATGGCCCGGTCCAATCAAGCCGTTATGTTGGCCAAATATGTACAGTAGCGCTCAAAAGTATTCGGCCAACTTCAACTCGCCGTAACTTTTTTCGCAGTGGAGCAAATCGCATGAAATTTTGATATTTTTAGCTGAGGCATATTTTACACTGTCCAACACTTCTTGACTGTAAAGCAGCCATATCCACATACTGATGGGGAGACGTTTGTAGACTGTGCTGATAGCAAGTTTGTGACCTCTGCAGTTATTCCGACCTTATGTACGTTTTTCTTCTTTTCTGGTTTCGACGTTAGCGCTCGTACACTTAAGACATGGCAAAAAGGAAAGGACTCCTAGAAGGACCACCATTCGTATTTCCAGTTGATTTTTTGTTCAAGCCCTTTTGGATATCTGGAGCATGACCAGGTTGCAGCTCAATAGTCGTAAATATTCACAACACACCAATACTACACATATTGAAATTTCGCTTGATTAGATCCAGTAGGAAAGAAGTTACGACTAAAAATTATAACTGAAGAAGCATTCCGCCGAATACTTTTGAGCGCTACTGTATGTACATCTGAATAGCTGCCACGCCTCGACTGGAACTCGAATAAGTGAGGCATCTCAAACGAAATGAATTCCTCCGAGGTCCTTTACTATTTGATATTGGGATTTTTTACCACTTGTAACCACAGTATAGCTAACTGGTGATACGATTTACAATTCCTCCATTTTTTGAGCTGATTCTTCAGTTCGCTGAGCATTCACCCCGATCTTGATGACTCCTTAGTTTTCTTCAAACTCTTTACAGTTCAGGAAACATCCTTGTAGAACAATATTTCTGTGGGTAAAGCATGAGTATTACAGCTTTTGAAACACACCCACAGACTAAAACTGAAATTAAGAAAAAGTGTTTCAAATCTTTAAGTGTTTCTGTCTTTTTTTTACGCTGTTTGAACAATGGCTCATCTCGAGAGTGCACGGGATTACCGAATTGTTGAGAGGTATAGTTGACTTTGAAGAGTGCATTCCATACGACGACGTCAACGACAACATTGTTGGTGGGTGGTATGGAATGCCAGTGGAAAGTCAACCACACCGAAACGGGTAGGTTGGTAACGCTTTTACGCGAAGCACCCGGGCGCGTTTAAGGTTTCAGTAACTTGAGTTACAAAATCACAACAAACTGCGGCTGCTCTTTGATAGTTCGACCTGAATAACTGGGTGCGCTTCAATCTTCTTCAGTTCTTCGTCAACTTGAACCCGATTTTGGATGAAAGTACAAAACTACTTCGGTCACTATTTTTAAAGTGAATGATCCAGTCAAAGCTGAACCGTGGACACTTCTCTGATGAAACAGTTGCAAAGTTGCCGGAGACATGTCTTGAAGAGACTTCTCCTGGGATCGCAGTGCCCGGAAAGCAAGAACGGGTTCAGGCGCTGCCCGGAGCCGAAGCTTCACCCACAACTCGTCAACCTTGGGGGCCTTAGCATCGATGACTGCGGCATAGTAACACAAATTAATAAGAACCTCTCGTGAATTTGCCCCCTTAAATACACGAAGCAAAAGTTCCGAGCCAATGGTGTATGAAACCTTTCGTATCTCCCTACATATGACAGGCTACTCGCACTGTCTCGGTGAACTCAATATCCTTTGAAGTACGTACTCAAAGCCAATCAGTGACTTGTGATTGAACTAATCCTCCTTTTATTTTCTCTTTCCCCATCACCGACGTCCCTAGATGCACAAGGAAGATTGTATTCCTTCGTTTTCTACTGAATATTGGTTACCGACCATGGTTAGCGAGTAGTGGTGGCAAAACGCCCACACCCACGCATTATCCGAGGTTCGCATTTTCCCAATCGAATCTGTCCTTGATCATGCAAAACCTTCACCCGTCCACTGCTACTGAACTGGGGGTGGAATCGTGCAGAAAGTTCAACAGACCAGTAGCTAATGACCCTAACTACTTACTGTATGAACCCAATGACACCTAAATGAATGCCCACTTTGGATTTACTACGTTTCTGAGTCAAAGCGGATCTCCGGAAGACAATGGCTAGTATCGGGAAGATTCATCCATAGGGGTTTTCAGTATTTGATTTATCAAATTCCCGAGTCTATCCTTTGTGGGCCGTAGCAGTGAGACACAATTTTGGGTAGCAGATATACGTCTATCAGATAGTAGGTAATTTTTTTTGAAAGTTCATGACGCCACTTGCTCTTATTCGAGTATGGGTGCTATCTCGGGTGGTAGTTAGTTGCTTCACGTCTACAGCTCCTCTGGCAGTACCGAACCAAACCCTTCTGCTTTCGGCGGGAGTTACCAGACCACCCACCGTACTCACCTGACCGGTTGCCATCCATCCGGCTTCCATTAATCCCAAATACTGGATCACTTCCTGGGCATGATGAAGAAGTTTCACGTCATCAGCCATTCTAGTCGAGAATCAACTGGTTGGTTTGAGCCACTACCGATGAATGACGAGTTTTTCAAGTGTTGTATCAAATTCCAGCCACCGAAGTAGCAAAAATGTGTCGACGTATTATTTGGTTAGTGTTTGTTGAACTTTTTCGAATATGTTCCGTTTAACTTAGATTCTCTCCTTTGGGAGAAAAACTCACTTCTCCCAGTGCTACTGTAATACCTGCTACGTGTAGCCAATCCTTTTTCCAGCCAGAAAAAAAAACTTTTAAAAGCCAAATATTTGTTGTCGAGGTATCGTACACATGTGTTGAGTGAAAAGCTTTTATCAAACAGCATTCATTGTACAAGAGGGAAATCGACCACACCACTCACATACACATACACCACACACACGAGTGGCTTAACGATGACGAACAATTGGACACAAGGAAACAAGTCGCCAGTTGCTGGCGCGTTGGGCAAACAGCTACAGCGGCTCTGAGCCATGCTCATCGCTGAACAAGAACAACTGCAAAAGGTGATCGCACCGGGGATCGTCGTAGGTAGACAAGGGCGCCCGTAGGCCACCCACATTAGTCATTAAATTGATCAGAGCGACTTCTTGGAAGAGGCCTTCTCAACTCCAATCCGGTACTGTAGTACACCTTTGCTTTTATGGACCAGGTAATCTAGCCAAATATTTGACCAAAGGTATCGGAAGAAGAAATCGTAGTTCGTCTCGGATTTGTACCCATATGGAGTGTCCTTTAATGGTTCGAGGACCTGAAAAGTTGTCTTTTCAGGTAAAAGTATGATTGGGATACCTATGGGAATGGGAATCGAAATGAATGGGCGATCTATGAAGGAGAGTGGGTGGTTAAGGCGGGGGAAGAAATCGTGCGTAGGAACGAACCTTCTTGATCGCCTGAGTTGCTTCCATTAGATGGTAGTGTGGTATTTTAGTGAAGAAGAAGTGGTGGGCGACGTGACCTGAATATCCGAAGTTATGTAGAAATTACTTGTTATTACTCAGATATTTGAGTAGCTAAGTTCATGAGTCTCTATGTGTCGAACATAGTCCCATAAATTTTAGAGTTTTTTGCTCGATTTTAATTGAACAAATTAATAAATCTGAAGCACAAGGGCACCATATAGATTGAATAATTAGAATAAAAAACGAAAGTAAACAAACAAAATCTCAAAAATAATGAATCCCAGCCCCGTGCAATCGAAATGAAACGGGTAGGTGGTTGGACCAAGCTGCCGGATTAAATTACTCTATAATCTGGGAATTCTCGCTTTGCATATTCGCAATGGTAATTTAAAACCCCAGTCACTCTTCCGAGAGAATATCTCTAGAATGAAAAGTAAACTTTTCCTTGCCTTCTTTGGAATGCGCCACGCATAATACTTCCTTTCAAAATGACAGAATACCAAATCTAGGGGTTTGTGGGGACCACCTGAAATCCTAATAGCGGTTGCAGTCAAGGGTAATTAAGGAAAGGGAGGGCGGTGAGTCTGATTGAAAACAAAGCTCAACCCAATTCAATCCGGACTTTCCTCCTATAGCAAACCCATTTGCCGACACTTCACGTGAAACCAATTTTCTATATCTTTTCTCTTTGCTAATTGTATGTAGTGAGCCTTTTCTAATCAACGGAGCCCCCACCTTTCCATGATTAATCAGTTCGAAACTACTAGTCTAGGATATTCATATACGTTTCAGTGGCAGATAGGAAGGTGCCTAGAGGCGCTTCACCGAAAGCACGACCAGGGTACAAATCCTAGCCTTTCATTTGCTGCGCTACGTCCGTGGATTGCAATCAGGCTCAGGAGGAAGGGTATGGAGCTTTGAGCGCGTGCACGTTCTGACCTGGACGAGATACTTACACTTCGTTCTCGCCTCTACATTTCGTAAGCTTTATAATTGAATGGTGAAGTACTAGGTGACGCAATACCATTCGCATGATCAGATCGGATCCCGGTTTGTATTTAGACCTCCCATTCCTCTGAGGTCGAGTAACCAGAAATAGACTAGTGGGGGAGAGTAAAAGTACCGACTTGTTCCGCATTCCGCAAGTCATTGTATAGCCTACAAACGCGTCTACGATTCTGAACAAAAGCAGTGTGCGGGGCGTATCCCAAAAACGGGACTGATTGACACCAAAGACTCTATCCTTTGTTCTTTTTATGATTGAGAATTACTCTATATTTTCAAAGCTGACCGTCAGTTATGTGATGCATGATGGTGTCAAGTCCGAAGCCATATCTCCTATCGATGGTCTGAGTTTGACCACGAACGAATGACCACTCGTCGGGCTCGTAGACCTGAAACGAAGAGGAGCTGAATCTCGTTAGCGGCACATACTTCGCCTCGCATTCCACAGGCAATCATTAGTCTTTTCTAAAACAAACAAATTTCAGGCTCTCCACTTCACAACATTGTGATATGGAACCGAATTGCCGAATATCTGTCATGCCCTCACCTCGATTTCCTCATCCTGATGCTGTAAGTAGGTGATAATGACCAGTATTAGACCCTGGAAGGTCAATGGTATGTAGTAATATTTCATCCAGTTGTAGACAGAATAGTCACACATCCAGAATACCACCTAAAAAAAACCATATTTCCTTTCTTTGCATTTTTTTTCGGAAAAAAGTTCTTACTACATACCGATGCACAAAACAAACAGGCCGTGCCAGAAACGACACATTTAATGCGGTCGGAGGTGGTGGTGAAAAGGCGAGACCATGGCCAGAAATGGGAGCCATCCGGAAGACCGAAGACTGTGTAGATCGGATTCCATCTGAAATCACGAAAAAAATCCTTCTCATCAGTTGACTGGTCATCGAAACGGACGCCACGACCGGTGCCGTTTGCGTCAGGTGTTAAGCTACCGGCTTCTCAATCTTTCAAGCGGATAATCTTTTGAACGTCAAACAAACGCTAAGCACTTGTCGCGACTAAGCACCCAGGCGCTCCGTCCGTGCAGCATTGCCGTAAAGCGGTGATTAGATGGGACTACTGTTCCAGGGGAGGGGGTAGGTTACTGTTTTAAAGGGACTACACCATCAGGAGAGGCTGCCAACTGAGGCAATAGGTGGGCCATTGAAGGTGATTAGAAGTAGTTGTAGAAGACACCGAAAGCACAACCCACTGTAATACTCGATATGCTACGGTTCAGCTCAAAATAAGGCGAGTGGGTACAGTATCAACAAGAGAGATTTTCACCCAGCTACATTCAATTCAAGGGCCAAAATATGAGGAGGGGGGATTTTTTTTCAAAAATGTCACTGGCTAATGAGTTTTCAGTGGGATTTCTCTAGTTCTACAGACGAAAGTCATGTACTGCACTATTACTAGGTATTTTAGCGGCTTGAAGTCTCTTCAGAAGGTGACAGATGGGACGAAGGACCTCGGTATCTCATTGAGCTTAATTGTTAGGGGCTCACCTTGTTTCCCCTTTGTTCCTCTACTCCTCACCCGTGCGAGTAGTTCTACTGGTCTGAGCGGGAGTAGCCCTGATATTTGGGCAAAACCTATTTGTTAGTTAATTAATTAAGCTCTTCGTATAAGCTTCGCGATGATTTTACTGGTCTGAGCTGAAATAGCATTGATATTTGGGCAAAACCAAATATCAATGCTATTTCCGCTCGGACCAGTAAAATCATCGCGAAGCTTATACGAAGAGCTTAATTAATTAACTAACATTTTTCAATGGGCACAGAGTATGAAGAGCGGAGACGGTGTCGCGCACTCCCACATGGTCCGATCGAATCCCGGGTTGACACATGCCTGAGTCAATGAAGCCTTCCATAACTCCAGGATCGGGTAATTGCTATCAGACTCGTCTGGGAGACAGAACCACTGTCATGTACATCTATTACCACCCCAAGTCATTGTATAGGCTACATACGCTTTGAACTGTTTCTACAAATTTCAGTGGGAGTCGAATGCGTGGCACATCCCATAATGGGGATGGTCAACCCGGAAAATTTTATATTTCGAAGAATTAGTTACAGAAAATCACATTCCCATTATTATGCTTGTGCTTTTTTGATGTGCCCTTGTTTGGAAGAAGTCATTTGCGATTCCACTTTTGCATGACCTCATATCGGTGTAGCCAGAAGAGTGCCGTGGTAAGACTTTTCTCTGATAAAACTACAGATAACAATTGGAATTTGACGGGCAGTCAGATCACTATCAATGTGATATTTCCAAGTAGACTACAAACTGTATTCACTGTTCATAAAGCAAATCAGCGAATGGAAATGACCAAAGTTCGCACCGCAAGGCTGAATCTTAGGTAGGAGTAGGGTTGGAGCGAGTCAGTAAACCGAAACAGATTATCAGGGATGGCCAACAAACATTTTCAATACATCATGAACTTTCTGTACCGTCACAGTAATTTTTCGAAACATTGAATTGGGATGGGTAATTCAGAATTTGAAGCGACCAGATCCATCGTCCGACCCATCAGCACCTTCTCAGGTGTGATCGTTGACCGTTTCGGGAAAATGGCAATACTTGGCTCGCAACAGTGTTTCAAATAAGGTTTCGAATAAGGCGTGAAATTGACGGTTTCTCGAAAGAAGGAAGAACAACTGAGAAGTGAGCTCGATTACAGTACTCCTAACAAGTCTCGTGCTCAGCAGAAACCGAATAGCGCCTCATCAAACTACAGTCCAGATTCTCAAATCCACATATTTCATTTATGTATGCCTAACCATTCGAGCACGTTTCCTATCTCTAAGAAAGATAACACTTTCATACCGTTCAGAGCTCTACTAGTAACAAAAGCATGTGGTCGGGAACCATGACGATTTCTCTTCGCCGTCCCTCTTGGTCACTATCCTTTCCAAAAATGAGAGTATTGTTCAGTTGGAACAATTGCCAAACTCGTTAGGGCCACTGTCATCAAAAAGCAAAGAAATCCATCAAAGGAAATCGTAACCTCTGAAGGACCAACAGGTCCTCGGACCCCAACAGTTGATTTCTATTCTTTCTTCATCTCCGCTTAGCCCTCACATCCCTCATTGACTACTTTTTTCTGTGGAAACTAGTTGGCTTGAGCACACCTGACCGACACAGGCCGGGAAGGGAAGATTTTTGGCATCAGATAAGAAATTCTAATGTTATTAAAATTACCTGATCCATCCAGATAATGGGAAGCATGCGAAGTACTTCTCAAGGGTGGTTCGCTCGTTATACATCTGCTCAGTCACCCATGGATGACCTTTGTCCTTCTCAAGATGGGATGTGTACTGAAAACAGAAATGTTTAAGGATTGTTGACACGGTACAGGATCCAAGTTCAAACGACTTCATAAATTCAGGATACCTGATGATGCTGTCGATGACTTTTCTGCCATGGCCAGAACGGTGCCAAAATAGGGGCGTGGGCGATGTGGCCACACAAATCGTTTACCCATTCGTACTCCGAAAAGGAACCATGTCCACAGTCATGACCGACCACAAACAGGGCACAGCCACAAAATCCGAATGCCCAACACCTAAATGACAACAGTATAATATTCAGACCGTAGACTGCTTCAAACAATTCCATAGTGGCCTTCAACCAAAGTTTCAACGATTGTGATTACCAGAGCTTCCTATATTTAGTAAGATTAACTCAGAATCCGAGAATCGCATCCACTGAGGAGCAGGTTGCATTCCATTGTCATTGAAAATACACGAATGAGGTGAGCCTCATTCGTGTATTTTCAATGACAGCTTACAGCTATCTCAATTACTTCCACTTACTACGAATAGCCATTGATTCCTAGACAGTGGAAGAAATTAAGGTAGTTCTGAAGTAGATGTCGAGCAGACGACCAAAGGACGAGGAGCAGGGCCATATACAAGCCACCAATGAGAAACACCAATGCGCAACGAAATGTTAGGGGCGACAAACACGTTTCAGCTGCCTGAAGCAAGATTGCAAGCGTGACGGGAGTGAATTTCGGTTCCTATACTGTGAAACTAAGTAAGAACTCTCTCAACTCCTCCCACCTCTCCCGTTCCTTGTCCCTAAAGACGATGAGTTCGCAAACTGCTAGTAATGCTAACATCAATTTTGGCTCAGTAACGAGGAAGCCCTGGAAAGCTATAACGGCTGCACGACATCCCAAGCAGCTTAGCTACTCTTCCCATGAATTTAAATCTTTAATCTCGATGGTCAAACAAAAATTTCCTCAAAAGAAGACGTCAAAAAGGATATCAGATCCCAAACGCTGAAAATTCAAGGGTCGATTGGTCCGTTCCTTAGTGCGCTTCGCTCGCACTTTGCTCTGCAAGATGAAGTATTCTGCAGAATAGATCGCTAATGCTACCTAGCTGATGAAGGGGTCGGTAAAAGACGACTTTCCAGTGATTCCAATTGGTACTAGAAATAGCTAACTTTCGAGTCGAGAAGAATTAATAAGAAATTCTACCCAAGGACTCCGCAAGGCACAAGAATATAGCCTTTGGAACTGCTTAATATGGTTGGTTTACCCAGTGAGATGTAGATTTACTCCAAGGTAATATTGCCCCTCAATTGTCTCATTAAACAGCCTGAGTGATCCTAGGCATTGCATTTCTTTGGTCGGTAATGCACTTACCATGTTAGGTATCCAAGCATACCGAAGTGCTGTTCCACGTAAGGTAAGATTGCATACAAGCCTGCGAGGATAATCAAGTCCTGAAAAAGGCAACTCAAATAAATTAGGGGTACTTTAAAATCGCTTTATCTCGAAAAGATGCCTTAGAAACTGACCATGACCAGATAGCTGACGGATGTGACAAGATTCTTCTCGAAGCATTTTGGGGGAATCGCTTTTCGCACCTCATCGACGGTTGGAAGCTTCGGTGGAGGCTGAAAACATGTGTGAATATAATTAATATGAAAACACGTAACATGTCGAATAAATGCCTAAATATTATGATGAAATCAACAGAGTAATACCTAACTCGACAATTTTACCTACGCGAGGACGGATACAGCATTTATGTGTATCTGTTTCTGATTATTCGAAAGGATCCTTCCCCCAGTCTAGTTATGGCTTCCCCCTAGACTACAGAAAAATCGCACTTTTTCTGTATTTGAAAAGAGATTTGAAATTTTTATCAAAATAAAATGCTATCGAGGGATAAAATAAGCCAATAATCAGTAAAGAGGAGTGACCTCTCGGAGTTGGATTTTTGCGATGGGTCTGAAGATTGCTGTAGATGTCATCCTGATACTCCTACGACCATCCAAGATTGCACTAATCAATAGGTACCGGGCTTTAGAACCGGTAACTTTTGCTTTCCGATTAACGATACTTTGCTATTATCCTCTCTTACCATAGATCATCTCCGATCTGATGAGGTTGCAGACTCAGTTGATGCAGGGAGAATTTAAAGAGTTTAATCTAGTGAGTATTCGATGAGCTGAGAAAAAGTCAGGCATAAATTCGAACCACTGTAATATATTAGCCTAATCATCTGATCGTTCAACAAGTGAGCCAATTAGAGGCAGTCATTTGAGCAAAAATTGACCCATTATGCCAAAAGTAATCATTTCTGGAAGATAGACTTGAGGTCTTCCCAATGGAATCGACCAGTCCCTATCTGGTTCAGGGCTTTATATTATTGTGCCGTGCACGGTTGTTATAGCCTCATTTTTTCCACAGGAAACATAAGGTCGGGGTCTAGTTGCAGCAGTCATCCACTTACTTTGACTAGTCGTCTTCGGATTTCCCATACAGATAGGATAGATCTCTGACCTCTAAAATCTATGATCTCTAAAATTCCGAGATTGGGACTGCCTAGGTTTGAGTTTCCGGCTAGGTAAGCTACAGATCAGAAGTTCCAGGTCACTTTCAGGTCTTTGAAGGGTGCAGTTTGCCTGAAACGTTGACTTAACTAAGTTGCTCTTGCAGGCATAGCACGTAGTAATCCTTTTCTTATAATTCCGTGCATCAAGAGAACCGAGTATGAGCCTACCTGGTCGATTCAAATAGACCAACTAGTCACTTCCTGTCTTAACTCTAAGGACCTTTCTTGAATTCGAGTAGTGAATGATATTCACCCTTATCGAAATCAGATGCTCTAAGAAGCTTTATTCCCGGGCAAAGGTCACAGACGATACCTCCCCAGACAGCAAAAATGTGACAGATTTTCCAAAAAAGCAACGACAGCAACAGCAGAGTGTAGCGATTAGAAGTGCAGCCCAAATAATGGGCTTGCTGATCTCAGTAGAGTTTGATGGCTCTACTGAAACAAAAGGCAAAGGAAAAGTGACTGAGCGTCAATCAAACCCTACTTTTGGGATGCGCCTCGTATTCGTCTTTCATTTTAAATCATAGTGATGGCCTATACAGTGACTTACAAGTCAGGCTTTTACCCTTCCAGCCAAATCTGGTAACAATTCATCATAATGAGAGTGATAGAAGTCTTAGTTAACCTGGGGGGAGTATCAAGCCGGAATTCGATCCCCGTATCGTCAGGGTGTGGTAGTGCGCCACGTGCCACTGAACCGCCCGAAATTATCGCTTAGGTCCAAAATAATCTCTACTTAATGGGAACATTCAATTAAATGCAATCACAAACTCCTCTTTGATCATGACTGGCTCAGCTGTTCAATAGGATTGCTTTGACGAGGAGTTTCACTGTGGGGGAATATCTTCCAGGGCAATGAGATTCAGAAAATTATCCTAGGGGTTTGAAAATGGTTCGGAGAACTTGGGCGTGTCACATTTACCGACCACTTTCGCCATAGATCCCTTTCAGAAAGCATCTCTTCTGCTCACATATGGCACGATCGACAAAGTGGTGAGACCGCGTGTCGCCCGTCTCTTCTCGTCGTATCACTCTCACCCCCCGACATACTATGATCACTTAGCAGGCAAGTGCGACCGGCGATAATTTTGCAGCCTTTTTTCGTCTCGATATCAAAGTCCAGTGCTCGCGTAGTGTCAAGCGCTATTTGATGGATGGGAAAGCGCGGCAAACGCCCTGACCAGACAGCAACAATGTACTGACGTGAGAGAAAGAGACCTTTGTTCGGAAGGTAATCGACTAGGCAACAATGTAGTTCATTACGGGCCACACCTGCGGCACATATTCCAGAGCTGGGGCTCCACAAAACGAGTTTCGACCTTGGTAAGCATCCTTTGAAGGCTGAAGAACCCAAACGTCATCTAATACCGATACAGACTTGCCCAGCCTTATCGAGTTGCATAGGAAAGGCCAAAAATGCGGGCGCGAGGTCCCTATAAATTTGTGTCAAGAGTGGTAGACTGTCAAATGCTTCAACGAAACAGGATTCTAATAAAGGGCATGGCTTGTTTTGAAAGGGGTGATCAACAACATGTACTGGGGCATTTCATTCTTCCAACCACTATCAATCAAAAAATGATTGTCGTCATGTTTACGGTGAATCCCTTGAGAGGGAAGCTTCCACTTACAAAAAGAGAGGTAAGAAAACAACAGCGGATGGAAAGGAAAAATAGCAGGCGGCGCGTGTACGCTTTGCGTGTTGGGCGAGTAGAGAGGGGACTGTAGTCCAACCCTACCACTGCAGTTCACTGTACCTGCACAATTCTAAGCACGAATAAAACATTCAGGCATTACTCTAAAATGCTTCCTTGCATGGGGAAGGTTTCTACCCAAGAAGTGAAGTGTATTGGCTCGAATGAAACGATCACCACAACCCCGATTTCATTGAATTTCTATAAGTCATCGTAATGTTGGGTTCTTCGATTTCGAAAATGGTCGTTCTCTGACACTTCTTTGTGTTCTCCTTGAATACAGGACCAGAATGGATGTCCCAATGGAGTTCTTATGAACCGTTCCGTGAACAATAATCCTGTACTTTGCTATCTCTACTTGTTGACGGTTCTTGCGAAAAACATCGGAGGTCAAAGTGGGCAACCCAAAAAAAATCACAGTTTAGAAGTAAATGGGCCTCCTGACGCCTAGATTTACGCATATTTGGTTTTCTAACCAATGATAAACAATCAGCGACAATAAAAATTGGAATATAGCTGAGGCTAACGCGAATTCTGAAGCTCCTTGTATTTAGAAACAGCAGCACAATGACAGTAATAGTACTTAAACCAGGGAAATACTTCCAGGTTAAGCTACGCACATGACTTCAATCCAATATTCTGCAGCTATTTCAAGGGTATTTAAGTATTTGGTGGTGTAAGAGCTGCTGTCAATCCACAGGCCGCTTTGGCTATCTCCCTAACCCCTAATTACATAGCCATAAAACGGTTACACAGTTTAGGCAGGAATCGAGGCCACCAATTGCAAATACTGGTAATTAGCTTGGGGCCCTTGCCAAGGCCTCTCCGTTCAGTCTGCATTGAGTAGTAAGTAAAACGACACCATCTACTCCTTTCACCTACAGTAACCGATCTGTAATCCTGCAGTGACCGCTCTGTGAACCTAGTATACCTGAAGACTTAACCTTAGTGTGACCCGGTCGGGATTTTTCTGAATCACTCCTCCCTGGAGCTCTTGCCCGACCAAAGGAATAGATCAGGCCTGTGTGCACATTTATAAATGGAGACGAAAATATCCCCAGCTTTTCAGAGCGTTCAGTCAAGCTCAGTCAGTAAATAGCTTCCGGTGAAAGACGAAAAAGGCAGTTTCGGAGGGTTTCGCGATTGTTTACGGCTATGCGTCGGCAAAATGTTGTCAATGTTGTTACGCTGAGAGTCTGGAAAGAATGCGAAAACAGCCTCAGAAACTATTTTTATTCAAGCGTGTGCAGAATGATTTTTATCTGCAGCCTTATCAAAAGCTGCTGCCTCTCTAGACGTTTCGAATATGGCAATGTCAAATGGATAGAAATTAATAGAGAATCATGGTAATGACCAATGGATATGAACTGGGAGGTGCTTGTCAGTTCCCGAGATGTGAAACTCGTCCAAGCAACCAGTATGGTAAAAAAAACTCTTACCCTCATTTCTGTAATTTCCTCTTATAGTAATTATTGAAGAAATCATATGGTGCGTAGGAAGAATACATCGTAAACCTATGTAAATCTTCAATGAGCGAAGGGTGTGTAGTGGACAGTGGCGCACTATCCCACATGCATGGTCACGGGTTCGAATCCCTGATCGATAAAAGCCCAGGTCAATTAAACCTCCTATCTCTTAGGGATCGGTTAATCCAAACCACATACATCTGGGAGGATAAAAACGTTGACTTGTACATCGGCTGGCCACATCAAGTCACTGTACAGGCCACATACGCATTCATAACGCCACTGCGATTTTGAATGGAAGCCGAATGCCGGGCGCTTCCCTCGGCCGGTATTGATTAACCCCAAAAACTTTATCCTTTTATCCTCTACAGTTTTGCTAGAATTTCCTATTGGTATTGGCCACTTTTTCCATTGCAAGACGTAAACCACATGCGAGAGAACACCCTGTTGAAGTTCCTTTCCACAGTGAAAAGTGTGGTTTGAAATTGAAGGCCACTATACCAACAAATGCAGAATGCAATATAACGGATGGAACGATGGAATTCTGAAAAACCGACTGATCCTCTGATACCCTTGTGAGCCTTCCCCTTAGACGGAAAAGCTAGTAGAGCATCCAGTTTGAATGAGGCCCTTCTAGCTATGAATACAAAGAAATAGGATCTCAGACTATCTCTTGCGTACAAGCAGACTTTTTTTTTGGAATTCCTCCTGTTTACTGTTCGCTGCAGCTCAAAATATTGAAAAATGGTAAAGATCTCAACTGTAAATGAGGGTTTCAGGAAATATTAGCGCTCAACTTCCTTCATCTACAGTTAAGCGTTGTAGTTGACTGGAGAGACCACCGTGGTATAAAACCCAAGGCTGTTCGATTACCCCCGTTTGCAAGAGGAAAATAACCTCTTTAGTGTTACTAGAGGCCCACAATTTCAGCCAGATTCAACGTACCTTTTAAAAGCTGGTCCGTAATGGTACGGGAACAAATTTTCATCGAGAAAACTTCGAACAGCTCCAGCTAGGTAGTGGTGAAGTGTTGGATATCAAATACAAGCGCCTTAGGAATGAGACTTCAGATTTTGAGCTGTTCTTCCTCCTCCTTAGGAGTGGTAGCATAGAAAAAAGAAATTTCTTTTTACTTGGTCGCAATACAGTCGCTTTCTTGCTAAACGTTGGTAACCACCACTACCCGTCCCATCTGCCTACTGATTTTGCAGGACTCTGGAGGTCCAAGGTCACCAGATCGCTTAGCGCGGTGCATCTCAACGTCGTCCACAAACAGACAGTTGATTTTACACTCGATGACGAGTTAGGACAATTCAATGGCGTAAATATTAAAATTTGAACTAAAAATATCTCTCAAAAATGTTTTCAAACAACTCAAAGCGTAAACAGTGGTGATTCTGACTAGACGGTAATCCATTGAGCGACCACAGGGCAAAAGTTGCTGCAGTTACCTGAGTTCATATTTTATTCATAACAGAAGACATATGTGTTTTCAATAACAATTACAGTACCTGTAGGCAGGCTTTCATGAGGACGTTCCCGAATGGAAAAGCTCAGAAAACTTGTACAATTCAAATAAAAAACTGAAGGCAGTAATAAGATACCGCTATTATATTCGGAAAAAAGTAATGAATATAAATTATGCAAAATTATGATCTTCAAAGTAATTATTTCTGACTCAAATTTCTGAAAAATTCTTTTTAACGTTAAGAACAGAATTTGTGATAAATACATCCTATTTAATTTGATGTCACGTTTTCATTCAGTACAATCTTTTCACATTTAATACTTTTTAGGAATTATGATGTATTTAAATTTTATTAATAATCCCACTTTTAATAGATAAAAAAATAAATAATTCAATTTTTAACATTTTTTTGATTACATGTTGTAACCTTATTACTTACTTTTTACCTTTTAATTGTGACAATAGATAAATAAACAAATAAATAAATACAAAACTATGAATAGAAAATTTTTATTTAATTTAATTAGCTTAATTTAATTTAATTTTTTTAGTTTAATTTTTTTATTTATTTCAAATTTAATTTAATTTTTGATTTAATTTCAAGAAATTTCGTGCTAACCAAATCGTGTCTAATGCTGGTGGGCCAATTCGAACAGATACGGTAGTCTATGAAAGAATAGAGGCAATCAGGTCGTAGAAACCAAGGCAAGGCATGTCTGTAGGTTATTCTTCACCATCCAGGGCCAAACCAAAGACATCTGTATGTTTACATAGCCAAGACAGAGCTAACTAACAAAAAGGAGGAAGTTTGTCCCCAACCCTTGGCAAATCAACACCTGATCCAGAGGTTTTCCTGGAAAAAAATGGCATTACGGGAAGTTTCCTTAGAAGAGAGATTGACAGCTTTGCCCAGAGACCTGACGAAATTGAAGTGCATGGATCTCTTTGATACTTGAAAAAATGTGGTAGAAATATTTCGAAAAATAGTATTATTTGAAAATATCAAAAATAAAGCACGTTTGGAAAATCTGGTGTGAAAAATATGGAATCGGATAGAGGTATTTATTCCCTCGAGGTCCAGTTATGCAAACTATACCGATAGGGTGCTGGCTAGAAAATTTATAGACTCTTTCTAAACAATTCACTGATTCCAAAAAAATTCTTAAATCTATCTGAATTTTATAAGAAGTTATAAAGAAAAATATCTGACAGTACCTTTATGATTTTTTTGATATAAAATTCACAAAAATTTCTGAAAAAAAAAACAAAAAATTTTTCCCTTTAAAAAAAATCTTAGGGAGAACATGGGAAAGTTGGTAGCATAGGAAACTTACTACATGTACACTCCGTCGATCCTTTTTCTGTTTGAGCTGAGTGAGGACCGTCATGAGCGTACGAGCGAATCGAATCGACTAACCACACCACTCCTGGCCAGGCCAACCTCCTCGTCGGGTGGTCTGACCGAGATCGATCCGCGCCCGACCTTTGTTCTCTCGAGCACGCTGACCGAGTCATTAGCATTGTGATTTGATAACATAATAGCAGGCCTAAGGCATTGCCTAAACACCTGCCACAGGAAATTTTCATCAATTGGCTGCGAATTAGTTATTATGCCTTGAAGTGGAGAAGTGGACAGGTTCACCATCGTTGCTGGGGAACTATGGGACTTCGGCACTCGACCAACTGAGTCTTCGACACTGAACTGGGTGATTTACTAGGTCATTTTTTGTTTATTTTTTGCAATTGACTATTCCGCTTCCGAAAGAGCCTTTGCAGAACTTTTCCATTCTGGCTGACCCCTCAACACAAGGCTACATTCTTGAGCAAACAATCATCTTTGAAGTATTGAGGGTGAGGCATTTTGGCGTTAATCAATCCCTTTCTGGAATGGGAGCTCGGAAGCGCTGGATTGTACCTCGGCGGCTACTGCAAGTCACTGTAAAGGTATTCAAAACACCCCTACGATCTGCGTTGAAGTCGAATGCGGGGCTCATACCGCGGCGGAATTGATCGATGTCAGGAGATCTCAGACTTATACATCCAGTAAGGAAAGGTCTTTAGGCATTAATCAATCTCGTCTTCAGGATGAGCCCCGAATACGACTTCCGCTCAGAATCGTAGTGGCGTTTAAAATGCGTGCATCGTATATACAATGACCTACGGTGGTCAGCCTTTATACAAATCAGCGGTTTTATCCTCCCAGATGAAACTATTATTAAGTAATAGGAATAGAACCTCGTGGAAATAGGAGGCTTTGTTGGCCTAGACGAGTATCTCGGGATTCTCCTCCCGAACCATGCGGACCATGCATGTGACCGTGCGCCGCTTTCCCTCAACGGCCCATTACTCACATATTCACTTCATCTTGGAACGTCCCTCACTTGTGCCCTTGGTAGTTCTTCCCATTTTTACAGTAGCTCTTGATACCGAATCAAATTTCCAAAATGAGTGATTACTTGCGGTGGGAAAAACTCAAGCAACTTATTGTGTGGTAGTGGTAAATACTGATGTGTAAGAATCAAGCCATGTGGGGGCAATGTATTTGATCTGAATTATTACTATTATTAAATATCTGTCTCAATCATTCACTTTGTTTTCCAAAGTTCTCCAATGCAGTACAAAGTTCCACAACGTTACATTCCGAGGCCTCTGCGGGGCACAACAAGAAAATGTTCAATTTCCACATAATTTTTTTTATATTAATATGTTGTGCGATGATTTTTTATTTAACTGTTCTGACCATTGAAAACTCCCCTGTCCATCTGGCCGAGTGTGCACACTTTTGTAGGACCTCCAATTTCTCGCACCTGGTTGCTGAAGTTACTTCGCACCTCGAACTGAGGCCACAATAGAGGCACAGTTCAAGTTAAAAATGGCTCCTGAGATTTCACCCCAGGATAAATCTGTGGCCCTCTTGTATACCATATGTGCTGGGGTTATTTTGGGAAACGACTTAGATAGGGTATTATTAGGTTGATGCATAATTATTGCGAATTTTTTCGCGGAACTTTTTCTTTCGATAGAATTTTAATATTGGGTTCGGGTTTTTTCTAGAAATGATCTACTTGATTTTCTCTACAAGAATATACTCAAAAAACTTTCCGCATATTCTCAAAATTAGGCTTAACTACCTTGAGAAATATTGGAAGGTGGCACAGTCATTCCACGATCTCAGTAACTTCGCGGCGATCGAACAATCAGCCAGAGCCAACCAAGAAATGGGATCTGCCCCTAAATCTGCCATATTCACCACCAGAAACTTCTATGGATTATCTCTTCAACCATTCATCCAAAAAAATGGCTAGAGAATAGAAGTTACGTCGATTTGGGTGACTTGATGGCCGATGTCAAGGCGTGGATCACCCGTAAGGATCAAAACTTCTTCGCTTTTGGGATCCGACTAACTAATCAATGGGAAGCAGTGCTTGACGTAGATGGTAAACACGTTCCGGAGTAATTATTTGAATATGTCCTTGCTTAGTATTTCTATAGTTTCTTTAATAAAAATTTGCTGGAAAAAATCCGCAATAAATCCGCAATAATTATGCATAAACCTAATATATAGAGGCAGGTAAAATGCAGGGAAAATAGAAAATATCAAAATAATCGTGTTTGACCGCCAGGAAATCATATGTACTTTTACTAGATCACCTAATGAACGATCGCTGAAAAGTTACTGAGATCGCGGAATGACTGGGCCACCTTCCAATCTTTCTCGAAGTAATTAAGCCTAATTTCGCGAATATGCGGAGGGTTTCTTGAGAATATTCTTGTAGAGGAAATCAAGTGGATCATTTCTAGAAAAAAAAACCGAACTCAATATTTAAATTCTATCGATAGAAAAAAAGCCGCGGAAAAATCCGCAATAATTATGCATCAACCTAATATAATGGCCCAAAGGTTGTGTCGGTAATACGTCACAAGCAAAGATGGGCGGATTTAATGCCGCTGTAGAAGCTGCATCATTCACAAGGGAGCCCATGTAGGAAGTTCGAACAACTTGTCGTCACCCATGACGACAGTCGAAAGCAATTGTAGACAATTTCGGCTTTTGGACCTTTGTAGTCAGCTCTTTGCACAAGTGCAAGGAATTAAATTCTGTCCGAATACTCCCTCCATGCCATTTCCATCATCGTGATCTGGTACAATCTGTATTTTCACCACTTTTAAAAGGCCTTATTCACGAAGTCTGCAGATTTTCTCATTTTCTTCGCCACCGATGCACTATTCTCAACCAATACTTCCACTTTTCGGCTTAAAGGCACTGTTCACAATAATTTTGAAGTACCCCTCATAATTCAAAAAGCGGAAGTATAGATTGAGAATAGTTTATGGGTAGTGAAGAAAGCGAGAGAATCCGCCGATTTCGAGACAAAAATGGCTCTTCAAAAGTAGAGGAAATAGAGGTTGGACGAGATTACCATGACGGAAATAACGTGAAAAGGGTATTTGGACGAGATTCCGGTTGTTGCAATTGCGCAGAAGAGCTGACCATATTAAAACAGAACTATATAGAGCTGCCTTTCACTGTTGCTATGGGTCATGACAAGTTGCTTGAGCCTCCTACATGGGTTCCCTTGTGATTAGTGGAGTCTCTACAATGCCAGTGAAACTCGTCCGAGGATACAAACAATGCAATCTTTGAGCTTTTAAACTCCCTAACGAGGCCGTTTTCCGACCTAGTAGTGCCAGATATGGTATACGCGGGGGCCTCGAATTTATTCTGTGGGGGAATCTCAGAAACCATTTTTATCGTGATCTGTGCCTCCAAATGGGTACCTCACAATCATCGTGAACTAGCTGAAGAAACTCAATGGTCATGACGTTGTTCCCATATCGTTATTGAGCGAGTAAAAAGGTGATTGCCGTTCGTCTGCTCAACCCTTGCAAAAGCTAGGTCATCTCACACTTTTCACAGGATTCCGAAAGACTGTCGTCAAGTAATATCCAACTAGGTGAATGAGCTCTTTGCATGGAATTCCTAATTGTTTTAAACCCTGCTTCATGTGCTAAAGACATTTTCTACTACTTCTATTGGCTCACTGAGCATCCCCCATGTACGCGGTTAATGCGACTCGTTCTCCCCCACTATTTACCCCTATATGACCACCACTCCACCAGAAGCCAAACTTTAATCCTAAAATTTGACAATGATTCGTAACGAACAAGTACTTACTCGAGTATCGATTCAAAATTGTTTTTTTAAAATTTTTTTTTTCAGAAAAGATACGGGCTTCTTTGTTTTCTAAGGTTATAAAATGTTTCACAAAAATCAAGGTGCAAGCACAAACCATCGGAGTTCTCGAATGACACGCGAGAACTCGATCATCTTACAAGTGTACTCACCCCTTGTCTGTCTATGCGCCTATCTGAATGTCTGTCTGTCTGTCTGTCTGTCTGTCTGTCTGTCTGTCTGTCTGTCTGTCTGTCTGTCTGTCTGTCTGTCTGTCTGTCTGTCTGTCTGTCTGTCTGTCTGTCTGTCTGTCTGTCTGTCTGTCTGTCTGTCTGTCTGTCTGTCTGTCTGTCTGTCTGTCTGTCTGTCTGTCTGTCTGTCTGTCTGTCTGTCTGTCTGTCTGTCTGTCTGTCTGTCTGTCTGTCTTCTGTTCGCTCTATGTCAACCGTGTACTGATTCTTTTTTATTAAACAAACAAGTGGCACAGGCATTAATAAAAATTTGTTTTTGATTTAATAACATTCATGCGATTAAGCCGTAAACGTCACGAGTGGAGATTTAAAAATAGGTGAATAAGTCGTCAACATACAGCATAACAACTATATTATGTAGAGATTATTATTATGCGCATTTTGTATGCAATTTTTCTAAAAATACTTCTATATCCATCCCACGCCTGTGACTGTTTGTTTATTCCAAATACTCAGAGGAAAACGATTCCTCCTTCCTCATATCGTTAGTCGAGTTTGTTATGTGAATGTGAATTTGTTGAGGTATTCGAGAAGCGACGAGCGGAGGTGGTGTAGGGCAAGTGGCGCGCACTGTCACACCCATGGATCGAGATCCTGTCCCTGATGAATATCTGCGCGTATCAACTGAGCCTTCCATGCCTTCAGAGATGGTTAGACTGGGAGGTAGAGTCATCTGGGAAGATAAGAGCTCTGACCAGTACATGGGCTGGCCACCTAGGGTTATTGTATGGGGCACATGCACGTTCATACGCTACTAGATTCTCAACGGAAGGCGAATGCAGGGAAGCATCACAGAAATGAGCTTTTTTTATATGCTTTACCGTTTATTCGAGGAGTGGCTCAGTGGATCCGTTTGTAACACCTGAGCAACAGAAGTTTTGAGTTGTAGATAGGGATAGGTAGCCATACGGGGACGAAGTGAATTGGCGGAAAGTGAATGCCATGAAAATTAATAGAGAAGCCTTGCCTTTAATGTTGAAACAAGGGCAGAAGTCGAGTCCATTTTCAAAAAGGGCTACCCACATGCTCTCGAAATTCAGGGACCAGGGAACAATTGATATGCCTCGTTATGTGGTGAGACAAGTATGGATTGTATGGTCACCTAGGCGATAGATCGTTGTTGGTTATGCTTAAATGGTCAGATGAAACGTTTCCGAACCCCCTTCTGCCGCATGGCCAGAAAAAGGGGACCAAGAAAGTCAATGAAACCTGGTAACAACAACAACTTTTAAGAGCAGAACTTCCCGAGACGTATTGAGAATTGAAGAATTGAGGAGAAAAAAAAGCATAGGGAGGTGGAGGAGGGCATCGCAGGATCTTTTCTTTATAAAGCATCAGATCACGGAAAACCTCTGATGACATGCACCGAGGCAAGGACCATTGGATAACCTCTCAAGACAGAAATGGACGACACAGACTGGCGCTAATTGTCGCGTGTTAGAGCTTTTGAGTATAAACACCAGAGATTGAGTTGGCCGATTCAGGATGAGGGGTGAAATCAGGTGGCACCGATACCACCTCCATGATTCGAGACCAATCCTTTTGCATTCAAAGCAGTCAAGCCTGACATTCTCACTTGAATGATCCCCTGATACTGAAAAGAATGATTTATGATGGTAAAAAGGTTACTTCGACATGAATCAGCGTTCAAAACCCTTAACATGGGTTAAAAATAGAACTTCCGATGTTGATTGATTCTTTTTTTTTTCAGGTTAATATTCATGAGGCTGCTTGAGCGGCTGTTTAGCCTGGGTAATGATTTGCTGGTATCTGGCAATGAACAACTTGTCTAAGTCGAGCCCAATTCTTTAAAGCCGACCACATAGGAATGGAGGGATCTGGGACACAGTAACTTCAGTCTGGGATATGATGTTCGGGCCATGCTACTACTCTCTCTTGACGCCGCCATGCTCTCATTTACTTCTATTAGCTGTTATGTTGCTAGTGAAGGCTCGCAAGCCTCTCGTATCTCCTGCTGCTTATCAGTAGACTTCGAACAACAGATCAAAGAGTAATTTTTGATTGGGCTTTTCGATATTTATCAATAACAACTCAATCATCAGTCAACAATCAGCTGATTGTTTGTCAGTGCGCAGAAGCTTCAGAGGAGTGAATCTACAGCGGGGTCTTCGAAAAACGGCATCATCGATAAAACTTCTGTAGTTGCATAGCAGCCATTTGGAAGAGCACAGACTTTATCCCAAAACTTCAGCAAAACCTCGCTCTGAGCCCTGGTCAAGCACAAGTGCCACGCTGAGTAGGAAGGGGTGCTTTCGAGGACAGTTAGGGTAATTTTTCTATTCTCTCCCTCTTTTTCTGGCTTTTAAGAGAAAAAGAGGGTAGTGAAATGATCACGGGGATAGTACTCCATCTCGATCTCAAAAGTCACTTGATGGACCTATTTCTGCGATTCCAAGCTCGGTTCATCTAGGAGTCTTGTGCAATGGAAGAAAAAATTTCACTACTCTGATTATAAAGCTAGTATCCCTTCTGTTTGTCTGACTGTCCTTCTTTCGGTGAGGTCGGTATTAAATATAGAAAGTTAAGTTCAAGTTCAGGATGGATGGGACATTGGACGAGAAGGAAAGAGCACATGTGAACCTACCTGATCTGCCTTTCCGGGGTATGCAACATGCAACAGATAAAACGTTGCAAAGGGCGGAACTGAGCTGGAATGTTCAAAACTACCCATCGGAAAGAAGGGGCAGAGATGAGGAACGAGTAAACAAATGAAAAAGGAAAAACAGGATAGGCAGAGCATCCTTACATAAGGACGATACCTTCTGCATGAATTTAACGCTCAATTCCATTGCAGCCCTTAAGCCGTGTCGTTGGGAAGGGAGTCTTAAAAACAAAATTCGTTCAAAGCGTTTTTTGTTGCGAAGGACACGTTAGCTGGGGTGATACAATAGGTAGTCTATAGCAAAAGAAGGTAAAAACGTCTGTCTTAGCTTTTGAAACTCACAATGCACTGGTTAATTCATGTCTCGTAGCTTGTTAGTCCATAAGTGATGAATATGCGGAAGTTTTATTATATGCAACTGTATGAGCAGCTTATCTGCTTGAGGGAGATTGTCGCGAACGCGACCATGAACCTGAGAGATCACGTGACACGATGCCTTCCCGGGCAAAATCGATCGTCTTGGGTCCCGGGTTTATCAACCGGCCAATCCACGTCGGCAGAAAATCAGTTAGATCCGGCACGATTTCTTCCTTTATTGGCGTCATTGATCTTGCTTTTTAATGTTCAAGTACAATTCGAGTTTTCTATTGTGGACAATTCAAGTTTACTACTGTGGGTTTAATTACCCAAATTTGAGTTCGAGGTAAACGTTGAATTCGAGCTGTGTTGTATAACCAGTATAACACCCGCGTGGCACACGGTTTGGTGAAGGCGAGCTGTTTGGTGAAAACACAGGACAGCAAGATATGGTGCATCGGCCGGGAAATCTTTGCGATGGAATCTGCCCTTTCCAAGTTCCCGCACAAGAAAATAGTCCAGTGGTCTACGGGAATTCAGTCAAGCACTAAATGCATCTTCTGTGGATCCATGAGAACCCATTATTGGGACTCGTGTCCCACAGTCGTTGAAGGCTATGAGAGGCTGCAAGTAGCTATGGCTGCCGGCAGGTGCCTACAGTGTTTGAAACTTCACGATGGTGCATGTACGTCAAAAGAAGACGGCTGTTGGTACTGCCGACAACTTCGCGAGACCCCGTCCGAAGACGTCATACCGCTGTATCGCCACCATCGTGCCCTTTGTCTGGTGCCCGACGCTAAAAGAGGTCTACGTGAAAGAATTTCGGTAAAACTAAGAGAACTGGTGCAAATGGAATGTGACCAGGCCTCTTCGGATACGATACCTTCCCGCGTTGGGTCCCGGGTATATAAACCGGCCAATCCACGTCGGCAGGAAATCAATTAGATCCGGAACGATTTCTTCCTTTATTGGCGTCATTGATCTTGTTTTTTATGTTCGAGTACAATTCAAGTTTTTTATTGTGGACAATTCAAGTTTTCTATCATGGGTTTAATTACCCAAATTTGAGTTTGAGGTAAACGTTGAATTCGAGCTGTGTTGTGTGGGGGACGGTCAAGTCGTGCGTCCGAGGGTGCGCGCGGCAAATTGCGCGGCGAAACCCATACCTATTCTGACGACTTTAGCGCCTATTATTTGGGCCCAATTTCGAAGTACAGTAGAATAGTAGGATCAGCTGACCTTACTAATCAACCCTACTTCAGATTTGGGTCCCAAGGATAGGCGCCGGAGTCGTCCAAATTCGCCACGAACTTCGCCGAGCAATTTGCCGCGCGCACCCTCGGACGCACGACTTGACACACACCCGTGTTGTGTAACCAGTATAACACCCGCGTGGCACACGGTTTGGTGAAGGCGAGCTGTTTGGTGAACACACAGGACAGCAAGATAGAGATTAACTTGGTCAGTTATAAGCAGAAGCACTACCTTGGTCGTCTTTAGGCCGTTTTCCGGGCAAGTCGAGCTTGAAGCCGTTTCCACGTATACTATTTCTTGCGGCTTGTGAGTCATGACTGTTCCACCAAAGACGAGAATCGCACATTCGTCCCCAAGGGGCTACTTTTGAAAAGCTCCGCTATTGCATCGTCGTGATTACGGTCTAAATGCGTGACCTCAGCCCTCTAACGCAGCATTTTCGTTTCCATTTCCCGAGGCGTTATTCAAGTTCCTTAGTTACAGTAAATCGCGAACGGTAGATCTTTGATTTGAGACGCTCTGACATTTTCCTCAGAGAATGCCAGTTATCGAGCGCCATTGAGACCAAACCGCTCTCACACGTGAACCAACTTCTCGGGCCAGACTACCCTCAGCTACTATTGCCGGACTAAGGTACTTAAAGATAGATGTGCGCGGAAGCTCAGTGCCGCCAATCTTGATAGGGCTTTATTCGTTGGGCTCGGCGAACACATACTCGGTCTTATTGGCGTTCAGACAAAGTCCGAACATTGCTAGATAGTCGGACAAAGCTTGCACCTATTGCTTAAGTAGCTCTCTTTCAGTACGCAAGTAAGAATTAAGTCATCAGCATAAGGAAACTTCTACGGCGTCGGGTTCTGAAGACTCCAAGTGATGACTCCATAACGACAACGAGTAGTAGACGGAAAAGTGAAGAGCCATAATGTACCCCGACCAAGAGGCAATGGTAAAGAAGTAACTGCTGCTGTTTGCACTGGATTTGTCGGATTCGAGTAGAGAAAGCTCACCAACTCCGTCAGAAACTCTTTTAAATGAGTTATTAGGTTGAGTCATAAGTCCTCGGACAAAATGATAGTGATGACTTCTAGCGATCATAACTCTTGAAAGAGGTGACGAAAATGAACGTGTGAGGCATTGTTAGATAGAGTATGGAAAGCTCTTTCAAACGCATGCTGGAAAAGCCACTTAACTGTTTTCTTTCCAGCAACTGTGCCTCATGATTTCAAGCCGTCGCAACTCCACATCCGCAACACCATCATATTAATTTTTTTATCTGGCCATGAACCCGCGGTAATCGATAGAGGTATGAAGGACGTTCACAAGCAGGACGTGTACAATTTACAAGTGGCACCAGAAGTTCGCATCGGGCGACTATTCCGTCGAAAATGAAGACCGTCCGGGACGCTCAGTGAAGTTGGATTTGAAGGTGCTGCGGAGCCAGGTGGAAGCCGATCCGTATCAAACTACTTGTGAACTGGCAGTTACCCTTGGGGAGTCAGTCCACAGTTCTGAGTGAATTGAAGTCAATCGACAAGGTGCGAAAGCTCGGTCCATAGATGCCACATGCTTTGAAGCAGTATGACATAGACCGCCGCGACGACGTTGCACTTTCTCTCCTCACGCTCAAGGGCACCACACGTGGCTCGAGTACCTAGTCACCAGGGGTGCGAAGTCGAACCTCTACTCTAACGTTCACCGGCGTGCTCAATGGATTGGCAAAGGTGCGGATGCAGAAGGCTCCCCCAAACCCAACGTACACGCCAAGGAGGTATGCTCTGATTCTGGTGGAGCGCTCTCCATGTCGAATAATGGGAGCTGCTAGACGAAGGATGCACAGTGACCGCACACGTCTACATTACGCAACTAAGGAATTTGAAGGCGAATCCCGAAGCTACACGTCCACAGCAGCACAAAGTTCACTTCCAGCACGACAACGCTAGCCCACACATTGCAAGAACGACCAAAACTGAACCGACGAATTTCGGCAGGACAAGTTTACCACATCAACCATGTTCCTCAGACTTGGATCCCTCGGATCACCACCTTTTTCCACATCTTCAACGTCATTTGGATGGTCAGGACTTTCAAACCCGCGACGACATCAAAATGGCACTGGAGCAGTTCTCCAAGGGCCAGCTCCCAGCGTTCTGAAGCAAGGGCATTTGCGATCTGCCCAAGCATTGGCAGAAGACCATCGATGCCAATGGGGCATATTTCAAATGATTCGCTACTGTCGTTTAAAAATTGTAAGATAAATATTATCATTGCCAATTTGTCCGAGGACTTATGACTCAACCTAATAAAAGAAATAGAAGCCATTTCCCTCTATGCTCTTGTCTGTATTAGTGATTATGAGTTCTGGTAGATAGTTTCTTTAATTTTCACACAAACCATCTCATTCGATATTTAGTGAAGGATGTCGAGAGTGGGCGGTTTGGTTCTACTCCACTCGAAAGTAAAAGGATAAAGTCTCTGGCGTTAAGTGAACCCGTTCTGGGATGCGCCCCGCATTCGACTTCTATTTGAAACCGTAACGGCGTATTGGATGCGTGTATGGTCTATACAACGACTTACTGTGGCTTCCCGATGCACAAGTCAGTGCTATCACCATTTCAGACTAGACTGGTACGAATCTGGAGGTACAGAATGCTTGCTCGAATGGCCAGGACGGATGTTGATCCTGGATTTGATTACCAGGACTATGTGCGAGGTATTGCGCCACTATCCACTAATACACGTCCTCTCGATTATGAGGGACTAAAAGTGAATTAGTTGGCTCTGAAAAAAATTCAATGTATATTTCCCGTATCGGAGAGCGCAGTGGTTAATTAATTACGATTTGCTCACCATGGAGGTGAAGAAGGTTGTTAAGATCACTACAAGTTTTTCTTATTGTCTTGGCTCATGACTTCGAGCACAATAATCTTCTTGGATGTGTAAATGACGTGGGTAGCTTAACCTGTGTCGGACAATGCAGGGCACAGGGCAAGGACGTCCCGTTCTATAGCAAACAACGGCCGACTAAATCACATTTACGCTTATTTGGCAGTATGAGCGCTTCGAATTCCTCCATTCAAGAATGTCAATGCTTATTCGGCGAAAGCAACACGTGAGATGTGCCATCGTGTCCAGCGTGATGTGTGAGTGTGTAATTTAAGCGGGCCGTCCTTGCCCTGCTTTGTCCAACACGAGAGAAGCTACCCACGTCATTCATATGTTTAAGAAGATTAACATAAACTAGAAATCTGGACATGTAACACCGAAATAAGGGCCAAATGGCTTGCGGTGGTGTAGTGACAAGCAGCGCCCTAACACAAGCACACGATCGGAGGATTGGTCGCTTTTAGCCCCAATCAAACTTTCTGTTCCTCCAGGAGGGATTAAATGGTACCAGGGTCGTCTAGAAGATAGAATCACTGCTTTGTCCATGGGCAGGCCACCGCAAGTCATTGTGTAGGCCGCATACGCATTCAATGCGCCACTACGATTCTGTATGAATGTCGAATGCGCGGGCGCAACCTAAAAACGGGATTGATCAATGTCAAAGACTTTCTCCTTTATCCTGAATGAGATGATTGTTGAAGAGAGTATTACATTGCTCTAAGGCTGGAGTGGGCTGTACTCACTGGGCTCTGATACCCTGAACATGCATTTCTTCCCGTACCATTCCCGAAAGACCGAAAAGCTTCTATGGCACAGTAAGTGTGGCTTTCTGGTTTTGTCAGGCTTCTTACACATCTCGTTCAAATGCTCAATCACATCTCATTACGTCGTCCTATGACTAATTTGTTTGTATACAATTATGCTGATCAGACCATTTCCTGCATGGTTTAGCGAATCTGAGAAACTAGATGGTCGGTTGACAAACTGCCGCGAGATGACAGTGTACAGCGCGGCCTATAAAAGGCTGGTCCGCGTAACCTTATAGCCAGCCTTGCCCCAAACAATCATGAATTTTCTCGCAACCATTGCTCTTCTCGTGGTATGCATAGCTTCAATAGTTAGGTACGAGTTTCCGCTTTGTTTTGATTTTCTAATTGATTTTATAAACTTTCTCAGAATTATTTCACAAAGGAGACATTTCAAAAAGGTCACTGAGTTCCGTTTTGCTCTGTTTAGAAAGGCCTGGACGAAAAATTGAATCCCAAACTTTTTTTTGAACATTTATATATTATTTTTCAGTGCGACAGCCATCCGAGAGAAACGACAGTTCCCTTACAGTCCATATGGATTTAACCGAGGATATGGTGGATTCAATCGAGGATATGGCCCTTATGGAGGCAATCCCTATAGCCCTTATGGTGGATTCCGACGAGGACCCACCGTCATTGAAAAGACTGTAATCTACCGAGGATGAGACATCGATTTTTTCGATATGCACAATGTACTTAATAAAAATAATAAATTCAAGTATACTAGAATCTTCTTTGTTAACGGGAAGAACCAAGTGTGAGGGAAATATTCCAGCCTTCCGTGTGTTAAACATCCTGTGAGTGTTCACTTACAACATGTCTTAGCGTTTTTACTATGCAGTTGTATGGTAAGCTACCAGAGGCAAATTGATAGATGAGAGAAGAATTCAAGTACTTGGAGTAATAAGTTGTCAACCTGGATTTAACCCTACAGAATACATCAGAAATTGGAGAGCACTTCGATAGAGCGACCACGATTCCATGCCTCATAGATTTCTGACCAATGGGAGAGCCGAGATAGGTAGGTTTCCCCGCCCATCTACTCAACTTGACAACCCTCCATTCCTTGGTAGGTCTTAAAACCAATGCTTAAGTTAACTTCTAGCAATAGTATCCATGATCCGTCAACCTATAGTTTTCATCCTAACGAGGCCATTGCCTGGTCGGCGCTCTGTTGCGTTGTTGACGCCCAGTTAGACGCGTCAAGCGCAATGATTTCATGGTCATTTCAAAAGACAAGGAAGAGAGCCATAACTAACAAAAGAAGGCGCTTTTACACTACCCGTCACTACTGCGGCACCATTATTTGAAGTTTTCGCCGCCCTTTATCAACCTGATGATATCGTTTTTGTCAGTTCAGGGTTAAGTTGACTAGTATGTATTCTGTATGGGCGGAAGTGGTGTAGTGGCAAGTGGCGCACTTTGGCGCAGGCATGGTCGCGAGTTCGAATCCCGGATCGATATCCGCCTAAATCAAAGAAGACTTCCACTACTCCGGGGTCGGTAACTTGGGACCAGGCTCGACTGGGAGGATAAAAGCAGTGACTTATGCATCGGCTGGCTACCACAAGTCAATGTATCGTCCACGTACGCATTCAATACGCCACTACGATTCTGGATGGGAGTCGAATGCGTGGGCGCATCCAACAGTCGGGATCGATTAACGCCCAAAGACTTTACCCTTTTTTATCCTTTATTGCAACAATCCTCGGTCAGCCACTAGTCAAGCTTTCTACATATCAAAACTGACCAGGTGGTCAAAATTTCCAAAAGTCAAGATATCCATACTATTGTATCAAATGATTAAAATTTATGGAGAGGGTCCGCTATACCTTTCTAGGATTTTCTATTATCCGTTTCTGAAACAGCAGTCGTTTTGATCCTTAAAAAGTTCTAGTACGTATATGAGAAAGCTGCCTGCGCAGTATAGCAGCAACCCTCAGTGATTTATTGGGTGTGCCAATAAACAGCCTTTGCTTACAGCCTCCCCCCCCCTCCCTTCCACTCCCTTGAGCACTGTAAAACTGGATCACGTGGTAATTACTGTTCTATGACCAATTTTTTTAAATATCAGTACCTCCTTAAGCGCTAGAATGTAGAGAAGGTTCGCGTTGCAGTTAGAGAGGATGCCTTTTATCATCCTACAATGTCTCACATATTCAAAAGCTTCGAATCTGGAGACGGGAAGTTTGCTGAGGCGAAGTTACCGTCACCAAAAATACGGTTAGGTCCATATCGTTCTAAATGCGGATTCAGAGACTACTATGCAAGAAGTATCTGCACTACATGGACTATCCCAAAAGACAGTTACCAGATATCGATCCTGTTGCCGCTTCAGATAAGTCTGTGCAACTTGGTTGATTCATTAACTCAGGCAGCAGACAAGCTCCTTGTCCTGTCTTGAGAGCGCTCCCAAAAAAGATTGTAACAAGACATGAAATTTGGATACTCTATGTACAAGAAAAAAAGCTGCTTGCAGAGGAGAGGTTAGAGCCAGGAGCAAACCTTGGTACTTGATGATGATGTCTGCTGAAAAAGCTGATGTCTGCTGTTTGTAGATCTGTCAAGTTCACCTCTAACTGCTACCAATTGGTATCAGCCACTAAGTGCTTCAGTCATTTACAGTGACTTGCCTGGATTCTGGACCAACATTATTCGAAAGATCAGTGAGTGATTCGTGTAACAAGATGACGATGCTAGCTCGCATATTGCAAAAATTAAGCAGAAAAAAAATTGCGGAGTAGGACTGGGAGGTTCTGGTTCAACATGGGTAATCTACTATGGGTGCCCCCTGACTATCATTCACTGATGACTCAAAACATCATCGAAAAGAGGGAGGCTCGGATGATTTTACGAAATTGTCGGTTATCCGCTGGCTAGACCATGCCATCAACAATGAACTTCACGCATTTAACCTTCAGTAGGGCCTACTCCGGAACGTTGCTAATACTTCCGATCCCAGCTGTTCATGACATCATTTTCAATTCCATCACCCCAAGGCGTGGTTCAATTTCTTTGGTCGCACGCCAGAATTCGGCATTGTAAGTCACGACTGGTCGCACGACGGTCTTGTCGATCTTTGTACTTTCTTGTCGCAGAGAACGCTAGCCGTCAAGGTCATTCAGACCAGGCAGCACTCCTGAATTGAATTTAGCGGTCAGACAACCGTCAAACACACTAATACGAAGGTTGAAGACGGTGAACATAAAAGATTAATGCCGTTAGTCCTAATAGTGCGCTGCTCGGTTGACTCCGTGGTCATGTACTCGGTCTTTTTGATGTTCAGTTGGAGGTCCGAACATTGCCAGACAGAGGAAGCTTGCACCTGTTACACAGATACATTTTATTCGCAAGCGAGCGCACGGCATGAAGAGGAGGGGTGCACTGTGCCTTTAATCAAAGATCTATATATATTGTACATATGTATTAGGTTGAGTCATAAGTCCTCGGACAAATTAGCAATGATAATATTTGTCTTACAATTTTTAAACGACAATAGCGAATCATTTGGAATATGCCCCATCGGCATCGATGGTCTTCTGCCAATGCTTGGGCAGATCGTAGATGTCCTTGCTTTAGAACGCTGGGAGCTGGCCCTTGAAGAACTGCACCAGTGCCATCTTGATGTCGTCGCGGATTTGAAAGTCCTGACCATCCAGATGACGTTGAAGATGGGGGAAAAGGTGGTAATCCGAGGGATCCAAGTCTGAGGAACATGGTTGGGGCGGTAAACTTGTCCTGCCGAAATTCGTCAGTTCAGTTTCGGTCGCTCTTGCAATGTGAGGGCGAGCGTTGTCGTGCTGAAAGTAAACTTTGTGCTGCTGTGGACGTGTAGCTTCGGGATTCGCTTTCAATTTCCTCAGCTGCGTAATGTAGACGTGTGCGGTCACTGTGCATCCTTCGTCTAGCAGCTCCCATTATTGGACACGGAGAGCGCTTCACCAGAATCAGAGCATAACCTCCTTGGCGTGTACGTTGGGTTTGGGGGAGTCTTCTGCATGCGCATCTTTGTCAATCCATTATGCACGCCGGTGAACGTTAGAGTAGAGGTTCGACTTTGCACCCCTGGTGACTAGGTACTCGAGCCACTAGTGATGCCCTTGAGCGTGAGGAGAGAAAGTGCCACGCCGTCGCGGCGGTCTATGTCATACTGCTTCAAAGCATGAGGCATCTATGGACCGAGCTTTCGCACCTAGTCGACTGACTTCAATTCACGAAAAACTGCGGACTGACTCCCCAAGGGTGGCTGCCAGTTCACGAGTAGTTTGATGCGGATCGGCTTCCACCTGGCTCCGCAGCACCTTCAAATCCAACGTCATTGAGCGTCCCGGACGGTCTTCATTTTCGACGGAATAGCCGCCCGATGCGAACTTCTGGTGCCACTTGTAAATTGTACACCTCCTGCTTGTAAACGTCCTTCATACCTCTATCGATTGCCGCGGGTTCATGGCCAGATAAAAAAATAAATATGATGGTGTTGCGGATGTGGAGTTGCGACGGCTTGAAATCATTAGGCATAGTTGCTGGAAAGGAAACAGTTAGGTGCCTTCTCCAGTACGCGTTTGAAAGAGCTTTCCATACTCTATCTAACAATGCCTCGCACGTTCATTTTCGTCACCCCTTTCCCGAGTTATGATTGCTGAAAGTCATCACTGTCACATTGTCCGAGGACTTATGACTCAACCTAATATATAGACTTACTGACAAGATAAGAAGGCTTATATGGCCTTCACCATTCCTTTCAAAGACATCCAAAAAAAGTTATTGAGTTCACTATGACTCTCTTACGCGTTCGTTAACAATTCCAATATGGGCACCACAGTCTCTTTGGGAACATCAATGGCATGAATAACCTTTGTTGTGTCGAAGAAAGCGGGCAAGGTTGACCGGCATAATTACACAATCTTTCAAGTCACACGGGAAACAATGGGCACATCGCACTGTTGCTCTCGCCAAATATGCATTTGATGATAAGTTCCGTCGAAATCAAAGAAACTTTTGAGAAATGAGAATTCATAGTACTCCTGCTCATGAATACGGCGTGAGCATAATTCACGGAATGGGTGTCGAATCTCAGGTCTGTGTTCGGAGAAACTAACTCTTCGTCTTTCCCGAAATCGACCATTTGGTAATGGAGTCGTCTGGGAGGATAAAAGCACTGACTTGTACATGGGCTGGTAATCGCAAGTCATTGCATAGGCCACCTACGCATTCAAATTGCTAATACGATTCTGATTGAACTTGAGTGCAGGGCGCGTCCCAGAAGCGGGTTCAATAATGCTAAAGCCCCGAAGGGTTTTTACGTTCGCTTTATCGAGCTCGAGAACGCAGTAAAAGTTCGGAGCAAACCGAATTCACAAACTTTCAGCTACTCTGAGAGTAGCGACTGGAATAATTGGGGTTGAGCCTTTCAAATGATTTCCTGTGCCCTGGTTCTTTGAATAAGCGAAGTCATTCCGCTCAGCAGCGGAAGGAATTGCTTGTTGGGAGTAACGGAGTGCAGTGTTTTTCAAACGATGGGAGATTTTCATAAGGCCCCTCTGCAAATGTGATTTTCTGTTTTTTTGGCTTATTACAGAGGTCCTTCACAAGCGTAGTTCTGTTTCCGTGACTTCGTCATATATAAACGAATTATTTCGAAGCAATTATGCTGACCACATCATTTTCATGCTTGGATGAATCTGAGAAACTGGATAGTTGGGGGACAAATTGCCGCGGAATGGCATTGTACACTAGCGCACTCTATATAAGGCTGGTCGCTTCCCACTATACCCAGCCTCGCCTAACTATCATGAATTTCCTCGCAACCATTGTGCTTCTCGTGGTATGCCTACTGTCAATAGTCAGGTATGAATTTTCTCTTTGTTTCAATTTTCCCAAAATTCCCAGACTTGTTTTGAGTTAATTTCCTTCAAACCATCATCTACAGTAACCAATTTTACAGCAATTTTATCATATTATTTATGTTTTATTTTTCAGTTCAACAGTTGTACGAGAAAAACGACAATTCCCATACGGCGGATTTGGACCCTATGGTGGATTCGGTCGACCGTATGGCCCATATGGAGGTGGTTCATACGGTCCCTATGGCCCCTACAGCCCTTACGGTGGATTCCGACGAAGACCCGTAGTCGTTGAAAGGACCATAATCTATCCAGGATAATACATTGATTTTTTTGATATGCCATTACACGATGTACTTAATAAGAATAATAAAAACAAATATATTTCAAACTTTTTTGCTCATAAAAAGTGTTTGATTCGAAGAAGTTTTCCAGACTTTCCTTGCCCCGCCCTTTCACCTCTGAACCCTTCAGAGGATGAAAGAATGATGGATTTATATTCCAAGCGAATCATGACGGAGCCCCTGTGCTTTAATCTACATATTCAAACTTTAAAAGGATAAAAATACGTTTGGAGAATAAGCTTGCTCACGAACAGAGGAATCGGAAGAAACTAAATCTTGACGTTCTGGAAAAATACCGTTTTCACATGATACCCATCTATTTTCGTATCGATGCATCTCACAGCAACAAATGTGAAACTTCGGCGGGTGACCATATCAACTCCACTATAATACTTGAAATGACGAGGTGGCTATAGATCCTTACACATTCTTGAAGAATAAACAGAGTTTGTTGCAAATGTGTAAGGAACCAATAAGGCAAATATGTCAAGAATGGCCTTCCACTGTGGCCATGGGTCGCGAGTAGTTGTTTGAATTTCCAACATATGTGCTCCGCTGTGAATGGTGCAGCTCACACAACGCCGTGAAAACTCGCCCGCCTTCGATTGTGGACGATGAAACCTGACTTTGAGCCCAATCCACGTCGTTATTGACTTGTTAGCGGTTCATATGTTATACATGGAGACTAGATTCAACCTAGTGGAGATCTCTGAACCTTTTTTTCGTAAATACCTCCCAGTCTTACCAAATACATAACTAGGTGCTCCTGAAGTAAGGCCTTCTTTTCTTATACTGCCTAACATGAAATGGAGGAAGGATGGAAGTATCTGCATCGTAAGTTGGAATAAGCCAAAAGAAACTGACGCATATCCATAAACTGTCAAATTGTCGTTTATCGTTTAAACGCGGTCATTGCCTGGCGCTCTGCTGCATTTAAAGAGAAAGCACGATGCTTTTACGCACCTGTTTGGGCGCCCCAAGGTCATTCTTGAGGACGAGGAAGAATCAAACCATACGAGGGAGCCATGACAAAAGAACGGCGACAATGCGACAGTGGCTTTCACCAAATAATGGCCTTCCTCGAGTTAGTGCTATCTACACTAATTATGAAAGTCGGCAATACTCTCCTGAAAACTTTCACTCATCCAGGTTACAAGTAGCAGAAATGCAAGCTATACTTGCAATACAGCACAGCTCATTGCCTTTCCACTGATTGTACTCGGAGTCACCACGGCAGTGCTTTGGGTTTCTACCGCAACTTACTAGTCGAGTGATATGATTTTGGCAGGTCAGGATGAGCTGAATATAAATACTTTTCCCTGACAAAAGCGACAAAATGGATATCCCGAACATTCGCTGATTCAACAATACCTTGTAGATAACATAACCTCCGAAATAATTATCTACTTTGGCAATCTAAAAACATTGTACGTGAAGAACTCTGTCTCCGCTGTCAGTACCTGACTTAGTGGTGAAAGACATCTACGGTGAGTCCAGGACAACTATACAAGCTCCTTGTTGTTCAACAAAAGCAGTAGTCGTTACGATTGGAGTATACCAGGGTTCAATTTTGATCATGATCCCGCTTCCTGCTCACAAGGATGTCATCACAAAAGAACTCCTGAATGGGCCACAGAAAACGGTTAACTATACTTATGACATCGCGCTGATAGCAGTTATAAAAAAGATCGAGCTTTTAAGTGTAGGGCGGAGAATAAATCAGGGAGTGCCAGAGGAAATCGTTGAAAGAGTGCAAAATATTCGATTTCTTGGAAGCGACTTGGCCGCCAAGTGTGAAGGAGGTAAATAGCTGAACTAGGTGGAGTGAGTCCAATGGAATCCTTTGAGATGGACGGTGCTCCAAGTAGCTCAAGAAAATTTACAGAGCAGTGGTGAGCCCCACAATGCTCTACGGCAGCGAGTGCTAGCTAGTGCTGAGGATGCTCAGATGGGACTGCGGTCATGTGCGACTAGACCGGATTAGACTCGAAGACTGCAGCACAGTCATGCAGACAGCTTCCGTCCAGCTGAAAACTAAAGAACAGTGGTTATGACAGAATGGGCATGGGCTATGAAGAATGTAAGATCATCCGACCAAAGACGCCATGAATACCAGGCTTAAGGGAAACTACCACGAGGACCCCATGTTACGAGATGGAGGGACGTGATGAAGATGGTTCTCTCGGAAGTCAAGCTTAGGGTAGATGATGCAGTAGGTTGACGGAATTAAAGAACTCTGAAAAGGGTACCGGAACCTGCTACTGCCCTAGATCAATGTTAGTGACAGGAGTTAGATGACAAGGAAGATTTGTTCAGTTCTTGACTATTCACACAAAGAGCGACGTGGGGACTTACCAATTAGTGATAATTATAGCAGCCGAAACAGTGTTACTCGAAGTTTAAAAACTCATATTAAAATATAACATATACATGTTATGCACGAAACAGAAGTATTAATCGGGCACACTACAAGGAGCCCTATAGGGAAGCCTTGTGGAGTAGTGACCACATTAGATCAAGTTATGAGCCCCATTCCCGTGTACAGAGCCTCGAAACTCAGAAGTTGGGCCTCACAAGTAGAGAGCTTTGAAACTCAGGAGGTCAACCTCACAGAGAGCTTCAGCATGGAACCTAACTCTTCGAGCTCAAGCCGATTCTACCATTGTTCGTCGTTATATCAACCTGGTGGTAGGTGTCATTGGACAGGTATTTAGAGCTACCAACACCCCTTCTAGGACACCTCTCACAGTATGAATAGCACCACTTGCCATTGTCCTCAGGTGAATCCTTTTTTTATTGGAAACAACGGATTACCTAGTTTTCAGGACAACATCATGGTTATGAGGTGGTACCAGAATCAAGAAAAAATGTTTTGGAGGAACTGATTCAAACGATGAGCAAGCTCAGAATATGGATGCTCTGAATGTACAATTAAATTTGTCCCCCCGTTCCCGAATTCTTCGAACATCTCTGGAATTCAGACAGTACTGTTGAAACGTATTCGTTTGCTCGCGATTTCAATTAAGAAACTATTATTCATACGTGACGCCAGCTGAAATTCATTCATTGACAATTTTTCTCACACTTATATGGGACTAATCAGAATTCCTTGAATGTTCGATCGGGCATATGCACAGGAGTACGGTATTGGTAGGTGTACGTTTTCGGCTAAATTGAGATGATTGGAGCCCTCGCGACTGTCTTTTGCAATGTTTTCAAGGTGCCTGATATTAGACATCACAAGGAAGCAATGGATACTTTCAAAATGAATTTTTTATTTTTGTTGACGACAACTCATTCTCACTCTCTCATTTGCAAATTGCTAAGGTTCGCTTGAGTACTACCATAGAGCTTCCAGGGAAACCCTATAGAAGAAGATTACAGGTGCTGATTATCTAGTGTTCCGATAAGAAATGCCTCATCAAAGTAGAAAGCGCTTTTGCAATGAATAAAAAAAGAGGGGCGAAGGTGGTGTAGCGACGAACGAACTGGGACGATTAAAACACTGGATTGTACATCGGCTGGCCATCGAGCGTCGTTGTATAGACCACATACGCATTCAATATGCCACTACGTTGACGGGAATGGTCAACGTCCAATCCGTCCTTTCAATAGTTGAAGTCAATGCACCCTGATACTTGCTTGTGGAAGTCTGCTGTTGTTGTGGGTGAAACGAGGACAATATTGGTGTTGCAGAAAAATATGTTATCTCACTGGGAGAATGTTCGTAATCTGAACTTATGTCAGTTTTGTTTGAGGGGAATAGGGAATATTCATTCATGTAAAGAATGAATGTTCTCCAGTGCCATCGAGCAGTCAATAGAATAGATGGAATAGATAGGAGCAAGTCATCGGGCAAAAATCGATCTGGTTTTTGCTATACGCTCCATTATTTGAGTTTCAGTCCAAATCGTATTGACGACTTGTATACGTACGTATGGGGCCAATATAACTTGCGGTGGCCGGCCGATGTTCAAGTGAGGGCTCTTATCCTCCCAGGTGTGTCTGGTACAAATTGATTGATTTAAGAATGATGAAATGCTCGATTGACCTGAGCAAGTATCGATCGAGGGCTCGATCCTCCGACCATGCGTGCAATAGTGCACGCATCTCAACACTATACCATCTCCGCTTTACCACCTGACATCGATAGAAATTATAGATTTTAGCGTGAAAGGACAGAAGAGGCTCAGAAATCGCACCACTTAATCTCTAGCTTTGGCTCCCGCCTAAAAAGGGGGGTTGGGACTTTTCCTGGTTTCCAACGTTCACTTTGCCGCATGCGGCAAATCTTTTTTAGTTGTCCCGCGGCTTCAATCTGCATTTACCGTACTCAGCCGGCCTCTCCCCAATTCGATAGAACGCGATATTTTCCTTAACTGCCTTCCTTTTTTGACTAGTTTTGATTATTTTTTTGTTTCTGTTTCGCTTTTGGGTTTATTAGACTCGATTGTTTGCAATGTCTCCTCCTATATTATCGACGATCAAGACCGCATTCCGCAGACCGCAAAGAACTCCCTAACTCACAGATTGCGCGCTCCAATATTCCATTCCGTTTCTGCAATACGCGGCGGGTTTGGTGAGCGCGACGCAGTTTTCGGGGAGAGATACCGGACCTCTAAAAAGGCCACTGAACAGAGTTTATAATATCTTGAATGGCGTGGTGAGTACCGTTTACAAATGGAACTTTCTTAGTTGTGTTGGTGCTTTTCAAACTGATGCCCCTGACGAATTGAAGAGATTGATTTGCAGCGTAAGCCTCATCCTAGCAGTTGTTATTTTTGTTTTTTATCCGAGTCGCCCTTCAGGTGCTTCGTTGATGCTCGGCCCAGATACTTCCGCTCTTTGATCGTTGATAGTCCGGCAAGCTAATCAGCTACGAACGTCCACCCCCGTATCACGAGAAATGTGTGCAACTGTTACAATACATCAACAATGACACACACAACATTATACGACACGCCCACTGTGGGTGAGTGCTCCGAGTGTGCATAAAAGCCCCGAAATTTTCAAGCACAACAAGTGTATTTGTTCGTCCGAGCTGTGGTGTCCATCTGCTTACACCCTAACATCCAAATATAATCTCTAATTAAGCCCTGGATCATGCAAAAAGCCTTTTAGTGTGTAATAAGGTCCGGTTCAGCCCCACTCCGCTACGCTCTCCTCTCGGATGTAATAGGATGTTGAATCATTTTCAATAACATATCAGATTCCGCAACTATCGCTGTGACACATCGCCCTCACATCGCGTATTCAGTGCTGCAGAAAGGGTGCTCTGCGATTGCCCCGCTCCGTGGACATTCCTAGAAGGTTTCCCGTCATATCCTTTCGAACTAGCTATTCTCGATTCCCGTGAAGTCAGACTCCGGCGATTCTCTAATCAGAACTGCGCTTCTTCCTCATTGGAGAAATCGGAATTGGGAACACAAAAACTGTCCAGGGCATATCCCGTAGGACTTACTTTCTGAGCTCCGTTACAGTTACAAGTGTCTTAACTAAGGAGTTGTGATTTCCCTTAACAATTGTTGTCGAGGCCTCTTTCCATGTTGCCCCTGTTGGCTGAAAGAGGACACTGCCCTAGTTGTAGGTGCCTACCCTATTGATAACATATCGTAAGGGTCAACTCCGGGCTCTCTCGGTAGAGAGGTTGCCTCACTCTTTTTGAGCCCCTTCCGGTCGTCGCTTATGTTATTCGGTGAATATACTGTAGGTAATTAGTGTAATTACTGTAGCACCACACCTCCTCAGTAGATCATTAAGTCCCGTGGTGAATTTGTGAGTTTCCCTTACTCGGATCGGTGTATTTCGTTGATAAATAAAAAACATATCGCCTTCATCATTTCGTGCGTTTCCTTTCCAACCATTCGTCCTGGAGCTTTTTCTAAACGAGATACTGTTGCAGATGAAGTCCCTTGTAATTTGCATCGTTGTCGCCTTCTGCGCATTGTATGCGTCAGCTACCCTCCAGAATGTCACCGTCAAAGGAGTTGCCGTATGTCAGAAGAGGCGGATGGCCAATCAGCTTGTACAGTTGTGGGACCGCGATACTTGTGAGTCATAAGGAGCTGAATCACTAACGTTGAATATTAATGAGAAGAGAGCACTTCTCCCACATAATTTATCACTACTTCCCAGCCGTATTCCTTTCTCGTGGTTCCATTGGAATTGAAAAGAAGTGATAAGGGACGAGGAGAATTTTAAGATAATTTCCATCACTATGAAACTATAATGAGTAATTTTTTGCGGAATGAATTTCATTTTACAATGATAGTCCAAGTCACGGAACTATTCAGAGCAGCAAGCTTTTTCTAATTTTTTGACCACAAATCACAAGTTGTCTTTGGCTCTAGGAGCCAGAAACTTCTCAATCGAGCTTTGAGAAACCTTTACTCTCATACAAAAATTACTTTACAAGGATGAAATGAAGTCAGGGAGGGAGGAAGGCCACTATATTCAGTTAGGACAAATTCTGAAAGAAAATTAGGTTTTCAATATAACAAAAACTATCAAAGAAACAAATTGGCTGATCATAGGTGGCCTTTAAGCTCTTTGGGTGACATATGTATAACATCGAATTAAAGGGACGAACCCTGATGAAGCGTGTGATTTTTGGGCGATATTAGAATATGCGAAAATGAGGCCTTACAGGTGCTTTGTTGGTGAATTCTTAGGCCTGTGAATTCACTAGAGAGATACGGTAATCGAACTGTTTCAGTGGACCCCAACGACCTTCTCGCTGAAGTGCACACCAACAAAGAAGGCGAGTTCGAACTATATGGCGAGGAGAATGAGGTTAATTTGATCTTTTATTAGGAATTTCCCAAAATTCTTTGAATTTGATCATACAGTCACAATAACTGTAGGTTGAATATTCTGAATGAATTCTCGATAATTCTAATCGAATGCATGGTTTCAGGTCGGAAGCATTGAGCCGTTCATCCGCATTCACCACAACTGTAACGCCAAGCCGGTAAGTTTGCTCAGAATTTTTGGAAGATATCACTCAATAACGAAAAAGGAGTAATACCGCATTCAAATAGTGTCGTCCCTCCTTCTTCTTCCTTCCTTTCTTTCCCAAGAGAAATCTCCCACCTAGGCAAACCTTGCAGTGAAATCCTTACCCGTGACATACCGAAGCTCCTTTTTGAAGTATCCCACAATTATTCCAAGTCGGTCTACTTGGATTGCTTTTGTTCGTCATTTCCTCAAGTTAGATGCTGTTGGTCCTCTCTACCTTCGTTTCTGGCACCAGAATTGTACATTGTTCCACTTCCCTCATGCGCATTCCCATGCAACAGAACCAATCCCGCGTCCCTGGGTAGCACTGTGGAGCTTTTTCGGAACAGTCCTGGCGTCATTCGATCCCAACGATCTCAAAAAACTTTCTCTACGTCTCTCTTAAACTCCAATCCACAGTGTTTGATAGATCGATGATGAGGCATTGAAAGTTCTTCCTCCAGTTAATGCGTTCACTGCACGACTATCTCTAGGTGAACCCCGTAAAAATTCCAGATCAAACCTTTTGAGAAGAGCTTTACTACTTGGCGTCTCCACTATGGCAACAGGGCCCCATTCACTAAGAAGAAACGTTCTCAAAGTGCTCATAGCCCCACAGAATGGTGCTCGTTGAACCCTATAGTGCTGTGCAGTTTACAATCTGATACGACAACGATCAGATGAGTCAGAACTGCGCTAAGAATTCCAACAGGAATCGCGATAGCTTCAAGATGATAAACGTTTATTGTAAAGTCCGATTAGTCTTTCGCTTGAATGCAAATACACAAACACAGATATACAGCCAACAGCTGGCGGTCGTTAGTCAAACAGGCTGCTGCCCTGAGGCTATTATTGCCCGATCGTATCTTTATTGTTCTGAGAGGAATCTCAGTTGAGGTCGGAATCGTATGAGACATCTTGTAGGGGACGAAAGTATGACTGGAAGAAAGGGGATGTTAGAAAGTTCCTTTTAGACAGTCTATTAGTTGCTAGGAAAAAGGAATGAGAAGGGTATCAAAATCAGATGAAGGCCACGCGGAACTCGTTTGCTTGTCATACTTCAAGTAACCTTTCCGTTGTTCACCGTGGAGGTGTAAATATTTACGTTCACAGCTCCAAACAGCTTCGATCCGAAGAAAGCCACTGAATTTTCTTTCAATGTTGTTGAAGGGTGGGTGGTGGGCTTCCTTAACGAATCCCCCATCGTCGCACACCCAAATGCTTCAAAAGATTCCCTTCAATTACCGTAATGATCCGATGTACTATGGCCGGTGAGCTCGGTACGTCGTTCAGGAACAAGATCCCTCATCACAAAAGCATAGCTCGCGACATAGCTCAACGGGAGCCGGTGCTTGAATTCTTCCCTTCCTGGACGGGTATGATGGCAGTCTGAACTATTTCCGTGTAACCCGATCCACAGAGTACCACCACCTCCCTGATTGCACTATGGTCACAACCTGTTTACATTTGTTCCGCCTGAAAGAAAAACAAGAAGTTTGAACTCATGGTACCATCAATTTACACAATATTGCAGGGCTGCACTCGTGTTGGCGACTACGAGGTGCCGAAAAGCAGAATCGGAGGCCTTTACGATATGACGTACGTGACATTGGACATCGTTGTTCACGGTGAGAAGGAAAAATGCTGAATCCGATCGTCTCCTCATCCAGTTTCCTACGTTCACAAAGCCCTTCAACACTCCATATCATACAGTTGTTTTGAAGACATGTAAATAAATCTAACCTGGATAAAAAAATTACTAATCATCTCCGAATAATGAAGTTGTTCTGTATCTGGGACGGTCTGACAATCTATTTAGAGTTCGTATTCTTCTATCAAAGTCTCATGTTTTGGACCTTCTGAGAAGCAGCCTGGTCACATTTGAGTCTCAGTGAGAACCGTGATGTACAGAAACACTTGAAGGGTAAAGGTAACATATTTGCTCACATCATGGGATGGACTTGATGCATCTCAGGTCGGATCACGCTATTTGACAGCATATCGAGCCCACGGGTGAGAAATTAAACAAAGTAATTCAACCAGCTCCTTTGCCATATCTGCTCTACAATCCCTTCGAAGATTTGGAACAATGCCTCCAGTCAGAGTGAGGGCTGCGAATAAAAATAAGGAAGGAGCTATAGTAACAAAATACCATTGCCTGCTCCTATATCTTACCGTACTGTGCAATCTATTTCCAGCGAATGAACTTGACCTTCAAAATGTGAATTTAGGTAAGAAAGCGGCGAGGTTCCCACATCTTGAAAGTGGCAACGTCAACCGGTCTGATTAACAGACCGATGTGACTCACGCAGTTGGACACCTGGCCGACTGAGTCGAATTCACACCCTGATCAAGCTTTCGCACCGTCCCCGCTTCTCATTTGAGGCTTCACTCTCACTGAAAACGAATCGATGACAGACTGACTAACGCGTCGATGTAGCATGTCTCAGGAGATAGCTCGACAAGCAGTTAAATATGTGACCATAGGGTTGTAACAAATGGGCCCCACAACATACCAGTTATACTTCTCGATTCGGAACGCGTTTTTGCCATTCAGGTTAGCTATAGCGATCTTCAGCCCAGAGTTTGGATAAATGATACCTGCACTCGTTGGGAAGGGTGAAGCCACTCTCAAGCTCACGACTGTAGAACTCTAATTTACATTCAAACTCCTCTGTGATTTTAGATGAAAGTCGAGTCCGCCAAGGTTATACCAGTACAGGATTGGTTTTTGTGAATAAGTTTTACTTCTTGTCTTTTATAACTGTTTAGAAACCGGTACCACGCGATGCCAGATCAGACTATAAGTTATTTGAGAGTCCACGTTTCAATAATAAGAAAATTCGACGAAAGGTCCCCATTTTCCCACATAGCAGGCAGATGGCAGTTTTGACTTTTCTTCACCCTGGGTTACATTTTCTACATCTTTGACGTGCATTTTGTTTTTTTGGGCTCAACAGGCTCTTCGATCCCTCTCAATCCCAAGCATTTCACCTCCACGGGTATCTTGTGCAACTGTCGGAATTCATTGACAACAGCGCTCAGCACCTACCGCTCCCAAAAGAAACAATGAAAGAAAAGAGGTTGATAAATTCCATTCTCAGGAATGAAATTCCTTTTCCTCAGTACATCTATCTCTGAAAAGCTCGATCCATTACCGACGATAGCACCTCTCACAACCGTGCTTTCAATGCTGCGATAAGTGGTTTCTGTGGCTACAGTATTCTGTAGCCTTTCTGAATTTTCATCAACTCTTCTGAATTACTTTTTTCTATCATTACGATACGATATCATTTAGAAATTTGGTTTTTCCCGATGTGATTTTCTTCAGATATTTCATCAAGTTCACTTCTCATGACCCCTCCTACACTGAATTCGAAGTCCTCAAACTCTCACTGATTTTCCCAAAAATTACTCTCGCTGCTGATTTTGGATTTGAAGAACGAAGGTGAAGGATTTCAAACTATGTATGCATGGATGGGTCCTAAAGTTGATTGGATTAAATCTCGAAATGATTCAAAAATAGTACTTGCTGATCAGATCCTCATCACCCGACATATAGGTTTTTCGGTTGAGCACATTGATTAACTGAAAGGCATACTCCTTTAATACCTTTATAACCCAAAAGCCACACTTCTTCGATGGTTAGTGCACACGGATTTTGAAATTCCAAGCGTTTGGCGATCCATATCATCAGACGTCTGTTCTGCCTCTCCTCTCGAATTGTCTGATCCGTTCGCGATCCGATTCGTCTTCGTTTCCAACTCCCTCTAACCATGTCCCTTCGCATGCCTTCCTATTGCCTTGGTTTCGAAGGACTTTCTGAAACAGCCATTAGCAGTGGAACGACTATGAACCCATAGCACTTTCGGTACCATCGTAATTCTTTCTGTTTTCTTCCCAACTCGCCAACCTTGTGAGACTTTGTAGAATCGTCATGACGTCCCTTCAATTGCAGAGATACTTGGAGTAACCTCCCAAACTCCGTCCGAGCCTTTTGTTGGAGCCTATTGGTATGATTCAGGCGGTACGCAGCTTATGGGGAAATACCAAAACATGGTAAATCTTCAGCACATCAATACGTTCGCAGTTCATAAGCGGCTCCACATGGTCCTCAGCTTTCATCTTTCCAATGTATCTCTGTTCGCATTGTGAGGCTATTCTAGTCCACTTACACTTTTCATGGCCCATACGTCTAGAGGCAATTGTGGTCGTTGAACCCTATCATGTTGTTTGTTTCGCGATCTGATACGACGGGGGGACGATCAAATGAGTCAGCCATGGCTTTGATTACCAGCTCAGACGGCGATATCTTGGAGGTGATAAACGTTTTGCTGTAAAGTCCGATTAAACTTCTTCCTAAACACTTATACACACGCTAGACATTCCGTCAACAGCTGGCGGTCGTTAGTCAAACAGGCTGCTGCCCAGGAGCTTTGCTAAACCCGATCGTATCTCTTCAGTGCTCGATGAGAAACTTCATTTCAGCCTGAAATTGCGCAGGATGTTTTGAGTGAGATCAGGAAGGTAAGAGGGATAGGAAGTGTACGCTGGGAAAGGAGCATTGTCAAAGCAGGGGCATTTGCTCTTTCAAACCCCAGTTCAGAGCAGTGCATCTCACCTAAGTTTTTAGGCTATTTTGAATTGGGTGCCAAGAAGTGACCTTCGAATTGGGTGCCAAGTAGAGATCACCATTAGGAGCTGTAGATGTACGGAAGTGCTTATTCCGTCTGCAAGTCGGCTTATGACAGATCTACAGGGGTGCCCAAAAAAAAGAGACACTTTCACTGCTCGGCTTGTACCACCAATGTAATCGAACTTTATTGAATTCTGACTGAATATTACCACCCGCAAAATCAACAACACATTGTACTCGATCATGGGATTCTTCAATGGCCTTCCGCACGAACTAAATCAAAAGTTTTTGCCTCGCAAATTTGATGCGTCGTCTGAGGTCGGCGAGGCTCGTCTCCCACGACATCGCAGACCATTGCGGAGTTGTCGGGGCTATAGGAAGTCAGCGGTCTTCCAGATCTTAAGCGACGATGCCCAGGAATCTGTCCGTGAGCGACTCGACTGAGAAAGTTGCGTATCTGCTTGTTGCCGACCTATATCCCATAAGTCGCCTTGAGCGCGTCCGCAATGGCAGACGGCTTCATATTTTGAGGCCGATATAGGAACCACACGAGCTCCTGCTTCCTTTCATTAAGCAACATTCTTAGCACAATTTACCCGATCACATTCTTCTGCTGCTTCAATCGGTGCGACGTATTCCGCCCTGGATTAGGCCCCATGCATAGTGTCTCTTTTTTTTTGGGCACCCCTGTACATCTTTTGTACCACAAGCAGACCTGATACTGCCCTGCGGGTCGAAGCATAGGCTCTTTGTAGTCTAGTGAAATACAAGTTTGAAGAGCGATTTAAATTTAAAGCAATTTCTGCTCGACCAGAGGGATTTTAAATCGAAGGGGTATAGGCTGAAAGAGCCATCATCCTATACAATTTTGTAGGACGGCACTTATTTGGATGACTAAGTGGACTTTGGTCATTATTAACAAGGGTAAGAGGGAAAGTGCTGAATACGGTTATCTCTTCACCAGAACGTATCGTGATCTCTTTTATCTGATGAAATTTATTAAGCCAGTTTCATCCTCGATTCTTTTCGTTTTTTTGAATACGGAATCTGCTACCTTTACCTTGACCGTGTCCTTGCTCTGTCTCCCTGATCAGGAAACTATTTTTGGTACGACGATGAAGTCAGCTCTCCCGAACATAGTCTTGCCGCCCTTACTGTTCTTAGGAACTTGACTTCTGCTGAATTCTGCTAGATCTTGTTCTTACTTAGCAACTATGCTCCGCTGTCGGACCACTGAATGTGCTTTTTCCACGTGGGATTTAACAGGGAATTTGAACTACTGTATTGCTTGCCTTCTGTTTGTACAGTCAACTTCGTCTGTTTATTAGCACTTGATACTGACTTACTGTTTATGCTAAAGCTGTAACCATGGTTTTAATGAGGTTCTACAATAGTGTATGTTTCGGATAATGTTCAACAAGACGTTGGAGTGAGCTTATTTGTTTACGCTAAAGCTGTGATCGTAGTTTTAATGAGATTTTACATGAGTCTGCTTGGATGTGAGTGAGTGAATGATCGCAATAGCAGCATGTTTTCAACGGCTAGCAACGCAGCTGCTACCATTAGCCCAAGACGTATAAAAAGCGTCGGCCATTAGGTCGATAGACCAGTATCTTCCCCAGCTTTTCCTACTTCTTCTTCGTGTCAATACTCTGCTCCGATATTCTACCAAAACTCACGTCAGAGGTTTATTTTTGGGACTGTTTCCTTGCAGATAATGACTCCCTTCACACCGTATTTTGGCTTGTATAGGGGTTGTTTTTGAATTCAAAAAGGATTTGCTTACAGGCGACATCGGAGACAGTGTCACGATCTAATTATCAAATTAGTTTTGAGCCACCTTGACGGCTTCGTTATCCTGCTTTGTTTGTGGCCTAGCTTCGAGTCCGAAAGCATGAATAAGATCCTAATGCCTGAAATTTCATGGACACAACTGCAAGCCTATCTTGACCTTATCAGAAACAGATAGTGTTGCTTCATTCTTGGAAGGTGAATAGCTTTGAGGAATAGCTAGACTTTTTCGATGCGTCTTTTTCTAATCAGCGAGAAGTACCAACTCAGTGACCTGTTTCATTTGCAGACCACTTAGTTTTTCATAGGATCAAATCAGTTACAGAACAGTTACAGCTCTACCTTCAAACCCCCTGAATGTTATAGCCCATAGTGTTGAGTTTATGAGCTCATGGTTGCAACGTGGTTGGGGAGATAGGCGAGATAGGAAGGGAGCTAGTTACTATAGGCCATAACTGTTACTTCAATGCTTTCAGAGCTTCAAGACTCCCTATAAATTGTAGTTCACAGGCTCACACCAGTTTTTACTAGTGGACAAACTCGTCTACGGCTCATCCATCAAGATTCATCGCGAATTCCTCATTCTGCAAAGGACCCCTTCTTTTTATTTATTTAATGACCATGCGACATATCCAAGCTTCCCATCGACAAGTCATTTGAAGGAAAATGGCGGAAGAAAGCAGGCCGACGCTTGAAAACTTACCATCGTAATTTTATGCTCCGAACACAGAGCAGATGACCTCTGAGCGTACGAGGAGACGACATCTTTATCTTTCAAACCAAAAGAAGTTTGAAAATTTTGAATCGGCCATCACCGGTTACGGAAATCGGTAGCAACCTCTTCTCCACACGATAATTATGTACATCTCGGATAACTTGGAAGGAGTCTTATATTACTCAATCCTTTTAGAGAACTGTTCATTACTTGTTCTCCGGGATATGGCTTGAGTTTCGAGGCTGTACTTTCTTTGAATGAAAAATTGCCTCGACTAACAATAGGCCATGATTGCACTGGCTCTCGAAAAAAAGCCTGGAGCAGGATTCGACATGTTCTGCAGCTACTCACGAACAGCCAGCGAATGAAGCTCCCCACAGAACGAGTTTTCGACTTTCTGGTTTCAGCTTGATATCTTAGGATGGTCTAGAGAGGGGTTCAATTTAATTACTTATCAATTTCGGCTCCGTTGTCTCAGCTGGATAATTCCTTGATTCTGAGTGGCGCGTTCATGGAAGATGATGAAGGTTTGCCAATTTACCTCCATTACCATTGGAGCGAGAATCGTGCAGTCTCCCATAAACCTATTCTCAGCAGGCTGAATCCGATTTCTTCTACGCCTTCTTGATCGTTTTTTTTGAATGCTCGATGGTCGTTAGAATAGCACCTTAGGTGCTGTTCATACTTGGCTTCCCTTTAGGTAACTCTGGCCATCAACATGTTTCTGTTCAGGATATGAGATCACTGGTACTTCTCGCTGTTCTGGCTTCGTGCTACTTCTCCGTTTCGGCTAAAATGCAGAACGTGACCGTCAAAGGTATCACCGTATGCAACAAAAAACGTTTGGCCAACGTTCACGTCGAGCTTTACGATAAGGACACCCGTGAGTTTCACTTTCTATGAAGGTTATATGATAGATGTGCCTACCATGAATCAGTGCCCAGTCAATCGAACCCAGTTCAAATTCATGTATTTCAGTGGACCCTAACGATCTTCTGGCAGAGACGCACACCAATGCCGAAGGAGAATTCGAACTCTTCGGTCAGGAAGACGAGGTGGATGATCTTCAGTCACCATGTTCGCCTTTCTTTGAACCTTGGCATCTGTACTATTATTTGTCAACTCTTCTGTGCCATACAGGTTTTTAATGGTGGAATCTTTATTTGCCTGACGTTTCGACTATCTCGTCGTTTTCGAAGGCCTGAAAGCGTATCGCAACTTTATAGACAATGAGTGCATCAATATAACTGGTGACCTCTTGCCTTACATCCCTCTGTGTGAGCTTTGATAGTGAGACTGATACGCGTCACGTCACGATTCTATAAATAGGTCGTGGTTGACCGGGCTGTCTCAATTGCTCTATCGTCACTAAAATTGAGGAACTGTTCGGTATTGGTGGAATTGACGTGAGTGACTTATCGGAGTTTCTTATTAGTTGTAAGTTCATCAGCCTGGGTTGCAACTAGTTAAGAGCTGGTCTACGTCAAGCGTGATAGGTACCACTATAAAGTTGCGATACGCTTTCAGGCCTTCGAAAACGACGAGATAGTCGAAACGTCAGGCAAATAAAGATTCCACCATTAAAAACCTGTATGGCACAGAAGAGTTGACAAATGATCTTCAGTCATTTGTTTTTCTAACTATAAGATTGAAGTTGTTCAGGTCGGTAGCATTGAGCCCTTCATTCGCCTTCATCACAACTGCCAAGTATCGAAGCCGGTGAGTTACAGTAATGAAGGATTAAAGCCCACTCGGCTAACGACAACCTAGAGAAACCAGGGAATGACCAGCCAAAACCAATTCTTAGCCATGTAAATTTACTTCCCCTCGTAATTTGTCACTACCATGGGCTCGCTCTCCACTAACGCTTCCTTCCAGGAGCAAGGATTACACGTTAACGTGAGCTAGTCACTTCACGAAGAAGGGGTAGAGCTACTGTTTTTGGGTTTTTCTTCGCTGAGTCTCTGAAACCTTCGCGTCTGAGCTTCACCACCTCAAACGTAGGCCATCGCGGAGTAGCCCAGGTTCAACGGGGTGGTTCTAACATCCAGATGTTCTTAACTCATCCCATTTTGGTGGGAATGAAGCCCATCTTCACTTATTTTCGTACAAATTTCAGGGTTGCATGCGCATCGGAGATTACGTTGTCCCACAGGACAAAATCGGAGGCCTTTACGACATGACCTACGTGACGCTCGACATCGTTGTCGCAGGCGAGAAGGAGAAGTGCTAGGGTCCTATCGTCAACAATCGCTACCATCAACCAACTTCATGATTACTGTTTTTGTTTACAATGTATGCCTGACTCGATGAGTAATGTATGATCTTGACTTCTAGATAAGTAGTGTTGTAGTGCAATGTTCCTTTTCTAGTAGTTCATTTCAACGTTTCCTGGAAATAATTATTTGTTCTTTTTGCTTATTTTTATCTGTAATCGTCGATACAGTTTTCTGGAAAAACTGGCGAAAACTTCGAAGAAACCCGTTCAGAACTTTTTTGAAAATGATTGATTTTACTTCGGCATGATTGGATGCTTTTTTCCAAGTTCCTGCAAATACCGTAGCCTGTTCGAAAAAGACCTTCCACTCACTTCAAGCATAGTTCTTTATACGGTGATGCTATGCTGAACTAGAGGAACTTCTTTCAAGGAGGAAGGATGTCATATCGATAACGCAGTTCGAATCGCGGCGCACCCCTTCTTTATATACCAAAATGGGGCTAATCAATGTCACATATTTTATGACCTTTCCCAAGCATCTTTATCACTTACTCGACCTCTACTGCTATCAAAAGTTCAAGCAAAATTGTACCAGTAAAGCAAGCACCCCACGCAAAAGGAGAAGTTATAAAAGGAGTCTAGAATAGGGCAACTGACCAGGTCAGCCCCCTATGGCCTACAAGAATTGAAAAGTAAAATAGCTACGGTCACTGAGCTAGTTGCAGAGCAGGAGATGTCAGAGAAAAGCTTCAGAGTACGTTGGAAAGCCTGAAGTAGGTTAAGTTCCGGTGAAAAGGAGGTGTAGGTAAGGGGATGTAGGTAAGCCATAGGTAGTGAACGACAACCTTGCACTTGCATTGGGAAGGCTGCCAACTCGTGCTCGGTTCAGAGATCTTCCCAAACAGTCGAGGTAACTCAAAAGATGCCCAACTCAAACTGAACTCTTTTGCTAATGGAGATACAGATGAGTAATTCATCACAAGGTTGCTGCCTTCTTGTATGGGTTCGAAACCCTCCCACAGCGATGTTCCGCTGACAGCTCAACGTCTCCTATCGCAAACTGCAGCGGAAAGTTGCAGTTTGAGTGAAGTGAAGTGGTTGCATGTAATTGTTAGGTCTGGGTCAAGATGGTACGGCTAATGTTTCGGGCTTGCCAACTTCCTCGAAGCCTCACATGATACAGAAACTGACAATTCCCAAAAGTCTTCACCATTACGTTCCAACTATTTAGAAACTTGTTAGTTTTGTTTTTTGAGAAAGGGTTCGGTATCTTTTGTTGAACTCCAGTTGGGGAGGATCTGCAGCTGTTTCGGGCTCCAGATTTTGCCTTTCAAAATCAGAAGCAGTAAAAGTAAGAGATAGATAATTGAGTGACGAGCACCTTTGAAGGTACAGTTCACGACAGATTCGAAATAGTTAGTTCTAGGCGAACAGGGGAGTAGGTGGTCTGGAATAGTGAAAAGAGGCAAAGAAAAAAGTCGTGCATGAAGAGAAATATAGGGCTACAAAAAATTAGTAAAATCAGGAGTTGAACGCGAATTCTCCAAATAGGCTTAGGAAGGGTATTTGGACGAGCTGTCCGAATGTGTGTGCCATCATGAACACGTCCCTCGAAATTATGGACGCCGAAATACAGATTCTTCTGAAGTAAAAATATTTAATCAAATCCACTCCATCCGCTAGTGGTTAGTTGCACAATTAGGTTTTCTTGCAGTTGGTTAATGAAGTTAGGCTTCCAGTACCTCTCACAGGGCCAAGACTCATTCAGTGCCACTTGCAATATTTGACGAAAGGACATTATGAATTTCCCTGTGATTCCTTTAATATCCGTACAGAAGGCTATTAGACTATACAGAGAAGAAGATTCAATTCAAGACAAACCAGAATGGGGTAGAAAGAGCAATGTGTGTGAGGATAGGACTATTAAAATGGTCCGTATGCGAGTCGATTGTAATCCTGGGTGACCCGTCAGAAAAAAAGGCAATGAAGCAGAACTTATCAAGGTTGTCGGTGGGCGATTTGTCAAGTAAAAACATCATAGCCGTTCCTATCGTATACAGAAATGTCGCTTCATTTCTAATCTCAGCAGCCAAAGTAGAGCCAAAAAAAATGCAGAAGGTTGCCAATTCTCATTGGTGAAGAGACGCGACCCTTCATTGTTTTTTCTTGCTAAAAAATTTATGAAAAAAGTATTCCTCTATAAGTAAAACGTTCACGTTCTGGCTATGAAAATCGAACGTGCAATCTCTCACGAAAAAAATGCTATAATAGCAGCAAAATGATTTTTTCAAGGAAGTTACTCGAAAGTGTAATGATTTCGTTGGGCCGGCGTGAAAATGATCGAAGCCCTGTACTCAAAGAGCATACTTGTGTATGTAATGAAGCACTGATACAACTCCTCTTCCTGAAAGAGTTCGTAGTCCTCCCAGCAAGGCGGTAATCCAGCCCACAGAGCCGGTAATCCAACCCACAGAGCCAGGATCGCCAGAGAGTCGTGCCGACGCAGACTGCCCGACTTCATAAGAAAAGAGAAAGCCATCTCTCTTTTAGATCTTAATCGTTTGACTTCTCCGTATGGTATTAGAAAAGGACCTGTCGGGTTGGCAGTCTCAGTTTGGAGTCCTAGAAAGCAAGGGTCAAGAACGGCTGGGAAGATTTAGGGAAAGATACTTCGTGCAACGTGCGAGGGGTTCGAGAGCAATTTGCGGGTCTCCGCGCTCGTGGAAGATACTTTGAAATGTGACTGAGCATGTAGCACCTAATGTTAGCCAACGTGCATATAGATTCCAATGTCATTCTCAGCTAGGAAGCTTCAAATACATTGCTGGAACTGTCGTCCATAGCTTTTGGACACCCTGTACAGCTTGCTACAGTGAACTGTCTTCGTGCAACATGTGCTTCCAAGTGAGAGTGGTGCATCTTCTACAGCGTCTACAGAGCCATTAGAATTCGCCCGACTTTGAAGTGCGCGTCGGCCATGCCGGTTTTGGAGTTTTGGAGCCCTTATTACGCCCTATCTAACAATAAGCTGTTTTTCAAACCGATAGCGTCCATTCTAGGAAAAAATTTCAGAAATATCTCTCATCGAAAACTGTGATATTAAGGTGCCTGGTTTCAGAGAACCCATGGAATTGGTTTTTTAGAATCGTGCAGAAGTTGTGGAACACCCTATGTACGTGTATTTCGAAAAGCATAAGGTCTCAAAAAATAACCAAACTAGAGGTTCACGAGAACATGCAACCAAAGTAGCAAGGAGGTGTATTTGTATTAGCTTTATGTTGTGTGACTGTTTAGAGCTTTCTAAAGTAAAAGTGAAAAACTAATTATTACTTTTCACTATCGGCGTGAATTTCGCTACTAGTTGATTAAATTTTCAAATTAGGCTTTCATCCTCAATATGTCCACAGGAAAGTTATCTGTTTGCTAATGTAATTTTAACTATAAATATATCATAAAATTCATTCAAACCGTCAACCGTCCTATGAGTTTTTCAGCCACTTTGCAGGTGCAATCAAGTGTTTGGCATGATTGAAACAGCGAGACCCGTCTGAATATTCTCAGGAAGACTCCAAAAAGAAAACAAGCAAAGTCAATCTAACCTTAACAAGCAGGAGCAGTCAAAGAAGCCCTAAAACGATCTTGTTCTGAAATAAATAAACAAATTAAGTGAGGAGCAGCTGTTCAGAAATCTCGTGTTCAGTGACTTCCAATGGTTAAATCTCAATGATCACCATCGGGATTAGGTGTCTCGCATGTTTTCTTCGGCCCAGAAACCAATGATCAGCTTATTTATATCTCGTAAATGCTGCTAAATGGTGTTTACGTGTTGTTTCTTAGTCGTTGTTGTGCTCCCGATTCGAGATGAATGAGCAACAACTCGTAAACGTTTCGGCGATCAACATAACAGCTGCCATTAGGCTCTAGATCTATATAAAGCCCCCAGGGCCAATAGGTCTGCAATCCAGCATCTTACCTTCCCTTCTCTGATCATTTCGCATCTATCAAGACGCTGGATAAGGTCTCTTCCAGCTCTTGCCTCTTGCTCTGGTGTCGCAGTATTTCCAGTCTTTGAGGGGGATTCTTCTGGGAGCTGGTGTTTTTTGCCAGTACGGGTTTGAATCCTGCTGAGGCCGAAATTTCGCCATATTCAGGACTTTTTTCCAGAATATGCAATCCGCCGTACTGCTTGCCGTTCTGGCTTCATGCTCACTTTCTGCTATGGCTGCGATGCAGAACATTACTGTCAAAGGCGTTGTTCTGTGCGACAAGAAACGTGCAGGAAACGTCCACGTCGAACTGTATGAGAAGGATGTCCGTAAGTTTTCCTGAGCTAAATGTACTGCTTTACTTCCCTGAGACAACCGTAAGCATCAAGTCACAGGCTATTGGTACCTGTGAAATGAAAAATCCAAAATCTTCAGAAGAACTTCGTGTTTTCAGTTGACCCCCATGATCTTCTCAATGATACCCACACTAATCTTCAAGGTGAATTCAAATTGTATGGAGAACAAGACGAGGTAAGCGCTGGACCTGCATTTCACACCTTTCCACTTCTAATTAGGCTTTTTTAGCTCGGAACCATCGAACCTTTCATTCGCCTTACCCACAATTGTAATGCCAAGCCGGTGAGTTTATTCATCAAAAAATTTCTCAAGTTCATTACATTTACACAACCTCCCCCAATCCTTACTGTTGGAAAGTAGGAAAGTAGGAAAATCTGGAAAAGTTGGCTCCCGACCAGAAGCCACGGTAGCGGTGGATCCCATAGCTACCCACTCCTCTGATCGTCCTTCAAGGTGCTTCATAGTATGTTGACAGCCTGGGAAGGTCAGCAGAAGGCTTTTCAACCAGAGAATGCCTATATAAGTTCTATCCTCTCATCTAAGCCCAACACAAAGGACCTCATAGATTGGGCGGAGGGGGGGGGGAGCAAATAGACTCCAACACCCGACCGCTCTCGAAAGTTCTTCCCAGCTGCTCTTGACATGGAACTTTCGCCCAACGCCAATCTTTATTTATTTTATTCTCACCAATTTTCTAATCTAAACAACAAATATTCTAGAAAATTCTGACCTGATATTCCAGGGTTGCATGCGTGTCGGTGACTACGTCGTACCAACGGACAAACTCGGAGGAGTTTATGATATGACTTACGTCCCGCTCGATATCGTCGTTTCAGGAGAAGGAGAACAGTGCGTTTGAACTGAACCCCATCGATCTATGTAGTCATCTAGTAACTAGTTACCTTTTTGGGTTACCCGTTGTATATTATTGTTCTGTAAAAAGTGTTTATACTAAGATCAAATCGGTCGCGCTTCTGTTTCCTATGGAAATGTCTGTAAAGAGCGATTTATTGGTTTGTTTGTAATATATGTACAAATGTTTATAAAGATGGTGATACTAATTTTACTTTGTGCCATCTTTAAAGTAGTTTCTTCAATCACCAGGACAAGCCGAAATTTGGTGCAAGTCACATTTGACAGCCCTACCTTCCGTTAGTTGGGCTTGAAGTCTCTCAGATTGGATTCCGTAGACTGATATGACCGCAATTTCAACTCCGAGATCCGAGACTAGCCTAACACAGCTATTATGACTTCACATCTCAAAGGCATTCGCCGCAGGACCCAACGCATTGAGAACAAAAAATGGCCCATTCTGACCTATGGATATTTCTTTCTAATGTAAGAAGTTGAACCGCAGTGCTTGTTCCCAGCGTCTTTCGCTGAAGTGCCAGAGTCCTCCGGTTAAAACAGATCCCACTATCACAACCACGAAACCAGCTCTTAGAAAAATTCTGAGCAAAATCCACTTTAGGGACCCAAATTCAGGGGGGAACCTTATTCAAATTCTGAAGAATGAAATAGTAAAAGATTGATCACACCAAGAACTTTTACATGAATGTCGTTTTCACCTTTCTATTATACTTTGTTAGGATCCTGAATGTCGTTTTCACCTTTCTATTATACTTTGTTAGGATCCTGAGTAAATGATGAGAAGGGGAAATGTGCTTCACCAAAGATAGAGTGAACCTATGGATACCTCTAGAAATGGATAAGAACGGCCTGAAAGAGAAGTTCCCTACTCTTTCTATGCACTCGATTGTGTAGGGGTAAATCTAGTCTAGAATCAGCCGAAAACAGTAGTACGAGGTCCTTTTGGGATGTAGGGGTCTCATAGAGCAAGAAAAATTCAGATACCTGCCAGATACTTAAAAACCTTGTGCCTAGATCTTCTTATGGGCGTTGTCGGAAATTCTGTCACTAAAGAGAATCAATTTTTTTCTCGAAATTGTAGATTTTGTTTCTGCCTGAGGTTTCAAGATAAGAGGACTCGGTTTCCGATGCAGAATCAATTTGATTCCCAATCAATCGAATGTATTGATTGGGGGAGGGGGGGGGGGTCGACATGAATACAGTAGAATTCCTATTTATTACCGCAACCCTCTCATCATCCCTACATTTAGACAGACGGAAGAACATATGTACTGCTAAACACACACGCAGTTGTTGGTTAATATTCATACAAACTGTTGAATAAACAAATTTTAGAAAAATTGTTGTCATTTTTCTGGATTTCTCAATAAAAAATTATATGTTAAAGAAATTCATATGTCAATTGCGAAAAAGCAAAACTTCTCCCCGGCCGGGAATTGAACCCGGGTCTCGCATGTGACAGACGCGGATACTCACCACTATACTACCGAGGATCCAACACTTGCCGTCTCATGACGCCTCATGACTTTCCTACTCCTATTCGAACATATACATAGTGCTGCTCCATGTCCAGATTATCGAGAATACTTCCTTCTTGTAATTGCAAATTTTCGCCTTCGCCTGTAAATGAACCCTGGTCTCGCACGTGATAGCGGGTAATCACCACTTTACTACCGATTACCTAAATCTTAGATTTGCACAATCCTACTCGATTATTGAGGTTCCTGTTCACATCGTTAAATGCAAATCGGTGTATGCGACATTAAGGACAAACCTCGGTTTGAACCCGAAACCACGTTAATTTCCTGAAGTCGTGAAAGTAAGCGTGGGCGCTCTGCTATAACAAACCGGTTCTTTTTTGAAGGCTTGCTTGCTTACAATCATGTTGGGCCACAATTTCCCTTCAATTGACTATGTAATATTAGGAAAAGGGACAAGTCAGATGAGGACTAGGTCCTTGTCTACATCCTACTGCTAATCGTCCAGTATTCTAGGTGAATTGATGTATCATACCTGCTGTTGCTGGCGGTAGTGGTGAAGTGGCTAGTTGGGCACTATCACACGTACACATGTCTCTAGTTCTGATCCGCCTAGACCAACCAAGCCCTCCATTCCTCTGGGGTCGGCCGATTGGTACTAGACTTGTTTGGGAGGATAAATGCTTTGAGTTGCACATGGGCTCGCCATCGCAATTCTTTGTACAAGCCATAGCCATAACCATTCAACACGCCACTGCGATTCTGAATGGGAGTCGAATGCGTGGGCGAACCCTCCAAATGGGATTGATCAACGACCAAGGACCTAATCCTTCACCTGTTGTCTCTGTTATATTTGGTACTCTATCTGCGGGATTGTTTTAGCGCATTGTAGCTTGTTCTACAATGTTACACAGTCTACGCAGCCTTATCAGAGAATCTTCCTACTCCCTTCAAACGAAGTTCCGGAAATGTCCCACATAAAGTGCCGATGCGTGAAAATAAATTACCCCCAAAAAAACTGCGAACACCATTTGAGAGAAAAAATGATCAGAAGGCAAGAAAACTTGTTTAAATGGAATGAAGGCACTAAAAAATGTAGAACGAGTACTATTGTCCATAAGAGAACACATTCTCGAGATGAAGTTGGCTTTAGATATCTCCCTTCCACCATTCTTCTTTCCAAAAGTCGAGCTAACCAGGCATCTCGAACTTGGCGTTCCAGCTTGCCATTCTCGCCGCTCCGGCTAGAAATGATTCGTTGTAAATAAAGCAAACATCGAAATTGTATTCAAAGGGACCGGTAGAAATCAAGTTAAACCGGACTTTCCGGATGTACCACCAACTCGTAGTCCTTTCTCTAATCGAGAAATTAAAACAGCTGGTTTTTAATTCCACAAACACAAGAGCGGGTAACAGTTTACTTTTTTTATACTTTTCTTTCCGTTTATGGACAAGAATTCAGCCTGGGACGGGACTGGAGCACGTACTTGTGCTATCACCGTCTCTTACACTCCGAGACTCCGTTTGCCCCGTCATCTGAGAGTTCGATAGCGGGATTTGTGGCTAGATACCTCCGATAAAGACTGGTTCCAGGAGATCGAGCACGGCAATGAGCGAAAAAGTTGTCTACTACCAAAAACTGAACTCAACCTGACTCCTTTCCCTCACCCTACCATCTCTAATATTCAAAGAAAACTGAGTACAGATGGACCCCCTGAACTTCCTTCGTCTTCTTCTTTGGCTTTCCCCCATTCCTGCATCAAACCACGTTCGCATAGAGAAAAGGGGCTGAAGGGGGAGATGAGGGAAGAAAGGGTGGAATGGCCTGTTAACCTCTCACCCGGAGAAGCAATTCCTATGTCTGCGAATTGCCGAAATTATCCATGAAACTCGAGTTCATGGCGCATCCGGAAAATCTGACTGAGTTAGTTTATTTCAAGTTCCTAGTTTGATACAATCTCGATGTTTCCTGCCTCTATAGCTGATAGCTTCTACCCCGTATGGCAATAGTAGCGATTCAAATGCCCAGTCCTCGAGAAGATTGGCAGGTTGGGTCCCTGGGAAGAAGAATGGGGAAAAATCAAGACTTCCTGAAGCATCTTCCAATTCGCAGAAGTGTACTTCTAGGACAATGACTCTAATACTTTTTTTTTACTGCATTCTTTTCATCTAAACAAGTTTTCCTGTCTTCTACTCCCTTTTTTTCAATGATGTTATCAGTTTTTGGGGGCAATTTCTTCTCTAACACCACAGATAAGCGCTTTGCATGGAAGTTTTACGAGTGCAGAGAAACGTCGTGGAACTTCTTACTTGGCTGTACAACTTGTAGGGCAGGGTCACAAACTGGTAACGGCTTCCATACTACCATTTCCCATGTTTCCCTATGAATCCGAGAATACAGCAATGCGTACAAAGCAACTTGAGAATAGAGGAATCCCGGGCAACGATAAGTAGATAGAAGTCTATTTCCTATCTGCTTTGCCCCACACCAATACGAAATCTCTGCAAAAATGGAGAGCTGTAGGAAAGATAACAATGAACTATCAACGCTTATGCCGCCAATCCCCAATCTAGTTGATCGGGTAGTTCTAAAGCTATACTTTCACACTTTCCTTCTTACATCTAACTGTGGGGTCGGATTGGAGGATCCAGTCTGTAAGTAAGGCTTGTCGCTAAAACTTGCCGGTAGGCAATCAGTAAATTTCCGGGATTGACGGGCTAGATCCTCCTAACCCGCCTACATAATTAAAGGTTGCAGTGAGAAGTGGCCGCTTGACTTTCTCCAAGTGAAAAGTGGTCGTTCGACTTCCCCAGGCTTTCTCCCAAATGACATAAATCATATATCCATCCAATGTTGAACCGTGCAATCAGGAAGACGTAGCAATAAATGGAACAGGTTAGGGAGATTAATAACAAGTCGAGAAATTAAGTTTTTCCAGGATCATGTCATTATCCAGAATCCTTCCCTCCTCTATTCTCCTCAAGCGACTAACAAGTAAGTACTGTGGTTGTTGTAAGTACCCTGTCGTTGAAGGGAACACGCCGAAGACATTTAGAGGCCGGACGCCCTGCTCGTGTTCGCCGAGTATAATTGTTCTCTGGATCAAACTTTAGCCGTAATAATAGCTTGAAGTCATACCAACTAAATTTCTGATATAATAAATACCTCATTTTTGAAAGTGAGATGGTCGAGTGTTAAAGGATAAAAGATGAAGGTTTTGGACGTTGATCAGCCCCATCTGAGGTATACAATGAGTTGCGGTGCCTAGACGATGTAGAAGTCTGTGATCCTATCTTACCAGACGAATCTGGTGCCAAGTAACCGACACCGGAGGGATGAAAGGCTCGGATGGCCTGGGCGGATATCGATCCTGGATTCGAACTCGTGACCATAAGTGTGTGATATTGCGTCATTTGCCACTACACCACCTACGCCCAGTCGCGTGTTGAAATTATAGATCTTTTTGACATTCTGAGGGATTGAATGTTTTTACATTGAGATGCTAGTGCAGATTTTCAAACACCACATGGTTTCATATCACATTTTATCACTTGTTATAACTTTTCTTTACCAACCGGCAACTTTCCCTCCTATGAGTGTGTAGAAGGGGCAGCATTGAGTGACACCATGAACTACAAGTCTCGAGCATCACATGATACTACCCGCTTTTTCTTCCAGACTATCACAGGTAACACCATTAAAATCTTAAAAGGGAAAGGAACGAAAGTTCAACTTTTTATGTTTGAAGCACTAAAAGCTTTTTCACAGGTTGAAATGTCATTACCATTAGAATCATACCAATCCGGAATGGCTGATTTATTGAAGTACAACGAAACTAACTTCTAAAAACTATCCTTATAGGATGTAAACTTCGACTGCTGCCGATTTTTTCTTCGAGGAAACATGAGAGATATATTTCGAGTCTAATGAGTCATGTTCCGTGTAATCATTCTTGCAACGAATGAAAAAGTGAACAACCGCGAACGGATCGTCAGTGACCCACGTCATTTATCACCGACTGGAGCGACCGGAGTATAAACGAAAAGTAATGACAAATAGATGTCAATGAATTCAAAAGTAAATAGATATGCGTACCAGATGGAACGCCCTCCTCTAATCTCCAAGCTTAAATTAAAGTCCGAGTGGGTTGCTAGGATAAGGTTTTTCTACCTGAGTATGGCGGACGCAACATTTGCAACCACTAATATTCATCGTTTCCGGGCTGGTCCGGTTCCGTGGTTATGAAGTACCACTCCTAAATAAACATACAAAGGTATTTCCGTTTGTTGTTCCCTTCATACTTTAGTAGAACTCTCGAATTCCTTTCCGAGACAGACGCACAGACGACAAGGACAGTTTTTTAGGCCCGGCGTTAACCCTTTGCAGACGTTGTCATGTCCTTTCTCCCTGCCACCGTCTGGGATCCCGTCACATCCCACGTGCTGTACACAAGTGCTAAGGCTCCACTGTGCCTAGAGAGGGTGTGGACGATCCATCAGTGAAGTTTTCTGTAAAGCCGTTTATCACCTGTTTCAGCCATAATCGACTTTTACCAGTCCTACGACCTCTATGAACAAGTCTCGATGAACATGAGATCGAATACATCACCGAAATCTCACCTTTCCACCACTTATCCTTTTCAAAACTGCCATTATTTGCGATTTTAAAGTTTTAAGCAGGAATAAATCCAAGCCATTAACACGCATACACACATGTAGTACATACAGACAGACATCTATCAGTTGCTTAGGTTATCCCTACCATCCGACACTCTCACCGAATCTATATTATTACATAGAAAAAGCAACAGCCGTAATTAACACCTATGTAAGATATATTCAGGTAGGATGATCACCTTGTTTTTAGGTTGCATCGATGCGCTCGAGTTCCACTTGGAATCACAGGGGTGATTGAATGCCTATTTGGGCTTAACCATGGAATGCCGAAGGAATCCGTGACAACTTGTGAAATAGGTCAAGGTTTTAGGTAGATTAGACAAGAACGGCTGTTCCAGAAGGCTCGAAAGCTCGTTTGGATGAAGCAAAACTCGAAGCGAGATGAGATTTACGAGCTATCCTGGCAATTTCGATGCCATTTGTCACTATCCCGTCTTCACCAAAAAGAAGGATATGTCGAGGTAGATTTCAGGAACAAGTCCCTTGGCCCATCGATGATCCACGATGACCGCTCTTTGCAAAATTCTTCTTCTTGGAGGACTCGCTTTGGAGGATATTGAAGGGTTGCTATTATGTTAATCCTGATAATGAAGGAATAAATGAAACTTATACTATCAAGACAAAGGTCGATCTAAATTTGACATAATTACCGACTGAGAATAAGTCCAAGCAGCAGGTTGTCCCCGTAAATTCTCTGATAGGCTTCACGATCTGAAGCCTCTCCTCTGCATGATTTAACGTTTTTTTGCAACTTTGTTCTCAGCCACGGTTTTCTCCCGTTCTGCTTTGTAAAGTTATTTTCAACTCTCGAAAGGCGAAGCTATCCTACAAAGAATCCAGCAGAAAAATTGAATGCGTCAGAGTGAACTTTCAATCGGTTCTCAAAACAAAATTTTCAGGAAAAAAGTGGACCGTAATTGAGGTCGCTAGGGTTCCTTTTACCTCGAGATTGGCTCCTTTTATTCTTCCTTCTCGACAGCTTGATTACCTCCATGGTACGTCAATATACCAATCTGTTACAATTTTTTGTGGGTTTAATAATTCCACGGCTTATTCTACAATGTATATACAATGCGAAGATACTTACAGCTAGGATACTAATATGCGAAAAGCTATTTCCAGTTCGGAAGAGGTGGTGTAGTGGCAAGGGAGCACTATCACACATGTGGTCCGGGGATCAAATCCTGGATTGATACCTACAGACTAACCATGTTTCACCGCTAAAGATCGCTTCATTGGTATACGATTCGCCAGTAGGGTAACAACGTCAGAGGGATAACAACAATTCGTCGGATGTGTTGGCTGGTTGGCTACCGCAAGTCATTTTATAAGCCATATACGCATTCCAACGTTCTAAGTTTTTGAATGAAAGCCGGATGCCGGGTGCATCCCGAAGATAGGATCATTCAACATCAAAAGGCTTCGAAACTTTATTTCTAATTCAATGGAACTATTATCGAATAAACTTTTTGTTTTGCAATGTGATCACTATTATTGTCAAAAACCCTAGACATTAAGCGGCGGTTTAAAACCTTGTCTTCATGTACACACTGCGGTGACAATTCCAATCAACGGTGACACGGGACCTGTGTGTGGGAAGTGTTCGGGATCAACGTCGTTATCTTCGAGGGGTTTTCGACCTTCTAGGGTCAGTGTAACCCGTAGTTTTGGGACAGAGCTGGTGCTTTCTTAATACAGCAATGACCAATGGTATAGTGGCAAGTGGCGCACTTCACACATGCTTAGTCACGGGTTCTAATCTCGGATTGGTATTCATCAAGGCCAACTAAGCTCTCCACCCCTCCGGGGTTGGTGAATTGGTACCAGACTCGTCTGGGAGAATGAAAGAACTGACTTGTACATCGGCTGGCCACCGCCAGTCATTGTATAGGCCACATACGCATTCAATACGCCATTACTATTCTGAATGGAGGTCGAGTGCGGGGCGCATCCCTTAGACAGGATTGGTAGATGCCAGGAACTTTATCCTTTTCTACGTTATCTGAACAGCGAGAGTGTCGAGAGCATTCCACACTTTAGAGTAATACTCTCGGAGGTTTCTAAAAGCAAACAGGCTTGATTGGTTCTTTTTTGCATTGCGAAGGTATAAGCACAGGGTTTAGAGTGGGTTGAAGGTCTGGGTATTGAAAAAAAACCTGCTCATGAGAACTAAGACATTAAAAAGAATTACTACTCGATCTTGAAAGTTGTAATGCGTACTCCAACACCTTTATGTTTTACAGATGTCGTTTTGATGGCTTCCAATCGGCGTCGTCCAGTTTTTATCACATTTTTCTCCAAGAGACAGACCTTGTGACCTCTTGAAGTCGAGTTGTCAAACGAAAGTGGGTGTCTGAAGGCTGGCAGTAAGTACTCGTCCCACGAGGACAATGAAGGGCCCCGAGGTCACCACCCGATCGGGAAATTTGCAAGTTTTTTTTCAAGAGAATTCATCTCAGAAACACGATCTCTGTTCCAGCGATCTCTTCCATTTGATGCCGTAATGCCACCAGGTAGGGGGGAAGGGGAGGCCGAGAAAAAAGCAATTACTATTTTTTTCAGACGTTAGTTTTACACTACGAAAGATACAGCTCTACAGGAAACTAGTGAAACACGACGAAACCCCCTTTGTAAAGTGACTTGACTTGCTGCTGCTGGAAACTCTTCATTTTCTGACTTAAGATTACAATAAGAAGGTCACGCCCATTATTGGAAAGAATATAAACTGCCAGCTACAGCTCTGAAGACGACGACGACGACGTTCTGCAACGATGAATCACAAGCTGTTCATCACCGTCGCCTCTGGCGCGTCCGCTACCATGACACTCTTCGGCTTAATATGTGCTGGAGTAATTTTATATGATATCAATAATTTCTATGATCATATCATGGATGACATGCAGAACTTCATGGTAGGTCCAGAATCTTCTAATTTATTAAATTATTATGTTTATTATATGGTTCTAGACGATTGCCAATGAAGCATGGAACGAAATGCAGGACCCAGCTACGCAAGCTGGACGCCATTCTCCCAAACCCACGATCGAAACATTCTTTGGACGAATAAAGAGAAGAACTGGAGATTGTGCATGCGGCCCTCAACCCACGACTTGTCCAGTTGGCCCTCCAGGACCACCAGGCCTTCCTGGGCTAGATGGTTTACAAGGACCCCGAGGAAAAGACGGAGTACCAGGGCTACCAGGGCTTCCACTACTTCTCAGAGAAGAACTTCAAGGATGCATCTCATGCCCACGTGGTCCTCCAGGACCTGCTGGAGTAATGGGACCACCAGGGCCACAAGGTCCAGATGGACATCCTGGGCTTCCGGGTACACCTGGAAGACTTGGTCCACCTGGCCCTATGGGACCAAAGGGAGATCCGGGTACACCAGGAATGCCCGGACAAATGGGTCATCCAGGCCAACCAGGAAAAGACGCTCAATATGGACGCAGTTTACCTGGAGTACAGGGACCACCTGGACCCCAAGGTCCTCCTGGATTCCCTGGCATGAACGGTGCACCGGGAGCACCTGGTGCATTTGGTCCTATGGGAGCTGCTGGTCCGCCTGGACAGCCTGGTCGACAAGGGTTACCTGGAGACCCTGGAGCACCTGGTTTGGATGGACTTCCTGGCCAGGATGGTGAATACTGCTCATGTCCACCGCGTAGTTTACGGATTCCACAGACCTACGTTGAAGCTGTGGCCAAGATCAAGGAGAAACTTCATCACTGAATGCAATCCAAGCCCATTCCTTTCATAGCTTCTGATGACGATTAAAAGGTCCTAGTTTTTTGGTCAATAACTGTTCTAACTTATATTTTTGATACTTTCAAAGTTAAGAGTTGAGTACATGGAAATAGTGAGATGATCTTTTACTGTATTGTACTTCCCTTCTACTACTCCTACCTAGTAGTTTCACTTTTGTAGAGATTTGCTTTGATTCAGACTTCTCAAAGTGGTAGCCGTGGCTACGAAATCGTCCTTTCTTCGAACTCCTCAAATTCTTCGAGTAGTATTAGAACTGTTATGTTGAAGGTGTTGATACTCCTGTTGTACAGCTAGTCTTTCATTAACTATAAAAAGAGAATAAAGATTTTGTCATCGAACCAGTTTTGTTATGCGCCCTGCACTTGTCTTCCATCCAGAATCGTAATGGTTCTTGGATACGTCTTCGTCCTTTAGTGTAATCACTTGCCCCTTTACAGCACAAACTATTCAAAGCTACTATCCTCTCAGATGAGCAGCAGGAATCAGACTGCGAACATTTACAAGATTTGAATAGCCAAATATGAATTCTAGCCATAAAAAGGGTGGCGGCAGTATTTTCAGAGGACTATTAAGAACCCTGAATTACCATCAGATGCAGTTGAGACGATTGACGGCCGAGAGATTTAGCCACAAACTGCGAGCTTTTCCATCCACCGATGAAACAAGGGGAAAGTCACCTATACAGGCCTGGACTGCTCTCGAACGACTGCTCTGCTTATTTTCTTCGGCAATGCCGACTAACTAAATCCTATTCTGGATATCATCATTTCCATCTATCACGGATCTGTTCCTTTTTATTGATTGTAACGTGGACGATAGCTAACTCACAGCGTGTCCAAATTGTATTAGAAAATTTGAGCTGATTGTATGTTTTAAGTTTTCTGCTAGGTCACGATTCACGGTAAATTTGATATGCCCTTCCTGAATTGAAAAGTTGAAAGGTTGCTAGGCGATGAAGGCTCTGAATACTGCAAAAATACAAGGACTACATCAATGAGGGGTTTGTACGAGATTATGGCATGAAAGCAGGCACTAATGAGGTATTTGGACGAGATGTTAGTCGTAAAGAACTGGTCACAGTAAGGCAACAATGCCAAACATCGCCTTCCTTTGCCGTTGTCGAGAAGTTGTTTGAATTTCCAACAAGTGTGCTCTATCGCGAATCGCGCAGTTTTTACAGTATCGTTGAAACACGTAGGCCGCAGGACGTGGAAGTCGATCAAGTCGGCCTTCGAGCTCCTAGTGTTCCGTATCCAATCCGTCTTTTAAGACGGCAGCGCTCTACATGGCATGCATTGGGCCACAGATCCGTCCTAGTAGAAGCCCTCGGAACTCATTTCTTACCGTGAATCGTGCCTTCAGAGAAGGTTGTTTCCTGTTGTCCGTTCACTTTTATGTTAAATGGGCCTCCCCTTTGGCAAACGTTCAGGCGTTATGAGCCCATGGAGATAATCATATATCAAAGGGCACTAGTAATGACCTCGTTTGGATTCACTAGGAAATGGCTATTTGACACGCATGAGCACCGCAGTACCCCACATTGGCCACATTACGCGAAGGCGAGTTTGTTTCATTGTGAGGACATTCCTGATCAAGTAATTCTTACCAAGACCTATTTATCAGAATGTTTCTAAATATTGACTGTCATCATTTATAATGTGTTGTAATTACTCGATTTTCGCTTTTTCGATGGATCATTGATCTGGACACACTTTGCTCGCGTTCCTGGAACGACCAGTGCTCGCATTTCGTTTCAGGACCAATGCTGTGTCTTTTTAAAATCATTATTTAAGGGTTATGACTGCGGTTGCTGAAGTTTTCATCCAGGATCCATGCCTTACAAGGTTTCTGAGTGATTTCAAACTTTTAAACTTTTAAACTTTGGTTTTATCCAACTTATGTTTATACTCGTTACTACTCTACTCCTGCTCCAGTACGCAGTAGAAATCAGATCTGAACGTCCCGTGAACGTGTGTTGCAGTAACCCCCCCCCCCCCCCTTCCTCCTATGACCCACCACCAAGTCATTGTTTCTTTTACTATTTTCTTTGACGATCTGATAATGATAATTTCTTTTTTTCGTACTTCGGTGACATTTAGGGTTTTTTGATCACTTCAATTTTTCATTCAAGAAATACCGCTAATCAAGTGAACCTTCAAGGTTCATTCGTCATTTAAAGCTCGAAGATATTGGGCCGGACGGTCTATAGTACTACTAAGTACAGGGTAATTATTATATCTAGCACTAACTTACTTTGTCATAAAACCCTACGAGAAGGGAAGCAGCTCTTGAATAACTAGCGTTATATTTTTTTTATTTTTTTATTATTCTATTCTTATTTTATTATTATTTATTTTTATTTTTATTAATCTTTTTATTATTTATTATTCTTTTATTTTTTATTTTCTTATTTTTATTTTTTTAATCATCCAGATATAGATTTTTATATGTAAAATTTTCATCTTTAGTATCCTCCAAAAGCCTGTCACAAAGCAGACCCTTGGAAAAGGTTTGCGTCGAAATGCATGGATTGACCGAATACCCGGTCTGAACTGAGTGTCAGGGGAGACCAGGGAATGACCTCCCCACGGCTGGTAAGTTGCTTCCTGAGGCGTAATAAGCCTGCGTGCGTGAAGCTGTGTGGGCTTTTATGAAAGCCTTCTAAGGATCAACTTGTTTCAGTGTAAAAAAATCATGTTTACTAAATGTATTTATTTACTGTTCGGGAAAGTGGTCACAGACAAAATCAAATACATTCTAATGGAAAAGTACGCCAAATAAGTGATAGTCAAGTGCAGGGATAAACTTCAATACCAATTTTTGAATGTTAAACAAGGCAAAACTACTGCTGATATATCTGAAATTCTAATGGAAAAGTACGCCAAATAAGTGATAGTCAAGTGCAGGGATAAACTTCAATACCAATTTTTGAATGTTAAACAAGGCAAAACTACTGCTGATATATCTGAAACAATAGTTTTTTTTCCAACGTTCCGGGTGATTCAGTGCGGGAGCTATTCCACAGATACTGTAGCATTGCTTCTATCTTCAAGTCCTCTTCCATAATCTAGGAAATCTGTTCCGCTCTGGGTAGATGTCACTTCAATATTTTTTGTGTTCTTCTGGGTTCTATCAATAGATGTTGTTTGAACCGTTAAACGGGAGGGCTTAGTTGTAGTCGTGCTCTCTGTTTTGTTCTGGATGTGCTTGACTTCTGTAATGGTTGTCCTAGACTGGATGACTTCGGGTGGGGTCGTTTCAGCTGTTGAGGTGTCGGATATCGATGGAGTGGCACTCTCTACGGAATCTGCTTCATCTCCCATGCTCTTGGTGTTCTGCTGGTCAGCATGAGAGGTCGT